>OY293308.1:19621636-20908659 GCA_958502075.1 Orchestes rusci | reverse complement strand
GTTTTTCCGCCCTCGGCTGCTTCACCGAACTCCGCTACGCGTCGGGGTGAACGGCAGACTCGTGCGGAAAAACTAATTTTCCGCACTTGTTAGGTAAATAGCTATTTCCTACAGCCGTGCGGAAAAATGAATTTTCCACACCGATATCCATGTGGAAAATCAGATTTTCCGCACCAGTGCGGAAAAATTAACAATATCATAAGCAAACAACAACCAGGTTTCCAGGTTACTATGGTCGCTTATTTACACATTTCGACATTTATTATTATTTGTCATATAATTTGGTTTTATAAAAACTTTTAAATAACGTATTATATCCTTATTTCCGCACGTCTGTAAAAAAACTATTGTACCCAACACTTGCGGAGAATGTTTTTCCGCCCTCGGCTGCTTCACGGCAGACTCGTGCGAAAAAACTAATTCTCCGCACTTGTTAGGTAAATAGCTATTTCAGCTCTAGTGGGGAAAAGTAACTTTTTCGCACTAGTGCGGAACAGTACAACTTTCAAAACGAAAAATCGTGCGGAAAAGTAACTTTTCCGCACGATCGTATGACAAAATAATTGAGCCAGTTATTCAAAATTCAGAAGTTCCTCTCTCAGTATTTTCAAGATGACCCATGTTTCACCTGAGAAGGCATCATCAGACCTGTCAAATTGAGGAAATGCCATTTTTGACAATGTTAATCATTCATGATAAGGAATGTTTCACTGGATTAGCAACTTCATACAACACGGCCCGTATGAATAAAAATGAGCAAAACCTTCTACTCGCAAAACATGAAGCATATGCTATATAGTTTATGAATAAAAATGTAAGCAAAAGGTTTTGCTCAAGTTTGTGAAAGAAGCATGAGCATCTACTCACGTTTAGATATTTGCTCAACTTGTTATGAATAAAATGTATGCTTTACTTACTTAGTTGAGCATGTGCTCCAAAATTTTTGCATCTCGTTAGTGGGAGATGCACCTTGCAATAAGCTGGTCATAAAATGGCAGAATTCGTGAATTTACGTGCACAGAAGCAATACAAAGTGCGAAGGGAAGCTAATTGGCGAGATTTTAAATCTCTTTACAGATTTCAAAAAGAAAATGTAAATTGGATGGCAACGTACTTTTTGGGAGAAAATTTCGAAAGAAGAGGAGGCGCTCTTCCTTCAAATCATAAAATGAAGGTTTTCTTGCGATATATGGCCAATCCTGGATTTCAGATGGGTGTAGCAAAAGAATTGGGAATCACTCAGTCGACGGTTTCAAAAACAATTTCATTTGTGATGAACAAAATAGTTGAAAAGTCCCATTTATGGATCAAATTTCCGTCAACCCAACCCAAAATAAACGAAGCACAGCAAGCATGGCAAGAAAGATTTCAGTTTCCAAATGCTATTGGAGTGATTGATTGCACGCACGTTCAGATTTTGAAACCGAATCAACACGGTGATGAATACATCAACAGGAAAGGATTGGCGACTTTAGATGTGCAGGCAACATGTAACTCACTGGAAATGTTTACTAGTGCTGATGTTAGTTGGCCGGGTTCTGTACACGACGCGAGAATTTGGAGGAACTGCGATATACGTATAACTATGCGACAGTTTCCTGGTGCAGTACTACTAGGTGATGATGGTTATGGCTTAGAACCGTGGCTAATGACACCGTTTAGAAACCCTAATAATGCATTGGAAAGAGCTCACAACAGACTGCTTAGGAAAGAAAGGGTTATAATTGAAAGGTGTTTTGGCCAACTTAAGCGCAGGTTTCCAGTTTTGAAATATATTTGCCGAGTTAAATTAGAAAAAGTTCCAACCGTCATTATTTGTTGTATCGTGCTTCACAATATTGCCAAATACTTGGGGGATGCTGATTTGGAATATAATGCAGAACCAGACGACAATAATTATCAAAACGGTGGTGACTACGAGGTAGAAGATGGGCTTCTACAGCGTGCACGAGAGAGACGGCTTGAAATAGCAGATGTTATTCTTGGTCAAGATCTTAGATAACAATGGTGGGTTCATGTAAATCAAATTAGAAGTAAACAAAATGAATATTTATCTATAAGAAAGACGTTTTTTTTTTGTAAATCGTACCAACTTGAATATTTAGCTCTCATCTTTTCGTCACATGATTCTTTTGTTGCTTTAAGTTGGTGGCCAGTGGCTATAATTAATATATTTTTCAAAGCCGCAATGGAATTTTTAATTTATCATTTTATTCATACTCCCTACTTTCTCATGAAGAAAATATTTATATTATTTCGAATTAAGTGCAACAACAATATACACATACGAACATATTATACGAAAAATATTAAAGAAAATATAATATGTATATATGTATTTAGTTCAATTCTGTTATTAAATAAGAATCATCATGGCTGGCATTTGGCTGGGCCGATGCTTTCCATATTGCCTGTTCATAGAACTGCCTCTGTACACGAGTAGTCTTTAATTGTTCAATAAGAACAAGGCGTTGTAATTCCTCGGTTGTCAGTTTGGAAGTTTCTTCTGTTTCAAACGGCTGCAAGTTCTTGTTTGTTTGCTGCTTCAACGCTTTTTGTGGCCGTGGTTCCTTTACTTTCTCAGATTGGGAAGATAAGGAAGAGTCAGACAATCCTTCGTCGTCTATATTCCTCGCAGCTGTAGAAAGTCCAATACGTTTGGCTCCTAGAATGGAATCAAGATTCTAATTAAATGTTTTTCGAAAAATTCTTTATGTATGTATGCAAAATAAATTTTAGTAAAAAAACTTTTAAGTTGAACGGTTTTATTTTTAATCATCAGATGCACTAAAAACTAGAACATTAAAATCTCTATCAAACCCAAGTAGAACATTTAGAAATTTTGACGTGTAATTTTGAAAGAATGACATTTTTACCTATGTAGGTATCACTGTTGTCAATATAAATCCACCCAATTCAACCCCTTTGGAAAGGGTTAAAATTGTATTTTTTTAAATTCTTTTCTTTTAACTATTTCTTTTTAGAAAAGTTTTTTTTTTACCAATCACCGTTCTCGTTATACAAAAAAACTACCCTTTGCAATATTGTATTGTCACCGGAACTCGCTATGTGTGCAAAATTTCATACAAATGTATGAATTAGAAGTGGTAAAAATGCTGTTGTAAGATTTGAATCAAACACATATACGGGTAAAGTTGAATAAAACCGTTTAAAAAGAGCTACCTACCTTATTGACGAAAAACTATTCTGAAAATGAAATTTTCAGTCAATAGTACAAAAATGCTCTGTTTAAAAATATAAAAAAGCATATTTTTCACCTAATATCCCGTTTTCTAGATGTGTGTTATCATCCGTGTACATTAAAAGAAAGTGGAGTGTTTTGACATAGTCGCGGCACTTTTGTAATACATACATATAATGTGATATAATACATAATATTATATCACATTTTAATAAAAAACATCGACTTATGTCATGCAAACTTTTCTTCAATCAGTTAACAAAGAAAATAAAATCTTACCTTGTATTTTACCTATGGTCGGATTCTCCTCTCCATCCATTAATTTATTTAAAATTTTTTCCCACTGCTTCAAAACAGTTTTTTTATTGCCAGTTTTGTTCTTGTCAACCTTATTTCTTAGTCTCGTTTTCATGTTGTTCACTTTTTTCATCAGTTGCGAAACGGTTAATGGCTTTCCTATTTTTCGTTCTATCTCTGTGGCTGCATGTTTTAAGGCCTCGTTTTTTTTTATTTTTTATATGTGGAATTTGTGATTTGGTGAGGATTTCAGGTCTTTCTTGCAATTGCAATGCTACCAGCAGATTGATACCGGTTTCTTCCTCATCTCCCTCGTCTAAAGACATTTTAATTACACTCACAATCACAACATTCACAACGCGGTCAAATAAATGCAGAGGCAACTCGAGTGTACGTTGTTACTTTTGCGAGTTTCGACAGGAATGACCAGGCACAAATGCTCATTTTATTGAAGCAAATGCTCTTGAGTATAAGCAAATCATTATTCATATCAAATCGAGTAGATGCTTATACTCCGACCTGTTACTCAAAGCTCTTGCTTGGAGCGTTTGCTCATACTCATGAGCATTTGCTTTCTTTTTATTTATACAGGCCAACGTGTAATTTACCGGCAATCACGCATGTTCTTGCATTGATATTTATGATTGAGCGCAGCGCGCTTTCCGCGATCTAACTCAAAAACGGTTAGCCGTATTAGAAATGTTTGAACTATAATTACAGAGAATCTGATGCTTTACAATTTTTGTGATAGATGCAAATAAGATTGAGACCATAGGAAGCGAGATATTTACGAAAAACTGATTTTTGTGACCATTGACCTTCGATATCTCAAGACGCCGACATGAGATTTCATGAGACTTTCGAGACAACTTCTAGAATGAATAAAGCTGTATACTAGTCCACAGCTCATTTTTTCTCATTCAGCAGTTGAACCTCTTATTTGGATCAAATGATTGGAGTATTTCGCTATTTTCTTACAGAGTCGGGGACCTGGTTACCTTTTCCCATAGTTCCTTTATCGATTGAAAAAATAGTACTCAATATCTTGATTGGTAACGAAGATATGCTCTACTTTTTCACACAGTAATGAAATATACTTTTGACAGATCTATGAGAAGTTTCGCAATAAAAAATGATGATATTGCTGAAACATTTTGTAATTGCCGATTTCAAATGCTCAGCGACCTAGTCTATCATTTCATAGACATCCCATGCGATTGTATTCCAAAACGAAGAAATAGATGGACGACATTATCTCTGTTTTGCATTGCCCTATGATAGGAACCGGAGTGAATGTATAGATGTCGATGTTATGTCTATAGATTCGAAGACCAATTGATTTTATAACAACTCATTAGTTATACATAAGACTGTACTGATAGTTGTGCCAGTGGTTATCGTTTTATTTAAAAAAAAAATACTTTCATCGATTCTGTCAACCTTCCCCCACCCGGTATCGCCGATCGAATATTTGAACAATGAACAATATATTATCATTAAGACTCACCCTGTATATCGGTCACCATCATATATGCAGCATCTGTTGTCCAACAAAATTGTTGAATAGCTTGTCAGTTTGAATAACTGTTTATCGAGAAAAGCGTTTATTGTCTTTAGCATTCCTGAATAATCTGCGCCGCCCGGTCAATGTGCATGTGCAAGGTAGTATTATGGTTTTATGAATGACTAGATCATAATGTTTGTCTAAGGCACAAATCAATAAGGATGTTTACGGGCATGTTATAGTGAAGTAACGTTTGAGTGATGTGAGCAAGATGGGGAAAAGAATGTTCATGCGTGTAAGCTCTACAATGTTTGCTTGTACAGCAGTGATGAGTATGGTTCATTATAAGTGCGATGAATAACGAATAGTTCACAATAAATATTCTGGCAACAAATCAGCAAATATTTTGATGAATTTGTAGTGAATTGAATCATATGATACCACGTGATCCTAGTTTCAGTAGCAGCCAATTCAGAATTAATTTCTACACAATCGTTTGTTTTATTTTATTAAAGCAAATAGTCCATTATCCAACACTTGAGTGTTGAAGGTGATTTCTGGAATTCATTTCTCTGTATTGCCTTCAGGTCTTCCAGCTATGCCGTCTAAAAATAGTGGAAAAAGTTCCTATAAGTATAGGGCGGTAAATGCATAATAAGGGAGTTGGGGGCACTCATGAGGGCACTGAAAGGGTGAATTATTTAAAAACGGGTTCTAAAGATTGGTAACTCTCAACACCCAATTACTCTCATAAGTTAGTGTTGATAAGCCAGTTAGCAACAGATCAGAGCGAACTCTTTGCCTTCAATTTTCGCTCAGCGCGATGTGCAACTGGAGTTCTTTTTTTGTAGGAAAGAGTATGTAGTTGTCAAAAAATGAGCTCACTTTGCAAAAAAATAACCTCAAAAAAGGTATTTACGAAACAACCCCCTACCCTTGCAAAAACTGCCCTTTCCGATTATCCAAATAATTTTTCCGTATCAACATTTGATTCAGGGTCAAAATTTATGACAGAGGATTTTTTTTTAAATTTTATCTCGTTTTTTAAGCCTACAATTTCAATAGAAAAAAGTTTTTCAAATTCACCCTTTCAGTGCTCCTGACTCCCTTAATATGCATATTCCGCCCTATTTATGGGAACTTTTTTTACTATTTTTAGCTATAATAGTAGCACCTCCCAAATTTTCTACACCATTTCAAAGACACTCTGTATGAGTCTTTTTATTTTTGGAACAGGAAGAAGTGAAATCAGTTGAAAACGGTCGCGCAGGCATGAGTTTTGTCAAAAAATTAAATAAGCAACGATATTTGTTTGAATTATTATTTTCACACAAATCTGGACATTTCCGTTCAACTTTTTTTTTTGCTCATATTAATCTCGTCAAATATCAGAGTCAACGTTTCAACAATATGTTTGAACACCAAATTATATTTTTCGAACAAAATCAATACAGATTTGTTGATCTTCTTTTGTCGTTCACAAAAAATGGCCAAGCACACTAAAACCTCTCCGACTTTATCAACTTATAGTAAACCTAGGGTCGTATTCAAAGTAGGAAATTATTTTGCCAACGAGAAAGACAGACCATGGCGCTAAGAGATCATTTGACCATTTTAGTCCGAGGTCGGTCCTTTATTCAATTGACAACCTGAACACGTCAGCTGTTTTTTGAGAACATTTCCCTCATTATCCGCGTTACATGTTTTTTTTTAACATCGAGACTTGAAAAAAAAGTTGGATTTCTATCAACATCTAGAGCAGGCGGGCTTCCGTGCTAAATTTGGAACAAACGATCATCTACAAAGCACAAAAACGGTGATGGAGAAGAACTTCGATCATAATAATAATCCAAAAGACCTTTGGTACGGTAAAGCTGAATGCAAACCTTGATGCATTGCAGGAATGTCGAGTAGATTACAAATACTCAAAGCTGATTAACAATTTCTTTAAAAATGCGACAATGACGGTAGAACTCCATGAAAGGAACAAATGCACCCGGACCAGCAGAGGTGTCAGACAGGGTGACACGATGTAATCCTAACTCTTTATAACAGCTCTGGAGTATGCTTTTAAAAAACACAATTGGGAAAATAAATGCCTAAATAGAGATGGTCGAAACTAGACAAATCTACGTTTTGCGGATGATATAGTTCTGTTCTCGGATAACCTCAAGGACATTAGAAACATGCTATACAAGAACAACAAGACGTGGTAATTCAAATCGCAACCCTATTTTTTTCGAGTTTTTTTCAGAAACTTTTCTTAAACTCGACGTAACCTCGATTGCTTTGATTATTTTTGTCATTGTTCAAATGGTCATTTCGTCTTCTTTCAGAATAAAATGTTCACAGAATAAAAATCTTCTATCTATTAAGATCTATCAAAAACTACTTCCATCGTTTCCAAGGTTTCCAAATAATACCATACATTTCAAAACATGCTCGAAAATATGGCAAATTACTGACGTTTATATAATTTTTCTATGACTATTCAATAAAAGATGTATTATACATCCACTTTCGATTGGTTGATGTAACTCGTTACTCATACCTGTGACTTTTTTTATCACTCAATTGTTTTTAACCAATGAAATGATCTAATGTCATTACTTCACTGTTTTAGAGCCAATCAGAACATTCGTCACTTCACACTTATTATTTTTATAGGTTAGGTGAAATTTTTTTTTAGCAAATACGATTACCTATCCTAAATTTATGTTGAAAATTATCATATAATGTTTGTGAAGGCTTCTGGAAACTTGATTTTTAAAAATATCATGAAAAAGAGCTTACTGAGGCGTGAAGCAACCGCGCGCGGCTACTTCCTACTTGGTTTGAGAACGTGTATTTTTAAACTCAACGTTGGTTTGTATCACAAATTGACACAAATCCACCAAGACAAGACTATCTTTAAAAATAGTGAATTTAAGTTGAGCGTTGAGTCCCTCATGGAACAAATCCTTGAGTCAACACTGTCAACAGTATAATGTTTTGTTAATAGTTAATGCAATGATGCAACAAGATTCCAACTTTTGAGAAACTGCTTTTTTTATTTTGATGCGGGGTCATTGTGCTTTCTTTTTCTTTAAATCGTAGTTGTCCATCAGCAATCAGCATAAGCCGTCCGTGGCATAAGCATACAAATAAATCAATTAATAACGAGTTGAACTGTCCTCATCTGAAATTGAGGAGAAAATTGATTTTCCACTCACGGAGTGACGTGAAGGATCATATTTTTTTTATAATTCGTAAAGAGTCGATGAAATAAAAACTAATATCGTCAACAACTTATAAAAATGGGTTGGTTTTCTTCCAAAACCTTCATAGGTGCCACATTAATTTGTGAAAGTATTTAAAAAAAAATGACCAAAATCAGTAATCACCACAATCAAACTAGAATATGATCTAAATAATGTTTATTCACCCACAATCGCGCTTAAAAATTGAAAACTACTGTCAAATATTTGAAAAAGTGGTGAACATTTCTGAAAAGTGAGGTTTGTTTTTCCATTTCGGGACCTCCGATGGTCTCGTCTGATTTGACATTACATAACGAGACGTGGACGAGAGGTTTCGACGATTGGAATCGCAAACTGGCCGTAGTAGTGACGTGACGTCTCGAAATAGCGAATTAGAATCTGGGGGGTTATCTAACCTTCGCTCCAACGTTGCCAATTTATCACATCTTTGGTCTTTGACACTCTAATTCTCCTGACATCTGACAGTTCTGAAGTTCTGCTTGAGTAAAAAGGTACGCTCCTTCCCAGCATAGCCGGTGGATGTTCTCTTGAATATCGTTCAAAAAGTAACGCTCCTGCCCATATGGCTGCTCCTGCCCGGGTGGAAAGGTACGCTCTTGCCCAGCGTAGCCGGTGGATGTTCTCTTGAATATCGTTTAAAAAGTAACTCTCCTGCCCAACTTACCTTGTGCTAAGATCTTGTTTTCAACATAATTCGCTTCAGTTATTAAATAATCATAGGAAAAGTATAGTATTCTACTCGCGGAAAATGGATATTACTCACTCAGATGATACTCGCAAACTACATCCACCATTTCCCGCTCGTTGAATAATATACTATTATTGGTGTAATTTGGGTATGGGTTCAGATCGATTGTTGGTTGTTGCATGGTTTTCGCCATATATCTGTTAATAACTATATGGAAAGCAATTCTACACGCTTGATGCCAGGATGAGATAGAAGATCCCGCTGTACTGTATTTTTTTCACATAAGTCTATCCTTTTCTATCGCGAGGGGACAGCGGGATCATCTATCTCATCCTGGCATCAAGCGTCGCTCGTTGTTCAAATGGGACGGTTTCTATATAGAGTTAATAGATACAGGGTGGCCCAACGAAAAGTTCCTACCCTTATTTATGACTTTCCTGGTATATTTTGGGAAAAACGCTCGGACACATCAATTTTTATTTTTAGGGGGACGTCTTTTCGTGTATGACTGTATAATACAGGGTGTTCCAAAAATAAGATATCGCATTACACTTGACATTTTCAAATGGAAATAGGAATTTTTGGATTCTCCATGAAGTTTTTAGTAACTTTTATATAATACAGTTTATACCTATCTTCAACCGTTTATTTAACGACGTTTAAACGTTTTTATAACGACTAGTTAGATGATATCATATCATTATAAAAAAAAGTTTATTTATCACAATACAAGGAACTTTTTGAAAAAGTCCCTGATGATAAGTTTTGGGTAACGGAAACTTTGTGCTATCTGAAGTGACGGATATCAGATCGCTTTAAATCCTACATATTATTCATCAACTCAGTGTAATATTTTCTCCTCAAGATGATATCGTAAAAATTGTATCGACAGCCAGATGTTCAGGCGATTTAGCCTATACTTATACCTACTGATGCTCCAAGATGCGTCATCCTGTTAACTAGAAGTGATATATTTTCCAAGTGAAGTATGTAAATCTCTGCATAAGCTCATACATGTAAAGGCCAACATGAGTTTTTATAGCAGTGGGTATTCTGATTTAATTCCAAAATTATTTTTATTTCTCTATACAGGGTGCCACAGATTCGAGTGCATGCATGGGGATCTCAGTTATCATAAGAGATAAAGGGTCGGTTGAAAAGATGCAATGATATTTGAAAAAAAAACAAAAATTCGCAAAAACGAATATGTTTGGAAAGATATTTTGAAATGAATCATACCTTGTTATTGCCACTTTTTCTCCTCTACGAGATGGTGGTTCATCATTTTGATGCCTTTCTTCATAGGTTTCATTATAAGCTTGGTCCAAACATAATACGATCACCATTTACTACGGCAGATGATGTCTACATTTGCCGCTTCCTCCAAGTCTTCAAGGTAGTATTGTCCAATATTCCTGAGGAGTCCTTCCATCAGAGTTGGGCAGTGGCACAGTAGATCTATCGTCTCATCCTCCTCGATGCAGTCCTTGCAGAGCTCATTAGTCCCTAGGCCTCATTTTTGAAGCATGGTTCCGATTTCACAGTGTCATGTGATTACTCCCACAAGGATGCTCATGGAGGATTTGCTCTGCTATAGTAATTTCCCTGTTTTTTTCATATCCAAGTTTGGCCACAGAGCTCTCGATGTGTTGCAGTCGTTTTGATTGCTCCACCTATCGCTGTGTAGCTTTACCATGTTTTTATCTACTGTATCTTTCAATAGTTTGAACGTTGGTAGCGATGTGTTCTCCATTTCGGCTTCGTATTTTCTTAGTTCCAATTTCGCCAGCTCTTCTGCCATCGGGTTCCCTTCAATGTGGCTATGTCCAGGAACCCAGCATAGAGCGAGCTTCTCGATCCTGATCCAGGACAATGCCTCACGGCAACTCATCACTACCTTTGACCTCACTGTTTCTGATTCTAGTAGTCTCAACGCTGCTTTGCTGTCTGCATAGATTGTGACGTTTTTTGTTGTGTAGTCTAGTCTTTGCATCTGGTCGGCTGCTCTCCCACTGACAGAATTTCTGCATGCAGAATGTCACATCCTATCTCAAGCTTATAGACTCTTGGATGTTTAGTTCCTTTGAGTATATCCCTGTTCCAATGCCTGTATTTATCTTTGCTGCGTCTGTAAAGATGGATATCTTTTCCTTCCTTGTAATTGAGTCTTGATTCCACTTTTCTCTGGTAGGAATTTTAACCACTACCTTATTCTCAAAAGAGCTCCTGGTCACCATGTTGTCTGTTGCCGTTTGTAGCAGCTTCGCCTCTTGGTTATCCATTGCCTTTGAGATTTCTCTTAGCAACGTTGAGTGCCAACTTGTTGCCTGTTTCCACAATTTGGCCTCCCTCATTCTTTGCGGCAAGATGTTAAGGATGACTTCTGAAGCTGCCTGAGGAGTGCTGTTCTTTGCTCTCGTCATACTTATTGTTGCCAGCCGTTGTACTCTAATTTGTGAACACTGACAAAATATTATATCAACTGGAGTTTGATCGTTATTTGCTGCGACACTTATTCCTATGTTACCTAGGTTGTTCTGTATTACGGAAGTGATGATAATATTTTAAAAATGTTCGAAAGTCTGGTTTTCTATCATAAACGCAAATATACTTTATACGCATGAAAGTTGCGAACCATTGGCAAGTGAACAATAACATACATCGTTGGTTTTCATGGCCTTTTGCAAAATTTTGATTGCGAATTATGAAAATTGGGATTATTGTCGTGGTTCGTCAAAATAGACCTATATCATACAAAATTTTTGAAAAGCTTGTGAAAAGTCAATTCATTTTTTTTGATAAATATATAGGGTGTCCCAATCCAAAAAACCCCACTTTGGTTCAATATTTTTTCTAAAACGATAATATCCAGAAAAAAACTGATTTTGCCAGTGATTTTGACGTTAAAACCTCCATCAGAACTCGTTTTTGAATTTCTGATAAGTTATTGGATAGCTGAGATAAAAGAGGTGTCCAGTAATGAAACTTTTTCGAAATGACTCTCCAGCTGAAAAACTGAAAGGCCTATGACATTTTTGTTTATGGCATCTTCCGTTTCACAAGAAAGTAGCTGAGGTTCGTCAAAACCAAACTACTATCTGCAGTGATAACCAAGATAACCCGCTATTGCAAAAAATGGGACGCCCTGTACTCAGCCTATAACCTAACCAAATGAACGTGTGTATGACAAAACAGACAGAACAGAACTAACAGGTCTAAACAAGCATATTACTGGATTACAACATTCACAAATGATTGTTAACTCAAAACCACACCAGAAAGAATTTCCATCTAAAAAATCCAATAATTTATACTTTTTTTTAACAAAAAAACGATTCGGAATATCAAAGAATTAATCTAATGTAAATTATGCTGGTCATGGATCCCTAATGCCATCATAAAAAACATTTTCGAGTGACTGGAATTTATTGTGTACGAATTCACATTCTGGTGTGGCCGCTATTAGTTAAAATACCGTAAAACCGCAATATTTAAGTTCGTTTAAAATTTCAATCGAGTGCCGATTGATGGCTGTTTTACAAGCAGACATCGTTTTCGAGTAACGTTATAGGTTATTGAATAACGCTGGACAAATAGAAATTCTTGTCAAATCAGATTATTTCACATTTTAAGAGTAACGAGAAAAATGATAATAATTATTGTTGATGAATGTGTGTTTTTCTTCTTGAATAAATTTGTGGACATTTTGTTGAAATTTATATTCATCAGAGCGTTTGAATATCATTATATGCTGACAAAAAATATCCCCCATTAACCATTTCTTGTAGATTATCGCCGAAAGAGAAGAGAGGAGATGCTACAAAATTGGTGTTTCATAAGTTGGTAAAGTGTTAGAAAAAAGTTCAGAAACGTGCTACCTGATTTCAAATTTAATAAGGTTTTTTTGAGCTATAATTACGGATTATTTTCTCAGCAGAACGTATGATATGGTTTTTATAACTGCAGGTTGGCAATGAAAAAATCATTTATTTGTTTTGAAGTTGATTGCATTGAATTAAAACTGCAATGGAACTCCCAATTATAAAAAGTTAGTTTTCAAAAAAATTTCACTTGAATTCTTCATTTTGATGCGTTTCTTCCTAGGTATCATGATAATATACAGTGTCCGCCATGAAGATGTGTGGGTACATATAGGTTTTTTTTATAACCTATTTAAAATTTGTTTAAATAAAAGTTTATAACGTTGTCAAAAAATGTGTTATGAGAAAAAGTGGCTTGGAATATACCAAGGATTCAACATACCAACAGCAAAAGAACTTTTTTCATTAAAGTTTTCCGATATCGTGTCAAATTGACCCATTATTTTTGACAACAAAATGGATTTTTAATAGGGTAGTTTTTTTCGTGCCGCGCATGCGCAAATCTCAGGACAACTGGTGGCTGGAAATCTCAAATTCTTGACAGTTCTCATTTTGGGTTATGAAATGTGAAAATATTCCATAACCTCCAAAATACTGTCAGTGTCAGTGCCGAGTTTTTATTGAGTTTCATCACATAACACCTACAATATAATGAAAACTGCAATGATAAAGGTTGTTGGAGTGTTTTGACGTTATAAAGTGGCGCCCTACAATGGTTGTTTGGATGACCACATAAACCGCATGACGGGATATGCTAAGACAGAAATCTACATCAGCATGCAGCGCCATCTGCAGGTTTCTGTCGCGGTTATATTTTTGCGGCAATTTCAAATGCTTATGATTTTTTTGAGCTTTTGTTCCTGGTTTTAAAATATGTATGTATATATAACCCAAATTAAGAAATAGATATTATGTTCTTAATCAAAATTTTCCAAACACTATTTCATTGATGAATGGTTTGGAGAAAGTTGTCATCATGGTGTTTTTACTTTTTTTGACTAATACATGGTGATAATACCCACAAAAGTGGAAGTATCTGGAATATTCATTTCAAAATGTATCCACTATTGATATTCTTATTTACCCAATGTCAGAATAGTACCTATTGGTGCCGACTGTTTCATTCGTTTTCAAATGATAAAACAAACATTATGAGATCAATTGGAATGTCCAACTTTATTTTTGTTACCTATTTTCTGTACGATGCCAAGTTTTCCATTCAAAATATACGTGATTTTTATCTTCTCTCACTTGCTAAATCATGACAATTAGGAATCACACAAAAGCTGTTATAACGACGCTTCTGATTACACTCCATTTTCAAAAAGTTTACTTCAAGAAAGATGAAATCAAATAAGAACTTTTGACAATGACAACTAGTTCTATGATGACAACGAACTTTGCTTATCAACCGATCAACCAATCAGGGACAAGGCAGCAAACAGATTCTAGCGCCGCGGTGGATGTTTGGCGAAATACCATTTTCATGTATTACTGGTTGCTGGTTGAAAACATGTCACAAGTTGCCATTTGACTTCCTTTATATTGTAGGTGTTTTGTGAGTTTCATGAAGGATAACATATTTGTTGATGCAGTGATACACAAATTAAACGTGAGTACGTGAACTTGAACTATGAATCAAGAACCGCCATTTCATAATAAGCTACAGTCATATTTTTGACATCTCTTCCGCGTTCAAATTGCACGAAAGACGTTATGCTCTATCCTTGCCCTATTTTCAGCTAGACAAGGATAGAAGCACGCTCGTGAACGCGGCACTGCTTGTCAATTGGCCTGGTTAGAACGCATGCGCCTCACGCTATCGGCGAGAAAAACAGACTTATCTAATCAAGATCTTATGAAAAATTGATTTTTTGAATATCGGACATGCACAAACTATTCCCGAAGAGAGTTTTTTGAAAATATAAATAATAAAAAATACATATTGTTGCAACTGACCAACCACCCCATAGCACATCATGTTATTCTGGTTGGACTGTGAGGGACTGCTAGTCCCCCATCAGGCACCTCGCCAGGTGGCAGATCGAGTGATGCTGATGATCCAGATATGGACGGTACCGAGAAAATAGAATTCTCGAGGTTGACCATAACTAGCACAAAAGCGTCTGATTCAGAGCAGCTGAAAAATAGAATTCGCCAACCTGCACGGCCACCGTCTTAGGTTGGCGAAGGTTCTCAGATTATAAGTTGGCTAGGGGCCAATCAAAATTTTCCGGGCTCAAAAACAAACAAAGCCTACTGGTAATGAGAGGAAATCACGGCGGCTGTGCAGGACTTTTATTTGTAGTTATACAGCTCAAAAAATCACAGTCATCACCACGAAAAAAAAGAAAACATGAAGTGTAGGTTCGGAAGAGATACTCGAAATAGATAACGTTGACGAACGAAAGCTCTAAGTCAAATGAAAAATTCCAAAAGTCCTGGCGAAGATCGTATACCTAAGCACCGATATGTTGCAAATTCAAAAATAGATGGACAACAGCTTAGAGAAAGCATAAGAATTTTGTTGAACGAGTGCTTACTATATGGGAAAACTCCCGAAGCATGGGAGAATGCAGAAGCCATCTTACCATACAAGAAAGGGAAAAGAAATAGCCTAGGAAACTGCTGACCAACTGGCCCACTATCCAACTTGTATAAACTCCTCAAAAAGATAATAACCAACAGTCTGACACACCAAATGGACGCATCAGAACAGGCTGGACTCCGCAAAAGCTCCAGTACAATTGATAGAACATCTGCAGACGATACACACTGTTATCCCGAATATAATACCTCTACGTTTGGCTTTTATTGATTACGAGAACGCTTTTGACTCAATCGAATCATGGGCGGTTCTTGAAGCATTGAACAACATTCAGCTCTGATCAAGCACATATTATGAAAACGCAAACGTGCAGTTGACAATAGACGAAGATATAAAAACTTCGCAGATAACAATAAAAAGAGGCATACGTCAAGGAGATACAGTATCTCTAAAATTGTTCACGTAAGCACTGGAGGATTTATTAAAGTGCTTGGACTTACATAGATGGAATACGACTAAACCACTTGGGATTTGCCGACGATATTTTCATTATCAAAAATTCACCGGAAGAACTACAATGTCTGCTACAAGAGCTTCACCATGCATCATCTGTGACTCAAGAACAGATAAAAGTTGAAATCGAGAATCAAATGATAGAAACCGTGAAGGAATATATACCGGGTGTTCATTTGAAAACTTCCAACCCCGGTTTTATCAAAAACTACTGATTTAAAAAAAAAAACGCCGAGACACGTCAAAAGACTTGTCAAGGGGGACGACTTTTTAAGTGAATATTACTCCGCCTCACTTCACCCCCTACCCCCTAGGGGCACCCTCTCGAGAATCTTAAATGAGAAAGGGCATCGAACTATAGCTTGTTTGAAAGGCATTATCGAGTGGTTTATTATGACGTTTGAATTTTTGAAATCGGTCGATTCGTTTTCAAAAAATTTGAAAAAATATTTAAACATTTAAAAAAAAACAATAATATTAAAAAAAATTATTAGTCACAATAAATACCTAACAGCAACACACTTGAATATCACGTTTTTAGTAAGTGTTCAAAATGTTCAAAACTGGATGGAACCGCTACAAACAGACAGGAATGGAAGAGTATGGAAGATGCCCACATTCAGGAGTGAATCAAAACAGGCCGATAAAAAGAGAAAAAAGAAACAATAATGCCAACTTTCAAACAGAACACTTTATCAGGCATGTTCAGAAATCTTTATAAGTCAAGTTTAGATTAAAAACAATAGTAAAAATGTGCTATAGGTTTGCATGGCTCATTTAACCCTGGTTACTTTTTTGGATTCTTTTTCCATTAGCGCCTATGGATATCGAATGGTATCGGAAAATATACCTCCATTCTACAGGACATTGTGGTCAATGTCAAATAAAAATAAGAAGCCCGAAATACCTATGTTTTTATACTTAGGTAGTTGTCAATAAGTTTCCGTGGATGCCGGTGCTTATGTTAACGTTTTATCACTTTTGTGAGACTTTCATATCAAGTACCTTTGCGCTTTACAAAAATAATGAACATACGATGGGCGTAGGTATTTTTTAATATACTTCCAAATTATTTTTAATCATTTACGATACAGTAAGTAGATGATTATGAGTGACAGAATACCCCTTTGAATGATTAAAATTGTTTTGATGTGATGTCATTGCAATGTGCTGGGTAAAACTTCACTGATATACAGAGTGGGACACAAAAAGCTTCCCAGCCAGGTTTTTTCAGATGTTATATAATAAATCAAAAATTGTCTAGAGTCGTGAATTTTCGTTTTCTAGGGAACATATTTTTTTTGTTATTTCCACGCCCCACCTGTCAACCCCTGAACGGGGTTTATAAGTACACCCAAATTTTGAATGGAAAGGAGGATCGAATGATACGTCGTTTGAAAGGTATTTTTTTCAAGATTATATCCTCAAAGTTTTGAGTTGCTATGACTCGAAAAAGAAATTTTTTTTTTCAACTCACATAAATTCGTCAGAGTCACGTTAGCTGACAATTTTTGTTGCGGTTATTTGGATATTTGGAAACCAAAGAAAAACTGTCGAAATGATACGGATAAAAGTGACGGTACCTTCTGGACAATTTTTGACACCGCAGATAGGTATTTTGTGTCAATATTGAATCCAAGTAGATCGACTTTGGATCTGGAGCGGGTCAAATTGACTGTAAGATATCCAGTCGCGTTCCTCCTCTTTTAAAAAATATATTGCTTTCCTATGAATTTGAATACGGGGTGAGTCTGAAATAAGTGCGCATTTCGTCATGTTGAATAGAGAAAAGTATAGGATAATCACTTTTTGTACAGCAACCAGCAACATGTGTCAACTTGATGTGAAGTTGGGGTCCCACTAAGCAAAATTTCATCGCAATCTCGTCTATTTTTATTACTCTTCACATTGTTACGTTGTCCAAAAAGGATTTGTTTTGGCGAAACTACGAAACTCCTGGTCGTAATGTCCGCCAACATAACAAAACCGCAGTTACGTTAACACATTAACGTTCTTGTTCCAGTATACTTCTACGGATTACGTACGTTTTTGCGATTTTTCCATGACCGACTTTTCAGAACGTTATAACAATGGTACTTGAAGACCGTTATTGTTTCGAAACAAGGTATAACAGATCGGTTTCGTACTTGGATCCAATTAAATTCAGGCACAAAAATGTTTTGTGATGACGTAAAACAGACTTAGCTTTTGGAAATGTAGCTAAGTGTATGCCAATAAAACACATTGGCACATTGAATCATTTATATTAAGCTTTGTTATGAGTTAATATGTACATTATTTTTTGCAGTTATATAATTCAAACAATGAACAAATATGAAGTATGCATATAATTCCAAGCGAAAAATGAAACATTGATTCCTGTTTTATAATTTCAAATAATAATCTAGGAATAGTTGTTTAACAATAACTATAACAATACTGATATTATGATCTACCGAGGAATCTATAATGAAATATAATTTGTTCTTTTAAAATATGTAATAACAAAAAAAACGCCTTGCAATGATGATGCCTGAAACAAAAAATATTATTATCAGAGTCGTAAGTGATATTCAAGTCGTTAATTTTTTTGAGTATGCTGAGATTTTGGTGAAATAAGGAGTATATCGTGTGAAAAGGCGCGTAAATGAATCAAGTACGGATTCACATTCAAAGAAATTTGCAAATTGGTATAGAACTCGGTATAGAACACTTACCTAATGATGATTTCCATATTATATTATTGTCCAAACGCGTGCATGCACTTATCAATTCAACAGAAGCCAGTGTAAGATACTTCTAGATAATTATTTGCCAACATACTTCTCACAATTACAATTTTGTATGTAGATACGTGTTTGTCAAAAAAGAGATAACAGAACGAACTGGTGAAAAGAATAGCAAAAGATGCTCCTGTTTTCAATTTTTATGAATTGAGGCGTTGTACAAGTCTTAACGGCACTGGTATGTTATTGCTAGAAATTTAACGAACAGCTTTGTTCCGAAATTCGCTATACCTTTCAGTGCGTTTCTATAAGGAACTCTGATCAATGAAACAATTCCGTTGCAATCAACCTTTTCAGGGATGTAGACAGCTAATGTTATCAATTTGATAAAACATGATGGGTCCGTTTTATAAACGTTCAGTACATAACGTAACAATCAAATTCAACTAACATCTCAACGATGTTAATTACAAAACGTATTTTACAATAACATGAATGTGTCTATACCAGCCTGTCCCACTGATAATCAGCCGTATGCTGTATCATTCACGTTAAATATAACATGAACGTTATGCGCCTAATATGTTATTTTCCTGAAATCGCCATGCTCTATCAGCGTTGACGTTATCTTCATAACGTATATACGTTATGTTCGAATGTTATTTGTCGAAATAACAGGCTTCGTATAACGTGTGCAGTTACCATGCTGTTATGAGATAACGTATAGAAACTTGAAGCGTTCTTGGAGCTGAGTTCCTGACAAGCTAAACAGTTTGACGATACAGTTTCCTCAGAAAGGCACCAGTATGGATTTAAGTGTAGTTGTGCGCTTTGCTATTGCAGAAGAATTTATTGAAGAAAGGAATTGGAATGTCAACGAGATTAGGGGGTAGAAGGAACCAAAAAGTGAGATTATATATATAATAATTGAATAATGATAATGATACACATACAATCCGCACATCTAAGAGCCCCTACATGCGTTTATCTTACAAAGCATCCGTCCATGTTTTTTGTAGACATCAGGTCTCTAAGATTTTCCATGTAAACTTCCAGTGAATGATGATGTGATTTCCTCTGCCATCATTGTTTTACTGTGTCGCTCAGTCAAGAGAACTAGGAAGCATTTGACGGGATAGTACTGGTGATTGTCAGTTGAAGAAAAGGTAGTTTTTTTAGGAAGTTACTATTTTGCCAGTCCCCATGCATGCACTGCTAAATTCCACAGCTTTACGACGTTATTAACTTTCCACTCGATATCTAAAAGCCCAATTTCTTCCCTTATGAAACTGATAAATATTACACTATTTGACTTAGGTACCTTTCTTCATGATTCCGCATTTTTTTGCGGTGTTTTGGTCTATATTGGCCTTTTTGAATTTGCGAAAATGTTTTCCATGAAATACTGGAGTTTTGTCGCCTTCAACGGCTTCGTTTTTCGTAACTTTGTTCTCTTCACCGAACTCTAAGAGATCCTCGTATTGTTTTCCCTTCACATTTTTTCAATCTCAACATTTTGGCACGCAAAGTTGTGATCAACACAAACAGAAAATTCAAACTAAACCGTTAAAATAGGACGCATGCGATCGATGGGCTGCTGAATTATTCCATCCTTTTCTAACTTGTACCCTTTGCGCCTCACGCTATCTCTCTCACTGGTGGAAAAACTTGTTTCCTTTTTAACAGTCGAGATATAACGTATAAGATAACATAGATGTAAAATCAGTGATACAGCAAAGCATTTTCGGCATCTTACGTTATGACACACGTTTGTTCCAAAAATAACGTTTTTCAAGTTCCCTTAAATTACCGGTATCAAACGTCGCAAAGAATTTGTTTGCATAGTGGGGTGTTGCATGTACAGGAGTCCTCGTAGGCGTTCTTTCTGTATCATTCAACACTCATTATGTTCCTTGCTGATATTGGGCTTAGTACTGTTAGCGCGATAATGCTGTGTGAAGCTACTTCTTCTCAGCAGGCAATATTTGCATCGTGGATTGGATCCAAATATAAAAAAGTAATGTGATAAAAAAATAAGATAACTCACTTGACTATAATTTCACTGGCGTATTTGGTCGCGTCATTTGATTTTTTCTCGCATGATGGATTCAATCCAAAGAATCATCAGTACGTCATCTCCGAAGTCAAACTGGACGCCGCTCCACATACTCGTGACTACCGCTTTCCTCGAGGTACTTACTGCGCATCAGCTCAACAGATAATTCCATAGCTGATCCGGGCATATCTTCATCGTACCGTCACCTTCTCAATCTATCAATTTGTTTAAATGTTCTTATTGATTATAAGACTATGGGGGGCTATAGCCTCTGTACCCACCCCTCACCCCCGTGGATCCGCCACTGTTGTCCTCATCCTCTACTGCTTTCTTTGGTTCCCGGATCATTCTTCATCAAGCGCGAATACTGAGTTTCCACTGTTGCCAGTATCTGTATTGAACACTATCACGATATCAAGATTTCGTAAGTATGATAAGGGTCCTTCGACTTTTTCACTCAAATTATGTTATTCCAATCTACTATAGACCTCCAACATGCATATGGGAACACGATTTTTAGAAGAATTTGAAATTTTCAATATTTCCATCATTCCGACGGAAATACTTATATCACTAGTCTTGCTCCATGATAGATCTTGAATAAAAGCAAAAACGTTTTAAGGTGGAAAATGAGCATTCCGCTGAGCAAACTATTACCGTCATGGCCACGAATATGCGTAAAGCAGTTTTTACGTTCGGAAATACTGCTTCCAAATTAATAGTACGAATATATGAATATCGGTTTTTTCAACTATTTCCAAAACATTTTGAGTCTTTTGAACAATCATCTTCCAGGTCATACCTATAACATTCTTGTACGTTTTTGGCGCTTTGGATTGACTTTCAAGATCCCTACTTATTTAGTTAATTAAAATTCGGAATATCCTTCAATAATCTTTTATAATAATTGCGCCGGCCTTCGTCGTATTTTTTCTTTGATAATTCTTTGAAAATTTTCCGCCCCTCAAATTTTGCCGCTCTACGCCGAAGCGTATTGTGCATAATGGAAAATACGGCACTGGTTCCCCCCGTCTAAGTTTATTATGCAAAATAAGATAATCCATGTTATTTTCGTTAGCTCCGGCCAATATTACTGCTGCTTCATCCATGATGCTATTGGAATACCACTATAATTTTCAATGACATTGATTATCTTGTATGTCAGCTTAGGTTGTGTTGTATGAAACATTTGACAGAATCTTTTTGAAATCTTTAACGCCGGGCGTGATAAGATAACGCGGAGTTATTAGACAATTTTCGTTGCTCCTTGAAATTTTACCGGCAGCGGTTACGAAAGCAGTAGCGATAGTCGCTATTTGACTGATAAAAATATAGTTCTCGGTGGGAACAAAAAACAAATCCGCTTAACGTTACGTTTAACCTCAACCCTAATCAAACATATTGGCAAATGACATCGCAGTCTTGTTTTGCTTATGTTTATGCGTTATTTTGTAAAATGATTGATGATATGGTATTATTGGACTCCAGATTCTGATTTTGAAGATGCCATTTTATTAGAAGTATTGAACAAGAACGCCATCCAATATAGAGCAGACATTTACATCATCTGACACTTTTCGGAAATCGCTGACCTTTTTCTTTTCCTCAAACTTTTTCAATAGATACATATTATGTAATGTTCTTAACTCCCCTCACAGACACCACTTCACTAGTAAGTGACCTCCGAAAACTGGAAACAACCACACTAGATACATCCCCATATGGATTATTTGTCAGTATTTCAGTGAGTGAGATCTGATTATCTTCATCGGTAAACCGAACTCGGTTTTGCCTGATTGTTTTTAAAAAACTTGCTGTTACTTGATTTGGATTCATTGCGTAAATTGTCTTGGTCTTGAACCTAGCGAAAGTATAAACAAAAACATTGAAATAAATCCTCAAAACATTGACGGTATCGATATACGATAAGTGACATCCAAATGTCAAAACTGTCAATTAGCGTTAACCGGAGCTGCATTTTTTGAGCAACGAAAGCTGTCTATTACCGCAACGCATGTGGTAGTGCAATTGGCAATATCTCTCCATTGACTCTTATCACTATTTTGAGTAGAATCTATCTTTTATTGATACCTTTCTCTGATCTCATGTCAATTCATTTCTTTCACCCTTCCTCGTTTATTCTCATGCTGATGTACTACCAAAATTTGTTGGTAAGGTTCCTAAGTACTTAGGTGGTGGGCCACCAGACCTTCTGACCACGTCTTCAATCCATGAATCACTCGACCCAACACTGGACATTGATTCATATTATTTCATATAAAATACTCGAATTAGTATTTTTAGCGTTACGCGCGCCATCTCATCGTTCAGCTGTACACCAACAGATTGAAAGAAGATAATATTACCGTTGAAACGTGGAGGTTCGATACTCAGTGGAAAGATGTTCTATACTGTGCGCATAGACGGCACTATAAACTGGTTTTCAATGTATATGGAAGAGTATTATTGTAATTTCATGAAATTGGTTTTTTGTAAGAATGGGTAATGGATATAATGCACTACAGACTACAGACATTGATTGTCAATAGTGAATAATCCATTGATATTTGCGACAAGCTTATTTCTCATGCATGATTTCCCAGTAATAGGTATGTACATAATCATATAATAATTATACCCTACAAGACTGGTTTACTTGAAAAATCAATAAAACGCATGATTATTTTGATGATTTTCACGGTGTTCAATATTCTGTGAATGGAGCTGTAGAAAGGGAAGATTCCGGTTACCTAATTGAGTGTTCGTCTTGAGATCTTTAATAATGTGAATTATTGTCTTTTGATGATTCCAAAATTTGTTCTGAACTCTACTCAAGAGCTAAGTGCACGGAATGCTTATAATTTGGTATCTGATTATTCGATGAACGTATACTCTCTTTTGAAAAAATGATGACCATTAGATAGGGAATACTGCTTAAGATGGATCTGTGTGGAATAATGCGACCGATGAGCTGATCTTTCGAAACCCTGCCGATGTCAAAGTTTTGATTTATAAGTTGACCCATAGAGTGAGAAAGATTTGGGACGTGTTTGCTGCGTTTATCGTACATCGTTGACTTCGAACAACTCTTCAACGTAGATCCAGACTTTTTCGTCAAAGGGGTCACGTCACGGGTTGAAAGTTGTGTAGATCATTATGATACACAGAGTAAAATTTAGAGTTCACAATGGAGTACGAGGTGTCGAGTTGTCCAAAGAAAGTACGACATCAAAAATGAAAGATTCAAGTCGACGCCTACATAACACACATTGTCAAAATGACGTTAAAAAAAATGTGTATTTTCAATAGGCCATTTCAGAACATAATCTGGAAGTCAGATGATTGTACTGTGAACAAACAATAACCTCTAATTGTTATTTTTTTCCTTTACTTTCTGAAACATGTATCGAAGTGCTAAGTGTGCAATATGTTTTTGTTGAGATTCTGATCCTGATAAGCTGTGAAGTGAGTGATTATCTCGCGAAGATAGAAGCTGGTAGCCCAGGAATTTTGATTAGATACAAACACAAAATTTCAACATAGACCAAAGACCCCTTTGGTTAAAGTGATTCAGACTTTGATGCAAGCCCTCAGGGGTCTTCAAAAATAACTAACATGGACATGATTAGTTATTTGGTGCTTACAACAAGTGATTATTATACTGCATAGGCAGTTAAAAGCTTATACAAGTAGTTTGAATGATACTTTCAAAAATATAAAGGTCGGATTGTTAGTCACTGTGGAACCTGCAAAGTGCAGACCATATATTATTATCAGATCAAAAGTAAGTTTTGCCCACCCTTTTTTCTTCATGTTGTCACGCTCTTTGTTATTCTTACGAGTAATGAAAAAAAAAAAAGAATGAGGTAACAAAGGATAGAGAAAGTTACTTGATTTCTGGAATGAGAGGGTGGTTTACTGCGTGAGCAAATTAGGCCCTAGCTCAATGCCGGAGAGGATAGTAGGTTAAGCGCCACCGACTCAAGACTGGATAAGTCGGAATACTCCCGATGTTCCGGGCACCTTCCCATTCACAGAAATTATCAAAAGGAACAAAAAAAAATTTTAAAACAACAATGAGGGTACATATAACCAAATCAAAATACTAGAAGTTCAATGGATAAAAATCTATTTCTTTATCCCTAGAGTAAAGTTCCTAAGTGATCACTCTTTTAAACAAAAATAGATAATAAAAAAAAACTTAAATCTAATAACGATACCAATAAGTCAATCACGGTCACACAGCCTTTCTTCAGTGGAAAGTGGCTAAACAATTATGTAGCAGTCTCAGCTCTTGTAGGGCTGCTTATCAGACCAACAAGCTATCCGCCTGAATTGTGATTGATAACCCCAAAAGAAAAACCCTAAGAAGAAATACGGTTGTAACATTGTCTTCTTAAAAAAAAAAACTCGAATCAAAATTACGATTATAAATTTTGACAACAATAAATTTGATGGATTGAACAAGAGAAAGAATTTATGTTTGATTTAAACCTCGACAAATCATTACTCTTGGTGGCGAGAAAAATAAAATCAAATGATCAGATAAATCATTAAAATCAATTGCCACTTCAAATATCACTCGATAAAAAAAACATGTAAAGAAATCAGTAAAATACCTGAGTTCTGCAGGGTTTCTGGGTTTGTAGACACGGTGGTGTTTTTCCTGTGTTTTGCTCTGGTGGTCCTGTTCAAACTGCGTGGTAATGTATTAGAACTGGTAGATTGCAGTCCACCCATGCGTTTCCAACAGAATCAGCAATTTCTTGAATAAAATAGGCTGCTCGTCAAAAGAAGGAGCACGATAGAATTCATCCAGGTACTTTCCAACGACACCCGGTCGAAGATGAAATCAACAATCACGCCTTCCAACTTACCCAACGGTCGTGAAACCAAAATATCCGTATAGAACGGTTATTGCATCGCCAACAAGGTAGGTAGGTACACAAAGCACACAAAACTCAACACGATGCAATATATAAAAGTGGATTAATTTCCCAAAAATCCCTAGATAAGGTTAAAAATGCTTAGGAAACATCCAATTTACACAAAGACTCGTTGGAAAGTAAATCGAAAATCATGGTCAAATTCTCATGACAGAGTGAGGTTACGACCAGAGCAGCAGAGGTAAAATGGCAACAAGAACACCGGCAACATCGTAAAGGGCTGGAGGTAGATTGCACAAACAATCCTCCACTAATCAAGAAAACACGGACGGAACCAAGGAAAGTGACTTCATTCTCACTAACAGTCCCCAATCGAAAAAAAAGAACGACATACGTGCCATAAATTCAACGGAGATTGACAGTGAAAATACACCCATCACGTAATCTAAAACACGTCTGGCAACGGTGTCACAAAACAAAACTCCATAACCTCAAACCAACAGCTGACTTCAAGGGACTTGGTTTAAAAACATAAACAAACGTAATTTCCCTTAAAAAGAACTGTTTTTCCCATAAAACAACATGAGAACAGTGACTAAAATGGCACACGAGTTATTTAGAACCGTTGGCATGTCCTGAAAGTGTATGTGTGTAAATACAGGGCCATTTCTTGCCAGTCAAACTCATAACAGGGATAGATGAAGTTTAGAGAAAAGTTATTAGGAGGAAAGTTACTATTACGATGTGTGGCGACCAAGTAAGTAGCAGTCACTCTTCATACTGCCTGAGTTTATAAAAAGTGCAACAACCTGATAGGTACGGTAGAACTAAAATTACCCAATCTCAAAAATAATTGAACAAAAAAAAACGTAGAGTCAAAAACGGCCCGTGACAACACCCCCTCTCCTAAGAAAGGAAATATTCTTTACAGAAGAAATCGACGATAATCAAAACTAAGTCAGCACTAAAGATGAGATTAAAGGGAATGGAATGAAGAAAGTGATATGAAGAATAAGACAAAAGCAATACGACTAAAACTATTGAACCACCAAAAGTTAATGAAAATGAAGGTTAAGAAAAGTTTAAAGATAGTAAATAATGAAGAATGAGAAACCCCCCTACTGTCCAAGGACAACACAAAAAAAAACAACGAGCCTCACTAATTCAGACCCACCAGACCCGAAGAACCACATGATCTTACTTTTGCAGAGTGAAATTCCGTAGGTGTTTTGTCGAATTCCTAACCGGCATTGCGTAACCTCAATGAGACTGAGGATACCTCGTGTACCGGCCTTACAAAAGTTGACCACGCGCATTCACCAAAGTCTGACCAATCCAAACCAGCAAAGAGTGAGTAGACCGAGGGAGTCTAGTATAGGACAGAAGACTATACCAACTCTCACCCCTTCAACCCCTTAGACTCACCAAACTACAGGGAATGAGCTTGACCGAACTCATTAACCGGGTTGTACTATAGCGTACTACGCTCATGAGTGTTCCAAGTAGAAAACACCAGGTTGCCTCGAGAAAATGACGGGTTGTATAAGTTCCACATGGAATAAACAAAATAACTTTAAACAAAGAGATCCACCTCAAGAAAACCAGCGCTGACGGCCTCTGGAATTCAGCACTTGGAGGGCTCCTACCTCATCCAGCACCCGGAGTATGGGTATTCTGCACAACCGCCCAAACAGGGTCCATAGCCTCGCCGAAGCAGAGGGAAGACAAACACAAGAATAAACAAGAAAATAACCAGATACGGGGCTGAAATGAAACGCAGTAGCTATGCCTCGTGGAGTCCATGTCGTGGAGGAGCTTCAAACGGTTCAATACCCCTAACCCACACCACTAGGAGTACCACCCCAGCGATAGCCTCCCAACGCCAATCCTCCCGCATCTGATAAGCAAAAGAAACTCTTGATATCACCAAAAAGTGCAAGAAAACACGACGGAATAACCGTCAAAAACCAAAAAGTCAAAATCGGTAAAATAATAGATATAGGAAGATCCAATTTATGGGTAAAAAAAAAAGTGAAGAGAAGTGAGAAAAATATGAAAATAATGTGATATCAGACAGTCAGACAATCCAAAGAAAAAAAGAAAAGACAAAATCAAGGTAAGGTAAGATACAAGGTAAATCAAGGTACAAGGTAAACCAAGAAAACTGTTTAACTGTCTGAAAATCACAAAAGGGAAGAAGAAAGTTACTGGAAATTTTAAAAAAATGTTATTGAAAATTAATTTTAAAGAAAAATTACTGAAAATAAGAAAAATGTGACTGAAGGTCCAACAACGAAGAAGAACTGAAGGTTTCGACCTCGTTACCCACTTTGTGGACTTTTACCACAGCCAGGTGTCTGCACAGAACTATTCTTATCCAGCAAGTACCCATTTAACTAGCCAGTTTCGCGCCAAGCCAGAAAAATAGACACTTTACTAGTCGCCCGCTCTGTAGAGCGTAAAAAGAAAAAGAACAGAAAATCAAGGTATAGTTGGATCTCCAGTATCAACCCCAGAATCAAAAGACGAATGATCACAGTGAGGTTTCAGCTCCTGAACATGCCAGATACCCTTCGACTTGCCAGAATCATCCTCAAGGTCATATGACCAATTTCCACACTTCCGCCCGATGATGAATGGACCAAGATAGGTTGGTGCCAAGGTTAATTGATATGTAGAGGTTGTGCCGTAACTAGGGAATCGGAAATTCACGAACGATAAACCGAATCGATCCCGTCACCGAGCTCCATTCTTGACATTCCTGTCATCGGTGCGTCATCTTGATGTCATAACATGTCCGTATTTCAGGGTCTTAAAACTTCTTTTACCGAGTGTCTGCCGTTTTTAAACGTGTTTGAGGGTAAGTTATCATACAGCTTTTGGTATACAGTGAAATATCTTCTCATTATCAAGTTTGAACCATATTCTATACTTTTTCAAGACGTGTATTTGAATTTCAGAACCGGATCGGAGCCGACTGACGTCATTTTTGTCTGAATTCTGATTCGTCCGAAACCCGAACGTATAACGACGCAACCTTACTACTATCAATTAACCTTGGGTTGGTGCCAGCTTGGCAGTGTAGTAGTTAGCGGCATCAGATAGAACTTTGTTTTTACGCCAGACTTTGTCACCTGGTTTGAAAACAAGGGGTCGACGACGTAGGTTGTAACGTTGGGCGTTCTGCGTTCTCGTGGATTTTACTCTTGCCTGAACCTTCTGATACAACTTCACAAACCCATCTTGACGGTTCTTCACGTACTGGTCTATATCAACTGGTTGAGAGGGAAGTTTGGCTCGATGATCGCTGCCATAAAGTTTATGTTTCCTGCCATACAGGATAAAATATGGACTATGTTTAGTTGTCTCGCTAGGTGACGTTCTGATGGCACATCCAATCTGACTGAGATTTTCATCCCACGTTCGATGATTGTCCTGGCTAACATATGTTCTTAACATGGTCTTGATTGTACGGTTGTGGCGCTCGGTTGGATTGGCTCGAGGGTTGTAATTCGATGTGTAGAAAATTCTGGAATTATAGCGTTGGCACAAAAGTTGAAACTCCTTAGATTTCATTTGAACTCCATTATCACAAGTCAGGTACATGGGTGTACCATATAAAAGGAAAAAGTTGTCGACAACTTCAACAAGAGACTTTGCTTTGGCTGATCTACACGGAAATAGAAAGGCTGCTTTACTGAAGTAATCCGAGATAACTAAGATGTAACAATAGCCCTTCTTAGAACGAGGTAGTGGTCCAATATAATCCAAACTGATGGCTTGAAATGGTGCTGTGATGTCCGGTCTATCACCCATCAAACCAGCTGGGGCTTTCTGCTCGACTTTGTTCTGAGCACAGGACTTGCAAGCTTTCACGTATCTCACAACATCAGCTTTCATCTTTGGCCAGTAGTAACTTTGCATGAGTTTTCCGAAAGTTTTGTAAATTCCCACATGTCCTGAAGTTGGAATGTCATGACAACGTTGCAGAATACTTTTTCGTTGGTCCTTGGGAACTACAAGTTTCCAGTCATCAGATGGGGTTGACAGTTCTGGGATTGATGGCTTAATGAACTTATACAGGTTGCCATTATTTGCACGCCAAAGAGGAAATTTCAAAGGGTTTTTCTCAATCTTCTGGACCATTTTTAGAAACCATTTGTCAGAAGTTCTAGGAAAAACTGATGGTGGATCCAAATCGCGAACAGAGTCAATAGCCACTGGTACGGCTCGAGACAGGAAATCAGGAACTAAATGGTCTTTGCCTTTTCGATGTATAAGCTCAAAGTTGAATTGTTGAAGACGTAGTTGCCAGCGTGCCAGTCGTCCTTGAGGGTCCTTTAATCGGTGAAGCCATAATAACGAAGCGTGATCAGTAATAACAGTAAAGTGAACATGATCTAGGTAATGACGTAACTTCTCGACAGACCAAATAACGGCTAGGCACTCCTTCTCTGTGACAGTGAGCTTAATTTCTTGTCTGGTTAATGATCAAGACAAATAACAGATTACTTTTTCGCCCTCCTCGTACTGCTGAGTTAGAACAGCTCCTAATCCATAATGGGAGGCATCAGTTTGCAAGCAAAACGGCTTTTCAAAGTCAGGGGCAGTTAGAATCAGTGCAGTGACTAGACATTCCTTTAATAGTGTAAAAGACTGCTGACATCCAGGTGTCCAAATAAATTTGACGTTCTTTTTTGTCAGGTTAAGAATTGGTGCCAGGACAGAAGAAAAGTCTGGGACAAAATGGCGATACCAGGAGGCAGTACCTACAAATCTACAAATTTCCTGGATGTTTTTCGGAGGTGGTATGTTTACTATAGCCTCGACCTTTCCGGGATCGGGACGTAGACCTTCCTTGTCGACCAGGTAGCCCAGGTACTTCAGTTCCGGCTTGCAGAAATGACACTTCTCTATAGACACTATTAAACCAGCCTGACGTAAACGATCAAAAAAAATTTCCACAAGACGTATATGTTCGTCGAACGTCTCACTTATCAGTATAACATCGTCCAGATAGCACATAACATAGGGCTCCAATTCAGGTCCAAGGATGGTGTCAACGATTCGCTGCCAAGTTCCAGGTGCATTGGATAAACCAAAGGGCATGCGGCAAAAATGAAAGAGGCCTCTACCAGGGACGGTGAATGCGGTGTATTCCCTTGATGCTTTGCTCAAAGGCACCTGCCAGAACGCGGACTTGATGTCGATGGAACTGATATATCGAGTGTTTCTCAGCTGATCCAAAATATTAGAGATGTATGGAATGGGATATGCATCTTTCTTAGTGTGCTTATTGAGTTGTCTGAAATCGATACAAAATCGGAACGATTCGTCCTTCTTACGAGCGAGGCAAACTGGACTGGACCATGGACTGGAAGATCGCTCGATCACTCCTAATTTCAACATATTCTCAACCTCATCATCAATAAATTTCTGCTTGAATGGGGAGACAGGGTAGTATCTTTGTTTGATGGGTCTTGTTCCAGGTTCTAAGACGATTTCATGTTCTGCTACTTTGCAGCAACCAAGTCCGGTACCCATCTCTGTAGTTTTAAGTTTTACCAATGCATCCAAAGCGTCTCTCTCTGAGGGAGTCAAGTTGTCAAAGTCCTGTATAGAAGATATTTCCAATTCTTCACCAGCCAGTTAAGAAAAATGCCAGACGTCCTGCCTAAGGTCAGGGATGATTTTCATGGTCTTCCAAAAGTCTATTCCCAGTATGATCATGTGTGAAAGTTCAGGGAGCACTACAACATCAATGATGTGGGTCTTGTCCATCAAGGTTATGGGTGTCTGAATATACCCTATACTGGTACAACTTTGACCATTCGCCACAGTACAATTATTCTGTTGTTTGATCAATTTTAAACCCAAACTTTTGAGAATCTCAAAACCAGGCAATCCAACAAGAGTACGGCTAGCACCAGAGTCCAACAAGCCTAACATAGGGTAGCCTAGTATTTTTATGTCGAGATATGGCCGTTGGTCACCATGTGCATGTGAAACTATGTAGTCTACGAGGTATTGGTTCTTCACATCTTCAGAGTTGTTGCTGTTGTTGGTCGTCAAGATACTTGAGGTGGAAGTCGCGCGACCTATCGATTCCCACGGGGAGCGTTTCCCGAACTGTTACACTTTGGACAGCTTCTAACGGTGACATTGGGATTTCCACATCGATAGCAATGGGTTTTTCTTGAATTGGGACACTCCCGATTCAGATGACCAGTATTTTTACAGTTCCAACAAACCAAACTGGATTGTTGTTGAGGTCTATTTCCAGAAGTTGAAGGGGATGAATAGTCCACTCTATCCAAATCAAAGTCTCGATGTTGGTCGACACCCACAAAAGCAAAATCTGGCTCAACGAATTGCTGACGTTTCCGAGAAGGTGGCACATAATGCTCGGCTCTATACTTTTTCGTTTCCAGTTTCGGTCACTCCTGCTCCAATTCTTCGATGGATTCCACTACGGGAAGTTGGGTAGTGTAAAATGGAGAAAGGTTCCGGGTCAAAATGTCCAATTGAATGTCTGCAGATAATTCGCCATAACGCCTAAACAGTGCTTGCATGCAGGAGAGATAGTCAACGATGCTCTCTGATGTGTCTTGCGTTTTTTCCAAAATTTCTTTAACACGTTGGCTACCATATGAGCCGCCGATGATACACGATATGTAATTGCTTGTATACCGACATGGATTCCATACAGGTTCCGCTACGGACCAGGCAAGATCCTGAGATAAATGTAAAGAATCGACAAAACAGATGTCGCTGGGCACTTCAAATACGTTATTGAGGGCGTGTTCAAGTTGTTTGTCATCTGATCACCGGTGATTCACATGGTTCACACGTGACCTTTAACATTATATTACACGTGCTTGCAAGTTGCTTCTTCAGTTTTTTGGATTATTATTATTATTATTATTATTATTATTTGGAAAAAATCGCAAATGGGAGATTATTTATAAGCCAGAAGCGATTGTATTTTATAATAGGTTTAAAATGGGTATTGACTTGTCGGATTAAATGTCTTCTCATTTTACTACTCTTCGCCGATCCATAAGATGGTACCATAAGGTGGCATTTGAATATTTATTTGGTACGTCCGTTGTTAATGCTCTTATCTTGTATCTGCTATCAAACGCAACAAAAATCCAAATAGTAGATTTTAGAGAAGCACTTGTTAAAGGCTTGCTTGGGGATATTATAGATACTGAAAAAAAAAGTAACAGACAAACAAAACACGTATTGAAACAGGTAGATGAAAAAACCAAAGATAATCGAAAAAAGAGAAAACGTTGTATTGGGTGCTATGACATAGAGTATGAACTTCATAAATCATCGAAGGTAGCAGCGAAGAAGGCTAAACTGGTTTCCACTATCTGCAAAGAATGTCCAAATTCACCCGCGTTATGTCTGGAATGTTTCCAAAGAAGACATTAATTTGAATTTATCACAAATCTCATCTTACTACTCATGAATTATTTATTTTTTTAAGTTATTTTCTTTTTTAAACTGTAAGGTAGTTTTATTTTAAACTGTATGGTATTTTCTTTCTTCAAAATGCAATGAAAATAAATACTTTTAGACAGGAAATTCGACTTTAGCTTAAATAAGCACGTATAACTTAACCAATATACATCACGGGTGACCATTCAACATACAAATTAGTTGGTGTATTTATATATCACTGCCGTATTCTATTTGCCTGCTTTTTTAAACCGGACAATTTGAAAACCCGTTAAACATTCTGGTGCATGATATCACATGTGATACATTTGGTCCAAGAATGAACTACTCGCTTTGTGCACCGGTGATCCACATTGAACACTAGGGCAGAAGCTTCGATATAGCACTGGTAGCCAACGTGTTAAATAACCTGGATCGATAATCTGGTGGTTCAAAATGTCTACGAAGTAAGTCACACAAAGTCTGCCAATTATGAAACCTGTCCCGATTTGCCCTGTACCAATTTAACGCTTTTCCGGAAAACAAGTCGATGGCACACTCAAAAAGTTGGTGTTCACGAACTCTACGAGACCTACTCAATTCAGTCACTCGTTCTAGAAAATTATGAACTGACAACTTCGAGTCTCCGGAAAATTTGAGGTTCCATTTGTCCAAATTAGGTGGTTTTGAGTCATCATGGACGATAGTTGGTGGTGTGTCTCTGTTGGATGAAGTAGATGCGTTGAGATCATCAGGTTCCAGGAAACGGCTGATTTCAGGATCACCCTTCGCGGCTGTCTCCAGTGAATCCAATGCGGCCAAAACATCGACCAGTAACTCAGTACGCTCTGTCTGTTCGTCAGGGGACATTATATCATCCGGTATTCGCTTTACACGGTCGAGCAAGTGAACCAACCTGGATTGGGTATTTAGATATTTATTTTGGGCCTGGTCGCCGGATATGGTAGGGATTGTGTCGAAAGCCTCATCCAGAAATGTCCTAATCTGCAACTTTTCATCCGCAAACTTGAATGGATATGGAGGTGGTACATGTGATTTGGTCTTTTCGAGTCTGAGGAGTGGACCAAGAATTTTCCTCATTTGGTCGACGGTCTTTTTGTCATCAACTTGAACACCCCGAAGAACAATCTCATAAGACAACATATCCTTTTTGAGATACAAAATATCCATTTTGTAATCCATCGTGACGACAAACCAGAACCAGAAACAACAAAGGAAGAAAAGAAAAATTTGCAAGTCAAGAAAACAGAGATTAAAGATAATTTACCAGGGTTGAATTTCTAAGAAAATTAAAGTGATAATGAACTAGTCAATTGTGGGCAAGACAGTGATCAAGAGTAATAATGGCAGGATAAAAATCAATAATTCAATAATGCTAAAGTAATAATCGATAAATCAATGGGTTAGCGCAAATATACAATAAATAAATCGAGCAACAAATAAGTTCAGAAAAAAAATATATCGCCCTGAAAGAGAAAGAAGTTATAAATTTGGCTCTAAGTACCTCAAAGCTTTTATCAGAAAATGACAGTGAAATTTTCGCCTGCTAGTTTTTGAAAGCAGGCCCCACGTTGGGCGCCAAAAATTTGCCACGCTCTTTGTTACTCTTACGAGTAATGAAAAAAAAAAAGAATGAGGTAACAAAGGATAGAGGAAGTCACTTGATTTCTGGAATGAGAGGGTGGTTCACTGCGTGAGCAAATTAGGCCCTAGCTCAATGCCGGAGAGGATAGTAGGTTAAGCGCCACCGACTCAAGACTGAATAAGTCGAAATTCTCCCGATGTTCCGGGCACCTTCCCATTCACAGAAATTATCAAAAGGAACAAAAAAAAATTTTAAAACAACAATGAGGGTACATATAACCAAATCAAAATACTAGAAGTTCAATGGATAAAAATCTATTTCTTTATCCCTAAAGTGAAGTCCCTAAGTGATCACTCTTTTAAACAAAAATAGATAATAAAAAAAAAACTTAAATCTAATAACGATACCAATAAGTCAATCACGGTCACACAGCCTTTCTTCAGTGGAAAGTGGCTGAACAATTATGTAGCAGTCTCAGCTCTTGTAGGGCTGCTAATCAGACCAACAAGCTATCCGCCTGAATTGTGATTGATAACCCCAAAAGAAAAACCCTAAGAAGAAATACGGTTGTAACATTGTCTTCTTAATAAAAAAAACTCGAATCAAAATTACGATTATAAATTTTGACAACAATAAATTTGATGGATTGAACAAGAAAAAGAATTTATGTTCGATTTGAACCTCGACAAATCATTACTCTTGGTGGCAAGAAAAATAAAATCAAATGATCAGATAAATCATGAAAATCAATTGCCACTTCAAATATCACTCGATAAAAAAACATGTAAAGAAATCAGTAAAATACCTGAGTTCTGCAGGGTTTCTGGGTTTGTAGACACGGTGGTGTTTTTCCTGTGTTTCGCTCTGGTGGTCCTGTTCAAACTGCGTGGTAATGTATTAGAACTGGTAGATTGCAGTCCACCCTTGCGTTTCCAACAGAATCAGCAATTTCTTGAATAAAATAGGCTGCTGGTCACCTTCGCCTTTCTACGTGAAAAGAAGGAGCACGATAGAATTCATCCAGGTACTTTCCAACGACACCCGGTCGAAGATGAAATCAACAATCACGCCTTCCAACTTAGTCAACGGTCGTGAAACCAAAATATCCGTATAAAACGGTTATTGCATCGCCAACAAGGTAGGTAGGTACACAAAGCACACAAAACCACATATCACTCAAAATATATAGGAAACTTGAATGGGAGCCAATGTAAATTAAGTTTTAGGCAACCAGTTAATCAAGTCGGATTTGTTTGGAGGACTACCCGTTGGATGGCGCTACAGACGGAGGTTTTCCTTGACAACGGTTGCCATAAATAACCAATCCCTAACCCTAGACGTCATTGTCATTTTACGTGTAATTTGAATTTTGTGTCGAAAATTTCTGATTTTCAGTACCTAGATCATCTTGAAATTTGTGTTTGAACCTTGGATTGGACTATAATGTAAGCTTATCGTGAGTTCTTTGAGAAATGTATCGTCCCGGATGTGTGGATATTTTCAACAAAACACTTCCTTTTCAATAAAAGTTATCCCACTGTTTTAGAAGAATTGGTTCAGCATGTTCAATCCGATTTTGAACAACAAAACTGAAGCACAACTGGGTATACAAGTCCTAAATTTTGTGGTTTGCATTTCATAGAATCAACATTCGAAATCTGATTTAAATATTGATTCACATGGCTTATCAAAAGTTATAAACTGAAAAATATGCATAGGTTGTATTTGTCCAGCACATAGTTTTCAGACATTAAAAAATTAGCGTTTTTAAAAAATAGTTATGCATTTTTTCAGAATAACTTTTGATATACCATGTGATAAATATTAATTGAATTATAATTTCGAACGTGGTATAGATCCTATTTTATCCAATAGATGGCTCCACCGTATGCAATAAAAACAGATTTCTTTTTGTTTATGAGAAAGAAAAGTCAAAAGTACGAGGACTACCCGTTGTAGGGCGCTGGCGAATTTCATTTCAAACCATTGTATGGGAGTTTCCTATATATTTTGAGTGATATGTGCACAAAACTCAACACGATGCAATATATAAAAGTGGATTAATTTCCCAAAAATCCCTAGATAAGGTTAAAAATGCTTAGGAAACATCCAAGCTTCACAAAGACTCGTTGGAAAGTGAATCGAAAATCATGGTCAAATTCTCATGACAGAGTGAGGTTACGACCAGTACCAGAAGAGCAGCAAAGGTAAAATAGCAACAAGAACACCGGCAACATCGTAAAGGGCTGGAGGTAGATTGCACAAACAATCCTCCACTAATCAAGAAAACACGGACGGAACCAAGGAAAGTGACTTCATTCTCACTAACAGTCCCCAATCGAAAAAAAAGAACGACATACGTGCCATAGATTCAACGGAGATCGACAGTGAAAATACACCCATCACGTAATCTAAAACACGTCTGGCAACGGTGTCACAAAACAAAACTCCATAACCTCAAACCAACAGCTGACTTCAAGGGACAAGGGTTTAAAAACATAAACAAACGTAATTTCCCTTAAAAAGAACTGTTTTTCCCATAAAACAACATGAGAACAGTGACTAAAATGGCACACGAGTTATTTAGAACCGTTGGCATGTCCTGAAAGTGTGTGTGTGTAAATACAGGGCCATTTCTTGCCAGTCAAACTCATAACAGGGATAGATGAAGTTTAGAAGTAGTTAAACAAGGAGGCTTCTGGCTCACTTTTCGACCATAACCTCAAAGCGCTCATGTGGGCGAGGCATATTTTTGACTTTTCCCTAGATTTCAGGGAATTTTTAATGAATCTGGCAACGTCGCTCGAAGACTGCTCATCTGGCAACGTCGCTCGATCTCGATCTTGACAGTTGACATAACGCTTCGATCTTGACAGCTTTGACAGATGACAGCTTTGACAGATGACAGCTTTGACAGGGGATTTTTTATAGCTTGATTCCTGGGTTCGAGATGGGGGGATTGGGGGGTGCGGAGGTTAGATTAAGTCTGAAAAAAGATTTTCCGATAGCGAGATTGGAACCCGTATCCTTTGGATTTGTACGTGACGGTCTAAACCAATACGCTAACAAGGTGCCTAAAATAGAATGTAGATTTGTGGTTCAGTTGCTACCCCGATGATCCAAAGCCTGAAAAAAAAAATCCGCGAAAGCGAGAATTGAACTCACGTCCTTTGGATTTGTACGTGACAGTCTAAACCAATACGCTAACAAGGTGCCTTAAATAGAATGTAGATTTGTGGTTCAGTTGCGGTGTGTTTTGGTCTTGTCTTAAATTGTGTGTGGTTTCGTTGTGGGGGAATTCGAGCCCCCCTGCTCGTGGAGATAGTTTGAGGGCTTGATGGGGGGACGGGGGTACCTACGCCACCTGAGTCATAGGAATTTATAAAGATTTTAGATACCGTTTCGGTGTGTTTTGGTCTTGTCTTAAAATGTGTGTGTGGTTTCGTTGTGGGGGAATTCGAGCCTCCCTGAATAGAATGTAGATTTGTGGTTCAGTTGCTACCCCGATCCCTTGGTATGTGATTGTCTAAACCACCTACGTCACCTAGTCCGACCTCTTGCTATCCAGTTTGTAGCCGCTACTGCAGAGCACGAGGACAAGTGTTGTGGGGGAATTCGAGCCCCCCTGCTCGTGGTTTGGGATGGGGGGACGGGGGTATTGGGAATTCAGGTTTTAGGCTACTCTACTTTTGGTTTTCATATTTATTGAGAACAAGAATGAGTGAACTTGCAGAACGAATTAACAAGTTCTATATACGTTTGGCGCAGATCAAGAGTGACATTGAATGGTATGAACGAAAGAAGTCTATGATTCAAACCTTTGAGAAATTGAATCTTACAGGTAAGCTGATGAAAATACTTTATCTAAGGAAAAAAATCTTTTAACATTTCAATGACCTTATACATTGTCGAAATTGAATATACAATTTGAATTAATAAATTATCTTACATCCGTTTGCGTATACTATGAATAGATTGACTTTTAGCATCGTAAGCAATTTTTCAACTTGTGACGACTCGTTTTTGATGAGTCATCGGTTTGATGAATTTTACACCTGATTAAGCACATTGGTGGGGGAAAGGTGGGGAAAGAGGGGGTTTATGAAATTACCACTGACGACGCGATAAAGAAGAATTTTAGTTCGCATTCAGTAGCGGCAACAACTACAGGTGAGCGCTTGTCATATCCAAACTAGAGATTTTTTTTTTTTTCTAGAAATGGATCTAACAGAAATTAACGCAACCGCCTCTCATTTGAATAAGACGTACACGAAATTGATTGAATTAGCTTGTGACATAAAGTATCCAATTGTGGGGTTAAATATTGTTCTTACTAAATACGGGGAAGTGCCGCGTGCGGAGTTGGAGGATCATATTGTTTTTCTACCACAGCGTACTACTGCATCTATCAAAAAAAATATACCTCAATTTCAGCCTCATAAATATGCGATAATTTTAAGATCGGTTGCGCAGATTCGTGATGTGCAGAAAACTCCAATTTTTGAGATAGTTGCTATGTAAAACAAAGTTAGTATTTTCAACTAGAATCATTTGCATTATTAATGTTTTTTGTTTTCACAGAACCAGTCCATCATGATTGCAATGGATTTTCAAGGATTCAATCTGTCTCACGAATTCATCATCAAAGAGTTGGCAGCCACGAACGGGACCCAAACTAGCCATTACATATTCAAACCAAATGCATCATATCGATCGTTACGTTTATGGGACAAACGAACAGCGTCCAGAGCAACCATGAAACAACATGGAATCACATTTTCATCTGGATATATCAACTATGGGGACCTAAATTCAATTATCAAATCACATATATGTTTTGTGGATAAAGTCTACGTTCGGGGACAGCAACAAAAGAATTATCTGGAAAACATTCTGCAGGATTCTACAACAGCGCATACTCCCAAAATCATAAACGTTGAGGACTTTGATGAACATTGGCAACATCCACCTGTGTTTCAAAAAGACGTTCCAACCTGTTTTGGGCATCTACCGAATAATTTTTATATGTGTAGCCTACGTGATTGTATAGTTCTTCATGAATGGATTGAAACTCGTTGTTCAATAAACAGTTGAAAATACTATTTGTGTTTTAGTCAAGTGCACAATGCAAAGAGCATTTTTTCATTTTGGGTGGGAGTGGCTCGTTGGATGGAAGGCTCTGCTGATGAGAAATCCGTTTAGTTTTGAATCAGCTCTCAAACATGAAGGTTTTCGTCGTCGACATTCAGGGTTTTAACATCACTAGTGCAGCAGCAGGTGATCGACAATTTGTTGCGAAGGAAATGTCAATTACGAATGGAAAACAGATGGCCCATTTTGTTTTTGAAGCACCAATACCGTATCATGCCTTATCAGCACAGGATAAAAAAAGTGTTAATTATCTAACTTATAATTTTCATGGACTACTCTATTCATCAGCGGGTTTTGTTGATTATGAAAAGATAGGTGACATCCTGAAACAGCACTTATGGAATTCTAATATGGTTTATGTGCGCGGTCATCAAAAGAAGAACTTTCTGGAAAAAATGCTGTTGGAGTGGAACGATCGACCCCAGATTATCAACATAGAGGAGTTTGATGGCAATCAGATTTCGTTAGCAGCACCACCACCACCGAAACTTCAAATAGACTTACCAACATGTATGAGTCATTTAGATAGTGGTGTTTTTATGTGCAGCTTGAAAAATTGTGCAATAATTTGTGAATGGGTTAAAAAGTGCCTACCTCAGTGATAATTACGCTCAGTATTCAAATGACCATGGGTGAGTTGGGTTCATCTTTCATTTTATTGACGACACTCGTGAACAATGTGTTTTATGTGCAACAAACGCGCAATGTCAAAGAAATATACATTTGCTTCAATAGAACAAATGAAACCAGATATACCAAACGAACCAATTTTCAACCCTCAAAACTTTAAAAATAAGTGTCCAATCGCACACATTGATTGTTCTCATCAGAAAGAAACACTTCAAACAGGCACTGTTGTTTTGAGAGTTGAATTCGAGACAAATAATAATACAAAAAAGGATACATCAGTATATTGTCTGATTTTACATGATAAATTATTTAGCTATAGTCCTTTAACCAAAATAGTCAAGCAATTGTGATACGCATGTTCTCAAATAATTATATAAACCATTTATTTATCTAAATGATGTTCAGTATGTCTTCAGAATTGAAGCTTCGCTTATCTAACCATTTAAAGAGATTGGAAGAATCAAAAAAAACAAATTCAAGACTATAGTGACAAAAAGCAGTTGTTGGTGAAATTCTCACAATTGAAAATATGAAGCTGCTTGTTTTGGATGTACAAGGATTTATAATTAAGAACAAAAAATTTATCCCCGAAGAATTAGCTGCGTTTGATGGAGAAAAAATATGTCATTATATATTTCGATCTCCTTTTGCGGTAGAACACTTGCCTCCAGAAGTGCGAAATCAAGCAAATTGGTTGATTAAAAATCACCATTGTATTTCGTGGAATGAAGGATTTACTCAATTACACAAGTTCTCTAATATTGTGAAAAATATAACGAAAAACGTGGATCATGTGTACGTGAAAGGAAAAGAAAAGGCGCAATACATTAGGAAATATTCATCGAAGCCCGTAATCGAACTTGATGACAATCCAGCTTTATCGTTAGAAAAACCACATTGTTTGTTTCATTTATCATCACCTGCAATGTGTGCACTTACTAATGTTTATAATTTGTATAATAATTGTTTATTGGTTGAATAAATACCGTTTATCAAAAAATTATTTTTTATTTCAATCAAAATTTTCATCGAAAAGAAATTTTCACTCTGTGAGAAGCCGATGCATAGACCTCTACACCACAACGCCCACCATTTTTACAAATAAAACACCATATCTATTAAACAAACTTTTTTATTCCAATTCAAATACTTCTTTATAAATATTGACAGGTATAAATTTTTCAAGATCAATCAAATAACCTACAAGATTCATTTCCTTCATAGTCTCCAAGAAAAATCGTAGGTCCGATGTAAACAGAAATAAATCGCAGGCTTCAGCAGCTTTCCGATATTTTTCTTCCAGATTTTTGCACTCTCCTTCGGTGTAAAATCTCTCCATACCATAAACCGCCTCATGTTCTGCGTCATATTGAAGATCTCGAAATTCTCTAGCCAGTTCCTCCATTGCAGCAACCATGCCGTATGATGGTATCATCTTGATTAGATAGAACTTGTATGATGGTTATACTTAGATGGAACTTGACTTGATAGATGAATAAAAACGGAATGTCTAAGATTAAATAGCAAACTCTCAGGGAGGGGGGAAGTAAAGAAAACAATATGTACAAAACATATTTTCTATTGCTTCGTAAATTTTTTTAACAATTCATCACATGCGAATTCTCCTGCACCTGTACTAATTTGATAAGGGTGGCAGGTAAAAGCGCAAGGTCTTAGACTCCCTGTGGAAAACTTCGATACAGTTCAAAAAGAGGAGAACAGCAAACACAGTAAATTATTACCAAATTATATTCGAGTGATTATTTGTGGCCCAAGTGGTTGTGGGAAGACTAACAGTCTTTTGGCACTTTTATTCGGTAGAAATGGCTTGCGATTTGAAAATGTCTACGTGTATTCAAAATCCCTCTTTCAACCCAAATACAAGCTTTTGGAGGACGTTTTAAAGAGTGTCAAGGGTATGGGATTCTATCCATATGGTGACAATGATTTGATTGAAGATCCCACGTCAGCAAGAAAAAATTCAGTTTTCATATTTGATGATGTAGCGTGTGAGAAGCAAGAAAAGATTCAATCCTATTTTTGCATGGGTAGACAGGCATGGGTAGACGGCCATGGTTGAGCGTTCCATACGAACGATTAAAGAAAAACTATTCAAGTATTTCAGTTTGCATGGGACCTATATAAGTGGGTGGATATTTTACAAGATATTGTGAAAAGCTATAATTCACAAAAACATAGTGTGACCAAAATGAAGCCTCATGATGTGAGCAAAAAACATGAAAAGGGTCTGCTCAATACTGTTTACAGTCACATTAAAATATCTACAAATCGTCGAAAATTTCGTATTGGCGATGTGGTGCGCATTAGTAAAGCAAAGCACGTATTTGAAAAGATACTCCGAAATGGACAACTGAGCTATTCAAGATTGTTGATGTTAAAATTACTAATCCAGTGACGTATCTGCTTGAAGATATAAATGGTCATCCGATAAAAGGAGCATTCTACGAGCAAGAATTACAAAATACAAAACAAGAGGATGTTTATTTGGTGGAAAAAGTGTTACGTAAAAAAGGGAAAAAAGTATATGTCAAGTGGCTTGGATTTGATAATTCTCACAACAGTTGGATAAGTTCCAACGATATTTTATAGGTGTGAAACATCATTGCGCATGCCCTATCTGTGATAAAGATTTTCTTTCTAATTTCACAAGCAGTAATCTTTGAGTATTGAAGGTGTATGGTTGTCGTCGTAGTCGTCATCGTCGTCATCAATTAAGTGAAATGGCTACAGCAACACAGTCAATACATCAACTGCTGTCAGAAATTGAGAATAAATTAGCTCAGGAAGCCCAACATCTGGGGATAGATGAAAATGAGAAGAGTGAGATAACAGAAGCACCGGAAGTAGTAGCCGAATATTCGTTACTGAGCACAATGTCCTACTCAGCTAGCAGCAACATTGCGATATATGTGGAATTGAACAGAAATTTTGAACCCATCATCCGGATACCTGTTAGTGATCAAAATATGTTGATTTTTGGAGAATTTGAGTGGAACCTTCTAATTACTCATCTAAAGTGGATGCTGATGGGATATTTCAAGTGTAGGGAAATCGCCCATCTCCGATTCATTTCCAGTAAAGATATTATCATCAGCGACGTTCAAGCCGAGAATCAGTTCAAACTTGTTTCAATATCAAAACAATCTCAGACCTTGTACCTGACTGAAGGCAACATCCAAGACCTTTGCACCGCAAACGAACATTTTGTCAAAAAAAGATTGCAGGATTTGATGCAACTGAACTTTTCTGCATACTATTCTACTGTTATTGGCATTATTCATGAATTACTTAAAGATCAGATTGAACATATCAATATTAACGATGTAATTTTATCTCTTTATAGCAGAACTTCATGCATAGAAACCCAATGTTTGAAGGAAATTATGTACTATGAACCCAATAGAATAAGTGATGATTTAAATAAAATTTACCGAAAATAAGTAGTGTATGTTCTATTATTTCTTGCTCGTGCTAATCGCAATGGAATCACAAATACAATGCACCATTGTTCTTTGAATTTAATTATAATTGCATAGTTTGCAGTTCGGCATTCTAGAAGTGTTTCGAATAGTCAACTATACAGTTGTTCATGTTTTGTGAATCAGTTCATACGAAGCTTTCATCGTTGTCAGACGTCGTCATCGTCAGAGCACTTGTGATCATTTTGTGTGTCTGGGGTGTGGCAAAAAGGTGAATATTCTTTTAAATAATTGAAAATTTTTCTTATCATAGAATTGATGTGGGGTGCTTGGTTAATTTACAATGTGAATTTTTTATGTAATTGCATTAAACAAAACATGTTTTTACAGAAATCCACAAAGTTGGTGTAGTTCCTCGCGAAGAGCTGATTGCGAAACTTTTCGAAGAATCAACACAAAAATCCATCGTTTGAAATTAAATCAGGTAAAAATAAACTTTACGTTTTTTCAAAAGTAAACGAAACTTACTGTCTTTCAGAAAACAACAAACCGGATTTGGTGGTTATTCTACTACAATTGGAGGTGTGTTGTTCCTGTCTAGAAGGGTTATAGCCGACAATCACTTGCTAAGCTATTTCACACCTTCGAAATCAGAGGGCTTCACACAGAACATCACACGAGTTCATCCCCCAAATTGAGTTAAAACCACCACATCAACGGCGTTCAATAGTTGTGAGTTGATTTTTTCAATATGTCTTCCTCATACAAAGTGTTGTTGAAAAAAGCAGAAAATATGCTTTCATTTTTGAAAAAAATGAAGAGATTTCTGTTCGACAAGCCTTGTGAGAGAACGACAAGCCATTGGATACGTAGAATAAGTAGATTAATCGGCAAATTTAATAATTTAGTACTACATGGTAATTTACCTAGAAACATTCTTCGATTGATTCAGACCAATTTGCAACATCTTAAAGTTATTAGAAGACAATTATTGATTTTGAAAAATAAGCGGGTTGGGATGGGGTTAGTAGAAGAATCAAAATTAAGCAATAGGGTTAAATGGGAAAAAATTGTTAATTGCTTCAAAGGAAGAGTATCAACCGGTTTAGTTACTAATTTGACTCATAAAGACGTTAATAGATTTATGGATGATGCGTTTATTTTGTTTCAACGTGAATTAAAGGAAGTACTGAAATCTTTTACCATGGTTAAAGTGAACTCATCATTTTGCGGAGAGTTTATCAAAAAATCATCTGAACGTGAAATTGTATATTTTAAATATTTCAAACCCAAGAATGTAATCATTGATGAAGGAACGGATTTAAAAAGCTGGTTTTTTGAAAACGTGCGTGATGTAATTTTGAATAGTCTTTCGGAATTCCAGGAACGTGATTCAGGATTTGCTCTTGTTAGAATAATTTATTTGGAAATTAATGTTAATAAATTTCAAATCGGTAATGGTTCTTCCTATATTGCACTACCGAAGGAAATTGAGAAGAAACATACATGCGTGAATGTTCAAAATAATGATACCGCCTGCTTTTACTGGGCTATTGTTAGTGCGCTTCATCCTGTTAACAAAAATAACAACCGAATCACCTCTTATCCTCATTACAAATCAGTTTTGAATCTCAAAAACTTAGAATCTCCCATGCCGTTGAATCAAATTTCGAAATTTGAAAGAAACAATGATATTTCTGTAAATGTGTATGCTTTGGAACTAATTTCAAAGTCAGATACGGATGATGGTAAACCAAATAATTTCAATATTGTACCAGCTAGGCTAACCAAAGAAAAATTGGTTAGACATGTTAATTTGCTGTTAATTCAAAACAAATACCATCCATTATTAAATGATTACGAGCCACTGTCAACTAATGACAACGATCATGAGGATATAAAATACCATTATTGTTGGATTAAAAATGTATCCCGTCTTGTTTCAAGGCAGTTGAGTAAAAAAAAAATGCCAAGTATATTTGTGATCGTTGTCTTGATTATTTCTCATCTGAGGTAAAATTGACAGAACATGTGAAGCTGTGTACAAAATTGAATGAATATAAAGTCTCATTCCCAAGTTACAAACATGTCGAATTCAAAAATTTCATTCACAAACAAAAATGTCCCTTCATCATCTATGCGGACTTTGAAAGCCAACTACAAGTAGTCGATCAACACATTTCCATAAATACGCGAAAATATCAAAAACATATAGTTTACAGTGCCGGGTTCTATTTAAAATGTTCCTATGACAATTCTCTTTCATTTTTCAAGAGCTATCGTGGTGCAGATTGTATGGAATGGTTCATCAACGAAATGGTTGAAATATCAAAAGTAATTCATTCAAAAATCCAAAATATTGTTCCCATGATCGAAAAAAAAAGCATCTGCGGTGCAACAAATTGCCATATATGTGAAAAACCTTTTCACAAAAATGATAAGATTGTTCGCGATCATGATCATTTCACTGGCGAATTCAGAGGTTTTGCACATCAAAATTGTAATCTAATTTTCAAAAAGCTTTATGTTGTGCCGATTGTTTTTCAAAATTTATCCGGTTATGATGGACATTTGTTGATAAAAGATCTTGCCAAACGTAGTCGCGTGAGTGTTCTCCCAACCAATAATGAAGTTTATATATCTTTCACCCATTTCGTTGACGAAAACAATCTAAGATTTAGGTACATCGATTCATTCAGATTTTTAGGCGCTTCTCTCGATGATTTACTATCGACAATGAAAAAAACCGATTTTAAAATATTGAGAGAAGAGTTTGCACATCTAGATGAGGCAAAATTTCAATTGCTGACGCGGAAAGGTGTATTTTGTTATGACTATATTGATAGCTTAGAAAAAAATTAACGACACCCGATTACCTTCGATTGAACATTTTTACAATAAATTGAATGATTCCAATTTATCAGTCGAAAATTATCAACATGCTCAAACTGTGTGGGAAGCCTTTGGAATCCAAAATTTGGGTGAATATTCAGATTTGTATCTAAAGACTGATATTTTGGGTTTAGCTGATTTATTTGAGAACTTTAGACAAAGAAGCATTCAGACACATAAATTAGATCCAGCATGGTATTATACGATGCCTGGCTTCACATGGGATTGTATGTTGAAGTTTACAGGTTGTAAATTGGAACTTCTTCAAGATATTGATCAAATCATGTTCATTGAGCAGGGAATTCGTGGAGGTATTTCAACTTGTGTTCATAGGTATTCTAAAGCTAATAACAAGTACACCGATGATTACGATGCATCGAAACCATCGAAATTTTTGCTTTATCTAGATGTAAATAATCTGTATGGAAAAGCAATGACTGAACCTCTCCCTTCAGGAGAGTTTGAGTGGATTAGCGATGTATCTAACTTTGATGTTTTGTCAATCCCGGATAATTCACCCATAGGATATATATTGGAAGTTGACGTAAAATATCCCACCGTCACTCACGACTTGCATAGAGATTTTCCATTTTGTCCTGAACATCGAGTTCCACTCGGATCGAAACTATCGAAATTGATGTGTACTCTTTTCGATAAAGAGAATTATGTTGTTCACTATCGAACCTTGGAACAAGCATTTATGAATGGTTTGGAATTGAGTAAAATCCATAGAATTTTAAAATTTCGACAGTCGACATGGTTAAAATCATATATTGAACATAACAATAAATTAGGAACTAACGCGACAACAACATTTGAAAAAAATCTTTTCAAACTATACAATGATGCTGTTTTTGGTAAAACGATGGAGAACATCAGAAATCATCGGGTTATCAAACTGGTGAATAAATGGGATGGACGATATGGGGCAAAGAATCTCATTGCAAGTTATCGATTTCACAATCGAACTATTCTTGACGCCGAACACGATCTTATAGCTATTGAAATGAAAAAGAAAGAATTAGTTTTCAATAAACCTCTGTATATTGGTATGTCCATTCTGGACATTTCCAAAACATACATGTTTGATTTTCATTACGCATATATGCTACCGAAATTGGGTATTGATCGCTGTAAACTTATGTACACTGATACGGATAGCTTCATCTATGAAATTCAGTGTAATGATGTTTATGAAGAGATTATCAAGGCTGATTTACATAAATTTGACACCTCCGACTACTCCCCTAATAACCCTTATAAAATCCCGTTGGTCAACAAAAAAGTTCTAGGACTAATGAAGGATGAAGTTAATGGAGAAATTATTACCCATTTCATTGGTATTCGATCGAAAATGTACACTTTCAAAATTCAGCAAGGGCAAAAAGTTGTGAAAAAGGCCAAAGGAGTCAAGTACAACGTTGTAAAAAATAAATTAACGTTTGATGACTACTGGAATTCTCTACGACATTCAAAAATTATCAGCGCCACTCAGCGTTGCATTCGTTCCTATGCTCACAATGTTTACAGCATTGAGCAAAATAAAGTTGCGTTGAGTGCAAACGATGATAAAAGATTTGTACAAGAGAATACCTTTGATACACTTCCCTTTGGGCACTATTCAACTTTATAGCGTTTTTCAAATATAATTTCAGGAATAGTATTGAGTAAATTACATAAATCTGTTAATATTATGAATTATTGTAAGATTATATTATTAGTATTATCGTAGAACTAATTGTATGTCCCCCAAGTACCTACAATAATGTACTTCCTGAAAATATATGATTTTGAAGTGTCTTTGTGTGTTTAATTTATTCGATTGGATATGCAATGGGAAGCATCATCCATTCGCAATTCCTGCTTCAAACGCCATTAAAAATCGCAGCTCAGCAACGTCATCTAATCATTCTATAATAGCAAACGATCAAAGAATCGAAGCGCCATCTCAACTCAACAACAGGCCTAGAACCTGAATTCCCAATACCCCCGTCCCCCCATCCCAAACCACGAGCAGGGGGGCTCGAATTCCCCCACAACACTTGTCCTCGTGCTCTGCAGTAGCGGCTACAAACTGGATAGCAAGAGGTCGGTGTCCTCGTGCTCTGCAGTAGCGGCTACAAACTGGATAGCAAGAGGTCGGACTAGGTGACGTAGGTGGTTTAGACAATCACATACCAAAGGATCGGGGTAGCAACTGAACCACAAATCTACATTCTATTCAGGGGGGCTCGAATTCCTCCACAACGAAACCACACACACAATTTAAGACAAGACCAAAACACACCGAAACGGTATCTAAAATCTATATAAATTCCTATGACTCAGGTGGCGTAGGTACCCCCGTCCCCCCATCAAGCCCTCAAACTATCTCCACGAGCAGGGGGGCTCGAATTCCCCCACAACGAAACCACACACAATTTAAGACAAGACCAAAACACACCGCAACTGAACCACAAATCTACATTCTATTTTAGGCACCTTGTTAGCGTATTGGTTTAGACTGTCACGTACAAATCCAAAGGACGTGAGTTCAATTCTCGCTATCGCGGATTTTTTTTTTTCAGGCTTTGGATCATCGGGGTAGCAACTGAACCACAAATCCACATTCTATTTTAGGCACCTTGTTAGCGTATTGGTTTAGACCGTCACGTACAAATCCAAAGGATACGGGTTCCAATCTCGCTATCAGAAAATCTTTTTTCAGACTTAATCTAACCTCCGCACCCCCCAATCCCCCCATCTCGAACCCAGGGATCAAGCTATAAAAAATCCCCTGTCAAAGCTGTCATCTGTCAAAGCTGTCATCTGTCAAAGCTGTCAAGATCGAAGCGTTATGTCAACTGTCAAGATCGAGATCGAGCGACGTTGCCAGATGAGCAGTCTTCGAGCGACGTTGCCAGATTCATCAAAAATTCCCTGAAATCTAGGGAAAAGTCAAAAATATGCCTCGCCCACTTGAGCGCTTTGAGGTTATGGTCGAAAAGTGAGCCAGAAGCCTCCTTGTTTAACTACTTTTAGACAAAAGTTATTAGGAGGAAAGTTACTATTACGATGTGTGGCGACCAAGTAAGTAGCAGTCACTCTTCATACTGCCTGAGTTTATAGAAAGTGCAACAACCTGATAGGTACGGTAGAACTAAAATTACCCAATCTCAAGAATAATTGAACAAAAAAAAACGTAGAGTCAAAAACGGCCCGTGACAATGTTTTGATAACAATTCAGTTTATTTTATTGTAATATCTGTTTTGTTCACGGTATAAGTTGTCAATTTTGACGTTATGTTGACAGGTTTCTGAAATGGCCTATCTTTTGACTTGTCAGAATGGCGTTACGAAAACGTCAAATCGCAATGTTTCTTATACCAATCATCAGAATGTCGTCGTTTTGGCTCAATACTTCCAACGTTATAATCTCTGGCATCGTAAAATAGATATTTTTGATGTTTTTTTTTTATAGATCTGTTTGAGTTTTTGATATGTTATTATTGTGAACATTATGTTAACATGGATTATACAGGATGTTCCTGAAAAGACTGTACAACGCTTAACCACCAATTCCTTGACCAAAAATAGGTCGATCTAGGCGAACTTACCTCTATCCAAAATTGCTTCGTTAAGTGTACAGAGGGCGTCAAAGTTTCAAAAAAAATTTGGTTTTTCCTTCATTTTTCAAAAACGTATAGATCGATTTTGATAATTTTTGGTACCTGGTCTTGGACCATGAAATTGCGTTTTTTGATTCTATAGCGAACGATTGTACTTGATCGGAAGTGTTAAAAAAGTGACATCACATGTTGTTATTTCTGTTGTTCAATGTATTGGGGAGTTTTTCTCTATCCTGAGAAATTTCGCTGGGATAAGTGGTTGTGCCAAAAAAAAATTTTTTTCAACTGTCTTCACAGATATTTTACTATTGATTTATTTTTTTCTAGCATAATTACTTATCCCAGCATATTTTGTCAACAGAAATCAGTGACGTCATATGCAGCTAGATCTTTTGATTTTTTATGGAATTGACTTTATGATAATCCAGATGTTTTCATCCAATAACCCAGTATGTGAGAAAGTTTTTTCCTCTCCTGAAAAAATTTGCTGGGATGAGTATTTATGCTAGCAAAAAATAAATCAATGATAAAATATCTGTGTACCCAATTGAAATTGTATATTAAAAATATATATCAAAAATGTCATAAACCATTATGTTTTTGAAACCAACGTCATCTGCTATACAGAAAAATCGTTTTTACAATATCAGTTCAACGTAATTTTCCAAATGGCATTTTTGGATATGACATTAACTGGGCATCATTTCAATGTTATAATATTCGGCTTTGTGGGCAATTAAGACGTAGTGCGATCATATCATTTTAATGGCTTATCCTCGGTCGTATCGCAACGTCTACAAAACCATGTTTGCAGAAAGAAAAAAAAACAATGGATGCCTTCTTCATTCATCACGACAACACCTCTATTCTGATTCTCAAGCTCTGGCAAAAAAAGAAGTCACGGTCTCCACTTCTTCCAAAGGTAAAAGGCAAGTGGTCTCAATCATGGAAACAACGCTGGTATGGGTGACAGTATTCTTGAGGGTGATTAATTTTGAACAAAATCAAGATTACAACTTTCTTTATACCAAAATTGTCCACCGTAACCACTTTTCGATCAGAGTCAGCAAACATTATGCCCCGTATTATTAACAGTTCACAAAAACCAGACTAAACCTTCGTACAAACTTTCAGCATACACATTCCTACACCTGGTCTTGACGAGAGAACACACTCAAAAACATATTGTATGCGAAAATTATAAAACGAAAGTCCCAATCAAAATCTCATCAATCCCCAAGCGTGAACCCATTAGCCCAAAACAACTTCAGTCAATTCAAATTTGACAATTTCCTGTAAATCCACATGTGGCGCTGTCCAGGACGATGTTGGACAAGTGCATGAATACAAGAGTATTTTGTAGCGTAAATTAAAATCCATAATATGATGTTTTCTTTCTTCTGTGAAGCATTTTAATGAGGTATCATTCAAATCTCCATAAAACTTCTGGGACTTTTGATAAGCTCCTTTCAATCTCGGAAAGAAGATATGACAAAGGCTATTGGATCTAGGGATCTGTTTTGAATAATGTTGGTTATGAATAATTACTGTAGAAGACTGATTGATTTAAGTATTTAGAGATATTCCAAAGGGTTGATGGAAGTATAGCTTTTTGTAAATAAAGGGTGTTTGTTCTTATAGCAAATAGTTTGAAACTGCAATAAGACTCATACAACTCATGTCAAGGTCCACGGTATTGACTTTGATGTGAGGATAATGTAACGCCATTAGTGCTTTAGAGTGATCTGGGACATATGGGCGCCGCGGCTGGCACGGATGCGTAAAGTATGGAAATAAGTCGGCTTGTATTTCAAGGTTTCTGTGATAGGGTGTAAGCTGCAATAGTGCATTTCTTCACATTTTGGTACCTCCGATTGATTATTATCTCGATAGGAATTTTTTAGGCAATTAACTAGCGATATATCTCTTCACATATAAAATTTGATATGAAATATTTTTTATCAAATAAACAGATGAGTGGAGGTCGTTGCCCATCCGGATCCCCTACTGATGTTTGTGAATGAAATACTTTATATTGAATTCAAAATGAAACACCTATAGTATATTATTAACTATTCTTCGAATTCTATTTTCCACTGTTTTTTTCAAAATAGATGAAGATAATATTAGACCGTCAGATAACGACAGATTTTGCTGACTGATTTTCTTGCTTTAAGGATTTTAACCACTGAAAAATGGGTCAGTGTTGAGCACAAAAAATGAAAATCTAGCGACCGCAAGTGTGCAAGGCATATGGAAAATTAACATTTGTTCTGCAAAAAAAAAAAATGGATTTTTTTTTCATTTTCTCGTTTATGGCATTTTAACACATCAACAAATATAACTATGTAATAGTGAAAAAAAAAACCCATAAGGATTGGACGTGCTTAAAGGGTTGAAATAAGGGTGCCATCTTGTAAAAGAGTACTTGGCTGCTTATGCATTTTCTCGCTTATGGCAAACGACAGAATGAATTTTGATATCATAAGGAACCCGAAAAAAGTTTCCCATAAGCCGATCGGCTGTTGAAGTAGGTTTTCCGGACGGAAAATTTTGCGAAAATGTTTTTCGTCGTCCGGCAAACTTTCTCATTTATGGCATTCAAACAGTATGATTTTAATAATTGATTAACATCATACAAAAAATCCCATAAGCTTTTGATGTGTTTCAAAAGAAGCCATAAGTTGTAAAGTTGTAGGAAAATTTGTGTTTTTTTTTCATTTTATCGTTTATGAGAATTGGCATGTGGGAAGGAAAATTGGTTTTAAGACCAGAAATAAAAAGCCATAAGTCGGGAACATGATATCAACGTTTTATATAAATAAACATGTATATAGTTCGTGCTGACAACCAATTTCCTAACGTGTCTAGCTCCATTGTCAATTTTTTTAACTAAAAAATTTCATTTTAATTTTTATTACCGTTCAGAATATTGTCAGTGAATAGCACTTCGAACAGTTCATCCAAGAAATAATGTTTAATTTTTGTAATTGTATTAGGTATTTAAATAAATGTAGTTACAATTTGACAATGAAATTATTGGTTGACAGTGGCTTATACAAGGCATGTAAAAAACTATTATTTCCCAATTATTGATGAAAGCATTTTTTCACATTTTTTTTCTCAAGTTATTCTGAACTAACTAGTGAATAATCTCTGTGCACCAAAGTTCATCCACTGTAAGTTTCAGCTGTGCAATTTGATCAAAACTACTGCTAACATGGGATTGAAAATTTTACATAAAATTATTTAAAAATACTGCTGGAAGACAATAATTGGAAACAAATTGCTTATTTCTTCATGGGATTTGGCGTGTACATTGCAAACTTTATTCTTGGAAGCCATAAGGCGGAGGCATGATAATAATGTCAAATACAGGATACAGGCAGAACTTATTTGATTAAATATTTTTTTGAGAGTGACAATTATGTATCCAAAATTACCATGAGCAGCAATGTTTTTTCCAGTCACAAAACGGAACTTTTAAATGCGTCTTTTTTATTTATTTATTAAATTGTCTTACCGAATTATACTCAAGTCATCATGTCCTCGGATTAAACTTAGCAGTTTAATTTGATTTAACTAAACAATCATAATCATATCATATCAGTCTTTTTCGTTGAATTGTCAGGTAATAGAATTTTTATTGAAATGTCAAGTTTATTGCGACAAAAAATAGTTTTAGTGTAATTGAAATATGTGAAAAAAAAATAGTTATGGACTTGAGTCGTATAAAATGTTGACCATAGAATAATAATAAATAGAGGATTCATTCAATTTATTCAATTTCTACATCATTTTCAATCAACGATCATACTAAAAAAAAAAGATATTCCTGAAGGATAAAAAATAATATGCTCTATTCGTGGAAACTCTCGCTAAATAATGATTCATCGTCTGAATCTTGATAGAATATAGAAATAGAATAATGTGTAGTAAACTCGTGATCAATGCTATTTTTACCAATACCAATAAGGGGCAATATTCGCTACTTATCAGCATTTCTTATTGACTAAGCTTTTTGAGGGGTTTTGGATTTTCATTCAAAGAGTCGCTCTGTTGCTGTGATGTCATAGACTTCAAAACAAAAATGAGCAGATTTTTCAATTTTCTCACAGCATCATTTTCAAATGATTGTATGTATTTATTTGAATAAAATGTCGATATCATGATTCCGACTTATGGCTTTTTTTGTCCGATCAGTTTATCATCCCACATGCCAATTCCCATAAACGAGAAAATTTGAAAAATTTTCTCTGCCTTTCCTTCAAGTTGAGTAGCTTCACAAACTATGATAAGCACGTGCTGGACTTATGGGTTTATTTATAACAGAGTTTAAGATTGAGACATTTTTATTGCTTTTTATTTCGTTCACGAGAAAATCTGCCGGAATATGAAGACAAAATTTGCAAAATTTTCCGTCCGAAAAATTTACCTCAACATCCAATCGGCTTATGCGAAATTTTTGTCGGGTTCCTCATGATATTAAAATTCATTCTTTCGATTGCCATAAGCGAGAAAATGCATCAGAAGCCAAGTATTCTTTTACAAGATGGCACCCTTATTTCAACCCTTCAAGCACGTCCAATAATTATGGCTTTTTTTTTCACTATCACATTGAAATATTTGTTGATGTGTTAAAATGCAATAAACGAGAAAATGAAAAAAAAACCTTTTTTTTTTGCAGAAGAATTCTTAATTTTCCACACACACTTGCGGTCGCTAAATTTTCATTTTTTGTGCTCAACACTGACATACTTTTCAGTGGTTCAAATCCCTAGAGCAAGAAAATCAGTCAGCAAAATCTGTCGTTATCTGACGGTCTCCTATAACAGACACCTTTTATTTTGTTCTTGTCAGTTTGAAGCCTGAAACCGATGAACCGAATACGGATTATGATGATAACTTGGGGATATCATCAAAAATATACTCCCGCATACGGCATACAGAGCTTCCTGAGTACAGATTGAACAACACTGTTCGGTTTGTTTGACCTTGATTTTTTTCATCCGCTTAGTCTCCATCTGTTCTCTGTTCAAACCCTTCTTTTGCCTTCTTGTTCTCCTTTGGATGTGGGATCATAGAAGCAGGAAGCCATTCAAAACCATTTTTATCAAAAACGAGCCATAGACTTAATTTTCCTGCCATAGACTTAATTTTCGACAAAGAGAATCAACATTACTTTCCGACTTGTCTGAGATCAGAATCATACTCTCTGCGTGACTTGACCCAATCTCTAAAAAAGTTGTCATTTTGTAGAAAATATGCCAGCTAGCGAGGATGATTCAAAACCTTCAAGGGCTATGGTCATGTTTTCATATTTGTATATCCGTTCAAGTTGCTCACCTCGAAACTTCAGATTCAATTTCAGATCATTTTTTGTTTGCTAAAATATGTTATCATTTATAATAAAGACAGAAAATTAATTGAATTGTAGAGAGGTTATCCGGTTCTGTGGATTCGGAAGGATAAAGATTACTTTCGGAAAAATATGAAACTTGATGCATGGGCAGATATTGCCGCATCTCTAAATGCCGGAAAAAAGCCAGATGAATAACATCAAACATGCTGCAGCTTTTGTTTCTCCGATGACATGTCACCAAGTCAATATTCACAATAAAACTTGTCTTGCAGCAGACTCGTCTGATCCATGGATCGAAGCACGCTCGCGAGAGTCTCGCGGTTGTCGCGTCTCGTGACAGGCCCGTCTCGTGCTCGTCTCATTCGCATCTCGTACGCGTCTCGTCAAGTCTGTACGCGCCTTAAGGCTTAAAGGCTCAGGAAAATGATCTCTTGAAGTGAAGGGCTCTTAAATGACTGTAAATTATTCTAAAGCTTGTAATTCAACCGCTAGGAGGCGTAAATGCTATTAGGAAACATAAAATAACGCTATCTTGAAAAGATACACAGCTGAAATTTAGAAAACGCCAGTTTATGGCATAGTCTAACCGGATCATTTTGCTTCATGACATTAATTCATATGTTTCATAGTAAGGGAGGGGGAAGCCGATGTATATTTCCATATATTTTTTCAAACCATAAAATGCTCTTTCAAACAGGACCAAGAATATTCGGTTTAACGTCTCAAGAGATATTGGAATTAAAGATTGAAAGATGCATGATTGACCTTCTCATCAGTTATTTTGACGGACACGAAAAAATGTCATGAAGCAATATGATCCAGTATCACCCATTTTTATCTATGTTTTTCCATAGCATAGTGTTGAACTACGAACTCCAAAATAATTTTCACACTACCAGGTCTTACCATTGTCGAGTTAAAGACGCTTCGTACGCTTATCAGACTCCCTGTTAATTTTTTCATGTCAAATTTTAATTATTATCAAAAATCATAATAATAACAATATATTTTCACGTATACAGGGTGCCTCCGATCAAGTCGGCACTATTGCTAACTTCTTTATTATTGAGAATACGAGGTCGCTCAAATAAGAAAACTAGTAGTATTTTTTCTGCTGATCAACGTGGTATGAACAAAAACACATTTGAACACCGCGTTGTCGATTTATTTGAAAAGATGTACTTTTTTTAAACAGGACACCGTGTATATTCTTATTATTATTTATTGCTCACGCCCTCCTGAACATTAAAGGTCATTATGAATTTTGTTTTGGGACCAAAAATAACGGAGTCATGCCATTTTTAATTTTTTGGAAACTTTGCCACGTAAACTTGAAATTTTGGCAAAATAATACATGTTAGATGCTTTCTTGATACTATAACCGTTGTTCGACGGCGACGACATCTGGATAAAATACCAATAGTCACTGCAATTAGTGAAAATAGTGAAAAATTCAGTTATCTACTAGATACGGGGGCAGAGGTATCATTATTACATGAGTGTGTTGCAAAACAGCAGCTGGGTGCTAGAATCAGTCACACTGAAATCACGTTGAAAGGATTTGGTAAGGAAAATACGCAAGCCAAAGGTGCTTGTACGATTATTGTTATTTTGCCGTTTGTTACATTGGAAGTTGAATTTTTGATAGTTGCTGATAGCTCTTTTTCTGACCCAGATGCTCTAATTGGATGGGATGTTATTAGCACACCTGGACTCAAGCTGACCAAGACACCCAATGGATTGGATTTGCAACATGATGCTGATGCAGCAATACGATATGTGCAGCAAATTATTATTAATCAAGAACTTATGTCAGGAATGGACGAGACAGTGAAAGGGAAGATAAAAGAGATGTTGAAGCAAGCTATCGAAAAATCTCCATCAGCACTGGTAACAGGACATCTAGCAATTTCTTTAAAGGATGACACACCTATTGCTTATAGACCCGGACCTCTAGCTTACGCTGAGAGAGTTCAGCTGAAGAAGATAATTGGAGAAAGTATAGACGGAAACATTGTCCTGGTTAAGAAGAAAAACGAAGATCTCCGCCTCTGTGTTGACTATCGGGATCTTAATAAAAAAGTCGTGAAAAATCCTTATCCTCTGTCACGGGTTCAAGATCAAATTGATGCATTGAGTACTGCCAAGTACTATACTTCCCTGAGAGCAGGCTTTCATCAGATTTTGGTAGAGAAAAAAATCAAGGCATCTCCTGGCTTTCATAACTCCAGATGGTAATTATGAATATAAAAGGATGCCATTCGGATTTGTCAATTCACCAGCGTGCTGCCAGAAAGCAATAGATGAGGCTCTTGGAAAGTTAAAAGACAATATCGCCTCCGTCTATTTGGATGATGTATCAATTCAAAGTGGAACTGTATAAGAAGGACTAGAGAAGCTTGAGCTAGTGCTCGGATTTAGACTTAATCTTGAAAAATGTAATTTTTTTCAGATTCGTACTGAATATTTGGATTAGCTTGGGTTAGTTTGGGTTAGTTAAGATTAGTTATAGAAAATGGCAGAGTAAAACCAAGCCCGAGAAAAGTGGTGGCATCACTAAACAGCAAACCACCAAAAGATCTAAAACGGGTGCGACAACTGACTAGCAGGGACTAGCAGGTTATTTCCGCAAAATTCATTCAAGGATTCGCGAACAAAACAGCACCAATAACAGCACTGTTAACGAAAAATGTTAAACTCTCTTGGACATCGGAATGTGAAAATGTGCGACTGAATTTGATTACTCAACTAATGAACGAACCTATTTCAGAGATTTTTGATCCAGAGTTCAAAACTCATATACAGATCGCAATTCTGTAAGAGCTACATCACTTGAAAAAAAACTACATCCAGGAGTAGCACGCTGATGGATGAAGCTACAAGATTTGGACTTTAATATAGAGTATCGCCCTGGTAAAAAAATGGCTCATGTAGATTATCTGAGTCGAAATCCATCTAGCAAGATTTTATTGATTAAAGATAATAGAGAAGTACAGGAAAAGACAATTGTTGAATGGCAGAAAGCAAATGATTTTTGTTAAAAATTGATAACTAACAAAGAATTCCGAAAAGGCTATAGCTGTAAGGATGATCGTCAAGAAGCTCGACTAATGGTACTGAAAAATTATCATGACAATTCATCGCATCCTGGTTATGAAAAAATGTTGCTGGTTATGAAGGAAGATGTGAATTGGAAAGGTATAATGCGTTGCGTAAAGGGGTATGTGAATAACTGTAGAGATTGCTTACAAGAAAACTCCCATACAGAAAGAAGAAATGGGTTGTGTCAGGCTCAGGAGAAACCCAATGAGAAAATGCACACGTGGCATATTGATTTCGCCGGACCACTGGTTGCATTCAAAGGGAAGACCCAAATTCTTGTTGTAATAGATAGTTGTTCGAAGTATGAAAAGTTTTGTCCATTAAAGGAAAAGACAAGTGAAGAATCTATAAAAGCCCTGAAAGAGATATTTGAGGACTTGGGCAAGCCAAAACGAATTATAGCAGACAGAGGCATAGCATTCCCAGCGACAACATTCAAACAATTTTTGCGAGAAAAAGGAATAGAATTGCACTTGGTGGCAACAGGCATTCCGAGAGGAAATGGGCAAAATGAGCAGGTCTGTACAACATGATGAGAGCAACACTTAACCATAGAGTTGAAAAACTATGGGTGAATGAGTTGCCCAAGCTAGAAGAAGACTATAACGCTATTTTAAGTAAAACAACTGGAGTAGTAAGCCCTTATGAGTAAATGTTTTGGAAAAAAAACAGGTTAAGGGCAGTTCAAAAGATGCTGAGAGGAGTACCCCAAGGAAAAATCAACTTTGAACAGGAGGAAATTAAAGACTGAAGAGAATGACAAAGAAAATTATTGATCGTATGAATAGAACTAGAACAGTGGCAAAGCCATTTCACGTGCCTGATCAAGTACTTATAGAGGCAAAGAACCACAGTGGCTGGACAAGAGCAGCTGCGACTGTGGCCAAATGTTAAAGCACAGGCAGATGCAATAATATTATAAAAAGTTTCAAACATTGCTGCGGTCATGATTGATAAGGGCGATAAAAAAAGACTTGATGGCTGCGGTCATAAGTGAAAAGGGCTACGGTCCATAAAAAAAAAAAACTTAATGGCTGTGGTCAATAAAAAAAAACTTGATGGCTGCGGTCTTTCAGAATGATTCGAGGACGAACAATGAGCAGGAAGGGATCGACTAGGTGGCTGAGTGGTCTAAGGCGCCATTCGACGAAAGTCACCAGAGAGGTAGTTCGCGGTGATCGGGTTTGAGTCCCGAGTGAGCAGGAACTATTCTTGTTCGACATTTAGTGGTACTCTCACTGGCTAACGTTACTGAGTAGAGTGCAGTATTATTGATTACTGACAGTCAAAAAGTTTAAATAATTAGCCTAAATTGATTGGTCCCGCTAGTTCAAATATATAACTAGGTGATGTTCTCCATCATCAACTGCAATGGTCCTGGTGTTGTCGAAAAGGGCCTTCAAGGCCCACTCGCCGGGCACTTGTTTGACCCCTCACCCATACCAATACCAATGAGCAGGAAGGCCGTGTTATATGCTATTATTTAAACGTGGCAGTCCCCCAATACCCAGTATCCGCTAAGGTTGTCAGTTCAGGAGTCGTCAGAGAATTGCAGCCTTGTATTTCATTGAACTGTGAATCTTGTTGAGAAATTGTTGCATATAAAAAGCACATTTTGCATCTTGTTGATTGAAAATACACAATTCTATCATACATATCGGTTGCCATATTTGCCATTAAATTTATTATATCGTGCTTAACGTATTTTGATTGTTAAGCTCATCTTGACACAATGAAATCATCGAAAACTGTTACTTTGACGTTTATAAATTATTCGAGGAATATACGCATGACTCTGTTATTTTTGGTTTTAGAAAAAAATCCATGATAACCTTTCAAGTTCAAGAAAGAAGCCAATCGATTATGATAAAATTATACACGGTGTCCCCTTGAAAAAAATACGTTTTTTAAAATAAATCGAGAACGCCTTGCTCAATTGTTTTTTTTTTGAGCATAACGTTAATCCGCAGGAAAAATACCACTAGTTTTCTCATTTAAACGACCTCGTATCTTCAATTATAAAGAAGTTAGCAATAGTGCCGACTTAATCGGAGGCACCTTGTATATCTTATCTTCAAGTACGTATAATGCATATTTGGAAAGACAAGACTATATAGAAATCCACAGGGTTTATGGCCTCTTTTTACGTGATGCTAGCTCCAAAAAGGGTGAACTGAGAAACTAAGTTTTGCAACAACGTTGGGCTACACGTACTGCTATACTGCCGGAAATGTTATGGGTCATTCAGGTGAGGTAAGCGGTTGCCTTTTATTTTTTATCCAACACGACATCATAGTAATGACTGTCATTAATGATGTCATTTTAGACAAGTGAACTATCAAATAACACACTAGTGTATAATAATCCATAAGTCACTAGTTACTAGTGAGTGTCAACCAAACAAACAACCTATTTTGACCAAAATGTAAAAAAGTCACTGTCAAGTCATCATAACATTTATAGGGTACTGAGTATGATTTGATCACAGAGCTCATTGATAATAAAATCATTTCATAAAAAACGATTTTTTCGACTTTTTGTATTAAACATTCTGTATCACCATGCCACTGTGGCATAGTGGTATAAATCTTTCATAACACTAGTACGATAAATAACTTTTATCAATGATGGAGTGTGCTTTTTTCCTCAGAAAACTCTCGGTGTTCAAAAAATAAACAGCTAAGCTGCTCCTGCAGAAGATCATAATTCCGAATCAGTCTGGTTCCTTATCAAACTATCCAGGTAGTTACAAAACTTATAAGACATAATATTATGTCCATCTTTATGTTGTCCAACATTTTTTTTTGTACAGACATCCAAATACGCACCCCATATCATAAACCAGGATTCAAAAAGAAGCTTAGAGATATATTCACAAAGCAAAATGTTATTTTGAACAAAATGTCCGCTCCCAATGCCGTTTCCATGATTTAACACTTTTCTAGAAGGGGCTGTGTAGCTGCTTCATAGTTGCAGAAATAATGTCGAAATGTTTGGCTTTGAATGTGGAAACGGCTTCAAGACGCATGTGGCTTGATTCGGAGAGTAAGGGAACTGTGTACATACAGGAACCTTATGTTTACCAAAAACTCCAGGATCGGAGGTGTACCGTGTCGCATTGACGTGTTGAAACCCTTGTCCCATTTTCTGGTCTTTTTCTGCGTTCATTGTTTTGGAGACGTTTTAATAATACGCCTTCATGATATTCCAAATTGTCAGTTGCTTCTCATGAGACAAACTGCATTCATTTTTTATTGTCGAAATCCATAAGCGAATTCTGAATTTCAGTCTCCAGATCTCCAGTTGTAGTTGTGGTCAAAACGTGCGTATCCACGTGAAGACGATTGTACATTTGCTGTTCAGAATCCGCGATGAATAGAGTTAAACACCAAGTTCTTCTGTCCTAGAAGTCTGCTGAGTCAAAACTAGTTTGAAGTTGACATCGGCTCAAAGGATCAGACTATAGGACGCATAACTCCCTATGCAAAATTTTCCGATCTATATATTATATTTGATAAGAAAAGTTTGTGATTGTTTTGATAAATAACAAATCAAATTTTATGGAGAGACAATAATATAGATCATAAAAAAGTTTGGTAAATAACTTGTTTCCAATGCGCAAATCTAGCATCCATGATATACTGGGAATTTAATCTTGTTGAACACTTACCTTTTTCTGAACAATTTTATGACAAGAATATGTTCAAGAATAAAATTAAATCAAATACATGCTTGTCAAGCAAATCAGGTATCTTCATCAACAGTGACATCGCTATTTTTCTCATAATATGATCTGTTACATATAATTGCTTATGTGAAATTTTTGTCTGTTGATATTTATTCCAAAAATATCTCAAATGGACTTATAGCTCAATTCAATGTTTTCGTTCTACAAACTTTCACATGTGAACCCCAAAAAAACAATTTTTTTAAACTATTCTACCCAGTCATTGTATGGATATTCATCATATAATATACCATATTATTATACAAGAGCGGAATTTGGATCAGCAATATAATATGAGCAAGTTCTGCATCTCTCAATACAAAAGTGAAAGCAACTTTCAAATGACGATTGGGTGCCATTTTCAAAAAATTGTTGATTTTAGTTTTGAGTGGGATTTTCCCAACCGTTGCTTTCAAGAAATGTGCCATTCTTGATAGTTCACCGACTTATAGAAATGGTAATCACAATTCGCATCTATATGAACCTCTCACTAGTATTGAGAAATGATAAGAAGATCCAAAAAGTGGAAGTATAACAGGCGCTGTAAGGACCACACCAACTAGAGCGTTGGAGGTTATCTTGGACGTACCTCCACTACACCTATTTTTTGAGAGTGTTGCACTCAGGACAGTATATTGCCTGATTTATTGAGAGCACCTGAAACTGAGAAGCAAGGGACACTCTGCTAAAATGAGTGAACCACAGCAAAGGATTGAGTGCTGGTCATGCACTCCGACTACATGTCTTCAATCTTCATTGCTGGAAGCTTAGATCAACACCACGCCAGAAAATTGGATGGAACTGGACAGATCAGCCCTCATACAAGATGGGTAATGGTGGTTCACTGATGACTCCAAGCATCAAAAGAAAAAGTGCAGGAGCGTATGCGAGGGTAGAACGGGCAGTAAAATGTTCTTTTTTCTCTTCGCGCATAACATTCTACAGAGCGGGTAGTGGACTTCAAAGCTGTCCTAGAATGCGAAAGATTCTCTGGAAAAGAGTATGCAGTACAGTAACCAAGTGAGGCTAATTTGAGCCCCAGGCCACAGCGGTATAGAGGAAAACACCGCCCAAATCGGTGCGTCAAGAAAGCCGATCGGTCCCGAACCAATGTTGGGCATCCTAAAGGCAACAAGAGTAGGTGAGACAAAGGAACTTATATTTGAAAAGGCCACTCGATAGTGGAACAATGTCTCAGACCTGAAACTTTGTGACTTGCATTCTCTATGAAAGAGAAAGAGAAAGCGAATGAAATGAAAAGCAGTTGTAATAAGTGGTAATCTATACGTAATTCCCTATAACTTTTGGCTGTCAAACGAACGTGTTTGTGTGTAACGAATGTCATACTAGATGATTGGCACATCCACATACATGTAAAAGAGTAACTTTTTGAACTCTTTTGATTTAAACGTACGATGATAAAGATCGATACACCAAAACTAAAACAGAACAAAGCCATGCATGCTGTTTCTGTTTGCGTGTTGCATGCTGTTGCTTTGGTGTGGCGCGTGCAACTCGATGGTTGGTCCTTTTGGTAACAAAGGGGGCGATATGTTGTGTAAATACGTGCGATGGAAATGCACAACCAAAAGACAACGATGATAGTGTCTCGGATCTTTTTCCAAAGTATATCGGAAAGTCGTTCGGCTGCACCGTACATAGGTGAAAGCTTATACAGAGTGTAAAACTGCGTTTCTGTTAAGATAATCTCTTCTCTTCATCATGAAATGATTCACAAAGTTCCGATCCGGGCATGTCTCAAGCAAATGCAGTAATAATTGAGCGTGATTTGAACAATACTAAAGAGCTATTGAATCACAGCAGAAAAGTCCTCTGCAAAAGGGTCACTACAGAATCAGACTGCGTGGTGCCTTGAAGATGTTGAGACCGTTATCCACATCTAAACAAAGAGCCCGGCTCTTAGGACCACTAGAATGAAACTCTTCTGGGAAAAAATTTACACGCTACAGGAAGTTACGGGAACTGTTTGTTGGACTTGCTGGGCATCGTGGAAGCGGCGGGCCCTCAGTGAGCTCATTCCTATTATTTGTAAGTTGCAATGGACTCAGTTAACCCGAGCAGGGTTTGGCGAACGCCACTCAGTAGCAGTAGCCCAGTTAAGAGTCGGTTTTTCAAAAGAATAATCACAAACAGAATGATATTTTCAGGAGTGCATGTGGACTGCCTCCTGAGCATCCAGCCAAAAAATCTAACTTGAAGTCCTGGTACGTTCGGCGCTAAAGAGGTGGTTTCCTAAACATTTTTTTAAAGCAAAATGACTGGGATAAAAGTTATAGAGTACTAAAAACTAAACAACTTTGCCCCATAACATTTTATGATAGCTCTGATACTTAACGAGTTACAGCGCATCAAATGACAAAAATATGCTGACAAGGAGTGGTTCTAAAAACATTTTTTTGTAAATAAAAATACCTGGATGAAAGTTCCAGAGTATCAAAGGCTTAACAACTTTTTTTAATAACTTTTTTCATGATCCTTGAAAAAAAAATTTTTGTAACCACCCCTGTTGCCAGCGGAATCTTGTCATTTGATGCGCTGTAACTCATTGAGTGTTACAGCTGTCAAAAAAAATTATGAGCCAGTTTTTGATTCTCTGTAACTTTTATTCAGGTCATTTTGCTTTGAAAAAATGTTTGAGAAACCACCTCTTCAGCGAAAAACGTACCAGGACTTCGAGTCAGAGTTTTTAGTTTGATACTCAGGAGGCAGTCCACAAGCATCCCTGAAAATATCAATCTGTTTGGAATCTTTTTTTTGTCGACCCCCTATAAGCCGACAAAAACTTCACTAGGCTATGGTACATCTACATCCACAGACCTTCAAAATGATGTCGACCCACCTCTCCAATTCTATTATCTTTTGATATCACTTGAGCATTCTTTTCTCTAAAAATTATAGTTAAACAATGAAGGCATTATTGCATTGGATGAATAAATAATGAAGCTTTCATTTCCAACATGTAACACTTACAGGAAACTCACTTGATGATTTTAATAGATATATATATGTCACAGTAAAACCTGGTAATCAGTAAAAGCTAACTCTTACTAGGAAAAGTAAGCTTTCCCTGATTTGGAAACATTTAGCTAGTGAAAGTTGAATTCGATCGACTTCATCCTACTTTTACTAGTAATTGTTAGCATTCACGTAACTTTTCTAGTGAAAGCTGTTAAATTGAAAATTATTATCGTGATTATAAATATCCTTTTTGGTCTGAGTTGGAATTCCCCGAAAGATTAGACGCTCTGGAAAATACGAGAGTTATGAATCGCAGGTGTACAATGTGAACATTGTTCAGATACCGTATTATAGAAAATACTTAAGTATTCTCAGTAGGGGTTAGTCTGGAAAGTTTGGGTTAGTTTGGGTTTGGCAAAATTTTGATGTCGCGTGAGCGACATCATTTAGTGCCCCGTGCACCTTGGGTTAGTTAAATGGCGAAAATAAGTTTTAAAAAGAACTTTTCCTAACTGCTTTCAGTAAAAGTTGATTTGATAAAGTTTCTCCAACATTCACTAGTGAAAGAGTACAATATTCTTCAAAATTTAACATTTCCTAACGGATCAAGTAATTGCTAGCATCAACTAGTAGAAGCTAGCTTTCACTGAATTCCTAACATTTACTGTAACATATATACCATATCTATTATTTTAAAGATATGAAAAACTAGTGAGTGATAGCAATAATAATGGAGCAGCACAAACCTAACCTTGAATAACCTAGCCTAAATATCACCTGATTCTTGGGGCAGAGACGGGACCATAGCAACGAATTACTGGGGAACATTCTGAAAAATATTCCAAACGTGATATCTTACTGGTTCTAGGTAGAAAGTGCTAGGCCTTGGAACCCGAAATTGCAAAGATTGCAATAAAAACGGAATTAAAGCAAGATATACAAAAATTTAACAGGTTGTATTTGTCTTCCTGTAGCTGGGGGCATTAATCTCCACTGAACCTCTGTGAAAGTGAACCGTGATGATACCCTGTAGCGAGATAAGTTTCGCCGTTTCTGAATTTTTAGGATCCTATGTTTTACTCATTGACCCCAAACCACCAGCTGAAATTATTAGTTTATCTAGACTTTGAATGGTCACTACAACCTCCATTTCCAACAAAATAAGAACTTCATTCTAGTGTTAGAAGACGAAATATGGAGATTAATGTATCAAAAAAATGTACCTTATTATTGTTCAAACAAATAATGGCTGGGATAGTAGAGAACACAAGAATACTGGATAGAAGTGAAGATTTATGACAGTATATAGTTGTATTCAACATCACATTGACGATCAATTGATTGAATATAGACTTTTTTATTGGTGAAACAAAAACTTTCTCGGAACAACTCAGGATATGTCCACCCCAGTTTAAAATATTCATCACATCTGCTTTAAGATAACGGTTAGGACATCCAGACGAATAGGCTAATCATTAAAACCACAGGAATATTTTGCATACTTATTGTGTATAATGTTAAAAAATAGATTGTAGTGAATAAGCGAATATACGTCTTTTGAATAAATAAATTATGAAAAATGAGGTTCGAAGGTTCAGAAATGGGGAACATACATAAAAGACTGTCAACAATATTTTGATAATTATACATAATAAAATGATATAATATGGCCAGACTGCTATTGTATGTAGCACATTGATGAGGAATGCTTGTGGAAAGCAAGAAATCCATACACCTATTCTATCATAGTCATCAATATTCTATCGATATTAACTCCAGACCCCCTTTGAATCACCTCCACACAAGAATTTCATATTCCTACAAATATATCAATCCCGATTTCGCAATAGTATCTTGAGATCGTTAGACACAAGGAAAAGGTCGAGCTTCGAGGTACAAAACACATGAGTCCCTGCTCAAAAAAACGGGTCAGCTCGAATAGAAAGATTCACGCTATAAATCGAACGGTATATCGCAGAACAAATCCTAAATAAGTATAGTTTATCGACTACAATTGTCTTGGAAGTTTATCCCGGGATCCCGTTGAAAGGTCTGAGAAGATCCCAAGTCGATTGGCTGTAGATTTCGGAGCCAATTTCCGTTACTTCCTACCTTCCTATCTCATTTATTTTTATTTCTGTTTGTCTGATTATGATAAAAATTCTGGGACTCCTCTTTCGAAACTCATAGATGTGCGAGAAGTTATATGTTTTGCACTTTGACATCGATAAATTCGGTTGCAATTTGATGAAAGCATAATTGATTTCAATATTGATCTTGAGTTAATCAAAATTACGGCGCTTAAATAGCAATCTTTCGATTTTTGTACTGATAATACTTTGATATTGAAAGCGCTTCTGTTTGTATTGTTGGCGCAGTTCTTTGAAATCAAGACAATAGAGCTTGTTCAAGCAGAGCGCTAAAACAAGCAGAAAAATGGTATAGTTATAGTACGATAGCAAAAGGATTTATAACTTTGGAAATAAATATCTGTCTAACTTGGAAGAAAAAAATTGTATAGCGTGTATGTTGGGGGTAATTTGATAAGTAAAACGCTTTCAGTGTGTCTACCTTCATTATTGTTAATCAATAAAAAATACACTTTACTAAGAATCACAAAATGAATGCTGTTAACCTACATAGCATAGCCAGTTAAAGAACGCAAAACCCAGCGTACTGCACAAACAGGTTTGGATAGATAAATGGAACAATAATCAATTGAAATCTACTCAAACTTGTCAAAATAACAAAACCAGAACAAATCAATAATAATTATGGAGTAGGACTATGTCATGTTGGCTTTACAGTATTGCCAACCTTTCAGAATAAAATGTTGCACATAAGTTCTGTAAAAATATTTTTTTTACTAAAAAAATATCTCACGAATTCTTAAATGAATGAAAAACTATCTATTTTTTTCAAGATATTTTTTTTGTTGTTTTTGACATCACGCGGGAACACTCATAGTAAAAATTCTTTCTGCACTGTTTTTTTCAGAGATTTTTGATTGACAGATTGATCAGTACCTACTTTTTATATTCCGGAGAATGGTATCATTATATATATTTAGAATAACTTCAACGTATTAACTTCTTCTATGTCTCCGCGCGGAACATCTAACGCAATATCTGGGCGTAAACATTTGAATTGCGTAAATACCGAATCTTTCACAAAAATACGCTAATAAAGTTCCAGAGTGGCAGTTAAATACAAATTTTATTGGAGTTTATTAACGTTTATTGAAGTAAATTAACAGAATGTTTAAGATAAATTGATAAAAATTGGTACACAAATTGGGGCTATAGAAAATTGTGTGAAAGCTGATAGTACAACCCCTTTCATATAGCGGATCTACTAAAATATTCCGAATTTGAATGAGAAGATTGAAAAAATTGAATAACTTTCAAGAATAAGCCAAAAATAGTGAGTATACCTTCACCTTTTTTATTGTATAATCATCTAAAATATTACATGCTATTTTTTGATGATATTTTGTAACCGCCACTAGAAAGTAATAAACTTCCCAATTTTCCAAAACTCTTGTGATACACTGATAAAGTGAGAACCATCTTGGTGGGGAGAGTTTCAATATCTTGGATTTTTCTGCATTGAAAAATTCTTGAAATTCACATAAAACTGCACAACGTTTTGCACTGCCGGATATACAGGTTGTCCCAGATCAAATTTTCAATACTGATACTGCATATGGGCGAACCAGAAATAAGAAGTTTGAGATGGAGAACCCATGGCCGGAAGTGCCCCGTTTCCAAGATACATCAGGGTGTTTTGTTATTCGAGAAAACAAAAATCACAAGCCACTGTTTTTTGGAAAAAAATGTTTTCTTTCAAAAAACTCATTCCAATCTCATCTCCAATGAAAAAAGTCTTTTGAGTTTTTTCTCTCCGACGAGTAGAACAGTAGGATTTCATACTTTTACCAAAACTGAAAATTTTCGGTTATATCAATGCTTTGAAGGACATGCTTTTTATTTTTTTACTCAAAAACGGTGCGTCGGAGAGATGAAAGTCAAGAAAGCTAATCTGTTGAACATTGAAGGAAATTCAAAAAAAAAGTATTATTATTCTGAGAAAGTTATGTTATACCATTTAAAAAAAAAATAGTGCACAAAGTGAAAAACAAAATACCTTGTCCAGGGACAGAGTAGGAGAAAATGTTTGCACTTTTTTCAACAAAAAAAAAATGGTATAACAAAAATTTTTCAGAATGATAATATTTTTTCCTCAAATTTCGTTCAATTCCCAACAAATTAGCTTTTTTGACTTTCATCTCCCCGACGCACCGTTTTCGAGTTAAAAAATAGAAACCATGTCCTTCAAAGAGTTGATAACCGAAAATATACTGTTTTGGTAATTGTATGAAATCCTACTGTTCTACTCGTCGGAGAGAAAAAACTCAAGAGACTTTTTTCATTGGAAATTGATTAAGTTCTTTGAAAGAAAACAATATTTTGTACAAAAAACAGTGACTTGTATTTTTTTTTTTCTCGAATAACAAAACACCCTGGCACTTCCGGCCATGGGTTTTCCATCTCAAACTTCTTATTTCTGGTTCTCCTATAAGCAGTTCAAATATTGACAAGTTGATCTGGGACACCCTGTATATCCGTTGTGCAGTTTTATGTGAATTCCAACAATTTTTCAATGCAGAAAAACCCAAGATATTAAAACTCTCCACAACAAGATGGTTCTCTCCTTATCAGTGCATCAAAAGAGTTTTAGAAAATTGGGAAGTTTATTTTCCAATTGCAGTTACAATATTTCAGATGATGATACAATAACAAAGGTAAAAGTATACTCACTATTGTTGGCTTATTCTTGAAACCATTTTAAATTTTTCAATCTTCCCATCCAAAGTCGGGATATTTTAATAGATCCGCTTTATGAAAGGTGTTGCACCATCTAGAGGCAACTTTCACCCAATTTTCCGAAGCCCCAATTTGTGGACCAATTTTTATCAATTAAACTCAAACATCCTGATCATTTACTTCCTCTAAAAAGTTTTCATCCCGGTATTCCCGGTACTACCTGTGTCGAACATCTGAAAGAAACCCGTAAACGGTACTTAAGCCATTTAAATGTTCAAGCCCAGATATTGCGTTAGATGTTCCACGCAGAGAGAAAGAAGGAGTTCAATTGTGGAGTAATCCGAAATATATATAATAATACCATTCTCCAGAATATAGAAAGTAGGTACTGGTAAATTTGTCAATCAGAAATCTATGAAAAAATAAATCAGTGCAGAAAGAATTTTTCCCATGGCAGGATCCCGCGAGATGTCAAAAAAAATTAAGAAAAATCGTCCTTTCTAGAACTCGTGGGATAATTGATAATTTTCGTATAAACGAAAATTTTGATAGTACTTACTATGTGAAAAATTTTATTCTGAAAGGTTGGCAATACTGTGAATCCAACCTGACATTATCCTAATCCGTAATTATTGATTTGTTTTGATTTTGATATTTCAATGAGTTTGAGAAGATTTCAATTGATTATTGTTCCATTTATCTTTCTACACCTGTTTGTGCAGTTCGCTGAGTGTTGCGTTCTTCAATTAGATAATATGTAGGTAAACAGCATCCATTCTGTAATTCTTGGTAAAGTGTTTTATTTCTTGTTGATAAACAATGATGTGGGTGGACACACTGAAAGCGCTTCACTAATTTAACTACCCCTAACATACACGCTATACAAATCTTTTCTTCAAAGCTAGACAAATATGTATTTCCAAATTCATAAATCCTTTTGCTATCATACTATAACTATATCATTTTTCTGCTTGTTTTAGCGCTCTGCTTGTACAAGCTCTATTGTCTTGATTTCAAAGAACTGCGCCAGCAATACAAACAAAAGCCCTGCTTTCAATATCAAAGTATTGTCAGTACAGAAAGATTGCTATTGAAGCGCCGTATTTTGGTTAACTCAAGATCAATCTTGAAATCGCGACGCGTCAAAAAAAAATAAATCGGTTTCAGGGACTTTGAACTTACGCACATGTGAAAGTCCATGTTATCAGTGAATTTTATTGGAATTTACTGGAACTTATTTATTATACTCCTTTCTGAGCTATACCGGTTTAAACATTCCTTGACTAACAAAAAATGCAATTTTGTCTGATTTTCACAAGAATTTTTTGTCAACCAAGATTTTTTTACTGGACCAGTTCAACTCAGGAATGATCAAGATAGATGAGTTCGAGTGAATAACAACTATGTTTAAAAATAACTTGAGAGTACAAGTTATTTTTAATGCGCGTAGTTTCAAAGTCCCTGCAATCGATTGAAATTTTTTACGCTCAGCCTACTAAGAAGTAGGCTTCAAATTTTTTAAACCTTGAAAAATATCTACTTTTTGTCACACAACGAACATTTCTTACAGAAGATGGCACTAGCATTCTTGTGAAAATCATCCGTAATCGCATTTTTTGTCAATCAAGGAATGTTTACTATAAACTTGTGTAACACACCGAAAAAAAAATAAAAATAGAATTGTTTGATTATTAATTCAGTAGACAACCAAATAGTTGAGCACGTTAAAAAAAATCAATTTTAATATATTGCTTCATATTTAAAATTTGCACATGTTTTAAATAAATCCACTATTGACTATCACGAAATGATTGAATAATAATAAAATTGTTCCGTCCGAAACTATTAAAAATATGAACAGACTTTATTCTAAACTTGGCTTATTTGTAATAAATCAAATTGGGTTTTTGAAAATCATATCCTTTAAACAAAATAGAAATGAGGTGAAACAATAAATAAAAGTGTAAAGTATACTTATGTACCAGTTTTTCTATTAAAAACTTTGCGATTGAGTGATATCGAGTGATATTTACTTAATTTTGGGCTGCAGCGTTGTACCTGTACTGCAAAAATATTCTTCATTATTCTGGAAGCGTGCATGCGTTTGTTGTGCTCTTTAGGCTCAGTGTGTCGTCACAAGTTTCTGTTTTTTGACTCACCATCACCATCAGTTGTTATTGAAGATTCAAGGCGTTGTTCTGTGGTAGTTATTGTGTTGTGGATAAGACAAGACAACAAGATGGTAAAACAATGCATAAAAGTATCTTTAATTGAAGCTCAGCTTCTCAATTCAGACCTGCGAGAGAGGTTAGAAGGTAAAGATACGAAAAGATACATTAAAAACATACATTCAAGATTATTATTATTTGCCATTTTTTTCAACATTGGTGTTCCTATGGTTAAATACTATCTACTAATAAATAAGTCTTAGGTCTAAGAAACTTTTTTATCTAATATTATTAAAATATTAAAATCAAGTTCATCAATTGAATCGGAATTTTCATTTGTAATACCCCATGTAAATGTAATTGTATGAAATCCTACTGTTCTACTCGTCGGAGAGAAAAAACTCAAGAGACTTTTTTCATTGGAAATTGATTAAGTTCTTTGAAAGAAAACAATATTTTGTACAAAAAACAGTGACTTGTATTTTTTTTTTTCTCGAATAACAAAACACCCTGGCACTTCCGGCCATGGGTTTTCCATCTCAAACTTCTTATTTCTGGTTCTCCTATAAGCAGTTCAAATATTGACAAGTTGATCTGGGACACCCTGTATATCCGTTGTGCAGTTTTATGTGAATTCCAACAATTTTTCAATGCAGAAAAACCCAAGATATTAAAACTCTCCACAACAAGATGGTTCTCTCCTTATCAGTGCATCAAAAGAGTTTTAGAAAATTGGGAAGTTTATTTTCCAATTGCAGTTACAATATTTCAGATGATGATACAATAACAAAGGTAAAAGTATACTCACTATTGTTGGCTTATTCTTGAAACCATTTTAAATTTTTCAATCTTCCCATCCAAAGTCGGGATATTTTAATAGATCCGCTTTATGAAAGGTGTTGCACCATCTAGAGGCAACTTTCACCCAATTTTCCGAAGCCCCAATTTGTGGACCAATTTTTATCAATTAAACTCAAACATCCTGATCATTTACTTCCTCTAAAAAGTTTTCATCCCGGTATTCCCGGTACTACCTGTGTCGAACATCTGAAAGAAACCCGTAAACGGTACTTAAGCCATTTAAATGTTCAAGCCCAGATATTGCGTTAGATGTTCCACGCAGAGAGAAAGAAGGAGTTCAATTGTGGAGTAATCCGAAATATATATAATAATACCATTCTCCAGAATATAGAAAGTAGGTACTGGTAAATTTGTCAATCAGAAATCTATGAAAAAATAAATCAGTGCAGAAAGAATTTTTCCCATGGCAGGATCCCGCGAGATGTCAAAAAAAATTAAGAAAAATCGTCCTTTCTAGAACTCGTGGGATAATTGATAATTTTCGTATAAACGAAAATTTTGATAGTACTTACTATGTGAAAAATTTTATTCTGAAAGGTTGGCAATACTGTGAATCCAACCTGACATTATCCTAATCCGTAATTATTGATTTGTTTTGATTTTGATATTTCAATGAGTTTGAGAAGATTTCAATTGATTATTGTTCCATTTATCTTTCTACACCTGTTTGTGCAGTTCGCTGAGTGTTGCGTTCTTCAATTAGATAATATGTAGGTAAACAGCATCCATTCTGTAATTCTTGGTAAAGTGTTTTATTTCTTGTTGATAAACAATGATGTGGGTGGACACACTGAAAGCGCTTCACTAATTTAACTACCCCTAACATACACGCTATACAAATCTTTTCTTCAAAGCTAGACAAATATGTATTTCCAAATTCATAAATCCTTTTGCTATCATACTATAACTATATCATTTTTCTGCTTGTTTTAGCGCTCTGCTTGTACAAGCTCTATTGTCTTGATTTCAAAGAACTGCGCCAGCAATACAAACAAAAGCCCTGCTTTCAATATCAAAGTATTGTCAGTACAGAAAGATTGCTATTGAAGCGCCGTATTTTGGTTAACTCAAGATCAATCTTGAAATCGCGACGCGTCAAAAAAAAATAAATCGGTTTCAGGGACTTTGAACTTACGCACATGTGAAAGTCCATGTTATCAGTGAATTTTATTGGAATTTACTGGAACTTATTTATTATACTCCTTTCTGAGCTATACCGGTTTAAACATTCCTTGACTAACAAAAAATGCAATTTTGTCTGATTTTCACAAGAATTTTTTGTCAACCAAGATTTTTTTACTGGACCAGTTCAACTCAGGAATGATCAAGATAGATGAGTTCGAGTGAATAACAACTATGTTTAAAAATAACTTGAGAGTACAAGTTATTTTTAATGCGCGTAGTTTCAAAGTCCCTGCAATCGATTGAAATTTTTTACGCTCAGCCTACTAAGAAGTAGGCTTCAAATTTTTTAAACCTTGAAAAATATCTACTTTTTGTCACACAACGAACATTTCTTACAGAAGATGGCACTAGCATTCTTGTGAAAATCATCCGTAATCGCATTTTTTGTCAATCAAGGAATGTTTACTATAAACTTGTGTAACACACCGAAAAAAAAATAAAAATAGAATTGTTTGATTATTAATTCAGTAGACAACCAAATAGTTGAGCACGTTAAAAAAAATCAATTTTAATATATTGCTTCATATTTAAAATTTGCACATGTTTTAAATAAATCCACTATTGACTATCACGAAATGATTGAATAATAATAAAATTGTTCCGTCCGAAACTATTAAAAATATGAACAGACTTTATTCTAAACTTGGCTTATTTGTAATAAATCAAATTGGGTTTTTGAAAATCATATCCTTTAAACAAAATAGAAATGAGGTGAAACAATAAATAAAAGTGTAAAGTATACTTATGTACCAGTTTTTCTATTAAAAACTTTGCGATTGAGTGATATCGAGTGATATTTACTTAATTTTGGGCTGCAGCGTTGTACCTGTACTGCAAAAATATTCTTCATTATTCTGGAAGCGTGCATGCGTTTGTTGTGCTCTTTAGGCTCAGTGTGTCGTCACAAGTTTCTGTTTTTTGACTCACCATCACCATCAGTTGTTATTGAAGATTCAAGGCGTTGTTCTGTGGTAGTTATTGTGTTGTGGATAAGACAAGACAACAAGATGGTAAAACAATGCATAAAAGTATCTTTAATTGAAGCTCAGCTTCTCAATTCAGACCTGCGAGAGAGGTTAGAAGGTAAAGATACGAAAAGATACATTAAAAACATACATTCAAGATTATTATTATTTGCCATTTTTTTCAACATTGGTGTTCCTATGGTTAAATACTATCTACTAATAAATAAGTCTTAGGTCTAAGAAACTTTTTTATCTAATATTATTAAAATATTAAAATCAAGTTCATCAATTGAATCGGAATTTTCATTTGTAATACCCCCTCCCATCCTTCACAAATACTAATGTGTTAAAAAATCAGTAATATTGCCAAAGCCGTATCAAAGTTGAGTAATTGTCATCACCCATCTTTCATAAAATTATTTTAAAATATTAGTAAAAGGGCAGAAGTAATATGTAGACTGATTATTACTCAATAGTTAAAATCCAAAAGTCAAATTAATTGTCTATGCATTAATCGAATCATTATTATAATAATAATTATTTGATTTATTCATTTGATATCAATATACATAGATTTGAAATTGTTCGAAACCATAGTAGATTTATGAAAACCCAAAATTGATTATGTCGGATTTTAAAGCTATATTTGAGTCATTATCATTCAATTCGAATTATAAAAATTCAACTATTTCCTCAGTGCCGATATGTGTGGGATAAATGAGTTCAAGTGAATGAGAAAAAACTTTATGAATAAGATGTTCTTTCGTATGAGCGTAGTTTCAAAGTCCCTCTAATCGATTTATATTTGTAAAGCGTCGCGACGCGCTTAGCTTCAAGTGGGCGAATTTTTTCAACATTAGAAAATACTTCGAAAATTGAACCACTAGAACAAGCATAGCACCCCGAACGTACACGATTTGTTTGAGTCGATAACATTCTGTTTTTGTTTATATAAATGTAATGTTATTTTGACACATTTGTGATAAGATCTCAACAATTCAACCGTCCATGAAGAAGTTCCACAAACACAGCACTTTTTTGGTATGATTGCCACACTAAATACTTTTCTCGAGCACAAATGAATCATTTTCAACTGGAAAATGACAATAACCGTCACTTTGAAGTATCTATCAACCTCATGGCAACGCATTTCAAATTGCTCGATTGATGACCAACGTTGCCGATTGTGAGGAAAATTCCTCTTATCAACTTTTTAGTGTAAAAGATCAAGGAAAATCGTAAGATTATTCAACAAGTGGTAATAGCGATGAAATAAAGGCTACACTTTTCTTGAATATTAAAGAGAATTATATTTGTGATAGTGAACTTCAAGTCATTGTTGTTGAATTGGTGACAGAAAATCTGGTGAAAGGTATTTCAAGCAAGTGAATATGGCAAACCAGGAGCTTGCTTTTTCCCTTTCTCCCCATGTTCACATTGACATGTTCGACTCACACAATACTGTTTATTTATGCTTCTAGTGGTTCAATATTCGAGGGGAAAATATCTACTTGACCATCGAAAGTCAATGTATCGAAATTGACTTTTTTTACAAATTGAGACTTGCTTCCTTGTAAAAATCATCTGTAATCGCATTTTTTGTCAATCATGAAATTGAAATGTTTATTATGAACTGTTATAACTCAGAACTAAGTAAAATAAATGAGTTCGTCCAAATAACAAAAAAGTCTAGAAATAACATGTAGTTTTAAATGTGCGTAATTTCAGTCCCCTGCAATCGATTAATATTTTCGACGCGTCGCGACGCCCAACTCTTAGTAGGCGTCGAATTTTTTTAACAGTGAAAAATATCTTCTTGACCCAATAAATTGACTACTTTTTACAGAAATCAAATATTTTTGTCAACAAAATGTTTCATTTTTGAAACATAAAGCTTTATTTGATTTGATTTGATTTGATTTATCAGTTTCCGAAATATTGCCATGCGGAGTTTTAAGTGAAAAGTCCTGTATATACGGCCATGAAAGATCAAAAGTAGACATAAATCGTAAAAAGACATAGATTCTGCGTTTGAACAGCAAAACCAGAAAAAAAACCCGTTAATTGGGTAAGTTCCCAAACTTACCCAAACTAACTTCAACTGACATATTTTTATCACTGTTCATATTCCTAAATGCTTCTCTTATCCAATCTTCCATATCGTCCTGAGTTTTGGGAAAAACACGGTAAACTTGATCCTTATTGATGCAGCCTCACAAATAAAAATCGGTGTCAGTTATATCGAGAGATCGAGGTGGCCAGGTGCCTGGACAACTCCTCTTGTTCCTCCCGTGAAAAAAAAAAGCTAATCAATAATTTCATCACGTGTGTTGTACGGAGAATGAACCCGAAGTTCCAAGTAAACGGTTACAATTTTGACATAATCAAAGATTGCGAGATAACGACACATTTTATGACGTCTATTGTAATGGCAAAGTTGCAGGGTTTTGAGTACCTAGAAAAACTAGATAACAGCACACAGGGTGTTCCATTTGAAAAAGTCGAGTTTCTTCGTCTCTAAATTCGCTAAGTTGGGCCAGCTGTAGAAAACACCCTAAATGAATTATAGCGATTCTTTTTTCAAAAATCAATTACTCTGACTTCATTGAAAAATACCCATATTTGCTAGATTCAATTTCAATTCTTTTGTTTTTGTAGCTAATTCACCAACATAATGTTTTTTTCCTAAATCTTAGTAAATCCTTGATAGCCTGACAACACTGCATGTTCTGGCGAATAAAATCACTGTATCATACGTAGAATATTACGCTGAATCCAAATCTTCAATCAAATGTTGGGGTTGCTATTTAAAGAAAGTGTATATTCTGGTGCCACGGTTTCCTAGAACACTCTGTACACACAGTAATATTTTAAAATCGTGATTCTGGACCTCCACACACTAATGTTCCACCCTGTATGTGTAGATACATTTTATCTTTCTATCTGTTTTTGCAGTGGCACGAAAATAAGAAGAAAGGAAGAAAAGATGACATGCTTGATAATTATTTTTTTATAATGTGGAATAGACGCACTCTATAGGCATGTGAAAGCCTTTACGATGAGTTCTTGTACAGCTTGGACGGCCAATTTCCTTCGATGCACTTTTGGCATCAATTTTGATATTATAAAGGCTTCTGTTAACCTCGTCTAGCTGTTTTTCGAGTGATTGTCATGTTTAGTCACATATTCTCATCTTCATGCTACTTTTATCATATATACATACGTGTCGTTCTCAGAATATAAAGGCACGTATGCATTAGAGATAATTTTGTGCGCACGAACGATCTACGCGCAAAAATGCTCAAGTGTGTAAGGGCCCAGGTGTGTCGCGAGTACCCCAAGTCAAATCAAATCAAATATATATATTTTTTTGTCAATTTTAAATGAGAGACGCCCATAGATAAAATTGACAAAAAAAGGCACAATTCTAGTTATATTATGATAGGAAGTAGATCAATATAATAGTCATCTCAACAAGAAATGGGGTGAACAAAATACGGTCGTGTCAAATGCCATTACAAGAAGCTTGTGAAGAGGTCAGTATAAATTCAGAAAGTGATATTTTCATAAAAGTGAAAACCCGATAATTCTAACACAAAAGAACCAAAACACATCCACAACATCTAAAAGAACTATAGAAACAAACAGAGGAAAAAAGTGTATTCCTTGACCTTTGAACGGTGATTATTTTGGATGGTTTAAGCGAGATTGAAATAGTTCCAGTCGTGAAGTACGGGTTGATTGCTTCTATCAACGATGGTTTCGGAAACTACCGGATGATGTGCTGTCACATCATCCGGTAATTCCCGAAACAATCGCATTGACATTTTATCCCAAATCGAAAAAATGCCATTCTGATCGTTAGCGCAGATTCGCGTCAGCTCCCCAAAATAAGTTAGATGAAAAAAAAATGTTCACCCATTACCAACCTAAGATTTCGGCTCGTTACAGGAAACCACATGGCTCATGGACAACCTTCCAACTACCTTTATGTTTGTTATCGGATTAGAAATCCTATTGGAAAAATAATTATTTTTTGCGTTTTTCAAAATTTGTCTGTATATTTTGTTGAAGAACTTCCGGGATCTATTCAGAAATGGCATATTTTTTAGAGGAACTTTTGAGTTTAAGCCTCTAGCGAACGAGGCCTTCCGGTTTAGTTTTTAGTTCATCTGTTGAAAATTCGAAATTCTTTTAATTTTGTGCCAGTCAATAGTTTATCACCTTCGAATATTGAACCTTCTTAGTTTATCACTATGATGAGATTAAATTAAGAATTTTTGTTTGTAATTAATTGATGAACATGAAAAATGGCCGATTTCATGGAGTCTGGCTCTGAAACATCCAGTGTTATTCTTTATGAAATTCGATAACGCATGTTAGCATCAAACTCAAAAGTAAGTATGACATTGAGCAAAAAATGGTTAATTTTCTTAATTTGTTTTTTTTTACAATAAACGCTACACTTGCACTTTTTTTTTGAGGGATTATTGCTCACAACTGCACAACAAAGAACTGGAGCACATTTTCACTGTCAGAAATATTGCTTCAAAAAGTGTTCGCGAACGATCGATTGTACGCACAAATTTGCTGTAATTGATACGCGCCTTCAAAAGTCAGTGCTTTCGACGCGGTGAAGCGACTTCAAATAAGTGTAAACATTTTCTTGTAGTCTCCAATACAGTTTTTTCTTGAGCACATTCATCAAACTACACTGAAACGTGTTTTTCTATTCCAAATTCGTTTAACGCGAGGGAGAATCAACAACAGTTGTTTCCTTCCGAACGGGAAGCTCAGTGAGAGTGGGGAGTGGGAGGAATGAAAATATATATGCAGTCACACAAGCTAATTTATTTAGACGCTGATTCAGCAAAGGTTTCATATGAGAAAAGAAAATATCAACATATAAAAATATGAAAAGGGTTATAAAAAGTAATGTCTGAAGGAATGAAATGGAATCTAGTCTCCAACTAGATGATACTATGACGTAAAATAATTGAAATCGAATTAAAAGTGGAAAATCAGTTTTCATCAATTACCAAATCAATAATGTACTAATAACAACACTCTGTACAACAGTACGTACTCGATCACCCTTACCTAATAAAATTATACACTTGTATTTAATAAAACTAGTAAAGAATAATGGTGATACTGAACGTTTATAATATCCGCATAGACAAATTTGGTCGACTTACAGTCAGTTACTTCGGTGGCGGGTATAACCCGACGTCTACGTTACCGGCATACTGCATACGATTCCAAACGGGTAGCAGAGAAATCCGAGGGAGTTAGGAAAGCTTTAAATATGATGACCCCGATAATTTGGCAATCTAAATGCCAAGTACGTGAACCTAATGATACGTTTTGCCTCAATGTGGGTATTGACTCATTAGTTATTGCTTACCGTTTCTATTTTGAATGGTCCTTAACAAAATGACTTATCCCGCGTATTGAATCAAACGCTAAGTACTGATCTGATGCCTCCAAATAAGCGGATGTGATTTCTGGTATGATCTTGGATTTGCGTTTGCAAGTTTGATGATCAAGGGGCTCGTGCTGTTAGTCGCCTATTTATCGAAATGACTCTGATAACAACCCTTCATGAAACGTGATAACTAACTAACCACAAAATGCATTCACCGGTTTAATACCCGGATTTCGGTTTATTCGTGTAACAAATTCACTGATTATTTTGCTGGCGTCTAGCATAATATTCCAACACTGGGTTTGAAGAAGATGAGTAACTTTCGTAAATATCTCAACTTCTCTCAAGAAGCACTGGATACCCCGATGAAAGCAGATTTGGAAAAGAACGATCTGATGTGTTCATTCGAATTGCTCCCAGTCGTAAGTTTTTTCACCAAGTTAAGAATTCGCACAAAAATTGTAAAAGATTTGAATTTGAACGTATAGTAACCAAACTTCAAGTTGGCAACAACAAATTCCCCCAGAAAAATTCTATGTGAAAACTAGTTAAAGTCTTGGTTTTGAAAATCCAGTAACGCTAAAACAATGTTGAAGGTTGAAGACCTGAAATCAGCTAATTACAAGATCATTTCGATGTGACTTTTCGATAAAAATCAGCAATCAATTAAGCAAACCATACCAACCAAAATCACTTATAAATAAGTATTCATCAATCAGTGGACCTACGTTCATCCCATATAGATTGATGTGTGAAAAAGAGACCGAATATACGACGTACGTCGGAGTATGTCCGTCAACCATGAACAAACCATCGTCAGGTTTCAAGAGCAAGGTCCAGCAATCAGCTGATACCCATAACAAAACTGCTAAGTGACTTATTCAATCAAGAAATGAATTCAAACTGGAAGCGAATTTACTGTTAAATATTGACTGAAAACTAAAAAAAGATTCGTCGTAGTGTGACTGAAAAAATTAATTTAACCTATGAAGACAATAACCTCGACAATAACTTTAATAATAACTATTAATTACCAAAGGTAACCCAAACTAAACATTAAATAAATGAACCAAACCTAATTTGTGGCTTCAGGATCCAAAGTGATAAGGTTTGATGTGATGTGTGGAAGCAATAAAATTAGTGACAATATCAAACACTGACATCTTGAGAAGATGGTGAAGTTAATCAAGAAACTATGAAAGTGACTTGAAAGTTGAGAAAAGTGATGGGATGACGAAGAATTTCACCATCATAATGAATTTACTATCATTTGATTTAATTGATTAATATTAAATATCTGATTGTTGAATAAATTGACGTTCTTTTTGTCTCTTCCTGGATCCCTTAGTCCTTAACTGGGCCCGTGGGGAGGTCAACCCCCAAGTAGATCAGCTGTCCGACTATCTACCCACTGCGGGGAACACTAACACAAAATTCACACGTTACAGCACAATACATATATGATGAACGTTTGTCACGTATGGGTCAGTTTCCATTAATCGTACATTTCACTGACCTTTGTACCATTTTTCATCATAGATCTCTACCTATCAATCATAAGCTTAATAATCTGCTAATTATGCTTCACTTTGTTCTACTTGTAGTCTTGAAAAAATGATAATGACGATGATAATAATAAAACTATTCCGAATTATGTTACAATACATTTTATGTACAAATGCAAAGATAAAGATACAAAGATACAAACATAAAAGAGATAGTTTCTTACAGATACAAAGCTGGTATGGTTCTTAATCGAGTAACGGATTGTTCGCTTCAGCTCCATATAATTCTCAAGAATGTATATATTTGATTTCATTTGATAGGATTAAACCATTTTTGACATGTAAAGGATGATTTTTTCTGTTAAAGTTAGTCCATGTCCAGGAAATGCACAATAAAAGTCCTTGTGGTGTAATTATATAACGTTTGCAAATCCAAAAAACATATTCCTGTAGAAAAATAACAAGCGTGAACCTCATACATTGTAAGTATACCCAGAGATTTGGACACACCTTTACAACTCTTCCCAAATTTTATTTTTCTGATTATTTTCATATAACGTTTTTGTTCAATAAATGTGTTCTCAAGAATTGAGCTAACAAACAATTATGCCGTATTTGAGGATAAACTCAAAATTTGCAAAATATAATATTTTCACTTATAATCTCCCTAGAGCTCGAATTATTTCCGGAAAGTTTGTCGAGTTGCGAATTTTCTTGAAAAATTCGCAACGAGACCAAATTTTCGGATGTTTAATTCGAGCTCGCGGGAGATTCGGCAAGAAAATTTCATGCCAAAACTATTTGAGAAGATTTAATCGTAGCGGCTGGATGTGGCTCCCATGCACCAGTTGGGTTGGGATTGTTAGTGAGAGTGAGGACGGCAACACTGTAATCACATGGGAGCTACATCCAGATGCAAAGCCAGGGAGATTTCCACTTATTAATCTTTCAGTCACGTGATTATGAGTAGGGTGATTTCCGATAAAATTAGGTCGTTGCCATAGCAACATTTAAAAATGCAAGCCTATGATTGGTTAGAATTGACTGCTAGGAAATTTTCACTCATAATCTCCCTAGAGCTCGAATTATTTCCGGAAATTTTGTCGAGAACAAATTTCCGGATTTTTAATTCGAGCTCGCGGGAGATTCGGCAAGAAAATTTCATGCCAAAATTATTTGAGAAGATTTAATAGTAGCGGCTGGATGTAGCTCCCATGCACCAACCACAGCGTGGGATTGTTAGGGAGAGTGGGAACGGCAGCACTGTAATCATATGGGAGCTACATTCAGATGCAAAGCCAGGGAGATCTCCACTTATTAATCTTTCAATCACGTGATTATGAGTAGGGTGATTTCCGATAAAATTAGGTCGTTGCCATAGCAACATGTTAAAATGCAAGCCTATGATTGGTTAGAATTGACTGGTAGGGAATTTTCAAGGTTACTTCATTACAGGCTCGTATCATCGGCGTGACAAGTTATATCTTCATTTGCAGAACTTATAATAGAGTGAATATCGTTAAGAAAGATAACAAAATAACAAAAAGTATGTTTTGAGCAAATCCCATGCTCTTTGTAATTGCTATGAAATAATTCTGACCGTTTATTTTCACTTTCTGTTCTTTATTATTTGCTTAATAAAGTAGACAATTTCAAAGGTAGTGCTTTTCAATACCATACAAATCTAGTTTCTTGAGTGATAAAATTGAATCAATGCAGTCATATGCCAAAGATAAGCATAGAAAAATCCCTAGAGACATGTTCACCACCTCAATAAACTTTGAGATTTAGACAAAAGATTGATGACATTATATTTCATATTATCAACATTGAGTATGAATTATTAATATCAAGAAACTACTTTTATAAACAGTAGATTCTAGATTTTTTGAATAAAAGTTCGGCAGAGTTTCGTTAAAGTCGTAGCCAGCTTCACCATTTTCACCAGACTGGCCACACGTTTTCGGAATACAAATATTTTAGCGGGCAACCTATCCACTGGGAGATTATTAAACATTTTTATGCTCTCATGTTTTGGAGGTTGTTGACAACGAGGGTTTTGGGATACTCACAGGACAGTTATCAGATTTTTATCATGTTATAACTGGTTTTTTAATCCTTGTAGTTATTATGAGAATAAAGTTGTAGAAGCCACATTCATAAGACGTTGTGATTTTGAGGAGCGCTCTTTCCATTGAGTAAATTGCCATGTTAAAGCTTGATAAAAATCATGTTCACTTCTAGTCCTCATCAGATCCTGAGATCCAAAGAAACATGTATTGTAATAATATCATTAAAACATGTTTCCAGGTCGAAACACCCAACCTGAGAAACCAAAGAAGTTCCTTAGCTTCAAATGAAATACAAAAGCTCTCTTTATCTTTTCATCACCGGAATAATTTCAATATTCAAAGTATATTTTATGTCTGCTATTTTCTACGGTTTATATAATTTCTTGACTTTCTTGTATTGAGTCCCCAAAAATTTAAATTTTGATCAATAAGTTTTGAATTGACTTGAATCTATGCTCCATATTTTTTCATTAACGGGGAAGCCAAAAACGTACTTGCCCATCGCATGATCTCTCTCAAATCTTGGTAGATGACATATTTTCAAACCAAAAATATTATCCTGAAGTAACTCCAATATTCTCCTTTCTCTGAGAAAACATCCAATAACAACTTTGATGAAATGTATTGTTTCCAAAAAATATTATAATAATAAACATGTCCATTAAGCACATGGCAAGCTATTACAAAAATACACTGAATAAAACTGTACCCCACTTTTATTGGTCAGGGTAGGAGATGGTTTACAAGGCCACTTAGGGAGACTGAGGTGTGAGTTTTAAAAGTCTAAGTTCAAGTTGTTTTTAAAAGGGCGCCACCTAGTTTGAGAAAGAACAAGAAAATAAGAAATAAAATTGAATTGTAGTCCACAGAAAACTAGAAAACCTGTTGAGTAGTAAAAACAAACAGTTAGTAGGCCACTGGAACCAAAACTCCAAATAAAGTCAAGTCGTTTATTCCAACTATTAATCTTATATTATATAAAAATGTGAAAGTCTGTGTGTTAGTATCCTTGAGGCTTTTGAACCGTAGCACAGAATCATCTGCAAATTTGCACAGTTATGAGCCTCTACTCAAAGATGATTTGAGAAAAAAAAAATTGAAAATCAAAAAATTAAAAATAAAATATTAAAAAAATTAAAAAATACACAAATTAAAAAAAAATGTACTGTAATTATGTAGTTTCTATGAGGTATACGGCCAGAGGGAGAAAAAAAAAATCAAAACAAAAAATTAATTTGAAAAAAATAAAAAAATCTGTGTTATTATTACCTTATAGGTATATAAATATGAAAGTCTGTGTGTTTCTATCTCTTAGGCTGTTGAAACGTGGTGCAGAATTATTTGAAAATTTGCCCAGTTATTAGCCCCTGGATTGTTTCATTTCAGTATGGTATATGATTTTGTTCGCAATATATCTTGCATTTCACAACACTGACCAAACCGGCTTAGTCAAGGAGTCCGAATGCCTGACAGACAATTTCTAACGAGGACTGAACTTCAGTCACTGTGTGATGTCGATGTATGTTATCTTGCCAAAACCCCTGACATAACCTCAAATCTTAATGTTTAAAAATCAACGTTTTTAAATTTTTCTGATTGAGTTAATTTTGTAACATCATTCCTAGAAAAAGAAAAGCGACGTCATCCATATCAAAAACACCTGGATCGAAACGATCCAAGAAACCAATAATAACGACCTACACGGAACAGAAACGAGAAGAAGGACTATCAAAAGTGAAAAACAGAATGAGGGAATTGCGAAAGGATGAAAGCTATAAAACGGAAAAATAGACTGAGTGGACAACTAGAGCGAATACGATATTTAAGGAGCAGAGAAACGATAGAGCAGCGCCATGCTCGAATGGAACATGACCGTGCGAAACGACTTGTTTTGCGGACAGGTTTGAAATTCATTATGCAAAAAGAAGCGTTCAATCACGATCCTTTAGTAGAATTTAATTTACACTCAAAAATAACTATTGGTATTATGAATGTTATTTGCTCACATTGTGGAGCAAGACAATTTCCGAGTGAAGCAGCAGAAATTTGTTGCTGTAACGGAAAGGTGTCGCTGTCATCACTTCAAAAAGCCACCTGAGCCGCTGTTCGGTTCAACGTCTGGAACCACTGACGAGTCAAAACTGTTTTTGAAAATTATACGCAAGTACAACTCTAGCTTTCAGATGACATCTTTTGGTGCGACAAAAATAGTAACTGTACCAGGGTAGATGCCTACATTTAAGATTCAGGGACAGGTTCACCATCAAGCAGGGTCATAAAGATCCTCAATTTCTTCAAATTTATCTAATGGAGAACAGCGACATCGCGACTGATCAACGGTGTAAAAACATTCCAGGCGTCAATCAAGAAATTGTGGGGGCATCACAAGAGATGCTTCACGGAAGTAACAACCTAGTACCAATTTTCAACAACTCTATTGAAAGGATGCCAACCAATGAATAGGTACTTATAAAATTACATGATACTACAATACATATTATATTCTGCTGAAACGCGAGCGGCGGCGCCGGAGCCGCAAGTTTAGGCTAGTGTTCAATAAATCACAACAATTTGTGATTGCTATAGTGTTAGCAAGTTTTAGCAAGTGAAAGACAATTAACGTAAATAATTACCTAACAGAACGTAAGTACTAAAGCACTTAAAATGACAAATTAAATGACCAACAAATTAATACAAACAATGACGGCAAAAATGCAACGCAATTATCCGGAATAAGTCTGTATCAAATAACTCCACTGCACAACTAAACCAAAAATCACCAGCAATAACAGTTCAAAATAAATTATCCCAACTCGCAATGAATGGGCATATACGCAGATATACGTTTAATTGGTACTATCTTTCCTCACAACCAATTCAACCGAAAAAGACTACCAAAGTGCGATAACGCGATGATCTGTGAATGCGCAACAGCTATTTCTCAAATCAGTAGGAAAGGTAGCCGTTGTTCTTATGAGCGAATATTCGAAACGAGAATTCAGAAACAATAAATACCAATTCGTAAAAGAATGCGAGGGTGTTGTTAACCGATAAAGAACGGTTGGAAAAATGTGTATGCTTTTACTGAGAATGTTCACAATATAATTCTAATAGCGATATTAATTTACGAAGAATTTACCAAAAAAAAATGTTGAGAATAATGATATTATCACGTTTGAATGTATTAACGAGTCATCAGACGAACTAGCCGCTTTGAGGTAGTAGGTGAATATTCCCAAAAAATTGATGTGTGCTCACCACTCTTTGATGTTTTTTCAGCAGCACACAGGGGCACGCAAATCGGCTGATTCACTGATTAAATCAGCTGCTCAGCTGCACAGTGACGTTTTGGACGGGACGGGTTTTTGGACATCAAGACGCCTGACGGACCTTGCTTCCATGCCAATCATTAGGTCCCTACAGACCAGCATTCATAACGATATTCTTTTCCGTCATTCTTTCTCGTCATTATTTCCTTTCTCCTCTCAAAATCTTTTCTCTCAATATTTCCCTAAATCTTTCCTCTCGAATTTTGCGGAAGAAAAAAAATCCTGTCAGACGCCATAACGAAAGAGAAGAGTATTGGTAAATTATCCGAGAGGAATGTATTTTCGTTGCTTGATCCTGAGAGAAAGCGAGTTTGTCCTGTCGGGTTGGAACGTCGGTACATCGTGACAAAAAAGATGGAACGCTGCACCGGTTGTCCTGACGGACTGGATCGTCGGTTCAACGTGATAGTAAAGATGGAATGCGCATTTATCATCACATCTCCCTCTAGCTGGCGTTCTTTCCTGTGTAGAAATTGAGAAAATCAAATTCTCCGGCAATCACGACAAGGCTTGGTCACGTGTCAGAAAAAACGGAACTTACACTAGAGTAGAGTGTACTCGACAAAGGCACAAACTGGAGAGAACGAGGCTCCTTGTTCAGAAAACTCAGATACCCTCCTGAACAAACTTTACAAAAAAGACTATCAAAAAGTTAAACTTTTTCTAGAGACATTTTCCAGTGTGGGAGAGCAACACATAGAGTTTGGAGCTCAGGAAAACCGTTTTGTGAGACAGGCCTCATGGAAATTCTCACGGGGTTTTCTGAAAATTTGAAATAACTGTTTTTTGTCGATCTTTGAGAGAAATTGAGACGGAGTATCCATGGTTGTATATTAGTAGTACGCGTCTGGCCAATTTTTAGGTCCAGATACTAGGGTATGTCCAAAAATAACAAGATTATTTTTGTGCAAAATTAAAATTGCTTCAAATTATACCAATGTCATGTCCATGCCAGTAACTTGCTACGTCATTTGCATTAGACATTGTGAACAAATATGCCTATATTAGTACATTTCTGATATTTTCAGCAAGGCAATAATTAAAAGGCAAACACCCTCAAAAAATGACGTCCTTTCTAATGCCGTTGTCTTGATAGAGGGGACTCACAAAGCATTGTTCCAGATGAGAGAGAGATGTTTATTATGGAGTAGTGCAAAACCAATTAGACAAAACCCTGTCCTTCACCAACTTAATGCTCACCGATTCATCGCTGGTACTTTTTTTTCTTGAGTTCATATTTTTATGTAGCAAAAGCCAAGCAAATATGCAATGACGACAATGTTATTTTATAGTATTTGCATTGCCAGCAATTCTCACTGGAAATGAACAGGCAGTATTCGTATACGGATTAATTGGAGAATTGAGCACCTGAGGAGTATCAATTAGGCACGCTGGCCGTTATTCGGCCGCAGGGCATTTTGCCATGATTGATACATGATGTCAAATCTCTACTTCAACATCAAATGTCAAGGAATGAAAAAATAACACCATCAATTCAGTGCAATATATGTATTTATTGGCATATTTCTTATATAGGAAAAATGTGGTTAGGAAAACAATAACTAGAACAAATTGTATTTTCGTGTTTGTGCGTCCACCTATGCCAGGTCTTTGAACACAACGTGAAAAGCTTGACTGGAAGTGATCCAGCCTTGACTGAGTCTGCAATGAACAAAATGGAGATCTCATTTTTTAAGAGCTCAAATGGTATATTTTAGCAATGTATATGTTGAGCTGATAATCGCTTACCTTTGCTTCATGTACATACAATGGAGTCGGACATAACCCTTCTTTTGTAGCCTGCATGTTGCTTTTTGGATTCTTTCCCCAAAAGTTTAAAAACGTAATCAGATTCATGAAAAACCACCTGTACTATGTGAATGAATTTGTTTAAATTTAATTCGTACTTATTCTTGTTCTAACACCCACTGCACGAATAAACAAGTCATAGAACTAACTAACTGATGAGTTTCTTTTGTCGGGAATAATGGACTGTGTTTGATGAAAAACCTCTATTGTTCTTTCAGCGACGTTTCGACGTTTGGTTTACGTCTTTATCAAGCTATAATACAGCACAATGTCAAATTACACAAAACTTATTATGTCTAGTAATTTGACATTTTTCATTAAACACAGTCCATTATTCCCGACAAAAGAAACTCATCAGTTATCGAAACTTTTGGACGCTAATTTGCAACTCTATAGAACTAACTAATTTGTGATTGCACATTCAAGGCTATCAAAAGGCATTACCGATTGTATAAAGAAAATGTAGCATGGATTCACAGACATCTTGAAAGTTTTGGCCTTTTCATAGGTGATGTGCCACTACCTTTTTTTCATTTGGCCATTTGTCAGTTGTTAATATTTCACAAATGATGCACACGCAATAATTTGCGATTATGATGCCAACGATGCCATCATTAAATATGTAGTTTGCCGACCAAACGTGTTTGCCGGGAGGCCGTTGATAGTTTCAAAGCCAATCTATTGGAAATCGTTGTTTTCTGTCAAATGAGTGTCCCACTGTCTTCTTTTTATGTTTGCTGAGATATGTACGATACTATTCGCATAGAGGTTATTGTGTTCCTCATCATATCCACCGAAGTTGTTAATCCCACCTTTTTTCGCTATTTTCCTTGCACTTGTGTATTTTCTGGTCATGGGATTTTATTTTTTTGGTACGCCATATGGAGGTAGCTCTACTACGAAGAGTTTTGAAATTATTCCAATCCATGTACTATCTTTGTTGATCCTATGATGATATAGAGTTATTGTTTATGAGCGGGTGTTGTGATCCAGAATAAATAAAACCACTATTCTGAATGATCAACGTTTCGCAGAGTTCTTTATACATCCTTAGGGCCTTAGGAACAAGAGAGTAGGTGTAATCTTAGTGGAATGAAATACGTGAACATCATATTATGTTTATGCTATATACTTTCCTTTACAAAACAAAGTATGGGAAAGTGTATAAGTGGACGATTATTTTGTCAACAGTAGCAAAATTACGTACATCTAGTTGTGATTTCTTTAGTCTCGACAGAAAACAAAAATGAAACTTTCACATGCTATATGTAATATATTTCCAGAAAAATTCGCCCATTCCGTAAAACAAATTCTAGGAAATTTTTTTTTTTTATTTCATACTGCACTGTGAAGTATCATCTACTTTCCCTATACCTGACATGGCCTCACTAAATGTCGGAAATCGGGAGAACAACTCAACTTTGAGACGCGATCATGATCTACAATGATGTAATATTCCAATGAAGTAACATGAATCCGATAGATTCAATTTGAAGAGTTTTCTGGACAATCAAAAATGACCTATTTTTGGATCTCAATTTCAATTCAAACTTTTATATAGCTATGCTTTGTTCAATAATTGTACTGAAATTTCGAGGAAGTGCATTAATAATCGTTTATATTATACGACTGTTCCATTTAAAAAAATTAAAGTTGTCTAGATTCTTCCATTTACTTATCGATGTCAGATTTTTTTGATAACTGCAGAAGATAACATGGGAAAAAACCTACAACTTTTGTATAAATTTTTTTTTCCATAATAAAAAATAAACGCTCTATGAGCTGCGTGAATATAATCAAATCTCTTGTACATAATATGTAATAGATAACATATAAAATAAATCAATGATAGCTCGGATGATAGTTTATATTATGGTACCCATCTAAATAACCCATTCTTTCAATAACTCACCTTAACAAAAAATAGTCCAATGTTCGTAAAAATCAATTATGTTTATGCACAGAACCAGAAAAACTACCTTAGTAGTATATCCTATATCCGCACCCGCAGATAAAATATGGATAAAATTCACGAGAATTTTTACCCCGAATACATCAAGTAACTGCCCCACAAAATATGTACACTAACTTGCACAAAAAATGCGTACATTGAAATGGTGAAATTGCTTTGGTTTGAGTAGTGTATGAAGGTGACAAGTAAACGTCAAGTTTTGTCAGTTGCAATAATAATACACTTTTGTGAAAACACAAATTCTTACACACTTCAGTGAAGACCTATGGTCTATAAGATGTCATTCTCAATGCGTGAAAAGAGCTCGTCAATGATGTTCAATATTGTCAAAATTTATCAAAATCCATGGTTCGACTTCAAGAAGTTTTGGCTAGAAACGGTTCTGCTACCGGATTTTAAGGAAACTAATCTACATTTTTCTAAGTGGACTGAGTGAATAAATTCAAAGTCGTACCCACAATATATCGTTATCATTGGAAAAAAAAATAAAAAGTTCAAATGCATGGCATGTAAATATTTTGACCTATTACACTGCTCAAAAAAACATGATTTCACTGTCTGTGTACGCATTTTTTGTGCAAGTTAGTGTACCTGAAAAATATCTAACTATAGAATTTCTTCGCCGGTCAGTAGTTGCGTAGAATATTACCAGCTGGCGTTATGTACGTTGATTTTCATCTGTCGGAGTGAATTGTGAGATGACACCTTCACCAAAATCACGAAATTGCATGGCTGGCACGTGACCGCGAAACGCCCCCCTTAAACCGATTGAGAAAAATTGTCACGGTATGAAAAAAAAACAATGTACGATGCACAACCGTTAAATGTCGTTAAATTAAAAAAGTCACTTATACCGTCTTTGTAACGTGAATAACTAAGAAAACTTACCATTTATCAATAATATGTACATCATAATTCATTTGGCAGGTCTGGTAAGTCTCAAGACATCCAAAGGTTGACATTATGATATTGATCTCGAATACTGTTGACGTTCTACGTTCTATATTTGCATGAATCACAAGTTTTGTGACTTCCAATATAATATTTTAAGGGCTTGTCATGTAAGCTCTGGAGATTTTTTTCACGGCTAGCTTAACGCTTTCACAGCATTTCTCTACTATTATTGTATTGATAATTTTCAAAACTGGTATTGTCAATATATCTGCAACACAGTGACCATCATGACGCCCCATATACCACGAATTGAACAGAACGCAACCATTAAAGAGACCAAATAATTCTGGTTATTGGAAAACGATTAGGTATCCACTCGCCATTGTTAAATGCGATTATCGTCTTTTACACAGTTTTTATCAAGGGCAATTCTCCACTTAATGCGCTTATGTTGTTTTCTCAAATGAGTGTGTATGCAAAATACGAACAACAAAAAATTAACGTGATGCAAACATTTCTCCCAATAAAGAGAGGCAGAGATGTAGCTGCCACTTCTAAATTGGCTTGAAATGTAAATAACCAAGGATTTCGCTGCTGGCCTCAAACTTTTGACCAGATTTGAATAAATCCTCATTAGGATGCGGTTTTCCTGAGGGTGTTGAGAATATTAGAAAAATCAATTTTATGCCTGAAAATAAATTGACTGCTCTCATTTTAATTTGAAATTTGAAATTCTCAACCAACATTTCGATATTTTTTAGTCAGAGAATTATACTCGAAGCCAATTGAGTCGACGTACATGTGGAAGTTCTGACCAAATTTCGAAAGATACATTCTCGTGAAAGACATAGATTAGGTGAGGTTGGGTTGCGAAGAGTATGCCCTGCCCCGCGGTTTTCTGCTTCGCATTGCTTTCACTCGGAGGCCAAATGGCCCATTATATTTTCTTGTTTGGAGAGGTGTCCCCTCAGTCTCAAGCTGCAGCCATCGTTTTAAACCATCTCATGGATTTCACAAAGTTCAAAATTAGCACGATGTCTACATTTGCCGTTAACTCCAAGTCTTCAAGGTAGTATTGTTCCATATTCCTGAGGCGTCCTTCTATCAATGTTGGGATGTGGCACAGTAGATGTTCTATCGTTTCATCCTACTCGTCCAGTCTTTGCAGCAGGTTGGCTGCTTCATGGTTGACTGCTTCTTTCATGTCAATGATTTCTGCATGCAGAATGGCACATCCTTTCTCAAGCTTGATAGACTCTTTACTCCAAGAACGTGCTGTCCTGCCCATTTGTAGATTTCTTTCAATGCAGATCCCATGATTTCACTGATAGTTGACAAACTCTAGCCCACCACCAGGATTTCCACGTCGTTTGCATATGCTACCATCTTTATTCCTTGTTCTCTGGAGGTTTTTGAGATCGGGTTTACTACGATTAATCACAAGAGTGAAAAGATAACACCTCCTTGTGGTGTCCCATTTGTTGTTCTTATTTATAGATCAATTCTTATTTTCTGGATTTATAATCAAACTTTTCAGCATTTTTATTGTCCAGTAGATGATGATTGGTTCTAATTTAATCCTTTTCATTTCTCTTTCAATGGCCTTGGTCGTGACAATATTAAACGCTCCCTATATATCTAGAAACGGGCCCAGCGTGTATTCTTTGTCATCGAGAGATTTTTCAATTGCTCTCACAACTTCAGGCAAAGCGCTGTCAGTTGACTTTTCCTTAAGGTAAGCATTTTGATCCGGATATTGCATTTTTTTCCCAGTTGATTCTCTTATGTGCAGGTCAATCAGCTTTTCCAATGTCTTCAGCAAGAAAGATGATAGGCTGATTGGTCTGTAGTCTTTTGAAGTAGACTAATTTGATTTTTACGATTTGGTTATAAAACAACTTTGACCTCCTTCCATCTACCTGATTTGCATCCCAATTGGAAATAATCAGTGTATATTTTGACCAAGTCAACTAATATGCAGTTGAGGGATTTCTGTAACATGATTGGCATTATTCCGTCCAGTCCCGCCGCTTTATACGGCTCGAAACCGTTCACTGCCCACTTTACTTTTTCCCTCGATATCATCCTTGATAACCCCCACATGTGTTCTCGTATTTGGCATCAGCTGTTGTTCGTCAGAACTGCTGATTTCTGCTATGGTACATCCTGGAAAGTGCGTCTCCATTGAAAGTTCTAGTATCTCATTGCAGAATCGTGTCCATGAGTTTTCTGTCCATTTTATGCTTTTTGGGGTCATCACCTTTCTTGAAAGCATCTTTTTTGACCTTACAGACTCATCTGTATCCATTATAGTCTCGCAGAAGTCCAGACATGAGTCTCTTTTGGTCTTCCTGGTTTCACTTTTGTATCTGTTAAAGCTGGTTTTGTATTCATCCTTGTCCTTCTCTGTTTCATTTCTTTTTGATTGGTTAAAAAGCCTTCTTGTCTTCTCACCAATCTATCTCAGTTCCGCTGTCCACCAGTAATACGTGGTGCTTTTGCGTTGGCGACCTAAGAGACATGATTTGTGAAAGGCTTTCTTTAGTTGTTCCTACAGCTTCGCCGCAACATTCAACATTTTCTCTTTTGTGGGTGAACGTGATACCTTGGCCGAAGCCAATAGTTTTTTGTCCCCTTTCATGAGGTCAGAGAATTTTTGCCAGTCTGCTCTACGAGGATTGAGGAATGGTTTCACCTTTTGGAGCTCGCCATTGCGTTGATTCCGAAAAGAATTCTTTTTTATCCGAAAAAGATTGTAAAAGAAAGACTCTCCAATTTTCAACCGGTAGCTCGTCGGAATTAGTGACCAAAGTTATATCTAATACCTCTTGCCTAACCCTGTTGACAAATGTTGGTACATCGCCCCTATCGCATATTACAAGGTCGGTGGTTAGTATCACAAAACATTCCTCCTTAGAACATTATCTATAATGCTACTGAACGGTCCCAAATTAACTCAAACTCAAACTCAAATATGCTTTATTGTCGGAAGAACATAATCTTATTGACAAAGCTTCTGGCTAAAGTTAACATAACATAATGGTAGTAAAACATATTGCATTGATAACAAATAATTACATGGCTAATATAAGGGTTAAAAAAAATACAAGAAAAAAAAAAACAAAGAAAACAACAAATTCACCACACAGATAAAATGTAACTTAACATATCAGAGAAGCATTAACATTAAGGATCAAATTTGTCTTCTAGGAACTCCGCGATACTATAATATGGCCTCGTGAGTAGAAATATTTTGACTTTCTTACTAAACATTCTGCAGTCCCTAGTTTCTCGCTGTTTCGCGCTGCTCGTGATAGGAGGACGAACTATTCAGGTGTATATGGTGGCCGCGTCAGGGACTTGACGTACATCTAATGCTGTGATCAATTTGTATAGTTTTAGGTAGGATATAATCGGTCTTTTTATAAATCTTGACTTGAGTTGGTTTTGCTTGTCATCAGAAAGTTATAAGTGAAGGGTGATTCATTTAAACCTTTTGTTTTGAATTGTTCTAACAGCTCTTGCCTAACCCTGTTCACAAATGTTGGTACATCGCCTCTATCGCATATTATAAGGTAGGTGGTTAGTATCACAAAACATTCCCCCTTAGAAAATTATCTATAATTCTACTAAACGGTCCCAAATTAGTGCGCTGCTCGTGATAGGAGGACGAATTATTTAGGTGTAAATGGTGGACGCGTCAGGGACTTGACGTGCTGTGATCAATTTGTATAGTTTTAGGTAGGATATAATCGGTCTTATTATAAATTTTGACTTGAGTTGGTTTTGCTCGTCATCAGAAAGTTATAAGTAAAGGGTGATTCATTTAGACTTTTTGTTTTGAATTGTTAATAAAACACATAAAATGGAATTGGATGCGGAATCTTTATCATGACCTGGAAGAAGAATCTTTGGCATTCAATTTCTGGCAATGATTCAATTGAATGCTGGCCGTGTCTATGCCCCAAGTGGTCTATTCGGAAAGTCAATTTTATGATCGGGCTTTCAAGTATTGCGAACGTTATCTGCCCGATTAGGCGAGTAATTATGTTCTGCTATTTCTGAATCGTAGCTGGACGGACGGAGAGGAAGACTTTTGGCATCACATAACACATAACAGAAAAGTCCAAGCTAGTAGCGGTTCAAGACAAAGCCAACATCACCCGCCTATTGGGCAAATACCGGTCACAATGCTGAAAAAAGTGATTCAAAATTGGACCTTTCTGGACGTTCGGCGTAGTCTCGACCATCATTGAGGTAAAATTATTGTCAAAAATTAAATTTCAAAGATTGTTTTTTCAGCTCATGATAAAGATTCCGCCATCCAATTCCATTTTATGTCTTTTATTACCAATTAAAAAAAAGGTCTAAATGAATCACTCTATATATTGAATAAAAAATGTCTCATACAAACTTGGAATCAACTTTCTAGAGGCAGATCTGAAAACTTTCATATTCTTAATATGAAAAGATATCTTCCTCATAAATATTTTTTGTATTCTCTCTTTAGAATAGAATAAAATAATTTATTAACGAACAAGTCATTTTACAAAGCAATTTATGCTAATATTGTATCAATTAGTGTAGTAAGATGTATCAAAAAACAATAAATATTACAAATTTGCCTATATTCTAAGATAAAAATACAAAAAAGCAAGGTACAGGTTAACAATATCACAGAGTTACATAAGATAATCAATTGAATTCATATAGATACATTGAGTTTTCTCTTCAAGCCTGCTGCGCTAATAGAGAACAAATCTAAGTCACTCGATAGTTTGTTGGCAGCTCTAGCCATTCTGGACAGAGGATTGAAGTATCCATAATTCGTGGAGTGAAAGTCAACCCAGAACAACTCATTCTGTCTCAGCCTCCTAGCTGTCCTGAGACCAAATGATGACAACAATTCAGAAGAGTCTATGAGGCCGTTCAATATCTTGTGCATGAAACAAATATCAAATGTATCTCTCCTTTTTTGGAGAGTATCTAGGTTCAAGATGTCATGTAGTTCATTGAAGTTTATCTCAACAGTTCGAATATTAAATTTAAAAGCAATCAGTCTCAGAAACTTCCTCTGAACTCTCTCAAGGTCAGCCTTATGAACCTTATAGTATGGTGACCAAACAACAAAGGCATATTCGAGAATGGATCTCACAACCGAGCAATAGACACTCTTCAAAATGCCAACACTATCAAAGTCTTTCAACGTTCGATAAACAAAACCCAACAGTTTAAATGCACGATTTACTGTCACATTTATGTGATGATTGAAATTTAATTCACTATCAAACCACACTCCCAGATCCTTAACAAGATCAACTCTCAAGATTTGGCAGTTGTTTATTTTATACGGAAAATGTATAGGATACTTGATTCTAGAAAAGGTGACAATTCTGCATTTATCAATATTTAGATCCAACTTGTTTTTTTGACACCATTCTGCCAGAGAATTCAGGTCATCTTGCAACTGAACACAATCCTCATAGCATTCAACTTTCTTGAAAAATTTCCCATCATCTGCATAGGTCAATGAAATAGCAGATTTGAGCGAATCACAGATGTCATTTATGAAAATATTAAAGAATAGAGGTGACAGATGTCCACCCTGCGGTACACCTGGAGCATATTACAATTTCAGAAGAAACAGAATCATCCAACTTCACTGCTTGGGACCGATTGTAGAGGTAACTTTGTGTCCATTTAAGAAATGATGAGTGTAGACCTACTGCTTGAAGTTTTGCCATGAGAACACCATGGTCCACTCTGTCGAATGCTTTGGCGAAGTCAGTATACACAACATCCATCTGAGCTCGACTCTCCAGTGCTTCCAGCAGGTGTTTTTGGTACACTAGAAGGTTGGTAACCGTAGATCTTCCTTTGACAAAACCGTGCTGACACGGTGAAATAATATTTTTGAAAAGTGGTGAGATTTTATCTGTTACTATGCTCTCAAAAACTTTCGATATAATGGACATTTTTGAAATCGCCCGATAGTTTTCTACATTTGTTCTATCTCCACTTTTAAAAATCGGTGTAATGTGACTAGTTTTCCACATCGTAGGAAACACTCCAGTAGTCAATGACAGGTTATAGATTTTGCATAAAATCTGGGAAAGAGTAGACACTGTATTTCTTAAAAAACAGACAGGTATCTCATCCGGCCCAGTGCCCAAATTATTCTTCAAATTAGATATATAGTGAAAAACATCAGTTTCCGTTATCACAACATGACCCAGGTCAGTTGAAAGATCAAAAGTGAACTCACCAGCAGCTGGCCCACTTACAGTGTACACAGTAGAAAAATAATTTTTGAAAAGTTCTGATGTTTGCTTCAGGTCGTTTGAAACATGGCCCTGAAAGTGCATTTCTGTTGGGTAATCCAGATTTCGCTTCTTAGAGTTTACAAATTTCCAATATTCGTTTTTATTCACCAGTGTATTTTCTAACTCACTAACAAACTCAGAGTAAGAAAACCTTGTGTAGTCCAGGCATTCACTCCTGAGCCTTGAAAATTTCTGATAATCTTCAAGAAGATAGGATTGTTTATAAACTTTATGTGCAGCCTTTTTCAAAAGAATGAGCCTCTTTAAATCAGTATTCATCCATTTAGGAAACTTGAGCTTTGATGATTGTCTCCTAGGAACAAACATTTCAATTGATTGATATAACACACTATAGAATGCTTTCAATATCGAGTCTATGTTATTCAAACCAAAAATTTCATCCCAATCAACATAGGATAAAAATAGGTTCAACTCTCTATAGTCAGCAAGCCTAAAGTCAAGAAACGTACAATCACAGTTCATAAAATCACATGTAACATTCTCAGGTATCACAATATTTAAAGCCGGATGCGGTTTATCTAGTTTTAACATAGGAAAGTCACACAGCGAAACTTTATTTTCGGATGAGTTTGAAAATATAAGATCAAGGTAGTTACCGTACAAATTGGGAAAGCTATTCAACTGGTGGAAGTTCAAGAAAGCCATACACTCCTCCAGACATCGTGCTTCGTCAGAGACCGTTCCCCTATCCAAATGCGCCACTCGAGTTCCCATGTCATCGTTGATCCAAGAAATTTTGGGTAGGTTATAATCGCCACATAACAGTACGGATGTATCTTCCAGATTATAGTTACTGAGTAAAGTTATCACCGATTCACAATAGTTCTCAAATTTCACTAGTTGGGAGTTGGGTGGTAGATATACATTGCCCACTATTGTGGGCTTGGAGCCCGGTACTTTAATAATGACAAAAAGTTGTTCAACAGTTGAGACGTGTGGAACAATGATTCTGCTTGATGGAAACCTGCTATGTACTGCGATCAGAACTCCCCCACCCGATTTGCAGTGGCTGGTGTGTTCATTCCGGTCCAGACGGTAGACTACATAGTTATTAAGTCCCAATTCTTGGTCACCAATTGAATCATCCAAGAATGTTTCAGTTATTACTATCACATTATAATTTTCTAAAGCAATCGAATGAGAAAAATCCGTGAGCTTAGTTTTCAATCCTCTGACATTCTGATAATAGATTGATAAATATGATGAGCAGCTGTTATCATCGGAGAGTATGTAGTTAACAGTATCAATATGATCTTGAATGGGAGTAGTTACTGCTTGTTTAAAAAATTTCTACCGAGCCCAAAGTTAAAACGACTGTATCTCACCCCTCTGGGCCAGAAATTTCCATCATATATCTTCTCCTTCAATGCTGGGTCGACACCTATCATGAAGTGATGTTTGTTTCCAGAAGGAGCATTTTTAGGTATACACTTCTTGACACTTATCTCCTCTTCTGTGCTAGAATGCATTTTTATGTAGTTTTTGATGGACTCATCAGTGCATCCACTATCGGAAGTTTTCTTTTTAAAGCTGATGAATAACCAGATTTTTTTGTTGTGTTCCGATGCTTGATTTCCTGTGAAATCATGTTCAGTTTGATCACGGCTCCCTATTAATGGTTTCTTTTTGGTTTTCAAGCTCCACTTTTGTTTGTTTACATTGGTATCCATAACCTCAGAATCTTGTATAATTTGACGTTTGTGGGAGGTTGATCGTCTCTTTCGTTGTCGTGGTAATTGAAAACCATCATCACTCTCCTGCATGACGGTTTGTGGCTCGCTGACGCCTGGCTGATTAACATGATTTACTAATGATTGGCATTATTCTACGAATAATGTGATTTGCCTGATAATCAAAGATGACAGATAAAATAATCATTAGTAAAGAAAATATCTTTTTGAAAAGAAAAATAGTTTTCAGTGCCTGCTATCTAAGAAGTTGTCTCCAAGTAGTTTGTCTGCGACATTCTCAATTCATACACTTAGTACCTTGTGATCATGAACAAAACCATATGAAACGTGACTTATCACCAAACATAACATACCAAAAATTTTCGATAATAACCTACCGTTTTTATAGTAGTTGATCAAAACTTTTGAGAAATTCTGGGAAATATAGAAAAAACATCCTGTATTAATGTGCAAATATATTATCAATCTATGAATCGAACCTATAGTAGTCCAGGAGCTGGCGTTAAAAACGTGCAAGAGTTTTCTAAAGGCTAATATTTTCAGAAAAGTTTGCATTTTTGTGATGAAAACTCACTGCACAGTCAGCACTTCCCGTACCGGGACACCTGGCGCTGGGACGCTCTTGAATATGTAATATTAGTCAAGTTTCTTAAAATGTTTTCTAAATGCTCAAAATTTACACGAAGTTAGCAAATGTGATGTAGAATGAGAATTCAACAGAGACAGCCAATCATGGGAACACCGGCAGTCAGCGCCGCACATACCTACTTGTCAAAAAAATGACGTCAGTGAAAGGGTTTCTGGAGGCTGAAAATTTTCAGAACATAAGATGAAACTATAAAGTACATTTTGGAAATGGTCAGTCTCATTTCTACTGGGACCTCGTTAGTCAGCACTCGACGAAAGTGAGAATAGTCATTGCGCGCGGCTTATGGCAATAATTGTGCTTTTGTGACTTTTCTCAATACGTTTCATTTGCTTGTTGGAGAAAAATATATTTCAGATTTTTTTCAACCAGTCTAATGAAAAAAATGCAACATTTGCTTTGATAATAATGAAAAATAAAAGAATATAATAAACCGTTTGAAACACAAGTAAGTACCTACCTAATTAAACATGGATGAATAAAAAAAATAGTTCCCAAAATCACTACTGTCAGTCTGTTCTAGGTGATGATGAGGAATCAGAATTAAATCCAATCGCTTCCAATTTTTCGACGCCATCTGTCGTGTTAGCTGATTCCGAATTAATTTTTTCTTTATTATCAGAAAAATTAAATTCGTGTTCAGTACAAAAACGAAGCACTATTGTTAATATACAGTCCACTCTAACACTGACCGAGTCCTAAGATGCATAAATCTGTGAAATACTGCTCGTTATACAGGGTGTTACTTAATGGTGTGTCATAATTTCAAGGAAAAGTTCCTGGATAAATTTTAAGTCGAAAAGGTCATATAAACTTGGGTCTTGAAATGCTTGGTTCTTAAGATACAGGGTGTTAAAGATTTATCTTATTTTCAGTTTTCAATACATTTTCAAAGACGGTTTGAGATATTGAACTGAATTTTGCCACAGGATAATACGGTATAGGAACAAAATTTTTTATTTCAATTTTTTATTTGTATTTTATTTTATTTTATTTTTTTTTCATTTTTTTTTTACTTAAAATGTATCCAGGACTCAACCTTAAAATTATGACATACCATTAAGTAACACCCTGTATAGTAACCCAGAATAAATTGGTGGAATGAATGATACGTGTTCATAAGTAAAAGACATAATATGTACTGATGCCCGATATGCATTACGTACATGAATTCTATAGTTTTATTTATTGCTTTCAACATATTCAGTATGAAGAAAACACGTTCCTTGACTTTATTTTCTTGCCAAGTACCTATGTTGCGGCGCTGACGCCCGGTTTCCCCATATTTGGCTGTCTGACTGTTAAAGTCTCATTCTATCACATTTTCTAGTTTGAAAAAATCAAAAATATATTTTTTTTCCATCAAGCAAATGATACAAATTGAGAAAAGGCACTAAAACACAATTATTGCCATAAGCCGCGCGCAATGACTATTCTGACTTTCATCGAGTGCCGACTAACGAGGTCACAGTTGAAATGAGACTATTTCCAACATGTACTTCAGAGTTTCATTTATTGTTCTGAAAATGTTTAGCCTTTGGAAAACACTTTCACTGGCGTCATTTCTTTGACAAGTAGGTATGTATGGCGCTGACTGCCGGTGTCCCCATAATTGGCTGTCTGACTGTTGAATTCTCATTTTATATTACATTTGCTAACTTCGTGTAAATTTTGAGCCTTAAGAAAACCGTCAAGGAAACTTGAAAAATATTACATCTTTGAGAGCGTCTCAGCGCCAGGTGTCCCGGTACGGAAAGTGCTGACGGTGCAGTGAGTTTCCATCACTAGAATGCAACCTTTTATGAAAATATGAGCCTTTGGAAAACTCTTGCACGTTTTTAAAGCCAGCTCCCCGACTATAGGTACAGTGCTCTGAATTTAATTTGTCACACTTTCAAAAAACCGTAAAATATTTATTTTTTGAGCCAAAAGGTCGACCAAAAAAAGGAATTGCAGGGTTTTTCGTAAAGTTTTGTGCTATTGAGTCAAATGTCAAAATAATTGACATAACTTATGTTTTTTGAATGGCACACCCTTTATATCATTACATATTTAGAAAGGCGTCTTTTTTCTGATCACGAAAATATAGCACACATGACCTTTCCATCCACTAGTTTAGCGCAAATTGGTATAAATATGATTGAAATTGTAATCTATTAGCATGAAGATAGACGAGTTTAATAATTTGTTCCCAATAATTGCCATGATTGCACTCGAATTGTCAAATGTTATACGTGAATACTGTTCCTTTACACTAAGTTGGTGAAAATAAATAAATGCGTATTGAGTAGTTCATTAAAATGCTGTATTAACAAACCAGAAAATCCTCAATATTTTAGTAAATATTCAGAACAAGAACTATGGAAGTTATTGGAAGCAAAATAAAACACGCCTGTAAATTACAATTTTGATCAGATTTATACCAATTTCCTCTTAACTATTGAATAGAATGTGTGCTTTATTTTCGTGATCACAAAAAGACGTCTTTCTAAATATGTAATGATATATAGAGTGTGCCATTCTGAAAAAAGTAAGTTATGTCAAGAGTTTTGACATTTGACAGTTGAGAAAATATTTGACTCAATAGCACAAAACTTCACGAAAACCCTACAATTCCTTTTTCTGGCCGACCTTAGCTCAAAAAATAAATATTTTACAGCCTTTTGAAAGTCTGTCAAATTAAATTGCAAGCACCGTACTATTACAAACTAAAAACCATTCCAAAACAAAAGATGGTACTTTCATAGCTTCAAACCATCAGAAAGCAACATCAGTACATGGAAATCGTACTAAAAAAGGAGTGTTACCTTGCATGAAATGAGGTAGCTCTGATTTTTTGATATGTTGTATCTGATGAAGTGATGATGACAAATCCGAGTTTTCGACCTCGAAAGCCTTCCGGATCATTGGAAAATTTTACAAAAACCGCTTAATTTTATCACGTTTTTGACATATTTTCAATTTTGTCCGGCAAGGACTAATTTTATGGCAAAAGTCGTTATGTACAATTTTAAAGAAAACAAATTTAAAAAAAAAACGTGAGTTATCTGGTGTTTGTACAAGAAATAGTTTCTAAGATACAGAATTTTGAAGTCTCAACATTTCTAAAAAGATTAAAAGTTTTTTTTTAGTTTTTCTCGATATTGACCACTAAGGACTCATTTAACGTTGATAGTGATCATATACAGTATTAATAAGGACTAGCTGTCCAAAGTTGATGAGGTCGGTGAGCAAATATTTTAAAAAGGGTCTGTGAAATAATCTACGACTGTTGAAGAAAACTTTTTGTAATATGGAATACTTGAATTGAATATATTCAGTTCTTATGAACGATTGCTCTTTTTGATTCCTATAGTGTACTGGTCCTCTAAAGCCACAGCACTTCGTTTTGGGGCAGTTTGTTTTGTTAGTATTTCTTCATCGATCGGATCAGGCAGGTCGTAATCGTTATCTAATACCTACTGGATCATCGATGAGTGAGTGATTCATCAATGTCGTCACAAGGTCTGGTATGTTTTCACAAGATTGACCACCACAGTTGCAGCCGAGCGGTCACGTCCTGCTTTCTAACAACGTAATTGTTGGTTCAACCATTTTTGCACTTGCATCGAATCATGTTTAGTAGGGGCTGAGGAGCTGGTGGTCTTGTCATCGATTGCGGAATCAGGGCTAGTTTACTTCGTATCCAGCATCAATCGAGAAGATTCTTCAACAACAGAATTAAAAACAATATATTAGGAAAATCAATAGTGGCAACAAGTTAAATTAAATATTTTCAAAACCCTCTGCTTCGGAGGTTGAAAAAACATTTTTTTTAACTCTTTGTTAGGTTCGCAGAGGGTGAAATATTGATTTTCTTGAAATGTTGATATTTATTTAGTTGTTGGTTTCTTTTCAGATACAGAAGTGGCTGGGAAATGAGAGAAAAATCCCCTCGATTGGGGCTGGATGCGAAGTAGACCACCAGCTCGTCAGCCCTTACTAAACATGATTTTTGATGCAACTGCAAAAATGGTTGAAAAAACAATTACGTTGTAAGAGAGCAGGACTTGAACGCTCGGCCGCCACTGTGGTGCATGGTCAATCTTGTGAAAACATACCAGACCTTGTGACGACATTGAATAATCACTCACTCAACGCTGATCCAGTATCAGATAACGATTTCGATCTGCCTGATCCGATCGATCAAGTACTGAATATATTCAAGTATGTCATATTACAAAAAAAATTCTTCAACCGTCGTAGTTTATTCCATAAACCCTTTTTCAAATATTTGCTCACCGACCTCATCAACTTATCAATAATGTATATGATCACTTTTACCGTTTAATGGGTCCTTAGTGGTCGATATTGAGAAAAGCTAGGAAATATGAGATTTTTTTTTTAGAAATGTAAAACTTTAAACTGCTGTTTCTCAAAAAGTATTTCATCTACAAAGACCAAATCAATCACGCTTTTTTTAGAATTTTGTTTGCTTTGGAATTGTTTATAACGACTTTTGCCATAATTAAAATTAGTCCTTGCTGGTCAAAATTGGGAAAATGTCAAAAAAGTAACAGGATCAAGTGGTTTTTGTAGACTTTAGCGATTATCCGGATGGCCTTCGAGGTCGACAACTCAGATTTTCCATCATCACCTCATCAGATATAACATATAAAAAAATCAGAACTACCTTATTTCATGCAAGGTAAAATGTACCAATTCCATGGACTACATGTTCTGATTCCGATTCTACTGCGGCCTGTAAAGTTTTTCCAGGCAGGCTGAACGTCTTGAATCGAGAATGTTGAATCGTTTATCCAGAAACAGAATTATATTGGCATTTATGTCAGATAAGTGGTTATCTCCATAGCAGAGAAATAGGTCGTTATCTAGTTCTCTGTCCATAGTCTTAAGGATTTGAAACCAAGAATGGTTGCTGCTTATGTAGTTTTTTTCACAGTCGGGAACACAGCATTTATTTTCGGCAGACTTCTGCTCGCCGGAATATAGATTTAATCAAGTTACAATGTTCATTGTAAGAAAAAAGACATGTAAAAAATGCAAACTGAATCAATAATAATTGAACAGAGATGTCGAATTTGAACCATGAATGACAGTGACAAACCAGCTGACAAGTACAACAGGGGATACAAATCAAAGGTAGTGACCTCAGTGCTGCCGGTGACCATAGATAAAATAAAAATGAAGAGATAGTTTCTTCAAGTGGGAAATATCCGTATAGAGTTTCTGCGCTGGTCCGTAGCGCACGGCGTACGGTGGCAAGGTTTTGAACTAATCCGATGTGACAGCCAGACATATGATAATCGGTTAGGTCTGTCTTACTTATACAGTTAGAAAGAGATACATGATTTTTGGAGTTTTTGGTCAGAAATTGGTACGTCAATTTGTTGAAACGAATTCCCAACGTTTGTTTTGGTGTTGAATCATAAACATAACCTGAAACCTGACATTTTTGTGAAGTTGAAGTATAAAGTATAATATTATTATTATTATATTATACACTAAAGCGAAAGCAAAAAACGACTGACTTTGATACTCAATACTATCTGCTTTGATAATAAATCAATGATATTGATTGCAACTGTCTAGATCTGGTTTAGGCAGAACAGGAAAAATAATACGGAGATATGCAATTGAAGTCTTTTAAGAGGCAAGAAAACAATAAAAAGGTCGGCACAACTTGTAGTAAAAAGCTTTTTGAACGTGGAAGGTTTTTTTGGGCATTATTTGCTTGCATCTTATCTACTTTGTGTTTTGTTGAGTACTAAGCAAACTACAGCTACACTGGGCTCTAAGCTTGATTCTGGACTCGGGGCTAGTTCATAGCGAAAGAAGAAGACGATTTGGTGGTCGTTTTCACGACAATTCTCGAATTGGCAGTCTTGGGGCAAGTATCAACATGGGTTAGATCAACCCCATGAAAAGCATGAACATTTTGCCTGTCTGGTGGAACATGATGCTCATCTAGTGTCTCAAGCCAAAGCTGTGATACTAATTAGAATCATAGAATCAGTTGTTATGTACCAAATTAGGTGAGTTATTATGTAGTATGTACATCCTTAGTTTAGATAGCTCGAGAGAAAACATTGTTAAGGAATATTGTTGATGTGTGCTGATAATTAACACTAAAAATGTCTAAACCAGGTATTTTATCCTATAAATGTGAACAGTTGGAATGTTTAAATAAGTACTTTCACTCAATCAAGGACGATAATTACAAAAATGAGAAAATTTTTAGATTCCCTGGAAAAGACCAGATCAGGCGTGAAAAATGGTTTCAGATCATGAATTTGAATTATTCTGATAAAAGGTGCTATTTATGTCAAGAACATTTTGAGGAAAAATCTTTTTCAGATTCGAATAGAACTCGATTGACCAAATATGCCCTGCCAATAAATAATTATCAGAAAATAATCATTATTCACACAACTAACCCAAACTAACCCAACCCTAACCCCCCTCGCGATTCTGAAAAACCAGCTGTGTATGTAGCTTTGAAAACTGAATATATCAATATTTCTGAAGAAAAATTGAAAACAAATGGAAGAAAAAGAAGACTTTTAGATTCCAGCCACAAACATGTCCTGGTTCTCTGGTCAAGGTTTTTGTTGATAAACATAACTATGTAACTTGTTCCAAGAATGAGTTTTTGTTTCATTAAATACTGTGATCTAGCTGTAAGTGATATTATTCATTATTTTTTATATTTCCATATTGTTTATGCATGTGATAAAATTGTCCCAAAATGTATTTTGTTGATCACATTGAAATAGAAAGATCGTTTGAATTTATGACAAATTCTTCATTGTTTTACTAATTCCTTCCTCAAAGAATCAGATCTTCATTTGAATTTGTTAGAAATACAGTCCTGTTATCATTCAAAACCGTTGATAAGTAGATTTGAACAAGTTTTTTAACGAATCAACTGTGTTGAACAGTTACAGTACTTTATTTTTATCAAATCTAATAAAGCGAATATTTATGGGTTTATTTGAAAAGGCCGCCTCTGCATTGTCGGTAAAAAAAAAACCTGTTTTATCATTTAGTTGCTGTCCGTAGTCAATAGTGTCGCTGTAAACTCTGTGCCAGCTGCTTGTATTGGTTCGAACACTCTCTTAATTTATTATTTTCTCTATGCCGGTGACACGAGGCACAACTAAAACAGTGGTTTGACAGCTCCCATTGAAGAAAAAGTTCTATAAGGAATGTTTTGTGGTTAGTACAACGTCTAAATTTGCTCACCCCGCCACCCTTGTTAATATAACTGCCGCCCACTGCGGGTGATGACCATTGGCATCGCACCATATCACCAACAGCTTTCTTTTTTCCTTGGCGTGGTGAACTAGAGTTCGAATCGCTGTCGGTAGTGGTTCAGGTTCTTCTTATGCCATGTATGCAGACGCTAGAATAAGCGGTTGCTTACTCTTTTACTCGCATATCATCACCGTTAGTTCACCTGTACTGTGCTGTGAGGATAGGCTAAGATCCAGTGTGTTCTTTGCAAGTATACAGGTTCTCACTTCAATTACCGACGAAAATCATATAGAAAGTAGTCTTTCGCTTTTATCCCTTGAGTTTCGCATCTATCGAGCCAAAGTTCTTGGATAAGAGCGTTGTCTACTTTATTCTGCCATGAACAGCATCAAGTCCTCCGATGCCTTTTCACAGTGATGCAAATTAATCTGCACTGCTTACAGCTTCAGGTTTCTTGATGTCATCTTTCTTGCCCTTTGGTAGCCTCGCTTTCAGGGTGCCCAGCCTCAACTTGATGCTTCCGTTGTTGCATTCCAGTGACCCGAAGGTATCATCGTCCTACACCATGCAGACGATATTCTTTCCTGGCCCAAACTTGCACTTTTTCGAGGAGATAACTCTCCAGCTTTGCGTTTTCAGGCCGTTGTTCTGCTTGTCGATGATATTTAGTATGGATTCATCGCTCACCGGAACCGGAGGCAGAATCCTCACTGATATCAATCGAAGCAGAGGCAGCTTCGAGACTGGTATTACCTCGAATGTCGAATGTTATGCTAAGCGAATAAAAACATCGCGCTAGTTGTTGATGTCATAGATGAAAAGAAAAGTATTGTTATCATTTTGACAAACAACATATTCACAAAAAAATGTGTGATATATTTTTTTGTTATTCGTATTTGTGTTTTGGAGGTTTTGCCATTTTCTTTTGAATCTTCTAATCCAAAAGGCATAATATTTGATTGTTTTTGAAATTTTTTCTTCCACGTACGCCAAAACATGTGACACACCATATCGAGTGTATCTCAAGAAACCTCACATTAGCTGCTCAATGAGATGGATGAGTTCTAGAAACTGTCACTCATGAAAAAGTATTTATTTCCAAATTCTTTCAATAAAAACGTATAATTATCAGGATTGAAACCAAAACGTAAACAAAAGCTGTTTCTGTATTGTTATGGTGTTGTCCATTTAGTAACCAAAAGAACGATATATTGTGTCGATACGTGCTATGGAGTTGCACAACCAAGAAACGACGGATAAGGTTTCTCTTTGCCAAGTATATCGGAAAGTCGTTCGGTTTAACCGTACACAACTGAAAGCCCACACAGAGTGTAAAATTGCGTAACTACGGCAAAAATATAACAATAACATCAACCTTTTGAAATAATCGTTGGTTTATTCTTTCATGAGCCAAAACACTGTTACATTGAGTCACCGCCTCCATAATTCATGAAATATGTACAAAAGCCAGTCTTCCATTTCCTTATATAGTAAAACAAATTGTCAAAGGATGTTTCACGTAAAGAAGTCAACAGAAATACGAATAGCTCAGAGAGCCCCCCTCGCGGTTATTACACACGTGGGTGAGTTCTTATCGTCTGGGAACAGCATTCTGCGAAAAAAATGATTGACATCGTTGACTCTAGGGTGTTCACATTTACAGGAAGTCTTAGGCCCTGACAAAATACTTTCAAGTAAATAATCTGGTGTATTGTATTGACAATAGTGCAATTTTGGTTCAACATTCCTTGAAGATGAGAATATGGATGAGAATCACAAAGATTTGAAATTGAGTTTTGATCCCAATGCAGAAAACTGTCTCACAAGAACGAAAAAGTTCTGTAATGATGTGATTGATTATCACAAATGATTTTTTCACAAGAAAAATAAATGCAGTTGTACACTGTGGGCCAAATTAAGTTAGAACATAATTTGATCCTCGATTACTTTTTTGATTGTTCATGGCATTTGATGATTTTTGGATAAGATATTGGTCAATATGTTTTGAAACTGAAAAAAATAAAATTGGTGCATTCAAGTTTGTTGCAAAAACGAACCGCGCTACTCACAGACCAACTGATATATATTTATTGAGAAGGGCATAAGTGGGAGAAGATATCGAGAAACTATCAATATTTTAGAACTACACTCCCTGACAATAAATTCCGGACAAGAATAATTTGAGTCAATTTGAAATTCCTGTAACTTTTTGAGTTTCTGCCCGATTTTGTCCAAATTTTCACCAAAGTGTAGCCCTATATCTCCAAATATCACCCGTGATCTTGGTTTTGGAAAAATACTGATGTCCTGGTCATTATATAGGCAGGAACAGAAGCTAATTTTTACCCCCAAGTTTTTAACACCCTATGGAAAAATTGAGAGACAACATTCATCTTTATCATGTTCTGTTGTGGGGTGTAATCTTTTCTCAATAAAATGTTTTTTTGGTCAAAAATAACAAATATTTTTCAAGAGGCATCAAAAGCATATCATTCGCATGGCAGAAGTCATAGGGATACGATGTGACAATACGCGCTATAAAAATGTTCACATTCATTGTTGATAAAATATCAAAAAACTGCAGCACTTTCTTTAGACATCTGTATCTTCTCTAATAAAGCAGATATTGACATGACCAAAAAACATTCTGTTGAGAAAAGATCGCACTTCATAACAGAAGATAAGGAAGCTAGATTTTGCCGATCGAAAAAGTTACAGGGATATCAATTTGAATCAAATTATTCTTGTCCGAAATTTATTGTCGGGGAGTGTTTAGCCTAAGAAACTATATTTTTTTGTGTGTGATGATGCTTGTTGGCATTGAAACTATTTCACTTAACTTTCATCTAGGTTTCTTGAAATTTCGTGGCAACAGGGTTGGTTTGTTGACAATTTTTATAATTGTTGAGATTCTAGACTTTGTTTGATTATGAATAAGTAGAGATGGTTTTATCTTTGGTAAATAAAATATCGATTAAACGATTATTAAAAAAAAAAATGGGGTTCACGGAAATATCGCGCCCCTATAGATTCTCGAGTAAAATTCAATCAAGTTTATTTATGGAAAAAAAAGTAAATTGTATTAATTTGACAAATCTTCAACAAACAAATGACATGCAACATCATTAAAAAAAAAACATCATTTCTCAGGTTATGGTTCTGAAATATTCATGTTTTCTGGATAACTTTTTCCACAAATGCCCTTTCTAAAAAAATAAATCAGTTGTTCTGTAAGTAGCGCGATCAGGTGGCTAGGTGGCTAAGTGGTCTAAGGCGCCATTTGACAAAAGTCACCGAAGAGGATAGTACGCAATGATCGGGTCCAAATCCCGAGGTGGGCAGAAATTATTATCTGTTCGACATTCAGTGGTACTCTCATTGGCTAACGTTACTTTGTAGACTGCAGTATTAATAATAACTGACAGTCCAAAAGTTTAAATAATTAGCCTGAATTAATTGGTCTTGCTTGTTCAAATATATAACTTGGTGATGTTCTCCATCATCATTCTAGTTAGAACTACAGTGGTCTTGGGGTTGACGAAAAGGGTCATTAGGCCTACTCGCTGGGCAGTGGTTTGCCCCCTCACCCATACCAATACCAATATCAAAGTAGCGCGATTTGTTTTTGCAACGACCTCAGATGCACTAATTTCATAAAAACATCGCAAGTCCGGTCCTGGCTAAAATTTGAAAACTCAATTTTGGGGGTGACATCGAAAACCTATTGGCGTTAGGGCCAAGAAATAAATACCAATGTGGAGCAACAAAACTTTTCCCGCCCAAAAAAGTAGGTGGGGTGTTGGAGTCGTAGCACAGAGCCCAATGAGAAGCGACAAAAACCTGTTCTCATCATTGCTTCAATGGGAACGCATTTATTTGACCTTGAAGCTACAATTTTACAGCGTCCTACCTCTCAGATGACGTTACTTTGACGATACGTTTAGTTTTAGTCCAAGTCCAGAATAAAAATAGTAAGATATTCTCAGATTTGGTTTTTGATGCTGTTTAACAAGAGTTTGACGTAGCCCAATAGCAAAAAAAAATACCGGGTATGTTTTTTTTTACTATAGGTACTCAAAAACATTCAACAATAATTGTTGCTACCACCGTAGCGATGTTTTCTCTTGTCGTTTTTTCCTATAAAAAATTAAAGAGTGGACTGTATTTACACGATTTATTCAGCTCGCTTTTTATTTTGACCAGCGGCTGAATGCTGAATCATTATATTGATTCACATGTTTTTTCAAAATCCTAGTAACAGCCGAAAACACTTGAAATCATGGATTACTGTTCATATTGGATTTGTAAAGGAGTTGCACCGTTCCACAAACAATATAAAATAGACACCTATACTGAACATAACCGCCGGCCTTGGAAAACTTGAGTTTTCTAACAGGTTAAAATATTGATACTTGTATGGATTGAATAATATACAAAATCATAAATATTATGGGCTTCATTATAACTAAGCCTCAACAATCAATGTCACTAGACGACAACACACATATTTTCTGTACCGCCCTTCTGAAAGTTCCGTTGTGAGTACGTACACTAACTACACGCACCATTTGGTCTTCTCCTGGATGCACTTCCACTACACGTCCCATCTTCCAGTATAGAGGTGGAGGATTATATTCTACCAGCAGCACCAATGTTCCTACCTGAATATTATCAGGTTCTTGTCCAACAATAATAACAATGTCATGTGTCATTTGCAAGTCGTCTGTCACATGACCTAACTTCCTTAGATGTCACTGTGAATACATGTGTGGATATTCGAACTTATCTTTGAACAACTGACGAAGCCTATGACAGATTTCTTCAACAGACCCCAACCAAATTTTTTGGCGGGAAAAGTTTCGTCGCTTCTCTTTATTATTTTTTCTCGGATCATAGGTCATGGAATCATCAGCTGTTTAGATAAACATACTTAGTCCGAGTGTTTTATCAGTTTAGACTGTCGATCCATGGATCAATTATGTGTGTTTTGAGGGAGTCTGTAGTTGGTCGAATCATCATTTGAAAAATATGTCTGTGAGAAGTTGAGCTTTTCGCGAGTGTCATACAGAAGGACAGGAAATCACCATATTTAGTTTATTTATTCTGAGCCCGGACTATAACTTTTACCAATATAAGTTGGTATTATCAGTTGGAAAAAGTGTATTTTTTCCTTTAAACATCAAAAATGTCAAAATCATGTGACAATCGTAGGGTAGATGTCACCGTAGCCTGTGGTTTTTGCCACGACTGTTGGCGGGATGCCGAGCGACTCTGTTTTTCAAGTTTTAAGGGCTACGCTAAGTGGATTCGTGATGGAAAAAATTAGTGCGAAGCTGTGTTGGGTGTCCCAACATGTCCAAAGATGATTTTTTTTAGTTCTTTTAGATTTCTGCATATCCATCATGATGGATATGCAGTTTAACTTAGCTATCCATTTTGAAAGTAAGGCAGTTGTTCTAACACTGAATGAATAGAATACATCTCTGGCGTAGCTATGATGATTCGGCGGGCGGCAACTTCCGCAACCATGCGGACCAACAGAATGTGGCAAAAAAGATCAAAGGGTTTCTGATGAGTGCGGCTTCTAATTTTTTTAATCAATGGTCTCACAGTTGGTTCAAGACCAAGAGTCATCGACGTAAACCAAGGAAGTTGAATGGAAAGGATACGACATGACAGTCTAAGAACGGTCCCATTTTTGCCATATTGGTGCGATTTCGACATTGTCATCTGTTGGCGTTTTGTGGTTGATATTTTTGTCGAGATGGTGCCTTTAATGGATTTTTTTGATTATTTGTTGAGACATTCTAACATATTTAGAATGTCTCGATGTGCAGTGCTCAGTTGCGTTAGTCGACAAGCCTTTGATAAGAATAGAAAGTACTGAAATAACATTTCATATGTGAGTTTCAACCATTGACTTTAAATACTATAGACTGGGCATCCCATTCATAAAATGGTATTAGTCTTGACGCCAACATCACACTAAGTGCGAAAGAGACAACACTATGAGTGGAAAGAGATAAAACGAGGAATCCGAACCCATCGGGCAACACCGCATGAGAACATGTGATTCTTATAATTCGTACGTCCGAACTCGATTTTCATCTGGAACAGCGGCGGCACATTTCGAGTTTCAACCGTTTTGTATGAAAAATATAAATGAATATTAATTTGGGTAGGTACCTATGTCGTTATTGTTATATGACAGTATATCACATTTTTGACTTTCTGAATCAATAAAAATTGAAATTTTCATAACATTAAAAACTAAATCTCCTGCTGTTCTTCCGACAATAATGAATTACGGTTCCGAATAAAATGACAACCAAAATACAAAATATATTTCGCCTTTCTTACATATCTCTAAGGCCATTTTACTCAATTTGCCATATGATTTTTGTTTTTGGAGACGGGAAACTGTATGGTCTGCCGGTGAGTCATGATTGGCAAGCTTCCCGGTTTTAAATATTTGATTCCATCAATGTCACGGTAATACTCTTGTGGGTTAAAATGGGCCGAACACAAAAAGGGAGGTTTGATTCGAAGTCGGTCCTCGTCAATCCTCACCAAAGAACACCAAATATTTCGCAGCTCTTCATTTTTTGGAAATCTAAAATTGGATAACAAGAAAAAAATATAAAAAATAGGAAACAGCAACGTTTTACTTTTCTTGTTTCTAATACATAAGTATATGTACAGGCGAAAAGTATTATAAATAAATGGCCAAAAAACTATTTTTAACTATACCAAAATGATTATCAGTGCTGGAAAGTGAGTGGAGATAAATTCAAAGAAATATGGTGCAGGAGTCATACTAAACAAAGACCGAAAATATTGGTATACCTGCAAATTGAAGCAGGTAAGCAATATTGTTTATTGGTCTATTCTTCTTCAAATTAATGTCTAGACATAAATTTAATTCTGTATGTTAAGACATAAATTTGGCCCAAAAACATTTATGTCTAGATATACATTCAAAGAAGTATGGGCAAATAAACAATACATAATGCGTAGGTACCCTGCTTCAATTTGCAAGTACCAATATTTGCAGTTTCTATTCACTTTTCGCATTCTCCAGAAAATTAAACATTTTTTATATATCCTATACCTACCTTAAAAATAAAATTGCCATTTTTTCTAGCACGTTTTAAAATGTAAAGGTTTATTCGGAAGCCTTGGGAACAGGGTAAATATCTATTTTCAACCATTGAACTTTAATTTTAAACTTTTTTCCAAACGTCAAATTAAAAAGTGAATTGCTGGGTCCATTTAGCTGTGCCCTGTACAAGGTTTTTTTATATATTAATTTAGACCCCCTTTATCTTTTTTATTTGACGTTTCTGACAAAAATGTCCCTTCATAAAAGTCTATTGATTGGTTTCGAGCAAATTGTTGGAAAAACTATATTTCGCTTTAACAGGAAGAAAGACTGGGCGTCGTCAAAATTTTTGATTCCAATTGAAAGGTACAGGCAAAGAGGGCGATATGTCAAAAAGTTAATTTCGAGATAAACGCGAGGTTTTAAGAGCTCTAAAAAGTGATAATAATAATAATAATTGTAAAAGTAGGCATTCTTACTGTAATAAAAAAAACGAAAATAAGACAGTTGAGGAAGTATCCAATAAATAATTCATCTTGACTGTGTATGAAATAATCGAGGAAATAATGGAATAGGTATTCAAGTAATATGAATATCCTTTCTTATTTGAGACCAATCGGTTCCTATTGCATAAAACACTACCATTCAGGCTTTTTTTCCAAATCAGTTTCATTTTTTCGTTGTTATCTATTCACGATAAAAACAAACATTTAAACTTCCCGAAGATTGAAAAATCCTCATTTTCATGAATGAAATATGATGATACCTACACTCTACACCACTGGATCCCTCTCCAGTCAATGCTCAATGCAAATTTGACACTTACCTGTGAATGGTGATTTCTGGATCCGAATGGTCCAGTTTTTGACACAGCAAGCACAATCTTACCATTTTTCACAAATAAAGTCACAATACAACACTTCACAAGCACGAAAGTAGAAGTTTTCAAGTTGAAACCCCATGGCATCACCGCACTCTACCTTCAAAATCGATACCTGCTGTTTAAAGGCAGCGTTGCCGTGTACTAGGACTAATATTTACTATGTATCGCCTGTATCCAATGCACCAAAAATCATTATTTAATGAATGATGAATGTTAGTAATTAAGCTTTGAGTAGCACAAAAATGTTTTACATTATTCATGATATGAAATAATATCATCATTAGACACTATCACCGTTGTTCAACATTGAGTTGATTCACACGAAATCATGGTTGTAAATGTGTCTGATTATGCGATAATCTAGAATAGTGAACCTTGATGCACCTTCTTTAAAAATGAACAATACTCAATCCTCCTTAATTTTCATTGTACCATGTCTTATAAATCAATTTCGTACACAGAGGAATTTTCATTGATGAAGATTTGCCCAAATCGGCAACCGCGTCCAAAGCAGGTCAGTTTTCGGCGACGCAGATAGATATAGCTCGACAAGGATAGCGATACAGTGAATTTCTCAAGACATACGTCCAAAATTGGATGATGATGCCATTATTTTTGAAGGTTTCCTTCTCTAAAGACTTATAAAACTCAATGGTTTCAACTGAATGCGGTGCCAAATTTTCGATATTTTTTCGTAAACCTATATATACTACCATTATTATATATTGATGATCTTGTTCTTTCTGAACCTCAATAACAGATAACAATCTCTTTTATATGTTACCTATTTTGATAAAAATTAATCACAATATCCGAACCAACACGAACGCGTGTTTTTTACATCGGCTGATGCTGATGATCTGTCATCAACGCCATATTGGTGCTATTTGAGCCCCGCCCAGTGTAAGCACTTTTGTATATAAAATTGATTGACAGGACGCCTCCTCTTTATTCAATCTCTTTGACGTAAACAAACTACTGTCTGTTCAATTCTTCACTGCGAATACGTCACAGTATTTGACGTTTGCCAGTATGTCGTAGATTGATCGCTCTATACGTCACATTTGTCAAATTGATAAGAACCACCCTCCTCCAGACAAACGTGAAATTTTTGTAAATGTGTACGAGAGAGTAAGAAGATCATGACGTAACCGCAGAAAAGCGTTGAACAAACAGTACACGTGATAAGATATAGCAAATCGACTGAACTGGTTACATGTGTTAGTACTGTTGGTTTGTTTTTTTCACGTGACCCATTGTTCTCCTTTGTTCGATCACGTAATGTTTGCTTATATCGATGACTCTTGGTTTTGAACAGAGTGTAGGTGTATCGTGAGTCAGTTCATAGAAAAGTGATCAACATATCATTTACTTTTCTATAAGCTACTTGTCATTTCTTTTCTATCATTAGGTTAGTCTGATATCCTTCACAAGTGCACAGGAATTTACACTTTTCTAAAATGCGGCGTATGTTACGCGGTTATGCATATAGTGTTGCGTCTTTGCTATATCAGTGTAGGATGCACATCACTGCACAAGTTACACCAGGGTACCGATTCTGGGACCAAGAGAACGGGTATACGAGAGGGATTAACGATCACCTCCATATAATTCTCCGTTCACTGTCTCTCTCTTTCTCTCGTAATGACCGTTTTATTGGTCCCAGAATAGGCACCCAGGTCAGAAGGAGTTGTTAAAAGTGTGATGTAGTGTAGAATACGGTTGGGTGCCTATTTCATGTACTTTGTTAACAAATCTTCTGTTAACCTAACCTGAAATAAAGATAAAAGAAACATTTTAAGTGGAAAATTCGTGTGGATCTGATTATAAAATGTTCGTTAGGTTAGAATATCTGCACTAAAAATGTACTTATGCGTTTGATAGATTTCGCTTACACTGGTAGCCATAAGTTACACCAGTAATCTGCACCACACTGTCCTCCACCGAAATAACAAACACACCTATTATTTTTTTGCTCGAGAGTAGAATCGCGATGTTGCCTAATTGTATGATCGAATTTATTGCGAATAAGAAATTTGAAGGCGGAAAGTCTTCGCATAGCCTTCAAAAACCAAGACAGTCGAAGATATTTTGTCATGTCTCATGTATCCGTTGTGAGAAGATTCCGAAAGTACGACGTAGAATGAAAACATAACCTTAAAATAAATAATTTGACCACGAATTTGTATCTGACGCTGCTGACGACAATTCATTCACGTTTTCTTTTTAAAGACCCCATTATTTTTTCATGGACTGTGCCAAGGTTTGCACTTTGTCGTGCTACCGTAGTTTTGGATTGTTTATAGCTTGAATGAATGGAAATATCTTCCAGTCATGCTCATATTTAACAACTACATGTGAATTGATATTTTTTGATCCCGCGGAAAATTTAGAAATACATCGATACAACAGCTGGTATCTGCCATGAATCACAGTTTCAGTGGTCAAATCAAAATCCTCGCAATCGACCATGTGCAGAACTAGATTTTGTACACAAGATAGTATGCACCTATTCAGTGTAATGTCTGTTTTAACGTCTTCGCGGAAGAGTCATCAAGCTAGTCGCGGTATATTTATTTATAGGTGAAGAGTGTTCAATATAAAATACGATCAAGTCACCTATGGATTGCAATTGTTTCAAAAAACGTATGTCTTGGCTAACATCGCAATCATGACATGACATCCACTTTCTAACCGTCACAGATGCCATGATGCCAAACCATACAAACTAGCCACGACCTACGTTCATGACAGAAAAAGAAATCCAGAGGTGACTTGATCGTATTTTTTATTGAACACTCGTTATATGAGCAAGCAATTTTTATTCTATTTTTTTTATGTGTAGTTTCAGTGAAACCAACTTTATTACAGCTTCTTTGACTCAGGGCCCAGAAATAAACAGAAAAATTCATATGAATATGGGTCCACAAGGCCTTCGTTTCCAAAATAAAGGTAAAGTTGAAGGTGAAGACCTGATGACGGTTTCTTGTAGATATTTTCAAAACCTGTCAAAATATTTGAATACAATTTGATACAGTTACTCAACTTCTTACACTCTATCTAATAAACAAAAACTTAGTATTGTATAGCCTCCATGAGTGAGATATACAAGGACGGGCTCAAGAAAAATTTGCCTCACACTTTTTGGTTGTTGTATTATGTTGCCTTGACCAACTCCTTGAAGCCCGTCTTGTAATTTTCTCTTAACAGTGGCGGCATCATCTCTTTTTCACTGTCAATTCGTTTTGCTTATTTCATTCCATTGCGTTATCAGTATAAGTGCTTGAGTCATGAAATTTCTCATTTGCCTCTTCACTCCTTATGAGCCCTTTTGCCTCGAACGTTCTTGATAAATCGATGATTTCACTGACAAGAGAAACCACTTATTTTATTTTTGATTCCAAAATATTCCAATCTGACTTAACACGACAGCTGAAGAGATTGACTTCCAATGATGATCTATTGGACGTGTTGGGAAAGTAGAATTGGGTATGTGACATAGTTTTTGCAAATACGGAATTTCATCGAGATTTAGAGTATTCACAGTGCTTTATAGAGAGCCAATCCAGTCGACGCGATGTAATATGCTCAATTATTGCGAATTAGGATAAACTGAAAACTGGCAAGTTGCCATCACCCTTTGTACACTCACTCGCACAAAAAATGCGTACACAGACAGTGAAATCATGTTTTTTTGAGCAGTGTAAGTAATAGTGTTATGTGAGTGATGGGCTGTCAAAATATTCACATGCCATGCACTTGAACTTTTTATTTTTTTTCCAATGAAAACGATATATTGTGGGTACGACTTTGGATTTATTCACTCAGTTCGCTTGGAAAAATGTAGATTATTTGTCTGAAAATCCGGTAGCAGAATCATTTCTAGCCAAAACTTCTTCTAGTCGTCAAACCATGGAATTTGATAAATCTTGACAATATAGACGTCATTGGCGAGCTCATTCCACGCATTAAGAATGACATCTAATAGTTCTGCCTGATTCTGAACTGAGGCCTACAGTTTATTTGATAAATTATTTTTACCAATGGTCCCCACACATCCTCCATCGGATGTAGATCTGGTTATTTAGTCATTTAGTTATTTTTAGTTCTTCTCACCGACCATAGGTCTTCACTGAAGCGTGTAGGAATTTGTGTTCTCACAAAAGTGGATTATTATACGCGACGTTTTTGAAAACGTCACAGGCACCATATGATTGGTCGTGGCCGAATTTGGTATCCAAACAAGCTTTTGTGACTTGTGGTTTTGTATTCTGTGAGTTTTAAATCAGTGTTTGTGTTTAATTTGGACTTCTTTGGACTATATTTTTGGGTGTATTACATATATTGTGTGTCCCGTTAGTGTGTATATGATTAGCCGAGTGAAAAGTCAGCTTTTGAGGTAATAAAAAATAGCTTGTTTGGATATTTCCGTCTGACAGCTGACGTCATGACGTCACAGAAACCTAGCGTATTGCAACTGACAAAACTTGACGTGTACTTGTCACCTTCATACACTGCTCAAACCAAAGCAAGTTCACCATTTCTATGTTCGCATTTTTTGTGCAAGTTAGTGTATAAGGCATGTATGTTCCCGAACATTATCAAGATTTTTTCGCGGCATTTCAACTGGTCATTTGGAAAACAATCGACAAAATTCTTTCATCTTTTTCATGATTCAATGAGTTTTCCTGCTTGAGAAAAAAAGCTCTCACGATCATTCGACTGGAAATGCCCCATTACAAAAGTACAGGGTGTTGAAATTTAATGTCTATTTTGGTACGTAAGAAGCCGGTGAATATTCAACTCCTCTGTCCTATAAAACAAACAAATTAACTATAGAAAACCTATGAAAGGTTCAAGAGCTGTATGATCAAATAGAGAGAACAAACACTTATTCTTTTACACAATGAATTGGATGCTATACCTCCAAAGATGCTTCTACATTATGCCGATCGGCATGGTTCGGATCAAGCCAAATGCAAAGCCCATTTCGTGTGGACGATGCAACGTGCCAAAAGCCGAATTGAATTGGTAAAAATTCCCCAGAACGGATGTGCCGATCGACAGTTTTTTCAATGATCCTATGGGTTGAGTGCCGTTTTGCTTAGCCGACCGGTGTTTTTAGACATAGTGTGGACGTACCTTGAGGCGACTTCAACATCAAAGAAGCATGGCTGCTCTAAAGGTATCTTTTAAATCTATATGGGAACCTCACCATTTGAACAACGAGCGACGCTTGATGCCAAGATGAGATAGAAGATCCCGCTTTCGCTTGGTTTTCGCATAAGTCTTTTCTATTGCCTGAGGACCGTCCCCAGGCGATAGAAAAGGATAGACTCATGCGAAAAATATACAGTACGGCGGGATCTTATATCTCATCCTGGCATCAAGCGTGTGGAATTGCTTCACATATAGTTATTAATAGATACAGTGCGGCTCTAGAAGGTCCCCCTCCCCATTTTTTTTTAATGTGTGCACCAAAAATTTTAAAACTTGGCATACTTCAATTGCTGTCGAAATACTACTTTTTGATGTTACTGACGTACTTTTAGTATTCAAGATGGCGGATGGGTGCCATTTTGAAACATTTTTTTAAATGGAAAGGGGGGTCGTGTGACACATCATTCGAAATTTCTTATCGAGTAGATTATTGTGTGACAATTTCATAGGATTGAACGCATCCGTGCGGATATGACAAGCTGTCAAACTTACAAGATAAAGAAATTCGTGAAATAAGAACAAAGAAAGCATACTTCAATTTTTATTGTGAACAATGTTTAAGATGTCCTCCGTTGACCCCCAAACAATGCAATAATCTGTCCGAGAACTTCTGATAGACTTTTTCGAAAGTATCGACATTCATATTTTGGCAAAGTAGTTCGACCGTCGTACCGTTCGATTGAATTTGTCGTGCTCGGTTCGGGTGGGTTTTGTTTGTTGTGAATTTTCGGGGTCAGTCTACTACTCCGTACGTGTTTCGTTTTGATTTAAAATCTGTTTTGCTGCTATGGCTATGTACAAGTGTGACAATTGCCTCAAGGAATTTTTGGACAAAGACAAATATAATAAAATTCGGTGCAGTGGTGATTGTCGAAGATGTTTCCGCATGCAGTGCACGGGCCTTGATAAAGTCACTACTAAGACTTTGATTTTGGAGAAATTCTGCCATCTACGTTTCTTCTGTGCCCTCTGTGATTCTCCCAACTTGTGTTATCTGAATGACAAAATAACAAATCTTTCGAAAAATCAGATTTCTCAGGAGTTGTTCGACTCACCGGCAGATCGGGTAACTAAGTTATCAAGCTGTGTACCAACTACTCCGAAGATGTACGATATCTTGCTGAGTAATGAATCAAAATGGAACGCTCTGGAGAAGAAGATGGAAGCCTTCCACAGAATGTCCAAAGTGCTTACAACCTGTGAACCTGATCTTCTGTTGAAATCGATGAGGGCCATGGAGCAGAACATTTTTTCCATTTCTCAAATCTTACTCAACGATACAGAACAATCTGTCAAAGTTCAGGTTCACAATTCCTCGTCTGATGAGATCAAAGAGTGTCTTCAAACTTTAAAGACTAACCTGACAGATGTTACTGACATAGTCAAGAAGCTGGATTCCAAACTTATTGTGGACCAGCAGAGTAAGCAACCCGTGAAGACACGCCCTATCTCTACAACATGCTCTACTCAAACTATGGCTACACCACATGTCTCATCTTTCACACAAACGGAGGGACCTTCAGAGCTCTCCTCAGCTCGAGTGGGTACCAAAAATCCGGTAGCTTTCTCAGTTCCTGTGGTCCTCAACTCTTCAGCTGGTAGAAATACTCTAAGATGGTATCATGTGGTTGTAAAGCATCTCCTGGTTAGTTTCAACTCCAACAATGTCGTACATTACGTGAAAGAAAAGTTGAAGACTTCAGAATGCATTCGCTGCTACAACTAGTTCAACCAATGCAGGGACTCAAATAGTCCAATATTCAAGATAGGAACTCTATCAAGACGATCGGCAGTGCAACTGATATGCAGCAACATCTGGCAACCCGGAGTCCAAGTTGATTGGTCAACGGAGTCTGAAAAGTCTCAAAAAACTACTGAGTGCTTTCCAACCACTAACATCAGGGTGCTAGAAAACGACATTCCGAATACTAGCAGTCTTCTGGATACCTCTTCTTCAGGTAGTGAGTGCAATACACGTGAGAAGATAACAATAGCATCAGACAAACAGGCCATTGCTGCTTGCAAATCCATTGCCTTCACAAGTGCCACGCAAATTGAAATACCAAAGGAATCTCTCTATGAACCGTCACTCTCTGTGGACCCACTGACTCACCCAACTGTCAAATTAACAATGTCCGCCAGTATCTCCACCGATTCGGGCAACCGCTTCTTTATTGCAAGACTAATGTGGCTTGAGTCAAAGTCAGAGTTGACAACGGCTTAAGATAAGAAATGCCTACTATAGACAAATCTTGGCCTCAGTATCATGATAACTGGGCATGCATTTTTTGAGTTTGGTCAGACCCTACCTTGAGCAAGGATTTAGACAAAAATGCGAGACTATATTACGTTATTATCGTTATAATGTCGTTTGATTGGGGTAGTGAGGCTCTTTGGTTTATGTTCGTTGTAGAATTGGTGTTTAGTGTGTAGTTTTTCAACAAATGTTTCACCTGTGAAAACGTTTCTGTCTTTTGAGATGTATCCTTGATTCAAAATCACATAACAAAATCTGAATTACTCACCAAAACTCATCATTCTTTGTACAAAAGAACACAATATGATGAAAGTAGTTCTATCAGATGAATTGAGGTCAAGATGACTTATCAGCATATTTTGATTCTGAAACCGTAAACGCAACTATTTGTGCAGGAACGGACATTCTCTGGCCTTTTCCTAGGTGATTATAATGAAAATAATTCTGCCGTTTCAGTCCAGGATTTGGGTCCCTTCTTTCACGCAACTGATGATCAAAGCGTTCGCGCCGCCGAATCGTCTTCCAAAAAAAAACAAATTGTATTTTGGAATAGCTTCATCTCAACGATTCACCTTTGAATCGATATCCTCAGGCGTAACTCAGGCTGGTCCTTTTATCATTAGCTTCATGAAACAAACATTTTCCTTACGAAAGGGAAACAATGTTACAGCTTCCAATACAACAATGAGCAAAATGCCTTTCAGGAAAAATCCCCTTGAATCAAGCCTGATGTTAAAAAGTTACAATGCTACATTCCAGAAGATTTTGAAGATTATTTCCAAGAATTAATAACCTGTCCGACTACGACTCAAGATACTGAGAAACAGTTCGTTTTTACTGAATAACAAGTCTTGTTCATCATCTTTTTAATGTGATTAAATCCAAGAATAACTTTGGTTGCTTCCCTATTCATGCAACTACCGCGTCCTGAAGTTGGTATTTTTGTCTCCCAAGGACACCACTATACTAAAGGTTTATTTTCCACTGCAATTTGGTTTTAGGAACCATATAGATGATATCTGAAGGCTGGGTATATCGTTTAACAATGAACGGTAAACTATTTTTCTGGGAGGTTTCTTGCGATTATCTCAAAACTATACCAAGTGGAATTCCTGCATGCATCGATTCAGATAGTATAGGAGAATCATATTCCGATCAGACATTAATTTGGAATACTTTTTTCTATAAAATGTTTGTTTTTTTCGCCTTAATAAATAGAAAATAAAAAGAAATGACCATGATATCTCCACGGTTTATTTTGTTTAAGAAAAAGTCGTCAAAACACAATAAAAAGTAATCGAAAAGGTACAACGATCGAATTTACGGAAAATACCCCGAAACATAAAATCCCCTTGATGCTTTATGGACAATAAACATGTCAAATAACTAAAAGTAGGTTATGATCTCAAAATTGTCAGTTGACACCTGATGCCTCCTTTCAAAAATGATTAGAAAAAGACAAACGTCCCTTGAATATGAGTGCTCAAGCTTTGTTTTACCAAGAATTCACGAAGCTTGGACTATAGCACAGACGGAGACTTGATCATTGAGTTTAGCTTTGCGGAATGTTACTTAAGTCTGAGTTTGAGATCCGACTATAGGTACGGGCATAAGGGAACCAGCTATCTTGAGGGCCATAAGGTTGTACCTCGCCTATCTGCATGACCAACCTACATCGGTATGCTATGAAGGCTCTACCAGCACCAGTGTTAGATTGTTCCTAGCATCTGAGGGCCTACCTATTCGGAACGACTTCTTGCGTAAGGTATATCATGACTTTCACGATTCATATGGGCTCCATCGCTCTGGAGTGGAACATGACCTTTGTGCCTACAGATTCCATGTTGTTTCAGAGAGAACGATCCAACTTCAGAAGTCCAGAGAGGGTCACCAAAAATACTTTTCCGGTGGCTCTTCGAAAAAAAAATTTTGAGCGATATGACGTGTTTTGAGCGACTAGATTCCTCAAATATTGACGCCAGGTTTAGCATGGTTCTTATCAACATTGCCTCATTGAGAAACAAAACTAATGAGTTGTACTTGTTTTTGGAGGAATCAGGGTTCCCCCAGCTGGTAGCGATCACGGAACACTGGCCAAAATTGAACGGACCTCTTTATATTGAAAAGTACTCCACAATAGCCAGACATAATCGGAAAAACTCAGCTCACAGTACTTTACAGTAATAATTTTGATCTCTACTTTATTTGCATACAGTGCTTTTCTTTAATGTCCACCCCCCTTTTATTTTTTGAACGGCTTGACTTAGAGACTTCAAATTCCAGGTGCTGAAATACAAGCATGTTGACTATGTTTCGACATAAAATTGACTTATAAAAAATTCAAGATGGCGGCTGGGCACCATCTTGGAATGTTTTTTTAAATAAGAAAAGGGGTCATGTGACAACTCATTTTGAAGGTCCTGCTGAGTACTTTATACCCCCAGAAAATTGAGTCGATATCTATAAGTACTACAAAATGGCGGTACATTCAATTACTACATTGATACATACACTTTTTAAAAAAATCGTCAAATTCAATACTAAACTACTAAGGTCAGCAGAGAAACTTTTTTATCAAAACCGTCTATCAAGGGCTTAAAATGTCTTCAGAAAAACCTGGTCCATTATTAACGATCTAAGAGGCAAAGTAAATTCCGTGAATCAAAGTATGCCAGAGCCCAACGACTTTAACGAGTACTTTATTACCATGAGCAGAACGTAACTTCCGGAATTTTAACAGGTCTTGACCCCCTTTCGATTCTTCCACGCTTTAAAAAAGTTTCTGATATAGCTTTTTCCTACATCCAGTAACCAACCTTGAACTACTACGAGCAATGAACAGCATAAAAAGTAAATCTTCTTGTAGCACCGATAATCTATCAATTAAAATATTCCAGAACCTTCCACCTCCCGCATTAGATGCCCTAACAAACTTAATAAATGAATCTTTCATGAGAGGAGTTTTTCCGGAATGCCTCAAAACGGCAATTATTATTCCTCTCCATAAAGGAGGTGAGAAATCAAACTCAAGTAATTATCGTCCAATTGCTTTGCTACCTGTGCTGTCAAAAATCATTGAAAGGTTACTAAAAAATCGTCTCAAGCCATTTCTCGTCAAACATGACATATTATCCCCGGATCAATTTGGATTTTCACCAAACAAGTGCACCAACGACGCAATGTTCTCGTTGCTTCATGATGTTTACTCATCCCTGAATAGCAAACGCCCCACCGTTTCAGTCTTCTGTGACTATGCAAAAGCATTTGACTGTGTGTGTCATGACATTTTGTTGAAAAAGCTAGAGTTTTATGGGATCCGTGCTGTTTCTTCGATCTGGTTAAAATCTTATCTTGAAAATAGGCAACAAATTGTGAGGGGAAATGGTTCTGATTCTGATTGTGAATCAATCACCAGTGGCGTTCCGCAAAGTTTTGTTCTAGGGCCCATTCCTTTTCTGTTATACATCAATGACATCACCAACCTGAAAATCAACGGTAGAGTTTTCCTATTTGCGGACGATACCAGCATTATACCATGGAGTGATTCTGATACCTTGTCCCTGCATTATAATATTTCCAAAGATCTTGTCACAATCAAAGCTTGGTCTGATTCCAATTTCATGTGTTTCAACGTTGATAAAACGGTAGCCTTATCTTACAAAGGAGCTCTACTACCTTTACTGCTTCATGACAAAAACATCAAATTTAATACGTCGAGTCGGTAAAATTCCTGGGTTTAAATATATATGCCAATCTTAAGTGGTCCACTCATATCGACTTCTTGTCAGAAAAGCTCTCTTCGGCTTGCTTCGCAATTCGTTCAGTTTCGAAAGATCTGAATATTTCCTCTGCTAGACTCACATACTTCTCTTTATTTGAATCTAATTTCCGCTACGGCCTACCTTTTTGGGGCTGCTGTACCATTGAACAATTCCACAGCATTTTCAAGTTGCAAAAGAAAGCAATTCGTTATGTATTCGGTTCAAAGAGCAAGGCTCACTGCAAACATTACTTTCAAAAATACAGCATTCTCACGCTTCCTGCTTTATTTATTTTAGAAACAGCCGGTTTGATACGTAAACACCAAATCACCTCTCCTGAAAAGCCACAGCATAAGTATCCCACCAGGAATTCGTGTCTCGATATCTACCTACCCTTTCCCACCTCCGATCTAACAAAAAATTCAATCATTTACAACGCCAAGAAGCTATACAAGCATCTCCCGCTACACCGCAAATCTATTCGCACATTTACTAGCTTCCATATCTCTGTTTGGGCAACATAAGCGGCAGTTTCACAATAACTCATTGGTGAAGTGGAAGTTGTTCTAGGGCATTCAGTGAACATTGGAGTATTCATATTTTTCAGGGGTCAACAATCGCCTAGTTTGGTAATTCATTCAGCACAGTGGGGTCAAGTTCAAATTGCACTGAGGTCGCGCTATTTGACTGTTGTTTATTTTCTGAATAGAAAATGGATATCAACACGTTTTGGTTGCAATAATGGAAACAACCCCAAGTTCCTTGTTTGATATTCAAATCAAGGATAATCACAAGCGGAAACAAGATGACTTCAGATTTATAAATTGAATTTCGAGTTCACCGATTTCGCTCACCGCACCTGATGTTTATTTTTTGAATGGGAAGCGAAAAAAAACGTGAGAAATCGTTGGTTCCTTGTTCGATATTTAACACCACAGTATTATTGTTTTACACATAATTGTTGATTTTGCTGTGTTATCGTTTCACTGACTTGTCATCATAACATAACTGGAAGTGTGCCAATGTTTATTGTTGTCCATGAGCAATTTCCATTCAAATTTAAATTTGACAAAATATTGGGAAAATATATTTGTACTAGTTTTGTACTATTGTTCACGTAATTGTTCACATGATTTATACTATTATCATGTTTTGTATTGTTTTTACTCTAGCATTTTGTATTTGCTTTGTCCATAAAATTTATTTGAATTTTTTTCTGGCAATAAAGCATATATGATTTGATTTCATTTGATTTGCAAAAGCAGTAATTCTTTGCTGTAAATCTAAAAGAGAGTCCGGCTGTGTTGCATTTACTTTCTATTTTGAATAAAAAAAATTCCATTGTTGTTAAATCGGGCGACCTGGCAGGCCATTCGGTAGGACCCCGACGACCAATCCAACGATTGAGGTAAGTTACGTCCAAATACTGCCTTACATTTCTGCGGAAATGAGGAGGCGCACCATCCTGTTTGAAAAATTGGTGCCATGCCAAATTCGTTAAAATTATTTTGACGTATTTGTACAATTAAAGGCTCTATTGTAGTTTCTAACAAGTTCCCCTGTCAAATTTTCATGAATGAGAACAGGACCAACAATATGGTTCCCCAATATATCAGCCCATACGTTAATCTTTCGGGATATTGCGTGTGGGTTTCCCTAAAAACATGCGGATTTACGTCACTCCCAAAACGAACATTTTGCCTGTGTACACGGCCATTCAAAAAGAAAGTACACCCGTCACTAAAACAAATATTTTAAACGTATTTCGGTTGTCGGCCTATTCTATAGGTCATAATTTCGCAAAATTCCACACGTCTGTCAGAATCATCTTCGGTCAACTGGTGCACCATTTGAAATTTATAAGGATAAAATTTTTGTTTTTTCAGCAATCGTTTAACAAAAGCAGACGAAGTATCACAGATGTCTGTTACCTGAGAAGTCGACTGTTCAGGATTCACCACCATCTCACCAATGATTGCAATTTGTTTATCTTCCGAAATAGATGATCGCCCTTGATTCTTCAAGCTATGAACACTGCCAGTCTCGATAAATTTCCACACTAATTCGCGTAGATATTTCCTGCATATCGGACGATCCGGGAATCGCTCATTGAAGATTCTTGCCGTCTCAAGGAAATTACGATTTCCGCTATAGATAAAAATTGCTTTAATTTTTTCTGCGAGGGAACGCGAATCAGGTATTTTTGTAACACTTCCTAATTAACACAATAATCAAACAACTGGCCCATATCGTTTCAAGATTTGCACATTTGGTTAAACTCCAGTGCTGTGGCGATGTAGTGTGGAAACTGTATCTCCATCTTAATTTAGATTTCAGTATTATAATGCTAATAAATGCTTTCCAATTTTTTTTTATAACCTTGAAATTCTTTATCCGCTTTGTATCAGCATTCCTATTTGTTAACCTGTACTGTTTTGCTCAGGTTCACCATCATTTTTCCGGAATCTGATGTGTAAGCTCGTTAAAAAAATTGAAACTTAATGTGAACGACATTTTTAAAAACTAAAAGTTTGACAGGCTGACATATCCGCACGGATGCGTTTAATCCTATAAAATTTTCACACAATAATCTACTCGATAAGACCTTTCGAATGATGTGTCACACGACCCTTCTTCCCATTTAAAAAAAGGTTTCAAAATGGCGCCCAGCTGCCATCTTGAATACTAAAAGTACGTCAGTAATAACAAAAAGTAGTATTTCGACAGCAATTGAAGTATGCCAAGTTTCAAAATCTTTGGTGCACACATTAAAAATAAAAGGGGGGGGGGACTTTTTAGAGACGCACTGTATATGATGGCTGCAACATGGTTGCCATGGTTGTATAGGATTTGATGCAAGTAGCATGTTTGCCACCTAGAATAAGTTGAAATAGTTGAGGACGAAAGTCACAAAAATCTACATCCAGCTTCTCTATAAATATGTATCAGTACTCGATGAATATTTCACTATTTCGGAACGTACGCTCGCTGGCAAAAAAAGTTCTTGTCTATTAACCAAACTTTATACTCTTTCAACTTCTTCAATATTATTTCACAGGAATATTTGATTCCTTGTTTCAACAGTGAAGCCAATCAATACCAGCCAAATTTTACAAAAAACACTGAAGTATTTCTGTCTTATCTCTGTATCCAGTATGTGAAATATTGACGTAGGTTACAGCATAAATGGTATAAATTCCTCTTGGTCAGCGTTCATAGAATTTGCAAAATCATAGCCATAATTCAGTGAGCCCGTTAACCTTGGCGTAGTGGTTTTGTTGAATAGTTAAATATATATTAAGTGTACCCATGCTAGATATCCCTAGGAAACCTATTACATGACGTGACCAGGATCGTTATTAAATTAGAAATCAAATGACAACTCCAGCTTGTAGCATATTGCTGTAGAGGAAGTTAAATAAGTTTGTTTTCCAGACATCTCTCGTTAATTTGGTTTTGATTTATGCTTGTATATGTTCATAGGTTGTTCAATTATAAATGTTAATTATCACACCACTCTCACATTCACTGACGTAACCTCTAGCGACATATTGGTTTGTTTTTTGAGAAAGAATGTACTAGGACTAGGTAGCTTGTGGGACGTCAGAATAAGACAAGGGCAAAGAATATTTTGACTGTAACATTCTTTTAAACCCTTGAAATGTATCCCTTATATCCTTAAAATGTTCACATTTTGACATAATATGTACATTCACACAATAGTACATGATTGAGTTTCTGTTTACCTGACGCAGGGTACATTATTTGACGAGTTTTATAATGGACTCGGAATCGAGTCGATTTAGTTGAAAACTGATTATACTTTCCAATCTTGATTGAGTTTCGTTGTACATTTTTGAAATGGATTATTCACCTGAGAAAGGATTGAATATTTGACTTGACCAAAGAAGAGGGTGAGAATATGAGAAAAAAGAAACAATGAAGGGTGAAAAATCTTCTCCCAAAAGCCCAAAAAAAATTCTAGAAATATCGGAGAGATCTTAAAATGTTCGAAAAGAGATGAATAAAGAGATTTCATCATCATTTAGATCTTTAGTCCTCCCTGCAAAATGCCAACACCTACCAAGGAAGATTTGAAACAGATGAATTTAGTAATTCCGTTTGATATACCTGCCGTCTATGATATTACGAAGCGTAGGTATTCGGAAGCAAATTAATCATGTTTTCCCAACATACGCCTTCTAGAGTTGGAAAAAGATTTTATTCTCTATTCTACCACTTGGAAAGTTATATTTTTTGTCGTCATTTGAACAAATATCCCACGTAACTGCTGAATGATCAAAAAAGTCATCAATTTATAAAGAGCATCAGCATTCTTGCTGAGTTTTTACCAGGTATAACTGCATTATCAATATTACTCTGGTACAAAAGCCGACGCAAAGCCTGTCCATTGAATCGTAAATAATTTCCTAATGGACATCGCTCCACCGCTTCCTAATACAACTTCGATCTCTATTCCGATCCATGGTCTATGAAGCCATTGAGAGATACCTAATCGGTTTGTGTGTCCAGCATTTTCGCACCACATTGGATACGAAATCAATTGTCAAATGGTGGCTAATTTTCCCTCATCTTTCACTTTCAATTACAGATAAATGCATAATTATTATTATATGTTCAGGATTTTTTTTTCTCTATTCCGTTTAGTGCGCTTTCAAGTACATTTCATCTCAGTTAATAAATAGGCTACTTCTTTATGAATATTTCAACGTGGTTTTGTTCGATATGATATGATAAGAACAGGGCGTCTAACGGTGACCGTCCATTAATATATCTCGGGAAAATAAGGCGATTGAAATTCTGAAAATTTGTATGGTGAGATTCGCCAGGGTGCTCTCTTCAAATGAAATAATTGCTACGTTGTGAGATATCCGGTTCAACCGAGTTTTTATGTCAAAAATTACGTTTGTTGGCTCCAATTTAAATGAGAATTTCACCTATGAGAAAGCCTTCATTATTTAATTTGTAATGGAATTAAATATTTCAAAGACCCGTATACTTAGGCATAGGACATTTCACATCAAATCTGCCTAGAATTTCACGTGGAGTCCAAAAATGTAATAAAATAAAGGGTGTTTCATTTAAAACATGAAAGTTGACACCTACTTCCGGTATAACCGGAAGTCGCACAACGTAGCTATTATTTCATTTGAAGAGAGCACCCTTGAGAACCTCACCATACAAATTTTCCGAAGTCCAATCGCTTTATTTCTCGAGATATTTTAGAGGACGGTCACCGTGAGACACCCTGTATATCCACAATATTATGTACTTGTGTTTTTTTTCACCAGACATGCATGGTGCCACCAAATCGTTTTTTTATTGATGAGATATATTATCATGGCCTACCACACCACGTCCTTTTGAATGTTTTGAATTCATGTTGGATATAATTTGCTGGAAATCTATTGCCAACAAGCTCCTCTACAAATTTTATTCGATTACTTTGGTTGTCGAATGTTGCAGACCACATGATAGAACACAACCTCAAAAATATTGTATTGTCAGTGGTGATTGTGTAATTAGTAACTTGAGACTTGAGCAGATATGGAAATTCAATAATTGGATTTTGACAAGCGAGAAATCAAGATTAAATTTAAATACTGTAGCTGCGGCATTTGCTGTATAATCCAATATTGAAAATATTTAAAGTACGTATTTCATTCATGTTTGTTGTACAATAAATATCGATAATGGCACAAGTCAGAAAGAAAAGTTCGATTTCATGTACATACTAGGTGTTCGTTTTTAATGTGACCACCCCTCAACTTTTTTGTGCCACTCTGTAGAGAAAAATGTTCGATACAGAAGTCGTAGGGTTTGATGTAAACATTTGTGCGATTTTTGTTGTATATACAGGATGTTGCATTGAAGCATGACAAATCAAAGTTATATTTTTTGTGAAGGAATGTCCTGTATTTTTTTGCACTATTGGATTCTACTGACAATTCTGAGTATAATTTGTGAAACCACCATATGTCTACACAAAATCGTTTTCGGAATATTGACGTTTAAAAATTTGATATGAAAAATAAGGTCATGCAGGTAAACATGTATAAGAGTATTGTTTCATGTTAAGTTGGTAATTTGTTCGCTTCTGATAGTGATAGATCAGATCAATTCAAAAAAGCGTATCATTTTGAACAATATTTCATTAGAGTAGTTGAGTGAATATGCCTTGTTCAGAAAAATTGATAATAATTTGGGAAAAATTCATAAGTGCAAATAATATTGTTGAATTGGCCTCAAGAGAACTCTACAGGAATAATACCCAGACGCATATTTCACGCAAAATAACAATCCGTCAAATGTATCAGGACCCGTATTCTCGTTCTCTGCCTAAAAACGAACGTTTTCAAAACGCACAGCTGCCCGGTGCGCAAAGCAAAAGCAGCAAGCGTTCGATATACGTATTCGCGTTGCTGTGTGTATCGTTTTTACTTAGTGCGCTCAGCAAACGCTGGCAACGATGCATTTTTCGGGCATTTGAGACGAAGGACGTAGTTGACTTACACTAGTGACAGTGATATTTCGGTGTAATGTAAGGTTTATATTCAAATTGCTTTCGAATTGGAACTGTCAAATTTCCGCTTGGCAAACGGGGTTCATATGCTACTATCTACATTTTATTTTTGTTCAGTTACGCTCGCGCAGTATTTAATGTGGATGGTGGATGGTAAATTATGTTTCCCGTTTGCCAAGCGAAGATTTGACAGTTCCACTTCGAAATGAAATCGACTGTTAACCAGGCAGGAACTCTAATGAGTTTTGTGAGTCCTAACATGAGCGTTTGCGTGATATTTGTTATTTTTCCAATTATTTAAATCAAGTGTTGAAAAAAATGTTTTGATCAAGTTTGTGGGCGAACCAATTTACCAATGTGGATCCACGGAAACTATGACAAGAGCTTGCCGATAAGTTGAAGTCGATTCCTGGAGCAACGAAAGACTGGAAAGGATGAACATTTCAAATGAATCATCAGCCTCAAATCGTTGCCTCTCCACATTATCAATATTTCTAATTAAATTACCACCGATTAACTGGTGTGTCATCACTAATTTATTCTGATATGAACAAAAATACTCAAAATCGCACTTTTAAACATGTAAACACGACTCAAAACCTCAAGCGAATATCAAAAACAGCATCCAATTGTTAGGTTTTTTCAAAACTGTCACCGCATCTGACAAACGGTGAGCGTTACACGTACGGGAATATCATTTTGAAAAAGACATGTGCAAATGACGTCATATTCGCTAAGTGACTCGAAATGCTTTGCGTTTTTGGAGAACGGGAATAGGGCCCCTGAAATTTGAACAAACATCGAGTCTAAGAAGAAAGCAAAGACCAGTGAAGGGAGATGAAAACAGTGGGTTAAATAATGAATATACCTACCTGTAAGAGTTGAAGAAAACCCAAATATTTTTGATTTTTGAAAAGAGAAATTGAGGATCCAAGAAATTCCTTTTTGGCAAAAATTTTTGGCAGAACCACGGGGAGAAAAAAGTGGAATTTTGTCAGACTATACCGGAAAAATTATTCTGAAGAAAAAAAGCCTGTTCCAACCACTCACAAGAACCGTTCCAGAAAAGTTTTTTCCAGTCAAACAATAGACTGCGAGCGTCGTGACGTCACTAAAGTGGGTGGAGCTTATAATTTTTCCTCTTTTTTCAAATTCTATGGTTAAAACCCATAAGAAAATTTTTCTTGAGAGTTTTTGAATTTGTTACAAGCAAATCAGACTTCTAGTAGTGATATTTGGGACACGGTTAGTTGATTTTAGTGTATATTTAATGCCAGCTTGGTAATATTTTGAGGTTATCCTATTAAAATTTTTCTGAATATTATCGATCTTTTTTCAGACTATTTCGAGAAAAATGGCTGGCTTTAAAGCATGTTCTCAACCTATCCCTAATCAATACTTCATTTGAGAACGACAATAAATGCTTTTGTACAGTTTTTGAGGTTATCGTACAGATTCTTTTTTTTTTGTAGCATAAATTTCAAATGTCTTGATATTTGAGATTTTGATAGTTTCATTGTCGTTTTTAAAGAAAGCATTGATACTATGAAGGTAGAAATATGCTTCAAGGTCATTTTCTTCGGTAAAATCTGAGAAAAAGCCATAAAATGTAAGAATATTTATAATAATATAATATTTTCAAGCAATAATTATACACTAAAACTAGTTTACCTTGTCGAAAACTTATTCAATCCAGTAAATATCACTTTTGTCCAACCAAATATCACTGTTAAAAATCTTATTATTATAACGGATTCAAAAATACTCAACAAAATTTTCCTCATGAGAATTCATGCACCATGGAATAAGAAAAAAGTGGAAAAATTATAAGCTCCACCCACTTTATGACGTCAGACCTGGGCAATCCATTTATTTTTGTCAATTTTGACAAATGTCTTAACTTTAATGTGAGCAGCTTGAAATTACTGGTTCTATGGGACGTTTCGATGGAGAGGGGGTTGGAACAAACCTATTTATCATATTTGAAAACGATATTCTGGACCGATGTATTGGATCCGTTCAAGAAAACGGGGGCCCAGTTGTGCAAAAATTGTAAATCGTTATGTTTTGTTGAATTTTTTCGTTAGTTGTCTTGTTTTTAAACAGTGCAATGAAGACATATGGATACAAATAATATCATCAGAATTGTCCCTAGATTCTAATAATGCAAATATATACAGGGTTAATCCATTAAAAAAAATATAACTTTGATCAGCGATGCATTCATGCACCACCCCATGTCTGAAAAAATGTATTTTGCAGAAAGTCTACATCAACTCCTACGCCTTTTGTATTTATCATTTGTATCTACAGGATGGCACAGAATAATCAAGGAGGAGTCACATTTTTAACGATTGTCTTGCGTACAGGGTGGTCCACCATATGTCGCCCCCCTTTAACTCTATTATCTCAAGTGTCTGGAAAAATTTGAAGTTATAGTTATGTAGGTCCTGAGAAATACTTTTTTTCTACGTGTACAAAGATTTTGAAAAATCAATATTATACCGGTGATATCAAAAAGTTTGTTTTTTTATTGGATCACCAATTCTTCAAAAATTCTAAGCATAATTCATTTACCATATCATATACTTGAATTCAACGGTTTTCAAAATATTCGCATTTGAGACGCACGGTTTTTCACATAATGCCAAAAAAAACGTGTTAATTGTGTCAACTCGGGGTGGTTCAGAAACAGTAAAATTGGCAGAATTATTTTTCCGATTCATCCCGAAACCTCTTATGCTTTTTTGATTTAAAATAATCTTAAAAAAAATATTTTATGACAACATTTCAAATTTTCAAATAAGAATATTTTAGAAACGGTTGAATCTAGGCATATGGTATATTATATGAATGGGTTGTAATAAACTGAACAGTATTTAATTCATTATGTACAGTATAGTATCACAAGCAGTCAGTATAATATTGTAAAAGACTCAGTATTTCTGTTAAAAATGATAAGTAAAAATGGAATTTTTGAGCAGTAAAAGTACTACTTGGCCTGTATTTCTATGTTTACTATTGTGATTCTAATGGTCAGTGAAAATTTATGAAATGTCAGTATGACTTAGCTGGTAATAATTCCAGAAATGTACAGTAAGAAATAATAAATGGCCAGTATGCAATAGTCAGTGATAATTTTAACTAACCCAAACTTGATACACATAATACCAATACAGAACACGTCGCAAGTATGATATATATTAATAATTGTAATGTTAACCTAGTGCTAACCAACGAGCCGCTGCATATTTTTTATCAATTTCTATTACCAACACAAACTAACCCAAACTTGATACACATAAAACCAATACACAACACGTCAATTATAATATACAATAATAATTGTGATGTTAACCTAGTGCTAACCCACGAGCCGCTGCATATTTTTCATCAATTTCTATTACTAACACAGACTAACCCTAACTAACCCAAACTAAATCCGCCTCTCAAAGGAACCTATCTGACTACATCATCATGACATAAAGGCAGAGTGTTTTCTCTTTACTAAGTTGTGTTTCGTTCCATTGTAAAAATTTTTGTATTTACACGAAATAAAATATATGACCAACCATTCATTATTTTACTGTCGCTTTATTAATTTTATGGACTGTCCATTATTTTCACCAGGCATTTACTAATTTATCTGATCGTTTTTTTATGATACTGACTCTTGGTCATTTATATCTACCATTTATTATTTTTACTGACCATTTCTTTATGTTACTGACCCTTCATTATTTTCACTGACCATTTCTTTATATTACTAACCGTTAATTATTTCAACCGACCATTTATTATTATACTGACCATTTATTATTTTTACTGACCACTTCTTTATGTTACTGACCCTTCATTATTTCAACCGACCATTTATTATCATACTGAACAAGGGAAATAAAATAATGGCAAAGAGTGCTGTCCATAAAATTAAAATACTGACCATTTAATTTGTTGCCTATATGAATTACGTTAAATTTTTCGAGAAATCGGAATACACATTCAAATATAGGGTGATACCTTTAAAAAAAATCAAACTTTTTGATTTCCTCGGTATACTGATAATTTTTAAAAATTTTCTCACATGTAGAGAAACAGTATTTTCGAGTACCTACATGACCATACATTCAAATTTTATGTGACACTTGAAATAAGAGTTGAGGAGCGGCGAAATTTTGGTGGATCACCCTGTACAATATTTCACGGAATACCTATCTTATTATTTGCTATTGATTGCGGTGTTTTCACCAACCGATGTAAAAAGTTGCATGACAGAATCAGCTGACGCAACAGAGAATTTTCGGCGGAAAACAACAAAATGTTGGTGAACGAAGACACGCCCCAATTACGCACCTACTGCACGTATTTACCAACTATTTAAAAACCACTCAACGCTGTTTTTAATACTACTCCACTCCATGAACATTCAAACACCCGTGAAACTCTCCAGGTATTTTGAACATTTCATCCTAATGTGTTATGGACGATCTCAGAATACGTCGATGAAAAGTAAAACCTCCGAGAAATCATTACCGTGATAATGGTGATGACAGTGAGAAAGCTGAACCACTAGTGACGTCACTTCGCGAGTCATAATGGTCGAACTTGAGGTAGAATCGGACTTGCCGTTACAATATGATACCGGGTGTCCAAAAAGTCCAGAGACAGTTAAAAATGTCGGAAACACCGCATAAATCTAAAATATCAAAAAGCACGTGTCAAATAGTTTTTTTGGAACAACCATCTTTTTTTAGACATTTTGGTTCCTCACCTCCCAGATGGAGCGAGGGGCAACCTCGAAATTTCAAATAAAAACCCCCATTATTTATTGCGGAAGGTGGTTCTATGGCAAGAAATGAATAAAGATTGCTCAAAACATTTGTTTTGATTATCTATAGATGTCATTGTTATCGTGAAAAATTTAATATTAGATTTTTTTATCGCGGTTTTTTTCTGAAAACAAACTTTGAATTGCAAAATTCTTATTAATATGTTTAAACTGTTGTCTTTCAGCTATTTGACAGAGGTACAATCGTGCGTATATGTTTTGTTAGTTGTGGGAGAACATTAGTGTGACACATTGAAATAATATTTGGATAACATTTGTTCCAATTTGAATGTCAATAGCTACTGACAAACACCGTCAACTCTGTTATTAAGCATAATTGATTTATTAGCAAAAGAACGCAAAGATATTCATGATACTGCTAGGGTGCGGCGATAAAACAAGGTCCTACGATGAAGCTGTTCATTTATTCAATGATACTCATCCGGACCTTTGTCAAATACAATCAACTGTTCATAGAACAGTGGCTTTGTATCAAGCACCTGGTTCTGTGGAGGATCCATCAAGATCTGGTACGCCGAAAAAAGCCACAAACGATAAAAATAATTTGGAAAATTGTGCAAGCGTTGTTGGAAACGTCCATGTACATATACATCTCTAAGAAAGATTATCCGACAAATAGGTATATGCACATAAAGTGTGCATAATGTATTGAAGTTGAATGGATCTCATCCTTATAAGATCAAAAAACGCAAGGTCAATAGAAACAATATGCGATATTGGTCTGACGAGAATCATCATTGGACGTTGATTCTCATACACAATATCCACAAAAACTGAACGTTTGGGCTGGAATATTGTACAATCGAATTGTTGAGCCGTTTCTCATTGAAAGCAATTCGACAGGCGAAAAGTACGTCGATTCATCGAATAACCAGATAATACCGGAAATACAATGGATTGGTGGTATGGCGTTTGGTTTCAGCAAGATGGGGCTTGGTGTCATTTCGCATCAATTGTACGTAATCTAGAGAACAGAATTTTTCCTGGATTCCTGGGCACTGGATTGGTAGAACGAGTACGTTTGAATGGCCACCAAGGTCACTTGATCTAATTCCTTTGTCTTTTCACTTATACAGAGTGCCAGAGATTCGAGTGCATGCATGGGGATCTCAGTTATTATAAGAGATACAGGGTCGGCTGAATGGATGCAAAGTTGCGCATTTTTATGCTCAACAAAATTCCGTTTTGAAATTTGAAAAATTCCGACTACTTTCGAAGATATTCAAAAAAAAACAAAATTTCGCAAAAGACTATTATTATTTCCTGAGTTTATTTGAGAAGATATTGTAAAATGAATTGAACTTCCTCATTGCCTTTTTTTCTCCTCTACAAGATGGCGGTATCATATTGGAAATCTGACGTTTCGTCTTTGAGCAGCGGTCATCATCAAGTTCATTTTTTTGAATACGGACATGGATTTTTCATTTTTTTTAATTATCTTTTGACGTCCTTGATGTATTGAGGTATCGCAACCGTATAAAACTCTGGAAAATGTGATCTGGAAAATGTACAGGGTGTTCACGTTTATTTTGGCCAAAAGCTATCTTTGTTCATGTTAACTGTAGCGAGTAGTTGGAATTAGCAAAGTTGTAGCTCTTATCAGAATTTGTTATCTGAAAAAACAATTTGGCATCAGAGGTCAAGAAAATTCAGTAGTAGTGGGATTTTCGTCCAGTATTGGCATTATTGTTGAAGATAAAAGGTTTTAGCTTTTCTTGGACAATATATTTAACATCAATATCAATTAGCCAACGTTTCGCAACTGGTCCGTTGCATCATCAGGGACAGATAATTAAAATCACGCGATACATATAAAATAGTAAAATTGCGAGTGCATAGATGAGAGATATGTGGCGCTCCCGCTCTCCGCCGTCAGTTCTGTTAGAATCGACGTTTCTTCAACTAGAAAATTCAGGCTTCCTTTTTTTTTTTATAGGACACCCTGTACTTTATCTAATAGTTCGATAGAGAGTTTTTTCCTGATTTCAAATATATTATTACAAGGGTTGGGGGTGTTATCTCCAACGGTTATAAAAATATTATCGTTTTTCTATACAAGGAATAATAATGATAATAATTTGGACAATTAGTTCATGTATAGAAAAACGTCAATATCTTAATAACCGTTAAAGATAACAACCTCAAACCTTATATATTTGAGATCAGGGAAGAATTCTTTATTGAACTAGGTTATAGGATACAGGGTGTCCCATTTAAAAAAAGATAAGAAGCCTCTATATTTTTGACTTCTGATGCTCATTTGTTTTTTCTGATAACAAATTCTGATAATTCAGAAAATATACTAGAACTTTGCTGATTTGAACCGCTCTCTAGGGTGAATGTTAACGGAGATGTCTGCCAAAATAAAAGTTAACGCCCTGTACTTACGATTGAGCCACTGTCAATTAGCAAGTACGTGGTTTTCAAATTCGAAGATGAAACAAATTTTATCTAAAATAATTCTAGACAAAATGGGGATTCTCATTCGAAATTTCAAAGTTGTCCCCCAGGTGGTTGTGATAAATCAGAAGTAGTGTCAATAAATAGTTTTTTGAAAAGTATTTGACACCTGTTTTGTTATTTTTTCACTCTGGTATGAGAAAGAAGATGCATCTTGAGAACTGTTGTCTCATTTGACTTTTGATATGAGTATTTGTTCAGTAGCACTGAAAATAATGGCATTTCAAGTGATGAAACATCCTGTCTGAGATCTGAAGATCAACAGCAGTGTACAGCATTTGTCATGAAGATATTGTGATTCATATTGTATGATAATATGTTATAGCAAAAAATATGGACACTTATTTTATACAAGGAAGCCTGATATTGCAGTCATACTAATCAATCGTATTTTCCTTGTGAGAGATTAAAAAAAAGAGAGCAAATTTTTTAGAAAAAAGAAAGAGATAAGAAAAAGAAGAAGAAGGAAGGAAGAAAGAGGTTGTTCTAACCCTTTGGGTACAAGAAGTAGATGCTGAAGATAAGTTTACTGCTATTTCGTGCAGATAGTAGCCGTGGAAAGAAACACTTTCAAGAAGTAGTTGTTGCGACTCTTATTTGCGCTACCTGCTTTTAAACCCAAGTTCTCCAATATGAAAAAAATATATTTCCAAGCTAGGAAATATGTACAATATGTATAAGCACTTATCGATAGTAATATAACTCGACCAACACTGATGAAATAATGTAATCCTCACACTTATATGATTTCTGGTTTTGCGTCAAAAATGACTGACACAAAAATCGATAAGCAAAGGACGCGAGTTTTCATAGATATGAAATACCTTCGATTTTCATTTTTTCCAAGTGGGACAAAAATGTGTCTTATTCAGTTGAAAATCCACCAAATTGATTTCAAATACCGCCAAATAAGTGATCACTACGGGTTTACAGAAGTTGGTGAAATGAAATGATACGGGTGATGGGTTGAGTATGGCAAATGAAACGTAAGTGAATGAAAGATCAAGTTACACTGCTAATTCATGATTCTTCACGTAGATGAGTCCAATATCACCTCAATGAGGGTGCAGGGCAATAGTTATAATTGGTGATGGTCGTAGTGATCGTGATGTCACCCAAGAAAACAACGGAAAGTACTCACCAAATCCAAATCGTTGGTTTCGTGACTTCAACGAGCTATAGTAAGGGTTGATCCGATATCCGTTTCAATTGTTCAATTATTTGTAGGTGTTAGCCCAGAAGATCATAGTGGGGGGGGGTCTAGAACCAGGATTTTCCGAATTTGGTCCAGAAGTATATTGGGCACCCTCAATATACTTCTGTTTCGAACGAAGAATGAAATATGTACAGTGGACAGTACGTAACAGACAGTTCACTTACCAACAGTACATGTGTAATATGTAACGGTGCGTAAACAATATCAGTAACGGTAAGATACAGTCAGTAATACTAACAGTAATATGCCTCAAAAGCAGAAATACCAGTTAGGCAAGGGAGTTCGGAGTTTGTACAATCTCAACACAGATGTAAGAGGGCCTTAGCACGTGTTTTGATTGAAACTGGGTGAGTCTTAACGATGTTGATCAATGAATATGCCCTAGGGCAATTGATACATCTTACCAAGCTGGAGCTGTCATCAAATCCCGATTTCATAAGAAACTTCTCAAGAAAATCAGCAAATATGCCACTCGGTATTTCACACCCTCTAGCTCTAACTGAATTCTCCCAGTTTTCTTTAGCGAAAAAACGAGAACCCAAAAGTCTGAGCGACGTTGCCGCATACAGACAAACTCATCTCAACTTGACCGAACTGAGCCTCTCTCTAGTGATTGATAGACGAAAGTGTGTGTCTGTTACATACAAACTATGAAAGTCAAATAATTTACACACTTGAAAATAGATTAACTCAAATTTTCACTCAACACCTATACATTTACTTATAAACTAAAGCTACGAATTTCTGGACCATAGCAACCTAACAAATTGAAGATTTTGAGGAGAAGTACTTTAAATATGGAATATTGTTGGCAATCTCAAATTTTTGCTTTATTTCGACCTATTTCGACTATTTCGACCTATTTCCTCCACTTCAACTCACAGGTTTTGCAGTATTCTCTTGTCTTACCATTTGTCAAAATTTTATAGATTTGAAAAGATCTTCCCATCAATTGTTCCCTTTAAGTGAAGAAATTTTATTTTTGAAGTGCTTTTTTGTGACGCCGTCATTCTTTGATCAAACCACTAATTTGGTTTTCAATCCCAACCAGAGATTAACTTTGGGAATTCATCAATTATTTTCTACAGTTTTCGATTATCTTTTTATTTCAATTCTATCCCTATTGTCAATACATTTAGGAAATATATTATACAGTGAGGAACAGTCAAATGGAATAAATTCGATATCTAGTGAATGAGGCCCATTTCGAAATATAACGCTCGTACCCGTCGATTGATATTTTTGGTTGTACATTTTTTCCGCAAAAACATCTTATACAAGATGTATCATGATACTAACTTTGTTGATCCAAATACAACACCCAGTTTGTTATTACATTTTTGGATTACTTAGAAAATTCTATTCATATTTCATATACTATATACTATACCTATCTTTGACTGTTAATATTATTATGTTTTATCAATACGAATTAGTATTAAATATGATATTAGAGCCACACCCCTAAATTGATCTAAAGGAGAATAGACGTTTGCATCCAAACAAGTGATGAGCATGGCAGGCCCAAATGCAAATCAGTAATTGGGAGCTTGCATATGTCCTGAATTATAATGGCCGCATAAGCATATGATTCGATAGATGGTGGTATTGAGTTGGGAGGCAGATAAAGCTTCTTTGTGTATATTGCTTTGCCGATATCGACTAAATCTTCAAATATGCAGTGAAAACATATTCAAGAGTCTTCGTTAAGCGTGGATAAAACATTCGTTCGAAACATTTTTTCACAACACTTGTATTTCACACACATATAAGAACTACGACTGACCTCACAATATGCAAGAGTATTATACAAATTCCGTTTCTTTTTCCCATATTTCAACGAAATAGACATATATTGAAAGTTTCAAAGTTGCTGGGACAGGAAAAAAAAAAGATAAATCATTGGACGTATAATGTATTATGACAGTATGTTCGTTGTTAGAGCCTAACTTGCCAAATCTTCATACAATTCGTCATTCAGATTTATTCTTGATCCTTCACAAATCTGTTCAAATCGGAAAAACTCAGCAGTTATTATCGAAAGATTTATTTTAAAAGAATACACGATTTCAGTCCAATAACGACCTTCCGTTTTCATGAATTGAGTGGTCAAATCATTTCAAGATCATTTTGAAACCTTCGGTTTTATCCGACATTTTTGCAACTGTCACTATCAGCTTTTATTCTTCATGTTCTACTCATAGTCAGTAGAAGATTTCATGTCTTGACAAAAAAGAACTCGAACTCGTCAAACAGTTATAAAATATCAAAACCTATTTTTAATTTTAATTTTAAATGAAAATAGTAACTTTGAGGCTATGATAAGAAAGCTGTCATGTGAAAGGATCGCTTTGAGCATATTTCAATACGATTTTTGCTTCAATGTTATTTTGGATATTATAATATCTATTCGATTCCAGAAAAAGCTGAATCGACCTTGAGACTCAAAGCGATTCATATATCATTATTATCTGTTTTTACGGTGTTTTCATTACCAAAACGTTATTTAATTCTAACTGAATTCTACATGAAAACGTAGTAAATAATACGATAAGTAGTTGAATAAATTCGTGAGACAATTGAATTCACTAGGGTGTTGAATCGGTGGCCAGAAGATCAGATGTACCATCAATGCACTTATAACGAATCCTCACATCTAGTTTTTGCTTTTGTATGATTTCCGTCTTTGACTGTGCACTTGGTTATGTGAAAATGGACAGACATGTTCATATCTCTCCAGACGATCCAAGAATAAGTATCTCCAATATAAAGAAAGATGAGAGTTCCATTGTCGAGCGGCGTCAGATAGACGTGGGTTCGATCGCTACGATGGACAGGGATAATTTTCTTCTCGAACATTCAGTGGCATCCTTAATGGCTGATGAAGTTGAGTAGACTGTAGTATAATTATTATTGATAACTAGCAGTCAAAAAATCGATAATTCAACCTAGATTAAAATTGACCCTACCAAGTATCTGTGGCTCAAGGTGATGTTCCTGATCATCACTTTAGTCAAAACTTGAGAATGAACGACGAGGATGCACAATAAGCCCAAAAGTGGCAGCGGTGTAGAGGGGCCTCAACCTCAAGCGGATCATTCAACAAACAAAACTAAAGGACGAGTAACAGCATGTTTCCTTTAGACAAAATATAAAACACAAAAGGTAAAACACCCATAGATCTGTCACTGGTTAGAACCTACACATGAAAGCGTATGCGCTTCCACCCTACACCGGGAGTGAAATCCAGGCATCACCCCGACAGCAGAGGCTAGGGGGCAGAGGTTGATATGTTCCTCAAACAGGGTGAGTCATGTCTCTCCTACGTGGATGAATGTTTTAAGACACATGGTTAACATGGGAAATGATCACGCGAGGTGATTTGAAACAATGAAGAGGTTGGCAAAAGCGGTCAGAAGGTTTTAGTTATATTATGTCAGAGTTGCGTGACAAGAAAAAATAGACCTTTAAATCTCGCTAAAATATTTATTACTAGAAAACACGCTGGTCCAGAACCAGAACGTTGTTCTAAGAATCAAGGGTTGAATTGCAAAAATAAAAAACAATCATTTCTCCAGCCATGCTATTGATAAACTGGCGATTCGCGATTGCCATCAGGCGGTCACCATCTCATCAACAACACCGGCAACGCGGCAACGCTGCAAGCAAAATAGTATACGTTTCGTAGGTTACAAATCAAAGAGTAAAGTTTTCTCAACGAATCAAATTTGGAAAAAGTGTTCATGGAGCATTATTAGTGCTTATATACAAGAGCAAGTGAAGGTAGTGAGATTGGTGCAGTTGAATTAGAATTGTTTTCTAGGAAACGTGCCAGTTTGTTGATCAGCTGTCGAGCGCTGTTGCCAAGTACGTCGAAACGATTTCCGTATGTTGAAAGTGAGTAAACATGGGAGACAACGAATGTATAAAATGCAAACAGAAACAGAACAAGCGTGAAAAAATCTACGTTTTTGCATGTGATTGTTGCAATACTTATTACTGTGGAGATTGCTCGGAGTTAACATCAGCCGAGCTGAGATGTATGCTCATGGCGGAACGAAAACTAAAATTCTACTGCAATCAGTGTAGAGAGAATGATTACATGAGTGTTTAAAAAAAACAATTTTAGACAAAATGACAATTATAAATGATAAACAAATTATAATTGATCTTGCAAGACCAAATTAAGAAGATAGAAAGCCCCAAATCTTATGCTAATATTGCGTCCACCACTGATTTGCCACTACACCCGATGAAACTTCATGCTTCGAGGAATGTTCCTCCGGTACTCATAAAGCCAAAAAATAAACAGGATGCGGAGGTCACAAAAGCAGAGCTGCAATCAAAAATTGATCCAAGTCTAATCAATGTCAGCATCAAATCAGTGAAGACCTCGAAAAACGGCGTAGTAGTAATCAACTGTAATAACGAACAAGAATGTAAAAAACTATTACAAACAATACACAAACAAGACACAGAGGATAAATACATAGTGCAAACACCGCAAATGAAGGAACCAAGGTTCAAAATTCTCATGTCAACAACAAATAGCAGTGCAGAAGATATCACCAACTGCTTAAAACGGCAAAACCCATTTATCCAGGATGATGACTACCTCAACATAACATACATTAAACCAATACCAAGAAACAAAAGTATTGTCTTTGGCGAATGCTCTGGAGATCTATTTGGGAGGCTTATGGCGTGCAAAAAGGTTTTCATATCATGGGAACGCTGTCCGATCTATGAAGATACAAGAATTCCAAGATGTAAGACGTGCTTTGCTTATGATCATCATAAAGAGACACAGTGTAAGAATAAACTTTCCTGTACCTACTGTCGTTAAGAACACAAATTTGAAAACTGTCCAAAGAGATTTAAAAAATGCTGTAACTGCTCACGAGCAAATCAAAAATTCAACTTGAACCATTATACTGACCATGAAGCTTCTTCTCTGGATTGTCCGACATATCAGTATTTTCTGCAGAGATACAAAACCTCTATTGACTACTACTCTAAATAAAAAAAAAAAAAAAAAAATCATCTACTTTCACTTATTGATTTATGGATATTGCTAATATTCTTAATTCATTGGAAGCTGAGACTGATTTTGAACAGTTCCAGAAGGTTATTCAAACGGATGAGTTCAAGACCAAGGTGGAATCGCGAGAAAAGTTTCTAGGGGTTTTGCATTTCAATGTGTGTAGTGCCCCCAAACACTTTGATGAAATTTTGATATTTTTGCAGGCTTGTAAATTACAAAATATAAATATTCTAATATTGGGAGAAACCAGAAATAATTTTTTACCAGAACAATTTAATATTCTTGGTTTTACTACTTTTTTTAATAATAGTACTCTTAACCAAAATGATGGACTACTCATTTTTGTGAACAATAAAATAAATACCGAAATCAAACACACTATAGCACCATTATCGCAAGTCACTTTAACAGAAATAAGATTTAAAGTTAACGATACTTCATGTAATGTTGTAACTTGTTACAGATCGCCTTCTACATCAGAACAAAATTTTGTAGATCTTGAATGTTTCCTAGATAAACTTCCAAGTCAGGACTTCCCGATCTTTTTAGGCGATACAAATATAAATATCTTGAATCGAGATCTAACTATAGCGAATAGGTACTTGACTGCTCTTATGTCTTTAGGCTTCAAATCACTTATAAATTACTTACACTAGAGTTACTGAGGATACCAAGTCATGTATAGATCATATTTTTGTTAAACAAAAGCGAATCAATGCCAACTCACGCCTATATTCCGCCGTGATAAACAATAATACAACAGATCACTACCCTGTTTATTTACAAATTTCTTATAATAACCATGATAAGCCACGAATCATAGAAAAGACAGTCACCAAACTGAACCTCATAAAATTTAAAAACTTGATTAAAGAGGAATCTTGGGGTTCTGTCCTGGCTCAAAATAACGATCAGACAGCTTGGAACCTATTTTACAACAATTTTAATGAGATATATGAGAAATGCAGGACGACAAAAGTTGTAAAATTGCAAAATCACACCAAAATCAAACCATGGATCACCAATGCCATTACTACATCTATAAAACACCGGGACCAATTAAAGAAAAAGTTATTACAGAATGGTAGTAACATGTCTCTTTATCACAGATATAAAGCCTTTAGAAATAACTTAAAAAGAGTTATAAATGAAGCCAAAGCTAGATATTATCATGGCATGGTAGACAGCAACAAACACGATATGAAGAAAATATATAACGTAATATGTGAAGCTACAAACACAATCAAAAACAAAAACAGTGACTTCAATTTACTGGACAATAATAAAAAACCATTTGAAGTTGAGAAACAAATGGCTGACTACTGTAAAAATTACTTTATACAGATAGGAAAACGAATGCCAACCAAAATACAACCACCCTCCAACTACAAGGGTCTAAATGACACTCGTGTAAGTCAAAATATGTTTCTAAAGACCGGTTGGTAGAAACGAACTAATTTTACATATAGCATCTCTTAAAAACAACAGCTCCCCGGGATATGATGATATCGGTACAAGGCTCATAAAGGATCATCACTTACAAATCATTGATCCCCTCATGCATATCATAAACTTGATCTTTTTACAAGGGAATGTACCAAACGATTTTAAAAAATCAATAGTAGTCCCAATTCACAAATCCGGCAACAAAACTGGAATTGGCAACTTTCGCCCAATTAGTCTTATAAGCACATTCGCCAAACTATTTGAAAAGTGCCTTAAAGACAGACTTTTTAACTTTTTAGTAAAACACAAAGTTTTAAATGAAAATCAGTTTGGCTTTCAAAAAGGTGTTAGTACAAATCATGCTATATTCAAACTAGTTGATTGTCTCAAATCTGATCTGGACAAGAATAAAAAATGTTTAGGTGTCCTTTTGTATCTGGCAAAGGCCTTCGACACCGTGTCACACAAAAAATTGCTAAAAGTGCTGGAGCACTATGGTATTAGAGGCGTTGTATTGAGGACATTTCAGAGCTATTTGGAGGACAGAATTCAGCAAGTCAGGATAAAGAACACTTTAAGTGAAGGTGAAGAAATCAATCTAGGTATCCCACAGGGCACTGTTTTGGTGCCGCTCCTCTTTATAATCTACATTAATTCATTATTGAATAGTCAGATACAGTGATTAATTATATCATATGCTGATGACACAGCTCTAATATTTGCTGATGATACCTGGGAAGCAGTTAAAGCTAAATCCGAAGTTGGCATCGGGATGGTCAAGAATTGGCTGGATTTTAACGAGTTATCACTTAATATAGAAAAATCAAAGTATATTGCATTCTCCCTCACAAATGTAAACAGACCAAACTTTAACTCCTTACAGTTACCTAGAACAGGGCATACAGTTGATGAAGTGAGTAATATTGAATACCTGGGTGTGATAATTGATAAACATTTGAAATGTGGCAATCATGTAACTGGTTTAGTGATGAAAACAAGAAGGCTTGTATACAGATTTGAAATACGGAAATTCATGAACAAAAAACTACTGCTATCAATCTACAAAGCATTGGTTGGATCTATTTCACAGTATGCAATAATTGTGTGGGGTGGACTGTATATCAATGCACTCGAGCCTCTAAATACAGTTCAAAATTACATATTGAAGATTATCTTTCAAAAAGAAAAACGTTTTCCCACTGATCAGCTTTATAATGAAGACATACTGAATGATAGAATGATGTATTTCTACAACATATGTCTTTTTGTTTACCAAAATGAAAACTTACAAAATTAATGTGAACACAGATAACGGACTAGGCAAATATCAAACCAAAATTTAGTAATCCCCTTCTATAGAAAAGATGTTAATCAGAGATTTGCTACAAGTTTAGGACCAAAGATATTCAATACTCTACCAAATAATGTAAAGAATATATCTACTTTTAAAAATTTTGCCAAAAAGTGTAAGCCAGTTATTTTTAAAAACTATAGAACTTATCTCAGTTTAATATGATTCTCAGCTTTTTGTTACTGTTTAATTTTAATTGTTATGGGTTTTCTTGTATGTGTGTGCAGGTGGTGAAATATACTTTCTAGGGTTTTATGGGTTTTTATAGTTAAATTGCTAGATGTGAGTAACCAATGTGATCTTATATCATTTACTTTTTTTGCACATACAGGTCGTTAACAGGTCGATAAAATCGATAAGACATTTTTGTTCAACGTAATCTTGCACTTAATCTTGGAATCAGCGCAATGTCATGTTATTCGGCGATTGGCGTTCTCCTTGGCAAATTAAGGGCTGCGCGTGAGTGAAGATCTTGTGACGTTGGATGCGTGCAAATGTTGAGATAGACATGCTAGACCATATAGGAGAGCCAAAGAGCTGACCTATATGAGCTTAAAATTGTTGGACAATTTCGCACGCAGACACAAAATACGATATAAGCGCTGTCCGGTCAAGCAACTTTTCTGCAAAATGTGCGATGTATTTTGAACAAATGAAAGTCGCGCATCGATAACTACACCCAAGTACTTGAGTTTTCAACTATAGTATCATACTCGTTATTGATTTAAATCGACTCAATTATCCGAATGTTCGTGAATTTACTTTGTTAATACCAAGCATCAACACTTTTCACTGTTGATTTTTAGTTTCCATTTATGGTACCATGGAACCAATGTGTTTGAACAGTATTGATTGATGCGCTGTCTGGAGGCTTTTGCGTAGAATGATCGTAAATACACTATTTCGTCATCTTCGAACGTCTTCAGGATAATAATAATAAATTGATCAATCAATTCAGGCAATCAACTTCTATGCCATTCCGGTTTTGATCTACTCTTTTGGAATCTTAAGATGGACAAGAACGAAGCTAGAAGGCATCTAGAGGCTGACACGAACGATGATGAAAAAGAACAGCAACCACCATCCTAAGTCATCCACTTTGAGAACATCACCACGAAAGGTGAAATAATTACGGGAATTCTTTCACAAGAAAGCTGAAACATCAGCTCTTCATCAAGCGATTTCGAAGGCCGACAAGGATTATTTCTCTCTGAACCTCTCCCCACTCGAAGCAGACTTCAAAGTAGTCTTCACAGAACACATATACAAAGTTTAAAAGACAAACTGACATATAAAATTTTACGGAACAATGCGCCACGGAATGAAGTGGATGCGAATCGAACTATCAGACTTGGATAATGTATTATTGAAGATTTCTGTGATATATTATACAGTTCCCTTCACATAACAGCACTGACATTGACTCTGATGTTAAAAAAAATTTTATTCATTGAATAAAGACAAACACTTGGAATAGATGTAGTTTTATCGGTTTTTCTTGAATGTCCAGGACCATCTGGGGATGGAGTCAGTGTGGGCTACCTATCTGCGCTGCGAGGCGCTGACCCTGTGTGATGGTGACTATGAGAAAATGCCACTCACTCCGGAGGTCTCGGGAAGCGGTGCATGGCTCCATGTGGTGTGGGACGGCTGGGCAGTGCGAAACTCGTCGAGAAACACTTCTTCTGTTTTTCCCCTTTGTTCGACATTTTCAGGATGGTGTCACTTAGCCTCACTGTTTGATTTGTTGTAGAATACACTGGGCGAAATCCCATTTGTTCTTCTGGTAGACCTTTTTTTGCCATCGTGACTTTCCTTATTTTATGGAGGATGCATTTCTCCGGAGTTTTTCCGATGGCTGCTGGAACATTGATGAGCCTCTAGTATTCCGGGTTGTATTCTGCGTTCTTATAAGTTTTTTGATGAGGATTACCAGGGCATTTTTTCACATAGAGACGAATCAAAGCATGAAAGACAACACGTAGATAAAGGGCGACGTCCAAATGACTTCATCTATCATCATGACAAGCTAATAAGTTGTCATGTGGCATTCCACATACCGCCATCTTTTCGAGATCTAACGAACTTCAGGCACATCAGCGCCTCTCCGTGGATGCGAATCAAAGCTTTCACTTGGGCCCCGCCCTCCATTCACGTTTTTGTTCTGAACTTTGTATATGTGTTCTGTGATAGTCTTAGATACGGAAAAGCAGGAACCAATGGTCGCAAAAGGGACTGCATGGACTACACCATCACGACCTCAAGCAACCTCATGTTAACAAAGAAGCTTCTAACAGATGGTCCACTAGCGGTACTTTTTGTCCAGAAACCGAGGGCTTCAAAATCACTATTCAGGATGAGGTCTTCAGTACCAATAACTACAAGAGGTTTGTCATCAATAATCCCAACACCCAATCCAATAAATGCAGGAAGTGTCAGCAAATATCGGAAACAATCCAACATATTATAACATCGGGTTGTAGTTCGTCAGCTGATACTGACTACCTGCATCGACATAATCAGGTGTGCAACATCATCCACCAGAAACAAGCCAACAATTTTGGTCCCCTCAATACTTATACACCGTACAACAGGTACCAGGCACAAAAAGTTCTGGAAAACGACGACTTCAGACTACACTACGATGGGTCCATCATCACCGATGGGTGATAATAGACCTGACATTATTGTGGGGGATAGAAGGGTCAACTCAGTCCTTCTCGTCGACGTAGCCGTACCGAGCACCAATAACATTCTCAAGAAAAATCAGGAAAAAATGGCCAAGTATGCGGATCTGGACATTGGAATTGAACAGATGTGGCACTGCGAGAAGGTGGAAATAGTTCCAGTCATATTATCATCGACCGGCGTAGTTTGCAAGATCTTGCACGACAGTCTTGCCAAACTGGGGATAGCCAAGAACAGCTTCTTTGACATCCAGAAGGATGTTATACTGAATACTTGCCACACTGTACGCAAGTTTATTATGTGAAGTGATCAAGTGTGAAGAATTGTTTTGATACATGGTATTCGGGATGGGTGAATTTTAGCCAAGTATTACATAGGTCTGTAAATTATAATAATATTAATCACAGTCGTTTATTCCCAACAGGTTATTACCTAATTACAGGAAATTTCAGATACACAGATGCTGCAGTAATTATTATTAACAAAATAAAAATGAAAGTGAATGTAATAAAAACATAATATCAATAACAATAGAAGCATGCACATAGGTACAGGGTGTTTCAAAAAGAAGCCATACGGTAACAGCAGATTCCTCTCACAAAAATATTGCGATCGACCCAAACTTGCCTATTCCGAAAGTTGATATTAACAGAGATATAGTCCATATATTTCATAATAACGGACGATTTGACCATTATTTCCACCAAGGTGATGAAAATTGATTCCCGAAATCACCGTCATTTGTTAATATGTCAAGCGTTTGACATTAAATTTTAACCTTGATTTACAATATTAGAACAGAATCGGATTTCCAAATTTTTCTGGGTATGTCTTTTTGGTGTTTTGTTTCGTTGTTATTGAACTATACTCCGGAACAGTTGGCATTTTTGAGGTTCAGCTTGAAACCAGTTTCTAAGCTTCTAAAATATGTCCTCCAAATTCTTCAGGTGGTCTTCGAATGATTTGTCAACCACGATTATGTCGTGAGGTAAACTAGTTGACCACGATAAACCTTTGAGCATCGTCTCCATTAGCCTTTCAAACGTAGCAGGGGCGTTGCATAATCCAAATCGCATTACGGTAAACTGCAACAGCCCAGTTCCGAACCTTTTGGTGTTAATTTATATGAACTTTCTTATTAGGCCTTCCAAGCGTTGTTTTCGACCCTTACTGAGGTCCTTCGAAGAGGTAGCAACTTACTTCTCCATCACTCCCGTGAACTCAGAATTGGTCACATCAATCTCGCACACTTGTCGCACTACGGAGAAAATTGACGAGCAGAGACCCAAAACAGTTTCTTCCGCAAGGCTCACTGAGTGATAGTTGACGTTCATCTCTCTGACAGGCATAGTCCTCTTCACTTGAACCAGGCTTTTGCCACAAGCAATCCCTCTTCCTATTTAGAAGTCGTGCAATTTTGGCTCAAACATAACGGTGATTTTTTCTTTCTTTCACTTATCCTTCTAAGCAAGTCCACAGAATCATCTCGCTCCTTTCTGGAATCGAAGCACCTCCAACCTGCAATGCACGCACTATGTCCTTTTTTTCATGTAGAATCACCTCCTCGTTGTTGACTCTCAATGATACATCCTTGAAATCCTATTGGAAGCCTCGGGAATTCATGCTGTTAGTTCTGATGATGATTTCTTTCTCCATGTCAGCAACAAGATGATGTTTGAAGCTGGTGCTTCCCAGAGTCACTGCCGCTTCCACTTCATCATACATTTTCGCCATATCTCCTGTTGCAGTTCGTAGTCCAGAATTAGTTGGTTCGATCATTGTCGGTAATGTGACAATATCGGGCCTGATGATTGTCTTTATCGCACCTGTATCCAGCAGGATGGTGTGGTGTTCTCCATTCATCCTGCCTCCTAAAAACACGCTGTTCTGTTTGGGTCCCGAAATGGCAACCATGGTGGTTTTCCTTGGAGCATACTGGTCACAGGTCGACGATTGTCCCTTCGCATCAACCCCCTCTGGTTTTCCGACGTCGAAGTAGTTACACACCTCTCCTTCTTGCAACGGCTACGGATGTGGCCAAGCTCTACGCAATTCAAGCATCGTAGCTCCCTTCGCTTGGATGCCTACATTCCCGTGACAACCCTCCTTACATTTGCGTCGAAGAAGTCCTCCTTCGCGAGATCTTGTTTCTCCATCCTTCGCACGCGCGCAGGAAATTTGACGGACTGCTAAGACGCTTCAAACTCCAGAGCTTTTGCCAGTACATCCACCAGTCTGTCAAGACGACTGAGTATCAAGAACTGCCCCGCAGGCTCTCGTTGATCTTCTGGAAGCGTTCCCCAAGCTCAGAGTGGTAGACGTGAGTTTGTCCATATCGCAGCTCCAAATGCTTGACAAGAACATCAAAAAATCTCACTTCTGACACCAATGTAATATTTTTTGCTGTAGAAGACACTATTTGGCTTCAACTAACTTATTTACTGACAAATTATTAATGTACAGACAATTATTTATGTTCTCTTCAACACTGCCCGTTCACAAATGAAGCATCACTAAAAGACAACTGGACTGTTGTTGTCTGAATGGCGGGCTTTCATATTCTCTTTGATCTCTCGATAGATAGCGTAAGTTCTTCGATATTGCAGACCTAGGCAACCGAATATAGTTTGTGATTCTAGAATCTTATCATTGGTTTTGGACAAACGGGACAAAAGTCGAGATGTTCGATATCGAGACGCAATGGTTGAAACGTCATCTCCGCTGTCGGCCGCCTTGTAAGTTCCTATCACTGGGCATGTCTAGTCACAATACGGTTTTTGAATTGGTACGATCACAGCAGTTTTCTGTGTGCATAGAAAATGCTATAATCGCAGAATGCTGTTGATCAGGTACATACATTCTACCAGCGCCTTTCGTGGAAGGTTTCTTAACAGGATGTTGGTTATGCAGTCCTCCTCCGGGGATTTGTTACCGAAGTTCTGGAGAGTTGCTTTGCGTCGACATGGACATATATCGAGTTGCGGTCTCCGAGAGGTTCTTGGCCAATCTTTTCAAAACACGCACATGGTTGGAGCGGTGTAGTACTTTTATCAATCCACCTATACAGGGTGAACAAAGAAGTCATCTTTTTTTAAAAAAGTTTGATGCTGTGTCAAATTCCCAATTCTTGATCTTGAAAATTTTCCTATCCGTATTTTGAATCTTTGGACGAAGTAATTTCTCAAATTTTCCAAAAGTTGGCTATAACTCGATTTATCGATTTTGAAAAAGTGTGTCTTTTTTTTCTTAAAAAAGGACTTTTTCAGGGTTTCTCATGGGAATCGGTATTTTTTTTTCCCTAATGTTGCATGGGTGATTTGTTTTTGGACCAGAAAAGAGATTTAGGCAGTCATAGAACGTTATTGACTCCAGTGTCGTGTGGCAAAAATTTGCCTTTTAACATTTTTTAAATTTATTATGCAAATTATCAGCTTGATGGGCAAATCCAAGTTACAAAACATTACTTTAGGGGTGTATTATGTCAGTGACGTGACAACAATAGCTTTTTTTCTGGTTTAAAAATAAAAGCTTTTTTTCTGGTTTGGTTGCAACACTTCGGGAAAAATAGAATGAAAACTAAAAATGAAAAAACGGCGCACTTTCCTAAAAATTGGATAAATCTAGTTATAGTCAGGTTTTGGAAATTTTGAGAAATCATTTTCCTCAGGATAGATGAACAATTTAAAATATGGATAAAAAATTTTCAAGATCAAAAATTGGAAATCTGACATGGCATCAAACTTTGCAAAAAAAACATTACTTCCTCTGTCCACCCTGTTAAGAGGATGAATTAAAGAGAAATACCGCTCCAAACGTGTACGTGTTCTCGAAGAATTGGTCAAGGACCTCCCAAAAACCGCAATTTGATATCTCTTTTTGTTTCGAAAATATCGAGATTTACATTTCGGTGAAAATGTCCATGTTGCAAAGCACCTTTCCAGCACTTTAGATGTAGACACACAATAATTCTCATTCTTTCAAATGAATCTTTTTTGTGTGGTTCATTTTTCGTCGGTCTATTTCTGCGACCGTCAGGGCTAATCACCGACGCCAGGGAACCATCTGGTAAATTCGCCGAATCCCTCTCTGCAAAGGATAGGGTTCTTAAACGTGCTATCATCCATGACACGGGACCAACAGTTTAACGTCTCTTCCAAAAGATGGTGCACCTTTTAAAATCAAATCACAAATCTTAACATCGGCGTTGGCCGGTTCGGGACTTCGACCTGCGACCAGAAGCGTGAGTAGTCGATGCACTTACTACTGCGCCACACCACACATTGAATATATTGGTATTTAATATCAACCATCTTATATTGTGGGGATTTGAGACATCAGCAGTAGTCGCAGTTTTTTTCTGAGCAGGCTCCATATCATTGGTATTATATCCCATATTGCAATGCAATATGCAATATTCCAGTATTGTAACAGTTGTTGTGATCAGACTTTCCCAGAGGCAAGGGCAATAATGTCAGTATTTTAAAAATAATAACATAAAATGAACAGACATGTCATGAAATATGTTATTAAGCTTCATTAAAGTATTGAGGTAACCCATTATGTGAGTCTTTTTTGTCACAAATTAAATTTTCTTCATAAGTGAGGCATTGTCATTATATTTCATCACGACGAGTGAAATTGATGATCATTATTACTTTGCTGGAATTCTCCATATTCAAGGCCATATTATAATATAACTGACCACAGAATGAAACAAACACCAGCGCATACATTATGTGGTAAAATCGGCTTGCGGCATCTTCTAATATCAGTCTTGACGACTTTTTCTAAAAGAAAATGCCAAGGAAACTACATATTTCCGGATACTTCTGACTGTCCTGCATTTCAGAAAAGCTCTGAACCAAAATAGTATTGGAAATTTAATACCCAATGCAACTAAGATATGAAGACGGATATTATCAAAGGCTTTGGAGAAGCCTAAGAAGACAAATTCTACCTTCAATTTCTCCAACATACTCAATATCATGTATTTATACGACAGAGAGTTATTAGACAAGAATTTGCTTTGGGGTTAACAATGAAGCAATGTTGTATTCATCAGGGTCATTTCCCTTTCTGTCCCCACGCCACGAAATCTCCCTTCTCAAAAACTGTATTGTTCCTCTTTTGTTCATGACGAACATGTTATTATCTAGTTAGTAATCAATTCAATAAAATATTAGCATGGTGGTTCATCAAAACAATCGAGTTATCGATTGCATTAATGCGGTGGAAAATTGTTCTGGAGACAAAGTTCCACATTATTTTCCATAAGATTTTGATCTGTTGATTTCGCTGGCCAAGGCAGTCGGATGATATGACCTTGCTGAAGTGCTCTTTCTACCATTCCTGCGCGATTGTACACTTCCAGCGTGTATTTCGACGTGGTTTATCGACATCAACAATAAGAAGATGACTTCACCGGGAAAGGTTTATACTAATAGTACATTTATTCATGAAATTACAGTGATACGGTATACATAGGTCACAAAATCTATAGGAATAACAAATAATACTTGAATACGTATCATTATTATAGAAGAAACACACTCTACTTTTAAGTTGGGATTTGAATCTGAGTGATCCAATAATTTTTAGTATGTTGCGTAAGTTATTGTAAAACTTCACTGCCCAGTTAGTATCCAGGTCCATCCTGGCATCTGCTAAGTCTCTTATAGGCCGGGACAAATTTTTGCTTGATTCTAGTATTGTGATTGTGGATATCTCCATGTGTTGCAAGTGAGGGAAGGTTTATCCTGCCATGAAGACAACACTCATATCTGAACTGACATGGAGCTGTCAGTATCAGTGGAGAAGGGCACTTTCATGACACAAAGAGCTTCGCAACTATAGGGGGCTTAAAAAAATAGTGGATACCACTGGCATTTCAGGTAAGTCCGGTGGTTTTTGATTACATGGGACCTGATATGAACTGTAGAGAAATGATCACCGGCAACGGGCTATGGAAAGTCAATGATGTACAAACGCCGGACTCCATTGATACCCATCTGCCAGAAGACTAGACATGTGTACATTGAAAATGTTAACAGACTCATGAATGGGGCAAGACAAATCATATTGTCAGGCCGCCTTGACCAGCGAACTCACCAAATAAAAATTCTTTTGAAAACATGTAGATGTCCAGAGCGGTGCCGGATTGATTCGCCAGTAGACGAATGGAATAATTTTCCTGATTTTCCGGAGACAATCTTGCTTGTTTCAATGCACCATCGTTTCAATTTATTCTTGGATGGAGAAGGACGTGATACTGTTGACCGATTGTTGTTGAATTACAGTGGAATTATCTAGTTTTAGTTCATGTAGGATCACCAACATCGTTCTTGAATATTGGTTACCAATTCATTCAAATTATTTTTATTGTTATTAACAACCGTAGTTTTTTGGGACGTATCTGTATTATATATTTGAATAGAAAAACAGATTTCCTTGAAATTTTTATGTAGAAGAAGTATATCTATTGAAAGTCGCTACGTAAGAATGGTTGCCTGAGATATTCGGTTTTGAAATCATAAATACATGCGATTTTGAAAATTTGGCGAAGGCAACCTGCTAGAGCTTATAAAATTTGTCGTATGGTTGCTACATATTTCCAGTAAAAAGATAAAATTCAACTAGTGTGTGACGTAAACAGCTTTCATTCAAATATTATTAGAAAGAAAATTGAAAAAAAGAGGAAATACAAACTTCAACTCCCTGTAGCTCTGTAGCGGAGCATTGCCGGACACATGTTCATGGAAAGTCTTCTTATTATTTCAAAGCAGGTAGACTCATCCTTTTTTTACTCAATTAAAATGCAAAACCCGGCTTGATCATGATCTCAAAATAACACGTATTCTTTATTTCAAAATCAAATATCTCGAGAATGGTTTGCACGTAGCGACTTTCAACAATTCCACTTATTCTGTGTGAAAATGTTGCGGAAATGAGTTTTTCTATCTAAAAATATTATACAGCTACCTCCAAAAAATCACGGCTGTTGATAATAATAAAAATAAGTGTAGATAGCGCCCTCCAGCAGTTGGGGCAATACTAAAATCAAATTTTGATTTTGCACGACAAAAAACACCAAATGTCGTCAAAAGATCGGCTTCAGCTTTAAATCTATTGAGGAAAAACAGAAATAAGATCAAAACTTCAACATTTCTGTGTATTCTTTCAACGACTAGCCTTTGCCACCACATTTATGAAACAAATCTTCTTATTTCCATTTATATTATCATCTGCTGCTCTGTATAAAACTAAATTTGAATATTCTCCAACAAACATTATTATTTTCTACTCTGCATCCAGAATGAAACATAATTTCCAAAATATGAGGGGGGTCCAAGACTTTAGACGTTGTGTGTAGTATCTGGCAATATTTACATTGAAATGATTGATCAGACTTTTTGAGATTTTGAGATGAAAAATTGGCATATTAATCGAAGTGTTTTATGTACATACATAATCACATATAATATATTTCTCAGTGGAAGTCAACTTTACTAAATTGATTTGTATCTTCCACAAGATCATTTTCTACCCTGATTATAAGGCTGTCATCAATCCAGGCAATTGAGATGATCATCAAGTATAGATCTTTTGCATCAGAAATAAATTGTCTGGCAAATTTGCCTCTCAAATCACATTCAGTGAATCTGATAGGTTCATTCAACGATAAAATTTGTCCGGACTGATTTCAAGATTATAATTTGATGAAAACGCATTCATTAATATTAAATCACACGTCAGCATTTTCTTATATTTTGGAAACATTTCTATTTGATAAACTTGGAACTCAGTTTCATACAGAAATATGATTACATGATTTATATTCTAAGTCTTCATGGAAAAAATATGTTGATGAATATTGTGGTTTGTATATTGTGATTTATTATCTGAAAAAGAAAAAAATCATCATGAAAAGTTTTGGAACACTGAAAAACGATTTTAATAGGTATTATGCTTGATCCCAGTTTCACAATGTCTGGTCACCTAACCAAAAGAATTCACAGTAACCAATGGTTAAGCCATGTATCGTTTCACATATGAAAGACTCAGATTTCATAGACATTTTGAGGTAAATCTTTCATCCAGGGACGACATCATTCGACAACCCTGACAGAATCACCAAATCTGGCCGCAAGGCAACTACTAATTCTACTGTGGCTGGAGTATACAGAGGGGCTGGACTGACAACGGTTTCCAAGCAGCAGAGATATTTGCTAATTCGGAAATAGCAACTAGAGAGAAGTTGAAAAGAGACACAGAAGATATTATTGTTATCTATTCTGACAGACAAGCGGCACCAAGGAAAATATGCAAGCAATGGCTCAGACGCTCGCTACTCAAAGAATGCAGAGATGCTCTGTATCCTGGGTGAGAGTGAGAGGGTCAAACTGTGATGAGTATCGTTTAAAATCGTCACCGTAAAGTCAAAACCTCGCATCTCGAATTTTGCATGTTTTGAGTTGAGAACGAGAATGTATCAAATCTAGTCATTGCGATTGCGCGTAATAGGTAAAACCTTTCATGTCGATACATGATGATACGTGGTTCCGTTTTATCAAAGTTTTTTACCTTGGTTACGAGATTTAAGCTATTTCTCAAATAGATTTTTTGTGTTTCCTCTGAATTGCAGTTTGGACAGTGGACGAGCTAGCCAGACTAGGGGGTCTTCATCATTCCAGCCCTGAGCAGAATAATACCTGTAAACTTCCGAGACCTCAAGGGAACAAAACAGTGAAGAACTGGAGTGAGAAAACGAGATGTAGGCAAGCCAAAAGAATGACAACACAACACAACAAACCAAGGACGACCCAGTTGCTGAACAAGAGTCAACTGCCTCTTACATTTTTCAGAAATATGCGAATCACCCTTGTCTCTACCGTGAAAGGGCGGAGGAAACCTCCTACATACTCCTGGTCTGCCATAGATGGAGTCGCCTGAGAAGGAAGGTTCTAGGAGCGGAAACCCTTTTTTGAAGATGATTGGTAGACCTGAGCCAAGATGGCCTGCTCCACATCAAAATGGAGACGGGACGCTCCGAGGAATAGTTACGGTTGACGGAGTTGGTAAAAAGGGTCACCAGGCCTCACTGGGCTTTCGTCCTCCCACCATTACCAATACCAAGGATAACTTTAACCATCTATGAATATGCGTAAAGATTTTCATGGCTCTTGGACATGCGTTTTGGTGTCCAAGTTCTCAAAGTTCATGAAAAAACATGGAACTTTTGTATTAAGCTCATTCAAATATCTTTTGAAATAAACTCTCTAAGTGGGTTGCAAAAATATACGGTAAGATCCTTTACTTATCAGTCCCACTCTGTTATCCAAAGAAATGTCGAGTTTTTCTTAAGTTGAAGCGTAGCATATGTTTTGAAGTCTTAACCCGACTTGATTGAACTAGAGCTTGCTAATGAAAGATCTTTTCAATTCTAGAGAATTTTCAGTTGGTCAAAAAAATCAAAACTGTGAACGACATTTCCGTGAAAAACATTCCAAAGATCAATTGAGAAAAACTTTGACTTCTTCTACATTGATCCAAAACTCATCAGATAAAAATATGATGTCCTCGGATGTCTGTTCAAACTTCTATTTTGGAAAGAAAATAAAGCACGACTTCTATTTTACTTATCAATACCAAGAGTCAAGTAGAGAAATATTATAGACAAAATGAGAGTCATTGTGATGAAGTGGATTATATTGCCCAGGCTGGCCAATATTGCATTCGCAAACCAAGAAAATACAACAAAACACCCATCCAATGATGTCTATAGAAATGATTGAAATTCAAAAATCAATATTGATTTCGATCTAATTTTTTCAACCATGCTCAAGGGAAACATAAGCAGCTAAATGGCGGAGTTAAAGACAGACATGTTGTCGAAAATATCCATTGAGAAAAATGACCCATTTCTTTTCTATGTCGCGAGTGATGGCGACATATCATATTGAAGGATCCCGGGAAAATAACGGTTATAATATCAAAAAATTACTAAGAAAGTTTGGGTGAAAGAGTGAAGAAATCATTAAATGACGTATGTGTAGGTATAAAAATATGATTATATATTCCAAAAATAACTTTTGATCATTAGAATTCGAAAACATTGTTTTCCTACGGGCGTTTCGTTTTGAAAGTTGAACTTTTTCACACGATTTTTGTATTGTTAAAAATGAAGATATTGATGACTATTTGAAAGATTTTTGCTACTTCAAATAAAATGGACAAAAACACTCGAATGAGAAAAAAAGTACTTTACAATTTTGAAGAAAAAATCGCCAGAACAGGTAAGCTGAGAAATATTTTAAAATGCAGGGTCCAAGAATCCAATGTTTCCGATGAATATATCATGATGAAAAAATGTCACTTCATTATTTTTTCGTCCAAACAAAAATCTTGCGGAAAAGTTACTTTTCCGCACTAGTGCTGTAAAGTTACTTCTCCGCACGATTTTTGTATTGTCAAAAGTGAGCATGTTTAGGACTAATTAAATGATTTATGTTACTATTCTACCTTATGTGGTATTTTGAGGTATTATTAGAAAATCTTTGCGTATCAAAAACTTATTTTTTTCAAAATCAGATGGACAAAACCACTCGTAGAAAAAACATTGTACCCAACTCTTGCGGAAAATGTCTTTTCCGCTCTTAACGGCTTGCCTGAATTCCGCGTCGTTCATGCAACTGCCGTCGCGTGCGGAAAAGTACCACTTTCCGCACTTGTTATGTAAATAACTATCTCGACTGTATCAAAAATCTCAATACGAGCAAGGTGAGTAATAAATAAGGGCTGCTTCATTAGATGTTTAGATGCTGATGGTTTGAGTTACGAAACAAGCACTGTATCCGACATATTTGAAAGTACAGCAAATGCCAAACAACTTTTGACCAACGTCATAATTGCCACCAATCACGTTGTTATAGAGTTTGCTGGTGGCCAAATTTGGTCACCAGCAAATGCCATAATTCGCTTGGTGGTAGTTATGACGTTAATCGAAAGTTGTTTGGCATTTGTTGTAAAAAGAAGTAAACGTTTAATATTATATTAATGAAAAACATTTTTATAATAGATATCACAAGTATACGTGAGCACAACAAACACCATCGGTATAATTTATTATCATTCCCAGCTCATTCACTAGATTCACTACCAAAATACAGTATTACTGAATTCACTCAACTATTCACAGTTTGTTGAAGGTTTATTCTAAAATAGCTAAGACGAGCATTTCATTTATTAATTCAGCATTCATATTTATCACTGTTCAGAATACAGTTTAGAGTGGTGAATCGCAATTGCTTTATGAAGTCAAAATCTGAATGGTCTGATGTAAAAAAGTTAAAGCCGGTTGAAAATATTCTCTAGCTTGAATGAATGCCATCCGTAATGCGGATCCACAAATCTAGATATAAAAGTCTTGATTCCAAATAGATCAACTCAATTTACTTCGACATTTTCACCAATCTTTTTGTTATCTGCATGCACTTACCTTGGTTTTTTTACACTATATGCAGCCTTTCTGAAGTAGGGGAGTATCTTTCCACTCTACTTCGTCCTTCGCCGCACTGAACACCCGCATCTCACCCCTTCATTTCAAAGATTTTGTGGTGGGGGAAGTTTTCCCAGATCCTGCCGCCCTTGGTGTAGTATTGCTTCAACTTTCGCCGACTCTGGGTCGGATATTTTCTCGATTTTCACGAATATTTCGCGTGTTCGTTCTGATTTTCCGACTTACATTTTGTCAGGCGGTGTTCTCGAGATAGTTCCTGTTTATTCGCGCTGTGAAAAAGATTAAAAATTGAGACTAACTGACAGTCGAAGTTTGGAGAAGTTCTGGATTTTGAGTTGTCGTATTCGGCTTGCTGTGGTACAGTGCTGTGATTAGTGAGTGAACAGATCTTCTGTTGATGGTGTTATGTGACCGGTTTTTATTTCTGATATAGTCATCGTGACTTTGATGGATACACTGAGGGACTTGAATAATAGCCATTTTTAAATATCACGGTAGGTGCATTCTTACATCTCATGTTAAACTCTCATAGATTCACCAGTCAATTTTTATTCTTAAGACCTTCATCCAAAACACTCCTGATTTGAAAGGAGTTTTGGAAAGAATTATTTCAATTGAAAAATTGAGCGATAATTAGATTTTAAAAATCATTTTCCAAAGAGAACGTTCTTGACAAACGTTTTATTTGCATGAAATTGGATCGGGTATAGAGACAATCAATATCACAAAGTGAAGAAAGATAAATCTAGAAGTGGGAGGATGTAGAATAAAAGATTATAGTGGAAAGGGATTCAAATTGGGAAAAAGATCCCATATTATTATTCACTATTCTGATAGATTTTCCTTCTTATGAGTCAAGGTGCACTCAGATAAATCTTGAGAGTCGGTCGACTGATGGTAACTCAAAAACATTATTTATGAAATACGCAATTGGGTGAAAAAATCAACAGGAAAAGCAGAATCCGAAATTGTATTTTTCTTTATCTGTAATCCAAGCTTCATGATGATGATTTGCGCCTGGTTAGCTGTCCATGTAGAAGTTTTGACCAAAAAGCAAAAAAAAAATTGCGCAGGCGCTATTACACATGAACTTGGAATAAATAAGATTCTTCAACAACCCTTCATCAAAACAGAAACAGAGTTTTTACGCACTTGATTGAAAAATCACATGCTGATAGTTCTCCTAGCTATGATGACGATCATCTATACACTCTTTTCTTAGCTATAGAAATAACTGAACATAGTTACCAATGATTACTCACTGTTAGATTGATTATTTTGATATCTGTTGATGTTCAAATGATTTGAAATTGTGTATATCATGACCTAGTGAGTTGTGAAGATACGTTGATTTTGCAGACGTACAAAACAAAATTTTGATCACGTTTTCGAGTTCTTGAGACGAAGGTATGATGAAAAAAAAAATCACGGCATGTCGATAATGAATTGCGACTCAGAAGATAAGATTATGCAATTCCGAAATTGAAAGTGAGAAAAAGTGTGATGAACACTACAAATTCAAGTCTTATCATTGATGGTTCTATCGCAACAATTCAAAAAAACGTGATAGTGGAAGTTTTGTGGAGCCGAAGTTGTATACAGGGCGTCCAAGATCAACTGGTCACTACTCATAAAGCAAATAGAGGAACCATAAATAAGAAGTTTAAGATGGGTTACCCATGGCCGGAAGTGCTCCGTTTCCTAGATACAGGGTTTAAAAGTATAAAAAAAAAAAAAATTGCATTTATTTCGAAAATCGCTCTACGGATTTTGATAAAATTTTTCAGGGTTTGAATACTACACGGTATTCATGTTTTTGAGCATTTGAAAAAAAATACCCCGCCCAGGGTCGGAGTTGTACTAGTGTCCTTCAAAGCGTTGACAATCAAAAATTTTCAGTTTTGGTAACGGTAGAAAATCCTACTGTTCTACTCGTCGAAGAGAAAAAACTCAGGAGAATTTTTTCATCGGAAATTGGATGAGTATTCTGAGAAAAAACAAAATTTGTCCAAAAGAGAGTGGCGTGTAATTTCTGTTTTCTCGAATAACAAAACACCCTGGATCTAGGAAACGGGGCACTTCCGGCCATGGGTCCTCCATTTCAAATTTCTTAATTATGATTCCTTTATTTGCTGTATAAGTACTGACTAGTTTATCTGAAACACCACGTTTACTTGAATCTTGAATGTTGTATTTTTTAATTTTTGAGATAATATCAGCTACTGAATACCAATTAAGGCGTGCATTGTACATGCAGCCATGGGAAAAAAATTATTTCTTCAGGACTGGACTGTTGTATCTTAGAAAAATATAACGCTCTCTCTGAAAGTCTTGACCTTTACTCTGAAAGTCTTGACCAGTTGAGTACCCTGTATATATTATTTTCCTGATATGACGTGTAGCCTAGGAGATCTATTTTGTTTCTGTGGTGACTTCCTTTTCACAGGATGTGAAACTCTACTACATTTTTGAAGATAATCATATTTGCGACCCGACCGAAACTTATTCAATACACCGTGGGCTAAAATAAATTGAAACACAATTTGACCCTGAATAACTTTTTTGTTTGTGTATGGATTTTTCATCATATTTGGAGTTCAATATAAGAAGATCTTAGTAAAAATATCTAACGTGCGTTACTGTCAGCGAGTTCACTTGAATATAGGAGTCGTTGTTTAGATACAATACATAAATTTTAATCTTTTCATGAAGATTTTCACATCCGACGATTCTTTCACATCCTGTGGTAGTGCATTGAACATTCCAAATTCATCACTAAATATAGATCTTTGCATAAAAGTTCTTCTAGTGAAGGATATGACAAACCCATCACCCGATCTAATATTATAGAAATGCTTCGCATATCGAGCCAAAGCCTGTAGTCCAGTAATCCAAGGTTTTAAAACGGCGTTTCCAGGACAAAAATGTAGAAGTAGTTTTCTCACTGATTCTATATGTTTTTTATTCTGCTGAATCTGAATTTGAGGTTTGCCACCTCGCCAGGTGTCGGCTTCACAACGAAAATTGCAGAAAACCTCAAAATTTTGACATTTTTCTCAGTTTTTCAAGTATAACTCGAAAATTATGGTTTTTTTGAGAATAACTGTGGAGCTCCAGATGAAAGTAGTGTGAGGAAAATCTGGGAATTGCCCACCATACCTGGATCTATCAGAAAATCCGAACAGGATGATAGGTGAAACCTTCCTTTAACAAATCAGAAGTGGGATAGACACGTGCTCTTGTCAGTGGCTGTACTGGCTGTTTTAACTCGTGGAAAATTCGAATATGCCAAAATATCGAAGAAAACAAGCACGGAAGAAGCGTCGCCGTAATCGTGACGATTCTAGTACTACTGATAGTTCAAGCAACGATGATTCAAGTAGTTCTAGCAGTATTAGTAGCAGAAGTGACAGTGACAGTGATCGCAAAAAAATTAAAAGACAAACACGGAAATGGAAGCATAAGATAAAGAGCTTGGAAGATCGCCTGACATCCCGAGCAGTTCGAGGTGGACGATTTGAAGGTAGAATTGATGGTGTTCCTGCTTTTCAAGGAGGTTCTGGAACCATGTCAATAGAACAGTGGTTGCGTAAAATAGATTCCACTGGAGATATGTTTGATTGGGACGACAAGGCCCGCATATTTTGTATGACAAACAAGCTGGCGGGGCATGCAAAGAATTGGTATAATAATCAAAGTGAGTTCAAGTTGTCATGGGGTGAGTGGAAAAACAAATTATTAGAATCATTTCCAACGCAAACAGGCATTTTTGCTAAATTGAAGGAACTTGTTGTTCGAGAAAGAAATCAAAATTTAGTGGATTTCTATTATAAAAAGTTATCTTTGGGTCAAAGTTGTTTAGATGACAGTATTATAGTGGAACTGATCATAAATACAATAAACGATTCTTTTTTTTTTTAAATACGTTGCGAAAGCGGCAGGGTGTACCTCTAATCAGAACTTATTGCAATATTTGATTGTAATAATGAACATTTAAAAAATTCGATATCTTATGGCAAAGACTTTAATAAAAACCAAAACATAAATACAGCAAATCCAGTGGTAAAATTTCAAAGTTCAAAACTCTCATGCTATTCACGTCATGAAGAAGGACATAAAAAAATTGACTGTCCAAATTTGAAATCAAAAAAACTGTGTAAATTTTGTGAAATTAAAGGGAATTTGGAACATAAGTGTTTTAAAAAGAAAAACTGAGCAAACTATTAGAAAAATCATGTGCACTTCAAATGACGCTGGTAATGAAAATTTTTATAAAATTGCTAAGATAAACGAGCAAGCTGTTTCCGCATACATCGATTTTGGTAGTTCATGCAATACCATAAAGATACATTTTGTGAACAAGTTGCAATTTGATGTAAGACCTGATAAAAAATAATATTGTTATTGAGGGGTATGGCGGAGCTGTGGTTATTCCTTAAAGTGTTGTTACTGAGTTTATAGATATTGACGGTATCAAAATATCTACGGAATTTTATGTAGTACCTGATCATGTACAGACAGTAGATGTTTTGATAGGACGACCAGTTACAGAAAGAAAGGACATTTTTATTTATAAAACGTCAGAACGTTTAGTGTTACTTCAGACAAATTATTTTGACGGACTTCCCCATTGTGAAGAAGAAATGGTGAAATTCAAAACTTACCTGGACAAAAAAGGATCTCACTCCAAGAGTTGGAAGATGGTGGCTTTCAATGCAAGAGTTTGATTTTTAAGTAATTCATCGACCGGGCACACAGATGCAGCATGTTGACGCTCTTAGTCGAAATCCAGTTATCATAAATGCAATCAACACCAACGATTGGGTTATAGCAGTTCAAAGTCAAGACCCAGATATCTCTTTACTTCGAGATCAAATTTTAAACAGTGTTGCGGAAACAAAATTTCATTTCCCAAAGCGAATAGCCAAAATGTTTCATGATGATAACGGAAACCCAGGATGGCAAGAAAACTCACCAGGCAGCTCAGGAAACTTACTGGTTTAAAGATATGCGCCAGTTTTTGGAAAAGTTTGTGAAAAACTGTATTCCATGTATGATTGCTAAGCGACCAACGGGAAAACGTCAAGTGGAACTACATCCTATAGAGAAACAAAAACAACCTTTTCATACTTTACATTTAGATCATGTGGGGCCATTTTGTAAAACTTCAGCAGGAAATACACAAATCTTGGGTATCATTGATGGATTCACTAATTTCGTATGGTTAGAGGCTGTACCAGATACCAGCAGTAAATATGTCTGTCAAACTTTAGAACAACTAATTGAGTTTGTCCATGCTCCGGTTAGAGAGAGGGAAAGGATCTGACTGTCATGAATTCAAAAAATTTTGTGAAAAGTATAATATTCAGCATGTCAAAAACGCGATTGCTTCTCCAAGAAGTAATGGACAAATTGAACGCCTGAATCGTACAGTTTAAGATGCATTGAGAGCATGCATCAAGGATGAGCATGATGGATGGGATAAATATTTGATTCACATTCAAAGAGACCCAATTCATCACAGGAAACTCGTCTTACCCAGCAACTAAATGAAAGTATTGAGGTGCTAAGAATATCAGCGAAAAGAAGATGTGATTTAGTAGAGAAGAAAATGAAGTTACGTTATGACAAGAATAAAAGAAAACCCCAAAAATTTCAAAAAGGAGATTCAGTGCTGGTAGAGCGAACCAAATTGATCCGTGGCCTTAGTAGTGGGAAACTAGTTCCCAGATATATTGAATCAGTGAAAATTATGGATGTATTGGAAAATGACAGATACCGTGTAGTGTCATTTTCAAGAGATAGAAGACGATTCAAGGGGGTGGTTGCTAGTGATCGCTTGAGAAAGTTTACACCGCAAACTGTTGATTAACCAACCACTTGGTTGAAATATGTTTTGTCATATTGGAGAGAATATATGGTTATTATTGATTTATTTTTAGTAGTAGTTATAAGTTACTTGATTGATGAGTAATCATTTATTGTATACTAGCCAGCAAGCAAACAAGCAGTAACTCATATTTCCATGTTTCTAATTCAAAAAGTAGTCTTGACTTCAAGATATGGTTTGAGTCGACTGGAGGTTCAATATGCGAAATGGTAGACAAGTCATGTAAATCACATGACATGGATTATCAAGCCAGAAGCTGTGAAAATGGTTGAGTGGTTCAGTATACCACGCAGATAAGTATTTGACAGTCCAGTGAATTGTGGGATAGTCCAGTGTACTATTATCTGAGTTGTGGTCCAGTGTACTATAACAATAACTGTCCAGTGTATTGTCAGAGTTATGGTTCTGTGTACTCTAAAGATAATAGTCCAGTGTGCTATGAAAAAAAAAAACAAAATAACAGTCCAGTGAACTGTAGGATAGTCCAGTGTACTGTCCGATAGTCCAGTGTACTATTATCAGAGTTGTGGTCCAGTGTACCATAACAATAACAATCCAGTGTATTGTCAGAGTTATAGTTCAGTGTACTCTAAAGATAATAGTCCAGTGTGCTATGAGAAAAAAAACAAAATAACAGTCCAGTGAACTGTGGGATAGTCCAGTGTACTGTCCGATAGTCCAGTGTACTATTATCAGAGTTGTGGTCCAGTGTACTATAACAATAACAATCCAGTGTATTGTCAGAGTTATAGTTCAGTGTACTCTAAAGATGATAGTCCAGTGTGCTATGAGAAAAAAAAACAAAATAACAGTCCAGTGAACTGTGGGATAGTCCAGTGTACTGTCCGATAGTCCAGTGTACTATTATCAGAGTTGTGGTCCAGTGTACTATAACAATAACAATCCAGTGTATTGTCAGAGTTATAGTTCAGTGTACTCTAAAGATAATAGTCCAGTGTGCTATGAGAAAAAAAAAACAAAATAACAGTCCAGTGAACTGTGGTATAGTCCAGTGTACTATTATCAGAGTTGTGGTCCAGTGTACTATAACAATAACAGTCCAGTGTATTGTCAGTTATAGTTCAGTGTACTCTAAAGATAATAGTCCAGTGTGCTATGAAAAAAAAAACAAAATAACAGTCCAGTGAACTGTGGGAAAGTCTAGTGTACTGTCCGATAGTCCAGTGTACTATTATCAGAGTTATGGTCCAGTGTACTGTAACAATAACAGTCCAGTGTACTGTCAGATAGTCCAGTGTACTATCACCAGTAAGTATTGAAGTCCAGTGCACTATAATAATAGTGGCCCAGTGCGGTACTATTAGCAGAATTATAGTCCAGTGTACTATAATAATAATAGTTCAGTACTGTACTATTAGCAGAATTATGGTCCAGTGTACTATCAGAGTTCAGGGTTAAAGTTCAGAGTACTATAATCATATTTTTAATGGTCCATTGTAGATACCATGGAAAATTATATTGCTGACATTTGTGATTGCCCAGCTACCCAAGGCGCGAGGACGCTCCATTGTCAGGACAGCCGAATGTGAGGAAAATCTGGGAATTGCCCACCATACCTGGATCTATCAGAAAATCCGAACAGGATGATAGGTGAAACGTCAGTCGTTGACAAAAAATCAAGAGAAGACCTTGTAAAAAAACTGTATCAATTGCATATTGAGTTGAAGAAAACGGTTCATCAAAAAATATTATTCTTTTTATAAATTCCTTTAACAGTAGATAAAATTTGCAACAAATACATATAGTTACTTTGAACTTCAGATATTCCATGCCGTCGATACATCGGGTAGAAAAAATGCCATCTCTTGACATTCCGTCAAAAAGTTGATAAAGCTATTTTTTCACGGATTTTCCGCACCGATATCCGTGTGGAAAATCAGATTTCCCGCACCAGTGCGGAAAAATCAACAATATCATAAGCAAACAGCAACCAGGTTTCCAGGTTACTATGGTCGCTTAGTTACACATTTTGGTATTTCTAATAGTTTGTCATATAGATTGTTTCAATAAAAATTATGATAATAAATAATTCTCCGCACTTGTTTGGTAAATAGCTATTACATAACAAGTGCGGAAAATTAGTTTTTCCGCAAGTGTTAGGTACAATAGTTTTTCTACAGACGTGCGGAAATAAGGATATAATTCGAAATTTAATTTTTTTCATTAAACCAAATTATATGACAAACTATTAGTTGATTGAAAGTGACTAATTATTTGCAAAAAGCTAGTAACTACATAGAAAACTGTTTGAAAAAATATTATTTGTTGTAATTGACATGGTAGGTAACCGAAAACTGACAATTATAGGCGTTATTGATTAAATTGGTAGCATTTTGATGGTTAGCGTCTTTGGTGTTGACAATATCATTGACACTGTTTCTTCTTAACTTGTCATTCTGATGCTGATTCACTGGTCCATTATTGTCAGCAATATTATCAATTTTAGACAGGAAATTTGTAGAAGGCGGAAGCGAATTTTCTCCTTTAGTACGTAGAATTTGGTTTGCTATGTGTTTTTTGTTCCCTATGGATTCGTCCACATATGATTCTGCAACTTTTGTAGATTGCCATCCCCCGAGACGTTTCAAATTAGAAATATCCACTCCAGCGTCGGCCAACATAGTAGCCGAAGTGCGTCCATAACAGTGTCCGATAAAGGACTTTGGATTTGGAAGTTTCAAAAAAGCAGCCAAGTCCGATGTCATCTTACCAAACCTATTGATACCAACAGTTTGATGGGTGCATTTACCTTTTTGGAAATTGACAAAAAACCTTTGATGGGGTACATTTGGGACGCAGAGACATGTACTTCTTGATTGAATTAAGATTTTTTTCTCCTGTTATGACAAAGCTTCTACTCTGGTGAGTCTTGCTATCTGGTATTTTCCCCAGAAACAGATTTTTCTGCTCGATTACGTTTTCACTCAACAGATAAGTTAATTCTTCACGCCTACAGGCTCCAGCGATGCCAATTATACTTGCGGTTATGATTAGTAAATAAGTATCGTCGGGCGCAGTGTTCAAAAATTCTTCAACATGTTCGTGGTTTGAAACTTTAGACTTTTTTGGTCTAAAACCAACCATTATTTTATTTTTTTACAGCAATCAATTCAAAATGCTTGCTGATATCCACGTTATTCCTAATCTTTAGAATAGATCTTACCATTAAGTACTTGGACCACATTGTAGAAGGTTGGAAACTCTTTGAAATTTCTTGAAAGTAAACTAGAAGCACCTCTTCTTTACTAATGTTGCTTATTTTCTTGTTGGCACACCATTTGATAAACTTTTCATATTCTTGATGGTACCTGACTTTGGATTTTTCTGGAATCAAATGCAAATCTACTTCTTCTGCTGCCTTCAAAATAAACACATCTTTGCCAAAAAAATCAAGTGTTCATTTTGAACACGAAATTCAATGAAGCAAACTCTTGGAGTTGACCTATCATTTAAAAAACAATGATAAAGCGACATTTTGACAAGCTGTCATAACAACAGTAATAACAGCAAAGACTTGCAACTTGGCAATAGGGTAGTCAACTAATTTTTGATTATAATCAATAGTTCTGAGGACACTTGATTCTACAATCCAAGTATATCCTTGGAATAAGCAATACTCCGTATAATTAGCATGGGTTATACGAATACATATCTGGACTAGAAAGTCTGTAGTTTGTGACCAGAAAACAAAAGCAGGTGGAAGAAATCTTGATAAAAATTATGTGAAATAGTCGATATCCCGACATCATACAGAAAAAGACATCGTAGCTCAGTACAGAAAACCTCAAAATGTTGGCATTTTTTCAGTTTTCCAAGTATAACTCGAAAACTAAGCGTTTTTTGAGGATAACTATGGAGCACCGGATGAAAGTAGACAAAATTTTCTACAATTAGGTACATATAATTACTTTGAACTTTAGATTTTCCATCATGCGATATATCGGGTGGAAAAAAATGGCATCTCTTGACATTCTGTCAAAAAGTTGATGACATTATTTCAAGTTCGCGCTTTATACTTCTCCAAAATCAATTATTTCATGACTACCTGACAAGTCCTTACATCTAGGGATTTGGCAAACGTGAGTGAGGTCTATATACACTCATGGACAGATAGATAGCACATGTCAAACATTTGATGAAACTTTGATTCTGCATCAGTGAATTGGAAAATAATATGGGATCTGAGAACTTCAATACATTTGTCAGTTCAAGTGTTCTGGCGATTTTTTTTCAAAATTAGATCAGGGCCCTTTCGTCACGTTTAGAAAAACGACTACAAATTTGAATTTCTCTTTTGTGTAACTTTTGATCAAAATGGCTAGTACCATTCGAAAGAAGTGCTAAATAAACAGGGTGTTCATTGATTGAATGCCAATACTCAAGGGTGATGATCTTTGGATGATTTTAAGACAAAAAATTCATATGAACATAGGTCCGCAAGGGCTTAATTTTCAAGATACAGGGTGTTGAAATATTAAAAAATAGATGATTTTTTTATAATTACTTTGATACTATTCCAGATATCCTGATGAAATTTGGTACACGTCTCCTAGGCTTCAATATGCATTTTGTGATGTTCAAACAATTTCATTATTTTCAATAGTGGCGTCGGTACGGGCTTTGCACTAAATATTTTTGAAGAAAAAACTTGTACGCCACTGCCTCTTTTCAAAATAAAAATTAGTTTTGAAATCTTCATTTATTTCTAAGCCAATTTGTTCTCTTGATTTTTTTCCATCCGGCGCATTCAAATCAGTGGCGCCCTCTCTAACATTCCCATGCATTTTGATGCATAGAAGACGTGTATCAACTCTCAAGAAGATATCTGGAATAATATCAAAGTGATGATAAGAAAAAAGATTTTTTTTTATAAATTTCAACACCCTGTATTTTAAAATCTATGCTCTTGCGGACCCATGTCCATATGAACGTTTTGTCTTAAAATCATCCAAGGATTATCACCCTTAAGTATCGGCATTCAATTAATAAACATCCTGTGTGTTGTACTTCCTGAAAATTTCACAATAATTGCCCAAAGGATAGTCCACCTATGAGATCATATGTGAAGAAGTTTCATTTTCAATCCTTTTTTTTAACGTGCCAAAAGGACCCCAAACAAATTTTTGAAAAAAATCGCCACGACACGTAGGCTTTCGATTGGATTGAATTTCTCAGATCCACCATCATTTTCTTGATCACTGATGCAAATCAAAGTTTCATCAGATTTTTTAATGTGATATTTATCTGACCATGAGTGTATATGAACCTCACTCACGTTTTCCAACTCCTTAGATGTAACCAAGACCTACCAGGTAGTCATGAAATGATTGATTTTGGAAGAGTATAGAGCGCGAACTTGGAATAATGTTTTTCTACAGCCGTGCAAAAAATGAATTTTTCACACCGATATCCGTGTGGAAAATCAGATTTTCCGCACGGATATGTCAAAATTAACAATATCATAAGCATACAGCAACCAGGTTTCCAGGTTACTATGGTTGCTTAGTTACACATTTCGACATTCATTATTATTTATTTGTCATTAGTTGCATCAGGTTTCCAGGTTACTATGGTTGCTTAGTTACTATTATTAGAAATCAGGGAACTCACATTTCGACATTATTATTATTTATTTGTGAATAGGTGCTTTTAATACGTGCCTATCTTCCGTTAATTATCATTAAAATACATTTAAGTGAATTTGTCAGTCTCGCCATGGAAGACGGGGTCCCAGATTATACAGGGTGTCCCAGCAAGGGTAGCCACCGGCCATATCTCAGAAACTACTGGACCTAAAAGTTCAGGAAAAAAAAATTATCACTAAAGTGGCCACGAGAAAATGCTGGGAAATATTTATAACTTCGAAATTTTTCCGCTAGTGGGCGCAATCAAAGCTTAAATATTAAAATTCGAAATTTCTCCAGAAATTCTCAGATTGAGGTATATCTTTATCAACATGGTTAGAAAACCTAGACAATTTCACTTTTTTTTGGTACAGGGCCCAAACCGCAGGTTGATATCTTTTCTCGTTTTCGAGTTATTGCCGAGAAAATAATTTTTGACACTCGAAAAGTTGTTTGTTGTGTAGTTTTATTTAACTTTATAAATGTTCGAATTGTCCTCCATCTTGTAAAATACATTTCTCAATTCTGTGCCTACAAATAGAAACAGCTGTTTCTATTTCAATTGGTGCAATGGAATGTATAGCATTCTCAATCCGCTCAATCATATTTTCTCTTGTGGTGGGACGAGTTTTGTAAACGATGTCCTTGATTCGTCCCCACAAGTAATAGTCCAACACAGTTAAATCGGGGGATCTCGGTGGCCATGGGAACAAACTGCCCCTTCCAATCCAGCGATCTGGATAACGGTTGTTTAAAAAATCACGAACTCTCCGTGCATAATGAGCTGGGCAACCGTCATGTTGGTACCACATGGACATCCTAAGACCAATGGGAACATCTTCTGAAAGTATTTGTAAGTCATTTTCTAAAAAGTTTAAATATGATTCACTATTTAAATGGCCATCAATAATATACGGCCCAATAATTTTGTTTCCTAACACTCCGCACCAGACGTTTACACTCCACCTGTTTTGATGATCCACTTCTCGCATCCAGTGTGGGTTTTCCCGCGACCAAAAGTGCATGTTATGCAAATTAACATTTCCAGAACTAGAGAAACGGGCTTCATCGGTCCATGAAATTTGGGAGAGGAATTGAGGATGTTTGTTGTACATTTCTCGAAGCCAATAGCAATGGTCTAGTCGCCTGTTAAAATCATCTTCTGATAGAGCTTGGTGTAAGGAAAGATGGTATGGACGAAGTTTGAAGTCTCTTAAAATTCGGAGCACTGAAGAACGACTTAATCCTAGATGGTGGGAAATTTCTCTTGTGCTCAAATGCGGTGAAGCTTCCACGTAAGCGAGAACGTTTATAATATTGTCTTCATGGTTTCTTACCGGACGTCTTCTGATTGGAACTGGATTGAGCTGTACACTTCCCGTTGTTCTTAAACGTATTGCCATTCGCCAAAATACCTTTCTGCTGTAGTGCCTTCGTTCAGGATACCTTGCAGCGTATTCACGTGCCGCAATCGGAGCATTTCCAAAACATTGAAAATATACGGCGAGCATATCAAAAGCCTCGGCATTGGTGTGAGACATTTTAACAGAGAATGTTGAAATGATAATTGAGAGATTGTTATGATTGCAATATCTGTTTCAATTATCTCCATGAAAACCCGCCGATGTTTTTCCACAGCTACCTAGATTTTTTTTCAACCCATCATTGCAATATTTAATACATAATTAGATTGGGATTTATGCTCATCAAAATATTTTTTATTTATTATGAGTTTTGTTCTATTGAAATAACAAATGAAAACATTAAATTTCACATAATTTGGACTAGTTATTATTATTGAAGCCAAAAAAAAAGCAGGTTGCAATAGAACTACACAACAAACAACTTTTCGAGTGTTAAATACTCTTTTCTCGGCAATAACTCGAAAACGAAAAAAGATATCCACCTGCGTTTTGGAGGTTTTTTCTTGTAAATTTAATGTACCTTTCGATGCTCTTATCAGAATTATACCATACCATTCAAATTTTTGCGGTAAAATGAAAAACACTGTTTTTAATTCAAGTTACCCCTTCTAGCAATTTTGCTGGAGACAATCACGCACTACTGGATACGATGTTCGAAAGTACTCACATTTATCTTCTAAACAAGCCTATACGCAACAAAATCGGACAAGTCGTTAATAGGTTACAGCTACTTGAACAATTACACTTTCACTACCTTCCCCTACTCACACGAAGATCGGTACGCCAATGAGCCCTGTACAAAAAACACGTGAAATTGTCTAGGTTTTCTAACCATGTTGTTAAAGATATACCTCAATCTTAGAATTTCCGGAGAAATTTCGAATTTTAATATTTAAGCTTTGATTGCGCCCCCTAGCGGAAAAATTTTGAAGTTATAAATATTTCCCAGCATTTTCTCGTGGCCACTTTAGTGATATTTTTTTTTTCCTGAACTTTTAGGTCCAGTAGTTTCTGAGATATGGCCGGTGGCCACCCTTGCTGGGACACCCTGTATAATCTGGGACCCCGTTTTCCATGGCGAGACTGACAAATTCACTTAAATGTATTTTAATGATAATTAACGGAAGATAGGCACGTATTAAAAGCACCTATTCACAAATAAATAATAATAATGTCGAAATGTGAGTTCCTTGATTTCTAATAATAGTAACTAAGCAACCATAGTAACCTGGAAACCTGATGCAACTAATGACAAATAAATAATAATGAATGTCAAAATGTGAAACCAAGCAACCATAGTAACCTGGAAACCTGGTTGCTGTATGCTCATGATATTGTTAATTTTGACATATCCGTGCGGAAAATCTGATTTTCCACACGGATATCGGTGCGAAAAATTCATTTTTTGCACGGCTGTAGAAAAACATTATTTCAAGTTCGCGCTTTATACTCTTCCAAAATCAATCATTTCATGACTACCTGGTGGGTCTTGGTTACATCTAAGGAGTTGGAAAACGTGAGTGAGGTCCATATACACTCATGGTCAGATAAATATCACATTGAAAAAATCTGATGAAACTTTGATTTGCATCAGTGATCAAGGAAATAATGGTGGATCTGAGAATTTCAATCCAATCGAAAGCCTACGTGTCGTGGCGATTTTTTTCAAAAATTTGTTTGGGGTCCTTTTGGCACGTTCAAAAAAAGGATTGAAAATGAAACTTCTTCACATATGATCTCATAGGTGGACTATCCTTTGGGCAATTATTGTGAAATTTTCAGGAAGTACAACACACAGGGTGTTTATTAATTGAATGCCGATACTTAAGGGTGATAATCCTTGGATGATTTTAAGACAAAACGTTCATATGGACATGGGTCCGCAAGAGCATAGATTTTAAGATACAGGGTGTTGAAATTTATAAAAAAAAATCTTTTTTTCTTATCATCACTTTGATATTATTCCAGATATCTTTTTGAGAGTTGATACACGTCTTCTATGCATCATAATGCATGGTAATGTTAGAGAGGGCGCCACTGATTTGAATGTGCCGGATGGAAAAAAATCAAGAGAACAAATTGGCTTAGAAATAAATGAAGATTTCAAAACTAATTTTCATTTTGAAAAGAGGCAGTGGCGTACAAGTTTTTTTTTCAAAAATATTTAGTGCAAAGCCCGTACGGACGCCACTGGTGAAAATAATGGAATTGTTTGAACATCACAAAATTCATATTGAAGCCTAGGAGACGTGTACCAAATTTCATCAGGATATCTGGAATAGTATCAAATTAATTATAAAAAAATCATCTATTTTTTTATATTTCAACACCCTGTATCTTGAAAATTAAGCCCTTGCGGACCTATGTTCATATGAATTTTTTGTCTTAAAATCATCCAAAGATCATCACCCTTGAGTATTGGCATTCAATCAATGAACACCCTGTTTATTTAGCACTTCTTTCGAATGGTGCTAGCCATTTTGATCAAAAGTTACACAAAAGAAAAATTCAAATTTGTAGTCGTTTTTCTAAACGTGACGAAAGGGCCCTGAACTAATTTTGAAAAAAAATCGCCAGAACACTTGAACTGACAAATGTATTGAAGTTCTCAGATCCCATATTATTTTCTAATTCACTGATGCAGAATCAAAGTTTCATCAAATGTTTGACATGTGCTATTTATCTGTCCATGAGTGTATATAGACCTCACTCACGTTTGCCAAATCCCTAGATGTAACCAGGACTTGTCAGGTAGTCATGAAATAATTGATTTTGGAGAAGTATAAAGCGCGAACTTGAAATAATGTCATCAACTTTTTGACAGAATGTCAAGAGATGCCATTTTTTTGTACCCGATATATCGCATGATGGAAAATCTAAAGTTCAAAGTAATTATATGTACCTAATTGTAGAAAATTTTGTCTACTTTCATCCGGTGCTCCATAGTTATCCTCAAAAAACGCTTAGTTTTCGAGTTATACTTGGAAAACTGAAAAAATGCCAACATTTTGAGGTTTTCTGTACTGAGCTACGATGTCTTTTTCTGTATGATGTCGGGATATCGACTATTCCACATAATTTTTATCAAGATTTCTTCCACCTGCTTTTGTTTTCTGGTCACAAACTACAGACTTTCTAGTCCAGATATGTATTCGTATAACCCATGCTAATTATACGGAGTATTGCTTATTCCAAGGATATACTTGGATTGTAGAATCAAGTGTCCTCAGAACTATTGATTATAATCAAAAATTAGTTGACTACCCTATTGCCAAGTTGCAAGTCTTTGCTGTTATTACTGTTGTTATGACAGCTTGTCAAAATGTCGCTTTATCATTGTTTTTTAAATGATAGGTCAACTCCAAGAGTTTGCTTCATTGAATTTCGTGTTTAAAATGAACACTTGATTTTTTTGGCAAAGATGTGTTTACCTACATAGACCTCAAATTTTTGCGGTGAAACACAGTATCTGGTATCTAAGATCCTTATCAAAAATGGTGTGTGCTTAGGTTGCTGAGTTTTTATAAATATACTCATTCAAGCAGATCAGTGCCCGGCCCATTAAAACGAGCAAAAATGATAATTTTGTTTAGCAGTATTTTTTGTTTGGTCTTCAACACTCTTATCGATTACTCTTACTTCACGCATCAAATTGAAAAATATGTGTGACTATAAACTATTCTTTCAATCTTGATCTAGACTCTATAGACTGTCGCTCATATTGAGAAAGAATGGAAGTAGTTAGTTTCCACTTGGCTAGATTTTATCGAGCAAATTGTTGTCGAGTACTGGAAAATATGATATGATCCATGAGGAAAAAAATACACCAGCTAATCTAGGAAAATGCAAAGGAAGAATACAATCAAATCATTTGAATCATTGAAACCTCCACGTTACATTGATTTTCAATGAATTATCATCCAAAATGCATTCAGCAGGCAGTGGTGGACCTGATCATAATTCGCAGGTTTTATTATGATAATATGAAGTCTTTTGGCATGGATACTTTTTTAAATTATCGATCAAACGGTTTGAACTACAGCACAGACTCGCAATTCATCAAAACATCTTGATATCATATCCTTGCTCAACCTTGAAAATTGATAGACCTTTTTTATCTTGAACTTTTTGGTGAGGAGTTTTTAATATTTTTCCGATAATGGTGTTATCGACTTTCAAGCTTTAAGAAGGTAGCAGGACGAGTAACCAGCGAGAGTATTTTTTTCCAAGAAATTGTGAAACTGTACTGATACTACCTGCCGATAGGTTGGTTTGAGAAGAAAGAGCCAAATGGCTTGACTGATATCAACCTTCCAACTTCCCATGCTTGAATTTATATCCATAGATTGCTGAAACAGCTGTAGTTTGATTGTGGGTTTATTGGTATTATCTTGATCCGACTGCGGACAGTTGCTTTTATCAACATGTCAATATCCTGGATGTCCTAGATTTCTATAGTACTTGTCCAATGATGAATATTGAGTTGAACTCTCTAGTTTCAGTAACCAACATCAAACAATTTAAGAAAGCGGAGTTTGTTGAGGTACATTTCGTAAATATGTTTTCCACTTGGAACTGTTAGACTTCTGCCGAATTCTGTCAGTCAATTATTATCTTTCGACAAAACAGTGACATTTCATCTTCCATGTCATCATCTTTCTATCACCGAATATTTTCTAAAACCGGAAGTTTCATTTAAGAAAATACTCCAAAGCTGGTGAGAATAAACGCGCTCCAGGCCAAACACATTTTCTCCAAGCATCGATACCCCCGAAGATAAGAAAAACACGTACAGTATTCGTTTGCGCTCTAGGGAAGCCTAAATATTAAATGTTCGGTTACTCGATGCACATCAATCATTGTAGAAAGCAGCGGTTTTCTTGAAGAGCTTTTCAAACGATCTATTAGATCTTGCTTTGACGCCTTCCAAGTAGTTGGGCAATTTTCGTTTTTACTCTGTGAAGTGTGAAATAAATCTTCCGATATCTGCTTTTGTTCAAATTCAAAAAATACCCAAGTAGAATTGTCTGTTGGAGCAAAAAAAAGTTCTTCATGCACTTAAATATTATGGAATAATTTTTTTCAATAAATATGGAATCTGTGTGTCAACAACTATGATAACTGGGTGAATCACAAATGAGAGGAAAAACTAAATCAAACAAAAGTGTTATAACCAGATCACAATTACATTTGTTCATATACATTTTTCAACAGAAGCAGTGGGTACTTGCCGTTAACTTCCATTCCCAAAAGCTATTTGAAAATCTCCCAATAGCTTTGCCGAGCTAACGTTCTTCTTCTAGAGCTTCTGCGCTTTTCTTGAGTGCACAAAAGTGGTATTCTGCGGTCTGAACATGTACATGCAAATAAATGATATTATATTATTGCATTGCCAGCAATATACTTTGAGCGGCGTTGTGAGAAATGCTTGTGATGGATAAGAAAAAAAACAGGAAGTTTGATCATAGGATTTCCTAATTTGTTTTGGAATCTTTAGATGAAAAGGAATTGATCAAAGAAATATAGTATATATGTATATTACTGGAAAGGTACATAGTATGAGCAATCTTCTCAAAAGTCTTCAACAGCATTGTTGATGCTAACTTATGAATGAAACGGAGTGGAACAGAAACTCTTACTTCTTTGCATCAAAAAGATCACAAATCGAATGTATTGCCCATGATCAAGTCACTTGAACAAGTCAACATCCGATCCTTTGCTTAGTTCATTGTTATCTTGAAAAAGACTAAGACAATGATTTTACTTGTGAAATTTCTTGAGAAAAGATAATTTAATAATAATAATAATTATTTATCACCAAAGAAAGGCATGTGGAATGTGCAAAAGTAATAAATCTACTCAGTATGACTCAGATTTATGATCGTTCTCCACATGCTGGTTTGCACAGGTTCGGCTTGACCTGTAAGTGAAGTTCGAGATGACGGACATTGTTCTGACTCTAACATCATCTTAATCGGACCATGTTCAGCATTGAAATCACACCAGTAACATGATTTTATCCAGCATTCGAACGATATTCGGTTTTTCTTGGAATCCAGTCTCATCTGGTTATTCCTCGATTGAATTTTATAAATGAACATCACCAAAGAAGTGACATCATCATTATCATCATCATCATCATCTTTATATGTTATGATCTATGACTTTGGTTAAATGTGTAACCACAGTATTTCTATTTGCTTACACAAGCGCTATGAAGAGGACTATCTGGGTGAATCTGAATATATGATTTTCGTAAGACATTCCATTGCATGTCATATCTTACCCATTGTCAACTATTTATCTTCTCAACTAGCTGAATTATCCACACTCCAAGCAGCGATAATGAATGAGAAACGCATGAGCCGTCTCCAGAATCTGGATCAGTTTAGGCCCATGCAAATCCCAGTTTTGATCCAAATACATCTCAAAATTGAATTTAGGAAGAAAAGAACTGACTTGCACCTTGTGCACAAAATGAAGGTATTCTCAATCAAAAGAGAAAATACTCAATCCTTGTCCTAATCGAAACGAATCAAATCTTCCTACTAATTATTATTTACGATGGGACTCCAGAATAACACAACACAATCGAAGAACCATCCAACAAACCACCGTCGTCTGCTCTGACGTAGCATAATAATGCAAATACCCTCAATCAGAAAAAAACATGAAGTCGAAAACTGATGTAAAACTAGTCTCACCTTATCGAAAACAAACAAATCTTCCCACCTACTCATTATTATTGATGCTGTGAGTCTAAAGGTACACAACACAATCAAAAAATCATCCATCATATCACCGTCATTCGCCGTCTATGTGCTTCTATCGAAAATCCAAAAGCGAATGAGATTCGAGTATTCGAAGTAAAATGCGGGTATCTCGTAACTTTGGTCCTCGAGCAAGCAGCCGGAAGCGTCAGACGCGCCGCCGCATCTTGGCCATGCGAGAAGTCGCAGCTTAAGGTGCCTTTTGTGGAAGCGGGATTGGGAGATTTGGCTAAACGGAGATTCGCGGAATTGGTTGATGACGATCACGTATTTCCAGCGCGTTTGTTGGAAATTGCTTTTCTCCGATCACCCAAAACTTCGTTGAAGCTCATCTTTTCGCCGTAAAATAAACCTCGCGCAGGCGTAATAATCAACTACAGATAACGCGACCCAACCAAGAATGTTCGCACAATACGGTACACACCCTCGAAGCTCGTTTATCTTATTGTTGAATCAATCAATACCTACTAATTATTATTGTCGTTTTTTCATGAAGTTATAACAACAGCAGTGTGTTTCTCATTCTTGATATGAATTTTGGGAAACGCAATCACGGGATCCCCGTATCACAAATAATCGTCTTGACAGTGCAACTTCCTCCACATCCAAATCTCTCGATATCGAAATACCCAAATATCCCAATCCCGCTCGCACAACAGGCACCAGTATGGGTCACTTCCGGCGTTGCCCAATTACTTTTTATAATACTCCAAGTCTCCTAGGGAGGTCTCTGATGTCTTTTGTCTATTTGCATATTGTTTTTGCTTCAATCCTTCACAATAAGGATGTCGCTTAGGCGACACACATTTTTTTAACAACACAAACCAACTCAACCTAATTCAAACTAACCTCAACTCACAAATAGCTTTGTTTAATTTCAACACACGTCATTCCGACGTCGCGACGGTCGCCAGACACTTTCTCCATATCTTGCACTGAAAGACATTGACATTATTAAATGAAGAGAAGAGATGGCAACGCCGAAAGCAACCCTGCAATTAGTCACCACATCAGATACACACAAAATGCTATCTTTTTTTATGGATAAACATACTTTGCGTTTTATAGATGTATAGATAGATAATCTCCTTGAAACGGGTAGTATAATGAATGCAGCATCAACATTTTGATTGGGGTAGGAGAAAATGAATTGAAACTCAAAAACATGAATTCATGTTTGTATCAATATGATGAATAGTACTAATCATGATGTAGCTACTTACACACTAAATTCTACGGAGCTTCATCCTCATTTTTGTAACATCATTTTTTTCCGACGAAAAAAGAAGTGAAGGAAGAAATTGAAGGATATCAAAGTCCTCAAGAGAAGAGATCATTTCCCAGCTCACGACAAGAATATCCTGTGGGAAAAGACAGTATTATGTGTTTCTTTATAAAAATAAATAGTATTTTGAGTTTCTCATCAAGTATTGGATCGTTATTCATACCATTAATTGCTCAATTTTCATCAGTTTATCAATTCGGAATTTTGCAGTCATGCAATTTTTCATGAGCACTCCATCTCGTTTCAAATATTTTGCATTCTAGCTCATTAAGAATATCGATGAGGCTGGGATAGAGTAGTCTCAAGTCCTGATTTAATTCTATTTCTGAATTCTTCTGTTGATTCAGCTTCGCATAATAATATAAATCTTTTAGAATAACTAATTCGGAATGATCTGCCAACGCATATTATGTAGAAAGTATACAGTCAACCGCACAGGTTCGGCTTCAGATGTGAGTGTAGCTTGAGATGACCGGTTTGGTTATCAAAACTAAAGCTCAGGTTCCACTTACAACTCAAGCGAAAGCTGTGCAAACGGACCTCACTGGAATACGTGATGTTTTTTGCTGGATCTACGATGTACCCTTTGATATGCATACCTATACAATTTTTTTTTTGATTATGAACAAAAAAAACTCTTTCTGTATAAAATGATGTGAATATTGATGACGGCAAAACGTTATTTGGGAAAACTGCCATTTAAAACGGAGATTGGGTCGTTCGTTTTTTTTTGCGGTCAGCTGCACAATCTCCAAATCTGTTATTGTCAAGTTATCTTGAATGCTCTATCATTAACGTCGCTGATTGTCTTGAAAGTCATTTTACCAATAGGCACTTGTCCATACACAGAGTCCACATCTTTAAAGAAATAATTTCGGAAATAATGAGTCACTCAATAATATCTAGTCAAGTTTTGTCTCGTTTCATGTTTCTGTCGAGACTCATCATCAGAGTGAAGCTTATTTTTTTTAATAATATGACTGTCCAGAGTAATCTGAAATTCACCGCCAATACATTGAGAACGCCTCACCAATGTCAATGAGGTCATGCAAAAAAAAAACAATGTCCTACAGTTCAACTCACCACCCTCTTTATTGCTTAGGGTAATCTTTTGTTTTCCATACCTCCACATTAGCCTAATATCCGAGCTCAAAGTCCTGGAAAATGTGTGGGTTTTTTGGGGACGATTGTGATCAATGCAAGCACCTTGCGAGCTTTTTCTTATTACCACTCCATATAGAAATGGCCAGTGACTAAAGTACGTAGGTATCTCTATACCCAACTAGAAATTATAGTTTGATTTGAGTTAGGATGCGGGTGAACATTTCAACACAGAAGTTCTTTACAAGTAGCAGGTACATTCTTTTCACTGATAACAGTAATAGCAACGTGATGAAACCACGGAACACAACTTTCAGCAGAAAAGTTACACTACATTGAAATTCCAGAAACTACCAAATGACTTTCGCATTTTCATATCATCATAACCTTCGAAGAATGGAGGTGCTCTGAAACTAAGATATTTCGTTTGTGACACACTACTAGCCTGATATCATGAAGACTCCTCAATTTCTTCATGCTCGATATTTAACATCGTACTGTAGATAAAAACTTTAGAGGAAATGTTATGATTTGGCAATAAAGCACAACGGTTTTCTGAGTTTACCAAAAGGCTCTGTCACTTCTTGCCATTTAAGAAAAAGCACTGTTAAGGACTGCGTCTGCTAAGCTTGCGCTGAGCTAAGAGTTCCGGAGCTTGATTGAGTTTATTAAGAGGCACCAGTTATACGATAAGGTGAACCATAACTCTCAAGATTTTTCCGATTCTTACAGAACGCTCCAATGACAAGGTTGAATTAAACAGAAACTAAAAGGCTGTAGGCTTCACAATCAACGACATTCAGGATCAAGCGAGCAAATCACCAGATCATTAGTTCTTTCAAAAATCGTGTATATTGTTCAAAAATATTCAAGAGTTCAGTTGAGGTACTTGACAAAAAGAATGAAAACAGTCGAAGTCAACGCCTACCATGTCCACAAAAAAATATATATATGTCAGAGTAAAACCTGGTAATCAGTAAAAGCTAACTGTTACTAGGAAAAGTGAGCTTTTCCTGATTTGGAAACATTTAGCTAGTGAAAGTTGAATTCGATCGACTTCATAATACTTTTACTAGTAATTGTTAGCATTCACGTTACTATTCTAGTAAAAGCTGCTACACTGAAAACTATAAGCGAATTCACTGGACGTAATTATAAATATCCTTTTTGGTCCGAGTTGGAATTCGCCGACAGATTAGACGCTCGGAAAATACGAGAGTTATGATTCGCAGGTGTTCAATGTGAACATTGTTCAGATACCGTATTATAGAAAATACTCAAGTATTCTCAGAAGGGGTTAGTCTGGGTTATTTTGGGTAAGTTTGGGTTTGGCAAAAATTTTGATGTCGCGTGAGCGACATCATTTAGTGCCCTGTGCACCTTGGGTTAGTTAAAAGGCGGAAATAAGTTGTAAAAAGTACTTTTCCTAACTGCTTTCAGTAAAAGTTGATTTGATAAAGTTTTTCCAACATTCACTAGTAAAAGTGTACAGTATTCTTCAAAATTAAACATTTTCTGACGGATCAAGAAATTGTTTAAACAATCAGCATCAACTAGTAAAAACTAGCTTTCACTGAATTTCTAACATTTACTGTAACATATACATTGATCAACCGCAATATGACGTCAATAACAATAATTAATGATGGATCTCGAACTATACTTCAACTTCAAAAACTTCAGGAATATTCATTCAAACATTGACAACTCATATGGGTTGATCTCACCCGATTTTCTGATGTGCGGATCGACTGCACTGAGTCAATCTGACTGGGTACTCCGTGAGTCGGATTAAACAAGAATCCTCACTACAGTCTAATACAATCCTATACGGAAAACTTGTTATAAAAAACCATCACATCTGAACTTTATTACCCAAAAATATCAGAATTGCAAAAAAAAACAGTTGAATAAATTTGAAAAACCCACAATTTTAACTTGAGTTCAATTTACTTTTGTTGCAGAAAGCTTTTGGCCCGTAACAATGGGTGAAAAGCGCAACTGCAAAAACACATATTTATCACATCCAGCTGTGAAGTGTACATAGTTTGTGGTTAAATAATTAAAAAGCTTGCCACTGCAAAGTATTGAATGTGAAGACTTGAAGTTTAGAGTATGATACTCTGAAGTGAGAAGATACTAGTCCCAGTTTTATAATAAAGAGTAGACAGTAGACACAACTTCAAGGAAACAACAGGAACGTGAGAGCTATCTCATAAAGTTGTATTTTTTTAGAAGTTATATTTGTCATAATAATAATATGTTACTATTGGTTCGATACCCATTTTTGTACGGAGACACATCTCTGGACTTTAACAAAGCTGATTTCTGAAGTTCCCCTATGTTCAATGCTAACTTTCACAGAATATGTTCAAACTCACAACATTAAGAATGTCTGAAAACTATTTTTTGCCTGTAGTTTTGGAGGACAAATTCCAGAGCTTTTTTTGATGCAATATAAATCCCCTATGATAGCTGGTTATTGAAAAGGAGCGTGATTTTTTTGAAGATATTTTCTGTAGTTTTTTTTAATAAAACTGGATCAGTTAATATATTTATACTGAAGGAAGGAAGTAAGCACGAGATTTATACAATCAACAAATCAATGGTTAAATTCAAAGTGATTTACATGACCTGCAAGATAGTGACTATCTGGTGAAAATCGATATAACAATGTGTTAATACATACACGTTGCTTATTCAAAAACTTACCACTCACGTTCCACTTAAACATTTTCTGGTGATAGCCCTTGTTATGTATATGTATTCTAGACAAGATTAGAAAGTCATCAGTGATTTTTTTTCTCCAAAATACCCAAATATCTGAGTAAATAAAAAAGAAAACACAAATTTCACTGTATGATCAAAAACGGGGAGGGGCCGTATTACCCTTCCGAGAGGGAGAGAGTCATCGCAGTCAATACACCAGACGGAGAAAGATAATGTATTATGTGACGTAGTGGATGTTGATTGGCGCTCTTTAACCGGTGATTGCTACATTAATGGAGGTCGTAGATTGATATTTCAAACATCAATGGCATCAGTACTCACTTATCCTTATTTTTTTCATATTTTTAAAAAATGTGCAAATTGTCCATTTACCTAAATACTACAAAACTCTGTTCAATGAGCACACACATTTTATCCAACACCCTCCTTATTTGTACAGTCCCTGGCCATTGACACATTCTCTGAACTTCTTGGCATCAACAGCCTTAGGTAAGGAATCTCTAATCATCTTGTTGGTAGGCACATGTGAAAGACAACACTTCAGTATCAATTCTTCCTCGCAAGAGATGATGCCTTACATCAATATGCTTCGTCCTTGCTTGATAAACTTTATTTAGCGCTTGAAACCTCAGTGGAGTTTCCTGAAGACGGTTCTATCTCCCCAGCTTGTCCTCTTAACCATAATGCTTCCTGTGCTGCTTCAGACATTGCCATGTATTCAACCTCAGTGCTTGACAAAGCCACAGTGGGTTGGCGCTTGATAAACCATGATGAAGGACCATCAGATTTGATAAAAATGTATCCAGTGACTAAATGACGTTTTTCCGGGTCACTAGCCCAATCAGCATCACAATATCGATGCAGAGATCCTCTCAAATTGCCATCAAACTGAAGCTTCCACGACGAAGTACCTCTTTGATACCTAAAAACACGTTTGACAGCTGCCCAGTGCAACTCTGATGTCGGGCTATCGTGTACGTCGTGTTTTCGATGGTCGTCAAGATATCGGATTTATACCAGTTGAATAAGATAAATAATGTTGAAAGTGCATACTGTTGTGTAGTGCTAATCGTAATCATTTCATTGATCATTGTAGAGTTGGGGTTGGATAATGCTTTTCCTGTAAAAACTAAAATATAACGGATAAGTCGCCTTATTCGTGGAGAAGCTTGATCTTTTTTTGCTATCGGTACAGATAAGCGACGGGAATTCCTAATGGGTCGTTCTCCTAGTAGTGTCGCGCCAGCAACTTTATAGAAATTATTGGGTTATTCTCCGGACTAAAATATTCTCACGGCCACCGAACCTCAACTGAAGGAGACTTTCTGAATTAAGTAGGGAAGCACGGTTTTATCTGGAGTGGATTGTGAAAGCTTTTAGTATTCTGTCGGGGTAATGGCGGCCGATGTTGTTGTTGTTGGCGCCGAACCTCCCGACGTTTTCTACAAATGTTGCGTAAAAAAGAAGGCTACTTCTTGGAATTCCAATGTAATTTGTGTAATTTGTGGAGCTGCTTTTCATGTAAGCTGTGCTCAAAAGAGAAAATGTGGAATAATTGATCAAGTCAGAGTAGTGTGTTGTGTCAAAAACATAACCTACAATTCATAGGTAAACAAACTGAAAGGATCTGAAATGGAATTTTTTTTGTTGAAATTGCTTGTTCAGCAAATTCTGGAACAGAAAGAAACGCTGTCAAATGAAACGGAAAGGTTAAAAAGTGAGCCAACTAAGTTGGATAAGAAATATATGGATCTAAAAACCAGTATCCCATGTGTAAATCAAGGAACGTTTGCTGAGAAGGTCCAAATTCCAAAGCCAGAGTCTGTGATAATAATAAAACCTAAACAGGCTCAAGAAAGTTCAGTGACAAGAAAGTTCATCCAACAGAAAATAAACCCTGTTGGACTTAATGTTTTAAAGTTTCAATTGGCTCGAGAGGGATCTGTAGTAATTGGATGTGAGAGTGAAAATGAACTGAATTCTCTGAAGATCAAGATTGAGGAGGAATTAGGCAATAAGTATGATATCGCTAAACCACTTAGAAGGAAGCCAAAACTCAAAATTGCTATTATAAACCCCTCTGATATACCCAGTGCTGCCAGCGAGGAGAGTATAGTGGACCAGGTTATTCAGTCTAATAACATACAGAAACACGATGGTTTTCACATTAAATTGGTGAAGAAGAGAGAAAATAAACGAAAAAACATTGACCTTATTTTGGAACTGGACCCAACAACCCATCAGATACTACTAGGTAAAGAAAAAGTAAATATAGGTTGGTCAAGAGCATGGGTGTTTAACCATGTACACATTGTTCAATGTTTCAATTGTGTGGGTTTTGGCCATCTAGCTAAAAATTGTTCAGCACCAAAAACTTGTTCTAAATGCGCAGGAGATTATTCTTAAGGATTGTCACTCAGATGATCTAAGGTGTGTTAATTGTTGGAAAACAAATCAAAAAAATAAAAATCAAAAGCTAAGTACATCATATCATGCCCTTGACCGAGAATGTCCATGTAGAAAAAATTTGGTAGAGTTAGTAAATCAAAGAATAGATTATTTCAAGTAGTTGGAAACTAATATACAATTATTACAAATGACACGAGAACAATTTTTTCTACGAGCGTGCGCAAAGTAGCCATTTCGCAAACTCATTTGCGTGTGCAAAGTAACCTTTTCCCGCACTCAAATGTCACCTCAAATAACTACCTACCAATTTGTTGTTTTAAACTTCGTTTCCATACCAACCAACCAAACTGTAATTGTAATTCACAAAATAATGTTCTTGTTACTTTTCCCTTTTCAGTCAAAATCAAAATGAAACACACAATTCTTTTTTTGCGTTAAAAACGCATTCGCCAGTAACGTAAACAAACATTGATAATGATGACTTTCAATCGGCATTTGTGAGTTGTTCTTGCTTGATTTTGGTTCAAACTACTGTGTTTATCGGAAATATTCGAAAGATTTGAGCCAAATACTGGCATCAAAAAAACCTGATCATGTATACAAACAAACGGACAATCAAATTTATAAAAGTATAAACGATTAAACGAAGACTGACTGATCTTAATGAAGCAGCTGTCTAGAGTGTCATGTCAAATCAAAACAGTGTTGCCAATAGCAGGGAATAAGGCGACAAAAGAGGAAATTTTATGAACAGTGATCGGACATGCCCTTGCATTTCAAATATAAAATAAATCAATTATGATTTTGATTAAACCCATATTATCCAATTTCCAGCTGCCGCCACAAACTGTTCTTTCAATATAAATATATTGTTAAGCATAAATAATCATTATTCTCAAGTTCTATGTTTTTAAGTGCGTTCAAATAATATATTATCTAAAGTTTTTCGTGTCTAATCTGTGAACGCTCGTAGAAAAAATATTGTTCCCAAAACGTTCGCAAAGTGTCTTTCCCGCCCTTAAAGCTTATCCGAACTCCGCTTCGCGTCGTTCGTCTAACTGCTTTTGCGTGCGGGAAAGCATCACTTTGCGAACTTGTTAGGAAAATAACTATAAAAAACATGTACTTAGCTTTGCGCACTTAAATGTAAGATCACTGTTTACAGGCTTTGTGGAATTTACCAATATATTACAAAGTAATAATAATTTTGATGTGATAGGTGTAACAGAAACATGGTTAACAAACAAAACTCCATCAAATGTGGTCGGTGTTCAAGGATACAACTTCTACAGAAAAGATAGGGGTAGAGGAAGAGGAGGAGGGGTAGGCTTTTATGTAAAGCAGTCATTGAAATGTGAGAGCTTGAGTTTTGTAAATTGCATTTTGCCAGAGGGATATGAGCATTATTGGATACGTATTAAAATTACTAAAAGACTATCCATGTCTGTAGGTGTCATTTATAGGGTTGGAAATAATGTATTAGAATGTGTAAATATTTTGGATAGTTTGTTGCCCGAAATCTTACCAGTGGACGAATATACTGTAGTTTTTGGAGATTTAAACGTTAACATGATGAATATCCAAAATCCAGTTAACAAATTATGTGATAGTTATGGCTTTTATCAGGTGATGGATGAACCAACCCGTATAACTCATGCAACAGCCACTTTATTAGATCCAATTTTTATAAACAATAAAGATATTGTGAGTCAGAGTGGAACAAAGGATTCAAATGGTATTAGTGATCATTTACTTACATTTTGCAATGTGAATATATCATCTATTAAGAGTCTTGAGAAACAATTGACAATAAGGGATTTCAAAAGTTTTGATGAGATGGACTTTGTGAGGGATCTGCAATCAGTAAGACGGAATGATCATTATTATTTACCCAACATTGATACTAAAGTTGAATATCTAACTGGAAACATGAAGAATTTATTTGATATGCATGCCCCTTTCAAGTCGATAAGAGCCGCTTTCCAGCTGCCCGTTTTGTGCACGCAATCGAGCTTTTGAGCGCGCAAAAACACTAAACGCGTGTTCCAGCTGTATTGCGTTTGGAGCTCCGCGTTACCTTCCCCTTTCCCCTGAAGCACCACCCGGAAAATGTGGGCTTGAAGCGCAAAACTTGCTAAACGTCAAATCAGTCAAATTCTGTCATATTTAGAATCAAAACATTGGCAAGTTTGATCTTTTTTGACTGGATCCATGCTTAAACATAACAAATTCAGCTCAGAGTCGCTTATAAACAATATTTTAACTAATTTTCACAATATCGAGATGCCTTGGCTCAAACGTAAACAAACACTTCATCGATAGTTTTGACGTTTGTGTATGTGAGTACCTCAAAACGTGTTCCAGGATCACTTTTGCGTTCCAAACACGGTGTTAATCGGCGCTTGAGCTTGAAGCACTAGCTGGAAAGCGGCTAAGAGTGACAAAACCCCATGCGCCATGGTTGACATATGGTGTCAGATTATTAATGAAGGAAAGCGATGAAGCTAGGCTTCGATGTAGAACGAAAAACACTGCAGAAAGTCTCAAAAACTACAAGATGCTTAGAAACCTTACCAAGATCTCGATACGTAGGGAAAAGTTGGCTTATTTAGAATATTTGGAAAAGCAGAAAAATCAACGAAAAGTCTGGAATACCTTGAGAGATCTTAACGTTTATACGCCCACAAGGGTAGTCAGTGAAATTCCCCTTGAATTGTCCAATGTTGATGAGATTAATGAGTATTTCTGCAGTGTCTTTCAGAAAACAAACAACTGCGATTCTAAAAGAATACATTATAATAATAATAGAATTAAAGAGGGTACACATTTTTCATTCAAACTAGTGGATACCTCTGACATATGTAAATACATAGGTAGTATTAAGTCAAATGCTGCAGGTGTAGATGGTCTGACACTTCAAATGGTCAAGCTGAGCTTGCATGTTATAATATTACATATCACACATATAATAAATATTTGCCTTGAGAATGGTTATTTCCCAAACTCATGGAAACTACCTCTTGTCTCCCCACTGCCAAAAAAGAATGATACTGTAAATTTCTCAGACTTGAGGCCTGTCAGCTTACTTCCAGTAATCTCTAAAGTATTGGAAAGAGTAGTTCATGCTCAAATTACAGAGTATTTAGATAATAATGGTTTTTTTCCTGTTCATCAATCGGGATTTAAAGCAAATCATAGCACGACGGCGGCACTTTTAAATATAACTGACAATATTGTAAAAATCCAAGATAAACAAATGGCAGCCATATTAATATTGCTGGATTATTCTAAGGCGTTTGATGTGATCGATCACGACCTATCGTGTGCTAAACTGTCTTTTTATGGTTTTGATGATGTTGCGACGTCATTTTTTAGGTCATATTTGTCTAATCGAAGGCAAGTTGTTAGGCTGGGACAAAATGTTCCACAACCTTAAGCCATAATTTCAGGAGTTCCTCAAGGCTCAATTCTTGGTCCTCTATTGTACGTTATTTATACAGCTGACATATTTTCCACAGTGTCATCTTCGCATATTCAATCGTATGCTGATGACACGCAATTATTATTTCAATTTGATCCTGATTATCCTGAAGAGGCTGCAGGGGCATTGAATTTAGAGTTAGATAAGATCCTACAGTTTTCAAGACAACATAATCTCAAGATTAATCCGGCCAAAACCACAATGCTACTTTTCTGTGCTGAAAAGAAGAGAGATGTGCTCATGAATCGCCTTATTATACAGATTGATCACAATTAGTTAATATTTGCCAATTGTGGTAGAAACTTGAGCTTGTTCATGGATGTACGTCTCAATTTTGATCAGCATTTGAAATCACTTATAAGAAGAAGTTATGTAAAGATGAAACTATTATATGCAAACAGGCATCTGTTAAACTTCAAAACCAGAAAAAAATTATGTGAGTCGCTTATATTTTCCATTTATTCATATTGCCTTATAGTTTATCACCCATTCTTGCATGTAATCAACAAAAAACGAATACAGTATGTCCAAAATACATGTTGCTGGTTTGTTTATGGGTTGAGGAAATTTGACCATGTTTCAGCAAACATAAAAAAATTGGGTTGGCTTAACTGTGATAATGTATATAAATATAATTTAACTCTGTTCTATAGCAAATTAAACATGAACAGGCAGCCAATTTACTTGCTTGAAAAACTCATTTATAGAGACACTATACATAATCGGCCACTAAGGGACAAGAATTATTTAACAATACCACTTCATAGAACGTCCTTTTTTCAGAAGAGCTTTACTTATAATTTTGTTAGTTTATATAATAGGTTGCCTCGGCGATTTAAGAATTGCAATTTTATTAATTCAAGGTTTGGTTATAAAAGATATTTATTTGATACACAGTAGCTATATGTAAAACTAATTTGGTCGATATACTATTTATGTATAAAATATAAGGTTATGTTTTTTTTCTTTTTTATTGATGGATTGTTGTCATAATATTTAGTTCTTGAACGGGGGTCTAATTGGTTGAGTGGAGGAATGGCCAAGAGGCTCAACTTCGCCAGTTGGCCCTTTCTTTCTTTTTCTTCGTGTGCATGCACGGTAATTATGTATAATATATTGTATATTCGCTTTGTATGTATGCGAAATTTATGAATAAAGACGTTATTTGTTATTGAATCTGCTCAAGTTACTTGAAAAATGAGCTAAGTCAGGTCTGGAAACTTGTGCCGCAAATAGTAGACTTCCAATAGCTTATCAATAGTGAATATTTCTCATGTTGTCTCTATCTTTGTCAGCTTCCGGTTCTTGGGTCTCTAATTATTTTCCACCACTGCCCATCGGTGTGGAAACTGGGTTGGCTTCATCCAAACGGAATCAGCATTTGTTCGATGTAAGCTTCTTGGCCCATCCAGATCTTTTCATATCGATCACGTGTCAGCTGGAAACCCAGTACATGCTTAGCCTCACCTTGATCTTTCATCTTGATGGATGTTCTAGAGAGCAGAAAAAGTAAAGTTATGTCGAGACTTGATCTGATTATTCAAGTTTTCGTCATTTGAAAAAATTTATAATCAGTCATCCACCCGGACAGCCACAATCAACACACTTTTCCCATATATTATTATGTTAAAATAGACATGAGTCAAATTTTGACTTTGATAGGCCAAATCTTTGAAGAGTAGAATCTAGTTTTTGATTCCATACCCTACTGGCCTGTTTGAGCCCGTAGATTCTTTTCCGGAGACGGAAGACCTTCGACGATCCATCATGATATCCCGTAGGTTGACACACGTATAATTCTCCCTCTTAGTCTCCTTGTAAGAATGCAGATATCGCGTCCATCTGATCTACATCAAGGTCCAGCTTAGCAGTCAGTGACAGAAGATATCTTATTGAACTGTGTCTTACAACTGGTGAGAAGGTTTCTTCATCATCCATCTCCATCCTTTGAGTGAATCCCTTGACTACGAGTCGCACTTTGTAACTTGTCAATTTTCCACCTGAACCTCGCTTGGTCCGTGATACCCATTTTCTCTGAAGGGCTTTTCTCGAGGTAGGGAGTTCGACCAAGTCCCAAGTCTAAATGTCCATCAGAGACTTAGACTCTCGATCCATGGCAGCAATCCATAGATCTTTATCTTCACAATCCAGCGCATCTTCATGTGAATACAGGGTATCCCAATTTGAAAAAAGATAAGAAGCCTCTATATTTTTGAGTTCTGATGCTCAATTAATTTTTCTGATAATTCAGAAAAAACAACAACTTTGCGTATTTGAACCGCTTTCTAAGCTCAATATTAACGGAAATAGCTATTGGCCAAAATAAACGTGAACACCTTGTACATACATTATCAACATCTACATCAGAGGGCTAGCCTTAAGTCTCAAACTTCGAAGAAATTATTTTATAAGGGCTAAGTCCAGTATAATAATTTACCGTTGGACATGAAAAATGATCCAGATTCAATTAGCTCTAAATTGAAACTGAGAAATGTTGCGTATTGTCTTTATACCTTTCAACATATAGATAGTAAATATTTTGTCATCCATAACGGGCAACTCTCTTGGAATATTTGTTTTTGTTTATCAGACTTAAGTATTGTGTGATCCAACTCTACAATTTTAAACATTTTATCACCTTGCAAAATTTCTGTATCTTAATCATTTGTTATACATATTTTAAATTTTACACTATTGTTGTTGAGAAAAAAAAAACGTCACTGTCACCATTCACCTTTTATAGAAGACCTCTACAAATTTATACAATTTTTATAGTCCAAATATCAAATTTTTTGAAAGAAAGTGTTTACTAGTTGGGAGTGATACCTGTGCTTTCCGGAGAAGCTGAAATCGAGACCCCAGTGAGTCCTGTAACCAATTTGTTAAAGCATTTTTTTTGGTTTTATTTTGACAAATGTATTTTTGTCATTTTGATGAAAGATACAACCTTTAAGTGCCAGTTATGTCAAAAGTTTTTCAAAAACAAAAATGGTCTGAACATCCACAATGGAAAAAAACACCAGAAGTCTTTATTAGTCGCAAATTCATCAGAAAATAATATTCCTTCAACTTCATCAGGATTTAAGGGAATCAACACAAATCATGGAAGATATTTTAGACCATGTTTTAAATATCCAGATTCGTCAATATCTACAGAATCTTCGGATGATTTTTTGCAGTCAACATCGTCTTCACATCCAACTATTAACAAAAATGATGAGCAAGAAAGCAATACAAGTGCAGCTGATAGAAGCAAATTTTTGTCTTTATTGAAAGAGAAAAAATTCGTCATGGAAAGGATTCCAAAAGGTGCGAGAAATGTTTTTGCACTAGAGTTGGCTCACCTGATAGATCAATGCACAAAGTATAACTCTGTTTTAGAATGGTTCCGGTTATTCATTTTCCCTTATATCACCCTTTGTGCACCAAAAAGAAATAGAAAGAGTAAAGATTTAACATCAGCCGTAAAAGAAAATTTAACGCTTTGGTCAAAACAAAAGAAATTGTCGCTTCAGGAATTGCTCCTTTTTTTTAAGCCCTTGGATATTGAAAAAAAGAAGTTCACAGAGAAAAATCAATATAACTTTTCAAGAAAAGTTGAATCAAAAGTTGCTACTGGTGATATACAAGGTGCGATCCGTTTGCTGTGTAGTGAAGATGTGTTGTCTGCAAAAGATGAACTTACCCACAAAAAATTGCGAGAAAAACCGTCAAGAATTTCTCCTATGACATACGACATTTCTTCGTCTGAAATCAACTTTGCAATATGCTGCTTTAAGCCCGGATCAGCTGGTGGTTTGGATGGTTTGAAGTCCCAACATTCAAAGGACCTAACGTCGAGAAATTTAGGTCATGCTGCAGAAAACCTGCTAATCTTCCTGACAAATTTTACCAAAAAATTCATGGAAAAAAAGTTGCCGTCTGAAATTCGTTCAATTTTTTTTTGTGCTTCTCTCTGTGCTTTACAAAAAAAAGATGGAGGAATTCGTCCAACTGCGGTAGGTTGTACCCTGAGAAGACTAATAGCTGAGATAATTTGTATCAAGTTGAGAGATCGTCCTGGTAGTTATTCAAGACCGTTTCAATCAGGTTTCAACACCAAGTGTGGAGTCGAAATAGCAGCTCATGCTGCACGTCGCTTCATTTCCACACAAGATTCCAATTCCAAATGTTTTCTAAAAATCGATTTTTTCAATGCTTTTAATATGATTGATAGAATTTCCATCCTCTCTGAGGCTTCTAAAGTTATTTCAGAATTCTACAATTTCATCTGAGAGGCATACAAGGAACCTTCGATTTTGACTTTTGATGATAAAATTATTCTTTCTCAAAGAGGTGTTCAACAAGGAGATCCTTTGGGCCCCCTTTCATTTTCGTTGACTATCCATCCTATGATTTCATCCCTTAAAAGTGAATTTAATGTTTGGTATCTTGATGATGGAGTTTTAATTGGAAATTTAGAAACAGTTTTTGAGGACTTCAAAAAAATTATTTCAGAATGTTCTAAAATTGGTTTAAACATAAATTTCAATAAATGTGAAATATTTTCAATTTCAACAAAATCTGGCAATTGTTTAGATGATCATTTATCAAAGTTCAAAGAAATTTCTTCACTTATCAGAATAATTGATGAAGACAACCTCAATTTGTTAGGCTGCCCTCTTTCTCTAAATAATCTCCGTGAAGAATTCAAGTCCAAAATATCCACTCTGAATAGATTATCAAAGAATTTGAATATTTTAAATTCTCATACTGCTTTTTTTCTTCTCAAGAATTCTTTATCAACTCCTCGTATGCTTCATCTTCTTCGTTGTGCACCTTGTTGGAAAATTCCAGACTTGACTTCAAAATATGTTTTACTTCTTAAAAATATTTGCGAAAATATCACATACTGTACATTTGATGACAATTCTTGATATATTAGCAGATTTCCAGTAAGGTTTGGAGGTTTGGGAATTAGAGATCTTTCAACTCTTTGTTTTTCTGCTTTCATTGGATCTTTAAAATATGTTTCAACTTTTTTAAATTTCATTATTCCGGACTCTATTCAAAAGTGTCCTGATGAGATTTTGATTAAGGCCCAACTATCTTGGCAAGAGCAAACTGGCAATTCTTTACTAGTAGATAATTTTAATAATCAACATCAACTTGATGACGCTTTGTGCAAATTTCAAATGATTGAATATATCTCCAATTGCGAAGAAAAAAAAGAAAAAGCTAGATTACTAGCCCTTCAAGAGCAAGAGAGTAATGCTTGGTTACAAGCATTGCCTTCTTCCGCATTGGGAACACTTTTGGATGACTCTTCGTTTTGCATTTCAGTGTCGACCCGTATGGGACAACCTGTGTGTGCAAATCATACTTGTGTTTGCGGTGAGAATGTTGATATTGATGGGCTTCATGGCCTTTCTTGCCGTAAAAGTGCGAGTAGGTTTCCACGACACAGTTGTCTTAACGATATAATCAAGAGGGCTTTAACTTCTATCGATTTTCCATCTATTCTTGAACCTGTCGGGATATGCAGATCAGATGGAAAGAGGGCAGATGGAATGTCACTTATCCCATGGAAACGAGGCAGACCTGTAGTTTGGGATGCAACCTGCTCGGATACTCTGGCTTCTTCCTATCCTAGTTTATCTTATAGAAAAGCTGACGAACCGCCCGATTGTCCGAGAATGCGAAGGAAAGGGAATATGAGGAAATTTCTAAAAATTATATTTTTGTTCCATTTTGTGTTGAGACTGGACCGTGGGGAAATGAAGCAAAACATTTTATAAAAGAACTTGGTTCGAAACTTAAATTGAAAACTGGTGAGGAAAGGTCAACATCCTTTTTGAAACAAAAAATTAGTTTAGCTATTCAGAGGGGTAATGCGGCTTCAATTTTGGGTACAATTCCGGAACAGCATCAATTTGATGAAGTTTTCTTTCTTTAATTTATTAATTTTATTCATAACTTTTTTAATTATTATTATTATTATAATCATAAATAAATAATTTCACAGACAGTTTTTTGTAAAGCTATTTATGCTAATTTATATTTATATCAGTATGTATATGTTGAGTTATCGTAGGTGGTACATGCTTCGTTCAGCCCCCTTTTTTACTTGTACATACACTCCATGTTTTGGATACATACTAGCGCATGTGATTTTTAGAATTTTATTTAAATTGTTCTTGTTGTTAATTTGAGAATATTTTTTGCCTTTATATTATTGTACCCTTATAGCAATTTTGCTAATAAAGACTATTATTATTATTATAAGTACTCAATGGAAGTCCCGCCGACAGTATCAGTCACTATTTTCTGGTTATTTGCGGAGGTGATTTTCAACTCTGGAGCTTTTCTAACATCGTGAAGGATCTCAGAGTCTACACAGAAATGACAAGATGCACCACTGTCCAAAAAATATTCATTTGCACACGATTGCAAAGGGAATGCTGCAAACAATATCATATTCTCACCTGATTTCCTCGTGTTGAAGTGCTTTTTGCCAGTCTTCGACGATAAACAGTTTTTCGACATATGTCCGTGACCATTACATTCATAACACCGTGGACCTTTTTGTTGTCTCTTATCACGGTTGTCACTATTTCTGTTTTTCTGGGTCTGGTAAAGTTGACGACCCACGGAATTTCGCAAAAATTTTTGTTTTAGTAGAAAGCTCTATTGGTATAGAACAGTTTTAGTGAAAAAAAATGCGGATGAAGCACATTTGTAAGAAAAAAAAACTATTAAAAGTTTAATAAAATCAAGCGTTCACGGAACGCAGTAGTGGATGATGCTCTATAACCTGACCCTTTACTTGCAGTGTTGCCAAGCTTCATTTTTACTGACATTATTATATGTTCACACATTTTTGAAATTTGCAAATACAGTGATAGAAAAAGCACACAAAAAACGTTCGACATGATCCAGTTAAGTGGAAAGCGTACGGATATTAGAAAACCACGCGGTAAGAGAAACACCATACTAAACCAATCCTACCCAATCTAACCCAAGAGTGAGATGTACCTACCATATAGAGAGATGATTTCGCTAAGGCGACATCAAATTTTTTTGCCAAACACAAACTAACCCAAACTAACCAAAACTGACCCAATCTAACCCAAGAGTGAAATGTACCATACATTGATGATGTTACTTCACATCAAATTTTTGTGTATCACAAGAACAAACCAACATGTCAGTAAAATAATAATTACCCCAAACTGCATATTATGTACAACACTACAGTTCATTTTTTATTTAAAGTTACAGTGACAGATCAAAATTTTAGGTTGAAGGTTGGCAAACATGTTCTTTCACGATAGTCATAGATTGAACTGTGATTCACTTTATTTTGCTATGTTCAAAATGTATTTGATTTGATAGAAAAAAAACGTTCGAGCATAGACATTGATGATAATTTTGAAATTGATGATAAAAAACCTTCTTTAATCGAGAAAATAAAGTTTATAATCAAATATTTTATCATTTCATTTCAATTAGCGAGCACTTTATGACATTTAATTTTTTAGACGAGTGTGGTTAATTTGTTGGGTTTGAGGATCAGTGAAATTAAAGTCCAATTTGTTTTAAAATGGCCGACGTTTCGCAATATATAATTGCATCATCAGGGCGATTTTAACACTTTGGACTCAGGTCGCAAGAATACATATTTACACGACACACAAATAGAAAAACTTTTAGGTACATGGGACAAAATGCGGAAATACAGACAACTTATCTCCATCAAAGGTAGTGCAGTATGGAGATAAGTTGTCTGTATTTCCGCATTTTGTCCCATGTACCCAAAAGTTTTCCTGTTTGTGTGTCGTGTAAATATGTATTCTTGCGACTTGAGTCCAGGGTGTTAAAATCGCCCTAATGATGCAATTATATATTGCGAAACGTCGGCCATTTTAAAACAAATTGGACTTTAATTTCACTGATCCTCAAACCCAACAAATTAACCACACTCGTCTACAAATTTGCTGGATCGTTAAATAAACAAAATTTAATTTTTTTTCGCCAACGTCAACCTCCAATTATGATCTGTCACTGTAACTTTAAATAAGAAATGAACTGTACACTCATAGTATAATAAACAACTTATAATAAATAAGTTGTTTATTATACTATGGTACACTACTGTAGTTGTCATCATGTCGTGTTCCGTAGTAATAGTCGGCAAAACTAATTGGCAACGTTGCGTAGCGCTATTTTTTCGCACTATAGCTTCTGTCATCGCATTGTCAAATTGTCATGATCGATCCAAGACAAATGAAAGCAATGCGTTCGTGTTTAGACTGATTTATTTTGCTAGCCTGAAATATTCATTTATTTTACAAAAATTACTGGTTGTGGTTACCCAAGGTACCTTGATGGGACAGTATGTGTGTGTTTCAAGTGAAATCATGTGTAATTATCAGGAGATAATGGCATAATTTGTTTAGAAATTGCCAGAAAGGTGTCAACATGTTTTAGGTTTATTTTGGTATTTAAGGAAAAAAACTGAATGATCCGCCGATTTTTATGTTCTTTTCGCCTCTATTTAATGTAAGCTTCGTATAAAGTTAAGAAGAACTGTGAAATTTTGTGGGTCGTCAAGTTTACCAGAGCCGTTTTCTTTTCCTGGATTATTCCTTTGTATTTGGAACTGGAACTGGAACTATGCCATACAAAGCAGTTTTCACTGCATCAGCCGTAACTGAGCTTTCGATGTCCATCATCATCGGTTCAAAACTACTGGGTAAACCAGCTAGTAATATTGTACCAACCCGCTAATCATCTACTGTCAAACCTATTGAGGTTAATGTATGAGCAGTCGTGACAATACGGTTCACATATTCTTCAACCGAACTACAGTCTTCCATCTTCGTAGTGATGAGAATACGTTGAAATCCTACTTTCCTAGTCAATCCTAGAATGCTTTCGTCAAATTATCCCAAGCCGGCTAGTGGTGATCCTATTTCGAATATGAACGTAATTCACCGGTTCAACTAATAAGATCAACTTGGAACGGCATTTCCTGTCCTTTTTTTTCATCATTTTCAGTACCACTCACACAGTTCCACAATTCCAAATCTTCCAGGTAAGCTCGCTCGTACTGCGAATGTCCATGTATCGAAGTTTTCTCGTCCCTTCAAACGTTCGATCGGCAGCGAATTCTGCTAAGATGACATGACGGCTTCACAGAAAACGAGCTTTCCAGACTTGAATGCACATTTTTTTTTTTGTACAACGGAATCCCTTCATTTACCTGATTTTTTGGGTATTTCGCCACACCCTATCAAAAAACAATCAAACTAGTGTTTATATACCGGATCTTCTATATTACCTGAAAAAAATCCTATTAGTAAACAATAAAACCTAACAATATCAATCCCTTCACTTGAATTTATAGACCGATAACCTGTTATCAAGGAGGATTTCTGGAACTTGTATGTTTGATGATCTGCACACTCTTCTATCAAACAGCGGCGTGTATTATTTCATACGGATAAATACAGATACAATATTTTTAGCATAAAATGAATAGCAAGCGGAATATTAGACATAACTATAACACCAGTGCCAATTCACCTGAACACTACAACACTGTGTTCAGTAAGCACACAAACTATATTCAACAGCCCTGAGGATGAGGAAGGAGAAAAATAACTAATCAAATTGATATACAATATATTAAATGATAAAAATAAATTTGTTGACGTGTTTGGACAAATCTAACAAATCTGTTTAGTTTCGTTACAACTTGTGTGGTGAGTTTACAAATGAACACCCTGAAAAGAAAACATATTATGGCTTGCATACATGACGTCAAAATATGAACGGGAAACAGGAAACTGGTCTACTACGTTTGGACCAGGCTACTGCGTAACGGCGACGTATAAACTGAACTTTGAATGTGAAACCATCACTGTTGTAGAGACGCAGAAATGAAGCAGCAGTCATCGAATCATTGTCCTTTTCAGTCTTGTTTCTACGTTGTTCATTGGTAACGTGATGACGACTATAATTATATCTAGTAGTGAGTATCTGAGTGGAACCTACTTATATGTAATTTTTTTTTTTGCAAACACCAACCTCATGATCAGATGGTCTGCCGTTATTAGATTGAAACACCTCAATGTATTACATAATATCAAGCAAACAGAGATAAGAGCATTCCTATAACCATAATCTGTAAAGCTTTGGAGAGGGTCCAATACACGAACTCAATATCTCAATACAACGATTACAATAATAATTACGAGAACATCATTAAAATCGCTTCCAATTGAGTCACGTGGCTTGAAAACCCATGAATGGTATGTTACAGTGCAGTATGGCATCGACTCACGGCTTGCTGGATATGCTGGTGAATGGTCATTGATTTCTCAGTGATGCTAATGTCGCGAAGACAAGTTTCATTTCAAGGCAACAGAGCCCAGCGGGTAAGCTATTGACTATTTTAAATCTTGGAAAACATTGGAATGGCCAGAAAAGCCATGAAAAAAAAACATGTCTTGTGAAAAACGGGCCATGAATAACTAGTTTTCCAACCTGCAAAATCGATTTTGGGTTAAAAAAAAACCTTATTTCACTTATACAAGCGATGAGATCGCGAACTTGATATTCATGCAATAAATAATAATTAGAGATCATGTCCAATAATAGCAGCCCAATGCCGCATCAAGTAACCAAGATCACATGAGATGCTCAACCAGAGTTCTGATTCACTTTTCCAATTACAAGCTTACAAGTGTTTCTAGTGTAATGCCTCTCCGTTGTGTCAACGGTAGAGCTTTCTGTAACATTAAATGTAAATTAGACTGTCTTAGGAAAGCACTTGGACGCTTTGAGATGTTTTGAGAAAATATTATGTTACCGGGCTTTGTTATGAAATAAATGGGGCAGCCTTGGGTTTGAAAAAGTCCGGTCTTGGTCTTACCTCATGAAAGTTATCATGAAACCTTTAACTTCATGAGGCAATATTCAAGATGATCGGCTGGCATCAAAATAAAACGGAAATTGAATGAGCGCTATCCTGATAGCTATCTTCACGAACAATTTTCAGGTTAAGCTTATTTTCATCTAATATTCTTCCAATAAATGTTCATGGATACCTCTATATTCTCCAACAATCTCCTAAGATAAGCAAAGATGATTGCAGGTTAAACATTTTTTTATCGCAAAAGTGCCTATTGATTATCTTGAACTGGATGACTTATTTTTCAGCTCAAAAATAAAGCCACGCGTATTTGAGATACATAGAATATTCAGGCTTTAAGATTTTAGTGAATCTTTATCCTCATCAGAATATAATCTTGAGCAAATTCTGATCTGAGATGGTAAGACTCCAAAGAGGAATTAACTCGAGAATTAAATCTGTTCAGATAGTCATTTCATATATTCATCCGACAACTCAAGCCTTCATTCATGATGCTACCTGACTAAATGCATCAATAACATGGAGAGATAGGTTCGATGGCCGACTTATAAGTTTTCCAAACAGCTTTGAAGCGCGGCAGATGATTGTGATGATTCGAAGCGTCGATTCCATTTCGACATTCTATCTTGAAAATGTTGTCATTCGTGTTCAATAATCTTTATAAAAAGGACAAAATAAAGAAGGATTTTGAAACGATCGGTTATTGTCGGATATCTCCGGATGCCTTCGGAATTTCCCAAGTTTCGAAGCGACTTTTTTTAGAATAAAAATGCGCAACGTTGCTTGAGTTTTACCAACCTTGTATCTCTTACGATCTACGAGATCCCCATGCATACACTCGAATTTGTGAAACTCTGTATAAAGGTACAATATAATCCTCCTATGCTAAAGATGGACTATAGACCCGACAAAACACGCCAATGATATTTTCTCCGGTAAGTGTGTGAGAACTTTTTTTTCACGGTCATTTTTGATATGCTGTTGTGCATCTCCAATAGTAGACCATCACATAATTAAGCCGAGGAAATTCGTCAGTCGAAATGAACACTTGAACCACATTTACAACCTCCAAATTACAATTATCACAATTAGTACTTAGAATTAGTGGTAGGAGTTTGACATGCCAATAATAACATTATCATTCACATCCGTCAAATTAACGTTTCCACTTATACTTACAATTATTATTAGAATTATCACCTTGCAAGGTCCAAACTTTTGCCACTAGTTCTAATCGAAAATCGTCTGCGCGTGTGCGCTTGATGCCAAGTGATAACTGATTACGAAAAATGTTGTATCAAATAAAGTGAACGAAACTAATTTTGCTTATGAGTCGTCATAACGCAAAATATGATGTCAAGAAGAAAAGTTCAATTTCGACTAAAACTGATGGCGTCACTTGCTGTAGCGTTGGGTACCAATATCCGATTTTCTGAATGATCAAATTTTTGTCATGCGACTAATTCCAATTTCAAGTATAATCGTTATTATTGTAATTGGCTGGTTGCGAATAAAGCTTTATTTTTGGAGTCCACCTTAAACCAGAAACAATTATTATAGATCCAAGAATGTTGCTGAGGATGAAATTGTTAATGTTTTATCCCTTCTAAATCATTGCCTTTCACAGAATTATTTTTCATTCAATAGCAAATACTATCAACAGCCCGACGGTCTCGCCATGGGCAGTTGCTTATCTCCTTTTCTGGCTGACTTGTTCATGGATTCTCTGGAAAACAATTTCATTTTTTCGGGCAACAACCCCGAAATCTTGCACTGGTTCAGGTACGTTGTCTTTGTTTTTTAAATTGTGATACACTAGGAGCAGAACAATTACTAAGCAAACTCAACAATATCCATCCCAATATATCGTTCACTTTGGAGACAGAAATCAATGATTCCATTAACTTCCTGGACCTTTCTATCACCAAGACTCCAAATTCTCTTGATTTTTCAATCTACAGGAAACCCACACAGACGGATCACACTATTTCCAACCTCTCAAATCATCCATATCGACACAAGATGGCTGCTTTTCATTGTTACGTCAACAGAATTTAAAAATTGCCTCTTTCTAATTACAATTTCCAAAAAGAAAAACTGGTTCTAAAACAGATCGCTTACAATAATGGCTATGATCCTAATATGATAGATACCATGATTAATAAATCCAAATTTAAAATACGACGATCCGAAAATTTCCTCACCCAATCTACATCCCCTAAAAAGTATGTGGCAATCCCCTTTCTTGATAGACAAACCAATCAAAAGATATCAGGGTGTTTCCGCCAATCAGTCATGAATCTTAAAATCTCCGTTAAAACTAAAAATAACCTGTGCATGAACCTGACTGATTCCAAGGACAAAATTGATAAATTATCCAAAAGCGGCATTTACAAACTTAATTGCGACACTTGCAATGCCACTTACATTGGACGCACTTGTAGACCCCTCAGAAGACGTATCCAAGAACACCTTACAAGAACCACGTCAATTTTCGGTGATCACTTAAAGTCTTGGAATCACAATTTTAGCCCTCAGCGAAATTCTAGGATTATCCACAATATTTCTTCAAAAAATTTCAATCGCTTAGACTTCATGGAAGATTTAGAGATTAACAGAGAGTTGACTGATAACGATTTATGCTTAAACACAAAAGTGAATTTGAACAGATCCTTTTTTCCACTACACAGACGACTTCTCCATTAAATCCCAATGCTTTCCCGCTTTCCCACTTTCTTTTTATTGAAACCCTTCCCCTCAACCTAATTATTTTCAAATCGGCCGCCTTTAGACTGTCATATCAACAAAATAACAACAAGCTTCACCTTATCTCTTATCTGTAACCTTGTAAGGTCAGACGCAGAGGAGCACAGAGTGATGTGGTTGCTCGGAAAATTGATTTTCGGGGACACTACCTACCCCTTTTCTTTGTTTTTTGTAACATGTGTAAGGTTTTGTGAAGTTTTATACAATTTACCTGTTTGTACACCGTCGATGTGCCTGTCTTATGTGATTAGTTCGCCTGTGATCCTGACAAGAGTGAGTATTGCTTCTAATGATAATGCTAGTTCGTGAATATTGTTACCAGCCACATATAACATTGAATCATCGGCGAACAAGACTACTTCACATATTTTTACAATTTTCACAATGTCATTTATGTACAGTATAAACAATAACGGACCCAATACTGTTCCCTGAGGGCTCCATACTCGGGCAACCTACAGTCAGAGGAACTATTTTTGAATTTAACTTTTCGAGTCCGATCGGTTAGGTAAGATTAAAACCATCTTAATACTGTTGCTTGTAACCCAAATTTTTGCAACTTATACAATGAAATATCACGATCAATAGTATCGAATGCTCGCCTGAAGTCCAGCAATACTGCCAAAACACAATTATCACAGTCTATAGATTTTTGAAATTCATCAAAAATATTTATTACGACAGACTCACGATGAAGACGCTCACGAGACCCAGACTGATAAGGAGCTATGATTTTGTTACTATCACATCGCTTCAAAAGTTGGATATTTTATTTAAAGTTCGCAAACACGTTATGATCCATGGTACTATCATCAATTGGGAATAGTATTTCTAATATCAGAAATGCTCTGTATAAAATAAAGATTGAACTCATTCGAGATAAAAAATGCAATGAAATTGCCTCCAATTTTATTCCGGAAATTCAATATTCTTTTGAATATATTATTTATTTCCTGCCATAGTGTCTAGAATGGAACCCCGCTCAATTCTCCAATCAAATCCGTATACGATTAGTGTAGAAGATCAAATGCATATTCGTATAGGCCATTTCAGAACATAACCTTGAAGTCAGCTGATTGTACCGTAAACAAACATAAACCTCTAATTGTCATTTGTTTCCTTCACTTTCTGAGACATTTTTCGAAATGCAAGTGTGCAATATGGTTTTGTTGAGATTCTGATCCTGAATAGCTGTGAAATGATCGATTATCTCGCGAAGTAAGAAGCAGGGAGCCCAAAAATTTTGATTCAATACAAGCACAAAATTTTGATTGTAAACAACATAGACCCTTTAGTTAAAGTGATTCGGACCTTGAAGCAAGCCCTGCCTCAGAGCTTTTCAAAAATTACTAACATAGACATAATTAGTTATTTGGTGTCTACCACAAGTTATTATACTGTATATGCAGATAAAATTTCATTAAAGTTTGAATGATGCCTTCAAACATTGAAGGCCGGGTCTTGTACTTACTGTGGAAGTTGCAATGCAGACCATATTATTATCAGTGCTAGAGAAAGTTATATTTACATTATTAGCCCTTTTTTCTTGATGTCTCCATAACAATTTGATAATTTTTTTTGTAATATATGCATTGTTTCTGGTACAAGCTGTCAATTTTGATGTTATGTTGACAGGTTTCTGAAATGGCCCATACGGATTAATTGGAGAATTCGGTTCCTGAACTGTGTTATATCTATTTTTGGTTGACTGCGTTCACTTGCGACTTTCGACAAGGAAGCTCAAGTGGGATTTATAAACTCGCCGTTCGCCGTTACCGCTAACGCTAACGTTTGACGTTCGAGATAGACATATGGACGCGCCTGCATACATTTATATCATGCCGTCTGCCGTTGACGCACAGCTAGAGATCGTTCATCTCCATATTTTGCCGTCCGCCGTTCGGCTCAATAGGTTTTTGTTCCCATAATTCATGTTTTTATATCATAAAATTGAGATTTGTACCAAAATATACTCAAGTCAGTCACCAAATCTCACTGAACTAAAACACATTTACTTCAAAGTAAGTGAACAAAAAATTTGAAAATCTTCGATGACAATCGACGGTATAAAAGTTTATAAATGCATTGGGCGACGGCAACGTTAGCGTCACCGGCGAACGTCAACCGTAACGGCGGACGGCAAGTTTATAAATCAGCCTTTACTGTAAATTTCAAAATGATCAAAGATGCTCAATACATAGAAAAGGTTGGCGATCACTTGACTGTACTGACATATCTTGATTGCTTAACATACCTATCACATTGAGCAGTATTTGACATGATGATGTTTAAGTCACTTTTGATTTTGGAGTAGATTTTTTTTTCTAACCCAAACTAAAAACGCGTTTGCTCAATCGATTTTCAACATGTTATTCAATACAGGATATTCAAATTTTGTACAGTTCAATAATTTCTCGTCGGACAAAACAAGCATCGAAAAATTCGCATCCACATAAATCGATCACATGATGCATTGAATAATACTTTTCTTGGCAAAGAGACATGATTCCAAACTTCTCTAAGGGACAGCACAACGCTGGTTCTGTTCCGAATTTCATGTTTGCTCAGATATACATATTTTCGAGCGAATTTGAATCCATTCTTAATAATCCAGTCATGTATTCTAGCCAGTTGATTGAATTATGACACCCATTAGATAGAGAACTAGTGTAATAGATCCTGAATTGGCGTCTTTTGTGGCGCGAATTGAATTTTCCATCTCTTGGCACAGTGAAGCACTTGATAACAGATCTCCAGCTAGGTTTATGCGAATTGTGCCAAACCGTTTGACAAATGGCCGCAGCGTTTTATCACGGTGCTGCCGAGCCAGCCCATCAGCGCCAGAATCAGTTTGGTATGTCGAGCTGACATGAGCCTAACTCTCCATGACATAATTTGATTTCACGCTCAATATGAGGACAATTATAATGCTTTCGTCATAAGAAGTGCAGATGATGTAAAAGTAATTCGGTTTATTCATGACGATTGAAAAATGAGATTTGGAACGGTCAAATTTGGAAAATGAGTTTAAATTGATCATTGGAATCAACGAATATAATGACCCTATTTTGTTTTTGTGAGCACATATTTTCTAATCTCACTCTCTTGGAACAATCCTCAAAATTAACAAACTACCTGAAGGCAAACTTATGAGCTTGATCAAGTTGTACCAAAAAAAAAATATCCATATTATGCTACTTTTGATCTCACAAGTTTCCCGAGTCTGATCAATTATGATTCATGATCAATACTTTTGGAATTTATGCGTCAATAAATCAATATCAATCTATTTGAATGAGGTTAATAACTTACATAATCATTCATGATTTTTGATATTTCCAAATTTGAAATTGAAATGAGCTAACCTTCTCAGCATACATATGAAACTCATTTTCTAAATAGCATATCATAAAACAACAAAACGTCTTTTAGCAGATGCACCGTCATCGCGTTTTATAGCCAAAAGTGCTAACAAAGTGAATTTTCAACGAGTAGTATTATTCTCATTTAGCCTTCTTACATGGTTAGATTTTCTCCGCCGTTGTATATGCAAATAAGCAACAATTCTGTGAAATATTAGGAATGTGCTCAAATTTTGCAAACTTTGTCCCGACTGTACGCTTACGCTGAATCCAGAAAATGGTTCCATCCCAGTTTCAAGTTTGTTTTGAATCGATTTTGATGATAGTAGATTTTTATTGTTGTGATAAGTTCCTTTTGAGAGGATAAAAATATCTGTAGGATGCTTTGACTTTAATTATCTGAGTGACTGTTATATTGCAAAAATGGCGCTTGTGATTGTCAAGTAACATTTATGTAGAACGAACTATCAGAATATTCTTCAAGTAACCTGATAAGGCCATGAAAATTCTGTAATGCGTTAGAGCAGGTAGCGTCATTACGACATACGTGTGTGTGTTCAAATTAGTTTCTCGTGGATACGTTTCTCGTGAGTTTGCCACTTGGCGCCACGTCCAAGTATCTGCGGGTGTACCAGCGGAAAAGTCGTTTTCGTGTTTACCTTCCGTGAATTACCAACCGCGATATATGCTGTTAACAATGTTACTTAGAAACACGAGAGGATGACCTCACAGAAATCATCAAGTCCATAGCTTGTGAAATTAGCAAATGTCTTGAAGCACGGCCCGCGATTTTGTTCAAGTCTTTCAGAAGATTGCTATCAAAGACTACTGACTTTTTTTTTTTTTTAAGTGCCGTCGGATTCATTGAGGCTCAGATTTTCGAACCTACCCGTCATTTTTTATAACGAGTTTTCGAAGGACCACTAGACATAAACATAAGCTAATGCAAATGGAAATTCTAATCAAATCATCCAGCTACAACCAACAGTTTCTTGGTATTACTCAAAAATCTCCAATTTTTCTAACTACAAAACATACAAGAACAGATCAAACTGGTGGAAAAACCACTAAATAATAAAAAAAACACTAGATACTTGAAAAGAAAAACAAACACTTACCCCATGATACTATAACAAACAAGATATGCTCACGTGCAGGTTTTGCTGACGTCATTGCGTGTCCGAACCTCAAAATTCATAGGTTACCTAGGTAACTTGATTACCATGATACTAAAACAGACAAGATGAACTTTCAAGCATCCCCCTCAGAAGTCATCACGTGACCTACTTTAAACCTATACAATCAATGTCACGCGGGGACGTCATACGTGAGCCAGTTCACATTTTGACCAGCAAATGGAAACAAGGTAACGTCATTGATCCAACCTCACTTTTGACTCGCGCTGACGACATGCGCAGTTTGATTCTAATTTCGTCCAGCGATCGATCATATCTTGTGTGTTTTAGTATCATGCACTTACCCCAAATCAGTCGAACGAAATATACATTGACGACCGAAAACGTAAAGCAAACCTAGTTTGGTAGTCATATAGAGAATCAATTATTATTCGAAATAAAGCACGCACAAGAGGAAAAACAAACTGACCTGCAAGTCACTTGGTTAACATTACTCAACAACCCATCTTCAAATCCGGAATGAAATTAAAAAGTTGTAGGTTCACAGATTCTGTTTTTACAATAGGTTCAAAACCTCGGAGATATTCCAAAGCTGTGACTCTTCTCAAGAAAAAGGTTTTCGCCGGGTCAGACATAAAGGCTCCCTATTTAAACTGGCAACCCTTTTATCCTATACTGATCTAATCCAAATTTATAAAACTCATCCAGAAGGGATAACGTTCAACTGGGCAAAATTGTATGTAACTCTGAAAATCAATTCAGCATCACTTTTAAACGTCTATACTGCCAATATTTCAACATAAAAACCGTGAAAATTGATATCTCACGTGAAAAGATTTATTTATTAATAATAGATAATGGCATCATTATAAACCTATCATTTATGAACCTACATTAATTTTCTGCTATACACAAAAAAGTGGCATCCTTTTAACAAATTAGAAAAAAATCATTCACATTGGTGGACGTATACCAAAAGGAATCAAGAAAAATGGTATATTATTTGATGAAGTTATGATGGCTATCACTCAGGATGAAGAACTTTGTACCACGAGCCATAGGCAAGTAGTGTGATCATCCGAGTGAGTAATAGCCAGTACCCGCGAGTAGTATCTATCAAAGCTTTTCTATCATGACTAAATAATAGAAATATCAGCTTAGTAGATTTATCAATTACAAAATAAGTCCTAGCGATTTGTTTGAACACCGTAATACCTTTCTTCATTCAATGATCTTTCATAAAAATACAGACCTATTATCCGATCGTTAAAAAACTGGTTACGAAGCAGGTGTTTGGTTAAATTGAGTATTATTTCAAATCTCAACAAAGACATAAATAGCTTAGTAAATCGGAAACGACGCATGATAGATATAGGACATAGTAGAGGGTGCGAATGATGGACTTCCACATTTTCAAAGTAGATTGTTGAAAAAACAGTACAATTTAGAAAAAGAAACTAGTTATTCATTCAAAGCAAATACTATTATAATAATGTTTTGTTTTTGTTAATTTTCAAAAATAATATCTGGCACACTGGAGCCGTTTCCTGGAGCTTGCTTCCACTGTTACCTTGTTCCACTGTTAGCAGTATATCTGAAAGAATCCTCCTTACTTATTTTCTATAGAGTTTTCGGTCGGTGTTTTTTAGACATCTTTGCCTTGGGGTTCCCTCACAAGAAAAACAAAGGCCCAAGTCCGAGGAGAGAGAAGCAGTTGAATAGGAGTGACCTGAAATCCTTCAGGAACTAATGAATAAAAGTCATGAGGAAATTGCCAGGATTCCTCCAGATATGCAGTTGAGGGTGAAAGCGAGCTTCAGGGAACGGCTCCTGGTGTGCATTGCCCGTCAAGGCAACATTTACCAGATATCTATTTTTTTAAATTGACAAAAACAGACCACTTCTATTTGTGCTTTGTATAAATAAAAACTTTTTCCAATAAGTTGTACCTACTGTTTTTTCACATTCTACTTTGGAAATGTCGGAGTCCATCATGCCGCACCCTGTACAGGGTGTCCCATTTTGGGTACTTTTGCGGGGTATCTCCGTTATATTATAGATAGGAAGTTGCGGTTTTCGCGACAGTGTGCTACTTTTTCGTGAAACTGAAGATGCCGTTAACAAAATTTCTATAGCCCTTTTCGTTTTCAAGATACAGGGCTAAACTGAAAATGTTGCATTTTAAGGTCCCCTCGTATCTAAACTATCAGATAAGTTATGGAAAATGTGAAAACTGTTTCTTATAAAGCTTTTCTCGTAGAACTTGATTCTGTCTTCGGAATTAGTATACAGGGTCAGGTCAAAAAGTTATCGGACCCAACTTTATTTTTTTGATACCCTGTATATTTATAGTCCATAAGATTTGTCTTTTCTCAACCTTTTCAAAAATATATAAGAGTATGCACTTAAAAAAAAAAAAAATTTTTAGCCTATAACTTTTGAACTGACCCTGTATACAAATTCAGAAGGCAAAATCGAGTTCCACGGAAAAAGTATATAACTTTCGATTTTTCCATAACTTATCTGATAGTTTAGATACCAGGGGTACCTTAAAATGCAACATTTTCAGTTTGGACCTGTATCTTAGAAACTAAAAGGGCTATGAAGATTTTGTTAACGGCATCTTTAGTTTCAAGAAAAAGTAGCACACTGTCGCGAAAACCGCAACTTTCTATCTATAAGAATAACGGAGATACCCCGCAAAAGTACTCAAAATTGGACACCCTGTACATGATAATATTGATGTAAAATCAACAGAAGAGTCAAAAAACTGGAAAGTATACGTTAAAAAAAGGATGAAATGAATCCTATGGGACACCCTTTATATGTTATATTTTGATGACAATAATCCACTTTTAAAACCAGTTACTTCTTTTATGAAACATTTTTTTAACGATCATTTCTCGAACAAATCTGGGTGATTAGGTCTGGATGAGCCCGAATCATTGAGTAGTCATAGAAAATGATCTTTTTTCGCTGTGATATTTATTTAAACTTAAAATGTTCATCAATCTTCGAATAATTGGGCTGCACTGAACCCGTATTCTTGAATATCTGTGAGGACAACTTTTGCGGGTGGGCGTGATTCACCATGATACGGCGACTGTCATATTCTTGAAAATTGACGGGTGATTTGAAGGTTCCCGGGAAGTTTAAGAAGGGAACATGAGCTTCCACTTGTTTCCAACTTCACAATCTCATAATTCAATTTTGTTGTTGGAGTCGATTTTGTGTGCTGTTTATACAGTGTGTCCAAGATAAGGATGCACAGCATGGGGATCTCGGAAACTATAAGAGATACAGTGTCGGTTAGATTGGACAAAAATTTTGCATTTTGATACCCAACAAGATCCCGTTTTACAAATTTGAAAATTCCCAGCCGTTCCGAAAATATCCGATAAAAACCGAAATATTGCGATTTCGTTTTTATTTACAACCACAACAATTCAAGAAAGCAATCCAGCTTCAACAATCCAAAAGAGACATCCAACTACAACAATTCAATCAATTCATCTAGACGGTCAAGTGAGTGTACCAGCCACCGCCGTAAATCCCCAATTCCAGCCAAAACTCCATTGTCAATTCAATTCTGAAACGCACAATGCCTACCACAATGGAAGGAATCCAAGAACTTGTACTACAACAACAACAACAACGGGGACAAAAAATTCAACGCATTCTGACGGATATGAGGAAAGATTCATCCAGCAGAAAAACAATCCAATACTTTGAGGAAAAAACCACATCTGTGAGATCGCTATGGGCTACAATCTACGAGACTGACAAGATCAACAAACTGAACCACCCTCACCACGAGTACCACATCAAGAAGTATTTTGACCAAGTCGAAGAAGTTTATTATGATGCAATAAACTACATACAAAATGGCAAGAAGAGAATTGATACTCAAACACATCAAAATAAGCAAACGACGAAGTTAAGAGCATTACCAAACCTAATTGAGGAAGTTCTCAACGACACTTCCTCAGAAATAAGTGATCAAACCCCAGGCAATCGCCGTAGAGAGCTACAATCCAAGATAACCGAGAAATGGAAGCAGATATCGGATCTATACCTACAACTCGAAATTCAATCAATCCATTCACCTTTCAAGCCCACATATAAGGCTCTTGAGAAACAACATGAAAAGCTTCCACTTCAGCTACAATCAGATGAACCTACTAGCACTTTGTCAGCCGTACCGCCACAAATAGCACCGCATGTCATTCAACATTCAACATTCAACAACCAAGGTTATCCAAAATATCAACGCCAACAGCAAGACTTGGCTCATTTTTCTTGTAAGAGGGCCAGAGAATCAGCATCTTACACAGAATGTTCATCGCTAATTCACCATATTGAAAAGAAGCAACAAGGAGTTGAGTGGACGGACAGAGGAGTGCAGATCCTGGTAGTCAAGCTCAACGATGAAGTATACACAGACATTGAAGAACTAGATAAAAATGAAAAGGAGTTGATCAAAACTGCCAATAACCAAACAGAGTACATGCTACATGCACTGGCGACATTCAATAAAACAGAGATCAATTCAACACCAATCCTGATAAGAATCACAAGAGAGGACTACAGGATACTGGATGTGCCAAACGAGTTCATTGCTATAATACGCAATTATAGTTCCGGCTCAATAAAGGAGAACTTCAAAATTGCATCAGCCGTAGCCCAGACACGTACATCTGCTCACCGACAACTACAAGAAACATAGACGATACACTCAATTGCCTCATCGACTAAATTTATCATCGATCCCAAAATGCGTCCTGCTTGATTCAAAGAAAGCCTTACATGTCCAGTACCATATTATGGAAACGGTTAAACACACCCAGTGCTTGGATGTTCATCAGCGATGGCATTCGCAAAGATGTGACTCTCAACAAAACAGGCATCTTGGTCATATCTCTGAACTGTATGATCAAGACCAACAAAAACAATTCAACTCCAAAAAGAGCTGACTCAGTAACAGTATTAGGATCCATGGTGAAACCAATTAATTTCAACTTAACAGATTCCTACGCGCTCAACAAGGAACACAAGAAGAATCAGTTCTAGATGCCTCTGCATCCTTCACATTCTTTTTGGGCACAATCTCAAATACGTACTTTTTTGTTATGAATTATTTTGGTATTTATAGATGTGAATATTGTATAATAGATCAGTATCAAACCGTTCCTGGTGTTGTACTCATTATTCTCTACGCACAAAAGCTCATCATATTCGTCACCATAACAAAAGGGCACTGTGAATAAGTCAACAACAAAGTCACCCTCAAATACAATGGACTTTTTGTCACAAATATATGGCACTATCCTACAAAAAGGGTAATTATATTCTCACTGCTGTTGGACAAAAGTCAAGAGATATGAGGAGATATATTTTTGTCGCTCAAATAAATCAACTTTTCTTCAAAAGCATCAGAAACCATCTGGAAAATGCAAATGTTCACTGCAAAGATGCAACATAAAGCACCGAAATATCCAAGAGGCGAATTGATCTTGCATCCGTATCGTTTTATTCTTTTGATTTGTGCCTTGCCACAATATTCACAGCTAACAAACAAAATAGTTTGACCTCACATAGATGAAGCTGTGAAGGACCCCGAATTGGCGAATTAACCTTCCTATTATCGCAACAGACAGCTCTTGTTGATTTTTGATTGTTGATAATCGACTTTTTTTTACCATAAGGACCTTTTTAATTGAATGGCAAAAGAATCAGTGCCGCAAAACTCAATCTTCCTAACTTCAGGTTTAGATTACATGCCATTCGCAATTGGATTATAAGCCAAATAACACTGTGCTAATTACACAAAAGAATTTAAATGACGAATCAAGATGATTCAGGCTTGTCAAACGACTATAAAGAACACACACGCACACACACCAATCAAACATTGTGAGTGTTACTTGTTTATGTATGAAAGAACCAATAAGTACAATAATAATACTCAGCGCTCGGCCACATACACCTTATTTGGTTTTGTTTTCTATTTGTCTCACGTACATCAATCTTGGCAGTTTGTGATTAGTTTGGAATGACTGTTGTTCAATCGAGTTTGGGGGTTCAAATTGATGAACACATTGGGAAGATCTGTAGTATTGAGGAAATCTCACGAAAGAATCGATAATTATTTATAACAGCCGCCAATTTGCATCCCGGTTAATCCATAAAATAGAAGTTATCTTGAGATCATGACCTCCTCATTTCCGATTCAAATTATCGGAGTGTAGTGAGACAGTTATTTAACAAAAAAGCCTCTCAATTTGATGAAAACCTTGTTTGTTTGACCTTTCTGCCTGTAAAACTACCTGATTTCTTGATCTTATCCGCCCGTTGGCTCATCAACAGACATACATAAGCCTTTGTCCACGATCTTCAAAATCAACTCTACCATCTTTTGAGAATTGGCGTGTTTTCTGATGTATCGAGAAAACTGCATGCATCCAACAATATTGATTGATTGTTTGATATTTTGAACTTCTACTGCAAAATCTTTATTGTTTTTCTTATGTCTAATCATCAATTTATTATTTTATTTTCAATCTGTGTTTTCTTTTCCAATTATGCATATTGTGCATATCATATGTTCATCATTTCCACTGTTAACGATATTTCTTCAACAAGTTTTCCATACAATTTTGACTTTCGATTCAAAAAAATCGTATACCTTATGTACAGGTGGTTCGTAAAAAAACTGGTATTGCTCATAGAAATGTTTAAAAAATTGAGCAGTGTAATATTTGTTTTGAATACCGTGAAATTTCATTTAAGTGAAAATTTGGGTATGTTCAGTATGTTATAATAAAACAAAGCAAAACATTGGGTTGAATCAGGTAGATTTTGAAATGTTTAGGTAACTGATACACATGATCGACCAATTCAATATTTCGTCATGTTTCCATTAGCTTCGATCACAGAAGCTAGTCTTCGATTCATGGAATTAATAAATGGAGCAATGAATTCCAATCGCTGTGCAGTGTGATCCCATGCGTCTAAAATGCCTTCCCATAGGTGATCAGGATTGAGGCGCATAAAGTTCTGTTTATATAAAGTTTTAACAATGAGTCCCCAAATATTTTTAATGAGATTAACATCCGGACTATAGCTGGCCCATGGTAGCGTCTCCACGTTGTTCGCTTGCATCCACCCTGTGACAATGTTGGCAGTATGCACAAGGCAGTTGTCATGCTGAAAAATAAATTCTCCGTTTGGGTACACCTGTTCTACACTAGGCATCATAACATTCTCCAGAATGTTCACATAAGTTTGAGCAATAAATCTAAAAACAAAACCGGAATTATTTTCTGGAGTTAAAATGTCCTGGTAGTAGAATTTTGTTTTACCTTCCCTGGATACGCCAAATTATTCCCATGCCTCTAGAAGATATCCACGCCCAAACATTCACGCTAAAATGCCCTGCTGGTCTATGATGATTCACGTAGGTGGGATTGAATCTTTCATTATCCGGCCTGTAAACTAAAATTTTCCCTGACCTCGAGGATTGAGAATTTTTTTCATCTGAAAATATCACTCTGTCCCAGAAGTCTTGATCTCTGTTTATATTGTTCAAAGCAAACAAAAGCCTGGATTGTTTTTGTTGCTCTGTCAAAGCAGTTTTATTTGCCGCAACCCTGCAGCTAAGATGGGCGTTTCGGATTCTTTTCCAGGTAGTGGTTTTTCGTCCTGGAAAGTGGGTCAAAACTCTGGCGTCTCTCGCGTTGCTAAAAGGATGCTCGTGAAGGTGATTCAAGAGAGCTTGATTTTCCTCAGGGGTGCTGATTTGGTCTTCCCGACCCGACTTTTCTTTCGAATGTTCTTTCGTGAACCCACCGATGCTTTATAGAGACAACAGTTGTTTTGGAAACATTAAAATGAGCCGCAACTGCAGCATAGGACCAGCCATCTTCTAGTTTTGTCACAATTCTCGCTGTAGTCTCGTTATTCATGTGAGGAGCCATTTTTTGAATAAATTATTAGAAAGTATCAAAGTAATGACAATATAATATTGTCATTGTATTTCCATAACTACCGGTATAATACACTGCTCAACATGATATAGATTAGATTTAGCAATACCAGTTTTTTTACGAACCAGCTGTACATCGATAACTGCAGAAACATTACGACATATTTTTCAAGGTATAAAAGCGCAAAATTGATTTGGGTCCTGCACTAGGCGTCTCGGCATAGCACCAGGGAAGTCGTTGTCGAAAGTCTTTTGCCGGAAATCCTGATTTCGACGGTTTATTTCCGCTCCGTGTAAAGTGATACTTTTTAGACACATGAAGATAGATTCTTTTCAGTGTGCTTTGAAAATGCTATCATTGGAATAGGATGTATATCCATATCCAATTGTTGTGAAAAATGAGTACTGGAGAGCCTACAACTTTTTCTCTCTTCAAGTTAACTCATTCAGTATTTCAGTACATTGATAAATTTTGACTACTCACAGTTGAACATTTGAATAATCATAAAAACGGTTTAATGGAACACTTGATGACTTGACACATGGTGACTTTATGCACTCTTTGTTTTCCATATTGCAAACTGAGAGGATTTTATAGCACCACATAATAAATGCACAATAGAACTCTATCAGAGACTGGTTTGACAGATGTTGTCACATGAATAATGGAGTTTCATTCATATTTATGATGTGATATTAAGACTTCTAAAATTATTAGCAATAATTCACGGTTCTCCACTGCGTCTGAATCGCAAATCTCCATATTCTATTCAATATCTCACGAACTACCTTTCTTGAATTTTCAATTTTGATCTTTTGTCATGTCTGCTTATCTGATACAGGCGTTATCTTTTAAAGATTTCATTAAACCCACTTCTGCTATATTCTCCGTTTCTTTTGATAATATTGTCTAAGATCCTCAGACAACCTTTTTTTTTCTCAAGTAAGAGCTCCATGATACTTGTATGCAGACTCCAGTAGTCTCCCAATGTAAAGTCCTCAGTCTTCATTGGAATACTCACCTAGACTTGTGACGAGGTTACAAAATTTTCTTTTTTCGTTTTCCATATCTATTTAGTTATTTTAGCAATCAATGACCTAAATATCCACCTTTTTTTTTACTGGGTGTCCAAAAATTCTGGAAACGGTCAAAAATCTCGCAAACTACGCATATTATAAAAATATATGTATTTAAACAAGTGTCAAATATTTCCCAAAATACTATTCATTGACATTTCTTTTTGATTCTCAAATCGTAAATTTCTCGATAACTGTTGGGGTTGGGGCAGATGAAGCTTACTTGGAATTTGATGAAGAATTTGAAAAGGAAATAAAAAAATGAGGTTTTTATTTAAAAAATGAAGTCGATGGTCGTAACTTATTCTTGGTCTAATTGCACGTAGAATTCAAAAATCAAATGAAACATGGAGGTTTCCATTCCAAAAAATGAAGTTGATAGTCGTAGCTCATTTTAGGTTCACCCTGTAAATATAAAATGATCATCAAAAGTCAAAAATAAAAATTCACGCGTCCGGGCGTTTTCTCACAAAACAAACCCCTAAATTTTAAATGAATTCATCCCAACCATTACGGACGCACTGTATTTCATTTGATTTTTGACGATTACAGTGACATATGGACAAACTATATCTATTATTTGCCTTAGAACCTGAATCTGCAATCAAGAAATTCAAAGTCGCCCCACTGGGTTTGGGGTTGAGAATGAAAAAGAGGTGTCGATAAATAAATTTTTGACATAATATGTTTTTTAATTTTTTTATTCTATGCGTAGTTTGCGAATTTTTCGACCTTTTCCAGACTTCTTTGACACCCTGTATATCGTTTCATTATACAGGGTGTCCAATGAGTCTTGGACAAAACGGCTCTGGGTGATAGAAGATGCCATTTGCAATAAGAAGAACCATATAATCTATAATCTGTTATCCAATTCCGGTACTGAACGTTTTCGATATACAAGGTGTTGAAATATTCATAAAAAAACAAAAATCAAACTTGTTACAGGACATGATGTCATGAAAGAACTAAAATATCTACCAACGTCAAGCTCTCCAGTTGACCAGAGGTGGAGATAGGGGTTACCGGGAAAAATGATTTTGCAAACAAATAATGTAACGTAAATAATAATAATGTAATGTAAATAATAATGGTTTACGACTCAGAAAAATACGATTGAAATAATTTTAAGATTCTTTCCGACTTCACCCAGGTTGGATGATTTTCCTGTTTTTTTTTACGATTGCATATCTTGCTGAGGCGGGGCTTGACTTGCTGGTATTTTCTGATTTCTTTTTTTTTGTCTTTGGGTTTTTTTTATCGACGTAAACGCGCACGCACACTTTCGGGAAAGGATAATTCTAAATAGTTTTCAGAACTGTTGCTTTTTTTATCACCGTACTTGAGAAAGTTCAGAGAAAAGTGATACTTTTGGAGTTGCTCCAATTTTCCATCGCATCACCGTTTTGACAGCTTTATTCTTTCCTAATCACCGTTTCACCATTCTTTTTTCATACCAGAACCAGTTTTTCCAATACGCTGCTTATGTATGTAATAGCTATTTACCTAACAAGTGTGGAAAATTAATTTTTTGGCACGAGTCTGCCGGTGAAGCAGCCGAGTGCTGGAAAAAGATTTTCAGCAAGTGTTGGGTACAATAGTTTTTCGGCAGACGTGCGGAAATAAATGCAAAGTCAAAAAACAAATCAATAATAATAATAATGTCGGAATTTCAGACAGTTGATTTACACGTTGCCAAGCCAATAGAATACACTCGGATCAGGGCTTCAAGCAGCTCTCTGTATATGTGCCATGCTATTGAAGTATGCGTCTCAAAAACTGAAGTTCACGTGCCGAAAACTGAAGTTTGCTTGCCGAAAACTGAAGTTTGCGTGCCAAAAAATCTTTGCGCACCAGTGCGGAAAAACTTATTTTCGGCACGGATATTGGTTCGGGTAATAGATTTTTCCTACAGCCGTGCGGAAAATTCAATTTTCCGCACCGATATCTGTGTGGAAAATCAGATTTCCCGCACCAGTGCGGAAAAATTAACAATATCATAAGCAAACAGCAACCAGGTTTTCAGGTAACTATGGTCGCTCAGTTACACATTTCGACATTCATTATTATTTATTTGTCATTAGTTGCATCAGAAACTTTTAAATTACGAATTATATCCTCATTTCCGCACGTCTGTAGAAAAACTATTGTACCCAACACTTGCGAAAAATGTTTTTTCGCACTTGTTAGGTGAATAGCTATTTCCGTACGACTGTAGAAAAAATGCTTCACGTCATCAACTGCCTCAGAATAATCCTCCATCCATCATCACCGATTAGAGCTTTTCACTAACTTGCTGGACATCTCAATGATTTTCTGTTTCAAAACACCGAACGCACACCTCTATCTCTGTACCTTAATCCATTCCTATATGGATATTTTTGTTTCTTATTTCACGACTGCCAAATCTCAAAGCAGTATCCTTTTTTTTCTGGTTTGTCGCGAATTTTTTGCGATACCGGTGATTGATTGGCCTTTATTCAAGAAACAAAGTTCCGACCTTACTCCAGAGCGATATTTTCCACTGAACTCTTGGAATACTTTCCCTACTGTCTTGAGTCCACCCGAGAGGCACTGTAGGCAGCCTACTACAATTATCCAGAGGGTGATGCCCGAGTTGAGTAAAATATATTTTTCTAACCCCATCTCCATCGTTATGAAAACCTTAACGCATCACAAACCTATGTCGCTTACATATTCAGTCCATATGCCTGTTCCACACTTTCACCGAAAGAATCCAAGGGATGTCCGAGACAAAGCGAGTACGACAGTATGGAGAAATAATTTATTCATGGTTAACTAAATTCAAGAACAACACTGTATGTGTCGCCCTTTAACAATAAATAAAAAACTTAGTTAATATTTGAGTTTGTCGTCATCAATATCCCCAGTATCCCAGTATAACTTCGTTCGATTGCCATTTTAGTTAACAAAAATAAAAGAAAACAACCAAATGAAATAGTATTTTCGAACGTTCTCAACAAGCCAACGTCAGAAAACAAGCCATTGTTAACCCATGTTCATATAATCTTTTTGTCTTGAAATAAGTCAGAGATTCACCACTTGAAATGTTCACAAGTATCTGTTTCACAGCCTGTATACATATCATGATCGCAACAGCTTACGCAAATCTCATTTAATGAACAGGTTTTTAAGTAGATGCACTACGATAAAGTCAAATTTGGGACCCAATTTTTGACTTGATGATAATGCGATATTTGCGTGTTGGTTTTGCTGATAAGTATTTTTTTTTGACAATGGATATCATGGAATTTCTTTGACATGGCATGACTAGGGAACATGAGAAAAATGGTGTATAGTAAAGAGCTGAAATCATAATTTTTTTTAGATTTGCGCCAAAAGAAAACAGTTTTGCGTGTTGCTATTTCTCAATGAGGCAGTAAAATGATGACTTGTTTTATCAAGCTCAAAGCACTCTTACCCTATGTTTCCGAACAACAAGATATCTATTGTTTTGATAAGCGACCATTTCGGTTTCTCAACGATACTATGTCACCACCCTATCAGGTCCATGTTATCAAAAAGACATTTGGAGAAAAGATGGCAGGCAAATTTTTAGTAAAATTAAAATATAACAGTAGATAAACTAAAAAGACATATGCCGGTCTTGATGTGTGCTTCAAGAGATGCGGATGTGGGAGTACTGATAAAAAATATCAGTAGCAGAAAGACATTTCTGAGCACTGCCTACTTCTCCAGAATTTCAAATACACGCTTATTGGAGGTGGTCCTGGAGATTGGTACACCATCTCAATGAAGATGAAATTGTTTGGATACCTTGCCCACGCCAGGGATCCTGGATAGCTCTAAAAATGTTGATATTTGACAAACGTTGTCTGCGATTTGTACACCGAAATATTGTCCTTCATCATTGAATGGAGCCTCATGTTCTTTGATGAAAGAACCGAATGGACGAGAAATATTACAATACATTGTGAAATAGTCATTACCGTCTGCACAGATTCGACTTGAGATATGATGTTTTGGAGAGTTCAAGGAGAAAAGGCAGAAGGTCACATTTTTATTATTTTTGAGCTTAACACGGCAACATGTAGCTTATTCGTATTATAGTATGCTATACTCAAAAAGGCAAGAAACGCAAATCGTCACAGTTTAAATCTCGTGTGAAGATATCCTAACAGCGAAGAAACGCGACATGTCCATGCAAAAAGGTGGATTGTCTGTATCAAGAAGAAGTAGAGATAAGAAGTTATGAGCATGTAGTTGTTTTATTTGTATTGGAAACATCAAGTTCGCGATTCTCCAAGAAAAAGACTTTGTTTTGCCAACAAAGTTGTACACCGGTGAGCATACTCTACCTCTCAATCGTTTCCGCTTTCTATGCATTATTTTCTTTACAAATCGCTAGAAATATCCTTATTCCATAAATAAGAACAAAACAAAGTTGCTTTTTCTTACAATAAAGGGTTTTTTTTATCAAATCTTGAGTTTCTTTGAACCCAACATCTATCAAATATAGAACAAAACGGTACACAGAATATCCTAGCACAGGATAACCACAATTATCCAATTTATATTTCTCAAAATAACACTCGATGGACATTTCGCCTTTCTGCATCTCTAGAGCAGCTTACAACAAAAGGAGCAAATCAAGCAAGACAGATTGGAGACACCTTCAGAGCCAGACGAGTGGAGTTGGAGGCATGGCTGGAAGCCTTTTTTGTCATCTTCTGACAACCCTGCAAGGTTGCAGGGAGCTTAACCGTTGCGGTTGTCTCGAGAACCATGCGCTGTATATGACGAAGAAGCAATCTGCCATGCACCCTTAATCGCAAAAAATTTGAAGATGCTTGCAGAAATCAAAGTTTAGCATGTTCACCTCTTATACAGGCTGCTTATTTTGAAGCTCACTCCCACGTCCCATTCAAAAATGTTGGAGTGGTAGCCCTGGAATCAGAGGGGTTGAACAAGCATCATCCAATGTTTCGTGAAAAACCTTCCGGTGGTTAGTGTGTTCTGGCGAATTTCAGAAATTCTTCAATCTTTGAAGATTGGGTGGTAAGCCTTAAAATGATCATCCTCCAAATTGATAATCAATTGAACCGAAAAAGGTTCGATTCTAGCCCCGATGAAGATGAAGTCATTCGACTATGCTTGGAATGAGTACTAAGAATTTTGGTTTTGTTCAAAAAATATTGATATTTTCGTAAATTTTCAAGTTCTAGAATGACTGAATAATAACCAAATCTTTTGAATTTTATATTTTTGACCTCACCTTCGAAAGCAGTGACTTCAAATAACCCTCAAACCTCAAAAGATATTCCGCATGCTACTATTTGTACAGCAGAGCAGATTTTTTTTTAATGTAAAAAAAACCAACATGACCACCGGGATGTCCAAACTTATTGACGAACAAATTTTTGAAACGTCTAATTTGTTTGTGATAACCATAAATTACTCAATAAATACCAGAAAATAAACTTTTATTGGAAAATATCTTTTTTTAAATCAAAAAATAACTGATGACACGCGCGAAATGTATTACTAAAATTTGAGTACATCACAGATTGGCATACCGTTTTAGTATATGTGTATCGTGATTCCATCGTGGTCGTGATTTGTTAACAGAAATAAGTAATCTTTATTGTTTTTTTCGGTTTTCGACATTTTTTTTTCAGTCTATTGCTTATGAATACTATACTATTGTTTCGGAGTTCGTGGAAGTGAAAATTCGGGACATTCTGGTGCAAAACCTAATCTCAAACTTTTCCTTTTTTAATTTAAATGGAGAAATAGAAATAGAAGCATTACAAATATACGTATACTTCTGCCGGGGTTAACTTTTTCTAATGGTTGGTAATAATTGATTTTTTGTTTTTACAAATCAATATTTCACTGTTTTTTTTGCTGGGGCGATAGATACACCGATTTTTTGAACTAGTTTATTTTCGAATGAGATTCAATCTCATTTCAGTTGGGTCACAAATCTAAAACCAAGTATCAACTATTTGAATAAAATGGTGAATCCGCCGTATCATTTGCTGAGATTTTCTTTTGGAAGCGCACACCAATACTTACACATCGCGTGTCACCACTGATAAGTAACCACAAAAAGTTCATTCCTCTTATCAAAATTCATCGTGAATTTGGCCCAAAGCGTTGTTCACAATCGTCATTTGATTAGCTAGATAAGATTTGTTAATTGTGGAGAGTATGCCTCCTACTGCATTATATCATGAACATACAAAGTGTGAAAATAAATACTCACAATATGAGCAAAATTGAAAAAGTACATTCCAATAACTCTTAGAAGGTAGATTCACATTCTCATGTTCTCATACAGTGTTTGAACAAAAATCGGTTGGGGATACCAGATGGAATATCATTGGATCCTTCAAAGTCATCTTTGTCAAGTGTTTCGTATTTCTTAGAAATGAGACAAACTGTCTTCTAAATAAAATTACATGATAGGGGTGGATGTTGAAGCATTTTGAACCCCCCACTTTTGATATTGCATGAAAAACAATCTAAGGAAATTTCTAAAAATTATATTTTTGTTCCATTTTGTGTTGAGACTTTTGGACCGTGGAAAATAAAGCAAAACATTTTATAAAAGAACTTGGTTTAAAACTTAGATTGAAAACTGGTGAGGAAAGGTCAACATCTTTTTTGAAACAAAAAATTAGTTTAGCTATTCAGAGGGGTTGTGGCGACACTTCGTGACGCACCATGCACCTCCGTCAGATTTTGGAATACACCCTGGAAAATGACAACCACCAGTAAACAAAGGAATGGTCACTAGGAAAATGACCAGAGTGTTTTTGACGTTTTAAGATGGCCAGTGGTAACGGTTCTCTTTCTTAACTTTTCCATTGTTAATTACCTCAATATATCTTAATATTCAGTTACCCGAACTTGATTTACATTGGGGATACATATTCCCACAGGGTAATGCGGCTTCAATTTTGGGTACAGTTCCGGAACAGCATCAATTGGATGAAGTTTTTTTTCTTTAATTTATTAGTTCTAGTCATAACTATTTTAATTATTATTATTATTATTATTATTGTAAAGAAATTCACTTGATAATCTAAGAACTTTCGCTAGTACAAAAACTTACCGGAACCGGGCACGACTCCAAATTTCCTAATAAGAAATTCCATATCTCAAACGGCTCTTAACAAGACGAACTGATGTTGACCAGAAACGATTTTAACAGCAAATGATCCCGATACAAATTTCCTGTTCATCATCTCAATGTGGGAAGAGAACTTGAGCTCAACATCAACATGATGTCCCAGTAGAAGTTGTAGAATAACTACCTTTGACTAAGGATTGTTGTCAGCAAGTGGGACACACTGGAACTTGAAACCGAGCAAATCTATCTTGTTCACATTAAGAAATGCTGCTTGATCGATTGCATAATATCATGCTTTGTATGTGTGCTAAAATGTTTAGATCTCTATGACTCCACAAACTGACGACCGTGGTGTTGTTATCCTTTTTCACGAAGAGATGACAAGAATTATCATCATTAAACAATAATTTCGATTTGCATTCCAGCAAAGAGTACAAGAGAAATAAAATATTATGTACATCAATTCTACATGTCAAGCATGCAGCCCTCTATAAATACAAAAATAAATATAAATCTTCCTGACTCTTCATTCTACTCAAGAGAACGTCCCAACACGGTTATATTATAAGTTTTACTTATCCTAGACAGCAAACTAGATGATGGCTAATGAGGCGTCGCATGTCGTGATATCCGCCCGTGAGGCTGTCTCAATTTCTTGCTTGTCAAAATCCGGAAATAAACAAGGACAAGCGAGAAAACTTACCCCAGGAGGTCGCACTTCGAGAAACGACTTGTCCAAGTCGTTTCTAAGAAAAATCCGTCTCAATTCGAGTCTCGTTAGAGAAAGCTTCTTTTTGAAAGTGTACCTCAAATGCAGCTCTTTGACGAAGCTAGCCCGCGGGGAGATCATGGATCTTCTGGGAGGATGCGTTTTGCGAAATACAAGATACCGGTCTGGTGAAGCGTTTTGACATGGAAATCGAAGTTAATATTCCAGATTTTTTTTTCCAGAACGAAGTTTTCCGGTTTATAGTTCAAGAAAGAAGAATCAATAGCGTTGGTTAAATTTTCAGATATAATTATTATGCAAAGCTGCTCACTAGATGCAACAAATAGAATACGAACTCCTCGATAATGCACTTCAGCTTTGTTACCGATAATAATTGGAATCAATTTAGCATAGATTTGTTGAGCCGACTGAAACAAGCTGTGCTGAAACTGAATTTAATTATTCGTCTTCTAGATACTGGAACGAATGCCCATCGGGATAAACTAATTGCTCGTTATGTTGAAATGTGTGACGTGAAGTGAATGACAAAGCAACATTATACGAATGAGGTCTATCGTGAGTGAAGTTCTCATTATTTGTGGTGATCCATGATGGATGTATGCTAATGTGACCTTCAACACCAAGACCAAAACTTCTGTAAAAAGTATTGCAACTGATTGGTGCTATGGTAAAAAAAAAATACCCAAATTTTATGCGAATATACAGCGTGTCCCGAGAAGTTGTATGCAAATGATACATTTTTTCATTATCCATTTCACAAAAAAATGAATTCTTTATCAAAAGCTTTGCATGGTCCAAGACCTAAAATGCATCCATCAGATCACAGATTTTACCAGTCATATAAAAGGTTTCTCGAACAACATGATTTTCGCTTCCGTAAGAATATCTCTTGCCTGGATTGCCTGGCCTGAAAAAATACTTGAATTTTTTGCGGATATACAGCGTATCCCGAAAAGTGGTATGCAAATGGTGAACTTTTTCATTATCCATTTTACAAAAAAATGTTATCTTTATCAAAAGCTTTGCATGGTCCAAGACCTAAAATGCATCAGATGACAGATTTTACCAGTCATATACATGGTTCCTCAAACAACATGATTTTCGCTCGAGAGTAAAGTACTTTTATTTATGACAAAATCAAAAATTGTTATTTAAAAATTGAACGGAATTGAGAACTACGATTAAATATACAATTTACCATTTTTTGTCGACAAACCAAACGGAATGCATCGAAAAAAATTCACAATAATTGGTGTTTTGTGGTATACATTTGAACATGTGCAACTTGCGACAATAGTCTCAGGACTTTTTTGCGGAATTTATGGATATACATCGAAGTTTTCTATGTCGATGGAAAATCAAATCCGACGAGTCTATAGGGAGAATAAAAATCAAGCATATGCTATTTTGGTTAAAAAATTGCAAGAGTGCGGCATGCATCGAAATCAAATCAAATCAAATCAAATCAAAATAAGCTTTATTGTGTAAAATACGGAGTATTCATTCACAAAGCAGAAATCAACAACAATAATTATTATTATCAAATACGCCATAATTAAAAAAAAAAAATGAATAAATATAATATCACACAGCACAAACGTGTAAGCGCAAACAACAATATCGATAACCGGTAAAAAAATAATTGGAACTAGTCCAAAAGTGAAAAACAATACATATAAAAATGGGTAGATTATTCAAGATCGGAAAATTAACACTGCGCATAGACACAAGTATCAAAGAAAGAAACTGTAATTTGAAGAATATTTTCTTTTTCGATCGGTAAATCGGAAGAAGTTAGAAAAGTGAATTAATCAGGACGATCTGGTGCGTGTACGCATGAGATGTAAGTCATCACTTTGGTAGTTTGGTCTACTTTCTTTTTATATGGTCAAGAAAATCCCAGGAAAACGATAAGCAACATTAGCATCGCCATCGAGCAGTCTTTCTTTTTTCTTAACTTCACTAAACTTGATGCGATGACTGACAAAAGCAGTCGAAAAACTGATCTGAAAACTGATGGTCAGATTTTCGGTATATACGCTAGTCTTTCAATCGTCATACCTGAACCTTTCAACCGACATGCATGACGTAAGATAAAATATAATGTGTAGACCCCGCTTTAGACGACAAGATCATATCAGATACTTTCCTCCGTTTATAACAACAGTCTCAGTGTGGATTAATCCATATCTATGTGTTTCAATTTTCAAACACTTTTTGAAGAAGAAGGGCTAGGTCTTTTTTTTTCTCCTAGAATGATTATAAAAGAGAAATGTTATGCAATTATGTTTGTTATGACCAACTCCATAGCACTGCGTGACGCATTATTTAGGTATCTGTACCACAAGGAGTAACAAAACGTCCGCTTTTTGATGAATAGAGGCTTTTGTCTTAAATTTATTTTTTGGAGAAATATAAATAGATATAAGTCTATAGACACTCAAAAATAAAGGACATGGGACATAATGTTTGCCATAAATTCAATATCCATGTCATCTCCAAGCAAACTTATGACTTTCTCAAATAGAACACCCAAATATCACCCCATAAATTTATGGCAAGCATCAAATTTCACGGCATATTAAGTTAAGTGTTTTAACATAACTAGATGTAACCACGTCGGCGAAAGTGTTGTTTCGAATTTTTTTAAATTATTAGACGGTTTTGAATGTTTCTGTCGATTCTTACAGTATGTTATCTAATATGACGCCTCACGCTACTCGGCCACGGAGCTCTTGATTGTTACTTTGAACTCTCAATAGGTTTGTCCTAACCTACACTATTGGCACCGTTCCGGAACGGTTATTGGAACTGTTAGAATATAATTATTGCGCATGATCTAGATTTTCATCATTTCCATGACGATCGTAGAATCGCAGCGGTTTGAACGGATTAAGGTGCCGATTTGAGAAGCGGTTTTTGAAATTTCTTCATCACTCATTTAAACGAAGTATTTTCACTTGAAAATGAAAAAAACGAAAATCTTATTTGCACTTTCAAGAAAAAAAAACACATTTAGTACTACTGCTCCATAGTAAATACAAAGCCAAAACATACATAAACAAACTAAAGTGGCAAGAGTGCGCATATCATTCCAATCGATTCTCGAACGGTTCCAAGTCAGGTTGAAACGCGTAACGGAACGGTGCAAGGAATCATTATCACGCACTTGGAACGGAATTTCTTTGGTGCGCATGACAAGGATGGTTCCAAGTACGGTTCTCGGTCAGGTTGGAATAGATCTATCATTTCATCCCACTTTAATCTACAGTCTTCCTGAAACAGCACCAAAACATCTTCACCGCGACATAGTAGGTACTATAGAAAGCCACAAAAATAACCATGATATGTGTCGTGGGCAGACGTTACGTAAATCAAAAGTTAATTACAACAAGTGAGAGTTTCGAATTTTGCACACATATATGGATGATCTATGGCACTCATCGGCATCTTCTTCTTGTTCAGTTGGAGAGGGCCCTCCTCCTTTGGTTCTGCTCGCCTCCACACAACATCACAATACATGAATAGTGATAATTATTGATTGTGACCGTGTTACGGTTTTTTTTTATTGTAGTCACTTTATTAAAACAATTATTAACAATTCAAATTGTAACACTTAAATACAACAGGTAACACATGACGTCATCCGATTCTTTCATATCTCGTACCTTGGTTCCGAGTCCGGCCCTTGCCTGTAAAGAAAAACTTCTTTAAGGAATGTGAGTGGTTTTTTTTATATACCTTCTGCTACGCAGTACTATTTTGCGCTCTTAAAATGTGAAAAGCTTGGTCGAGAAGACTGCATTTTCCACATCTGGCGCATTTTTGCCGATTTGAGAGAAAATTCCTCTTCAATTTCACTACTCCAGACTGATGAAAGTCGTACTGCACTGTTGCAGGATATTCCCAGTGAAATTTGTGAAGACAACGGAATTTCAGTGCTGAGCACATGGTTCTCTTCTGGCCACTTAACATCTCCGGTAAGTCAGTCTTCTGAAACTAAAAATCCACTTCAACAACCCTCTTTTACCACTCCGTTTAGTGAATGTCGTTTTCTAATTTTGTAGGCCAGCAGATATTGAGCAATTACTCGTATTGTCGAGCAATCGAGCATAGAGTTTAGAGGCCCCACATGACCAACATTACCTCAACATAACCCCCCTGTTCATGAACGTACATCCCTAACCACCTACGAGTGTAGGCTAATCCAGAGCAAGTTTGAAAAGCACGTACTTACCCCGACATCCTTGGGCTCACTTCCAACCCTATTATGGTCAACAGTTGCCTTTCGAAAATATCAGCCACTTAGAAAATACACTATAAACAGGGTGAGTTTGTTCCATTTCTTTCCATCGGGAACCATCCAAGACAACGAGTACGGAATTAATTCACTGAAAATCATCACTTCACATTTAAACGTAAAATAATCGCATATTTCTCGCTTTTTATCGCCAAATACCAGATTCTTGAATTATTGTTCCGCATTATTAGCTTTAAAACATTAATTGCGTACCACCAAGTGTATACATAGTATAATAAACAACAAGTAGCGACAGCTCCATATACCTAAAGGTGGTCAAATTTCGTCTGTCTCAATGACAGAAATTCGCCGCATTTATACACTGCTAACCTTATGAAATGTAAAATAAAACCATACAGTAGCCGATTCCATGACTTCAATGATACTGATACATAGGTAAATTATCAATTAAGTTATACAATACGATTACCCACTATGCAGTATGTCTAAAGATGTATGCGAAGTTTCAAAGTCTTGATTTAGAAAACAGTTTCACATTCCAAATTGTTAGCAGGGTATAAATGAGGCGAGTTTCTGTCATTGAGACAGAACGAGATTTGACCACAGATATATGGAGCTGTCGCTACTTGTTGTTTATTATACTATGGTGTATATATATGTAAACTGCAAATGATCATTCGAGGTATTTTTGGGGTACATTGCGTATGTAACTTGTCATAGACAGTGACAACAATAATAAATTAATTATTGTCGTTTATTTTATTTTGTTGGTCAGCTGTAGCCATAATCTTTATGAGGTTATCGTCGACGTATAGTCTTATCATATACTAGCTGAATAGGTGAGAACGGTATAGTCCGTACCCACAAAAGTGTATTTCGTAAACTATTTTGTAAATTATTTCGTGAAATAGAATGGCAGTATTTTGGGTCAAATTTTCCTTTAGTTTCCCGTTTTAAGGTTTAGTGGCTTAGGGTAATAAAACGGGTGGCGCTTTTGAAATAACTTTACCTTGAGTGAGTGAAGTTTTACCTACGACCACTCCACCGGCTAGCCGCCACTACACCCCTTCAACCTTCTTTTTTTTTTTACAACTCGAGTCCTTGGTACTGCTGATTATTTTATTTTTTTCTTTCTTTGACATTTCTTTTGTTTTTCCCATAACAACCGAAAGGCCGAAAATGACTATCAACGGAAAATTAGCACGTGTCCGTACAGCAGGTACGTAGGTTCTCTGTCGAGCGTATCAGATCAAGCACCTTAGTAGTTTAGCTTTACTTATTGATCTACTGATCAAGAATGTATTCTGGAACATTTATTCAACATTCGCGAATAAATGTACAGCAGATTAGAACAATCTTTCGAATCAAGAAATGAATATCGTTTCATAGAAATCCGTGTAAATAAACGCATGAGTGTTAAATCATTCTGTGATCCATCGCTACGTCCTATTCATATCAAACAACATCCAACTCACAAGCGTCAACGTACTAACTTATTCATTTGAACTTATAGGTAAAGTGAGAGGATTTCATGAAGTGACTAGCAGTTTATGTCAACATCTGCTTCTGGGTTAATCCATTTGATAAGTAATCGTTGATTAATCAAAATCTCAATAAGTAACGAGCAATATGCTGAGACTCTTTTTTGATTTCTGAATCGTTTTAGCAGTTGTTTTGCACATGGTTATTCGACCCTTACACAAGCAAAACTGATACACTCATACCAACGTCAATCAATCAAATAACATCTCAAGTACACGCACACGTTGATATATCACCAATGATCCTTCTGTATGGAAAAGTAGAACAGCCTCATTATTATTCCACTTAAATTTTTTGCCCGCTGACCTTGTCATCAATCAAGATTCTCTTCTTTTTCAGAAGGCCTAAGATTAAATCAAAATAAATATACGTCGGCGATTTCAAAAACTGTTATCGCGAGGCGTTTCTGAAAGAGCAGGGTCAGAATGATAAAACAAGTGAATGTTCATTGTTCTGATATAAAATACACAATTAACATGGCATGCATTTTGAAGATCAAAAAACGAGAAGTGAGAAAAGAAACAGAAAAAAAGCCTTTGATACGCTATATGCTTACCTATTTCATCATCATTAATCACTGAAACAATTCAAGTCAAGAACCACACAATTGAAAACAAAAGAGTCATGCATTTCCAGTCCCCACACCATTATTCGCGAATGTACAAAAAGCGCTTAGAATAACTAGTCACGGAATTCGTGCTAAAATTATGTAAACACCTTGAAGCTTTTTACACTCAGAAGTTATTTTGCTACAGATTTGATGGTATTAGTCATGTACTAGGAAAAATCTGTAGGTGAGAAGAGTATGACTGTAGATAGGCCAAAGTGTAATTCAATAATCCAGGCTATGGATGATGTGTGAGCTTGACAGGTCAAGCATGCTTTGAATCAATATGAGCTTGATAAAGCTGTTTGATGAATAAATATTGACTATTCTCGACATGAAGCTTTGCCTGATCTTTATAAATAAGTCGAGCATTATTTAAACATTTCAAGGGAAGTTGGTGAGCAGATTTGGCTTTTGATCTGATGAGCGCCTTGTTTACGAATGAAATTGACTCGCGAAAGTTTGAAAATATTTTTTTTAAGTTAGTATAGGTAACTATTTAGACTTGAAAAACCAACTGTGAAAAAAACTCCTCAAAATATACAAGAATGTGATGTCATATATATTATAAGGAATGCGTATTTATTGTATTTTCAGTGACAAGTTTGACTATTCCAAGATGAAGGACTAGAGCCATGTACACACCTAGCTTTGAGTCCTCATGCATAAGTAATTTCTGCATGTTGAACGTAAAGGTTGGTACAGAACCGTGATAAATAAGAGTTACATTCATGTAAGTAGTGTCCTCCTTATACCGGTTTCGTCCCGAATGTGGACTCATCAGTAAGGCAGCATGGCACCACTCACATACTGATAGGTCCACATTCGGGATGAAACCGGTATAAGGAGGGCACCACTCACATGGATGTAACTCTCGACATTTATCAAGACAGCATGGCCCCACTCACTTACTGATGAGTCCACATTCGGGATGAAGCCGGTATAAGGAGGGCACCACTCACATGAATGTAACTCTCGACAATTATTACGGTTCTGTACCAACCTTTTCGTTTAACATTAACGGTTATCCGATGTTAAACGGATGCATGTTAATTTTCTGTTTATCTACAGAAAATAGAATCGTTTTTGAATCTGAAGAAAACGATTTGCTCAATACTATTCAGGTTCTCAATCGATCTTCTCTGTACAACGCAGTTTCCCTGAACGTGGCAGTTTCAGATAATTCACAATTGACAAGCAAAACAAAAGAAACAATAATACTGTAGTGTAGATGCCCATATGAATTCAAGACCAGAATCAGGCTTGACATGCACTGCCTATCATGGATGATGATCTTAACACACTAAAGAATCTTCCTATCATGAATGAAGAGATGTGTTACAACTTCTACTGCATATGAAAATAGAGAGAGAATGAAGGTGTTGAACAGCCTTGGATTTTCTAGATAAGACTCTGTTGTACGGATCACCGATATTTCGGTTTGGCTTAGAACAAATCTGGTTCAAGTTGTTCAAGTCATGATTTGAGACAACTATTGGACACGGTAAAAACACGTAAAGTGTCATATCTGGGGCATGTACTGAGAGGACCTCGCTACTCCATACCAAAGCTAATACTGCAAGAAAAGATCGAAGGTAGAAGGGGGCCAGGTCGAAAACAACACTCTTGGCTCCGCAATATAAGAAACTGGTGTGGTATACTGGATGCCGCAACCATTTTTAGACAGGCTGAGGAGGGCACCCTAGCTATTCTGTGACCATGAAATGGACAAATGATCGCCGACGTGCGGCATAGCACATGGCACCCGAAGAAGAAGAAGAAGTCATGATTTGGAGTTAACTTGGATCAGCTTCAAGTCAATATTTTAAGTCAGTTTTAGTTTTTCATTCGAGAAAACATCCAATATAACTCAGTACAAGGATTTCCATAATAATACTTCTTTATTTCAAATCTTACTACAATTTTACAGTTAGATAAATAAAATGACGCCAAAGGAAGAATTAAAGAAACTACATATCAGTCAATACATACAAATATTATGTAATCAAAATCAAACTAATCTGCACAACAGTAATAACCATCAAGGCTGTATAGCTCTAATTCTGTCAGCAGTCTCTACATTTCTCTCTTGAATATTTTCATATTTGTGAGTCTCTTGATATTTTCTTGTAGTGAGTTGAATAATTGTACACACAGGACTTTTTTCGGTTGATGTGAGATGATGCTTGGGGCATAGTCAGTCTGCGGTTCTTGTCTTGTATTCATGTGACGTGATACTTTCGAATAAGTCTCTGTGTCGAAAGAAATACACCAGGCACTCATAAATTGATGTACAAGGCATAGACCGTCAAAATTCCCATTTCTCTAAATAAACCTCTGCAAGATTCTCTGGGCTTCATTTTCCTGATTACTCAAACAACTCTCTTCTGTGCTACCATGATACTCTCTGCAATCCACCAACTTGACCCCAAAAAACTTTTCTTTATCTCATGGCTCCTTCAAAGTTAACTGAATATGATTTTCAGCGTCTTGTCATTCATATACTTTCTGTTGATTCTACTCCCATAGCACACCCTGTTGAGTTTTTTCACCATATATTATACTATGTGTGGTAACCAGTCAAAAATTCGTCAGTTTGTAAGCCCAGAGATTTTGCACTTTTAGAAATATGTAGATCTCCAAAATTTTCAAGTTTTAGTAGTCTTGACTGCTTAGTTCTGAAAATTACTGCATTTGTTTCTTTTTTGTTCAATATTATTCGGTTTTGCATGAACCAATGTGTTACTTGTTTCATGAATTTTTCTGTGTCATTTATGAGCTGTTTGACATTTCTTTTACCAACAATTGAATTTGTGTCGTCAGCATAGTTGTGAAGATTCTGGTTTCTCAGAGTTCCAATATCATTTATGAAAATAATGAACAAGATAGGCCCTAGAATACTGTCCTTTAGAATTCCATAGATGCTGCTCGCAATTTTTGAACAATAGGCCCGGCTCTTTCATTTTGATAAAGACTTTTTGCTTCCCCTCTTCTAAATACGACGTCTACCACTTGAGGGTGCTTCCACGGACCTCATACTTTTCTAGTTGGTTCGGCAACATGGTTCTGTCCAAACAATCATACGCCTTGAATCGGTCTAGGAATAGACCAAACGCTAAATTTCCACTCTCAATATGGCTCAGAATTGTTTGTATGAAGTCAAAAGTGACTGTTTGTGTAGACTTTTTTTTCGGGTTTGCATGGAATGATCAGATTACAGCTTATCATGGAAAACATCATAGACTACTGACTACCAATCCAAATAGCCTGGAAAAACCAGTTGGTAGACCTAGGGCCGATTCCACAATCCAAGTTTATCGTTGGAATAAGCGATACTTCGTATAACCAATGATAATTGTATGGGGTTATACGAAGTATTGCTTATTGGTTTGTAATTATCCATCATTTTTGGATCACCTGTAGATTTGATTATCTCTGATAGTGTCGATTCAGTTGCATGAATACACAAGCGTAAGAGCTAAATACGCCACTGCGAAATAGTCAAACTATGTTATCGATTAAGAAAAACGAATATATTCACAGTTGTGACTGCTTCATTTTTAATTTTGGAAAGTTACTCTATTTCTTATTTTGAAAATGTATGTGGTGTAGCTTACATAAGCATGGCTCAGTTTTGACAACATTGAAAAATGAGCGACCTGAATAAATAATTTTTGGCTAACAAAGCAAAATCAATAGCTCGCTACCAAGCCAAATCCGGATTCAGTAGAGAAAATCGAATTTGCAGAAATAGCCCAATGCCGATCACGAAACCAATGTTGTGTGGACAAAGATCGTTGTCTCCAGTCGTGATTGTTCCTTATCGGGAAAAGATAAAAGTAGGGAAATGGATACTATTTAACTTTTATAGCAATTGGCGTTAGATATTTTCATCAGGAAAGTTATTTGGTTTAGATAATATGAAATACTATGTTGCCCAATTATCTTTGCTTTAATGTTGAATCTGGCACCTGCGGTATATTTCTCAAATTTATTAGAACAACAATTCGTGAAATTTTCCTCAACAGAGAAGGGCTCTTTTATTTTTTGATTTGTTTGACAAATGATTGTCTAATATCAACATGTTTCTCACCATGCACGGATTCTTTAGAATGATGTACTGGCAGTCAACATCCATGATATATTCAGCTTCCTCATAATATATGCGAAAGTGGGTAGGTTATATTAATTATTCTTGGTTGAACACAGAAAAAAAGTTTTTCATGTATTGTACAAATGTTTCATTATTCTAATATGTTGCTAGTCTATAGGTATCTTGGGTATTGTGATAAAATATATTATGAGAGAGACTATACACATTCTCGTAATAATTCTTAGGTCTAAAATCCCTAATATGAACACTTTTGCATACATTCTCAACTTTCAAAAGCGAGACATGGCATTCCCTTCAAAATACTATGCTATTATGAATAAAACACTAGAACAATCCTGAAAACTTTTCTAATGAAATAAAATTATGTATTCAGAGCTCCAGAGAATACAAATTTTAATGCTCTAATTAGAACTTTCATTTTGTTAATTTTTAAAGGCCGTTATATAACTGAGAGTTCTCACGCAGGAATGTTTTATACAATTATGGAAAATGTATTTGTTTGTGATTTGTTCGGATGATGCTCTCGTGATGATCGAAAATCACTACAGAACCTACCTATCGAATGGGAATCCTGAACATTCAGAAATATAGATTTCTGGGACTATAGGTGCAATGAATTTCACACGAGAGGAATTTTATTGGTTCATTGATGTGAGGAATTTGTTGGTACTTGGAATTTACATTCAAAGTAACCTCTTTTCCGCAACCTATCAGGAATAATTCCGCTCAAAGATACAAATTATAGTGTTGAAATAACTTCAAATAAAGCAAGAACCAGTCCCTTTGACAGTGCAGATTTATTCAGGTTAGAAACGTATACATTTTATAAAGGTGATGTTATGACCAAGAAGTCCTTTTTCTCTAAATAAAGTCAAGAGAGTTAATTGAACTTCAACACAAAAACGTAAGTTGTCTACCTCAGTGATTCTATTAATTCATTTTCGGTCTTCTTCTCTTTTTGCTTATTTGTCTTTTTAATGAAATAGAAGCCCTATCACAGACGAAAGGTTATTTTGAAGATTACTCGATTTTCTCCTCATCCTTCCTGTGAGATAACACATGAAATGGAGGGAACATAGAACATAGTTTTTTTTATCTGAACCACCATCTTGTCTACTATTGAAGTTTGTATATGTGATGTGGGACAAAAAATGCACCGTGAAGCCGTTTTTGTTCTTCAATTGGAAAAGAAGGAACTTGTTATGTATCACAGCAGAAGTGGAATCATAGATCATCATTGCGGAATTCATATATGCTGGTCGCGAAATAACATCATAGCTAGCCTGTTTATAGAGGTTCTCAAACAAAGCGCCCTTATGCCGTACGTGTGCTTGATCTGTGATCATATTATGAATGATCAAACAATACGTCCCACATCCACAGTCGTGTTTTGTGATAAACCGCTTCCGTAGAGATCCAGGAAGATGCTTTTGTTTCCAATAGATCAAATTCGACGTCTTTGAGGTGTTTTTTTTACCTTTGCTTGTTATTTTTATGTTACTTAGTCACATAAAATATTATGTAACAGTCCAGGTAAGTATATTTCTATTTTCCACTATGATCTTTTCCACAACACTGAAGTGAATAATAATGGAGGTTGATGAAAAATATGAGAACTATCCCAGATATCTCTTGCGCTATACATATTTCCGTAAAATGAAGGATTACAATATTGTGTACATGCGGCTCAAGGGCTTTGCATATTTCATCTCATGAGTAATCCATCCACTTTGATCTAGAATAAAGGGAAAATGCCAGGGATTAAATCAATTCTCAGTTAGCCGATTCTGTTTCTGAGTGACTCATTTCTTTAGAATATAGTGTATTGGAAATTTATGAACGCTTCCTTGATGCTCAACCTGCAGACTTAGTAGATACAAATTGTGTTATATTTTATAATAAAGGATCTATGTATATGATCACGCAACCAAGCTACATCCCTAATTGTAGAAAAATAAAACTAAAACAGACTTGAAGCGACGATTTTTTCAAAATCTTTTTCAGTACTTTTCAGTATTGCATTTGTGTGAGTGGACATGCTTACTGACTGATGAGCCTTGTTTAATCTTGAACCGTCTACATGGGTGAAGCTCTCCGCATTGATTGCAGATCCTAACCAACATTCAATGAAATAATAATCTATCTTCCATAGAGATGGATTTTCAAGATCAAAAATGATATCTTGAGTGGACAAGTTTTTACTCAATGAATTTGATTATTATGATCTCAATCCGAAGCTTTACCAGGTCAAACAAAGCACATCTTCCAAATCCCGATTTTTTAATACAATTTTGAGAGCTATCTTGGAAACCCCTCTTTTTTGAACTAAGGTTCACAAAAACAAAAAATCATATTTTCTTACGTTGAGTCACACCTGAAATGATTGGACGTAATTTTTGGACATGCTTCATTCTACAGCAGCTTTAGGAAAAATTACCAGACGGTCGAATTATTCAAAAGATACACGAGTTAGAAAAACCTTTCTTACATAAAAGTTGTTGGCCTGTGAAAATCTACATATCCGTCATAAATTGGAATATACAGGGTCAGGCAATAAGTTGTGACAGACAAAAGTTGCATTTTTTAAAATGGAGCCCCCTGTATATTGATGAATATATATTCTTCCTTCAATTCAGTAAAAATTGTAATACACATATTGTTCCTAATTTTAACCGTGATCGAGATATCTCGATTTAAAAATTAAATTTTTGCACCTTTGACATGCTATAAAACTCAAACGGTACAAGATAGCAAAAAACGGTCTGCACCTGCTCATGTCAACTTTTCAAGAGCTCCTCAGTCATTTGAATAGAGGGTTCTGTCGACTGTCATTTTTTCGACATATTTTTACAATTTTTGACATGAATTAATTTGATGTCCTTGGATAGCTTTTGAAAAGTTAATACAAGAAAGTGCAAACCGTTTCTCTCTATCTTGAACCGTTTGGGTTTTATAGTTTGTCAAAGATGTAAAAATATCATTTATAAATAGCGATACCCCAAAAACGGCTGAATTCAGGATCATTATGTTAATCACAGTTGTTGCACAAAAATGAAGCAAGATTTTAAATATTCATCAATATCAATATACAGGGGGCTCTATTTGAAAAAATGCAACTTTGATATGCTTTAACCTTAGGCTCCAATATTTGTTATATTTCAATTTATTACAGATATTTAGATTTTTAAAAGCTTCACAACTTTTATAAAAGACATTTTTTTCCAACTCAAATATCTTTCGAAACCATTGACCATTCCGGTAATTTCCTCCAACCCTGTATACTGGTTTATACGGTTCACTTAAAAAACAACACAATCATAATATACATTTTTCTGGATAATCATTTTTCCAAGATACATAAACAAAGCGAGGCGTTGACAGCCACTTTTATTGGTTTCCAGTTCTGTATAAAGACTTTGATGCCATTCCGTCGTTATTGAATTTGAAGTGGAGAATTTTCACTTTTAATCTCCCTAGAACTCGAATTATTTCCGAAAATTTTGTCGGGTTGCGAATTTTTTGAAAATTTTCCCGAAGCTAAAATTGATGAGTATGAAATTTTCAACCAAGTCTTTTTTGCTTTTTTTTGGACCACATCAAGTTTGCTATCTCAATAAACATTTTCCATTTACCGGTGCGTTGTGCTCTTGGTAATAATGACTATTGAATTATCAGAAAGTTATAGTCCTTGATACAGCGTATAATAAAAAGTTGATTACCATCAAGCTCTAAGTTCGTGTATAGCTTATCCGTGACCGTGCATAGCACCGTATTTCGATGTCATGATTTTAGGTTATGTGATGACCAGCAAAGCTGATACTTCCAGCAATGCTCAACTAGGTGTAGTCATGCGTCAGTATAACATTGTCCGAAAAAAATATTACTTCCACTTTCTCCGACACCCTAAAAATCTTCATTTTCAGTCGGTTTTAAATTTGAGAGTTTTTGATTCACAGAACAAAAACTCTTCTCTGTGTAGGTCTTTGATGATGATGAGATCTGAGTGTCCGTTTTTGACAAGGTATTTTCCAGAAAATTAAGTCAACAATCCGATTTTTTAAATGATATCAATAGCACAAAGATGTTTTATCCACGATCTATCTGGAGCATATTGTTGAGCTATGACACACAGTGTGAAGTTAGTCAATAATAAAAACCTGCCTTTTCTTTCACCTCACTTGACCTCGAAAGTACAGTTCTTACAAAACAGCCGTGGTCGCCTTTCAATTCATCACATTCACCACTAAAACGCTGAAAATCGGTTGATAAATGTTCAAGAAACAAACTGTGAGTAACTTCACCCGGTGTGTACTTGAGCGACTATTCATCTGGTCGCCCTTTTTGCTCATTCACATTCATCTTTATCGAGAATTCGTATTTCTATTCAATCACACTTGTCAATTCCGAATTACTACGGCGTAGTTCGTCCATACGAGTTTTCTTTGGAGCATTGTCCTCATGCGGCAACCAGCAGTGTCACTGAACTTTGAAAGTAACAATACATTTGGTGAAAGTCCTGAGTGAGTTACTAGACTATTTTGATACAAACTAAGGTGCTCTTTCTAGAAAGTTATACTGATGGGAATCCTAAATATGGTCAACTGTGGTTATGTCACATTTACCTAGCAAGCTTTCTGAAGCTCCAAGATATTTATTAATTGGAATAGACAATTCAAATTCAAATGCAAAGATACTTTATAGACACAAAATTTCAATAACCCATGGTCAAAGAATGCTTACGATTGAACAGTAAATAACACAAAATATAGAAAGAAGAGAAACAATTTTGAACAAAATATGAGGAGAGTCTACAAAAACTGTCATAGTATAATAATATTGTGATGAAATAATATGTCCAGTGGTACGACCAGAACGGCCAGCAGCGGAAACGACGCTCCCACCGTTCCGTCTTGCTCAAACATCTTGGCTTTTGTCTCTTTTGTCACAAGTTTGAACCAGTGTAGACATAGTGGAACTTTCTAGTACGTGCTTCTAGTAAGCTACCTATAGAAAAAGATGATAACATGTACATGACAAAAAAAATCTGGAACAAAAAAAACGAGGGATCTTGGTGACCATATTATACAGGAGTAATCCTCACCATTTTTATTGCATTTTATGTAGCATTCCACAATATCGCGTCTTCTAAATAGGCTTGTTCAGTGAAAATTCAACAACGTTGTTTTTTGGCATTATTATGTTATATCACACAACAAAAACACATAAACAAAGTTTTAGCTCGAGTGTGTTTCGTTATATTTGGCTAAAATACAGTTTTTTCGGAATATGTTCTGACAGCTGTAGATTTTTTCAAAACTCAGAGTGGTTTTGATGAGACCTTACAAAATTGCAAATCTTTGCCCATTCAAAATTTGTCGTATCTGCTATAAATTTCGAAAACCCTATGCTAGACATGAAAAAAACTCACCCTGTTTACTATGTATCCGCAACACACACTACTGAGATAGGGATGATCACAAGGCCTCTCACATTTCTTTCAAGAAATGAGACCCAAAACAGGGCCCTGTGGCACTCCTGGTGTAATACTTGAGGAATTTGAAATCAGTGCATCAACCAAAACCATTCCTCTAGAAACAACCTCATCCACTTATGGCTGGTTCCTTTGAATTCATTAGCTTCCAGTCTTGACAGAATTATGTCATGGTTCACACAATCCAACGACTTGGAAAGTTCACAAAAGATGCTGCTTCTCATATTCAAAAAGATGAAGATCTTTTCCAAAAGGCGGTAATTTGCATCTATGGATAATCAAAATATATTCTCTTCGCCAAAATCTTCCCCATCACTTTGGACATGGTGGAGAGTAGGGTTATTGGCACGCAGTTGGTCTTATCATAACGATCTCTTTACATCAAAATTGGGACCACCAATGAAAAATTGAAACAGTCAGGAAAACCTCCAGATATCCAGTAAGAGTTTATGGGCTCTGCAAAGGCAGCAATAGTTGATGCTGGCAACTTCATCAGAACATCAGCAGATAGTTCACAAGATCATTTGCCGATAGTTCCTGTGATCCTTTGGATTTTTTATTCTTTATATCTGCCAGAGCATCCATAACATCTTCTTCTTCACCGGTAGGAAAAAAAAAACTCTCCACAGATACATCTGCTAGATAGTTGATGCGATCATTGGAAAAAGGCAGATTGATACGCAAATTGGCAGTTACGGTACAATAATAGTTGTTGAGTATATCTGGACCGATATCAATCCTTATGATATTTAACTCTTTATCAGGTCTGCAGCTCATTGACTTTTGACCAACATTCCATGTGCTGATTTTTACTTCTTATTCTGGCTAGATAATGCGTCTATTTTGCCTCCCTGACGCTTTTATTATACTGAAAAAAAATCTTTGCAATATTCCATGACGTTGTTCAAGCAAATATTTAGGTGTATCCAAAACTACCGAGTAAAATGTTGCCATGGAATCAAAATGTTGTTTTATATGCTGCCATTTCACAGCAGCGGCATCGGGATATTCACTAAACTGGCCAAATGCAGCTCGAGTGAAAGTCTAGCGCGATGACGTTTTGTTCCACTTTCTGGCAGCTTGATTGGAATCCTTAATAACGCCTCGTCATGATTCAACAAACCAAAATTCATAACCGTTTTGCAAACACCCAGCATATCACAGCACATTTTATAATACGTGGCGGGGGACGACACACTCATTTGACGGCTGGATGACTAAATGTGCATATTCAAATTATATGTCTGTGATAAGTCCAAGGATCTATTATTGTCGAGGTCGATGATGACCCAGCACCACTACTCTTGCATAGATGGAAGCTCCGACAAACACAAGTTTATAGAAAGTCACTGACGGAACCAGATGATGGTCTGTATACAGTATTAGAATACTGCGGTTCCCGTCTCGTCCCAGCTTTTCGTGAGGCCATCATAGTATGGAGAGTAATGATAACAATTCACTATGCTAGCGCCTGTGCTTAAAAACCTCGTCATGATCAATTGACTCATTCTTGAGTCCTTGTTTCAATATCGAATTCAGGAGATGATGAGAATTGCAATAAAATCATGTTGGATGAATGAACACGTTGGGTGGATAGAATAAAAGCAATAATATAATTTCTTCCAATAATTGGGCAGCTCCCGACATGACAACTCATGTATTAAAGTATGATCCCTAAGACTGCAAATAGAAACTTTGAGCCAAATAACACGAATATATCCGTATAAAATAACAGGGTATGGCACTTGGTGTGTCACACGACAGTAATTATTGATAATCAAGATCAAATATTTTATAGAAAAATAATGATACAAGCAGGATATATCGTTTTGTTACTAACAAGTTCTTGAACCATCACACAATTACGATTGCTGCAGTGTTTGTTCCGACATCTACATTAATCACGTGAGCTCATTATGGGAAAGGGGTTTGGAAAAATGTCAACAAATCTCAAATAAACTGAAAATATAATGACTAAGTGAGTATTTCGAAAATGATTTTATATTACACCAAAATATATCGAACAATCATTTAAAAAAAGTTAAACTTGATTTTTTTAAATATTTTACCATTTTCACCTCTAGAAATTTTATATATCAATCAAAAACATGTATGTCAAGAACAAGAAAAGTAAAACAAAATGTTGAGATTCAAAAAAAAAACGTTACAGGTATTTTCAATTTTTGAGTATACATATTCCTGATTGAAAACAAGGGCCCAGCAAGTAGTATACTTGTGAAACATGTTGATTCATCTCATTTTCTGGAGTGTAGTGTGTCTTATCCTTATATTTTCAAAAGCCATCTGTTCATACACTTCGGTCGCCTCAGCCTCTAAGCACCATCTTCATTCAAAGTCATCTCCGATGCCGCTTTGTGAAGATGGCTCTATAGGTTCATGAACTGTCAATAGACCATGTTTGGGCGTGTTCGGCTCATGATTATGAGTTCTTCGGTTCTGCCCAACCTAAGCCCTGTTATTAATGCCAATCCAAGTCTTATGCCTCGGGCGTTTTTTCAGCAAAGAGTGACCTTATCGATGTCAAGACTTTTCACCTCGGCTTCTATCGTTACTCTTGTCGTCTACATTTCTGTCGATGCAGAGATGAGCACGGTTTTTTCCATCTATCTAAACTATGTAGTTCTTAGGAAGACCAAATAAACCAATAATAATCACACAATACATCGAGGAATATATGAAATAATAGTTATTTACTTCACCAAGACGATAAATGACTTTTTGAATCACGATTCATCGCCTTGTCCGGAATTTCTAGACGAGTTGTTTGATGACATTTAACCGTTGTGTGTCGTACACTGTTTTGTTTCATACTACGACAATTCTTTTTAATCGGTTTTAAAGAAAAAGTGCTCTCTTATTGTCAAAGCATATCTTGAGAGGGCCTGCTGGCAGTCCGTCTCACATTCTTACCATGCGAGGGCACCAGCCAAACCATGTCACTACTTATGTGATGTAAATAGGTTACTAATGATTCCAACATTTTATGTCAAGTTCTTAATCAAACCAATGACCAATGAGATGACGCCAGTCAAACCCAACGATTATTAACTACACAGGATTGCTCAGTCTGCCGAATCTGTCTGGCAAAGTCAAACTCGCTTTGACGTCACCACTGGTGCAGGGCCGACTGCCAGCCACGTTGTAACCCCGGTTTCCGTTCGTTCACCGAAGTGAAACAACGTCGGGCGTGGGTAGAAATTGGATGGGTGACCGCTTGGGAACTCCACAGGCAGTTCGCCGTGACTAGATTGATAGCATTATTCATTGCTAAACAATCGAAAATGTCTACAGAGTAGCCCAAATGAAAATCTGCTGAGTTCATTTACACTAAGTGATGCATAAATCATCACTATAGACCGAATTTAGCAAGAAAGTCGGTGGTACAATAGACCCAGGAGGTCGAAGTGCACTGAATTTGGGGCAAGTCCACAATCCAACACCCTTTCGAATCTACATCTAATCTACCACTGATTGTGACAGAAAGAGCGCGCATTCTTTATATGGTATTTTCCTTATGCAAATTAGATTTCAAGCAAAATTTAGGTGTTGTACATTCAAAAAAATTGACTTTATATTGAAGAGAACGAAAACAAATAATTTTATATTTATAATGAATTAAATTTCAAAATCAAAAAAAATATATACATAATATAGGTACCTAATTATTCCAACTGGCTTGGGCATATGCATTGGCACACTGAAAGATTTATTCATTAATTTATTCAGTGACAAAAATACACAATTAGCATCAGAACAAATATGAATATTTTTGATTAGAATCGATAATTTAGTCAAGCTTTATTATTGTTAACAAACGATCTAAAACAAAAAAATAAAATCAGAATGAAACACAGTTAATGGGGGGGTCCATTTATCTGTGAACACCCTGTACTTAATTATATTTAAATGATGTCGCTCAAACTCTTCCCATATGGGAATTGCAATTTTAGAAAGCTCGTTAGCTAATTTCCATATAAAAAAACTAATTTTGATTTGTAACTTTGAAGTTTGTTGTAATATAGGTACTCACTCAATAACTCATGCTTTAAATCTCTTTCATAGTCACTAACTGTAGAATAGTCGGAGCAAACTGTCGAATAATCTATATTAAACTTGTCTTTTCTTCTGCAGCGATGCACCCACTCGAAACGAATAAAATATGTATTTGTATATTTTCGGCAACTCAAACTACATTAAAAGTACTTGGAAAAACAGAAACTATTGGACAAATTCACAACACAAGACACACGTCTCGACACTCGATCAACGGCTTAATGAAAATAAACAAACCAATGATGACGTCGCAAAAACTGCCAAACGTACATTAAATGGCACTGAGCAATCCTGTGTAGTTTATAATCGTTGAGCCAAACCATGCTACCAATGCAACAGTCTTTGATGATGCAAAGTGTCATTCAGCGAAGTGGTTTAGTGCATTATCACAATACACTATGAAATAAAACAATGAAAATGGATAAAAACAACAAATGAAACCAAGTGCAGTTCGAAAAGCAAAGACAAATTTATAAATAAGCAAAGTGGGAATACCAATTTCTATACTCATTTTCACAAAGATATGGAATACATTATTATAAGAAAAACCCTGCTTCTAACTATTAAAAAAAAAGAAAACTCAAAATTACCCAACACCAACTTTTGGGCGAAATGATAATTTCGACAAAAAAGCAGAGATCATGAATGAAATTCACAAAAACCATTTGTTAAAGAATATAAGGCATTTTTATCGAGTCAAAAAGTTTGCTTCCCCAAAAACTACTTTTATGATGTCTCCAAGGTTTTTTTATATGGAAGGCTGTGCTAATGGCCTTCAAATTTCTAGTCTTCCATTTCCATCTACCTGCTAGAAGATACAGGGCGTGACAGAAGTTAGCCTATTAAAAAAAATGGATTGGGCCCTCTCCAACGAAATAAGGTACCCTTGAAGGTACCTTTATTTCGTTGGAGCGGGGTGAGGTATATATTTCTGATATGCAGTTTGTTAAACTGGCTCAATACCTGTTACTGTCGAATTTGTGATTTTACCTTTTCATATCATTATTTCTTTCCGAAGCAAACTTCTCAATTATTGCGACTGTGACAACACACTTAGAACAATTTGGATTAAATTGAATTGTGGTACAAAAGAACTGATTTTTTTAAGTAACAAACTAATAATCAGACTAGGCATTGCTAGGTACGTGAAACAAAAATTGTTCAACAAAACAACCAATGTTGTTACATGTAGCAATCAGTTTTTTTTAATCTGGTTTAGTTTTTTAATGGGTTTCACTCAAAATCTTGTAAGAAATACACGAAATTCTATTTCATCCTGTATCTTTTAGCGGGGTATCACTAGAAGGACCTTCCACCCCTAGAAATTGCAGATGAATCTGCCTAGTACTTTCTGGGTAACTTTTTCTCAAAAATCTCTCAAAAATTGGGATGTTCGAGTTCAATTGATGCGCAGAGATGTAACTTTATTATATTATGTGTTCATCTTTGACGTCTCTCAAGAGGATAGTGTCTGTAAGCAAATTTATTCTAATCAAGTTTCTCATGCAATTTCTTGTCCATTACAGACTGCTTCACCTCCCTGCTTTATTCCTTTATTAAACGTTTTCTTTTTTGTTTGAAATATCAAAGTTCTACTCAATTTTTTGATACAAAGTCCCATTTACTCCAGAATATTCAAAATAACGATCTATTATTCTGTACTCATCATCTTGATGACTGAGCTGCTTTGATATCGCTGAAGATCATCTCACTATAGGATTATCAAGAAAATCATTCAGAATGTTGATTATCTTTTCCAGAATAGCGTTTTCAAATCGTCCCTCAACTCAAATAGACACTGAGCGATGTGAATGCTCAACTTAAATTTATATAAGCAACTGACAACATTATAGTGAGAGCTTATACTATTCTTCATTCACACCACTCATTATCTTATCCACAGCATCAGACTAGGACAAAAAATTTCAGAATCTTGAATTGCGGTTCATGGAGTACAGTTTTGATATCCATCAAATAATCGAGTGCGTCATAGCAGCTACCGTTCACCAACCTCACTTTTTAATTTGAAACTATCTTCAAAGAGAATTTTGATCACTATTCTCGAGACAAATTCTCAAAAGGGCTTGGACTTCAAATTTTCAAACGGCTTCATTTTAATATAGCGACAACTGGGCGCTGTTTGTTTCTTTTTAGCTGGAAAATGTCTGTTGCATCGAGAGAGAATATGAAAGAACACGATGTTTGCGTAGATAACATTGATCCCATGATTTCTGTTAAAGTTTGCACCTTCGTAGACGAGACGATTTTATTTACTGAAAATATTTCTTGGTCATTTTTGCGAGAATATTGTTATTCTTGGAAATCGAGGTTGAATAATATTTCAAAGGCAAGATGAAGCTTGAAGGTTTGGAGACAGCATCTCTGGTTATAAAAGATGAAGCTTGATTGATGATGAATGACTTTTCAACAAGATAAACCAAACCATTTTTTAAAGACTCAGTCCACATCAGTCGTATTTAATGTTGACCTTTGGTTCATGTCCGGCAATTAACAAAAACTATAAGGTTTTGAATTCAAATCTTGAACCGATATATCTGGCCAATCTAAGCCTTGACAATATTTATAATATCACTACATAGATCATAATTCTGATGCAGCTGGTGTAAAAATATTGACTCATACTCCATTCTTGGATATCTTTGTTCTTGTTTAACACGCCAATAATGTTTTTGCTCCAATAAAGTTCACTATGAAGATTGAGCAGAATAATCAACTTTGGATTCTCAACCGCAAGCTCGAGTGACCGCCGGCTTTTCCCACACTCAAGTGCATTTCATGGTTGGGGCAGGTGGATCAAGGATAAGATATCAGTTCACACCTGATGACGATAAAATATATCATTGTTCAAAACGTCGTTCAATAAAATTTTTAATGAAAACCATGAAAGTCCGAATATTCAAGACATATAGTTCCTGAATGAACCAACAAACAGATGTCCAATCAGATTATCCCATATTACTTAATCAAAGAGAATTAAAGATTCTAAAAGTAGCTCAAATAATAATATATCATTGATTCGATAAAGGTAATAGCCATTTTCCCAAAATAACTAACAGAACCAAGCTGCACCAAGTCTCTGGTATAGCATAAATTAAATAAGTATATCCGTTTGGTGGAAGATATGAAATATGATATTTGTTCTCCACGTACAACGCGCTTACATAATATAACGTTTGTGATCAATGGGTTTGGCTTGAGGCTAGTTCAAATGTGCTATCTAGTTTGCTAAGGATAAATGGAAAACGATATATTTTCTCTGGTCAGATTAGCATCCAGTTTCGCAATGCGTCCAGGAAGTGGCAAATTGAGGGGAAAATTCAACAAGAACTAGTCTTCCAAGTATCTTGCATATATTTAGAAATCAACCAATAAATAGTTGTTCTCAAGTGAACTGATAGAGATTTCGAGATAAATGTATGAATAATAATTAATGTGAAATTAAAATAAGTATCCCGTATTATGTACTGTACAAAGAGGACGTGCAGAATAATGGTTGTGTTGTAGCATGAACTTTGATATTCTAGGTACCTCCCGGTCTGTGTCATGAATCATTTTATGTTCTGCTTGACAATTTTTGACCTTTAATGCCATGGATAACGGACATCGTATATACGGATACACTTACTGTAACTTACTGTTCGCGATGTAAAATGAACATTGTCAAATACATAGTATATAGGTACTTAGATATTTCGTAGCAGAGGTGGGTACTATGAAATATTAAGGAGTAACTGAGTTCCTAGATATAATATGATTTGAGATATTATGATAATGCGAAATATTTTCGACCATGACATGAAAATGGCAGAAGTCCTCAATGAAAGTTTGGAAATGTGGGTGTGCATTTCCTACTTCTTACCGAATCTCCAGCTTGTATAGATGTAAAGTTCTTTCATAAAAATTATTTGAGTGAGTTGATGACTTGTTTTGTGGATGGAAAAATCGAGTATCGGGATGTCAGTGAATATTTGTTTTTGAAACTTAAACATTGTTGGAATAACACAGATTATCCTGTAAAAATCTTTTTTCACGTTTTCTACCACTGATAATTGAATTCCGAAACCAATTAATGAGAGAGAAGTTGTTTGTTTTAACAAAATCATTTATCCATCAATCACGTTCTATTTGCTTGAATACATTAACTAACAATCATGATGTACTACTTAGAATTGTTGTTTCCTATAAAATCAATGAAGTATTATTGGCAATACCATCAAAAATATTTTGAGAATTTGCATTTTGATATGGATGAGCTTATTCAATTTATAAGTGGAGGAAGATTCCAACTCCGCACTTGAACTAACTCACCAAATAGCCGTCAGTGATGCTATCAACGCAAAATTAAGATTATTTCATTATTTTTCATGTATAGAGCACAACAATCCCCTGTTGTTGGCACGCTAAATTGATAAATTCCTCAAGCAGAATATTAAATACTGAGCTGGTTTAACAAACCAACATCAAACATGATGGCTACGACGGCTAATTTTCATCAAGGCGTTTCAGGAAAAATTTAATGAAATTAGACCCATGAACACAGGCACGTGAACAAGCACCATTTATCAAGCTTAAACTCAATAACGACCCATTAAAATATGCAGCGGTGAACAATGTTTCATTTTGTTGACCAATAATTAGACTACAAAGAATCCCAAACAATCTGTGCTTAGAAACACATGTTTGAAGACATCGATGAACTGGAATTATCGAGAACAGCTAAATGATGATGATCAGATACTGACTATAATCTCACCTTATTCATATTTACGGGGTACAAACGTAGTTTAAATGAATTCTGATGCCTTTCGTTTTCTGACAAGATGTTCTCGCGGAACTCAACACTACTTGTATTCACATGCTTTCAAAAAAACTATATCTGGCGTTTGCAATCTTGGGCGTAATCTGCAGAGCTTACCTCTATCGAGTGAGAAGAAGAGGCAGGGATGTTCCTCAAAGAACAAGTGATGGTAAGTATCATATTCTATGAAGCTTGGGTGAATATCACTTGATGAATTAATAGATTATGAAAAATGCAGGACATCATCATTGTGTTGGACTCGCTCCAAGTTAAATTAATTTTATTGGTCCATCAAAGATAAAAGAATATACTTCAGATTGCCAAATCTGAATGGTTCAACTTTTCATCATAAAAAAATGTTAATCTCCCAAGTGCATTTCTCTATTTCACGATAATGTTTTTGAATAAAAGTAGTTCTACAATTTTATCCAAGATCGCCTTCATCAATTCCGCTACTTGTCATACAGAAACAAACATAACCCATTTAACTTTCTGTCGCATTTATCGTGAAACTAACGTCAACACGTTCATAACGAGGATAAGCAAAATGCTTCGAAAAAGGGCCCAACAAAAGTAGCTAAACCGTAAAACGTGAAAAACTACATTTTATAAGAGACAACCGAGTAAAAAGAAAAATCAAGCTATTCAAGCGTGCACTGAAAAATTCTTTCCATTTGTACTGGCTGATTGTATAAAATGTTTTACCAAGCGCCACGCCGGCTTCAATTTTTTTGTTTGCAATTCAAGCTAATATGATTAATGAGCCTGTTCCGACAACAACAAGAATAATATTATGGACTCACGTTTAATGAAAAATAATGCTATCATCTTCAATGTGAAATCCTCTAGAATATCTAATATTGGGAATTCAGTCTCTGCATAACTAGTTTTTTACAATGTTGTTTCACAAACACAACTGGGTACTGGAACCAACAAAGATAGTACCAATATAGTGATCAGGATGTAGTGATCAGGATGTAGGCGCATTTCTTACACTTTTTGTGGTAAAAATGATAATACTTGACCAATAATGATAGCTTCTGGATTCTCTAGCTTTGACCAATAACAAGTTTATAATGGTGCCGTTCATGTTCAAAAATTTAGTCAGAGACTTTTAAACACCTATTAGGTTGAGTATGACGATAAACCAAAAATAGATGAGCTAAGCACGGGGGTAGTGATAATTGTTCACCATATTTTGATAATTAAAGGTCTGTTCGTAGAACAATCACAAACCAGTCGGAGCCAATCAGCATCCAGCATTTGCAGTGTGCAAACTTTTTCTGATTATTTTGACCAATTGATTAAGCGTTGACCAATTTGGAATTGTTTTATGAACAGGCCTATTATTTCTCTATGACTGTTCAATGAAAGATGTATTTTACATACACTTTTTATTGATTAATGTGACTCGTTACTCATACCAGACCATCGTTGGCATTCTGACAGGTCATTGCAGGCTCAACAGACACCTGCATTTGTTAGGAATAAGCGAATCTCCCCTATGCCCCCACTGCAGAAGGACGGAAGAAACCTCATACCACCTGCTGGGAGTTTGCGACAGGTGGGGTCGCTTGAGAAGGAAGGTCCTAGGAACAGCCACCATCTCCAGGGAAGAGTTGGGGTACCTGAGCTGGGAAAGTCTGTTCCTATTCACGACGGAAACGGGCCGGTTTGAGTAGCTGGGTTGGCCAAGCGAAGATGGCGAAAAGGGCCACTAGGCCTAATCGCCGGGCTTTGCCCCCCCACCTTTACCATCAACATTATTACCATCACTCATACCAGTGATTTTTTTTTCCCCATGTCATAACTCCACCGTTTGAGAGCCAATTAGAAAATTTGACAAGTTGTCCACCTTCGAATCCATCATTTTGCAACAGCCATTTGACCGTCCATACTTATTCTATAGCCATTGTGTTAACATCCTTAACTCACTTTGAGTATAGTTTTCAAAAAGTGCCGTTAAAATAAAATTGAATATTGCGGAGTTTGCTCCAATTATTGAATCATCATAGAAAAATAATAGTATTCTACTCGTGGGAAATGGCTATTACTCACTCAGATGATCACGCAAACTTCATCCTTGTGAGTAATATCCTTCATCTCCCACTCATTGAATAATATACTAATGAACTGTATGAAAGCAAACCATGGAAAGTAAATCACCAGAACTTTCACTTCACTAGATCGTACGCATTCACCAATTGATACTCATGGTCTTTCGAGCAAAACAGAATCAGTGCCTGTTGTAGCAGTCCCTGCCCTAGAGAGAAAAAAAAGTGCTATCAGTGGTGGAAAAAATCCACAATCCAACCTAAAAGAGGATGAGCAAAAAGCAAATAAGCCGTCCAGAAGACCGTCCTAACAATACCACCGTCCAATCACTATACATGCAAACAAACCTGCCAAACGTCCGTTCTCAGTAGACCCCCGTTTCATCACTACAAGCAAACAAACCGTCAAAACGCCGTCCATAGAAGATCTTCGTCCAAATGTCAACAGTAAGTACTGATACAGGAAGAAAGAAGTGACAAGTCATCCCCAAATAGAATTAAAAAAAAGTCAACAAAAGCCAGCCCAGCACTCGTAACTAAAACAGAATTCAAGCCAGGAAAATATTCGCATTCCAACTAGAGCATCTGGGAAAAGAACCAACCAGCATCTTAGCAACTGAAAAAAAGGATTTTCGGAACAAAAAGACACCAGCATGCATTGCGTTCCGGAAACCTGCCCTGGTTGACAAGGGAAAATATCCAGAGAAATCATGAAGGCATAGTCGACTTGGGAATAAAAACTCACAACCACTTGAATTTAATTTTTGCCGTTTTGTGAAGATCAAAATTCAGAACAAGAGTCTTAGCAACTTTGAGAAAATGCAATTTCTGAAGACTCAGCTACGTAACGACCTACAAAATATGATCAAGCACCTCTCCATCACGAAAGTCAATTCCATTTCCGCATGGGATCTGCTGATAAAAAGATATCAGGCCGCAATTATAAGACTTATTCCGGGGAAATTCGAAAAAATATTCAGAGATGTCTCAAAAACACGTCATATCGAACTAAGCAGCAGAGAGTCATTTTCCAATTCATATATCAATTTCATGGACGCAGTTTCACATGCCCAACACATATGGAAGTTCATTACCAAGGTATCGGTGATGTTCAGTGGAACTCGAGAAAACATTATACTGAACACCACCGGTATAATACGAATAGATCATGACTACATAATGAGCGTTTTCATAAAGAATGGTATCATGAGACCATTCCAGTTTGGTCTGTCATCAACGTCAGTTTCAGCCAATCGGCCAGCTGCAAGTGATATCAATGACAGACCAAACTGGAGCCGTATTCCGTGTTCTGTAGAATTCCATAGCCACACGTCGCTTTGCTTAAATTGTATTCCATGCACTAATGGCTCTCCATGTGTTTTCGGTATTACCAGGAAGCAACCGTCTCTTATTACGAAGTAGACTCAATGAGGCCTTAGGAAAGCAAGATAGAATGACAGAAATACATCATGGGCAAAAAGAGGCGAAAGCACATCAACTTGAACGAATCTGTTCAATATACATTTAAAAATGAGGCTCGCAGTTCTCATATCCACTTTTTGTCAAAAATACGATAATGTAACTGGACTACAAACATGAATTCCACAAGGAGTGATACACAAAATAAGGTCTGAAATAACAAAATATCATTGAAATGAAATCCTAAAATCACTAATCCGTGGCAAAGGCAAAACTCACAATTGACAATTTGCATACATTTTCAAATGACCTGAACCAATTGTATACCTATACGTATTCTAGACAATATTAGTAAGTCATAAGCAAATTTTGTTTTGCAAAATACTAAATAGATGCAAATTACACTGTATGATCGAAACTGGGGCGGGACCTAAATTACCTTCTCGAGAGAGACAGAGTGATTACAGTCAAATATGCCAGACGGACCTAAATAATGTATTCTGTGACGTCGTGGATGTTGAGTGGCGCTCTTTAATCGGTGATTACTATATTGATAGAAGTCGTGAGTTGATTTTTTGAACATCAATGGCATCAGTACTTTCTGATCCTTGAATTTTTTATTTCTCAAAAAAATGTGCAAATTGTCCATTTTGGTAGGTAAATCGTTTATTTGTCTGCAGTTCTTCAAAATACGACTCACATTTTTCCGTTACAAAATATGTTATTCAAACGTAAATTTCAACGGATAACTCACATACTCAATCGATTTAAAAAAAAATCGAATCAGCGGAATCAGCGACTTCCTTATGTTTTGATTCGTTTCACGTCTCCAAGGTTGGTTTGGGTTAGGGTTGTTTATCCGCTGAAAAAGGTTTATCATAAGCATCCCGATAATTTATAACAGTATATACTATTATTGTTTTTTAATCAATAATGAAGATTCCAAATTCCATATTTGAAGTCTTTGAACTGAATTTTGTATCAAACATCAAAAAGTTAGTTCTTTCCGCAATTTTCAACGTATCATAAGTTTTTCCTAATAGACAAAAAGTTCTTATACTACACGCTTTTTGCTATTTTCCGAAAACTAGACGGAGATTGTGAGCGTTGCAGCTATCCCAGAACTACCTCCTCAAATAACTTTGGTCAGTCAGATTCCATACAAAAGAATACCACTTTCATGATACCATACATCATGAAAACGTTGAATGAGAACAAGGCACAACATCCTAACGTCAAAGAGGGTCGCCACAGTACCAGTAACATGATCCAATTATTAGTATGATGATGAACTGAAAATACCTGGCCTAATCAAACATGGAATAGGTAGTAGGAAATGTTTACCATATCATAAAAACAAATAATGGGAAAAAATCACCAGTATTGAATTTGCATTTGAATTCATTTTGGATACTTTCTATTATTGATGATTTGCTAGATATACAAACAAGCCCTAGGTTCAACTTGGATTCTGCTCCTTGTATTCAAATACCATTTTTTCTAAAGCAGCTCTTGATTTTAGGATCAAGAATATATTCACAATATTGCAATAGCATATTTGCGCACATATCAATATACCACAAGAACTTCACCTTTTGCTGAGCCGCTACATAAACTCACGAGTCGTGATTTCGAATTGATCAACCCAATAACTCCTGACAATCTATGTTACCGTATTCTATACCAGTTTTGTCATTGGGCAGCCTGGAATTCACACTATAATAATATAATTATTCTTTTTAAACTCCATGGCCCCAGAGCTCACTTGATACCAATACCTTTAATTTTCAATATGGACTCTTTAAGCATTCAGTTTGCACTAGGCGTTTTGATACCTGTTCAACTGATGGACCAATAAATTGATGGAGATTGGTAAGAATTTGCTGTATTGATACACTTTTAAAAAACCTTCGACTGAAAAATATCTAGTATATACGATATTATCATGTTCTTGTGAATCAGAAATCGATATTTATCAATCATGTTATCATTATGAAATATTCGTTTAGTTATATTGATGCTCAAGTTCTGATAGAGCGAGAATATTTACGGAGAGAAGATGCAATAATTTACAATGTTGCACATGACATCAGAATATGATGCATCTATGCAGATTGTCAGTATCACCTCAAGCTTTAACAGCTCATCAGCTCGAACATCTTGGAACTGTTGGACGAACTTTTACCAGAAAGGCTTGTCAACTTGATAAAGAGATGAGGTGGGTTGCAGGTGTAGTCGGATCAACCAAGACAGTATGAAGGTCTTGAAAACGAGAAGATTGCCGACGGTTGACGCATTATGTCACATGAAGACTATGGCAGGAAGAACATGTAACAGCATGAGAAATTAGGCAACATGGATGTTTGCTTTGTTCCAGATATAATCTTCATCGGTCAGATGTGTGCTACGTACGTGTTACAAAGAAGAAGTTATACTACGCCTCAAAATAATTGAAGACTGAAGTGGATGAATGTCTTATGTGCAAAAATGGACTTTCAAGATATTTCAGCTTAAAGATTTTTTCGAATCATTTTTGTTTAAGATAAGATACAAACATGAACATTTTTGTGATTATATAGTATTTCATCCTAGATTTGGATACTGATGAAAAAATAGAAGAATATAGATAAGGTTTTTCAACAAAAATTAGCAATGGTACAGAGGTCCTTCATTACTGACAAGACTTGAATTGAAAATTCCTTTATAATGCAAAAAGGGCCCATGCTTCTATATACATTTATTCATATATCCATGCAATCATCCACCACGAAATGCATTTTGATAAGAAATACTCCATAACAATGAAAACTTAAAAAAAAAGCCCAAACTTTTATCTAGTAGGGTTCAGGTCAGATTGGCTCAGAAAAATAGTTAGCATTTCGAACGGATGAACGGCTTATGTATAAACATGAGCACCCATAGATTTTCTTTTGGACATAGACAATATTCATCCATTGGATTATGTTTGATTTTGATTCATTTGAAGTTTAAAAAACGACTCGCTTCTGTACTCAATTTGGATACATAGACCGTTCTTCCACTCTGTCATGGTTTAAAACTTCTTTGTTTATAAGCCCGTCAGCAAGTCTCAACTTCTTTATTTATTCAGATAATATTATAACAGCACCCAGCTAGAATGAATTTTGGGTACATGAAACCTCCATTCATGCAAAAAAGTCATTTTCGCAGAAGTATCAACATCAGTGTCTTCAATTATATAGTGTGTATCTTCGGATCGACGCGACGCACGAATGGGTAAAAGAGATAAACAAAAATGGAAATTTCATCTTCTGGGGTTAGTTTTAGTTTCGAAAAATCAAGTTTGTCTTGGAAATCAACCTGAATGCTATTTCTCTCATCAGTATAAAGCTTTTTCCATAGGAGATGCGACAAAATTAACGTTATTGAAAAAAGTTATTTATAATGAAAAACAGAGTGCGAATGCAAAATTTCAAAACCCATCGCCTTCTTTGATATTTAGTCATTTCAATCTCCCTGATTTTGGCACGTTTTAACGTCTCGATGAAGTAACATCTAAAAAATGTGGACCATGCATGTACTTCACACAAACACAATAGACCAAAATTCAACATTTGTGTGGAAGTAGACAATTTCTGGTGCTGTTGGTACTGGTTGGTCAGGTCCAGACAGTTGATAAGTTCATAATAATTGACTTTAAACCTACTACATAAAATAATAATTTCGAGTTATATCCGATAAAAAATAACAATGAGAAGCGACAAAACTTCTCCCGCCAAAAAAGTTGGAATAAAGAGACTTTGTTTTATCCGATGTTGAACGAAAAGGTTGGTACAGAACCGTGATTAATGTCGAGAGCTACATCCATGTGAGAAGTGCCCTCATACCGGTTTCTTTCCGGCTTTTGACTCATCAGTAAGGCAGCATGGCAACACTCACATCAATGTTACTCTCGGCACTTTTCCATAACAGCTGCCGAGAGGTACATATTGACAAGTTTTTCAAGTTTTTTTAGTCATTAAAATATTATCAAGTTTGCTCTGCTTGTTCTTACCCAAACAATTTCAATTTAAATATACTTATTTCCAGCCGGGTTTCCGCCTTTGAGTGAGTATTCATTAAAAATGTTTTTTCTTTATCTGAAAAAATGCTCACAATATATTCCGGCTTACATTCATACTATACAAAAAATAAATCAAGATTAGACAACTGGGGAGGCTTTTTTCATTTTTCCAGGATCTCTAACATCTCGACGATTCTTAGTATTTATTTGTTATGATCGCTTTTTCTGGCTATTTATACCTTTAGCAGATTTTTAAGAAGTCCAGTCCAATCTCGTTATCAAAACCACTTTTTACCTTAAGAAAATAAATGAAGCGATATCGTCAACGTTCTTGGAACCCTTTATTAACTATTGCTCTTTTGGCATTACAGACATTTTGGACGTTGAGCTAATTTGAAACAACAGAAAACGTTGAAAATATTTACCTTCCCAGTCCATTTTCATCACACATCATGCTTTGGAGATTATCTTTTCTACCTTTTCACATCTGAAAAGAACATGAGATTTAAAAGAGATCGCACTTTACAGCGTCGTTTCTATGATATAGCGGGAATCCGACTTTCGTCTAATCCTCTTCGTCATTCCGGTTGTACATTTTTTATCCAGTATGAACAATGAATATTCGTCGTTTTTTATTATACGCACATTTAATGTAAACAAATAATTCAACCTGAGTGAGTTATTGCTGTAAATATATCCACATACTATATTATATTTAGAGAGAGAATATGAATAGAAACGTGCCGTGCATATCGAATGACACTAAACAGACCAGATAAATAGTCAAACATTTCTTTTATAAAACGGATCAAAATCGTTACCTCACATAAAAAAATAAAAAGTTTTTTTTTCTGATTTTGGCTTGCAGGAGAGATACTTTGTAAAAAGTTTTTGAGATCATGGACCTGTAACACAATGATCTTCATGTTGACTTAAGTAGATGAAAACAAAAAAAATACACCTCAAACTACTACAAATCCAAAGGCACAGATCCCAGTGTCTGATCGCAAGCTTTACCAGTCAAACTTTACACTTTAACTCAAATGATTGTTTGTTAAATGTTTTTCTTTTTATTACTACTTGTATACGTTTGATTGTTGGTAATAATAATTATTGGCCTATTATTTTTCCAACAATTTTTTTGTGTCACAAGTTTATTTGATTGAAGTTATCTTTTCTATTGAAACTAGTGTTCCAGATGCATAAAGACATTTAGGTTTGTTATCACTGTTTTGTATTTTGTCTGAGCTGGGCAAACTTATACATATTTGATTTCTTCTTTCCTCCATTCCTGATTTTTTTTTCAAGGCGCCTCTGAACAATAGAGGATGGAAGGTACACTCCTGTTTTTATTTCCAAATTTTCTGAATATTGCTAATGTACCTAATATACCGCAAGATTTCGGGTGTGGTTGGTACCATAACACCGCATCCCGGGCTGTAATAATTTTATCACCGCATAGCAACCGCAAACGAACGAAATTCGTTTCTTTTACGCAGTGACGCGACTTCTATGGCTACTATAATAATTTGCGAAGCGTAGCCTTGAAAGGTAGTTGAAGTCCCATCAAAAGTATCATTTCTGTTGAGAAACGTATCTTTTTATAGTGATTTTTTGGTTTTTGCCGCAGATTACGTCACAGTAAGATGCGCGCTGACATACCGTGTTAGCAACGATATCAATGGTCGCATTGTTGCACACTCAAATCAAAACAGAGCTGGATTGAGGAGTAGAGACAATCAGAAGTTTCGCCGTCGGAATCACTTGGATTCATTTTTTATAAAAATTACGACAGATAAAATACAGGGTGCTCACTATGTATGGCAACACGCTTATAAATATTGAGATATTTTTTTAGGTAGAGAAGCTTTTCTTTTCTGATTTTAAAAATATCGATGATACAAACATCAAGACTTTTATTGCGAGACTAGGAAAATAACAAAGTTGTAAGAGGTTCTGGTTTTCGCGTGACCATCCTGTTTTTCAAGTTTTCTTTCAAAATGTTATTTAAACTTATTATTATGAATAGGAAAAAAGTCTTGAACACTACACTCTATCCACAACCAAAAGTCACCAATGTGAACAAACAGCACGTCGTCAAACAAAAGGTAACGACTGAAAGGTCACGTGAGATGAACCAACTCATGTGATTAGATTTCTCTATGTCTGATCACGTGAAGTGTGTTCACTTTTCGTGACTTTTTGTTGTGAATAGAGTGTAGATGATGTCCGTCTAATATGAGTGATAATTCAAAAAAATGAACTTTCGCGCGGACACCGAGCATATTTTATGATAATCAGAGCTTTAACACATGATCGGGGTGATGATAGCGTGCTTATTTTGCTCTGCCTCTTCAAGGTATTTGAAACAATAAAGCCGGATTTGATGTGTCACAAATTGAATAACTACGACTTCGATGAAATATCAGTAATTAATGGTATTTATTCAGAGCAAATATCTAGTCTATCGTTCTTTAAGGACATAATTTTGTACTATCACCCTTTTCAATTATTATAATCTTTTGATACCTATATAAATTTAACCAAATAAGCTTGGTAAAGTTCGAGCAAAATATACAGAGGAAGCCCAAATCAGTTTTAATTTTAATTATAATAGCAATGTGATCTGAAAATGCTCAATACACATGATACAGATCGTTTTCTAGTACAGTAAATCCGTGCTTAAAATAAGGTCATCTTAAAATTTCGGAAAATACGCAAAAATCGGTTTCTAACTTGTGGAGGGGATGATCAGTTCCTTAACTCTGGGTTTTCGGAAAAATCGAACTAACGATAAAATATCATGGAACCAAAATTGTTTGGATTTACATTCTCAATAACTTTTCCATGAAACTTTTTTTCTTAATCAGTAATAAAAAATCTACAGGGTGATTCCTTGGTGGAAAGAAATCGTTCAGGACGAAAGTCGCGCGGAATTGAAGTCAAAAATCATCAAAATAAATGGAGAAAAGTTGCTGGGAATGTAATTTTGCACTAATTTCGTCCTATACGATTTCTTCTCATATTCCATATCACCGTGTAGATTTTTTATTATCAATTTTGGAGAGAAAAGTTTGGGATAAAAGTTTTTGGGAATTTAATTCTGAACAACTTTGGTTGTATGATATTTTATCGTTAGTCTGAAAGGAACGTAGAGAACACACGCGCCCTTATTTTCAAGATGGCGTGGTAAGCTCACTTTCGAATTTTCTGAAAACTCAAAGTCAAGCTATCGAGGATCTCCTCCACATGATAAAAAAAGTTTTTGCGTATTTCTCAAAATTCTCAGGAAAAGCACGGATTTATACTGTACCTACTATTCTGTCCTATTTGAAAATGGAAGTCCGATTATATTTTTGAACGATAACTTGAACCTATGGCTAAATGACAGGTCTCAGATTTGAGCAGTGAGTGAAAAATCCTTTTCAAAATCATATTATAGATACCACGTTGATCAAAAAGTGCGGTGAATATATTTATTAGATCAAAGTAGTAAGCTTATTTCTGATGATTTCAATCACTTTCCGCTCGTAATGCACTTATACCATAATCTAAGACTTCTTCCGGATTGTTGATTCCGAACATTGAGAAGGATGTGGCAGAAAAGATAATCTCAACTTTCATGCCCAATTAATATGGCCGGTGAGTCCTCCTGGTAGCCCATCTACGTTAATGCGTTGTTGGAAATTCATGTTTCACTGGAGACGCCCTGAAAATTCAACTGACAAGTCATGACTGGTTCAAAATAATTGACAACGGTGGTATCAAAGAAAACGGTTGAATTATTCTACATGGATGTATCATGAACAATTTTTGCCATGGAGACTCATTCAAAGTTTATTTCAAGTGAAGGAGTGTGTCGTTGAAGCTTCTTCGTAGCATCCTTGCTCTCTGAAGTTCCAATCACTGTTACTTTGCTTTGCTTGTGAGAATACTGCTATTAGTCCGTTATAACTTTCGTCCCACAATAATTATTCCTGATTCCAAAATCGACCGTGTCATATTTTATCTCTCTTTTTTTATATTCAATATCATGTTGACGTCCCTGATGCCTCAACTACTGTCAAAAATAGATCATTTGATTCTAAAAAATATATTATTTTTGAGGATATTACTTCCACAACACGCATGCATGTCGACATGTGTCGTGATCGTGCTCAATTGAGAAAAAATGTCTGGAAACATCCTAATCATAAAAGTATCAAATCATCCCAAGAACATGTATATCATTATAACATCTATTATGAATACAATATAGATTATAACAACCCAGGCTATGAAAGTAAAGAATGAAAATATACAGACCGTCCTTTTTGAAATTACTATCATGTGTTAATATTGGTGTTGTCCTTTCCCCCTGAACTCTTCCGAACGTCGTGTTGAATTTTTTATTCTTGCCCTCTTCCTTTTACCTTCTGGTGATTTGATAGGTTGAATTGATTATGTCCTTTCTCATACCGTTCTTTTTAAGGTTTTTCAAGCGATTTTATCATATTATTAGGTTTTTCAAGTTTTTCACGTGTTGCTCCACACAGTCGCAATTACGTGACTATGTTATCGGTTGTAAAATCGCGGCGCAATTCGTACTACCAACTATATCTAAGCTATTTAGTTCTCAAAATATGTGATGATACAATTATATTAGGTTTATGGACTTGATAGATGTTATAATGCTTTATCATGTTGTGAAAATTCACTGTAGATTGGTTGGTAATAAAACTGATTTGATTTGATTTGAAATGAGAAAGTTGGGAAAAACTAGTGTATCGCGGAAAAATCAAATTTTTTTTAGAAGCTCACACTTTCATATCGACTCATACCAAAACTCAAAACATTTGCAAAAGCCGCTCTTGAAATAGTTGTAACAGACCACCTACGTGAGTCACCCCTGTGCAACTTTGGCAACGCCTGGCAAAGGTCTAGGTCCAGTGCACCTGGTAGACCTATTTTCTCACTCTTCAATAATCAAATCTTGATCTTATTAAAAATTCAAGACTCCTCAAGGACCGTTTTTAAGACGCATTTTTTTCTCAAATCCTAATATTTGTTCTGCCCCGAACCCTTCAGCCACACAGTGTATTTAGTTATCATAAAAAAAGTATTCCACAAGTTCATAGTGCCTCAAAAACCTACTCAAAAATGTCCTTGAGCTTTGGACTATCTTCGAATCATGCCGAACCATCACACAGAACCCACCGGCACATCATATTTGAAAAATAGAATTGATCGGCGCACTGACAAAATCTCACATACCCATACTGATTGTAGGCAAGCCGTGCTAACTTTTTTAAAGTGAAGCAGTAGTCATTGTCGTGATGATAACATTGATACTAATAATCTGGTTTACTCCGGAGAAACTTGTATCTTATTTAAAACTTCACACAAGCACGTAGAATCACAAATACAAGAAAATATCCATGATAATGTCTTGGGGCTGTTCGTGGAACTGTCATTTTCAATAATATTCCTATTTTTCACAAATTCAAATGAAGTCTTGAATCAGTAAAAAAATAAACCAATTCAAAATCTTTAATCAGTAACCAAATAAACCCATTCAAAAATATCATAAAATATATCAGCGTGTACATCATCAAATTTTGCCATTCAATTAATTATTTGTCGACCTCAATACGTACACTTTATTGAAACAATTGTTTTTTGCAATGAAATTTTAATTTTGTTTCGACTATAATGGATCCATAAATTTCAATTTTGTGCTCGTTAATAAATAAAAGAACAAAATATAATATTCTTTATTCGTAAAACTGCTAATTTCACTCCGTAAAGTTCATCCTGGAACAATAAAACATCGCGGAATATTCTTTATAAGACCTTAAAACATCCTAATAAATATCTCTATTTTCTATTGCATAACCAAGGAAACTATGAGCCTGCAAAAGCGAGTGCGCCAAAAATTTATAGCTCTGTTCCACAGCTGCATGTTCTTTTATGCTAAGCCGATATTTGAATTTCTGATACTTCGTCATTCTTCTTTAAAAACTGAAGAGTCGTCTGTTCGTTTGAATTATTAGTTTTTCTCAAATATGAATTTTGATCAGAATAAGAATACTTGAATGGAAGTCAACACAACGTAAGTATTCCGAATATACTTATACACTTCAAATGTTGGTTATCACTGAACTAATCTAATCCCTTCATAGACGTTAACATATTAGAATGACCTCAAAATGTAGAAAGAAGCACCCGTCAATAAAGCCTAGGAAATGTAATTGCGCATCTTTTGATAGATTATCAACAACATTTCAGCTCTCCAAGAATTTTCCGGTTCGATTTTTGACGGGCCGCTCGGGAACCACTCTCTTACGTGGTGTAGGGCCCACACTGCCTATCGGGTAGCTTTGAAACAGTGGAGAAAGTCCAATCGTTCGTTCTTTCCAAAATTCCGCAAATTTCCGCTTTGAAATGGACTACTGAACTTTTGAACAAAAACACGGGTGTTGATGGAAAATAAATCAAACAGTCTATTGTCCCATCATCATAATTAACAGTTGGATGGTTTCTGACCAGCAAATAAATAAAAATAACAACGGCTGCTTCACAATAGGGTCAAATGATCATTGACCTGCCAAATAATCATTAAGATTTCATATCAATCTACTTTCATAATATTCTCCAAAAAAAAACTTCAATACATCTCATATGCGTGCACGTTATGATACCAATACATCTTAAGCGTCTTCCCACCAACACATCTTGAAAAGCGTCCGACAGATTATTTGGATCAAGATTCAGCTTTGACAAAAAATCGCTTGCATATTATTTGAATGCAATATTATCACGCATAAGCGGATTGAGGTCTTGGAAGAAGAGAGAAGTGAGTAGCGTGAAATCAGAGTGTTAGAATCATAAAACACACAAAACTGGTATTGACCAAGACACCTTCCACTGGCACGCGGTTACTTTGAGATACGCGATTCCGTTTTTGAAAGTCTTCCTTTTCTGTCACACATTATAAGGGGTTGTGGCGAGTAATTCCTAGTCAGCTGATGCTGATGGATTTTATTTTCCGGGCGGATTGTTTAGATAACATCGGTAATCGGTCGCGAATTTACATTTTGTTTTTGAAAGGTTGAATCCGTTGGATGTTGTGTGTGGAATTTTCAATTTAAAAGACGGAGATGCTTTGACATTGGAAAAACGCCTTGATTTGAAACTGCTTAGCTGTCCTTTTCGACTCAGGACAAAAATAAAACAGTGAGTAGAAATTTTAAAGTTGAGTTTTCTTGTTTTCTATTTTTACTGGGTATAATAATCTGTTAATTCCATGAATGTTTGAACTTTGTATAATGAGGAATGATTCTAAACTACATATTATCATTAATAGGTATGTTCTTGACAATTTAAAAAATTTCCGAGTCTTTTAACTAGGGCGTTTCAATTTTGTATATATTTCAATTATGTATTTGCTTTCCTTCGATGTTTTTTATATCGTAACATTAGATATTGCGTTGAATGTTAGAGGTTGGAGATTGGGTGGCATTTGACATTTTTTTTGTCCCCGAATGATTGCGTTGTTCCCTGCACTTAAATTAACCTCGAGATGCCACTGAAAAATAAGTTGAAAGGAAAACAGTAGAAAAACTCTCAGAGTGCAGCAGATAAAAACGCAAATCAACAGCAGTGAATCTATCAGTAGAATAACTGTGAAGGAGTGTCTTGTGCATGAGATTTTAAAAACGGCTTAACAGCAGAAAATCAACAGAAAAACAGCGGTTATGAAAAAGGAGATTTTCCGTCGACGTAGAAAGGAAGGAAGTTATACGGGAAAAACCGACGCAACGGAGTCAGTTCACGACCTGACGATATAAGACGAGAGAGGCATGAGAAAAATTGAAAGAAAAACTTGTTCAGACCTCGGCTGTCTGATTTTCCAGCGACAAGAAAAAATAAATAAAAACTTTGCACACACGTGCAGTAGCTTTCTGTACTATTTTCTCATAACTATCTCAAAAATGTTATCAAAAAATAATATAATGGCGATTTTGAAGGTTAACTGAAATTTTCCACCTGGCAAAGTTCGTTTTCATGAAAATACGTTAATTAATAAAAATGAATACCCCAGAAACAGAAAAGATCTGCAAAAATTCCGTGCGACAAGTGCTGACCCCAGGAAATTTCTCTGGTTGCCCTCACCGAAAAGTCTCAGATATCCGGTCAAATCTATTTCCTAAATGAATCCCGAATTTTCTCAAAAACGGCGACTTTCGACATATAATCAAGCGTGCTACGGAAAAAAGTGAATTACTTGATTAATAACGGGTAAATGAATCAGAAAACTACGAAATAACATGAACGAAAATGAATGCGAAGATTCTGTGACTCCGTTACACTTCTTGTTAAAATGGATGAAATCAAATAACAGCAAATAACAGCTGTCATCGAAACCTTGAATACATTGCTGTTTTCTGCACCATCACCGTGAAAATTTAGCCAGCTAAATTCAGATGAAAACTTCAGTGACAATGACAACCGAAACGACTAAAAATTGACGATGTGATGAGGTTATCTTGATCGAATGTTTTTAAACAGGAAAAACCATAAGAGAGGCATACTGCAGAAGCCACATTTTGATGAGAATCAAATATTGTTTCGCCAAGAAAGTGTACATCTCAGCAGTATCCACGAATGATTATTTGAGCCACCCTTCACACCAGATATAGGCACAAGCTACTTTTTTTCTCCCTCATCTGGAAAATGCGCTAGAGAACGGAGGTTCGTCAAATGAAGGGATCTTCACTTTTGTAAGCAAATTATTATTTTGCAGACTAGGTCGCAGACTACTATCTCCACAGGTTTAACAATTTATATTAGAGGAATTATATGTACAAAAATAGAAATATCTCTTGCATCTGTCTTAAGCCGGAACTTCTCAGATCACTCATGCAGATGAAGTATTGTTATTTGAATATATTTTCTCTGATTTGACTTCATATGATTTGAAAAAACGTATCAATTTGTATTGGAAATCAAAAGTCCAAGAAATGGCTGATCTCTCATTAATCATTGATTAAACTTTTTAATTTCAACTTGACCACAAGAATGAGTTCGCTAATTATTATTATTATTCATACGTGTTTGCCTGATAAAAAGCGAAGTGAACAAATTGGTGTATCGAGCACAAAACGATCCGTCTTTTTGTAATACAATGAAGAATTGCTAATTCTTTTTTATTATTTGGGTATATTGGTTCCGAATAAAATGCACCGGATTGCAAATGTCTATTTGACAATAAAAAATGGCCGTTATAGAAAGAAAGATACGTCGGGTGATATCAAAGCGGAAAAGTGAGTGATCTTGAAATTTTGAATGTGCTGTGAGAGATTTGGATTTTGAAGTGGTATTGGTTCTGAGTTTTCTTAGAGAGTTCTACTCACGCCAAAACATTGTTCATTTCTTCTACATACTGTCGAATAACTCGTTTGGTTGTTACATTAGCTCTTGGAATCGTTTCGGTCTCGCCCATTCCCCCCAACTCACCCTCTAGAACCCAGATGGCATATGAACAAATAATATCTTTCCAGATCGCACATTGCAACCCCATTCCTACACTGGATAACACAAATTTGACAAAAAAAAAATTATTGATGCACACTCTACTTGTATTTTTTGGTTTTTGTCTCTTGACTATTTAATCAAAATTTCCATGTTCCGTTACCATTGCGTTGAAAGCCTGAGACTTGAATGTTATTTGTGAGAATTAATTTATTCTGTTTATACATTAGGATTAAAGTGTTCGATATGATTCACTCATTCCATTTCTCTTGCTTTTTTTCCTTGAGAATACGTTGGTTTTATCGGATTGCTTGGGACAGACACATAATTGTAGAACAAATAATTGAAATGTAGTGGAGGTCAACCAATAAAGGAACAATTTCCTTGTTGGTTGTCTAATGGTAATCCGCCATCTAAGCTATCTAAAAGGATCAGAATGTTCTGAACAAAATAAATTTTGGATGTTGAAGACGCCATTAATTATCGAGTATCGGATCACTATGATAGCCTTGAAAAAAATGTCTAGCAAATGTTGAAAGATAATTGGTATATGACAACGGCACATAGGAAATGACTACAGGATCTTTGATCGAGAACAATAATCTTGTTCTACGCTAAACAAAATAATGTGAATATGTTCATCTTTCACTGTCAATGTATAAATTTAAAAATATCACATTCATGCTGGAGTGAAGCGGTAATGTTTCATCGTGTTTGAGAACTAAACTAGAAATTGAAGGCAAAATTATCCATAATGATAATCGTCTATGCTAAAGTTCATGAAATGCATATAAGATAGGGAACTCCCTTGGACTAAACATTCAATATTACCTTTGTAATAAAGGAGAACAATTAATCTGATCAAATCCTTGTTCGAGCATGAATCAATAAATAATTCATCAGATTGTGAATGTCAAGTGAAACCAATATTAATAGTGTCCCTATGGTATACAGCACACATGGTAAAAAGGTTCAAAGTTTTCTGATGATTGGCTACTTTGAAGTAATGCACAGTGCGCATTTTTTCTGCTAGTTTACCATAATATGCTCCATGCAGATTGAATAGCATCTAACAAGTCTAGTAAGACCACGTGGTTAAACACAAATGTGGTACCAACATTTGTGTCCCTTGAAATTATAATTATTGTTCAAGTTGAAATTCAAGTAGATCATTCTAAGAACCTGTAATAGCTATTTACGTTACTAGAACGATAAATGACTTTTTGAATTACGAGTCGAGATGTTCATGGACGTGACGACGAAGGAGCCGAGTCCGAAATTTCTAGACGAGTAGTTTCATGACATTTAACGGCTGTAGTGTATCGTACAATGTTTTATTTTATAATGTGCCAATTTCTTCTAATCGATTCAAGAGAAAAAGTGCTTTCGTATTATCAAAGCACACATTGAGAAGGCGGGGTTGGAAGTCCATGAGATGGCGCCATCAAACCATGTTAACAAGTAGGTTATATAGATAGGTTACTTGTCTCATGACAACATTTTATGTCAAGTTATGTATCACCACTTATAAGCGACGACGAGTCGCGGTATCGTCCTGGATGCGTATAATAGGTGTAGGAGTGACCTTAAACTCCCTTAATGATCTGACCTCAATTAATTTATAGATATGACAGGTTCAAAGGTTGAAAATGTTCTGCTCTATTTTGTCTACTCCGTCTTATATGAAAGGAAAGTCTCAAATTAAAACAAATGGCACACACAGTCTCCTGATCAATTTGGCAAATTAATTTTCTAGACATCAAAGGAATCTTTTAACAAAATCCTCTCCATTCTCATTAGATATAATTCAACGGAAAATAATTTCATAACAGCAGCGGTTGCATGAATAAATTTCCCCAGGCGTTTTTGCAGACAATAAAAATATTTTACCAACTTGAATTTATCGATTCTCCGCATCTGAAACATAAATTAGATGAAGATTATTTGGAGATATTGTGCGCAAATAGAGCGAAATACATTTTTATGCTCTGGGCCATATCTAATTAACGTTTTTTTTGTAAGAATTGATTGGGACTGAGAATTTATAATAAAGGGAAAATTGTCGACAGGAAAATGAGGATTCCAAGAAGCATAAGAAAAACTGATTTATAAAGACATTTGGTAGGTCTTCTCTGATACTTTTTTCTACTATTTGCTATCAGAATAAACTCCATCGAATCAAGAAATCGGTTCAAAATTCTCCTTCATTTTTACAAACAGGATCAATATCGGCCCGTTTGATTTATCAGCTGACTGATTCAAATAATTTCAGATAATCAACAGACGCAATGGCGTAGAAGGAAGACTCAGCCTGAGTAGTAGACAAAGCGGTAGTGATGGATTCTATGTTGAAAGTCATTGATGATAATTGTTTTCAACTTTGGAATATATAATGATCAGAGCTTGACAGATATTGTATGTGTGATAAATCAATCAACTCTTACGAAATTTCGTGATTTTATTTTAAAAATAGGAAAAATTACAATATACTTGTTAGTATGAGATATTCTATCTCAACGATTCCACAAACAATAAAAAATAGCAAAAAAATCCTGCTTTGGCCGAACTTCAATATTTTCTTTTAAAATGCCGCAAGAAGTGTTAGGTCTAAAAGTCTTCCACATCATGTTTTCTAGAATCAAGTTACATGTTCGCAATTTTGAAGGCATGAGATCAAATAAAACCACCGGTAACACTTGGACGGTGAGGATGACAAGTCACTTGAATAGCTCAGCAGATAGACTGTCTAAAGCAAAGGAAATCATGAATCGCATGTATCAATCTTCAATTATTTTTCCTATTTCATCTTGTTTTTGAATAAGAATAATGTAATCTTATGAGATAACCTTTTGTCCTCTAGTCCTCTTTCTACTCCTGTACTCCTATGAAAATTGGGAAACGATTCTGTATTTGTACTGATGACTTAGTAAACGTAGAAGATATCTAAGAAAAAGTATCAAAGTCTAAACTGAGGTTCCACACTACCTTTCACCCCCACCTCTTGAATAGAACTTGTTTACTTGTTAACCTAGCATTACCACTTTTCATAATTGTTATCAAACATTGAAAACTATTTTAGTTTGCCCAAATCAATGTTTTGGTAGTGAAAATTTTCGTTGCTGAAATGAGTCATCCGCCAAAATATTTACTGCGAACATTTCGAATCTATGCACTTCCATTCATTCTATTGTCTCCAATTCAATAAATCATCTAATTCCATTGATGGAGCAACTGAACGAGGATGATTGTTCATCTATATGGCTGAAGTAATATTGAGTGTGTAGAGCTACTGATTGTCTGATCATTGTTTAAAATAAACTGTGGCATCATGACTCAAAATAAAAATTTAGGATGTGCTCACTAACCGACCTTGATGTAGTCAATCACAAGATGCTTCAAATTCAAATTAAATAGTAATTCATTGGGATGTGTATTTTTTGCTAATTTTCTTTGCAGGGAGCTGATAACTACGATGAACTTCATTCTAGGATACCAGCAAACATTTTTTAAGTTGAACTTTGTGAAATTTTCATTTGGTCTTGTCGCCAAAGAAATGCGTGATTCAATTTTTGTGTATGGATATGATGATAATATAAGAAAAAAAAGGTGGAGAACCAATTCATATTTCATGTGTATATTTTTTTCGATTCAACTGTTTTCCTTAAAAAAAAGAGAAAAATCAACTTATTTCTTGATATGTTCCACTTATTATATCAAAGTCTCACCACAAAAGTTGTATAGTGCAAGTCGAAACGTTCACAATAATAAGAATTTTATTTTTACAAGATACGGAACCTGTGAACCTTGTGAAGCTCCTATTTTCAAAAAAGTGATAATATCGCGATTCAGTTTCTGTACTTCAAATTTTTCTCCTCAGAAACTGCTCGTAGTGAAAATTATATTCAATATATATTAATTTCTCAAAAATACTTTACATAAAAACACTAAAATTGATCATTATTCACAGGTGAAACTCAAATACAGATCGAACATGCCAAGAAGACGACTGTTGTGGACAACAATATTGACGTTTCTCTTCTGCCTCTTAGTTACAGGTAAGCTAAAAGTCCAATACAATACTTTTTCCATTGTTGATTTAGTTCGCCGGTCTCTGTGTCTGCCGTTTATCATATAGCATCGAAAAATACATCCTTTGTGGTTTTGTACCTCTTCAAACTTTTCAAAAGTTTGAGCAAATAAATAGAATTCTCATTGTTTGGAAAATCTGATACTGCTTTATGAGTGATAATGTGAAATAAAAAGTTTGCATGGTTGTATAGTTCTGGAAATGATTTATTATCAAACACTGGAATAATACGTGATATTTATTCGATCGATGTGAAAATATGAACTACTTTCATTTTATACTAATGAAGGTGAGTAATTCTGATGTTTGCGGCTGCAGATAGTGTGTGATTTTATGGGCACCACTTCTCATGACGCCTTCCTTCAAACGACATTTACCAATATACGGGTTTACTAAAAAAACATGCAAAATTGGATGAGAGCTCTATAGCTTGCTTATTGTGGAAAGGAAGAGATCCTCTCCGTAGAAACGCAACTTTTATGGCCTTTCAGCTGTGTACAGTGAAGCCAAACAACTTTCCGATATACTTGATAAAAAAAACTTTTATCGTCGTTTCTTGGTTATGCATCTCTGCAGGTATTGACACATCTCTTCCTCTTTGTAGATGAGTAACGTGCGCGACACCTAAACAAAACAGAAAAAGCAGAGCAGGAGACTTTGGGAAAACCAGTCACTCGGCATCCTCCCTGACGACACACTTTATCAGCATGGGTGTCTTGTGTGTTACCCTGCATCCCAAATTCAGTATATACGCATCATATTGATAGTTCCGCTTTTGTGTTAGTTTTGGTTGGTGTAATGAATCCAAGACTTGAGAGCAGTTTTGACTGAGCAGGTACTCTGATGAGTATTGATCAATAAACAAATTGTCACAGCAGTAGAGACAACCAGAGAATCGGAGATCTTGAGCTGATTTTGAGCTCCACATACCTGCACGCGAGTGTTATAAGGTATGTCAGAGGAACACCTACCATTGTTTCAAAAAAGTAACAACCCCAATTTTGACAGCTGCAGCTGTGTTGATCAGTTATTACCCAAACCCTGGGAGCAAAACTCACGAATTTATCTGCGCTGTTGCAGCTCAATCCTATGACCTCATTGCAATCAGTCAAACATGGCTCCAACCAGACATCTCGAGTTCAGAACTTTTCCCAAGCTCTTTTATAACCTATCGATCATACAGGAAGGAGTTTTGCGTTTTTGAAACTCACTCAAGTCAGCAATGGTATTCTAACCAGAAATTCACATTCTTGGTTGCAAAATGACAGTGGACTTTCATATTGTTTACATCCTGGTCAAGTACATCCCTCCACCGATACACGCGGATCTGTTGGAACAATGTTTGTATGGATTATCTGCACAGGAATGTTTTCTACACAAAAATATCATTATTTTGAGAGACTTCAACATTTCAGACTATGTTGAAGCTTCCCAAAAAAATTGGAACAAACTCTTGATGCACTTTCCACAATTCACTAATCTGAATCAATACAACTTTATTCGCAATGCAAATGATCGCCTACCGGATTTTGTGTTGTCGTATTTTCAAGGATTAAACGAAGATGATCTACAAAGAGTATGTATCCAGCACTGGAAGGCCTATAGTTCCGGAACATTCAAGCTTCTGGACTGTTATTTACTCAAAGATCTCACATTCGTCACTACCTTCTATCAGCGACTCCAAAGATACGTTTCAGGATCCTCAGAGCATAATTTGTGCATTCGCTCAGTACCTCAGCAGCGTATAAAGGCAGTCTACACAGATAACTCAGGATGCCCTACCAATCAAATCAAGCTTATCAGCTAATCAGTACTCCAAAAATCAACCAGATCGATATCATACATTCTAGCAAGAAACTCAAAAACAAAATTACTCCAGGACCTGATAAAATTCACAGTTCTCTTGTTAAAGATTGTGAATCTGTATTGGCTGAACCCCTTCTTCTCATCTATTGAACAACTTTGAGGACCTTTCCTAATGTTTGGAAGACTGCAAAGGTTATCCCCGTTTTAAAAAAGGGTCATCGTGCTTAAGTTGCAAACTATTGAGCTCTCGCCATTCTCTGCAACTTCTCCAAAATTTTTGAGATGCTTCTACAGTGTGACCCATTTAGAATGGAAACACCCCTGTGAAATTTCAAGTTATTAACCGATTTCAACCATTTTTTTTTGAAATATCAAGTTTTGAAGGGTCTACTACAGGACAAATTTTGAAATGTTTATTTCAATTTTGAGGTCATATTACCGTACTTTTTCGTGATACAAAACTTTATTAGCGATTTTTTTATTAAATAAATCACTACGCCACTGGATTCAAAGTGCCTCCAAATGACTGTGACCAAAATTTTAACAAAATATATTCAATATAACAAAGCTACGACAACTGAAATTCATAAACTCTCAAAACTAATGGTCACAAAAAAATACCTTGCATCAACAGTTGCCATGGAAATTGAATTTGTTTTATTACCTGTAACAATGAACTACAAAATTTAATAACGAGATGTTCAAAATAACATAACATTTTATGAAATTACCGGAATAACATTCGCATAACAATAAAGAACTAGTGGATTTTTTTAATGAAAAGTAATAAAATTTTGGTTTGATAGGTTCAATATTGTTTTCTTTGAAAAATCAAAAAAAAAAAAAAAAAATTCTATCACGAAAAAGTACCGTAATATGCCCTAAAAATTAGGATGAACATTTCAAAATTTGTCCTGTAGTAGACCCTCCAAAACTTGACATTTCAAAAAACAATGGTTGGAATCGGTTAATAACCTGAAACTTTACAGGAGTGTTTTCATTCTAAATGTGACCCATTTACTGTATTTGCACAAATTTCCGTCTACATAGAAAGACTTCTTTCACTTCCACAACTGGATTTTTATTTTGCAAAATCAGTAATCACGAATCTAGCATGTTTCTCGCAATTAACCTGTGATGTTTTGAAGAATAGAGGCCAAGTGAATGTTGTGTACACAGATTTCCAGAAAGGCTTTGACCAAATCGACTACATAATATTTTAATTCGTTAGCTGCAGAGCGACTTTGGCTTCTCGGATGACCTCCTAGCTGTGCTGTAGTCTTATTTATCAGAGGGGAAACAAATTGTCAAGATCGATGACTACCGTTCACCCACATTCATCCTCTCGTCTGGAGTACCGCAGGGCTTAAGCCTGAGGCCACTTTTGATTAATGCCTTTTATCAATAACCTAATTGCCATGATTCAATGCGAGAGGTTTGCTTATGCAGATGAACTGAAATCATTCAACAGAATCGATCCAATCACGGGTTGCTTATTTCTTCAGCGTGATATCGACCGTGTCAATAACTGGTGCGTGCAGAACCGTATAGACTTTAACGTATCTAAGTGTTTTGTAGTGTCATACAACCGACTGAAGAATCCCATTATGCATCAGTACTTAATAGAGGATTTACCTATCAAGAGGATAGCCAAAATCACGGATTTGAGAGATGTTTTTGATAAAGAGTTTCATTTCCCATTCCGAGAAGTTGCTTTTGAGCTCAACTAAACTCCTAGGTCTTGTCATACGGAACTGCATGTAGTTTACTGACATTGGAGCCATCAGACTCCTCTACAATGCACTTGTTCTTTGATTTGGCATCCAATTTATGACTGCAACACCAATGCGATAGAGTCCATTCAGTGGAGATGTCTAAAGTATTTGATGTTCAGAGAGGACAGTGTATACCCGGGAAGAGGCTTTGATAATCAATCGATCTTATTTCGCTATGGTGAAATATCAAAAGCGTAGAAATTTCAACGTCATAAAATTCCTCTGTAGGGTGAGATTGATTATCCCTATCCCTTGAAGAGATCGGAGTTTCTTGTACCTCGACTTGGAAAGCCTTTTGATGTGACTTTCGAAGTGAAGCATGCACATTTAAATATTTGATATCATACAACCTCACTTTTTTATGTGCAAAAACTTCAACTTTGTCAGTAATTCTTGCGCTATTAACTTCAACACCATAAATTTTATTCTCAGTACCTTTATAGATCTAAAAACAACATTATGCTGGATCTTATGGTCCCATGTGCATTCTGCTATTGTTATTGATATTACCTGTTGATCGGATTAATCCTCTGCTAGTCTATCAAAAGCAAGTATTTCACAAGCGCTTATGACAATTTGGCAAAAATGTCATGGAGACAGAGACATCATGAAAACATTCGATATAAATAGAAATGCCGATGAGCGACCAACTAAAAAGTTTCATAATATATCAGGCAAATCTTAGTATGCCTAAGATACATATATTTTGATCGAAAGAATCGAGCAGACTCAATTAGGTTGACGCAAAATGAAGACACTTAGACTCAGACTGTAATGCAAGCGCACACCACTCGGACTCTCTTTTGCCTTATAATCAACAATCAGCAAGCCAATCGGCAAATTTCCAGCAAATATATTGGCCGATGTTGTGCAAAAAGTGCTTATTAGCTTTTTCATGGCAGTACATCGTTAAACCGAAGCTATTCAATTTCATTTTGGCAAGCATAAAAGATATTGTGTATGTTGCAGAGTTTTATGCTGACGCCAATAACTTCCAATGAATGTTATTATAATATAAAATATTGTTTGTTAAAAATCACTGCTTAATGCATTGAAATATGGCCACTCTAAAATCCGATCGGTTGATTTTTCTCAAAAAATATCACCTCAGGCGTTGACAAAAAAACTGCAACGAAGCTTCAGTGTAATTATTGCAAATTGTCATGCTGCACGTTCGAGCAATTTTGAACGGGTACAAAATTATGATTATTTCGGTTTTATGACATGGCTGGCGCTTCCAACAATAACGGCGCAAACGTTCTAAATTGGGAAATTACACGGGATTCATATTAAACTTAAAGTTTTCAAGCTGTTATGGCAGTATGGAAAGTTGCTTCTGAGTATTAATTTTCGAGATAGCCTTATCGTCCTGGTATGCAGTCGAGAAAACTACTTTTGTATCATATTTTAGAGTCCCGGTTATATGATTGTGAGTAATTGCTAACTACAAAGTTCTCAACTTCCCCTTTACATTTTTAGAAATAAATGTCAAGTTATTTCTATGGTACAACCAGGTTTGAAAGAAAGAAGATGCATGCAGAACATTACCAGTGATATTGAAGGCAATTTGATAAAAATGGATACAATTGATGCCCCGTTTTATTGGTGCCAACATTTTCCTCTTAAAGCGTACTTCACAATGATCTTGATTGGTTGAGAATAATATCATATCACGAAGAAGAGAAATTTATTCATTGTTGTTTTCATGAAGGAAAATGAAGAACAGAAAACTTTGAATGATTTCAGTCACAACATTAGCTACCCATAGATCATCGTTTTTTCTTGTGGAAATCCCACAGAAAAATGATATGAAATGAAATTTCTAGAAGAAGGATTGGGAAAAAGATGATAAAAAACATGTTAAGTCTCAGTAGGTGATGAAATGTTTATATTCCTTTGATATCCGAAAGGAAAAAATGCTGAGGCAATGAATATCAGTGATGAAAGCTCGTCTATGGGGTCTCATTGATACACAAGTCGGAATATTTCAATGATTTGTATGAACCAAATCGAGCCAAATGAATAAATCATCCAAATCACATTGTTGGCCATGTTGTCGCGGAAAAATTAAATCATCTTCCACAACTAAACAAACTTTTCCAGACTCCCACACAAATCATGCATTATTCCAGCTTAACATTTGACTTCAGAATGTTGACCTCTCAAAATTGACGGTGCTCTCGCTGTTTTTCCACCTGCTGTTTTCAGTTGTCGGAACGATATTTCAATGAGAAAGATGTATGCACCTCATTCACAACTCAATAAAATGAAAATGTCCACTTTGTTGTTTTTCCATGGATGAATACATGAATTTTGATCAGCGCTGGTGGTAAAATCAATAGTGCAACATGAAAGTTGAGTTGAGTCAAAACTTCAAATGTTGACAGCCTTATGGGGTGTGTTTTTTTTCACCAAAATTTCATGTTGATTTTCACAAAAAATGTACTGTTGCATCAGCTGATACTGTCAAGTAACTTGCAAGTTGGTGAAACACCGTATACTCACCACAATCAACATGAAAAAACGCTTTGATGAATCATAATAGCAAGAAAATAACCTCGGACCTTTTTTGCCACTTATGCTGTTCCTCAAAATTGTACAACGTACATAAATAAAATACTTAATTATTATCTTGATCATTAATACACCTACAGAGTGACCCATTTGAAAGCGGGCAACCCCCATAACATTTTCATTTATGGAGCGATTTTGACGATTATTTTTTTGAAATGTAGAACGTGAAAAGGTTTATATTGAGGCCATACGTCGCCCAGTTTTTTCCAAAAACCAAGGCCCGCAAGAGCATATTTAGAGGCTGAAAAATCCAGAAAACATATTAGAGATTTTTTTGGAAAAAATCTGTCTACGCCACTGAATTCATCATACGCTAGAATGGATCTGTACCAAATTTCATGAAAAAATATTGAAAATTACCGATTATTTTTTTTATGCACCAAGAAGTATTTTACCTCGGAACTCTTGCGATAGCAAATCTATCAGAAAAAAAAAATATAAACATTTGATACATATTCTCAAGTCAAAATAAAATGAAAACAAGCAAACGAGACTGACAAAAAAAATAAAAAAAAAAATACACATACAGTGTGACCCATTTGTTTTGGGAACACCCTGATAAAAAGTTTATTTCTTAACCGATTTGGTTCGTTTTTTTTTTGGATTGTAGAGCTCGAAAAATTGTATATTCTTGGCAAAAAGTGACCTTCGCCATTTTGACTTCAAGGCCTACTATGTTAGTTTTTAAGAGCAAAATTTCAGGAAACCATATAAGCGATTTTTTTAGAAAAAATCTGTGTGCGCCACTGGATTCAGCATCCTTTAAAACGGGTCTATACAAATTTTCAACCGAAAATATCAAGTTGAAAAAAATTAAAAATTCGCACTTTAACAATCTTTGATTCTATCAAAAGAAATGATAAATGCATTGAAGTTGATGGTGGTTTGGTAGAAGTTACAAATTTTTAGTTTTATGTCATTTTTATTTGTTTTGATAGAATCAAAGATTGTTAAAGTGCGAATTTTTAATTTTTTTCAACTTGATATTTTCGGTTGAAAATTTGTATAGACCCGTTTTAAAGGATGCTGAATCCAGTGGCGCACACAGATTTTTTCAAAAAAAATCGCTTATATGGTTTCCTGAAATTTTGCTCTTAAAAACTAACAGAGTAGGCCTTGAAGTCAAAATGGCGAAGGTCACTTTTTGCCAAGAATATACAATTATTCGAGCTCTACAATCCAAAAAAAAAACGAACCAAATCGGTTAAGAAATAAACTTTTTATCAGGGTGTTCCCAAAACAAATGGGTCACACTGTATAAATAATATTTTTGAATTGAATATTTTTCCATGAAATTTGGTACAGACCCATTTTAGGGGATTTAAAATCCAGTGGAGTAAGAAGATTTTCTTTAAAAAAATCGCTTATATGTTTTCTGGATTTTTCAGCCTCCAAATATGCTATAGTAGGCCTAGGAGTTTGGAAAAAACTGGGCGACGTATGGCTTCAAAATACACCTTTCCCCTCTCTACATTTCAAAGAAAAATCCTCAAAATCGATCAATAAATGAAAAAATTATGAGGGTGGTCCGCTTTCAAATGGGTCACTCTGTATATATACCTACATCCCTTTCAAAAACTATTCAAGTGATTTGTTTTTATTTGATGAATATATTGTTTGTCCATGTACCTACTTTATACCAATGATTTTAACACCGCAGCAAGAAAAATCTCTAAGTGGGATTTATAAACTCACCGTTCGCCGTTACAGCTAATCATTGACTTTAATACTATAGAGTAGGCATCCCATTCATAAAATGGTATTAGGCTTGACGCCAACATCACAATAAGTGCGAAAGAGACAACACTATAAGTGGAAAGAGAAAGAACAAGGAATCTAAACCCATCGGGCAACACCGCACGAGAACATGTGATTCTTTCCAGACGTACGTCCGAAATCGATTTTATCTGGAACAGCGGCGGCACATTTCTAGTTTCTTCCGTTTTGTATGGAAAATATAACCGAATATTAATTTGAGTAGCTATGTAGTTATTTTTATTCTAATATGAAGATGTATTACATTTTTGACTTTCTGAATCTATAAAAAATCAAATTTGTACGTCTTTTCTGTATCAAAAACTTTCTATTACATTATAACCCTAAAAAATCAAAAATTTAGGTCAAGGGATTTCAAAAGATAACAATTTTAAAACACAGGTTTTTGTTGATGCTGATGCTCATGCTGATGTTAATGCGAAAATCATGGAGCAGTAGAAAGTTTTCTCTTTTCAAATTAAGTCAAATCAAATAAGTATATGCTTTATTACCATGAAAAATAGTCACAATTCAATCGGAAAAGCAAAATAAAACAAAAATGAATATAAGTACTGTGAAAAAACCAAAAGTCAAAGATTAAAAGAACCAAAACAAACAATTGTAATTATAATATAATATCTTCATAAAGCATGAACTATAAAAGTTACATAATCGGTTCTTATTGCATTAAAAAATACCATTCAGGAATCCTTACGCTTACAATAATTATTATTTTTCCAAATCTGTTTAATTTTTTTGTTGTTATTTACGAATAAAAACAAATCTCGAAACTTCCCAAAAATTGAAAAATTCTCATTTTCATGAATGAAATATGATACACCACTCGATCCCTCTCCAGTCAATGCTCAATGCAAATTTGACACTAACCTGTGAAAGGTGATTTAACTAATTTCTGGATCTGAATGGTCCAGATTTTGATACAGAAAGCACACTCTAACCATTTTGCACAAATGAAGTCACAATTATAACACTTCACAACCACCAAAATAAAACTTTTCCAGTCGTCATTCGATTGGCATCGCCGCACTACCTTCAAAATCGATACCTGAAAAAAGGTGCTTTTTAGGAGCAGCGTTGCCGTATACTTGGACTCATATTTACTATGTATACCCTATATTCAATGCGACAAAAATCATTATTAAACGATTTCTTGTAATTAATCTTTGTATAGCATAAAAATGTATCACATTATTTATGATTTGAAATAATATCATCATAAGACACTATCAGCGCTGTTCATAATTGATTTATTCACACGAAATCATGGTTTTAAATGTGTCTCATTATGCGGTAATATAGAAAAGTGAACCTTGATACACCTACTCGAAAAATGAACAATTCTAATGCCTCCATAATTCTCATTGTATCATGTCTTATCGATTAATTTCGTAAACAGAGGAATCTCTATAATGAAAAATATTGATGAAGATTTGCCCAAATTGGCAACCGCGTCCAAAGCAGGTCAGTTTTCGGCGACGCAGGTAGATAACTCGACAAGGATAGCGATACAGTGAATTTCTCAGACAAACGTCCAGAATTGGATGATGGTGCCATTATTTTTGAAGCTTTCCTTATCTAAAGCCTTATAGAACTCAATGCAGCTAACGCTGACGTTTGACGTTCGAGATAAACGTGGACGCGCTTGTATACATTTAAATCAAGCCGTCTGCCGTTGGCGCACCGCTAGCGATCGTTCATCTTTTGTCGTCTGCCGTTCGTAGCTAAAGCCATAGGAAAATGGCTTAATAGGTTTTTGTTCACATGATTCATATTTTTATATCATAAAATCAAGATTCATACCAAAATACTCGAGTCAGTCATCAAATCCCACAAAACTAAAACGAAATATAGCTTCAAAGTACATAAACAAAGGATTTTAAAATCTTCGACGGTATAGATGTTTATAAATGCATTGGGCGACGGCAACGTTAGCGGTACCGGCGAACGTCAACGGCAACGGCGGACAGCAAGTTTATGAATCCACCTTAAATATTTGCTTTTACAGTAAATGCTGCAGCTCCAACTGTATCAACATTTTTAAACTTGATTTCTCACTTGTTCAAATTCAATTGAATTTTTGTTTTAGTATCTGCTTTTGCGTAATGAAGTTCAGATCAATATCTTCAGAACAGTTTATATGGTAAAAAAAAATCAATGGCGTTTTTCAGCAGCTAGAAAATGCATTGGAGCTAATAAGAGATGTAAAAAATATTATGATCTCCAATGCATTTTTTATCTGCTGAAAAACGCCATCGATTTTTCCCACCATATTCAGATAGGCAAGATGCCATCTTAGAGCAAACGTCCTCACTTTTTTTGTATTTTTAATTAGCATGGGTAACCGACTTGATCTGGTACTATACTTGGGCAACAGTTATATTTTCAGTGTTATTACTGCTGTTTTGGGAGTACTTAGCTATGTTCTGTTTACTATTTATAAATTATGGTCGACTCTCGAACCTCCAACCTCTCCTATGACTTATTTTTAAAGACTAGGAAGTCGTCCATTTTCTCAAAGTTGTTGAAAAATTTATTATTTATTAGAAGACGGTGACATGTTCCGCCCACCGGGCATCATCAGAACTTAGTCAAATTGAGTCACAAAAATATAAAAAACATAAAAAACTGAAGCTAATTAATATTTATACCTGCACAGTACATGACTACTCACAACAGACTTTTTTTGAAGAGCCAAGCACGGTCGGAACTTTCTCCTTAGCTGAAGCATATAACAAGAGGTCCGAGCGCTCAGAGGTGAATCCAGCTAGATATGGATCCGACCGCTCTGCCCCCTATACACAGTTATAAATACACAATAATTCATAATAAATATTGTGACAATTATTGACAAAAGAATGTTTTCGAGGTAGTATTATGTGTTCTATCAACATAAAACAATCTAATGATTCATCATGAAAGCATATACCCCATACGCCAACGGTGCCTGCGCAAGTCCTACCAGAAGCAATTTATATTAATCAATCGTGGGAATTTTTGATACTTCAATACACATTCTTATTGCAAATGTGTCAAAATAATGTCCAAAATTCGAGAAATCCGCCGCAGAAAAAATCGCTGCGAGTAAAGGTCTCCACAGCCGCAACGAGTTTCACTGATTTTTGACTGTAGAATGTGTCATAAAGCGTCAAAATTATGTCAAAAATCCTAGTAATTCGCATCCGAAAATAAGTCAATTTGATTGCTTCCGGCGGGTTTTTCGCAGGTACCGTTGGCGTTTGAGACAATAATAAATGCTTTCATGATGAATCGGTTGTAAAGCATTGGGAGCGGAAAGAGACTCAAGGTATATAAATCGACCGGGTTTTAAGATTATCACATACCTACAATTTGGGCGTGTTTTTTTCCATCACAATTTTGTGTTATTTTTAACCAAAAATTCACTGTTGCATCAGCTGATCCTGTCACGTGCACCTCGTTAGTAGAAATAACACATATCCACGTGGTGTGGTGGGCACCACATTTCCACCACGAATATAAAAACGCTTTGGTGGCATCATTTTTTCATCAGGTGATTGTCTGGTGAAAAAAAAAACACGGCCTTTTTGGTGGGACTTGGTGGCATCACATTTTTACCGAATGGAATTCACCAGTAATTAAAAAACGTGGTGTGGTGGGCCATCACATTTCCCCCACGAATAAAAAAACGCTTTGGTGGAATCATGTTTTCACCTAGTAGGTAAGTGTCTGATGAAAAAAAACACGCTCATACACACATTTTTCTTTGTGTATGTAAACGATTTCATAAATGCGGCAGAGCTCAGACAATAAGCTAAAGGAACGTACTTTCAAACGATGAAATTAGCGTTTTTGTGTCGATTCACGTTGCTAATTCACATCTTCCAGCTACTTTCACCATGTGATCAGATTAAAACAACAAAATACATCAATGTCTTTGAAAATGTAACTTTTTTGAGTGAACAAATCATTTTTTTTATCGGAAGTGCTCCTAATTTATCAAAAAGAATATTTGAGCACAACGCCCAATTTCATGATTTTACATTTCAGAATGACTGTTGGAATTTTCACACCTGCGTTTTTACTTGGTGAAAAAAACATTACAAAGAGAAAAAATAATTATTTTTTGCCTTGTGATGTACGTAACGGATAAGATATGATCGAGCTTTCTGTAAATGGATGATGACATTTTCTTGCGTCGTTTGTTGGATTATTTGTGATATATTTTCTTCTCGTATTTGATGAATTGCGTCTCCACACGACACTTCATCGTTTTTGCGCATATTTCCTTGTGTGTATAGACTGTGATCTTATGTTAATGATTAATTTCACTCAACCTGATTGATCAAGCCAGAGAATATGATTTGTTTCGAGTGCTGAGTTCCTTTACAAGAAAGATGGGAGAGTATGAGCTGAAGACAAGTGAACTTAGACCGGACAATTGACAGTTTGCACGATTTTTGGAAATTGGAAAATAATAAGATTTGGGCGTGATAAATCCATCACCGCATATGAAAATTAACATGCGGCCTTTGATGATGTAGTAACACTAGTGACGTCACAAAAGTGGTCAAGTGTTTTTAGTGACGACATATGGCTGGTTCATGAAGACTCTTATGACCCACAAACCATTTTGCCCTTGAAGTTTCGATTCAATAATTATGAAGGTTCATATTGTTTTTTGAAACTATTAGTCAACTTCTCCACTAAACAACTATCACAACGAAACTTATTATTAGGGCGCAATAATTTCAGAAAAACAAGTAGATCTACTCAGCTAGAATAATTCACGTTTGAATACCTGACCAATCTTTAATGATTATCAATCATACGCTGTCAAATGATGTCATTTCGTGCAGATGCTGCTGCATCGGGCCAGTCACAAAGTTCATTTCAAGCACAAAGCGGAAGACATTACACCTTCACAGGACGAACAAATAGCTTAAATATAAGACTTAACTTGTTTCTGATTGCTTTCGTCTTGCCGCTAGGAATTCTAATGGCCACGTTTAATTTAATATTGCTGGGAAATTTGACGCTCCGTCGGCTCTGCTGTTGAGGCAAATATTTGCAGAATATGGACACGATCGATTGGACATTAGTGATATCGTCGTCGTAACGCATTGCAGAATGTTTTGAGCTTCTGCTAAGCTATGAATTAAGCAGCGTTCCACAAAATGAATATTTAGAAGCTTTTTTCCATATTTACACTGTTAAGGGAACAGCATCATAGGATCAAAGTTCTGTATCAATATCACCATAAATCGTGAATACAAATTACATCAAGAAAAGATTATTTGACTCATTAGAATCCAAGGGGTTGATACTAATATTATGTTTATTGATCACATTTGCAGACTCTCCCAACAATTGATGCACTCTTTCTAGTGAGTCACAATTCTGCATATGAGTGAGACAGTGAACTGCTTTCTGACCCGTTTATACTCAAAATTTTAGTTTCTGGTCGATCCGATTCTCTTTATTGTTCTATAAAGAATGGTGGTTTGGATAAAACAATGACACCCCGATGGGCAAGACTATTTAAAATGAAGCTCTCAGGCGCTTTGATGAAATCAGCTTCTACAACCAAGGATCTGGATGTTGATGCCGATGAGCTTCATTATCTCAGTTCGTCGTTGTTTTTTTTTCAACTTTCATGGAAGAGCGGTGGAGAATAAGAAAATGTGAAACAGCTGTCTTTAATACTATAGACTTGAAAATCTCAAAGAGACATACAGGTTAAATGACAATGTTACCGGTGTCATTCGACATGCTATCAAGGAAATACTAAGGCGTTTTCTGGGTGACCTTATTCCGGCATTCACAGGCTGTGCAGAAGAATAAAATGATCTATTTTTGTATGCATTCATACAACAAACATCGTAGAAATTAAGTCAAACATTACTGAGAACTGCTCACAACTTTTCGAATGTTGTATTTTATCACTGCAGTGAAATATTTTAAAGCCGAACTTTTATACATCATGAATTCTGGAGACATAAACTTTCAGCTGTCACGCTATGCAAGAGCAAAATATTTATATTATAGAACGCCCTAGACCTCATGAGCTTTATGATTTTGCTGTTTCTGGAAAATTAATTTAGGTCAGATTAGTCTTCCATAGATTTTGAACAAACAAGATCGGAAATGATGGAATTCAGCAGAGATGTGAAATGAGGACTCATACAACTTGAGATATTATCAAATTTAGAACGTTTGTTATTTTTGACAAAGTTGAGGTGTCATTAAAGCGCCCCATTCATCAGCGGATCAGCGACGACTCGTCCGACCGATTCGTCAATGTGTGGAAACCAGTGTGGAAAGGAAAAAAGGGACCAGGTACTCAATTCTCCAATTAAATCCGCACACGAATAGTGAAGAAAATCGAATGCATATTTCGGCTACGAACTAATTGGAGAATTGAGTACTAGGTACTCAATTCTCCAATGAATGATGGCTTAAGACACTATATGGTTTGGAGTTTTTCTTACTTCTTCATAGACATTTGCAGGTTCAGAAAATCCAAGTTGACTAGATCAATTTGGTGTGAAAGAGACCAGAAGTAATCGAGAATTATTGGTTACGCAGTTATGGATACTAGCGAATTCTTGATTCGTCCCCCCTTTAACTTTTCGAAAACTGAAAGTCCAACAGAAATCTCTAAATCGCTCCAAGTAATCACATTGAATATTCAGTTATGAATTCGATTATAGTTCAAGCCAGTTTCCTCAACATAATACTTTTCAAGAAAACCAAAAATAACCAAATCATACTTTTTCAACGGTTAACATTCTCTGGCATAGAGATGTCGTCCTGATAAAAAGAGTCTGCTTGGCGAGAAAATAGGAGCAGTTCAAACATGTGTGAAAACTCCGAGTGTACCGTCTTTCTTGTTGAGGATATACTAATTATGACGATAACTTTTCAGGAAAATGTTTCCTGGTAAACTTTCACACGCTCTTTTCTCTTTCAAAAAATTTAATGTAGTAGGAAGCAGTTATCCAGTGAATGAATGACAATTACTCAAAATCGTATATCTAGAATTGTATTTCAGAACGTCAAAGTATCCAGTAATTTTTAAAATTAAATCCAAGGAAAATCTTTTAAGACCAAGCATATCCACTCTAATCTCTATCAAAGTCAAAGGCAGGCCATCAGGGACTAGTAAACATCAGTTCTCAGATCCAGTGAGCGATAAACGTACCTTTCAGCAAGTGGCAAAACTCTTTTGCGAGAATTTATTGAAAGTAGAACGTTACATAATTTAACATATCTTCAGAAGCTTAAGACGAATTATGGGACCCCATTGCAGTGAGCACTTACATCTTCATAAAATTCTTCTAATGCTAGTTTCAAGTGATTTGTCGGTAACTGAGCGATAAAATTCTGGATACGTATTATCACAATGACATGATATATTTGATGGAACATTTTCATGGAATTGTGATCTTAGTTGTATTCCACATCAATCAATGTATTATTGGAGCAGACATTATTCCAAATAATCACTTCAAGGACTGAGAAGACACAATCAAAGATAACATCGAACAAATTGGAATAACAAGCCTGATGATCGTCTCATTAGTTCACTTTCCATGAGGTCACAGAGACATACAAAATATCTCACAAACAAGAAGGTTCTATTAGTAAACAACCGACCCCAAACCTCAAAGGTCTTGCTCGAAACACTGATTGTTGTTGTTTGAAAGTTACGTAATTTTGCTAAATCTTGTCAAACAATGTTTTAACAGCACTATGTATCAGGGTCGGATGTGAGAAAGATTTGTAGAAATAGTTTTTCTGGAGTGTGGTACTTTTTCAAATTTTATTGTTTCTATTGAATTCAAGATTAATTTATAGGTAGGTCGACAGACTCTTCTGTCACCATGTACATCATTCAAGATAAAATTTGAAGTTTTTGAAAATTATGAAGCAGTCAGTACTTCTATTATATCAATAATTTTACGGCTATCCGCTATTGATGAAAGGTTGATACAGAGCCGTAATAAATTAAGAGAGTCGATTGTGTACGTGGCGCCCTCCTGGTACTGGTTTTATCCCGAATGGAGTCATTAGTCATCGCACACCCTATGAGACCATTCAAACAAATGCAACTATCAACGCTGATTTATCCTAGTCTGAGTAATGTGCAGATATGAATAGCCGTAAAATAATTGATCCAATAGAAGTACTGACTGCTTCATAATTTTCGAAAAAAAGAATTTTGGGTTAAACAAAAAATCATTGGTTTAAATTTTCGAAGCACTAACTTGATTTGATCAAAATTATTTAACAATCCTTGAGAAATGCGATTTGAAAACATACCTTCATCCAGCATTAAATCCTTATCTGATTGCTATAACATAAATTTTCTCTTTTGAATCTCCTCATATCTTTTGATAACTGAACAGTTTCTGTCCCAAGCTGCAATATCCGTTTGGAGTTGTAAACCATAATTTTTGTTAGAACTTATCCTACATGTCACACACGTCGAAGAACTGGATGAACAGTCCTTCTTTTGATGATTTCCACAGCAAACTGAACACACAACAACCGCACCACCATTTTTTTGAACGTGACCAAACTCACAACACTTATAAAATACACAACACCATTCTCTGGAAAAACTTCAAATCGACTCCAGCCAAGATTAAGTTTTTGTTGGGCAATAATGAACTCATACGAATTTTCTTCAATTTCCAGAACCAAATTGAACTTGATGTTGATTATTCCAGTTTTTCTAAATATTTTAAGAAATAAATTATCATTCAAATTATCTTATCTTTTAATTTTCATGATAACATCATCATCCGTTTCAAAATGCTCACTTTCGTGAATTCCGACCACTTATTGTGCACGACAGGCTTGATAACATCATACTGATCACCAATGTTTTCTTGTTTTGTTTTCTATTTTAACAATTTTCTAACTCTTGTCACAATTATCTATAACTCCTCCGGTTTTCATTTTTTGACCCAAAGTAATTCTAATTCCTGGATCAGTTGGATCAACTTTTTTCAAAATCGGCTTTTATTTCATCAGCAGCATTGCTCTTTTTATGTTTTCTCAACAAAACATTTGCAGATGAAGTCATCTCAGCATAGTATTTTAGTTCAGGCAAAAAATGCCGGATAAGGGAGAACATTGGTGTATTCGCGAATTTTGGTAAAGGAGCAGGTTGAAGTGTACTGAACCACATACTAAAAGTGCTGATCGGTAAGGGGCGAGCTAAAATGGAGGGGGTTTCTTTTTCACGTTTTATTTGAAGAACGTACAAGGACTTTTTTCAAGAAACTATTCAAACACCAGGTCGGCAAGGGATCGAGCTGTTACGGCTTCAACCAAAAACCTTGCAAAAGTGGCAATAATGTTAAAAAAACATTGAAGAAAATGAAAATAGGTCTACCGAAGCAAGAACAATAATTCACAACAATAATTCAGATTTTGTATTCATATTGAACCTAACGGTTCAAGTTAGTTTGGGTTATTATTCTTCGTGAAATTAATAGAGTACCGTGAACTGAGGTTACTTTGTGACAGTTTTCGAGGTTTTTTCAAAATATCTTTTGAGTTTTTTTAGATACGGTCATGCAACAAACATCATTCGATAGCGTCACTTTTTGGCTCTCTCATGTAAAGGTGGAGTTTCGAAATCCTTTTCATTTCGAGAAAAATAAAAAAGTTCTCGTCACCAAATAACTCCAACCCTCGGGGTTACTTTGTGACAGCTTGATTTTTGCATCTAAACGACGTGCAAACAGCTTGCTAGCATTAAGTAACCCATGTTCTAGTTAAACAGAGCTTAAGAAAACCAGAGACCATCAAAAAACAAAAAAATAGTCGAAATAAACAATTATACCAGACATATAAAGGAATAAGGTTTTATTCCTCAACATAAGGGGCCCTAAATAATGTTAGAGGAATCACGAAAACACAAAACTCATCCTATAGTTAGGTAAACCACGAATTTCCGATAACAAAATATTTTGCTCTCATTATCAGTTCTGTTAATTTAATAGATGCCACTTGAATTCTGTAGAGAAGAAGGAAGCAGATCTCTCATAGGAAAAAATTATATGAAGCAATCTAAAATTGTTAGAGCAAAACGAAGTTCGATGAGCTTTTGAAAGGTCATTCTAGGTTGTTAAGACGTTGAGGATTTTTGCCTACGTATACAGGGTGTCCCCATTCCACTTTAAGAGTACGTTGATGTTAGAAAATGTTTCGAGTTTTTTTATCTCCGACGCGCGGTTTTCGAGAAAAAAAAATAAGACCATCTTGGTGTTCTACATTACCGGAACTTTTCAATTTTGCAAACCGTCGGTCTTTTCGGGGCGGGGACTCCCTGAATATTGTGAACTGTTAGCTATTTCTGCAAGTTCTGTGAGGAGTTTTAGTAAATCAGAAACTAATATAGAATCACTTGTGTTCATACATAGATCAAGAAAGATTATCTGTGCTCTTGCACTCATCATTTATTGAAAATGATTTGAAATAAGGGATGAATTGTGATGAAAAAGATGAAAAGTTTGCTGGGAGAAATGCAGAAAAGGTTGTTTTTTTTTCAATTTATATTTAGGGTGCCTTTTTTTATTTTGTTCATTTTATTTACTGCTTACGATTAAACTTTGTTCAATAACGAATACATGTTTTGATAGGTTTTTTACTTCAAAATGTTTAAAAGGAGTAATATGAACTCATGATTATCTATAACGAGTGGGTATTGGTTGGGGTGGGGGCGGCAATTCACGTCTTTGTCAATTTTCTAGATCCGACACTGGAGTTTCTCGAAAGCTGTTCACAGCAACCGACTTTCAAATTTCAAATAAGGCACCCTATTCTATCTTATTTCAAGATTTTACGGTAAATTCAGAGTCAAATCTGTATAAGTGCCAATTCACAATGAACGTAAGCGTAATACAACCGTAAACGTGACAGTAAACATAACAGCAAATATTACGTTAGTGCCAATTCACAATGAACGTAAGCGTAATACAACCGTAAACGTGACCGGAAACATAACAGCAAATGTTACGTTAGTGTTCACATTAAATATAAAAATGATTCGTAGGATCGTTACGTGCGCCGCGTACTTGCGTCTGTTATTCGTTTTAGCATATAATTGTGAACAGACATACCGATACAGTACATTTATCTTCACAGATTACGTTACCGTTACGTCTTTTTTACGTATGACGTTCATTGTGAATTGGCACTAAGATTTGTCTATCTTATATTTCACCCCTTTCGAGATAATGGCTGTTCAATTTTGTGTGATATGATCAAGTTTATCCAGTAAATACGAAAAAGCACAAGAATACAAGAAAACACTTAATACTTGTAATTTGTGAAAACAGTCCTTGCGTTTCAAGAAAACAAGTCTGTAGCACTTTGGTATGTGTCTGTCTACAGCTGCTTAATGGCTATTGCCAGAGACAAATGAGACATTCAATATTGTCTTTGCTGGATTGTCAAATTGTGAAGAATATAAATGTTGCTCGAGTTATCATGACATATCATATCCGAAATTTCCCGAAATTTCTTGGATTTCCCCAAAATTCCTCGAAATTCCCCGAAACTCTCGAAATTCCCTGAAATTTTTTGGAATTCTCCTGCAATTCCTGGCATTTCTACACTAAAATTCCCCAGTAATTCTCCCCTCGACCAAGATCAAGACATAGCCAGTCTTGTCTTGGTCTTTAAATATCAAGACCAGACCACATTTATTTTTCGAGACCAAGGCCAAAACTGGCCAGTCTTGGTCTTGGTCTGGCGAAGCCCTAGATGAAGCAAGAACATCGCTTGAATAGAACATTTTCTATCAAGGGCGGACAGTAGATGATTTTGACGAGGGTATAAGTAGCAGCACGAGCGAAGCGAGGGCAGATATCAGCCAAGTGAAAATCAACTTTCGTCCGTGGTGCAAACAGATCTTTTTATACAACTAGTTTGTAATAATTTGAAAAAGAATAATTATGAAAATCAAAAACGAATAATCGATACACTGCACAACACTGCTGACAAGTCAGACAACTGACAAGTGACAACTGTCAATCATGGTTACAATATAGGTGTGTTCCCGTATTCTTTTGTGGGGCGGATTCATTGCCACCGAGATTGTCACGTGATTAGTTCCTTCTAGTATGCTAGACTGTCACGTGGTTATTATATTCAGAGGCGTTGAGATCCAAGAAACCGTTGCTAAGCCCGCGGGCGCAAAAGTACTTTTAGGCCCAGCTGCCAAAATAAGCGACTTTCCGCCTGCTTTGCATGCATTGAAAAGTGAACTTCACGTGTGGGTTGTACAAAAAAAATATATTGGCACTCAAGGGTAGCACCCATAGGAATAAGTGACTATTTCAAAAGTTGAGATCACAAACTTCATTCATACATTTTTCAATTTATCAAAAATCTTTTGGTACACGATGCACTCACAACGGTATCGACACGATTACCAACAAGTGGCTTCAGTATGAAGGGGTCTTACCCCCCGTGTACCATGAGGTCTACCAAAACCCTGGTTTTATGGGCTCTACCAACTCCTACCTCTTCATTAACCTCTAGTTTGGCAGCCCGTGTCGTCATCGCCGGATGCGCAATGACATGACGTTGTGATTGATTGTATCGTTATCCGGTATACATGAATGATGGACGCCTGAGTACTGAACCAAGATGTGATGGCAAAAATGGCAAATCAGCTAAAAAATATAATTCAATGAATTCCCAAGGATATCACAAATCACAATCAATAAGCCAGTGAAGGATTGAGGTTCTTCCGAATGCCTCTAATATTATACTGCTAAGTGAACTATGATATTATCATGATACTGGAAAAAGTGGTAGCTTAGCTTTTTGTCTATGTAAATCAAATCCGCCATTTGATGGAAAAATCTGAATCATGTAGTACATCAAAACAATACGGTAGGCAGTGAGCAAATTCTAATATGCTTGAAACAACTGCCAGTGCTAATCCGCATTGTATTTTGCTTTGTCACTGTAACATGCTGTTGTTCGTAACAATAAAGCACTTCGTCCTAATGGAAGGCTTTTAAATGTTCCAGAATTGGAGGCTAATTGGATGGTTTTTTAATATAACGGTGACGGTGTCAAATGAGGTTAAATAGAAAACCTCGTGTGACCCGTTTAACTGTTCATTTTAGATAGTTTTGCAAGTATATCGAAATGTTTTCTTGATCTTTTAAAAACTAGAATAATATTAGCTCTCCAAGAAAAGAGTATAAAAAATCTCACAAAAACATAAGCCTACATTTGAGTTGCTATTATTCATTTTTTGATGAACACGTCAAAAAGAAAACAAGCACAATAACACATCTAACACAAAGTTCCAGTAAAAAGAGAGAGAACACTATTTTATTCTTTAATATGGAAACCTCATTACAGCCACTCCATCTCCAAACAAAGAATGAGATAGTACAAAACTTCGCCAAGAAACTTTATAAGATGTTTTTTATTAACATTAACCTAATATTCCTATTTCCTGAACAAACCCTTTTCATCCCAGCCACTTTTTTTTGCTACAAATAGAGTAATATTTTTCATCCAACCTCACCTAACTTGAAAAGTTTTAATTACAAACTCTGCGCAAACTTTTAACAAAACTATCTTTCCAAAAGTTCTTTGAAGTTCCGCTGTAGTTTTCTTCGAGTTAGCAGTGGATAACTCTTTTAAGTGAGGTCGTTGATGGTTGCGAAAAAAATCGCCCCATGTCTTTTTGAAAGTGCAAAAATAGTCTGGATTTTTGTGATTGTTTCCAAGTTGGCGAGACAGGATTTTTCAATTATCCTGAAAACTTTATGGACAAAATTTCAAATAACCGATTTCATGTTAAGCAGTGGAATAAAACTAATTTCCAAATTATGCATATTTATTCTGCTATCCATAATAAGAGAGACTATTCTGGTGATTAAAATACCTCTAAATGGAAGCAAGAAATACTTCAACGGTTGAGCCATTAATTTTTGCAGGCTGGTGAACTCTTACTGGCTATCTGAAACAATAAAAAAGCAGGTTAGTCTAGAAAATAGTGGTCAGTGGAGCACTGAAAACTAAGAGAGATATTCTCCACGCCCTCATTGCAAGGCAATACATTTCCATTTAACTTTGTGCTGCCGAGGCAAATGATAAATAAATTGTGCTGCCTTTTTACAGCGTAGGATTCCGAATAAAAGCTCAAAATTACAAACGAATTTATCTGTATGACTCACGTTGACAAATTGCTAAGGCTCTTTTTTTTATTTTGTTGGCAGGCGGCTGATCCAGAATGGGGGGGGACGTTGGTTAAAAATGCATTTAACTTGAAATATTCATTGTAGAAAAATGCGAGGGTTACAGTTTGTGAAATTAGTTTTCGTTTATGAAAGATTTTGAGATTTGTTATCGTCCAGTACAACACATGAACAACTACAGGGTGTCCACTCTGAAGTGTCCCACCCCTGTAACATTTTTGTTTATTAACCGATTTCATTTTTTTTTTGTTTGTTAGGTCTCGTCAAACACTTTTTGAACATTATACCAAATCAGTTCCAGGGACGTACTTTTGGGTGATTATGGGGGTTCAAAGTGGGCCAAATTTCAGAAAATCGTATAAGGGGATTTTTTAGAAAAAAACTAACAACGGAATCTCAATCAGAATGATCAAAAACCTCCTTGTTTACATTTAAAAACAAAAATGTTACTGTTTTGGTTTTTTTTTTCGTTAATTTGTTAATTTAATACCTATACTGCTTATTGAGTCTTCCTGTACGTTCTGATTAATAAGATGTTCATAAAATCCCAGAATGTGTGTTTTAAACAAAAAATCATCGATACCTTTTACAGGGTGGGCGACTTCAGAGTGGACACACCGTATATTAATTAATCTTGCATAATTATTATATTCAAACCAACAGGCTCTTTTGGTGTTTCATGAATATCTACAATATTGAATCATCCTTGTTTGAGTCCATGATGGAACAATAATAATTTCTTCATTGGGATTCGCCTTTCATTTGCCACTTTGTCTCTTTTTTGTAAGTTTAGTCATAATAATACGATGGTCGTCTCCAAACCTCGTCTATGTGATAATCTCAATCGCTAGCACTCATAAATTTCATACTTACTGGAAATAAATTATCATTCTAGTGAAAATGTGTATAGTTACAGTGAATGTTAGAAATTCAGTAAAAGCTAGCTTTTACTAGTTGATGCTAGCAATTACTTGAACCGTTAGGAAATGTTAAATTTTGAAGAATATTGTACACTTTTACTAGTGAATGTTGGAGAAACTTTATCAAATCAACTTTTACTGAAAGCAGTTAGGAAAAGTACTTTTTACAACTTATTTCCGCCTTTTAACTAACCCAAGGTGCACGGGGCACTAAATGATGTCGCTCACGCGACATCAACATTTTTGCCAAACCCAAACTAACCCAAACTGACCCAGACTAACCCCCACTGAGAATACTTAAGTATTTTCTATAATACGGTATCTGAACAATGTTCACATAGTACACCTGCGATTCATAACTCTCGTATTTTCCCGAGCGTCTAATCTGTCGGCGAATTCCAACCCGGACCAAAATGGATATTTATAACTACGTCCAGTGACTTCGATAATAATTTTGAGTACAGCAGCTTTCACTTTTACTAGTAAAAGTATGATGAAGTCGATCGAATTCAACTTTCACTAGCTAAATGTTTCCAAATCAGGAAAAGCTCACTTTTCCTAGTAACAGTTAGCTTTTACTGATTACCAGGTTTTACTGTGATATATATACAGTATACGGTATGTCTGGGTTAGTTTGAGTTTAGCAGAAAATCTGTTGTCGCCTTAGCGACATCATTTAGTGCACACTTCTACCTGAGCACCGCCAGCATCAATGTTGCCTTCATGTCTCCAACCTAAGTAAGTTAGCTCTACTCATATTAGAATAGCCAACTCCCGTGATTTGAGCGAACCATTCAAAATATTTGTCAAAAATTGTCATGATAGATTTTAAAAGTGTCCCAATATCAACTATTTTTACTATTATAAAAATGATTTATTTATATCAGATGCATATGTACACTAACTTGCAAATAAAATGCGTACACAGACAATGAAATCATGTTTTTTTTGAGCAGTGTAATTATTATTGGCTGTCAAAATATTTACACGCCAGACATGTTTTTTTATAACAACAAAAGAAAACGATATATTGTGGGTACATTTTTGAATTTATTTACGCAGTTAATAGCCGGTTGCAGAACCATTTCTGACCAAAACTTCTTGAAGTCGTCGAACCATAGAGTTTGATAAATTTCGACAATATTCAACATCATTGGCGAGCTCATCCCACGCATCAAGAATGGCATCTGATAGTTCTGCCTGATTTTGAGGCCTCCAGTTTCTTCTATAAATAGTTTTCACCAATCGTCCCCACACATTTTCCATCGGTTTTAGATCTGGACTACGCGATGGCAATACTAAAACTTCAATGTTCCGGTTTTGAAACCATGTCTTGCAAACATTGGCGGTGTGCACGGCGCAGTTATCTTGTTGGAAAATATATTGGTTCTCTGGATAAAGGGCTTCAACCGATGGCAACATCACGTCTGAGAGAATCTCCAGATAACGAGCCGAAGTAAACCTGCCATTGATATGCCAACAAACCCCCAGTCCTCGTGCACTAACCCAGCCCCACATGTTGACGGAAAAATGACCAGCCCTGTCTATTTGATTTGTGTATCGCTCGTCAAGGCAAGAGTGTGCAGGCCGATAGACTTTAATTCTTCTGCGATCAGAGGAGGACTGGAATGTTTTTTCATCGATAAATATTACTCGTGCCCAGTAATCCTCGTCCCGGTCGTAATTTAGGGCAAAAATCACCCTTGCCTGCTTTTGCTCTTCGGTTAAATTTGGTTTTCTTGCAGCAGTACGACAACGTAATTCCGATTTTTTTATTCTCCGACTTGCGGTGGAGCAGGAAGCACGAAAATTGGTCAATGATACTGTGTTCGCTGCAGAGTCAAATGGGTTTTCCCTCAAGTGATTTAGCAGCGCTTCGTCTTCTTGATGGCTGGTCTTCCTGTTCTTCTTGCCAGTACCTTTTTTCTTTTCGAGGCTGTGTGTAGCCAGCCAACGGCTGCTTAATCTGCAGGCTATAGCTTTGTTAACGCCATAGTGCTCAGCCGTTCTTCTTACTGACCATAAGTCTTCACTGAGACGCGTCAGTATTTGAGTTTCCATAAAATTAGATAATTGTCTCGGCATATTATTGCAAATTGCATTTGACAAGACTTGACGTTCACTTGTCACCTTCATACACTGCCCAAACCATTTCACCATTTCAATGTACGCATTTTATTTGCAAGTTAGTGTACATGCTCTGTTTGTTATGCTGCTAGTTGAAGAGATTGTTTGTACGGCCCTGAAAATTATTATCTATGGTTGGGTTTTATTGGAAAAAAAAAGTTGAGTATGATGCATCATTATTTTCAAGAAGCCAAGAGTTACCAAAAAATAAATTAAAAAAGTTGGGTCCTAATTTGAAAAAAAAAGGGAATGGTTGCGAGAATTCGAAACGTCGGATAACAATTTCGATCATAAGATGAATCCAATAACAATATGTCTAGGCCTCATATACTAAAAATTTATTACTTATTAGAAGACGGTGACATGTTTCGCCCACCGGGAAAAATCAGACCTATTATGAAGATAAAAACCAAATAACCAAAGTGCACACGAAGAACATGATTTAAAAATTTCCTTAGTCAAATTATGTCACAAAAATATAAAAAACATAAAAACTGTGACATAATTTGACTAAGGTAATTTTTTAATCATGTTCTTCGTGTGCATTTTGGTTATTTTGTTTTTATCTTCATAATAGGTCTGATGATGCCCGGTGGGCGAAACATGTCACCGTCTTCTTATAAGTAATAAATTGTTCAACAAGTATATGAGGCCTAGACATATTGTTATTGGATTCATCGATAAGAGGCTCTCTTTGAGAAAATGGACGACTTCCTAGAATTCCGATCATGCTATCTAGAAAGTTAGAAAAAGTGGCTATGAAAATGTGTCATTCGTTTTCAATTATCTCTTCAAATAAATTCAAGAGAAAATGAAGGATCTCGAAAAAAATCAGTTATTGCGGGTTATCTCCGGAGGTCTTCGGTATTTCCCAAGTTTCGAAGCAGTATTTTTTTGAGACTCAAATTGCGAAACATTGCCTACATTCAACCGATGTTGTATCTCTAATGGTTAACGAGTTACCTAAAATGTATCTACGTGTTTAAAATCAGAATCACAATCAGAATAAGCTTTATTATCAAAAAACCAACGTTTTAACAGACAAAGCACAGTATAACTGTCTAAAATGAAATCACAAAAATTAAATTTGAAAAAAAAACTAAAAGTACAATAACAAGAAAAAAAATATTTTAAAATTTCACCTTTACGTAAACTCGTGTCAGAAATTTTCTATGAGTATAGGTAGTTCCTTACCAAGAGATGATTTTTTTAAATTTAATAGTGTTATTGTGCCAAGAAATACAATAATGCCAAGAAAAAAAATCCTGCTGTCAAAACAACTGTTAACAATTATTATTGTTCAAAGGGTCAAGAAAAAAGTGTCAAGGGAGCATTTGCGAACCCATGTTCATAGGACATTTTCAACTCGAATCTACCTAGAGAACACAGGACTCACAACTTGAATATAACTTTTGAAAAAATGATATTTGAGCGAAATGAAAAGATATATATCGATTTTTTTGCGATTTTTCACAGTTTGTAATAAAGAAAAATCGATTTTTCATGTAATTTCTCCATTATCGAACAATAATAAGCACTCCAATTAGTTATAAGAACAAAAAAAATCTGCGTAACAAGTCATGATTATAATTCGTGAATGGCATACACGATAAATATTTTTCACTCTCTGTGCTGCTGTTGCCATTAAAACAAAACATTTTCCAACCAAAGTGACAAAGTTGCAGTAAGTCTTTTCACAACAAAATTTCAATTGAACTATGCCTTGCAACTTTGCTTTTGCAGGAAAATGTCTATCTTGAATGATAAAAAAACTGCTCATGTTAGGTTTTGAAAAGATAACGCTGCATTTACGTTCACCTCAATAAGGCCTAGTGCAAAATTTTTGCCCAAAAGAAGTATTTTGTCATGAGAAAAACGATCTTCCTTATCATTCTATAGAAATGAGTTAGTTATTCCTTGCGTCGCATTCTCAGCGATAATGAGACGAAGTTTTCCCAGACTTCTATTTGCGTAATATAGTGTTCTAGATCCCATATAGAAACTATTCACAAAGTTTATTGCATGAAATATGAATAAATGTTGAACTCTTCGTTGTAGATTTTCATTACCAATAATAAGAAACTTGTTGAACAATGATTTTACCAAGCATTGAGGACATTCCAGTGACGAGAAATGTATAAAAAAAACGACTTTAGCACGTCATAACTAGAATATGGGCGGCTAATTTGGTATAAACTATTGAAGCGTCAAAATTTCGTTTTTCTCGCTTTATTTAAGTAGAGAGTTCTAACTAATAAAGCAATAAAAAAAATTGAAAATATGAAAAGTTGTGGAGAATGAGAAAATATGAAGAAAATGAGCATTTAGTGAGACATTTAGGTTGATTGGCAGCCGGGAAAATTGAAAAAAAAAAACTGGAAAAATATGTGCATTTTTTTGAAATTCCATTTCTCCGCTATTTTCGAAGATCTACAGTACTGATGCCTCTTCGCGACATGAAAGTCATCGGTGTGTTCTCACAATAGGAAAGAACTGGCTGCTATAGGGATCAAACTGATAGTTTTTTTAACAATTGACACTTGAATAATTTTCTTGCTTTTTTTCAAAATAACTGCCAAGCATATAGGTCTGATCAGGATTTTTGAGAAAGATTTTGAATTAGAAGTCATGTTCTACAAACCTGTGTTCTGATATTGCATCACAAATTAACATGGAAAAGGCTACTGAACATGCATGAGCATGAACGGCTACGCGTCTGAAACAAAGTGGGAGGGGAATGGAGACCGGCGAACTAGCGAAACTATTTATGATAATTCGAAAGTAGATGCTTTCCCTACCTTTCCTTTTTATGCAGGTAAGAGTCGCTCGACCATTTACTGCCAAGTTCAGATGCCCTTTTCAAGTATTACCCATAATTTGTGATGACAAATCAAATTACAGGTTTGTAAAATAAAATTTCTAGTTTCCACATCTTTATCAAAATCATGACCTGACTAATCGTCAAGCATCATTCAAGTGTCAATAGTTGAAAAACTATTTGATCGCCAGCACCCAAATTTTGTCCATTGTAAGTGGCTGTCATGTCGCGAAGGAACATCTCTAGAACTTCAAAAACAGCGGAGATGAGCACAGATTTTCCTGGCTGCTAATGATCCTATAAAACTTTTTTTCTCATTTCTCATTTTCGCGCCGTTTTTCAATTCTCAAAAACTTTTCAATAGGCATTATATTGATTGCTGCATTAGCTTAAATTCTATAATCAAAAAACCGTAGAAAAAACGCAATTTTGAGTCTTGAACTGTTCATAACAACCACCCATATTTCAGATGAGCAAACATGATAGAATATCACTAGGAATTGTGTTCAATGACGTGGTATAGTCGGTTTACTTCAGGTTTTTTTGTCACAAAAAGATCATCAATGCTTGGTCTAGAATAATCAGGCCTGGCCTGTACATTGTGAATTCAACGTTATATTCCTAAGCCTTGATAATACAATGGCATGCCATTTATGACCAACTTGACAAGAAAAAAAAAATGATTCACGAAAAATATGTACACTAGCTTGCACAAAAAATGCGTACATTGACAGTGAAATCTGTTTTTTTTTAGCAGTGTAATAGGCTGTCAAAATATTTACATGCCATGCACACAAACTTTTTATTTTTTTTACAAATTAAAACGATATATTGTTGGTACGACTTTGAATTTATTTACTCAGTTCGCTAAAAAAGATTTAGATTATTTTCCTCAAAATCCGGTAGCAGAACCATTTCTAGCCAAAACTTCTTGTAGTCGCCAAACCATGGAATTTGATAAATTTCGCCGATAGGTTTATCATTGGCGAGGTCATTCCACGCATTGAGAATGGCATCTAATAGTTCTGCCTGATTCTGAGCTGAGGCCCCCAGTTTCTTAGGTATCGTAGAAATAATTTCTACCAAAACTCCCCACACATTCTCCATCCGATTTAGATCTGGCTATCAGTTATTAGGTTCTTCTTACCGACCATAGGTCCTTCACTGAAGCGTCTAGGTATTTGTGTTTTCACAAAAGTGGATTATTACTGCAACTGACAAAACTTGACGTTTACTTGTCACCTTCATATACTGCTCAAACCAAAAAAATTTTACAATTTCAATGAACGCATTTTATGTGCAAGTTAGTGTATAGTCCGTTTCACGAGGGTTTGTACTCACGTCATTGATTGACTCTCCTTTTCTAACTCATGGAGAGGTTTAAAAACAGACTGAAACAGAATTAACGACGTAAAAAACATCGGTCGTTACTAGAATCCAAAAGGGCCGCCGAGCAACAGCTGATTTCTGTCATCTCAGAATAATAATAACCTAAAATATGGTTATGTGATCAAGTAATTAATCAAAACAATGTTGTTGTCAAAACACAAGTCAGTTAACTTCTCCAATGTCACAGTTTTGTTGTATAAAATACCTTGTCGGTATTCAGAATGTGAACAAAATACGACAAAAAAGCTTGTGGTCTACTTTACAAAGGATGGAGATGCTGAAAAACCTTTTTTACCACTTGAGGCAGTTTTGGAGGTGGCTTATTTCATAAAACTAGTTCTTTGTACCTATTCATTTCCTATTCCATCTCCTAAACTTTTGTAGAGAGTATCTGATGCCCTTTGAATTGAAATTACAACTCTCAAAAGATCAGTTCTCATGAGATCAGAATTGATCAGGACATCAAGGTATCCACGTAAATTGCAGTCCAGAGATCAGAAAGACAGATGGATTATTGGAGCAGTCATGCGTTGTTGAGAGAAGAGAGAAAGGGCTAGTATTGTTATTGAATGAATATTTTGGGCAGGCAGAATTTGACATTATTTTAGTTTATATTCAGTTCGTGATCATGATTCCAGTCTTCTCATCTATGTTCCGCTGGTACTTGTTTGTAATAAAATCACGTTTATTATTTTCTTCTCCCATAGTAAGGAATGTGACTTATTTATCACCTTATGATTGGGTAGGAGGTGATGTCTTGCAGTTGATAACTGATCTGAAAAATGGACATTTTTCACACCCCCTCAAATGGCCGTTATTTTATGAGTTAGGTATTAAAAAATTATTGATAATTTATCATTTTTTATAACTCAAAATAACGGCTATTAAGGCGGTTTGCAAATTACAAGGAAAATCCTTTACTCCGCTTTTTCAAAAAACACAATAGTCTGATGCTTTGTCTTTCTGACACCATCATGAAACTTGGAAAAATGCATACACCCTGTGGAATCAAAATATACACTCACGGTCGGATAAACAGCACATGCCTAAAATTTGATAAAACTTTGATATTATAATATAATATGATAATCGTTTATTAAGCTAATAAGCTTCACAAAGTCATCCTGCTTAAGTTATCAAAACATTATTGGTGCATTAAAATGGCTCAAACAATCTGTCATTTGATCGGTCATGGCGATTTTATTCAAAATATTGTTCAGGTTCCTTTTTTCACGTTACAAAAAAAATGTGTAAGTTCTGGAAAAATTGGTTAGCACCATCCGAAAAGGCAAATTTGTGTACCCTATGAAAATCGAAAAGAATCGCTGGTTTAGTGAACTGACAAATGGATTCAAGTTCTTTAATGCACCATTACATCTTTGATGACTGTTGCAGGATCAGAGTGTTATCAAGTTTTAGGCTGTTAATCTACTTTTGGCCACCAAAGTGATGTATTAAATTTTGTTCACCTGATAATTCATGAAAAAAATGCTGACTAGCTAATTTCTCGTGGGTTGATGTTCATCCAGTGATGAGGGGATGTCTACTGATAAGAATAAAACTCGACTATTGTGGGTTTTTGCGATAATGGTGCTTTCTTAGTTTTTTATTCAAACGTGTCGATATAGCAACGATTGCTTATTCGTATACTAAGAGAAGTCCGTTTTGTGAACTATTATAAATAGAAAAAAACCCTTTGCAAAAAAACACAATTGTGGCGAATGTATCCCCCAAAAAGATCAGCTCCTCAGCAATTTTTTTTTTTTTTAATAATGATATTTCTACTGGACTTCTATATGAATGTATTTTTTCACTCTCTCGAGCTTGCAATCCCTCCATGTGAGGATTTTTCAAAAACAACATATCTTGCAATTTCATTCTACATGATTTTCTTAATGCACAAACAGAAGCGAACTGGAATAGCGTTGAGTCTAATGGTATAGTCACAAGCAGTGCACGCTGTAAGCTGCCTAGTCTAAAGATCGCTCGCATCCGGATGGCGGATATACAATTGACTACGCTTCCAATGGATGACCAGCCTGAATCCAAAATCTAAATGGAAAACAAATCTGAACGTGTTCTGGAGAGAGTTTTGGAACATACTTGTTCGGCTTCAATACAAAATTTGAACGCTCTTGAAACTATATGAATTAGCTACGACATACGTTTTTTTTCAAGTTATGACGTCATCGATGACGTGACTATGAACCCTCGTGAAACGGACTGTACCTGTTTTATCTATCTACATATTTTATCAAAGCTGATGTGGATCGCTCCAATAATAATCAAAGGAAATAATTTTTCTTCGCATCACGTTTAACAGCTTTTTTATGCAATATTCCACCGAATTTCAGTTGTTAATTTAAATATTCAGAAAACTAAGCATAGAAATGAATAGTCAGTCATGACTATTGTGGATCTCAGAACGTTGTGGCTTGGTTCGCCTATTAATAGTGTCGGCCACATTTTAAATGGCAGTCGTTGCAATTCAGCCAAGAATATAATGAGAAAGAGATATTCATTAGAGGGCTGATAAATTGCACTTTTCAAACTCCATTTTCAGGGTTTCTAGCGGAAAGAATTGCTTTTTTGATTTATACTCTCAAGAAATGAACTGTTTCTAGAACTCTTTCCATTTTATTCAGTTATAGCCAAAAGAAAAAATCACAACAAGAAAAGTTTTCCTCCAATATTTATGGTGGGTCCGCTGTAAAATCGCAGCAGAAGGCTGATACCCCTATTCAGTTGCTTTTTCTTATATAGATCCGTCCAACAGTCCATCCATGAACTATAATGGGGTGCAAAAGGAGTAGATGCGATCGCAAGTCCAGAATTCGTCACAGCCATACAGCTTGAAATGACTTGGAATGGATAGAGCACAGCATACGTTACCAGATCAATAGTTGCTTCTGTATAAGGATGCACGTTTTTCTCTGTGCTCATGTACTTGCTCACTACATAAGCACAACTTCCTGATATCAGTAAATATGACAAGTCTCCTATTAACCGGGGCACGATTCCGTCAAAAAATGCACCTACTCCTCCTTGAGTATAAATTTCCTTTATTGACCCCAGCATGCCTGTATACTGCATTTCTCTACCAACAAACTGTGCCATCATACGCAAAGAAATAACTTGAAAAGGTTGACTTACTATTATGGCTGCGGTATGAGAAAGCAAGTCATATCTCAGTTGATGTTGGCAATTTATTTGGGATTCTTCTTTGTACTTATCAACGTGATAAGCTACCTCTGCGCCTAGCAAAACACCACATATCTTGGGAGTAAAGCCCACAAAGGTTCCCGAAACTCCATCCACTTGCTGGATGTATTTGATATATTCAAAAACATTGGGTAATTTGTGTAGTTGGTTTCCAAAAATATCTATTGGTATGGGGTTAATTGGTTCGTATCCGATCTGAATCAAAGCCTTGGCATAATCTACGGGATGTGCTATTGTGTTGACTATAATTTTAACTGCCAAGTTCTTCCATCTCTGATGTTTTTTTGTTGACATATTTGACAATAACTACTGTTCATTGTCAAACGTACCTGTCGGAAAATGTCTTTTAATACTTCAGACGTGTTCACCACTACAAATTTCTTTGACGTGGCGTTTTTTCTTTTAAAATCAGTTTTGAATAGCACGCCTGTACAAGATGGTCATTAAAGCATAATAGCAGCAGGTATGAATTTGTGTAGGCATAATTCTGTTAGTATATCATTATTATCACCTTCCGTGCAGCTGGGCATAAAATGCCATTTTGCAGCACTTATATTGTAATGTACACGGTGTTAACGCTGCTCTAATCTCATGTTCGCCATTGAATTAATACATGGAAGACTCTCTAACGAGGATGACAAGGATTTTTTTTATGAAACATGAGTGTTGGAATGTGTTATTGCGAATGCATTTCTGAATAGTTTTCTGCAGTATCATGGAAATATATTGACGCTTGACACCAAATTTGGGATTGATTGATGAAGATTGAGGTTTGATATCAAGGTCAACTATGATAGCTTTTGTAAAATTGAAAAAAAAAACGATTTTCATCCTCCCCAGTATAAGTATCTGTATTGATTAGCACTTTTTAAAGAAAAATCAAATCGCGTACTTTGAATTTTTTCGTGAACGCTAAATACTTATACGAACACTAGAAAATGAGGCGATTCTGTGATAGCTCAGTTGAAAAGCATAATTCGAATTCACGTAGTCCTTGGGATTTTTTGTTACGGAAAGTCGCGACTATGTAGAATATTTTCATTATATGTGCCGTAATAGTGTGGTATCGGGTGTTTGCTTTCAAATTGCGTTGTTCGGTTTTTGTGCCTCATACATCCAAATGGCCGCCATACATACATACATCATTATCAACTCCGTTCACTGTGCTCATACGTGAAATATGCATTGATTGTCTTTTATCAGTTTTTATCAACAGTTTTTATCAATTTTGTCGTAACTTGTACCATTCGTGAGTTATGATTCATTATTTATGTCAACATAGATTCAACATAATGCTGCTATTGGTTTTTTTATTCTGGGGTGAGAAATATGGGTTCTGCTACTATCTTATCACAATAACTTTTTTAATAACTGATGATAATACATTCAATTTGAAGTAAGACGTTATAGTAGTCATAGTCACCCGATATAGGTGTCTCCATTCTTGTTTTCTGGTTTTCCAAATTATTTTCACTGGATAGTATTTGTCACCGAATGTGGTCGAAATCAAGGAATGATAAGTCTCATCAAAAAACTTTCTTGAGTCAAGAAAATAAACTTCATTGTTATTCCACCTGCATGCAATATCTGGAAGTGACATCACAGGAACACTGGCTAAAAAAGCAAAAACCTTATTTTGGAAGGTCGTCACAAAAACAAAACATAGCATTCCCCAAGCTTTGAGCAAACTTGAAAGCTTAAAAAGATTTCTTGATGAAAGACTGTCGATAGAAACGTTCACATGTCAAGAATATGTAGTACCTGGCACAAAAATATCAGACATATGAGAACTAATCAACTTTCCCAAAAGGATCAAAATGCGTATTTATTCAGTTTCAAATCCACCAAATACCTAGATATTAAATACCGCGAAGTGATCATTACGGGTGTACAACAATGAGTGTCATAATAGTGTGATGTGGTTTCATTTAATTTCAGTTAGTTTTGGTCAGTTTGAGCTAGTTTTGGTCAGTTTGGCTTAGTGTTAGTTGATTTTGGTTAGTGTTGATAGGTTTGCCATAGTTTTTCGCACTTATTATGTACACCCTGTATGTATTGCCTACTCGATAGCAGTATTTATTTTTTATTCGTTTTTATGTAATGAAACAACTGTTGGTCCATAACACTAAAAGTTCTTCCAAATGGCACATCTTGGCTGGATGGTATTGAATGTGCAATCGGGAGCTTCGGTAGTTGTCATGTTAACAATCAGGTTTTTCGTCATGCGTTGTGAGTGGATGGTAGTCACAAGTATGATTATTATTATTTTTTGTACAGCCAGAAAGAAAGAAAACTGAGCTCAGGAACTAGACTATGGTTGAAGGCCTTGATTTCGAACCAGATCCGTAATAAGCATCTAAATGTTCAAAAGTTTCACTGTTTGAACGATCTGTAGCTCTCAGTCTTACGGAAGTCCCCATTATGACATTCGAATTTCGAACACACTGTGTAGATCAAAATAACAATAGCACTTATTTATAAAGATGAAAAATGATCATCTGAATTGATTATCATGAGCTACTGCATCTGGATATTCGTTTTCCACCACCACTGCTCCGGTGACAGAGAAGAAACCTATGTTTTTTCACGAAATAACATCCCATGTTCCGAAAATCCTCTATTCCTGGTTGATACCCACTATCTAAATTTTTGTTTTTGATTAGTTATGTTGATGAATGGTGAGAGCACTATACTCTAGGCCTGTAAAAGGCTAGTGTAATGAACTTTCACCATAGTTAGTTCTCGTTTTATTGGGAATAGAAACAAGCTGCGGAAAGTCAGTTATTAACTGATCCAATTAATATGAAACGGAAATATCAATGAAAAGGCTCCATCAAGACAACGTAGCCTTTAGAATGCATTTCTCTTATGAAAAGTTGGCTCATCGTCATATTAGCGAGAACACAAAAGAATATCAGTTATTGGATCAAAGATCAAAGCAAAGGACGAGAAAAAAAGTAGGCATCAGACACAATTCAACCCAGAGTAACAAACAAATCATGATTGCTCTGACTGTTTTGAAACATTATTGTGTTAACAACCCTTACTCGTGGGTCATTTCATTTAATTTTTGTCACACCCCAGAGTAGCGTTCACAAGTCTAGACATTTTAAAAACATGAAAGGTGAAAATCCTTGGTAAACAGAATGTAATGCATTTTGGAGAAGTTCTGCATAGTTTTTCCCCACAAAAGCTGATTTGTTCCCTCAAAAAGAACAGCAGTTTTGGTAAGAATAACAAAAATTGGATAAAATTGACAAGGCATGTATTGTTACTCTGGATTACTAATATACAGAGTGACCCGATAAAAAATTCATTTAAGGAACGATTTTGAAGTTTTTTTTTTCAAATGTGGAGAGTGAAATGGTTAATTCTGAGGCCAGACGACGTTCAGTTTTTCCAAAAAGCAAGCCCTACTAGGTCATATTTAGAGGCTGGAAAATCCAGAATCCATATTAGCGTTTTTTTTTCATAAAAAATCCAATTCGTGACATACTAAAATGGATCTGTGTCAAATTTCATGAAAAAAGTATCCATAATTAACGATTTATTTCATTATATATATCTTTGTATATCAATAGACAAAGAAAAATACAAAAATAAAACGAAATTAACAGAACAAATGATAAAACAAATCAAAATCAACACACAAGAACTACTATTCATATAAATTTCTAGATTTTCCAACATACATCAGTTATTTGTGGATGTAGTGTAATTTTCTATCAATTTGATTCTGGCTTTGCCCATTCAAGATGGTCAGAGATATGAGTCAATTACACACTGATTACGAGAATGTTCCCCTATCCACATTCAGTTGAAAAATCCTAAAATAAAGTGAATTCATTTTGTGTTGATTTTATTCTGTTTTCTGTAGAATTCATGTTGATTCCAAGTTCGTTGTTTTCTGTTTGGATGTTCACTGTATTTTTTCATTCAATGAATTTGTTCTGATCTATTGGTTATCCCTTGAGCTACTAGATAAAAAGCTTTTTTATGCATAAACACCAACGTAACAGAAATGTTGATGTTGAAAACTTTTTCATTAATTTTGATACGAATCCATTTCAGGTTATGGCAAATCTAGTGCTGTGGACAGATTTTCACAAAAAAACACTAATTTTTCGGCCCAAAAATGATCATGTAGACCCTGGTTTTTGAAAAAAATGGGCGCCGACTAGCGCCAAACGAGGCCCCAAAATACATCTTTCCACTCATTACATAGAGAAAAAATTGTCAAAATGTATCCATAAATAAAATGTTGAGAGGGTCCAATGGGTCAATCTGTATATTCGGGATTATCTATGTACAGGGTGTCCCAGCAAGGGTGGCCACCGGCCATATCTCAGAAACTACTGGACCTAAAAGTTCAGGAAAAAAAAAATTATCACTAAAGTGGCCACGAGAAAATGCTGGAAAATATTTATAACTTAGAAATTTTTCCTCTAGGGGGCGCAATCAAAGCTTAAATATTAAAATCCAAAATTTCTCCGGAAATTCTCAGATTGAGGTATATCTTTATCAACATGGTTAGAAAACCTAGACAATTTCACGTCTTTTTGGTACAGGGCTCATTGGCGTACCGATCTTCGTGTGAGTAGGGGAAGGTAGTGAAAGTGTAATTGTTCAAGTAGCTGTAACCTATTAACGACTTGTCCGATTTTGTTGCGTATAGGCTTGTTTAGAAGATAAATGTGAGTACTTTCGAACATCGTATCCAGTAGTGCGTGATTGTCTCCAGCAAAATTGCTAGAAGGGGTAACTTGAATTAAAAACAGTGTTTTTCATTTTACCGCAAAAATTTAAATGGTATGGTATAATTCTGATAAGAGCATCGAAAGGTACATTAAATTTACAAGAAAAAACCTTTAAAACGCAGGTGGATATCTTTTTTCGTTTTCGAGTTATTGCCGAGAAAAGAGTTTTTGACACTCGAAAAGTTGTTTGTTGTGTAGTTCTATTGCAACCCGCTTTTTTTTGGCTTCAATAATAATAACTAGTCCAAATTATGTAAAATTTAATGTTTTCATTTGTTATTTCAATAGAACAAAACTCATAATAAATGAAAAATATTTTGATGAGCATAAATCCCAATCTAATTATGTATTAAATATTGCAATGATGGGTTAAAAAAAAATCTAGGTAGCTGTGGAAAAACATCGGCGGGTTTTCATGGAGATAATTGAAACAGATATTGCAATCATAACAATCTCTTAATTATCATTTTAACATTCTCTGTTAAAATGTCTTACACCAATGCCGAGGCTTTTGATATGCTCGCCGTATATTTTCAATGTTTTGGAAATGCTCCGATTGCGGCACGTGAATACGCTGCAAGGTATCCTGAACGAAGGCACTACAGCAGAAAGGTATTTTGGCGAATGGCAATACGTTTAAGAACAACGGGAAGTGTACAGCTCAATCCAGTTCCAATCAGAAGACGTCCGGTAAGAAACCATGAAGACAATATTATAAACGTTCTCGCTTACGTGGAAGCTTCACCGCATTTGAGCACAAGAGAAATTTCCCACCATCTAGGATTAAGTCGTTCTTCAGTGCTCCGAATTTTAAGTCTTCAAACTTCGTCCATACCATCTTTCCTTACACCAAGCTCTATCAGAAGATGATTTCAACAGGCGACTAGACCATTGCTATTGGCTTCGAGAAATGTGCAACGAACATCCTTAATTCCTCTCCCAAATTTTATGGACCGATAAAGCCCGTTTCTCTAGTTCTGGAAATGTTAATTTGCATAACATGCACTTTTGGTCGCGGGAAAACCCACACTGGATGCGGGAAGTGGATCATCAAAACAGGTGGAGTGTAAACGTCTGGTGCGGAGTGTTAGGAAACAAAATTATTGGGCCGTATATTATTGATGGCCATTTAAATGGTGAATCATATTTAAACTTTCAAGAAAATGACTTGCAAATACTTTTAGAAGATGTTCCCATTGGTCTTAGGATGTCCATGTGGTACCAACATGACGGATGCCCAGCTCATTATACGCGGAGAGTTCGTGATTTTTTAAACAACCGTTATCCAGATCGCTGGATTGGAAGGGGCAGTTTGTTCCCATGGCCACCGAGATCCCCCGATTTAACTGTGTTGGACTATTACTTGTGGGGACGAATCAAGGACATCGTTTACAAAACTTGTCCCACCACAAGAGAAAATATGATTGAGCGGATTGAGAATGCTATACATTCCATTGCACCAATTGAAATAGAAACAGCCGTTTCTATTTGTAGGCACAGAATTGAGAAATGTATTTCACAAGATGGAGGACAATACGAACATTTATAAAGTTAAATAAAACTACACAACAAACAACTTTTCGAGTGTCAAAAATTATTTTCTCGGCCATAACTCGAAAACGAGAAAAGATATCAACCTGCGGTTTGGAGGTTTTTTCTTGTAAATTTAATCTTCATTTCGATTTTGTTATCAGAATTATACCGTACCATTTAAATTTTTGAGGTGAAACGAAAATAACAGTTTTTAATTCAAATTACGCCTTCTAGCAACTTTTCTGGAGACAATCACACATCACTGGATACGATATACGAAAGTACTCACATTTATCTTCCAAATAAGCCTATACGCAACAAAATCGGACAAGTCGTTTATAAGTTACAGCCACTTGAACAATTACACTTTCACTACCTTCCCCTACTCACACGAAGATCGGTACGCCAATGAGCCCTGTACCAAAAAGACGTGAAATTGTCTAGGTTTTTTAACCATGTTGATAAAGAGATACCTCAATCTGAGAATTTCCGGAGAAATTTCGAATTTTAATATTTAAGCTTTGATTGCGCCCCCTAGCGGAAAAATTTCGAAGTTATAAATATTTCCCAGCATTTTCTCGTGGCCACTTTAGTGATAATTTTTTTTTTCCTGAACTTTTAGGTCCAGTAGTTTCTGAGATATGGCCGGTGGCCACCCTTGCTGGGACACCCTGTATATGCAATCACATGATATGAGGTGTGAAAAAATGCTGAAATATTCGCAATATCTTGAGAATGGCTGAATGTTTTAATCCAAACAAATAACTCCCGATCATTAGGGTATAAAATCGCTTATGTGAGTATAAAAATGTACAGGGTGATTCAATAAAAACGCAAAATTCTCTATTTTAAATAGCAAACCCCGGATATTTTCACGGGAATCAAAATACCTTTGTGGAAAGAGTCTTGTCTGTCTGTTTGAATTGATTATTGAGAAAAATATATTTTATGTTATTCATATGAATAATTACAAAAAAAGTCAAACTAAGGTCAATTATCAACTAGGGGTACAGTAAGATTAGGATTTCGTGGGTACAATAGGATTGCGTGAACAAATCGCATTGCCAGCCTTCCGGCAACCTTGATGGGGAATTTTAGTGGGTATACATTGGAAAAATGCGAGTTCCAAACTATCCAGGATCCCACGAGGAAATGCGTGTTCGTAATTGAATTTCTTTGCCAAAAAAAATCAACTCGGTTATACCAAACCTATCCTTGAACCCCTGGATAGCATTTTTGAAGATTTCACATGACAAAGATTGAATTGTACTTGAAACAGTACCTAAAAGACATTTTGTTTTAGATCATTTTTTTTTTAAATCAACTATGTAGTTGTTTGGACCCGACATTGGGAACCCACCAAAAATCGCAGTGAGCTTTCATTAATAAGGATTGGATAATTTGAATGTCAAGGCCGTGTTTGAATCAGTGATGAAGCTCTCTTATTCAATTATTTTCGAAAATTGTGGAGAAAACGTTCAAGTAATTCATACCAAGATATGTGTGGGGATAACCTCACATTTATCTGGGTGGATTATGTCTTGATTCCTACACAAGCGTCTTTCTCTACACGCCGTATGGAAAAATTGAACATCCTTGAAAAAAAAAGATTAGCATTGGATGAGCAGCCCACTCTTGTAAATTGAACTTCATAAAAAATGCGTGCATCTTCCTTTCGAAATAAGACCTTGGAGAACAATCCTAATTTTGAATGTTAACATCGAAAGAAATCCTCAATAATTCTTGGATAGATGATGTTGAGATGGTTTTGGCTACTCGAAAACGACATAAAGGAAATCAAGTTCATCTAGATAAAAAATGCTCTCCAGATATTCCAGGGCACATTTCTACCTCATTTTACATAGGAAAATTATATTTTCCCAATATCTGTAAGTATCATATAAGATGAGTGAAGAGGTTTATAAACACAACTGTGTTAAATTCAAGAATGACATGTTGCATGATTTGATGAAATTTGACTGAAAACTTTTCTTGATAAAAATCCAATCAATCGGAACTTTCTTGAGCCTTCAACATGTGAATTCATCCTGTAGTGGATCATAATGCTCAAATCGTACTTCAGGCTTCATCTTGGCAGAGTATGAGATAATGTATGCATGTCATATTGTCATCCATGAAATTTGTTAAAAATATTTCGTATAATGTCCACTGCACATAATATTTGGGTGATGGATTTTTCATGTACCTACAACCCATAATGGTCAGATTTTTTTTTGTTATACACGTTTATATTGATTTCGTGGATCAGAAAGGGTGGTTTTCTTTACTTTTCTTGCTAACTTTTAGGTTTTGTAGTCTTGAAAATCGCTGGTATGGATTATCCTTCCAAGAGATTCATCCTGTAACTTTCACATCATTCTCTCAAACTTTCTTACTCTTCATGACTTGTCCATGTAGTTACTGTTTTGGTTGATACACAAGAATCGTGATTATCATGTATCGTGATACTTTCAAAACAATATCACTAGACAACTACTATTGAATTGGAACAGAAAGTCTTCAAAAACATTTTGTGGAGTTTTATATCATTGAGTTAGATTGCAGGACCAAACTTTCACTGTCATTTTGGATGAGTGAAAAGCAACGTCTCTTGCCGTGGGGATGATATTCTCAGAGACCCCCCGAATCGATCGTTAATTGATCATTACAATTTGATTTGATAATAGTAAATTCAATTTATTTCCGAGGGACCTGAGGATAAAATATGCAGTTATCAAGCACAATATTCGCTTTCAAATGACAAACAGGATATGCACTACCAAGTTGAAAAATGTTGAATCCTTACAAGCCCAGAAGAAACGGCCTGTTTACAATCAAATTTGAACACCACTTTATTATCAAATGGACTTATACAACTGGAAACCCTATACATTTAACGGTATATTGTTTGTTCTAATTGTTTGTCTGTGACGCGTGCAGGAACAATTCAAATTAGCTCTGCCGACTGTTTCAACCATATTAGATTCCTCACAATACCTGACGCCCATTGTTTTGATGTACTGAATAAGGGAAGATCTACTAGGCGGCGGATTATGAACTGCCAAAGGATAATGGGATTGTTCATGGAAAGGTATAATCGCTTGGGACTGCAAAATCAAATTGAATTCCGAACTATAATACTGTGAATGGAAGCCTCATACATGAGCGTCGAATTAGGAAGATACTACTGGAATGTATCCTTAATTCTCAACATCAAATAGCTTCTTAATGATCGAAATTTATTTCTGGATACATCACGTATACCTACAAAAAATGCTGAAAAAAAAAATCCGCAGTCTTGTTGAAGGTATTTTGAACATTTTTAAAAATAATCTGGTAAATGCGAAAGACCTTTTTTGTCTATTATAAAAACCCTGCAAGCTGCAGAGTATGCTGTTTTTCTTTGGAATTGAATAGGTGCATTCAAATTCGATTTTTGCCTTTGTTTAAAAACCAAATATTTCATGAGAGATGTTTTGAGCTCAATCTAGGTTGCTGCCTTATGTCGCCAAATCTATACAATGAAGGGGAATAAAGATAACAGGTTAATTTCGCAAGACATAAAAAGCACTTATGACCCAAGCTAAGCAGTCATTATCTAATATCACTTGTTCGAATCTACCGTGAATGGTGAACTACCTCCTAATGGAATTGGGTAAAATATGGGTTTCATTTTTTTTTTCATCTGATTTGCTCCAAAATCGGCATGGATTCTAAACAACTTTTTACAAATTTTTCAATATCCTTTTAGATTAATCCATTTTATGACACCAAAATGTACTTTTTAAAAAATTATTGCCAAGCCGAAGAACTCATGCCATGTATCAGTATTGAATTTCTTGTTATCGGACATGCACATACTATCCCCGAAAAAAGTTTCTCAAAAATATAAATAGTAAAAAAGATTTCCATATGTACCTTACTTTATGTTGGACACTGTAAAATGATTAACCTCAAAATATCTTATCCCCAAATTGGACAGTGGGTGAAAAAAAAAATCCTCATAACATCTTTTTTCGAAACACAAAAACATTTTGTATACAATACTTTTTAACTTAATTACAAGTCAGGCTTAAGGAAACTGGAAAATAGAAGAATTTTATTGCGGAAGTTTCCCAATGTGAATTGAAAATACTCAGCATTTTGTTCCTTTCAGTCTCCATTATTTTTGGCACGTCCGTCAAAGTCTGAGAAGTTAAAAAAAAAGATTCTTGAATAGAAAGTCGGAAGTCAAGCACGTAAGATTTAACCCCATATCCGGTTAGCATATTATGTGACCTTGTTCTTTAAGTGAGAAGGAACTTTTCATATTCCCCTTATGTTAAAGTGTGATGTGGTATATTCATGAATACACGATGGAACCTTATATTTGGTCTGTGAAATGTCAAAAATATATTCCATGCTCCAGAACAATAATAATTATTATACATATAAATATCGGAAACGCTATAAGAAATTATTCGAGATTTAACAGTACTTTCAAAGTACATACTAATACTTGACTTTTTAGTAAACGTATTTGGAAGTCATTAAAATGGTATTAAATACAGGGTGTTCCGAAATTATGTTGAAATATTTAAACAGCATATTATAATACACTGAAAAAAAATATTAGTTTGGTATATTAAAGTTTCTTTGTGAACGCTTTGTTTTCGAGATACAGAGTGTCAAAGTTTGATTAATATTTTTGTTTTATCTAAATAGATCCCATAATAATTCGAATAATTCAACACAAATCGGTATCCAGAGTGTTTTTGATATAAGAAATTCAAATTTGATATCATTATGACTCTATTTTGGATGTGGCGCCCTCTACATGTATTTTTGCTGTTTCAAATAGTCATAACTCTTATGCCAAGGATGGACTTATAATTAGCCGTAAGAATGAAGCCATGATTTTCAATAAACTTGTAGCTTCAGCTCATTTGTTCTAAATTTGGAATCCTCAATTCTACAGATAAGCCACATTGCAAAATATAATAATTGAGGTTGATTGTTTACCAAAAATAACAACAAGTGAAAGAAGTAGATACTGGTGCGTACCTATTTGTCAAATTATCATTCTTTTATTGGTGTTGAGCTCAAAAATTGATGACGCACCTGTAAACATAAAAAATTAAATATGAATCGCTGTATCAGAAGTAACTTGATGTCATTACAGTGGGCCATGCCGCAACAGACAGTAATGTTTGAAATGTTAATTTTTAATTGAAAATACCTCACAATTTGTAGTACTTAAACTTGATAATTCAAGTTTCAAGAGAATTATTGCTTGACGGAGTAGGTACCAAAGAAACCACAAAATTACAAATAATTCTCCCCATCCGAGAATGGGCCATATATTCTCGGATGGGGAGAATTATTAGAGTATTAGATCAGCTAGTCTGTAAAGTGGCTAAAAGTACTGATCATCAAAATAATGTGAAGTGGACCATTATTTTAGAATGTTGCATCGCTTTATAAAGTGGCTGACCATTTTATAAAACGGCGGAATTAACAATGTGGCTAAGACATATTATACATCAACAAAATTATCTGTATCTTTTATACCTATGAATTTTAAAAAAGTGATGGGTAGCTTGACAACATTTCTCACATAATGTCAGTGATAATCGTCAGGAGCAATAATGTAAAACACAAATGTTCATGGTAATAATCTTCCAGTTTCACATTATGCAAAACAGGGAAAAAGTCATTTCGAAGTGGAGTTTTATGAGCTCGTGCCAAAATGAAGACGTTCGTAGAAAAATATATCGACTCTGGTAATGTGCAAAGTTAAGGAAGAAGTCGGTTATTTTCCATTTCAGCAAATTCTTTATCGCTGTATTACATACATGTTCATATCCGTGAATTCAGTCCAGAGAAAGTTTTGTACTTGAATCTGAATAAACCTGTTTTTGAATTTTATTATTCGCCGTTTTGATATTTGATCATCTTTGGTGTGGACTAAAATCTCATTCTTATATAGGCATCATAGAACTGTAAGTACTGCCAATTAGTTAGACTCGAACTTAGTAAGTTGAAGAAAGGGCAACTAGTCAAAACATACATATCGCACCCTTAGTACTAGAGGGGCATAATTCAAAATTTTGTGAATTTTAGTTTAAATGATAGAAAGGCATAAGAGACCCTCTGTCGATAATTACTCGACTCTCAGTACTGAAAAGTAGACGTTTCAGCATGTTCCCAACTTGATTGTGCCTTTGTTTCAGATAACTTGAAAGTGATTGCCCATTAAAGTGTTAGAATAAAAAAGGCTTCATATGCATTGAGACAGTTAATTCAGAAATCGTGCTGTGGTATTTTAGTCAGATGGAGATCGGCCTGTTTCTATGCAAAATATGGTTGCCATGAGATATTTTCCGAATTGTTTGTTTTGAGTCTGATAATGATAACTTGAGTGAGAAATGACACAGAATAAAAAACTTCACAGTGCACCTGATTGCAAAAACTGCATTTTTGACTTTGGTCCATTTAGTGCTAAGGTGCAAATGCTTTCACAGTTCGCTTGAAAATACGTTGAAAAATTCTAATAAACAGGGTGTCCCAAATTCGAGCCTAATCTTTGGGATCTCGGAAACTAGAAGAGATACGAGGTCGGTTAAATGAAGGCAGAGTTGCGCAATTTGGTGCTCATTAAAGCACGACATTTCAGGTACTTTTGTGATTTGAGATGCAATTTTATTTCATTTACAAGACTGATGTTTTGTATTGTTAGGTTAGGGACCAAAAATTCACTGCTCCTTTCATTTGATTTTGTGATTTAGGATGAAATTTATTTATTTATTTTATTTGAACCTCATTCTCTTGATTGAAATATGCAAACAATTTTGTGTTCCAGTCAGATGGTTTTATTCAAAATCCTAAGAGCCTCTGAATTTCAGGCATATTTCAAGATTGTGAGAGGAAATTGAAAAAAAAGAAAAATAAATCATGGCCTCCTCAGATAAGACTGAGTCTCAACTACGAAGTGTGGTATTTAGATCATTCTCAAATCTTTAATGCACTTGTGAAACATCACTTGACTGGAAATTTTACGCTCTTTCTAAAAATCCATGCCATGAGAAAAATCAGGAGAAAAATTGAAGTTGAGGCGGGTTGCGAGAAAACAGAAGGCGAGTTAGAAATGTCATGTACGCCCTATTATTCGTCTTTGTCAAATTTTTATAACTGTCAAATCAGTCGTTTCGGATCTACTGGCAAAAAACAGAATCCGTCATTTTCGGTTTTTCGCCGATATTTCCAAAACCAGTTGACCGATCGAAAATCTGAAACCAGATATCAAATGCAATAGGTTTTCTGTGAAACTTTCTCCATTCAACCTTGGATGTAGGCATTATAGGAGCCAAGATCCCTGTATAGAGAAACGATTCTGGGACACACTGTATGTTGCACACTCAAATGATCACACTGTATCGTCCAAAAAAAGCTGAAACCTTTTTTCTTCAACAATCAATTATAGAAAGGCACATATCCAAAAGTGTTAACTTTGAAATAAAAAAAAGAGGCATAAACGATTTTTTTCTACTTTGACGGCTTAAAATATCCATTATGATAACTCAAGTTGAGAAATGAGTAGATGATGTTGAATATCAATCATTTTTGAACGAGTATGGAATATTTGCTAATCAATACTTCATAAAAATGAAAAACTTTACAGTGCTTCAATTCGCAAAACGTTTTTTGCGTCTAGCTAAAAAGTGTATTTTTTGAGTTGGTGCCCTTTCATGCTAAGGTTGCGGTAAGATGCCACTTAATATAGTTAATATAGTGGATTCCTTGAAAATCCAGAAAATACAGTACGATCTGCATAATAAGGAATATTCTTGATAGCCAGCCATATCAATAGTAAATCCTTATTATGCAAAAAGGAGTGTTTTTTTCTTTTACTTTTCAAGGTATCCACAAAATTGACGTGGCTAATAATTATTATTTGAAATCATCTGAATATTTAGTTTCTGTAGTAGTTATTGATCCATTTAAGTCTAGTCAAGTGAAAAAGAAGTATCTGGTGCGATACGTTATTCTTCGGAAAAGACACGTGAATTGTCCGGGAAACTAATATTGATGCTCCAAGTTGAAGCGTGGCTACATTATATCATTATTTAGGAGAGTAAGATCCATTGCATCTTGGACATGAATCGGATGAACATAACATGGACCATAGACCCATAATAACAAGACACATTATGCCCATAGCTTAAGCATTGAATGTTTTGACGCAAACGCAATGATAAAACAGGCCAGCTTTGTTTCTGTTCACTTGCCGGTGAAATGATTGAATTTATTTTCTGGCCACAGACTACAGAGTTTCTAATCATTGTTTTATTGATAAATCAATAGGTAGCGCGATTTACATTATAAAATAATTTTTCTACCGACACGACATTGAAACTGAGTTTTATTGACGCCAAAGAGACGAGAAAGTGGGACTTTCTAAGACAAGGCCAACAAAGTAGTGAAAAATGGCTAAGCGGTAAAAATTTGTTCAACTATTACCAATAGAGGGCATCACAAGATTATTTTCTGAATGCATGTGATTGAAGCATAATAGGTTGATTAATATTCAATGGGATGTGATACCATCTTATTCAGATGTTTCTTATAGATTCTGAGTAAATCAAATCCTATACATTCAGGATACAAAGTTAAGTTCACACTTTTACAGTAACTAAAACAAGATAAAAGACAAATGCAACATGGCGGCTGAAAACTGAGATTTGAGTATTTCCGGCCTCTGTGGCTCAGTGGTTCGATCTTAGCCTGGCTTGCGGAAAGACCTGGGTTCAAATCTCAGCTTGGGCATGCTTTTTTTTTCAAAGTCCTATACTTTTTTGACTGTTTTTTTGTGTCAGCAGAAAAATAATGTGTGGATCACGGCGATAAAGTGATTTTTCCAGGCTTCAAGAAGTGTCCGGCCTTGCTAAAGCTCGCCCGTACAGTTCTTCTTTCAGCCTGGAAAAATGTCACTTTACCGCCTAGGACTACAATATACTATTTCTATGACAATCCAATACTAGATGTATTATACATCCACTTTCTATTGGTTAATGTGACTCGTTGCTCATACCAAAGTCTATATATTCCAATAAGTCCGGTCACTCCTTTGATCCGTCTGAAAATACCGGCATTTTTTGCGAGGTGTCGTAAATCATGAGCAACACCTGTTCTTGCTAGTTTTTTGGTAGTATACGAGGTGTGGATACGCGGACGGTGAATCTATTTATCAAAGCGTCGTTGTTGATACATACATAAAAGTGATCCGATCAGAATGATCAGTTCTGGATATTGTGATTATGCCTCCGGCATTTTTATTGAAATTAAACTTCTAGCAATTCCAGCTTTAAAGAAATTACCTATAAAAACAGCTGTAATCAATTTTCTTGGCTTGATTTTTTTCCTATTCGATCAAGCACATTATCTTGAAATAATATGACCAATCCACATACAAGCCTTCCATGGGAATACCTGCTTTCCTCATACAAGGGTACGAGACCATTATACGTTAAAATTTGCAAATTCAACACTAAGAACCTCTAGAAAGAATAAAGAAGGATCCCAAATTGAAAATCTTTAGAAATGTATAAGTATTGATTAATTGTTAAGATGTACATAATATTTGTTAGTTTGTATATTATTATAATGGGTTATTTGAACACGTTTTTGTCTTTAGTAGATGTTCGATTGTGTTATCTCCAAGGTTATTTTCTTTTCCAATGATAAGATCAACACAAATATTCATTATTTGCTGAGTTTTTATTAATATGTTCTATAAGTTATATTTTATGGAAGTTTATGTATATGCATTTTTTCATTTCACTCCTCGGTGTCTTCCAGAAAGTTACCCAGCATATTGATGCTGGGTTTTTTCTGACAATTTCATCTTCACGTGTGTACACACTTATCATAACTAGTGATCAAAAAATCGTTTGTAGCATTAAACAAATAATTTAGATTAATTGCCAATATTTTTCAAAACAAGAACGAAGTAAGCATATTTTCCAATTGCACCCGGTAGATTTCTTCACACATTAGATGTGGGTTTTGCCGGCGGGACGAATAGTGACGGCAGAAGGGAGATTTTCGCGTTTTCGCGAGAGTGGTCGGTCTTATTGGAATATATAGACTTTGCTCATACCATTGCCTTTTTTTTCATTACTCAATTGTTTTCAACCAATGAGATGATCCAATGTCATCACTCCACTTTCTTTGAGCCAATCAGAAAATTCGAAAAAATCTCAACTTTCAAATCCATCATTTTGAAAGTTTCCATTTGACCGTCCATACTTGTTTTATAGTCATTTTGTTAGTAACCAAATCTCACTTTAAGTATAATTGTCAAAAAGTGCCGTCAAATCAAAATGAAATTAAATATTGCGAAGCTCGCTTCAATTATTGAATAATCATAGAAGAAGTATAGAATTTTACTCGCGGAAAATGGATCCTCGTGAGTAATAGCCTCCATTTTCCACTCGTTGAATAATATACTATAACGAGCTAGGTTTTCTCCTGAAAAATTGAGAAATAAACTTCCCACCAACTTTCCGATTGATTATTACTATTTACTTTCCAACATGTGATAACTCAAATCACTCACTTCTTCTCCTCTGGAGTTTCACTCCACTCCCATCCTTGAAACTAAAATTCAAGTCTCATTACCTTGGATTCTCGGGAAAAAGTTCGTATGGACTACAGCCCACATCATCAATACTACTTACTTTCTAACCTCGCAAAACGGTGTTTGTAATCAATAGCGTCACAGAGAAACAGGCCTTAAGTTTGCGATCAGATGTTGCCAAGTTTCAACACGAAAAAAAATCTCAATACAAATTTTCACCTTGCTTTTAGATGACAGGGAAGTGATTTGTGACGAAAAAATGAAGATAAATGGAATAATGGTTGTTTGGGCTTGGTGATTTAAAATATTAGCAGTTGAATTTTTTTTCCGGGTATTGTTTCATAAGGCCTTAGAGCATTGAGGGTACATGAAAACGCTAAAAAAGAGTGAATATTCACTTGAAAGATGTTTGAGTCAGGAATATTTGTTTTGTTATGTCTTGTGATATGACATAGACCATAACAGAAAAACGTCCCTTGTATTATCTCCCGCGATCATCATGTGTATGTTGAAGTACTTTTTATACCAATCAACATAGATCAATGATCGTCATGTAGAAAGTAAACTGTTATAAACAATGGTCAACAAAATCATCATTCAAAAAAAACTATTTTGTTTTCATCAGATATCGTTTTTTCTACCAAATACAATAATTATGATGGACATGAGCGATTTACACATGATAAACGGTCATATGAGCCCATCATATCGATTTTTTATTTCATTTTTATAATACAGGGTGGTGCAACCAAGATGGGGTGGACGATTGTGTGAAAATGGTGAGAGATTTGTATAATTTTTTTTTGTTCATCATAGTTAGTCGAAAAGGCTATGTTTTAAAAATATAGCCATAGTACAGGGCGTCTCAAAAAGTCTATGGCAAACCAAACTTGTATTTTTTAAATGGAACCTCCTGTATATTAATTGATATTCCAATTTTTCCTTCAATTTAAAACAAAAATTGTGATACAACTGATGTCATTAAATTCAACCGTTATCGAGATATCGCGTTGTAAAAATGGCATTTTTGCAACTTTGACATGCTATAAAACTCAAACTATCCCAGATAGAGGAAAATGGTTTGCACTTTCTCATCCTAACTTTTCAAGAGCTCTTCTGTCATTTGGATAGAAGGTAACGTCAACTGTCAACTTTTTTCGGCACATTTGGCATTTTTTCACAAGAATGAATTTAATCTCCTTGAATAGCTCTTGAAAAGTTTAGATGAGATTGTGCAATCCATTTTTCTCTAACTTGAATAGTTTGAGTTTTATAGCATGTCAAAATTGCAAAAATGCCATTTTTAAAACGCGATATCTCGATAACGGTTGAATTTAGGAACATTAGTTGTATCACAATTTTTGTTCCAAATTGAAGAAAAAATTGAAATATCAATTAATATACAGGGGGTTCCATTTGAAAAAATACAAGTTTGGTTTGCCATAAACTTTTTGGGACACCCTGTACTATGACTAAATTTTTAAAACATAGCCTTTTTGACTAACTATAATATACAAAAAAAATTATCCAAATTTCTCAACATTTTCCCACAATCGTCCACCCCATCTTGGTTGCACCACCCTGTATTTGTTAGTTTTTTGATGGTTTTTTGTCAAAGCTCAAAACCTTCATACGGATGGAGTCCACCAGCACGCATTTCAGCAAGTATACCAAGAAAACGACAGAAAGGCCATTTCATGATCGATGATGAACTTTTCCATTATATTGACATGCATATTGATTATCCCGATCAATGGATATTGTACAGGGTGTCTATTTAAGAATGGCAAGGTGCCAGATCTCAGAAACTAGGCATCCGAGAGACTTGCGAAAAAAAATTACTGGGTAATATGGAATAGAGAAAATGCTGGAAATATATCAGAAATTCCCAAGATCGCCACAAGATGGCGTAACGGTGCTATCAAAACACAAAATCGCTGTTTTTTCGTGATGTTCAAATACAAACAAATACAAATGAGTACCGCTATGGATTCCTTGAGGGATTTTCTTCAAATTTGTTTTTTTGATTTTTTCTCCTAACATGTCAAATAAGACAGGAGTTAACCAGTCGATAGACGAGCGAACGTTTTAAAAAACTTTTATTTCTCAAAATTACAACTTAAAACCCGACATAAAATATTGTTCGTAAAGTACAATAAATTTCAACTGACTAACTCTAGTTTTGATTGGGCGAAGCTTATATAAACTTGAATAGCTGAGTTGACAAGTAATATGATGGTTTAGGGAAAAGTGGGACCATAACTCCTCCTTCCTCAAGATTCAACTTTATCGTAAGCGAGGAAGTTGAATTTCTTCTGGGACTTCTGGACCTTTTGGTGTTTGTTTCTTCCAACATTTAGTTTTCTTGAGGCCCAGGATGGAAACACCAACAACTATGGAAACGTAGAGGAAGATTGTCCACACGCTGGGTGCTTCTGAGATTTTGCTGAATGTTAGTGGTGGTTCATTTTGTAGAACCTCTTCATGTAGATGATGTAATCCGTCTAATTTGATTTGATGAAGGTGGTGACTCAGGTTAAGGGTTGGTAATGACGGAGATGGTTCGATAAAGTCAGGAAATAGTACTGGCTGGTGACTGGATACAAATGTATCTTTTTGGTTTATCGGTACCTCTGAGTTTACGGCTAGTTGACATCCGATGGGTAGTTGGCATAGATATGTACCCATAAGATTTTGGGTTTCTTCTTGGTCATTGCAGTTTAGCTTGACAACTGTTTTGGCAGGCAGGACAATGACCCATTTGTCGGTTTTATCGAGATGATTAGTTATTGGTTGGGTGAGTTTCACTTCAATTTGTTCGCAATTGAGGTGTGTGGCGTCTTGATCGGTGCTTAAGAGTTTTATTTCGCAAGGGCTGTCTTCTGTGATATCTTTGAGGTTTCCTTTGTCGCATATGTGGGTTCCAGGTATGATTTCTCGGCATTCCCCATCATAGTATGTATAGTACAATTGAGATTTTGAGACAAATTTATTTCGCGGTATGATTACCTTAAACCGATTCTGCTTGTATATTGGTATAGAGTATAAATGAAAATATTCAAATATCTCTGTGAGCAAGATTGGTATGTGTAAAATGTAGGTGATTTTATTATTTTGAGTGAATGCCTCTAATTCAGTGAGTTGTTCAAATAGCAAAATGTTTTCGAAGGTGGCTGAAAATGGCATTGATTTTTCGCCTACTTTTTCTTGCAATTTTACTAGTTCGGAATAAAAGTCTTCATTCTTTATTATGCTAGGGTGCATTATTTTTAGTTTGGAAAAAGTGAGGGAATCTCCTACATCCTGTAAGATTGAATCTATGACTTCATAAACGTTCACAATTTGATTGATTATGTCCTTCATAAATATAGAGCTTTCTCTATATACGGGTTTTTGAACGATCGATGCGATTTGGTTAATTTTGGTCTCTAACAGGTTCTCGTTGTAATTTATTTGATTTAGTGTATAGTTGAACCTTTCGATAACCGTCAGAGAGAGTGAATTTTGCTTAGAGATACTTGTCTGTATGCTTCTTTGATTTTCTTGCAATTCTTTGATTAAATAATTGTAATGTTCTCCGTCAGTCGCATCCAAGTTTTCAGTGACTGCTTTAAACATAGAGCCTAATCCGTTAATAAAGCCTCTTTTGGTTCGGTGGGGACAAGGTAAGATTTCATCTATCTTATCTTGTACCTTATTTTGCGTTAATTCTAGGAGTTTTATGTAGTTACTCATCTCTTCAGACTACTCCTTATGAGCGTTTATAAAACGAGTAAGGTTGGCTGACTTCAAGTTTAGTCTATTAATTTCCAGGATTATTGGATTTGAGTTGTAATAATGTATTAATCTATATCTATAATCTATTCTTCTAGCAGTTCCTAATTTAATTGGCATAATTCCAGGATTATCCTCGATTTTTCGCAAGAAGATCATTTCTGGGTTCCTTAGCGCGGAAACGATGATGCTGAAATAATACTGGAAGTTAAGCACGTCTTCCAAGACCAAGCTAATATGGGACGAGAAAACGGTAAAACAATTTCGGATGGCAAACGGGGGGGGAATATAGTACACAGACGGCTCCAAAACATGCCGGGGGACTGGTGCCGGAATCGTAGGTGAAAATCCAAAGTGTGTAACATGTGAACCACTCGGGATGTACGCTACAGTTTTCCAGGCAGAAGTACATGCAATAAACGTATGCGTGCAAGAGAATCTCAGGAGAGGCTACAGAGGAAGGAAAATCCTTATCCTTAGTGACAGCCAAGCTGCAATCAAAACCTTCATCTGTCGGGAAACCAAATCCAAACAAGTCATGGACTGTCAGCAAAACCTTGTCACACTGGGAGTATCTAACGATGTCACTCTTGGATGGATACCAGGACACACAGGGATAGCTGGAAACGAGCGGGCGGATCTACTAGCACGCAAAGCTGCTAACACACCACTGCTGGGTCCAGAACCTGCTATTGGTATTACAAAATCCTCTGTGAGAGGTTGGCTGAACTGTTGGTCCAAAGATCAACAGAAAGTTAGATGGTGCCAATCAACAGGTCTGAAACACAGTAAATTAATGATGGCAGACGAGATCGAATCATCATTTTCTGGAAGCCTACTGAAACTCAGCAGGAATCAGCTTAGGAAAGTAACAGGTATATTAACTGGACACTGCACTCTAAGGAAACACATGCATATCATGGGTCTTTTCAACGAGGAACCCATATGTAGGCTGTGCAACGGGGAGGAGGAAACAGCCTCCCACATTGTATTCGAATGTGAAGCGCTGGCGTACTGGAGAAGAGATAATGGGGAATTCACAACCACTCCTCAAAGGACGGACAGGGAAACAGTAGAACGAGTCATAAACCTTATTCGGGCAATGGAGCTCTTCGACTGAGAGACAGGCACAGAGAAGATACAATAAGCCCAACTAGAGGCTGCGGTGTCGGGGCCAACAGCTCGAAACTCGTAGCGCCTGTACTTCAGTAATCAGTAATCAGTAAGCACGGTTCAAGCGATAAGCGATATGATATTATGTTTAGTAAGCGGGCGCGTATTAGTAACAAATATTATCATTTAATCTTCGTTCTCATTATTGAAACTATATTTATTCTTTATCGGTCTTTTGAGGTTGTCCATATGAATTTTTGCTTGGGATGTCGTAGCAACGGTTTTCCGTTCTGGGTTGACGGTGGTAAGTTCTGTTGGGGCGTCAAAAGTATCACCCAACTTTTGTCTAACATTTTTCTTAACAAACGCCTTTTGCTGAAGTTTGAAAATGTCTGGTTTGTCACGATTTTCATTTATTTCACTTATGATTTTTTCTTTTTGATTAATAATTTGCTCATTGATTTTTCCGTATAGGAGTTTGGTTTTATCTTTGTGGTCCGAAACGTAGTCAGTGATAAGTAATTGATCAAAGTTGATGTTGAAAGGATCATTAGGACTCAGATGACCGCTAATCACGTCGATTGGTTTGAATTTTGTCGCCGAGTGTATAGTGTGATTATAGGCCAATATAATTTTCTGTTGGATTAACTGTTTCTGGAATCCCTGGTTGTTTGAAAGTCTTACATGTTCAGTTAATGTTGAATGCAGACGCTCGATAGTACCGTTGGATTGAGGGTGGTTCGGAGAAACGAAGTGTATTTTGATTTTGTGGAGCTGAAGGAGTTCAGTTACGACGGTATTCTTGAATTCCGTTCCGTTATCAACAACTATAGTGTCCGGGATACCGTGGTGGGAAAAAAATGATATCAGATTGTCTGATATTTCGGTTGCTAAAAGTGAAGAAAGTGGGTACGCTTGAGCATATTTCGAAAAGCTATCTATGATTGTAAGAAATTTGGTCAGTGTATGTATCTAAATGAATTATGGAAAACGGTTTAGTAGCAGTTGGTGTAATATTCATTTCCATTCGTATGGGTTTCCTATCATACTTGCTGCGTTGGCAGGTTTCGCATTTATTTATTAAGGTCTGTATGGAATCTCTTAAGTTGGGCCAATAGTATTTCGTTTTTATTCTGTTTATGTTTGTTCTGTTTCGTCGATCCCGCGGTGGTTTGTCTTTCCTTCATGGTAATTTTAAAAAATGTTTTTAATTTCGTTTTCATCTTCGACATCCAAAAGTTTAGTTAAACATCTTTTGAATTTTAGCGATGGCCATTTAAAGTTTCTTTGAACTATTTCGCAAAATGGTTCATACAGGTTAGGATTTTCGAAATATATTGAGTACAATTTGTCTGGAATAACGTATTCTTTTATAAATGACATGACGTCATTTTCAAAATCATTGTCTGAGAGTTGAACGATAAATCTGCGTTTTTTCATAAAAAGTATTACTTTATTGGTTTTAGCGGGAGAGTGATGTACTTTAGATATAATTATTTGATTAGCTCCATAATTAACTGCAGATTTTATAATTGGTACCCCTACTACAGGGTCTTGGTCGTTCGTATGGACAGTATCGCCGTTGTCATCATTATGATGGTCAAGGACTTTGGGTTCTACTACGTTATTGACGAGGTCAGGGTATGCAACAGTCGACATTTGGTCTATGTCTATTGTGTCCAGGTTCGTTGATGATCTGTTCGTTTTGTAAGGAGTTTTTGAAATCGTTCATGTATTCAGTTAATGCTGATATCTCGCCGGTTTCTTTTATATGGATCTCGATGCGGCTCAAATCGTCAGCATTTGTATTTAACTTCCCTTTTTTGTGAATGATTGTGTAGTCGTATTCGTCTAGTTTGATCCGCCAGCGCATTGATTTTGAAGAAGGATCTTTGAGATTAAAAAGCCATTGTAATGGTTTATGGTCGGTTATTATATTAAACTTTCTTCCATAAAGATATGGGCGAAAGTATTTCGTCGCCCACACTAGGCACAAGCATTCTTTTTCTATTGTTGAATATTTGGTTTCTGAATCATTCAGGGTTCGAGATGCTTACGCTACGGGAAGATCTTGACCTATCTTACCTTGCGATAAGACGGCGCCAATGGCAACATTGCTCGCGTCACAAGTTAGATTGAAAGTCTTGGAAAAATCGGGATATTTTGAGATTGGTTCGTTCGTTAAGAGGTTTTTACATTTCTCGAAACAATTGACAAATTCCAAATTATGCTCTTATTTTGAACCTTTTTTGAGACATTTAGTCATAGGCTTTGTTATTTGGGCAAAATTCGGAATAAATTTTCTGTTATATCCTAGCAATCCCAAGAATCCTTTGATTTGTTTGGTCGTTGAAGGAATAGGATAATTTTTATGGTAATTATTTTATCTGGGTTTGGTCTAACACCATTGGGTTTTACCACATGTCCTAAATAAGCCACCTCGCGTTTAAGAAATTCACTTTTGTCAATTTGAATTTTGAAGTTTGTCTTTTACGTAGTCTTTGGAAAACTGATCTTAGCCTTTCAAGATGTTCTTGTTATGATGTAGAAAAAATGATAATGTCATCTAGATAAACTAAGCACTCTTCGTTCTGTATGCCGCGTAAGATATTGTCCATAACCCTTTGGAATGTTGCCGAAGCATTTTTGAGTCCAGAAGGCATTCGGGTAAATTCGAAATGTCCTTGTTCTGTACTGAAGGCAGTTTTTGGTGTGTCGCGTTTGTTCATTTCGATTTGGTGGAATCCACTCGCTAGATCGATTGTCGAAAAATATTCACATTTTCCGAGTTTGTCATGTAAGTCCGTAATGTTTGGTAGGGGGTATTTGTCACCTACAGTTTTATCATTCAATTTCCTAAAATCTATCACCACTCTAAATTTTTGTTTGCCGGACGCATCGATCTTTCTGGGCACTACCCATATAGGTGATGACCAAGGTGAGTTTCTAGGTCGTATTATGTTTTGATCTAACATTTTCTGAATTTGGGTTTCTACTTCTTTTTTATGAATAGAAGGGTATCGATAGCTTTTGGTGTAAATTGGTTGTTCGTCCGAGGTGTTAATAGAATGTTTAATTTCGTTTGTGAATGTAAGAGGGGAGTTCTCATTATAAAAGATATCGCTGAACTCTTGACATAGGTTTAAGATTTTAGTTTTTTCTTCTGGATTTAAATGATCTGTTCTGATTAAATTGGGGTCAAATCGATTTGGAAAGGAAGAATCGTCAAAATTGTTTGATTCAAAATTTTGAATTTCTTGTCGTTCGAATTTCTCAACTTTAAAGGGTTCCGAAATATCCAAAGTAACAGGCAGGGAAGTATTATTCGTTATAATAGTTGTTATAGAATATCCGTTTTTTGCAATGGTTAGACTATTTGGAATTTCACAATTGTGAATTTTTAGGTAGGGTAAGATCATTTCGCCATTTTGAATGTCCGTTTTTATTTTTACAACTTGTTTGGTTTGAGGTGAAATAGTGATATTATTCAATTCATTATTGGTTTTGTGAAATTGTAATTTAATTTTTGCACTGGGCGTGACTAAGTAACCTTTGTCGTAGTCTATGTTTGCTTGAAGTGCTTTTAAATTATCTAATCCTATTAGGCCGTCGAAGACGTTATGAAATTTAAAAAGATGGAATTTAAGGCTTTCATTTTTGTTCAAATTGAATAATTTTGATGTGGGTATGTGAGCACTGTATTTGTGAGCGGATTGCTGGAAAATGGTAGAAACGATAAATGGGTCGTAAGAAATAGTATTTGGATAGAATTTGTTAGCTAATTCAGGATCGATAAATGATTTTGTGGATCCACTATCAATCAAGAATTTTAATCCATTTTCGGGAAATTTTATATACGAGAGCTCACTTGTATTTACATGGTTGTAAGAAATTAGTTTTGGTGTTAGGTTGCGTTTGTGAGTAACGTAGCTTCCTGAAAATTTTCATTTTCGACGTCAGCTAAATCTTCGCTTTCAAAGTTATTAGAATTTTGTGAAACTTGACCGTAGTTTATTCCTTGGGAATCGTCAGTGTAAACGATTTCACATGGTTCCGAGTACCCTGAATTACTTGGTTCATTTGCGTAGTCAGCATTTGTTTCAGTATGATACAATTCTTCAGAAATGAAATTTGAAGGTTGAGTTCTTTTGAAGAAGTTTTGGGTATTATTGTTATTACTATTATTAAATCTTAGTAAATTAGAGGTATTTCGAGTTGTGATACTCATTGGTTCTGGTTTTGGAAGAGGTTTGTTTTGATTCGGCCTAAAAAAATTGGCGTTTTGATTTGGTCTTCCAAAAACTTGGGAGTTTCTAAAAAATCTCTGTGGAGGTCTATTAAAGTTAGGCTTTATCTCTACTGGTTGAGATGGGAAATAAGATCTTTGTTGATTAAAATTATGATTAGGTCTTACCAAATTAGCATTATTATTATTAAATTGTCTTTGATTACTATGACTTGGTTGAGACGTATTTTGGAAGTAGTGTACATTATTGTCATCGGTCACGAACTGTAATGCTTCAGGCAAATCTCTGGGACGCATACATCGTGTTGTCGTGCCCAGTGGTTCTTTTAGACCGGAGATGAAAGTTTTAAGGGCTAAGCTATTATCTAGATTTCTTTTTAGGGCTTTAGAAGCGTCGTCTTCTTCGTGTAGGTCGACGTATGAACATAAGAGGTTTAAAATATGCAAGATACGATCGTAGAATTGACAAGGTTTTTCATTATTTTGTTGTCGTAACATGACAAGATCTCTATTGAGGCAAGCCTCATCTCTTTGATCGGCGAAATGTCCGCGTAAAATGAATTTCAATTGTTCCCAAGTGGTAACATGAATAGTTCCTAAAACTAGTTTAGCATTTCCCGTTAATTTTCCAATTATAGAATTGACGATAAATACGTTCTGAAAATTATCGGGCTTGTTTACTTTATAGAAAGAATCTATTAGAGACTGACAGACCGCAAGATATCTATTGAGATCGTTCGGATTTCCGTCAAATTGTGGGACGCAATGTAAGTACTCTGGTTTGAATTGAGCAGGAGACATAATTTCAGTTGGATTATTTAAATTTAAACCAATGTTCTTCGATTGAGGATGCACTTCTAATGAATTAGGAGAAAAAGCGGAGTCAGTTGAAGGCAGTTCCAAATTCGATAAATTTTTTATAATATCGTCCAAGTCGGACATAAACTCAATTGAACTAAACACTTACATGAAGAAGATAGCTTCAATCATTATAAGGTCCAGGGTTCAGGTAGCAATGTAGTCTTCCCAAACTTGGCTGGTCCTTGCGAGACAAGGCGATGATGGCACTTATCTCCGATCACTTGAAGATGACAGGTTCTGGACGATTGGGATAATCCAGATATTTAACCCACTTTGACACTCCGAATGAACTGTTTGTAGGATCACTTTTCCGGTCGATTTAAAAGTCTCGGTTCCGAAAAAAAAATCTGCACAACTGCGCCAGTTAACAAGTCGATAGACGAGCGAACGTTTTAAAAAACTTTTATTTCTCAAAATTACAACTCAAAACCCGACATAAAATATTATTCGTAAAGTACAATAAATTTCAACTGACTAACTCTAGTTTTCATTGGGCGGAGCTTATATAAACTTGAATAGCTGAGTTGACAAGTAATATGATGGTTAAGGGAAAAGTGGGACCATAACTCAGGTATCAGCTGTCAAACCTCACAACGCAAGAATGCTCATAACTTTGAAACAACCCAACCGATTGACGCGATCTTGGTCTCATATGAAAGAGCATGATCTGCACTTCAAAAAAATTTTTTGGTTTTGCATTTTTAACCTTTGCCGTCGCCGCTAGATGGCGTTAACTAAAATGGTAGCATGTTTTTGAGTTTTTTTCAAAAAAATCAAATGTAATGGTATATTAATTTTCATATATTTTATAACGGGATACATTTTCCTATAAAAAGAAAAACAAAAAAATTAATGGTTATTTTTTATTATTTTTTTTTTTTATTTTTTTAATAGGAAAATGTATCCCCTTTCAAAATATATAAAAATAAATATACCATTACATTTGATTTTTTTGGAAAAAACCCAAAAACATGCTACCATTTCAGTTAACGCCATCTAGCGGCGACGGCGAAAGTCAAAAATTCAAAACCAAAAGAATTTTTTTAAGTGCTCTTTCATATGAGACCAAGATCGCGTCAATCGGCTGGGTTGTTTCAAAGTTATGAGCACTCTTGTGTTGTAAGGTTTGACAGCTGATACCTGTCTTATTTGACATGTTAGGAAAAAAAATCATAACAACAAATTTGAAGGAAATCTCTCAAGGAATCCAAGGCGGTACTCATTTCTATTTATTTGTATATAAAAATCACGAAAAAACAGCGATTTTGTGTTTTGATAGCACCGTTACGCCATCTTGTGGCGATCTTGGGAACTTCTGATATATTTCCAGCATGTTCTCTATTCCATATTACCCAGTGATTTTTTTCCGCAAGTCTCTCGGATGCCTAGTTTCTGAGATCTGGCACCTTGCCATTCTTAAATAGACACCCTGTACATTGGTCACGCAGTTATTTTTCTCGTATTGGTTGCATAGTATTATAACAGTACGATGATGATTGTCACGTTGAATCAATACAAATATTTTTGATTTAGTTAAGATAAAGCACAATATCACCCATTTTTGAATGCACTGACGAATACATAACACCATAATATTCATTCATTACCAAAATATTCGTCTCCAAATATCATTATCATAATATGGGTTACATGAATATCCTGATGAGATTGACAAAATTCAATATCTATTTTAATAACATTTTGTCGCAGTAGAAATTTGACAACAACTTGTTCATGTTGATTCCACAATAGTGTTAGTCTAATTTTCTTTTTGTTCTCGATGTCATTCGCTCCATTAATTTTTTTATCAGTTTTCTAGATTGACTTTTATCTATTATTCATTATTATATTGAATTTTATTGAAATGGCGGTGGGTCACAAAATGTGTATAAACCAGGACATCCTCCCAATATATTTGTTGATATCTTCAATAATATCGTTATTATCAATGTACCTCAACCTCATTTTGGTTGCAACTGTGGGTTATCACGGTTATCACTGAGGATAGAACCTTGCGGTTTTGACGAACCATAGATTTTTTTATGAAACGAAAGATGCCATAAACAAAAATGTCATAGGTCTTGCAGTTTCTGAGCTATAGGGTGATTTCAAAAAGTTGAATTTTTGGACACACCTCGTATCCCAGCTATTTGGTATCTTATCGCAAATTTAAAAACGGTTTTTGATAGATTTCTTCACGTTTAATTGATTAGCATGATCAGATTTTTTCTAGATATTATCGTTTTTGAAATATTGACCAAAGTTGGATTTTTTTTTTAAATGGGACACTATACTTACAGATTGTTTCATTTATATTGCGAAAAAAATTCAGAATGAGTTTTCCTGCTTGAAATTAAGAGGAAAACTTCCCATAAAAATGTGTCCAAAAATGCTTCATTACAGAGCTTCAGGGTGTAGAAGTTTTATTTTTATTTTTGTTTTTTCTTGCAAGTATTTGAATTGATGTCGATTTTTAAATGAAATTTCACGTTAGGTGGTTCTTGGTCATGCAAAATTCGGATTTGATCTAAGTATGGCTCTAGCTTGTGGAGGGCGCTGCCGACACTTATTTTTCCTAATATCAAGAGCCGTAACTTTTTTGGAGGTGTCTGTATTATATTTTCAAGTAAAAAAAACATGTGTCCGGAAAAGCTTCTTTACAGAGCTACAGGGTGTTGAAGTTTTTTCCTTCATTATTTTCCTATTACTTTTTCCTAAATATTATTTCAATAAAAGTTGTTTTACCGGGAATATATAGCAAGCATATAAAATATTTCATAATTTCTAGCGGGTTGCCTCCGCTATAATTTCAAAACCACGAAGGTATTTTTATTATTCAAAATCAATAGTATAATGTGTGATATGATTTAAAAAGGCAAACATTCCTTTTTGATTGTTGTTGCTATTATCATTAATTAATTTGTATTTTGATAGCATGTATGTAAAAAAAGGCATCATGGTTCCTGAATGTATGTTCTCTAAATGCTCGGCAATTTCTTCTACATGTCTGGCATTATTAATTAAGGTGAATAAGAAATAAGTTTGTTGATGTTTTACTAATTTTAATGCCGTTCATTTCCAAATTAAATTTAGATGTTTCATTCACAAACTTGCAAATGTGCAGCCTCAACCTATTCAGGAAAATCAAGTTTTGCTCGCGAGTAGAAGATTATCCAGGCAAATTTCAATTACTTTGGAGAATTGCGCTTGTTTTACATTTTTATTTAGCTTAAATAAGATTCTGGGAACATCAAAATGCAACAGTGTACATCTAAGCGGCTCTCACTTCAGCTTCAGCTCAGTGGATTCACTTTTTTAGCAGAATTGAAATTTGCATGGCGCTCTCATTTCATGATGAGTAGGGCTTATTGCGGTAGCGACAAGATATTTGATTTTGAAATAAAGGTTTCCAAACATTGAGCCATTACAAAATTAGAATAATTGGATCGATTGTGTGATCATATAATTCACCAGTAAGCCAAATGTGTTTTTAATCTGATGTGATTATTAATTTATCCTCAGGTGGGTGATGTATGGTCAATGTTGTGATAACGTGTATAGAGAGTTGGTGAATAAATCAAATTCACAAATTTCAAGACCTGTAATATCTAATTGAATAAAGCAATGAATATTGATCAATGTATCATTGTTGTTGGCCACAAATTAGCAATGGTGGCAATCCCATCTATGCAATTAATTCAAACACGTATACCAGATAATTTAAATCGATAGAATCCCGCTTGATGTTGATAGCTGGAGCTTACATTTATTTACCGGATGACCTTTCTCCTTGTTACAAGTGTTATCGTTGGGATATGAGCAGCAAGGTATAACAAGTGTTTGAAGAGGACCTGATATTATCATTTTAGGAAACTATTTAGTTTAGATGTGAAAGAGGCTAGCTTGGAGATGACCTTTTTGGAAAAAAAAGTTTCTATATTATAACTGTGGAGGGAAAAAAATCTGCATATGATATGAAAAACTCATGGCTGAAAACGTGAAGTACTAAGAAAAGATTATGATTATGAATAGATAATGCCATTAGTTATGTTGAAAAACCAAAACAATTAGTTCTATTTAAGCAATTTCTTTTTGTTTAATCTATGTCTTGTCATAGATGTATCGATACAATGATACTATGATCCGGTGATTCAAGCAGGTCCTCTGTGAAAGGACAAAACTTTTCATTCATCCTGTTCATATTTATTATGTCTGTTATATTATTGTATCGAATCACTCAATTAAGATTTTGACCCATACTGAAATCGCACGATATGATGTGATCTGGGCGAAGTTTCGCAAATCATTCATTTCTCACTTTGCCAGATTCTGTGTGATGTGAGCCTCACTTGGTCAGAATCAAGCAAGATCGTTTGATAAATTGGGCATGTTGTGGTCAAGTGAACTTCGAATACCACATACATATATCTTGATGAGCCATTTTGTTTAAGTCGCACAAAAAGCAATTCGGCTCAAAATGTTTGGACATTCTTTTGGGACAAAGTATACTGGAAACTTCATTGATTTTTATATTGAAATTTTTGTTCATAAACTGCCTTAACACTATTTTTTGCGGTCTCCATATCGTGCATGCCAGTTCTCGGTCCGTTTCAATTTGCACCTTTTTTCTGCCGACATCGTCTCAAGGTATAACAACATGGAAGAGACTTGGCTGTTATATATTAACATTGTAGGATTTTTATAACAATATTTTTGTCGACCATTTAGTGTTCATTAAAAGGCAAATATGTAGCAGCTACTCGGACATTTTTAATTTTTGTCCTATAGTTATTAAACGATGCACATTTTGAATACAAAAGAATTCTTGGAGGTTATGTTGTTGTTGATGAAAAATCATGTCATCCCTAGGTCACGTGCAGAAAAATATAACATGATTGGTTGATACATCTGACAATAGTTAAGTTTGACATTAGCATCGCAGATGCGACCGATTTTTAGTCGCGTGATAACAGTCAAAACGTATACGACCAAATCACGTGCCGGACCATTGCGTTCCATCAAAACTAGCTAAAGCCCGTGATTGGATCGTGTATGTCTTGACTCTTCTCACGTGACAAAAAATCTGTTGTATCTGCGATGATAATGCCAAACCCAAGTAGTGTTTTGATTTTAAACCAAACAAAAGCCAACATCGCACAGACACTCACTCATTCCAGAATGCATCTATTCTCCACCATTCAACCGAATCATGTCTGTGTGATGTGGTTTCTCGCACAATCTCCAGTATAATCGTTCTGGTACTCAATTTCCCAATCAATCCGTATATGAATATACATTTGATTTTTTACACATGTGTTCTACACTATTTGTGTACGGATTTGATTGGAGAATCAAGCACCTAGTGTCATGATTGTTTTGTGATGGTCTTCGTCGGGGGCTCAGCAAATACTACACGTTTAATTATTCATTCACTTTCCGCTTTCCAAAATATAACAATAATTCTTTGACCAATCTATGAGTCTTTAAGGAAAAGAGCAGGTGGAAGACTCTATTGCATCACTTGACGGTCTGTGTAATGTCAGACTCTCTGGATCGTCATAGACCGATTTCAAGTGGTTGGGAGGCCTATAGGGTTTGTCTCAACGGGAACGGTGTATGGGGTGCTGAACTCAATAAATTCAACAGGATCTGCTCCAACGAGAACAGTTAAATGGATTCAACAGGATTAGGTGCCTAGTTTAACTCGATACGTTCAAATACTTAGACTCAACACCTCCAATGGGAAAAAGTTGATCTTAACACGGATTGACTCAGTACATCGACCGGAACTGCCTTTCATTCCATTTTGTTTTTGTTCAGGGGTTCCGGCCCCAAGGAGAGGAATCTGAAACCAGACACCCTATGGTCCGAGACCGGTAGTGTGGGGTTCTACCCACTAAACCTCTCTTCCGCATTAGGACGTCGGGATAATCCCTTCAGTGTACCAGTCTTCTAACTTAATTTGACTTCTTTGGTACCGGGTCACCTTCCGGAAGGCATCTAGAAATACAGGTAGGAATGCCAAAAACCCGAATCCGACCTCGCGCAGTCTAATCTGTGAAGGTTTCCAAAATAAAAGAAAAATAAATAAAAATACGAACAGACTGGAGCCTCTTCCAGTAGCGAATCGCGTGCGAGACGGATTTTGTCCCAACTTACATACTAGCGCTTGGTGCGTTTTGTCTCTTAGTTTTGAACGACCTAGCTTGGTACATCCCTCAGGTTTTTTGTAAAGCGAAACCTACAACTGGTGTCTTGGTCTCTCACGAACCTGTGTACAGAGATCTGCTGGATCGTAATCCACCAGAGCTCTGAGCACAGGATCGTCATGCGTTGCGGCCAGATCGAAAGTTTTCCCGGCTTTGACTCTCATGAATTTGCGAACGGTTTGCCACTTCAAGGCTTGTCTGGTCTCGGAAGTTCGGACAAACCATGAGGCACCAATCGCTTTACGGAGATGAATATTCTCCGTTGTCTGGATTTGAGCCTGATGAACTTCTGCCGCGTAACCCCATGAGGCTGATCCATAAGTAAGGATCGGCCTCAAGACGGCTTTGATCAATAATATCTTCGCTTTGACTGATAAAACGCTCTTACTGTTCATGAGGCACTGTAATGAACCCATAGCAGCTCGTCCCTTTTGGACGTTTTCAGAGATCTGCTTGTGCCAAGTCATCCCTTAATGACGCCAGGATACTTGATCGATTTCATTCTGTCGAAGTGGACCTCTTAGTGTGGACTGTCGGTCCCCACTCCCGTCACTCCGTCGCTCCGTCGATGAGTGGCACTCGGCAGGTATAGGCGGTTTCATACGAGGAAGCTTTAATAGTTGCCGTATTTGTGGTCGATTCCTGTGAGCACCCTGTAGTGTCATCACACTTTTGATATTTCAAATATACAAAACACTATTTAATTGGTGATAAATTTTAATAACTTCACGATGTGAAACCTGTCATCACCAGAGATGGTCATCTAAGAAATGTTTAATATGACATTCTTGTTTTTATATTTTACTTTTATGTTGATAGGTAACCTTCCATTGGTTACATTGTCAACTTTCGTAGAGTTGGAAAAGTAATATCAAAGAAGATTTATTGTGTGAGTTGAAGTGTTTTCCAGATAAGCCATGAAACGAGAATATCATTTTATTGTTACGTTCGCTATATTTTCTGCAATAAGTATTTCCGTGAGCCGCATTTCCTCAAATGATGTCTCACGAACAGCTTTGTGACGCTCAATGAACCCTAATGGGAAAAAATATAATGAATCAGTGAACGTTAGTTCCGGATTACTCACGTCTGTCAATATATGCCTTTTTCACTTTTTGAAAGTGTGCTATTTCGATACGGTAAAAAAATGGTCAAGCGTGTTGACATGGACCACAGGCCACTAACGAGTATAGACCGGAAAGTCCCATATAACCCTACACAACACTTTTCACAGCGCCCCCTGATGCCTGTATTCCCGAACTACAAGGGAAAAGTAGAAATCTCTTTTACCTTGGTAGGGGAGGTTGTGAAATTCCTCTACAATGGTGGGGGTAGATGATTATTTGTTTTGATTTTGTAGATTGTAGGTTATGGAATAAATTCAATTATTTTCTTGAAAAATCTTTATTAATGCAGACATTCATTTCTGATAACCGAGTTTGTTTCGGCATAAATGTATTATGGAAAAGTAAGCGTCATAATACAGTGCGACCGTAAAGATTGGAATAAATTCATTTAAAATTCATTCTATTCATGCGTCGATCCGGAGACGCACTGTAGATGTACATACCTTCATCGGTTTTCGTTCTTTTCGAAGGAATTGGGGAGTCCGTAGGGCTTCCAACTCTTCGGAGTGATTTAGAAGGTGATTCAGCACGGGGTGATTCATATTCTGAAAAAAGATCGGTCTGTTTGATCTACTCAGTTTTCCAAAAACTGCACCGAGATATCAGAATTTGTAGGTATTTAGACATTTATAAAATATTTTCATTTTAATAATTGCTGCCTAATCCACGACTGTGTCCACGATGTTAAGTTGGTTTTGTCAATTTTTATGAAATGTGAAGAGGAAACTTCGATGGAATTTACTAGTCAATATCTTTTCATATAGAAATATATAATATAATTATTAATAAAGAAATAAAATTATCATTGCAGTTAAAAAACAAACTTTCAGTGTAAACAATAATTTTAAATCTATATACCTAGGTAGACCTCGATATAAACCTTACGTTAGGGTTTTAAGTGGAATCAAAAATAAACTAGGGTGAAAACCTAAAATAGTCTAACATTTTTTGAGGAGAAAGTTTTTTCGTATTTAAATTTTGTATGATACCTACTTGGCGTACCTAGGTGTTTCCAAAAAAATGGATCTCAAATGACTCAAGTTATCAAAATTTGACCCGTTTTGAGGTGAGGTTATTTCTTGGTTAAATTAAAACGAATAGGTATGTAAGTACTGTGCGTAATAATTATAAAATTTTCATAAAAAAATCAAAAGAAAAGAGACTTACCTGGTAAATTCAATGATGGAACTGCAGTTACTTTCAGACCTCTATTACCTGGTACAATATCTTCAGGACAAAAATGGTCCTCACAAACAACAAATGTATTATAAATTTCATAGTTGAAAGGTTTAATCTTCTCAACCCAGGCATTGAACATCTCCGGAAATCTTTTTGGGAATCTATGTCTTTTAGCCGTTTGATTTCGGCAAAGAGGGTATACAGGGTGTCCCAGCAAGGGTGGCCACCGGCCATATCTCGGAAACTACTGGACCTAAAAGTTCAGGAAAAAAAGTATGATCACTAAAGTGGCCACGAGAAAATGCTGGAAAATATTTTTAACTTCGAAATTTTTCCGCTAGGGGGCGCAATCAAAGCTTAAATATTAAAATTCGACATTTCTCCGGAAATTCTCAGATTGAGGTATATCTTTATCAACATGGTTAGAAAGCCTAGACAATTTCACGTCTTTTTGGTACAGGCCTCATTGGCGTACCGATCTTCGTGTGAGTAGGGGAAGGTAGTGAAAGTGTAATTGTTCAAGTGGCTGTAACTCATAAACGACTTGTCCGATTTTGTTGCGTATAGGCTTGTTGGAAGATAAATGTGAGTACTTTCGTGTATCGTATCCAGTGATGCGTAATTGTCTCCAAAAAAGTTGCTAGAAGGCGTAATTTGAATTAAAAACTGTTATTTTCGTTTCACCGCAAAAATTTAAATGGTACGGTATAATTCTGATAACAGAATCGAAATGAAGATTAAGTTTACAAGAAAAAACCTTTAAAAAAAAAAAAAAAAAAAAAAAAACCTTAAAAACCTTAAAACATTAAATTTTACATAATTTGGACTAGTCATTATCATCAGAATTATATCATACCATTTAAATTTTTGCGGTAAAATGAAAAACACTGTTTTTAATTCAAGTTACCCCTTCTAGCAACTTTTCTGGAGACAATCACGCATCACTGGATACGATATACGAAAGTACTCACATTTATCTTCCAAACAAGCCTATACGCAACAAAATCGGACAAGTCGTTTATAAGTTACAGCCACTTGAACAATTACACTTTCACTACCTTCCCCTACTCACACGAAGATCGGTACGCCAATGAGCCCTGTACCAAAAAGACGTGAAATTGTCTAGGTTTTCTAACCATGTTAATAAAGATATACCTCAATCTAAGAATTTCCGGAGAAATGTCGAATTTTAATATTTAAGCTTTGATTGCGCCCCTTAGCGGCAAAATTTCGAAGTTAAAAATATTTTCCAGCATTTTCTCGTGGCCACTTTAGTGATCATATTTTTTTTCCTGAACTTTTAGGTCCAGTAGTTTCCGAGATATGGCCGGTGGCCACCCTTGCTGGGACACCCTGTATAATATTAGTCTATGAGAGGGACACAACAAGCTTTAGGGGCCTGTGGATGGCAGCGAGCAGCGACGCGTCAGTCGGCGTCAGATATGATCCGAGTAGGTTCGACATGATCTAAATCGTCACGTGATTAGGAGGTGGCTTTAATCACATAAAGTCACGGAGTAGATATCAAGCTGAAGAACATTGGCGCCTCCTTATGCCTGTATTCCCGAAGCTCAACAGTTTTTGGCGGGAACGCCGAGCTGGCAATACTAAGTTATATTAGTTTACTGTGGACATGGACATTGACATCGCAATTCTGAGCACTTATTGTATTACAAATCAATTTTGTTTTCTTCTTCCTGCATAGTATGTAGGTTCTCTATTTTGAAACTGATTTGGGGAAGTGAGTGAGATAAATTGAGAAAACGTTTAGGCATGAATTTTGAAGCATCACAACTATAAGTGCGCGACGGAATACAAGAACTAAGTGGTCCTGCATAGTATGTAGGTTCTCTATTTTGAAACTGAATTGGGAGAAGTGAGTGAGATAAATTGAGAAAACGTTTAGGCATGAATTTCAAAGCATCACAACTATAAGTGCGCGACGGAATACAAGAACTAAGTGGAAAATTTGGTTGCCTTTCTCTCTTCAGTCCATTTCATTAGGGAAGGTCTGGTGGCATCATGCGTAGTCAGAATCGAGTCCAATGGTCAGAACTCGATTCGGGTCCATGTGGACTGTTCCAAGCAATGTGGCGCCAATCAAGGGTTTTGTTTGGTCAACTCATCGTTTAGGTGATCTGCTTCGTGGGCGACGTCAATTCATTTTTCCCTCCCTAAATAAGACGTTCAATCGAGTCGTCTCTTCGGTCAATGTGGCCAAACTATCGGAGGAAAGACTGGCTGACGCTTGTGAATAGACGTGTCTGAATGTTTGATTCGTTAAGTATGGAGTCATTTCTGCAATTCAAAGTCCAGGATATTCGCAACATGTGTCTATATGCCCACATTCCAAAAGCATCCATTCTTCGCCTTCTGCCCCCTTTATATTCCAGGTTGCAGCAGTGATGAAGTTCATAGAACATTACATCTGGATGCCAAATTTTGATTATAATTCTATTTGTGAGTGATTCAGTTATTGGCCCTGAGAGATGGAAGACTAACGGATTGACATTTTTTCTTGGCCGATTGTGGATAAGAAACGTTTTGGTGAGGAAGTTATTGGAGTACTGTGGCGTATCAGAAAGTCAAATAAAGGTCGATCCAGATCCAAGAAGTATCTTGTTGGTGATGCTTGAGCCAACACGAGTGTTTATCATTGGCGAGGTCATTCCGCGCATCGAGAATTGCATCTAATAGTTCTGCCTGATTCTGAGCTGGGGCCTCCAGCTTCTTTGGTATCGTAGAAATAATTTTTACCAAAAGTCCCCACACATTCTCCATCGGATGTAGATCTGGATATCTAGTCATCAAGTTAATTAGTTCTTCCTACCGACCATAGGTCCCTCACTGAGGCTTCTAAGTATTTGTGTTTTCACAAAAGTGGATTATTACTGCAACTGAAAAAACTTGACGTTTACCTACTTGTCACCTTCATATACTGCTCAAACCAAACCCATGTGCAAGTTAGTGTATATCAAAAGCTATTCTGAAAAAATGCATAACTATTTTTTAAAAACGTTCATTTTATAATGTCCAAAAACTATATCCTGGACAAATGGATCCTAACTATGCATATTTTTCAGTTTATAACTTTTGATAAGACATGTGAATCAATGTTTAAATTAAATTTCGAATGTTGAGTCTATGAAATGCAAACCACAAAATTTAGGATTTGTACACCCAGTTGTGCTTTGGTTTTGTTGTTCAAAATCGGATTTTTGACACGCTGAACTAATTTTTCTAAAACAGTGGAAGAATTTTCATTGGAAAGGATGTGAATTGTGTTTTGTTAAAAATATCCACACATCCAGGGGACGATACATTCCTCAAAGAACTCACGATAAGCTTGCATTATAGTCCAATCCAAGGTTCAAACACAAATTTCAAGATGATTTAGGTACTGAAAATTAGAAACTTACGGCACAAAATCCAAATTACACGTAAAATGACAATGACGTCTAGGGTAAGGGATTGGTTATTTATGGCAACCGTTGTAAAGGAAAACCTCCGTCTCTAGCGCCATCCAACGGGTAGTCCTCAAAACAAATCCGACTTGATTTTCTGGTTGACTAAAACTTTATTCACATTGGCTGCCATTCAAGTTTCCTATATATTTTGAGTGCTATGTGGGAGATAGTGCCTTGAGTTGCAGGTGCTTTTGAATCCCAGAATATCGTATAGAAAAGAAAGTTCATAATGCGATGATAAAACCAAAATAGAATCATTTTTACGCAGGTACTGATTGCTCGAGTATATGTTTATTTCCAGCTACCTCGTCACCAACGCGGTATACAGTGTGTCCAAGATAAGAATGTCTATCATAGGGATCTTGGAAACCGTAGGAGATACAAAGATGGTTAAATAAGAGAAAAGTTGCGCATTCTCAAGCCTAACAATATGCCGTTTAGAAAAATAAAAAAACCCGAGCAGTTTCGGATATACAGTGTGACCCATTCAGAATGGAAACACCCCTGTGAAATTTCAGGTTATTAACCGATTTCAACCATTTTTTTTTAATTGTCAAGTTTTGAAGGGACTACTACAGGACAAATTTTGAAATGTTCATTTTAATTCTTGGGGCATATTACGGTACTTCTTCGTGGTAGAAAATTGCGAATTTTATTAGCGATTTTTTTATTACATAAATGAATACGCCATTGGATTTGGAGTGCTTCCTGTAGTAGCTGTGACCAAAATCCCGAAAAAATATATTTATTAACAACAAAGTTACGACAACTTGAAATTCGCACATTTTCCAAGTCAACGGTCACAAAAGAACATCCTGCATCAACAGTTGCCATGGAGTTGGAGTTACTTGTTGCCACTACTTAGTGTTAATGTAAAATTACCTATTTATCGGTAAGAATATTTATATTTAATCATAGTGTGTTCGATTTTTTTTTTCATTTTTTTTTTTTGATTTTTCAAAGAAAACAATATTGAACCTATCAAACCAAAATTTTATTATTTTTAATTAAAAAAGTCCACTAGTTCTATATTGTAATGCAAATGTTATTCTGTGAATTTCATCAGATGTTATGTTATTTTGAACATATCGTTATTCAATTTGTAGTTCATTGATACAGGTAATAAAACAAATTCAATTTCCATGGCAACTGTTGATGCAAGGATTTTTTTGTGACCATTAGTTTAGAGAGTTTATGAAGTTCAAGTTGTCGTAGCTTTGATTTTATTAAATATATTTTGTTGAAATTCTGGTCTAAGCCATTTGGAGGCTCTCTGAATCCAGTGGCATAGTGATTTATTTGATAAAAAATCGCTAATAAAAATTCGATATTTTCTATCACGAAAAAGTAGTGTAATATACCTTGAAAATTGAAATAAACATTTCAAAATTTGTCCTGTAGTAGACCCTTCAAAACTTGACATTTCAAAACAAAAATGGTTAAAATCGGTTGATAACCTGAAATTTTACAGGGGTATTTCCATTCTAAATGGGTCACACTGTATGTCTGAAAAAACAAAAGTTGCCGATTTTGTCTTTTTTGTCTCACGTTATTTAGAGAGATATGTAAAAACAAAAGACACTTTCTCATGTCCACTTTTCAAGGTCCACAAAACAGCGTTGAGAGATTTTCCGTACAACGTTTCGTTTCGGAGAAAACATCATCATCTTTATTTTTTCATATGGCGCATAAAAAAAGTATATCCTGTAATAAATAGCATATTCTACTACGAATACAACGATGTATGACACAATATGATTCTACAATATTCAAATTGGAAAAAATGGGTTTTATTGAATTCCAAATGTTTTGGTGTAGTAGGCGGTGAAATGATGGCGCTGAGTATGGTGTAGTAGGACATTATCAATCATGTCTCGAAATATTAGATTAAAATCACGTTATTGACGATTTAAAAACATTATTCAAATACGTATGTGGGTCACTTCATATGTTAATCAATTAAACAAATTAGAACTACTTACTACTTACTAGAAACCAAAAAATTACCGTTATTCTCCAAACACAGATAACACCTTCTAACTGTCAAATTTAAAACACTTTTTAAAATATCAGGTGTAATGCTCTCGAACTCTTCAACAACTATTCTCCTCAGCTGATCCTCAGATTCGAAAACACGGCTGTAAACATAATTAAACATCAATACCGCCAGAGAAAATAATCGAGCGGAGTTAAGTCCGGCGAATGAGGGGGCCACGGAACAGTTGAATGTGTACCTATCCATTTTCCCGGAAATCTGTTCGATAGATACTCGCGCATGATTAGGGCATTGTGCGCGGGCGCACAATCTTGCTGAAACCAACAATCTCTAACCTTTGCAAGCGGTAAGTTGTTCAAGAATATTTCCTAATCGCGTTCCAATAGGTTGCGATAATGCTCCAAAGTAAGGGAATTTTTGTAAAAAAAGGACCTATTTAATTTGTTTTAAAAATCCCAACCCACATATTAAAATCAAAACGGTGCTGATGTCTAGCCATCAGGTGTACTCGGAGATTGTCCCTTGACCAATAATGGGTATTTTTCCGGTTAAAGATTCCTTTATTTGTAACCATACTCTCGTCCGACCAGATAATCCTTTGGGGAAATGTTTCATATTCCTGACACTTTCTGGTGTACCATTCACAACATGTTCTTCGCCTTTCCTCGTCACCAGGTCTAAGGCCTTGAGAGATACTGGATTTGAACGGGTGGAATTTCTGTTTTCTCAAAATGAAATGGGCAGTAGATTTCGGTATTCCAATGGTGTTGTCAATTTTTCTAAGAGATATTTCCGGATTCTTGTTTACAGCTAATACTACATTATTCTCTTTTTCTTCATTAAAGGGCTTATTTCTCGACAATACTTGTTTCTTAAACGCACCATACTGCTTAAGATTCGAAGCCGATCATCCAAACATTTTTGTACTGGGTTGTTTTCTCTCTGGATACTTATTTGAATACATACGACCAGCTTCAACAGCGTTGCTATGGCATAGGATATAACATTTCAACACATCAAACTTTTCCTCAGGTAAAAAGTTACCTTCCATTTTGTTACACAAAAAAACTGTGACAACAAGACGCAAAAACAATGTTTAAAAATACTAAGTATTTGTCAATCATATGACAATGAGATTATTTGTTCTCTCAGTGCCATCTTTTCATCGCCTACTACACCAAAACATTCGGAATTCAATAAAAACCCATTTTTTCCCAATTTGAGCATTGCGTGTTATACATCGTTGTATTTGTGGTAAAATATGCTATTTTGTAGAGCATGAAAACTGGCCATGAGAAAGTGTCTTTTGTTTTTCCATATCTCTCTGAATAACGTAAGAAAAAATAAAAACGAAATCGGCAAATTTGGTTTTTTTAGGCATATCCCCGAAACTACTCAGAATTTTGAAATTTTCTAAACGGCATATCCGTATCTTTTACGGTTTACAAGATCCCCATGATAGACATCTTTATCTTGGACACACTGTATACTTTCACTTAATACAAGCTTACTCAACCTAACTTAAACACATTCAAACCAGGTCCATTTTGATTGGGTAGGGTGAGTTTTTGTTTGGTGACAATTGATGTCGCTTCAGTATCCGAGAACATATTATTCAAACCTCCAAACTAACCTCAGCTCAAAACTGATATTAGGAGAGTTGCACCACTCTCACAAATGTAACTCGTAGCATTCATCACGGCTCTGAACCAACCTTCTGTTCAACATGTTTGTTTATGTTCACCTCTATCTCAGCCAATATCTATTGAACAAAAAACATCAGATGAGCAAATATGATTTTGGTATGATCATTCAAAATCCTATACTAAACAAAGCGAAAGAGCAACAGAAATGTGGAATTCCCACAAAAATTGGTATTGTTCAAATGGAAAACCATGGTATTTCATTTTCTAGATCGTTGGGGCTTTCTTCTGATCTCGAGTCATTTCGTCATTAATTGATTCATTTTTAGTCGATTTATCCAAGTCCTTTGAGATAAAATGATAAAATTTCACTCAATCACTGAACTCTATATGAACATTTTTGATGTTTTAAATAAAAAAGTTATACCTTAACTTCAATAGACTGCGTTTTCAAAATGCTATTCGTTTGTTAAACTAGAATAAGTCTTCTGATGCTTTAAAAGACTCACTTGAATTCAATTTTCTTCACTAAATTCTCTGAAGTATAATGCTGATGAGTCAACTACCTTCATAATCGGTACATTATAGCTTGCTCGTCAATCTAGTTTGTAAGGGATCCAAAATTCCAGTGCAAATCTGTTTCGCTGTTCATATTAGAAAAAAAAATCCTAGACCGAGATCTTCCTTATCCGCATACCGTGTCCGAAACCGCTCAACCAGCCTCGTCTATGCATTTTAGTAAACACAAGTGTACACTTCTCAATCTCTGTTGCGGACACTTGAGCCCTGGATTCAACTTGATCCAAACTAACTTGACGCTCACGATTGATGCCAGTATTTATTGGTTCGTTTAATTCACATCACTGTATGCAAAGCTCACTGCGTTTCGAGACAGATTTATTATACTCACGTGTTGTGGTAGAGGAAGTACAATGCCCATATTTTTTCATATAAAAGTGTCTTTTTTGGAATCGATATAACGTTTTGACCGAGCTGGTGATGATTCCGTTTATAATTGGAAATCTGATAAGGTCCTATGAAGTATGATTTGCACAAGGGATAAAACCGGCTTTGGTTGCGCGGATGCTCTATCAATCAGATCAATATTTCATCAGAGCATTGTCAAAAACTAGAACCACGATATACTCAAAATATGTCTCTTCTTATTCTCTCTTTTTCGATGTTTATAATCTCTGCTCAAGATATTATGATGAGGGTACTAAATAGCTTCCACATTATTTGATGTACTCATCATATTGTCCTCTAGAAAATTGATCAATGAGACAGACAAACTTGCCCGAATCCATATATCTCAAGACTATAAAGAGCCAAATTTGACTTGAAATATTTAAACTTATAACCAACACTAAAAATGGTGATTTTGAAAAAAAAACATGCATTCAAAATCCGTTTCGATAGAAGCAATCCAAAAAACGTGGACTTTTATCCAATGTGTCAATACACGCTTAAATACAATCTGTACTTGGATATAATCTGTAAATGTGTACTAACACTCCAGATTGAATGTGCACTAATTGACATATTTTTGCTGATGGAAACGAGTAAGGTATTGGCATGTCATTTTAGATTTGGTATCAAAATGCAAAATGTCTCTGGAAGCACATTTTATAAAGTGCACTATGCTCTCACATCCGGCTTTTGATATGGTAATTAGTGAGCTGTGGAAAGGCTTTAGATAATTTTCATGTATAGCATGTTTTTTTTTTTTTAATTCATGACTTGGTATCCCTTCATGCACCCTTGAAATGAAACATTTATATTTTATTAGACGATTCCGGCTCGTTTGGTTGATTTACATTTTGGTTAACCAAACGGTAACTGCAACGTCATGGTGATGACGTCATGACCAACATTTTACCGAAATCGTTTGGTAGGTGTTTGGTCAAAACTGTCAAAAGCAAAGTGTTTATATAACCCAACTCTTTTGTTTATGTTTATGTTAAGTTACAGCGCTATTTGAGTTTACTCAAACAATGGTTACAGGCATAGATAAAAAATATATAAGTATGTTACAGGTTAGTTTATTTCTACTTAGTTCATCTGTCCTATTTGGTATGAGGTTAAAACTTGAAGCTTGTTTGGTGCTTGAAGCTTGTTTGGTAAAAAGATTGTGGCCGCACTGGCCGCATTACTCAAAATGCCCAAAAGAAAAGCAACTATGGTTTTGGCTGTTTTGGAATTATTTTATAAACGTCTCCGATTCACCCATTTCCTTCTTCTATTTCCTTGGCTATTTCCACACTTAAGATTGAAGAGAAAAATGATTGACGTGAATATAGTCGTAGAACAACACTGACAAAAGACTAAAGTCCAATTAACAGCAAACCAATTTAAAGATCAGATAGAACATAAACAATCACAACCACTGAAGCACAGACTGAAATTTGAATGAAACTGGGCGATTTGTTATTTGTTTGGTAATTATTGCTTACACGGTTTCCAGCTATTTTTTGATTTTTTCAAAATTTTCTTATATAGGCGGAGAGAAGTTTTTTTTAGGTTAGGTCAGGTTAGTTTGGGTTAGTCTGGGTTAGATTTGGTAAGTTTGAGTTTGGTTTTTCTGTCATGAATGGATGGTCCCTAATACGTTATTTATAATAAAAATTGAATAACATAGTTTTTTTTCCTCCGCCAATGAATTTGCAATCCCTGAAGACACTAGAAATGTGTCCATACCAGAAAATTTGAAAATCGTCGAAAAATAGCAGAAAACCGTATAAGCAATTGTTACCATTTGTTCATTCACGTCATTCACTTGATCATTCACGATCAACTTATCCACTACTCCTGAGCAAGAGAAAAGTAGTATAGACAAAGATACCATTATACCAAACCAAAGAACCGTGCTGCAAACCGCGGTAGGCATTTTGACAGACCAAAACACATACCAAACTTGATGTGATGTCATCATTTTAGGATCCGAAATTGGTTGGTGGGTGTTTGACGGACCAAAGCATGTACCAAACGACCCGAAATCGACTATTGTATAAATTTATTTCTACAACTTGAAATTTTTGTCGATTTTTGATATGACAACCACAATACCTGTTTTCAGTTAACTGGGTTTATTAAAAACGACAATGCTTCATGAAAAATAACCAGAGTGAAAAAGTTTTGATTCTGACTTGTTGAAAGGGTGCATAAAGCCATTGGAACACCTTGATTGATCTCCAACTACAGTTAACTTATGAATGTTCCTGGTATATTTACAACGTTTATCTACCAAATATGGTATTTTTGAGTAATTGTATAACTGAGGCAATATTGTTTTTGAAATCCAAAACTTCACTTGGGCCTATAACTTCTCAGGAATGCGGAATATAGACAAGTTAGTTCAATCAAGATATTCTGGGTTCCCCTACGTGCCTGTGTTGGTTCTTATGTGGGAGACCCTGTGTACCAATGATTTTTTATTGTCTACATATTAGGAATTATGCTTGAATTATTAAACAAAGTGTCTCTAAATTGTGCGGAAAAAACTCTACCCTATATCCCAGAGGTCAAAGTATGTCAATTTGCCGCAATTTGTCCAAAATTGCCCCGTTTCCAAAATACAGGGTGGTCAACCCAAACTAACCCCCGTATATAGATTTTCAAAGCAATATGTGAAAAAGTCTTCAAAATAATGAGAAAAAACGATTTTTAATTTTAAACTTGATCTCCCTGTATCTTGGAAACGGTGCAATTTTGTACTGAGATAAATTGCGGTGAATCGACATATTTTGCAAATTCCTCAGATCGATCGTTAAAAAACTTATAACGTGTGATATGCGACATATACAGGGTGTCCTGAAATCAGACGTCAATATTTGAACCACGTATTCTACACCCTAAAATAATGATGAAACTTCATATGAACTTGCTCCACAACCCTTTGTTTTCAAGAAATAGAGTGTTGAAAGTAGAGACGTCATGACGGCTTTTCCTAAATATTTTCAAAACCTGTTAAGATGATTGAAAAAAAAAATTGTGTCACAATCGCCCTCCCAATGAGTGCTTTGACAATAAGAAGGCAGTTTTTCTCTTGAATCTATTGGAAAAAATTCTCACAGTATGAAATAGACTAATGTACAATACACAGCCGTTAAACTACTCGTCTAAAAATTTTACACATGTTGATTCGTGATTTAAAAAGTCATTCACCGGCTTAGTTTGGGAAAGTTTGGGTTAGTTAAGGCGATCACTTTGTTTTTTGATCAATTTGATGTCTGGCCAAGTGTTTTAGTGGTTTTCGGAAATAAGTGGAAAAGATTATCGATTCAATTATTGTCGATGACAGACTTCCTGAATTTACCGTTGATAGTATTCTACGTTATTACTATCAACGGTCAATTCAGGAAGTCAGTCATCGACAATAATTGAACTGATAATCTTTTCCACTTATTTCCGATAACCACTAAAACACTTGGCCAGACATAAAATTGATCGAAAAACTAAGTGATCGCCTACACAATTCCCTACGCAGCAATTGACGCAAATTAAGGGACATTTATAGTTCCAAAGTGACAAATTTGACATTACCAAAATCTTGTAACCCCTATTAAGGCAAATCGAAACGATTTGCTCCAATTTCCTTCGTTCCGATCACTATTTCCATAGTTTCCAGCTACGCTTGGCAAATCGGTGAGACGATGTAAGGAGAATTGCGGAAATCGATTGATATATTGTCAACAGCTTCAAAGGACTGATAATTTGTTTTTCTTTATTTTATGACAAGATCCGACATATTATGATTCCGTGGAATCAAGAAACCTCCCAGGCGCTTGACTTGACTTTGAATAAATTGAATCTTCCACAAACTACAGTCAATCTCCAGTTTCGCAGAGATGATATACTGCTTTCCGATGTCAAACGGAAGATTACCCCACAGCCGTAATAAATATTGGAGGTTATATCTACGGCTCTGTAACAGCCTTTTGTTTAATATTGGATAGCAGTGAAATAACATTTTTTTAAGGGGTACCTACATCTCAAACATTCCCAACATCTGTTTGTGTTTGCAGACTGACGGGTGAAATGTGATCTGAGGAAAAAACTTAATAATAAAAAACCAAGTTCCCCAACAAAAATATACAGGGTGTCCGGGAAAATGTGGGAGATCTCTCGGATTCAGATAGAACATTAGAAAATAAGATGACAAGTTCCCATAAATTTTTTCCCTAGCGGCCCTCCCTACGGAGATACGGCCCCCTAAAGGACCCCACTGGAAATCGGTTTTTCTTGAATAACTTTTAAACGACTCAATATAATTCAATGAAAACTTGATATGATAAACAGTAGTAAGGACCTCTCAAAATACTCCCCTCAAAACATAATTAGCTTGTTTAGTTTACCAGGGACGGACTAGATTGTACATTTTAACGCTCAAATTTTTAACACCCTGTATGATAAGGAGTTAAAAAAAATAAATTTGGATACCTTGAACATTAAGCTAAAGAAAAGGTACTCTTGTTAATTGTCGATAAAATGAACCATTTTCGAGAAAAAACAATTTTTATTAAACAAAACCTCGAAAAAAGCCATGACGAAGTGGTAATCTTGACGAAATTGTGAACCTAACGCTAGGAAAAAAATTTATGGGAACTTGTTATCTTATTTTTTAATATTCTATCAGAATCCGAGAGATCTCCCACATTTTCCCGGACACCCTGTATATTCTTATGAGACTACTAGCTGAAAACCCGCGACTCCCCTCGCCTGTCTGTAAGTTTATATCATAAAATAATACACTTGCGATCAAATAGTCTTTAAAAACATAAGGTTATATTCCAAAAAAACCCGAACTAACTCAAACAGTCACCCAATGCAATATTAGTATCCTACTTACCGTTTCTCATTAACATTCACCACACAACGCAAATATTTATTTAAAGTGAACGTGGTTTGATGTTTTGTACGTACCAAAAGAGCATGATTTAATGTCAAGTGAAATCACTGACATCAATTGAAAGGAAATGTCCTCGGAAATGATGATTGCTGGCAAATGTCATTTTACATCAAACATTTGAGTACAGATCTTAATTTCTGAAAATCGGCTATGAGTTGACAGATAAAACCACGCTCTTAGAATATATCCGGATTAAACTAATGACTCTGCAAATTTTCATTCAACTTCTTTTGGTGGTTCTTGAGTCCATAGAACACAAACAGGAAGATTTCCATTTTTATATAGTAGAAGATGACAACCATAAAAACCAACCAAACAGCGTCACTGCGCAATAGATACGAGTTCCGCTCGTGAGGCTGACATACCGTGATTAGGTGTATGAAGTTTCGTACAATACTTCTTTATCATTGTTTTATCAATGGAACACTGGAGAAACAAAGCTGTATACTCATATTCTTAGAAATTTAGGAATAAAATCACTTGAGTGGTTGTGAACAATAAACAACACTTCCGTCCCAGGATGCCTGGATTTCAGGTTTCAGCTCCCGTTGTGTTGTTATTTGATGTCACGTTTGGTGATCGTTCAATAAAAAAATTATTTGGTTGAAATGTTATTGTGGCAGAGTAATCATTTTTCATGAAAAATTGAACAAAAAAGTACTATAGCGGGCTTTCCACTTATGCAACTACGCATGCAATACAGACCCGTGCAACGGTTGCATGCGTAGAGGCACGTGAACGCAAGCAAAAGGCATGTCAAAAATAGTTACGCACGAGGCAGTTGCAAGTGGACGCAAGTCTTTCGATCTGGTAGCGGGAGACACGTGCATCTATCTGCCTCTCGAACGTTTTTTTGAAGAATAATATTCACAGTACAAATATCGTTTCTCCTTCAAAATCCAGTTTTGTATGTCTAGGCGAAAAATTGAGTGGTCGAATGAAAAGAATATCGAGTTCGTTGAGGATTACCTCAATTTTACTTGACTTCGGAAGGCACCTGACAATAATTACAAAGACAAATTCAAACGAAGTGATGCTTAACAATTTCTTGCGGATAAATATAATCTGCCTGCAAAAAAAGAAGTTGTGGTTACAATTATTGCTACTCCAGCAGCAATGGCAACAATTTCTAATTCATTCGACATTGGTAAAAACACGAAAACACAACTAACATCAAATCAAAACTCCTGTTATGTGTGAAAAATATATATACATGGAAACAGCATCAGGCAAGCACAGTTGCATGCGTTTGTTCTTGACATGTTACATGCGTAGTTACATGCGTGGTTGCATGCGTAGTTGCATAAGTGGAAAGCCCGCTTAGGATGATGGTTTATTTTATTGGATGTTCTAGTTTTTTACCAGCTGTAGAAAAAATTACTAAGGAACCGGGAAGTGAGCTATATTTTGTGATATATCATTTCATTGCAACTTTAAGGTAGATTCCAACAAGTGAAGCTTTTTTCATGGCCGCCAGTGCCGTACGAAATTGAAAGTTACTTTTTGTATGCCATTTACGGAAAAATGCACATCATGCCTTCAGATTTCTCTCCAAAAAATTCCAATACAATGGAAAAGTTCCCTTTGCATATTTCAAAGCAGAACGCTAGTATTCGGGAAAAATTAAAATCTGATTTTTTTTCCCGCAATTTCACTAAAACTATCGCGGTTGGCCTTGGTATGGATCCTTAATCATGATTAAAATAGAAATAACCCTCCAAACGCACCTGTTGCTCTTTAAGTGACGGAAATTCCAATAGAGAGTATCGGATTTGGGACACACTATACACGGTGTCCACTCTGCAGTATCCCACCACTGTAACATTTTTGTTTATTAACCGATTTTCCATTGTTTGTTAGGTCTCGTCAAACACTTTTTGAACATCATACCAAATCAGTCCCAGGGACGTACTTTTGGGTGATTATGGGGGTTCAATCTCTCAATCAGAATGACCAAAAACCTCCCTGTTCACATCAAAGAAAAAATAATGTTACTGTTTTGGTTATTTTTTTATGTTAATTTGTTAATTAAATACTTATACTTCTCATTGAGTCTTCCTGTACGTTCTAATCAATAAAATTTTAATAAAATCCCAGAATGTGTGTTTTAAACAAAAAATCATCGATCCCTAATACAGGGTGGGCGACTTCAGAGTGGACACACCGTATATGTAGTACATGTTTTTTTCTGAATTATTAATCGTTCTAGCAAATTCATCAATCTAGAAAGATTCAAAGTAACAAGTGCACAGAATCTGATTCCTATTTCTGGATAGAATGTCAAAGGATAGGAGATGCCATTGTACGTATTTATGTCGGCCAGGCTAGATTGCAAATATAAAGCTAGCTCAAGAATGAAATGCAAAAACAATTTGGGTCCGGCATGTTAAACCGGAGTTTTGTTAAATTCTAATTATCCTACTGGTAAGGTACAGGATTTTTCCATATAATTTGCCACCCCCTTAGAAACTCCATTTCCATAGACCAAAAAAAAAATATTTGATCGAAAGTGATTTGATGATTTCTCCTGATGATTTTATAATAACTAGGCGAGAAAAACATATCACTATTGAAAATCAGGAAAGTGAGGGGGAGTTTGATTTTTTCAGACGGAATACCTTCCATTTTATTACAGATTCAAGATCTCATTTTCCTCTTTTCAAAAATATATAGTTTGTCTATCTTTGGACTTGTAGTTGTTGGGTTATTTCACTTTCAATAACTTGCAATGCGGGGAATAACAAGCTATATTATCGCAACTGCCATGGATCACCAAGGGAAATAGCAATTGTTTTTCATATCAAGTACTTTTCTGTCATCAAATATTTTGTTTCCTTTAGTTTTCCATGGTTTCATAATGGTTGCGATGAATTATAGCATTATTCGCCAGCATTGTAACTTTACACTATATTATTCAAAGTCACATAACTCAAAAAGGACGAGTCCAAACAAAGGCAAACCATATATTTTTGAAAAGAGGAAAATGAGATCTTGAATCAGTCATAAGTCACATTTTCCTGATATTATGTTCTTTCCCATGGTTATTATAAAAAATCATTTGAAAAAATCATGAAACTATCATTTGAACAATTTTCTTGTATCTTTGTAAATAGAGATTCTGAAGGGGTGGCAATTTATAAGGAAAAATTTTGTACACAAATCAGAGATTTCCAAGACTTGTAAGAAGTGTATATGTCACAGTAGAACCTGGTAATCAGTAAAAGCTAACTGTTACTAGGAAAAGTAAGCTTTTCCTGATTTGGAAACATTTAGCTAGTGAAAGTTGAATTCAATCGACTTCATCATACTTTTACTAGTAATTGTTAGCATTCACGTAACTTTTCTAGTGAAAGCTGTTAAACCGAAAATTATTATCGTAATTATAAATATCCTTTTTGGTCCGAATTGGAATTCGCCGACAGATAAGACGCTCTGGAAAATACGAGAGTTATGAATCGCAGGTGTACAATGTGAACATTGTTCAGATACCGTATTATAGAAAATACTTAAGTATTTTCAGTAGGGGTTAGTTTGGGTTAGTTTGGGTTCGTCTGGGTTAGTTTGGGTCAGTTTGAGTTTGGCAAAAATTTTGATGTCACGTGAGCGATGATAAGTTTCAAAAAGAACTTTTCCTAACTGCTTTCAGTAAAAGTTGATTTGATAAAGTTTCTCCGAATCACTAGTGAAAGTGTACAATATTCTTCAAACTTTAACATTTCCTAACGGAGCAAGTATTTGCTAGCATCAACTAGTAAAAGCTAGCTTTCACTGAATTACTTACATTTACTGTAACATATAGGGTGAGTCCCTAACTTGGAATAAATTCAGTAGATCAAAGACAGTTTTTTTTTGGATACGTCGATCAGTAGGTGTTTCGCTTTTTGATCTTCGAACATTCTATACAGGGTGTCCTGGATTTGAGATATAACTATTTTTTTGGATGTCAACCCCATTTCTTTTTTCTTGAAGGGCAAATCAAGTTACACATGCATGCCAAATTTCAATTATTTTTTTTCTTTCTCTTTTTAGACGATGACGTCATATCTCAAATTTAGGACACCTGTATAACAGTTCCTCCTCAGAAAAAGAGCGCAATTTAAAATACTGATCCACTTGTCCAAGTATACTTACAAAAAAAACTTCCCTTGTTTTTGGTACTGAATTTATTCCAAGTTAGAGACTCACCCTGTATACAATAACATGTGTTATACTTGGACTTCAAATTTTGAAGATCACATTAAACACGAAGTGTCATCACAAAGATTAAGTAGCAAGAAGTAGATCTTTAGTGGAGTTAAATAGTAAGGATATTGGGGGTGATATATGAGGTTTTGCAAAAAATCAAAATTTCTGTGTGTATGCCATTCCATGGAATATTAAATTAGGGCGATACAATATGGTTTGTTATTATAGTAATGTTAATATCTCCAGATATTTTTGCAAGCTTTTGAATTCAAGCCCGTTGTCATAAGATACGCCAACAAACATCAAGGATCGGGAACGAAATGTTTGGAATGCTATAGCTTTGCTTTGGATTGAAGGATTCCTACAATTTTTTTAAAGTTGGAAACCTCATTCACTATAGTAAAAAATATGGAAAAAAAATAAATAAAACGAAATAAAGATCATAATTCTCATTACTCGTGGTGCGCGTGGTCACATATTCAAACTAAATTCAAGTCTAGTTTTGGAGTTTATAAAATCATAAACAATGACTATCGTGAAAAAAACGATTGAACAGTATTTTTGATTACAAAAGATGAGTATTATATCATTTAATTTTCCATTTAGAGGCTTCGAATCATGAACCTACAAAGTGAAAGCATGAGAAACCTATAACCCTGTAACACCCCGAATGTTCTTTTTCAAACTAGATTCATCCGGTCTAAAATTTTACTCAATGCAAGCATTTTTTGTGGAATGCGCAAATTTTTCATCACATTACCTTTTGGAACAATTCAAGTTTTATTAGGTAGGTAAGATATCAAACTGGGCAACCCAATAACTATTTTTGAAAAAAAACGGTATCAAAAACGATATCTGAATTTTCAAAAAATACAAAAAATCTACATATTTCGCCCTCTTGTGAAAGACGTATAATCCGTTGAATCAAAAAAATAGATAGTGAATTAACCAAATTGAACCTTTCTGAGATCATATCTGACAATCTCCGTTTGATATAATTAAACAGAAATCCCTAATACCTTTCACAAAATCGCATGTAATTCACAAAAAATTGCCTCCGTCTTCGAACAAATTCTACTCACTCCCATCTCTTTTGAGGCGCAATGTTTACTTAGTTTGGTTTCCAGCGTGATGAATACCTACTGTCTGTTTTCATCACGTCCGCCCGCTTATTTTGCTAGCAGTGCTTTTTGGAGCGGATGAATCCCCTTGATCGAGATCTTGATTGGAATTGGTGAGCACAGACAGAGCATACCCAAGATGTTAAACTGGCTTCACTTACCGTCTTGGGTCCACATTCTCAATTCCTTCTAGTCTTGAGAATAATCGATTTGCAAACACACCAACTGCTTGGAATGTTTGACAAACTAAAACCTCTAGACGTTGATGTCTTTATTTCTTTCTGAATCAAGCCTTCCGTCAAACGGGCATCTTAAAATCAGAAGCTGTAACAAAAGCCAACAGATACAGATAAAGAGCCCCTTATTCAGGATAACAATCGTATTTCGGGAATGATCATTTCCATGAAAGTTGACACTTGGCTTGGCTATGAATGGGCAGCTCAACAGGCACTAGATCAATCTTGTTGTTGATAGTGTAACAGCTTGTAACAATATTGAGTATCAAAATCAATAAAAGAATACCTTGTCACTACAGGGATATAATTTGTATTACACAGGGTGTCGCCTTATTGATGGTTCACTGCAGAACCACAGAATATTTAATAAAAAATATCAGGATTTACACACATCAACCATTGTTCAAAAGTTGAAATCTGATTTTATTTGCTTTTTTTGCAATAAATTATGAAGAAATGAAAATGATGGAACAAAATAAGGGACTCGTGGGTATTTGGGGAGAAAGTCAAGTTTATTGTTCAAATATTTTGATGTCACTAATAGAGGGCGTCATCCATGGCTCATCGAGCTTGTTCTAAAGGAGACGACTAGTTTGCAGTCAACTGAATCGCCTTGATTATTGAAGACAGCGATAACTCTACATTTTTTACATGAAAAAGATACACAAAGTCGAGCACAAAGGTTAAATCATCATATTTTTCATAAGAGAATCAGTGGATTTGTTCTGGTTCTCAATTCACCAATCAAATCCATACACAAGCTGTGTAGAAAATCAAATGCATATTCTTATACGGATTAATTGGAGAATTGAGACCCTGAACCAATAATTAGGAGACGCCAGGGTGTCCAATAAGTCATAGATCAAACGGATCTGGGTGATAGGGGATGGCATTTCCAATAAAAAAAACTCATCCCATTGTTATTCAATTGTTAATCGTTTTCGAAATAGAGGGTGTTGAAATTTCATGAAAGAAAAACGATTTTTCATTTTTTTGCCAAACCAAAATTCATATTTCAACCAAACTTGATGGACGACATGATGTCATGAATAACTAGAATATTCACCATTGTCAAGCTCTCCAGTAGAACAGTGGCGGAGATAGGGGTTACCGGGAAATATAATTTTGAACAGAAATAATGCAACACTCGATGTACGATTCAAAGAAAATCTATTTTCAGACACACATTTTATTTTACGGAAAAAATTATTTGGAAAATGTTCTCGTATCTGCTGCCATCTCGCAGGAAATGAATCTTCTTTTGTTTTTAAACATCATTTTCAATATACTTGATAATTTCAAAAGAGAACCTGGAGGTGGAAAATTGAACTCAATTTATTTAGTTATTCAAGGAGATGTTCAAAAAAGCCCCCATATGCTCTAAAATGCACAATCTGCACTTGCGAATAAAATTTCGTTTAATTTATCGTAGGGCTTGTTTATTGTGCCTGCTCCACCACTGCTATTATTTTTTAAAAAAGTGTCAGCTCATCAGGCGACTGTTAAATACTCTTCATTTTCAAAATAACCCCGTATAAGTCAATCAATCAAATCTGATCAGAGCGAAAGCGTTCGTATCCAAAATATTATTCAATTTATACTTGATTATCTCAGCTTGTAACTCGAATAGATTCGAAAAAATTATCCATCATAATAACAAAATAAATGTGTAAACATACATTAATAAAACAGATCAAACTGTCGCACCACTTCCAGATTTTGTCACCATTAATGTGACTTTTAACTCGAAATGTGCTCTAGTTTTAGCATCGCAGGAATTACCGCCTACTGCTTATATGTGGGAATCACCTTTTTAGTACGTCGTTATCTGTTCTGGTAGCTCGGACAATGGATGCCGGAAAACATGTCTAATGAATTCTGGGAATCTTATCTGTTAAAAGACAAATTGTGGTAAATGATGCTGCTACCCTATCGGTTATTTATCCAATTTCAGTTCACCATAACATTTGTCTTTTTTATCTTGAAACTTGCTTAGTAATACAAATTAATTATCGTTCATCATCAATAATAAAAACATCTGATAAGATCAGCATTGATCGACTGAGCAGTGGAAATATGATCTTGATAAACCGAAGGAAATTGTTTTCTTCTCCAAGTTACGATGGAAAATGTATTTTGAAGTAGCCGCTCTAGATTATCCAACTTTCTCCATCGAAGTCACGCTAATTAGAATCAACTTTCCCCACTCTCATGAACGAACGATTAGCCGTGTCTCTTCTATTAGATTCTCTATGTTCACACCAAGTTTGTTTCTTCTCCGCAACTCAACCGGTACATTTTCTCTACCGTAACCGTCAAAATTATCGCTAGAAGTAGCCAAGGAATGGGCACGGACTAAAGTTAAGTTGCCTGTTTTAAACCAAATAAATCTGCTACTTTTCGGGCAATAGAACTTTGCTTTCAGACTCGACTAACTTGGTGAAGTTTTAGTAATTGTAGTTCCCTGAGATATAGTTTGATGTCTGAATGCATCTAATTTCTTCATTCGCCTTCCTTAACTGAAATTAACACATGGTAATGACATGATTCTTTGTATGGGGAGCTGCGTTGGTGTAGCTATAATGTGTTACCTTTCCTTATGTAGATTGATTTGAACAAACTCATTTTACGATCTCATGATTCACTAACAGCAGTCTCTCAAGTGCTGATGATCTGGCTTATTCAAACAAAGTAATGAATTTGTGTGACCCTTCAGGTCCTGATACGTGAGACGCAATTTATTTTGTGGATACCCTTTATATTAAGCTGTCTCTCTTCAACCAAACTTATCAAAAGTTGGTAAGATAAGGCAAACCTTCATTGCCTTCATAAAATAACGTTAACGCTCGATAGAAATCATGTCAAGGCAACAAATATGAGAAGTAATTTTCGTAGTGATCTTAACTTGCATTCAAGCAGGATTGTCAATAAAAGTTAGTTTGAAACATTTTGATAATATCTCCTGTAAAATAATAAAATAATGATACAATTCCCCAAGTAAAATTTAATGGAAACAATAGTATCTAACATGAAACGTAAGCAATTATAGCTTATTCAAAATTATACCCAAACTGCGCAGTTAAAATAACAACGACGACAGAACAAGCTGTTTGCAAGCTTTACAGGCTGAACAATACAGCCTTGTTCTGCAAATGGCACCAACGATAAGTGTGTTAATATTATTTGTAGTTATTTTAAATTCGTTAGGTCAGCATTCCGGCATAAAACGAGCAGACTGAAAAGCCGGCTCATAAACATTTGGATGAAACTCATGATCACCCAGCTTTCCATAGTTGTACACTGAGGTTAGAGCTGGACATAAAGTTAAGCACCGCAGACAATAGAGGAAGTGGAATTAGAGATTGGAGGTATGTCGCATTGTGACAATGTGGTCAGTTTATTCAGCTTATCATAACCACACATTAGTTGTATTATCATGGACTGTGTTAAGTTCGTTTGAAAAATTGTGATTGAGTCCTTCACCTGGTCTGTGTGATTGAGTTTGTTTGTAGAGCTGTGTTGCCATCAAAGTCCATCAAAACATCTAGATTTGTTGTGAGGTTTTCTGCAATTTTCCTGATATAGTGAAGTTCTCAAAGTCCACAATAGGACTTGCGATTTGGGTGCGGTAGACTTTGAGTGTATGATATTCAATTAAATTTCGACAATCTTCTCAATATCTAAAATATCTAAAAAAAAAACTACTACCGAGCAGGTCGTGCCAAATGAACTTTATCCAAAACGATACCAGACAATTTGATATTATAGACCGACTGGATACAATCTGGAAAAACACCAATTGATTTCAATCAACCTGACAAAAGATCAATAAGGCAGCATAACATTCAAAAAATTCCGATAACAAAATTTCGTCTACCATTTCCACGAGACGACAATATTTTCCATCGTACTAATTAATTTTCCAATTAACGACACATAATTCGTTATTTTCCTTCATACTAATTGGCTGGAGAAGTATAATTTTGCTCTGGAGATTGTCATGAATGGAGATTGCTTTCTAAATTGAACATGAAGTTGATTAATAAGAAATTCAAGTGAAGGACATTTGATGTCGCCTTTATAGCTTTGACGACGATTGAACTATTGATATAGTTTCCATCCATTATAATTAAGTGTGTTGGATTGATGTTATTTATTGGAACTTGATTTGATATGGAATGGAAGATAAACATCATACAATTACAATTACACGCAGTTCAACATAGCCTAGAAAGCAGCAGAGGATATGGAATCATCAAATGAGATAAACAAATGATTGATTATGATTCTGGTTTAAGTAATGGAGTCAAGATCTTTTTATCACGTTCATCCTTAAATCCGGGTACGCATATGAACACGAACGCGAATGAGGCAGCTCGAGGACGAATCATTTGCCTGGGATTTGAAGAGACAGAAAAAATTATGGTCTTCAAATAGCGCATCTGACGTTGCTCAACACCGATCCATAATATTTAGCGAGCATTCTTTTCTCACTGGCTTTGAATGGTCCAACTTAAATCGCCTAAGTCACGACATTGGTTTTTCTCCGTCCAGATTGATAGTACAGTGAATCCGTGCTTTTCCTTAGAATTTTGAGAAATACGCAAAACTGGTTTTTTAACCAGTGGAGGGGGTCCTAATAGCTTGATAGTTTTCGGAAAAATCGAAGCTGAGTTTGCTCCGCCATCTTGATAATAAGGGTGGGTGTGTTTTCTCCGTTACTATATTAGACTTGCGATAAAATATTATGGAACTGAAGTAATTCACAATCACATTACAAGAAAACTCTTATTTTAAACTTTTTTCTCCAAAGTGAATGATAGAAAATCTACAGGGTGCATGATTTCTTAATATGACATGTGAAAAACAAATTGTACAGGTCGAAAGCCTGCAGAATTACATCCTCAGCAACATTTGCCCATTTGTTTTGATGATTACTGAAAAAATAGTTCTGCACAATCTTCGTCCTGTACGATTTCTTTTCATCAAAAAATCACACCGTGGATTTCTTAAAACTGATTTTGGAAAAAAATGTTTTGAAGAAGAAATATTGAGAATGGAAATTCGAACAATTTTGGTTCTATGATATTTTATCGTAGGTCTATCCCAAAAACTCAGAGTCAAGCTACTAAGAGCCTCCCAAACATGTTTATAAGAAAATTGCGTATTTCCCGAAACTCTCAGATGACCCTATTTTAAGCACGGATTGACTGTACTACGAGCACGAACAAAGCATGTGCCTCACATTGATGTACCGCCAAGTTATTGATCGATTGCATACGGATTCAAACAAATCTGCGTGCCTTGTTAGGACATTCACGTACGTTTGCTCATTCGTCCTCGAGCTCGACAATATGCAAATAGCTAGTGGTTTCTTACTTCATTTGCTTTGTAATGTCGAGGTGCAGAAATAAACATAAAAAGTTTAAAACATACTTTTTTGCAAAACTAATACCCAAATAAACATTCCAGATTACAGGAACTATGATGAATGACAATTATTGAATATCAGAAAAAAAAAATCCTGAAGATCATAGAATAGTTGCATTGATCTAGAGAAATTTAAAAAAAATCACTATAATAATTATAATTATTTGACTGATTATCTATTTGTATACCTCTCTGCCTGTGACGGCTCTACATTTTTATCCAGATTTTTATGGAGATCGATGAATCGCTTTGAAAACCGGGGAGTAGAACAGCCGAGAGAAGCCTACTAGTTATAACCTACTTTCTTTCGGCTTTGATTTGATAAGATTAAGACCATGATGAAACATATACCACAAAATTCTTAATCTAGACTTTACTGAACTAGAAGTCATCATCATGATCATACCAGACTATATCAGCTTCACCTCAAAATTCTTCATGCGTAGTTCCAGATATATCCACTTGATTGAAAAAAAATGCTTTATTGCTTTTTGCATGTAATCAAATATAGGAAACAATCCATACTTTCCAATGACGGCACATTCAATCATACTCAAGATTGGAGTTCATCTTGACAAGCCATCTCAGCAATTCAATAACTTTCTTTTTCTAAACTGCGTCTGACTTCGACGTCATAAATTATTCTCTCGAGTTTGCGACAAGCCAGAAGATACAGCTGAAAAGTCTGGCAACCAAGTTAGGTCTAAAATATGCACATTTCTATTCTGTGCAGAGCTAACGTGTTCATGGGACTCGTTCAGGAATATAGAGTTTGAATGGATAGTTTTTTTATCGTTTTGCGGAAAAATTCATCGTGAACTCAATTGTAACGTGTGAAGGGATTGGCTATTCAAAATAATTCTAGTAATGAATTGTAAAATGAACTGAATATCGCCTACTATAACTGAAATTGGAATTTAGGGTGTGAACCGTCAACTGACTGTGAGAATATTTGAGTGTGCATTTTATCAAAGAAGTGTTGGCGTTGATGACGTTAGTTAACATTCTGATAAAACGCTTCTGATGCAACTCTTTTCTGACACATCTGTCGTTTAAGGCTGCGGTCTCGCAATGCTAATTTCCTATACCTGACATAGCCTCATGAAAAGGAGTTGATCTAGAGAAAACAGCATATTTGATTGCCGATCAGGTCTGTTTTGTGTAAACAAAGAACCATCTCATTGTCTGAAGTAATTTGAGCTGGATATATTCAATTTTACTATATGATCTTTATGTTTAAACTCACGCGATTTTGGACGCTACAATATGGACGACATAAATACCTATTCCTTGGCAAGTTCGATATTTTCCCTCAAGTAAAGACTTCAGACAAAGTATTCCGGCATGCACTTCAACAAAACACTTTGTTTATGGAAAACAAATGCTTAGTTTTTGAAATTAACGCATAATCCCATGAATAAAATTAGTCCAATTCATCGAGATAGAATCATAAGAGTCGCCAAGTAACATTCAAACAGTGATAGAAAAATGGGATCGGTAGGTGGAGCTTAGAGTAGATGCAATTTGGCGACGTTGGCAGGGGCGAACTGGCCGACAGATAAAAAAAACTTCCGAATTGTTACTCTAGATTCAAACTTTATTCGAATTTATTTACGGTAACATTATATTTTTGATTTATTGACCATAATTAATTGTCTCAATTTACTATTTACTATTCTTCATATTATGTGTGAGGTATTATAAAACAATCCGGAAAAGTATTTTCCAATCGTGAAACTCAATTTAATATTATGTACAAAACGAAACAGTACTGGAGAAGATACTTAACAAAACAATAGGATGCTTACATAAAACTAAAACGAAGCTACAAATAACAGATGTATATTAATTATTAGTTATGCCAAGAGTTATGCTATAATAATACAAATCATGCAGGTCAATATTCACTTGGACATATATAAAGAGGAATAAGAAAGATGATAATAATTATTCGAACATGTTCTATTATATTTTGAAAGATTAGAGAAGTTCTGGAATATTTCTATGTATTTAAGAAATTAACAAGTATTTGGAATCTGCAGAAACAAGATATTTAATCTAATGGTTGCTGGATTTTGGGTTTAAGGGTCGATGAAAACTCCAGAATTCATTGAAAACTTGTGCCTACGTTTCGACCAAAAAGCTTGTTCTTATGTAGCCCTGATGAAGGTGTAATGTACACCAAAACGTTAACACAAGCTTTCGATCAATCCTGGAGCTTTCATTGACCCGAAAACCAACAATCCAGAAACCTTGAAATGATAAGAATGGGTCCAACCATGCGATAAAAAATATATTTAATTTTGAAAATTATACTTTCCACCCAAGTAGTAGGATGCAAGGTGACTAATAAAAAGAAATGATGATGATTGAGATTTTTTTATTGTCCTTTGGATAGTATAGTTCTATTACTTTTATGTACCTACTATTAGCTTTAAGATTACTAGATTTATTAAAAAAAAAATCACTCGTATATCTAGGTACTTTGCATCAATGCTTTTCATCAGTATAAATACCTATGATTGTCCAACACAAATTGATCATAGCGATGGATAAGTAAATTGGAAAAAACATTGGAGTCTACAATAGGTATAATGTGATCAAACATTTACAAATCTCAACCATATAAATATATCGACTCAAATTTCATATCCCGGTTCTGTATTATGATATACAAACCCATAAAATGTCATTTCAGTCGATTTTTTCTTATCGATAGCGTCTCTACTCGCACAACTTCTCAGGGCACATGAAACAATAATTGAGAAATGTAACGACACACAGAAATCACAAAATAATCCTCACAACACAGCTAAAACTGAGAAGAACCGTTCTAAAAATGTAAACTGACACTTTGACAAAACGATCTTAGTAAGATGGCGGAAGTGATTATCCCATTTTAGTCACGTGATGTCGTCTCCACCCCTTTCTACCTCCATGGTCCAATTCGTTCACATTTCGTTCACGTCAAAACCACATGCTAAAAAAGGACAGAGATATTGTCAGACCAGTGTTATAGACCCAAACTGTACAGATTTCGTCGTCCGACTTGAGCTGGTTAGTTCGAGCAGAGTGAAATAGATGACGCAGCAAAAGGAAGGCATTTGTCATTTTGCTTACCTCTAGAAATTGGGATATGAGCCGGACTAGGAAATATTTTTTGATTTGCGAGATGCTTTTTTATCAAATAGTAGAAATAAAAACTAATTTATAATAATCGAAGTGTTGTGCTCTGCCCCCGTTTGTATGGAATAAAGTTTATTTTTTGAAATATAGACCTATTTAATTGTCGCATTACATAAAATTGAATTCGAATACCTATACCTAGGTAACACGTAACAGTTTTACAATAAGGTTTTAACTTTACAACTCTAGGTATAATGAGTTTATTTTGGGTGAAAAATAAATACACTGCTCAACAATTGAAGTGGTTATTTCAGTCAATCATTTAGAACACTATTTTTTGATTCATTGAAAAATTTTAAAAAATTATTAAATCATTGTTGAGGCATGATTTTCCAAATTGCCTGTGTGGAAACACCCATATAATTGGAGAGTCATGTAATTTTTTTTTGTATATATTTTAACGGAAATTTGGTTGAACTAGTATGTAATATAATATGAAGATGAGTGAGCAGTTCATATTATTATAATGAGGAGAAAATCCATTATTACAACTCTGCTGTTTATTGCCAGCCTAGCTCCATAATATGCAGCGGCTAGGCCAACATTCTGTTTTTTTACCTGAATGTCTGAGATATATACCAAAATTGAAAGCTGAGGTTGGCAATATCATTAGGTTGATAGTCCGTGATCCGATTTTGATACGGTATCATAGAATTGTTCACTGTGCCTTCTGCTCAATTGTTGGTGTTTTTGTGCGTTGTAAAGACTTTTATCATAATACCATGTCACATATCAGGTGTGCCTTTCGAAACGGTTCAAAAACATTTTCTCTTTTCCAAGGGATGCAGATCGGTAAGTACATATGCAGCGTACTATAAGAAAAGCCGATTTTATATTAGGATTATTGCCAGATATGCCGCTTCAAGGTCACGGAACCGACGTGTTTTTGACAGTTCTCTGGCGCCGATTGTCTAATTAGCTTGAGTTCGGTTTTACCAGGTCAAAAATGATTTTCTTTTCTTATTGAAACGCATGTTTGTATGTTTTGTTTTTTATTAGTCAATACTGTAGGTCTAATGAAAATCCTGCGAACATGGAAAACAATATTTCCATGATAATCACAGGTTGTCGCCAGCCTCTGAAAGCGTGAGTTTCTTTTTAAGCAAAATACTCATCAGTGGCAAAAATATAAACTTATATATATATTCTCTAAAGTAACAGTCACCATACTTATATTTTAGGAAAAGAAGTTTTGCTTTGGGGGACATCTGTAAAATAGAGAGAGAATTTTCATTTTCAAGTGAAGTGGTTTCACGATTTATTTCTCAGAACCTACTTCGATGTTGACGAAACTTCCAATAATTCTCTTTGTTCCGTATTTTTCATATTGTTCATTATTTTAATCATTTTAATAGAAGAAGGATGTTTTTATTGCTTTTGTATGCTTATTGCTTTTGTACCTAATATGGGCAAATACGTGCAATCAGACAATGTCTACAAAAAGTGTTTTTAATCAGGGCAGAGCATATTATCCGAGAATCGATGTCATGCAGGTACAATTTTTCAATGTTTTCCAGTTCCGAATTCTTATTTGAATTATGTATGTATGTATTGATTTGATTTGATTTGATGTATCCATGACCACTTTAATTTTCAAATATTGGAGAAATACTTCTTTTGTGCTGCTCCTGTTTTCTTGAAAAAAACAATAAATAACTTACTCAAGAATGTTTTTCCATCCATATGTTTCTGCCCATATGGAATGTTCCGATGTAAATAAAACTTTTTCCGCCTCTGCATTGTAGAGTTCATATTCCCCATTGTAAAATTTATTTGGAAAAACCTGAGAACATGTTAGAGAAAGTATTTGACTTTTATTTGTGTACGGGGAACAAAATTTATCGTATTATTGAACTGAAATAATGTAATACTGGAAATAATAAATATTTCAGGAGCTTATATTCTTCATTATTTTGTTCAAATAAATCAAACGATAAAAAAACCCGATATAAAATATACGCAAATAAGCCATTGCTACGTACATAGTTCGGAACATCAGTCCGGTCCATGTATATCATGATTTACAAGTCGATATTGCCAAGCGGGAAAACGAAAGATTTCATATTTCTCGACAAAGTCTTGGAAGTATTTTAAAAATAGATTGATTCGCGAGTCGCCCGTTCGTTTTACATGGCAGTAGCTGTCGGGCGTATTTCAACGGGACAAATTCAGACGGCGAGACCGCAGCCTTGATTTCTTTGAAGACTTGAAAGCAGAACTCCAATAACTCATTCTCTTAAAATATCACGTTTGCTAGATTATAATATAGATATTCCAATCATTTATAAACAAAACCCCGAAGTTTCTTCAACTTCCGACTTTTTCAATTAAAAATGATGAATTATATCAATGTCACTTTCAAAAACAGAATAATCCGTTGCGCTTGTCTTCTAAAGCTTTTGAGGTCTTTGTTTACAAACTCAAATTAATCTTCATGTTTTTTAGATAGGAGATGAAAAACAATATGCTTTAGAGGCAAACTTTTTCTTGTTCATTTTGTTGGGGCGTGTCTTACCAGTGTTGTATTAAATTATAATGCGAATGAATAGTTTGATAAGCAAGACATTGGTTTGACAATCTTTATGAATCTTGAAGCTCTCTGTATTGTGAATGAATCACTTTTTAAGTGGAAAACATTCTGTCTTCACCTGTAAGTAACTTTTGGAAAATCAACCAATCAAATGAAATCGCCAATTTCATAGATCATCGCTAAGATATGAAAAAATTTGAGCAAAATCTATACAATTTGAGGTGAGAAGTCAATCGCGAACATTCATTATCATCCATGCTTATTGCTGCTCCTTAACGTCCAGAAAAAAGGTCAAACAAAGTTTCTCGCAAAATTTCGTTCATTAAAACCAGCAAATAAATATTGACAAGAATGATTACAAGAGACTCAAAAGAGTTTTTTTGTTTTTTTTTTAAAAAACTGCCTAGATGAGTGGAAAGTGAGGAAGCATGGTAAGACAAAACATTCAAGCGATACGAAAAAAAAAACAGAAATTTGGCATCAGGCGATATCGCAAAATATAGGGATCATGCTGTGATTGAGCTTTTGTTGATTAATTGTGAAGGTCATGTACCTATCGGAGGCCTAGTTAGTTGAATAACTGTTAAAAGATGTATTTTCAGAGAAAAAAATAAATAAAATGCACAGCTTGAATGAACCTCTACACAGAGTTTATCATATAAGCTCACATTATATGGGTACTAAAGAGACCGGTTAAATAAAATATCAGGGGTGAGCCATATTATTATTATTTTTATATCAATAATTGAGAAAGTCATGCTTATTTTGCAGAATACAAGTGATGAAATTCAATGAGCAAAGATTATTATGCAATCTTCTGGGCATAATAAACAACTCTGGTGATACTACAAAGCTGGTCTTGAAATCTTCGCTTATTAAATTGATGGCTCGACATGGATACCTACGTAGTTTCTGAACTTGGAATTCTATTGTCAAGTCAAATTGACAGTAGAATTCCAAGGTTAAAACCTTTTAGCACAGCAGCAAAGACACTCCACGCTGTCATTGAAAATAATCATTTGGCCTCGCTAATGTCATTCTGGTGTGGATATCAGGGCCGAATTCGGAATATTCACAAATACTTTGTTTTCTACGATAAAGAAATGCGAAATGTCTGAAGTGTTTTGGGTAGCTCATAATCAAGTATTTTTTACAGCACATACTCACCGCCTTCAGGTACATCTATTATGAGATCACAATATACTACAATAATCGTTCAAACTATAAGCGAAAAAACAGCCTCCAATTCATTTTTTCTCAGAATTACAGTGAAAGATCCAAATTGTAGGATAATAATATCCTGAGTGAAGCCATCACGATGACTTTCACACCAGAGTTTGTCTTGCGCCAGAACATGCGCAGTTGGTGAAAAACGAGGGAGTGTCCCTGCTGGTTGTTTTTATTCTGTGCTTTTAGTGCAAGACAAAAATGACAAAACCGGTAATGAATCAGATGGCTTAGGTTCATGTGACACTATTACAGACCAGATAAGCTCTCGCGTAACAGACATTAGCAGAAGATCCCGTCTGAAAAAAATAATTTCAGGGCCGTACTCAAAGAATAAAGTTGATGATAGCGGCTCAGAGATGAAACTTCAGATCTTCACTTTGATACGGTCCATTTTCTAGAAGAAATAAGGTGACAATGAGAATCTGTGTTTGGTGTAATTGTTTCAAAATATCTTCTAATAAACAATAAAAACGTTTTGGAGAAAAATCGGAAGAAGTCGGAATTTTTCAAATTTCAAAATAATATAATGTTCAACATAAAGATGCGCAGCTTTGCCTTCATTCAAGTGTCCATGTATCTTTCATACACTCGAATTTATGGCACGCTGTATTTCCAAGAAAGCGCTTTCTGCTACCGAAGAATAACTTCCAAATAAATAACTTCACTCTGCTGTAGCACCAAAGCAGATACTCCATTTGATTCGATTGCTGTGACCTCCATATCTGTATGATCTGCCGAAGTCACACAATGAGAGTTACCGTGAAGACCTACAACCAGCTCTCGCGGCTCTGCAGCCAAGGTGTTTTCGAAACTCCTTCTGAATATTATTTAGTCGCTTGGTTTGCACACTATTTACATCATTTCGTGAATATAATGAAGTTTTTATCGTTGAGGAAAAACGATGGATACATCAGTTTCGATGTTAAAAGTCTCTAACTCACTAATGCTAACCAATCAACCACTAATTGTCAGATTTCAAGAACAAAAGCTCAGAACCAGAAGTTTCCGGAAGCTCATTGGACATAATGAGGGAATTTTCAGTAAAAGTAGTGTTTAAATTCCCAATATTTGGAAATCTGTACTTGGTTGGATTCTCAACCTCCAGCTTGAGTGATTACGGGTTCTCTCTAAAATCTAGTCCACTTCATGGATGGATAAACACACTAACTATTTAAGTATGTAGCCTCAGGGTAAGATTCAATGGGTTCAAAACGCCGTGTCGCCATTTAAATCAGGACGATAGACGTCCAAAATTCTGTTTTAGATGAATTATGTTAACGCGAGCTTTTAACAGCAAATCATAATAAATCTTGTTCCAAGTTCAGTGTCTGACAGAATTTCACAATTTATATTCACTTCTATCATATTATGACATAATGGTATAAAATATTATAGTTGAGGACTAGTAGAATAACTATATCGAGAGGAACAATCGCATGTGTAATGGAATCAGAACTCATTTTTACAAAACATAACGCAGCCAATATTCACAAATTGATTGATGTGCACGCAGAATGGCTCTTGGACTTCAGTCACGTTTAGTCCGATGCAGGGTTAAGGGTCACAATATAAAAATAAATAATATAAACTATGTAGGTTATCCAAACCCGAATCAGTGAGAGAAGTTATAATGTAACAAGGACTCTCAATCCTGGTCAAGGAACTAAACCTTTTTGATAATGATTTGTTTGAAAGGCTACAACAGTTCTCAGTACCTATGTAGGTTTTGAGAAGCTGAGACTCACCCTTTTGTCTGCCTGTTATTATTATAAAATAAGTCTAGGCCTCTTCTATGTATATTGTTACTGGATACAATAAATGTATTTATTAATATCATTATCATTATTATTATGAATGTGTTACAACTCAAATATCACATTCAATTCTATGCAGAGGTCTCGATTATTACAATCAACTAAATCCTGTTCTGAGATCCTGCGAAAATCTCATTGATTTCAAGAGAAATTATTGCAGGATAATGTGAAAAATTTTTTTCGCTTTCATCTTTTATTGTCGTGATGTGTATTTTTGTCAACATAACTAAAATGTTTTTTTTCACCATTGTAACATGGTAATATTTATTTTTGTTCTCATCATCGTTGCATGTATTTATACTATATTTTTGTAGCCATCATGTTAAATAATAGTATATTATTCAACGAGCGAAAATGGTGGATATTACTCACAAGGATCAATCATCATCAATCATCTGAATGAATGATAGCCATTTCCCGCGATTAGAATACTATACTTTTTCAATGATTAGTCAATAATTGAAGCGAACTCTGCAATAATTTCATTTCATTAGGACGGCACTTTTTGACAACTACTTTACTTAAAGTGAGGTTAGGTTGTTAACACAATGTGACAATGAGTATAAAACAAGTATGGACGGCCAAATGGGTTGTTTCAAAATGATGGATTTGAAGGTTGACATTTTGTCGAATGTTCTGATTGGCTCTAAAACAGTTGAGTGATAAGAAAAAGTCACTGGAATGAGTAACGAGTAACATTAACCAATAGAAAATGGATGTATATCTATCATTGAATAGTCATAGAGAATAGTATATTATTCAACGAGCAGGAAATGGTTAATATTACATCTGAGTGAGTAATATCCATTTCCCGCGAGTGGAATACAATACTTTTTTTATGATTATTCAATAATTGAAGCGAACTTTGAAATATTCAATTTCATTTGGACGGCTCTTTTTGAGAACTAGATCACTTAAAGTGAGGTTAGGTTGTTAACACAAAGTGACAATGACAATAAAACAAGTATGGAAAGTCAAATGGGCTGTTTCAAAATGATGTATTTGAAGGTTGACATTTTGTCGAATGTTCTGATTGGCTACAAAACAGTGGAGTAATGTGATTAGATCATTTCATTGGCTAAAAACAATTGAGTAATGAAAAAAAGTCACTGGTATGAGTGACGAGTTACATTATTCAATAGAAAGTGGATGTATAATACATCTTTTATTGAATAGTTAAAGAAAATCGTATATTATACAACAAGTATGGGATGAGTCAATCCATGCGAGTTTTACACTATACTTTTTCTACGACTCCAAATTAATATCACTATTGTGTAATTAATATCTTTGGTTAATTTTTGTTTTGGTGGAGGTGCCAGTTCATGCTCATTTCGCAATCGATGCCATGGCAACGAGTAGGTTTTTACAATGTGCTACGTTTCCTGATCGATGTCGATTGCACAATAGTGACATTCCTTGACAGTCGTGGAAAAAGATTATCACTTACTTACTTATTTACAACCCTCTTCAATAGCAATGTATGCATCAATATACTCATATTTGATTGAGCGTTGTTTTGGTCCAAGATTTTTCTAGATATCCTTGTTAGAAACTGTTGTTTGTGTAGATTTGATTTGAAAAGCTCTCCAAATTACATTCCGAATTTGGTTTTTGCATCCCTTAAACCCACTGTTCCAATGACTGACCAAGTACTTGATTGTGTTGTGAAGACTAATACAAACCAACCCACCAAAATGTTTTGTCTCAAAATTTATGGTGGGTAGGTTAGCTAGGTTTATACGAACGATGAGTTTCTCAAGACGTGTGTGTATGGTGCCAATAAAATATTCATTTAAAAAAAAAAATGAAACACGGTTTCCATGGCTCTATTTCAAACTCGTAATAACCAAACATCTAGTCATTTTCATAAGCAGAAATATTTTGAGACATTCATATTTCATCATAGTTCTCGAAACATTTTAACAAACTAGAGTTCTGAATAATTATTGGTATAAAATCAAATAGTTTCGAAGTGCAGAGGAAAATACAACAAATATAGAAAAAAAAACCATAAAGCTGAGGTAAAAGATAACTCGGTTCATTTTAATTGAATCAAGAACTCACCAGTCAGTTGTTAATTCTCCTCCTCCAAGCCACTCGGAATCCCTCAAGATATTATTGCAAAATACAAGATCACTACGGAGCTCTACCCTCAACAAATGAATAAATTATCTTGGTGACTCGGAAAATATTGCTGCATTCCACTCGGAGTAGAAGAAATTTCAATATTCCACAGCAACGTTCATTTTGACGCAGCTCTTTTAATTCTTTGAATATGTAAATTGTCTAATACATTTTTAGCGGCTGCTTTTGAAATTTCCTGCTCCCATTCGCCTTCCGGAAATTTTCTTTAACGCTTTGTAACCCGAATCCTTTATCCCCAAACTGTTTTGTGTGGTTGGCTTGGATAATGGATATTTTTTGCTAAATATTTTGAGGGCTTAGAGATTAAAGTCATTTGGTTTATATTACATCCAAGTGAAAAAATTGGACAATCATCATTTATATCAAGCAGTAGCACCTCTGTATTCCTTTGCCTTGTCAGAGGAACAGGTGTTTTATGTGTTTCTATCCAAACTTTTTCCTTCAGAGCCTGCTCAAACTTTTTTTTATAAAATCCCCCAATAAAAGAGCAATTCTGTAGTACCAATGGTCCTTACCGTGAAGGGAAAAAATGTTTTTATCGTAACAAGAAAGGTGCACAATGGAAGTTATTTTTCTCGAGCAGTCGTTAAAACTTTTCCTATAAATTATACCCAAGATATTCAAGATGGGACAGTCTCCACTTTGAAAATACGATGAAATATTATTGTTACACGTTGCTCTTCCGACATTTTGTATTTCAAAATCACTTGAAAACAAATCGTATTTTCGAAGTTCCAGAAAGCGGCGGGATGTCAATCTTTCTGTTTTTCAATCGATACGTATATGTTGATACAAAAAATTCAACAAAGAGGGTGAGTACCAGAATTCAGGTAAGTAAAAATGCTTCAAAATTTTCAAATTGCCTTGTTATGGCGAATGAAAATTGATTGGAATTTTTCACAGGCCGTATCAAGATGCCTTGATTCAAGAAATTGTTGAAGGGTTAATAGGTTCTTGAGGGCCTCACTTAATTGGATCAGGCTGTTATCAGCCGTATCGGGTATGGGATGCGACTTGATTGAATCAAGTCACCGATTTAATTAGATCCCAAGTGATGAGAGTGTCATGGTGACTATACTAAAAGTTCTTTCAAAGTTTATATTCAGATCAATGTAGATTTGTAGTTCAAATATTCATCAGTAACCATCAAAAATTCCCAATCCACATCAAAAACATGAAAAAATAGCATGATATTTCCAAGTCATTCAGATTCGCTCGTTTGTAGATCCATATTTATGTCTTTCTGTTTCTTGTTAACGCGTCGGGAATATTGTTTATTTTATTTTGCTGGAGCAATTAAAACATTTTCAAGCGAAGTCTCCATAGCGAAGGATTGGGCGGAGATCAGGCTATTATTAGAAAAACATCATGCAAATAATATGACTCGTCGAGTATCAAATTTAAGGTCAATTTTAAAATGTATAATTTTCTCGAAACTAATAAATCAATGATGTTTGGACAAAATTCACAAAAAACGGTTGAGGAAGATGTCAATGCAAAAGTTACTACGACATGGAAACTATCCAAGACGTAACTGATATTTTATCTAGATCATGATGAGGTCATTCTGTGTGGCTTCATGTATGTTTGTTTGGTATCTTAGTTCGTTGTTCCCCATGCATAGTTCGGAGACTATCTCCATCATCCATATCGTCTTTATGAGGTGAGGTCTCTATATTGCGTTTCTTATGCTGGCTTGAGATGAAGGTGGAACTTAAAATGGCAGGATTGCTATACAAAACTGAAGCTGAAGCTTCATTTGCATCTCATAAGTGATGAACAAAAGGTACGTCTTCACGTTGCATTTTGAGTTTTATAAACAGCAGATTGATACCAAATAGTGCTATATTTTATAAAAATCAACATTGATGAAGTTATGTTCAGCTTCTGGTGAGTTTAATTTTTTGCTAATCCGAAAAAGCATATAATTCTGGTTATCTTGGATGCACATCATGTATAAATTTTCCTTAACCAACCCTATTGCTTTTTGAAATTCTAATATCATTCAACACAGCACTTTTTTGGCATAATTGCCATACTAGATCTGTTTTTCTGGCACAAAAAAACTATTTTCAACCAAAAAAATGACAACAACCGTCACCTTGACGCATCTATCAACGTCATGGCAACGCATTTCAAATAGCTCGATTGATACTCAACGTTGACGTTTATGATAAAAATTCAACGTATCAGTGTGAAAGATCAAAGAAATTCGTTCGAGTATTCAACGACAAGTAGTAATAGCGATAAAAAAAAAGGCTACACTCTTCTTAAAAATTGAAAAGAAGTACATTTATTTGATAATGGTGAGCTTCAAGTCAAGTCAAGTTTTTACAGTTAAATAAAATAATGAGAATCACGCAGTATTTCTTGGATCAACTGTTCAAAGTATCCCTTATTCACGGCCAAGCAGTATCCTTGAGGGTCATGGAAATCAAAATGAAATATTTGGTTAAAAAAATTGACAATGAAGTTGGACACGTCAGAAAACAGGTTGTCACCGTCATATACAGTTTAGTTTTATGAACAAAAGTTGATATGAACATTGGTCAGGAAGTGTATTGTTTTTATGATACAGGGTATTAGACTTTTCAAAAAAATTTAAATGTACACCACCAACTGTATTGTTATTTGATTTTTTCAAAAGATTAAGCAACCAAATAGAAAACTTTTTTGTATCCTAGATTTTTCTCGTATTTAGCCTCGTTTTCTAGTTTTAAAATACTTTACCGTTCAAAAAATAAATAAGAATATGTTGCGTAATATAAAAGATTTTTTTTTTTCGAAAACGAGGCCAGATACGGAAAGATCTAAGAGGTGAGGAAGTTTTCTTTTAAAGTTGCTTCATTGAAAAAAAAAAATCACAACAAAGTCAGTGGCGTACATTTATTTGACAAAAATATTTAGTAAAATGTCTATCGGGACGTAACTAGTTTCTATAATTTTCACTGAGTTTGGGCAAAAGTTGGCTTTTATCACAAGAAATAAATCTGTCACATTATAAAAAGTTCGGGTAAAGGATATTTGTAACATTCGTGAAAAACCGACTTTTTCTTCAAAGCTCAACAACTTGTATCCTGAACACGATGCTTTTCCGAACCCATGTTGATAATAAACCTTTTTTTTATGAAATTTGATCAAAAAAGCGCCCTCAAATATAATGTGAGCAATCAGAAAACAACCAGTTAAAAGTATCACTATTTGTTAAAAATCGGGGTTTTGAGTGTTTTTCCAAGTCATTCTGGCGTAGCTGATGAACTGACATGATCTCGAAGCACCAAAGTTTATCCAGGGCGAGTTTCACCTGTGTACTTTGAATAGAAGTACTGTTAACATGGGATTAAAAATTCAACATGGGAATCCCCAAGTTACGTCTTCAAAACAATGCACTGTATACTATAATAATTATAATCTATGCTTTATACTGCATCCAGATTGTGAAAATCCCCTGTAACTCACAGTTTCACAGTGGTTATCTACCAATAAAAGGATTAGTTATGAGAAAAATATTATTAAAATGTGCATTTCAATTTTCAAGGCACATCACGATTCTTTTTTGAAATAAAAAATAAAGAATTTTTATTGGCGATTTTTTCATCAAAATAATTACCACACCACTGGATTTAGAATGCCTCCAAATAGATGTAGCCAGATTTTCAAAACGATATTATGATATGCATCAATAACAAAGTTACGAAAACTCAAAATTTCCTAGCCAACTGAAGAGTCTAAAGAGGAAAGGCGAAATATCACATTTTTATTATTTTTAAGCTAAAGATGTAGCTTGTTCGTATAATATTTACTATACTCCTCAAGGCAAGACGCATAGCGTCACAGCTTGAACCTCGTGTGAAAATATCCTAACAGCGATATATCCCAAGGCGACATATCCGTGCGAAAATTCGAAAAAGGTGAAATGTCCATATCAAGAAGAAGTAGACATAAAAAATTATGACCATGTAGCTGTTTTGGAAAAGTTTAGTTCACGACTTTTCCAGAGGAAGAGTTAGGTTAGGTAAGGTTGCGAATTGTATGCACTGGCCCACAGTTTCCTGCATCGCCTTGCTTTCACTTGGAGGTGAAGAGGTGTCCCCTCGGTTTTAGTCTTAACCTGCAGCCTTTCTTTTCATCGTTCTAAACCATCCCAAGGTTTTTACGAAGTTCAGAATTAGCACTATGTCTATATTTGCCGCTTCCTCCAAGTCTTCAAGGTAGTATTGTCCCATATTTCCGAGGCACCGTTCCTTCGGAGTTGTGCAGTGGTACAGTAGACGCTCTAACGTCTCATCCTTGAGGGTAAGTCGACTCACAGCGCTTTGCATAAAGTTGTGAGAACAGTTGAAAAATCTCCCGATGACAAAGAATACACGCTGGGCGCGTTTCTAGACATAGATGGAGCATTCAATAATGTCACGACCGAGGCCATTTAAAGAGAAATGGAAAGGATGAAAATAGAACCAATCATCATCAACTGGACAATAAAAATGCTGAAAAGCAGGATTATAAAATCAGAAAATGAGAGTTGTTCTGTAAGGAAAAGAACAACAAGAGGGACACCACAAGGAGGAGTTAGGAGCAGCTCGGCTTCGTCCTTACTTGGTCCCAATTTCGCCAATTCATCTGCCATCATGTTCCCTTCAATATTGCTATGTCCAGGAACCCAGCATAGAGCGAGTTTCTTGATCCTGATCCAGGACAATCACTACCTTTGACCTTACTGTATCTGATTCTAGTAGTCTCAACGCTGCTTTGCCGTCCGCATAGATTGTGACGTCTTTTGTTGTGTTGTCCAGTCTTTGCAGCAGGTTGGCTGCTTTTCTAATGGACATGATTTCTGCATGCGGAATGCCCACATCCTTTTTAAAGCTTGATAGACTCTTGGATGTTAAGTTCCTTTGAGTATATCCCTGCTCCTGTGCCTGTCTTTGCTGCGTCTGTAAGGATGGATATCTCTTCCTCCCTTATAATTAAGTCTTCATTCCAGTCTTCACTGGTATTTTAACCACTACCTTATTCTCAAAAGAGCTCTTGGTCACCATGTGGTCTGTTGTCGTTTGTAGAAGCTTCGCCTCTTGATTATCCATTGCCTTTGAGATTTTCCTTAGCACCGTTGAGTGCCCACTTGTTGCCTGTTTCCACAATTTGGCCTCTCTAAGTCTGAGAGCTCCCTTTGCGGCAGTGCTTTTGATGAACAAGTCAATGTGCAGGTGGTTTAGAATGACTTCTTAAGCTGCCTACGGTGTGCTGTTCTTTGCTCCCGTTGTACTTAGTGTTGCCAGCCATTGTACTTTCGTGAGCATCTTAACGTTCGAGCTCGTGTCGATGGGTTTCGACCATAACACGGCTCCGTAGGTAACTATGGGTCTCACGATCGCTGTATACATCCAGTGGATAATGTGCGGCTCTAGTCCTCATTTTATATCAATCATTCTCCTGCATATAAATAACGTATTGAGGCCTTTCTCCATCCTTTCCTCTGTGTTTCTTTTCCAGGAGAGCTTTGAATCTAGAATGATCCCTAGGTATCTGCCTTGTTGGAAAGCCTAAGACTTTGTCCCTCGAATGTGGGCATTTTACTGTTGGGCACCTTGTATTTCTTTGTGAACAGTACTAGATTTGTCTTTTCAGGGTTTATTCCAAGACCGTTATGTCCTGCCTATTTGGAAAGTTCATTCAATGCAGATCCCATGATTTCACTGATAGTTGACAAGCTTTCGTCCACTACCAGGATTGCCACATCGTCTGCATATGCTACCATCTTTATTCTTTGTTCTCTGAAGGTTTTGAAGATCGAGTTAACTACGATCAACCACAAGAGTGGAGAGCTAACCCCTCCTTGTGGTGTCCCTCTTGTTGTTCTTTTCCTTATAGAACAATTTCCATTTTCTGAAATTAAAATCCCGCTTTTTAGCATTTTTATTGTCCAGTTGATGATGATCGCTTCTATTTTCATCCTCTCTATTTCTCTTTAGATGGCCTCGGTCGTGACATTATTGAATGCTCCCTCTGTGTCTAGAAACGCGCCCAGCGTGTATTCTTAGTCATCGAGAGATTTTTCAATTGTTCTCACAACTTTATGCAAAGCGCTGTAAGTTGACTTACCCTCAAGGTGGGCATGTTGATCCGGACATTGCATTTCAATCTTAGTTGATTCTTTTATGTGCAGGTCAATCCGTTTTTGCAGTGTCTTCAGCAAGAAGGATGATAGGCTTATTGGTCTGTTGTCTTCTGGAGTTGAGTTATTTGATTTGCCCGAAGTATATTTCGACCAGGTCATCTAATATGCTGTCGAGGGATTTCTGTAATATGATTGGCATTATTCCGTCAGGTCCCGCCGCACTGCCCACTTGATTTTTTCCCTCGATATCATCCTTGATTCAACCTCCTCATGTGTTCTTGTATCCGGTATTAGTTGTTATTCGTCAGAAGTGCTTATTTCCGCTACGATACATCCTGGAAAGTGCGTCTCCATTAAAAGTTCCAGTGTCTCATTGCAGGATTCTGTCCATATCTGGCCTTTTTATGCTTCTTGGGGTCACCACCTCTCTTGAAATCATCTTTCTTAGCCTTGCAGACTCATTTCTATCTATTATAGACTCGCAGAAGTTCTGCCATGAGTATCTTTTGTCCTTCCTGATTTCACTTTTTTCACCTGATATCTGTTGGAGCTGGTCTTGTAATCAATCCAGTCCTGCTCTGTTTCAATTCCATTTGCTCGGTTGAAAAGCCATCTTGTCTTAGCCCTAATCTGTCTTAGTTCCACTGTCCATCAGGATGACGTGGTGCTTTTGCATGGGTGACTTAAGGGACATGATCTGTGAAAGGCTGTCTTTAGTTGTTCCTCTAGTTTTGCCGCATTATCCTCTATTTTCTCTTTGGTAGATGGTCGTGATACCTTGGCCGAAGCCAATAGTTTCCTATCATCTTGCATGAGGTCAAAGATTTTTTGCCAGTCCGTTTCACGAGGATTCCGGGATGGTTCTTACTTTTGTAGTTCACCGTTGATTTCAAAGAGGATTCTCCTTTCTTCGAAAAAGATTGTGTAAGAGAGACTCTCCAATTTTCAACCTCGTTGGAATTGGTAGCCAAAGGTAAATCTAACACCTCTTCCCTGACCCTGTAAAAAAATGTTGGTACATCCCTCCTATTGCATATTACAAGGTCGGTGGTTAGTATAAAGTCCAAAATTGACTTACCTCTCTTATAAATGTCACTGCTGCCCCACTGCGTGTGATGACCATTGGCATCGCAGCCTATCACCAACAGCTTTTCTTTCTCCTTGGCGTAGTGGAGTAGAGTTCGAATTACAGTTGGTGGTGGTTCAGGTTCTTCATATGGCATGTATGCGGACGCTAGCATAAGCGGTTGCTTATTCTTTTGCTCGCATGCTAACACTGTCAAGTCTCCTGTACAGTGCTGTGAGGATAGGTTAAGTTTCAGTGTCCGCTTTGCAAGTGTACAGGTTCTTATTTTACTTACAGATGGAGAATGATATAGATGGTAGTCTTTCGCTTTTAGTTTTTGAATTTTGCCTCTATTGAGCCATGATTCTTGGATAAGCGCGATGTCTACTTGATTCTCCATCATAAACAGCACCAAGTCCTCTGATGCCGCTTTGCAGTAATGCAAATTGATTTGCACTGCTCGCAGCTTCAGGATCTTTGGCGCCATCTTTCTTGTCCTTGGAGAGCCTCGCTTTCAGGGCGCCTAACCCGAAATTGATGCTCCCATTGTTGCTACTCAGTATCTCGAAGGTATCCTCCTCCACCGTGTAGACGATCTCCTTTCCTGGCCCAAACTTGCACTTTGTCGAAGAGATGACTCTCCAGCTTTGTGTGTCCAGTTGTTCTGCTTGTCGATGATCTTTAGTATGGATTCATCGCTCGCCGGAACCGGAGGCGGAATCCACACTGATATTAGTCGACGCAGAGGCAGCTTTGAGACTGGTATTACCTTGAGTCTGGCTTCCTGCCAGATTTCGCAGCATCTGCCGACTACATGCTTTAGAGATTCAATAATTCACTTTCCGTTGTTGCAGCCGACAACTTTGACTTCCTTCTGCCAGCCAGCCCCGTCTCAGTTGACATCCTCGTTGCCACTCTGCTCGTCTTGCTCTAGTATGGCGTCCAATATTCTCGCCTCCACTTTGAGCCACCTGTCGGCTGCAATTTTGCCATCGAGATCTGAACGATCCACGATGTCCACTTGCAGCTTTTCTGGCGTATCAAAGCTTCTGGAGTTGTTGAGCTTCTTCGCGGTGTTTTGTTCTTCCTCGCTAGAACGCATCCGTTTTTGCCTTTTTCTTCCAGAAGCTGGGGGATTTTGCTTCTCCGGTACGTTCGCAGCTGAGGATGACACCGCGTTAGACCTTACCAGTGGCCTCCGCTTTGGCTCACGCTTTAGCTTTCGCTGTTGCTTTTGCCCCTGCGGTGCCTTTAACGGTTCATGTTGCTTTAACCCTTGCTTACGCTCAAATTTTGCAGCAATCTTTCGGTTCTTCTTGATGAAGTCTTTCTTTTTCTTGGAAAGTTCTTCATCCTTCCTTCCTTCCATCTTCCTAAGGTAGTTCTTGGCACTCTTGAAGCTATTCTTAGTTTTTTGTACCAAGGTTTAAGCTTCAGACTCCGGTTTTCAGGAGGTTTACTGTTCCCCAGGGGTAAGAGTTGTGTTTTTTTCTCTCCCAGCAATCTAGCCTCAATCTCCGAATCCCTCATATCGACGGTGCTGCCGTTTGAGGACAAGTCATCTTCGGCAGCGGAGTCGATACGGATATTTTTCAACTGGGTTGTAATGACAAGTTGGTTGACTCTACCTGTATTCTCCGGTTCAAAGTCGTTCTCCGCTTTGTTCTGACTAGTCGCATCCACTGACACCCCAGCCTGGTTCTCCACCGGATGGTCTGAACAGTCGTTGGCTGACGATTTTAGAGAGCCTGTCCGCTCACTCTCTGGCGCCGTTATCGATTTTCCGAGTAGCCCGGCTCCTTCCCCCAAGGTTGTCCCCTCCATAGTGGTTTTCATCTCGGGGTACCACCCCCAGCCTGTTGTTTCGCAAAAAGGGGAGATGTGGGAGTTCCTGTCCTGTTGAGTTTTTCCTTTTTCCCCTCGCACGCTATCTATAATGGTTACAGGCTCTTCTTAGAAAATACTCTGTAACTTCAAGATTTCCGATGTTTGCAAAGAGCTTAAATCAACATCGCAAACGCTGAAAAAACAAATTACATCAAAACAACAAATTAGTCTTGCGCACAATATGCTGTATGATGCGAGCAAGACAACCCACTCGTTGTCAAATTCGAGAATTCGTTTATGAGACGAGTTCTCAAGGGCACGAGTGATCTTGAGCGATACGATCGATCAAGAATCGGGCGCCTGGTTGTTGGAGATTCAATCAAGCTGAAGATTCAATGAACGTCTGCAGAAGGCATTTTCAAGATCAAATGCCATATTATTTCAAAGGAAAAAGATGGTTGGCTGCCTCATGGCCATTACATTTAAAATGTTAAAAATAAACTTGGATCTTTTCCGTTTTCCTCTCATCTGTGGACCACAATTTGAGAGTTGACTTTTTTCAATTTCCGCAGCTTCAAATATACAATTATATATCAAAACCACTTAAAAAATGATATTTACACTCAACTTGAAGTCCATCATTGCAAGCGAAATAACGAGTACATTCAAAAGACCGTTTTTTCCCTTTAAATAGAGCAAAGTTCATGAAATATTGTTTGTTTTTAATTATCCTAGATGACTAACAACACTATTTGAGGCTTCTTTGTATCTGATTTATCATGGTGTAACGGAAAAACTCGATAAAACTTGGCCAAGGGGTGGTTCGGAAGCCAGGTTGCACTTTTGGGTGGTAATGGACCAGTGATTATGACTAGCTCAACTAGGAGAGTGGTCGTGGATTAAAACTCTCAAAAGAAACGATTATTAAAAAAAAAAGAATAGCGCCACCCGTTTTAACCTTAAAATCACCAGTCTTAGAAAACGGGAAATGGAAGGAAATCAGGCTCCAAAGTTCCCAAAAAAACCAAGGTTATATTTAAATGCGAAGATACAAGCTTGAAGTACTCAAATTAGCACCGAGTACTGAACAAGAAGACGCCTTAGCAATTTGTCGGCAGTTGTACGACGTGAAAAGCGATAACGAATTACCTAACCTACAATATTTATTGTTCAATATTTATCAAAAGTACATTTTACGATTTCAGTGTTTTCACTTGAAAGTTAAAATAACCGCCGTCGTTATGATCATAATGACTTCATAGTGGTTGTGTTCGTGAATATGCAGAATGTTTTTGTGATAAAGGTAGGTTAAAATGCACTTGATATCACTTGATAGAAATCAATAAATTGTGGGTGGTTGTAGAATATTGTATTCTGAACATGAACCAAATCACCGCAATATCTTGGAGTTACTTGATGAAATGGAATGGACTCACCAACTTCCTGGAGTTCGTATTTATTAACTTCGTCTACAGGTCAGGACTCACAATTTTTGGTGACTCGTAGATTGGTGGTCCATCAGATCTATACAATCTCCCATCAATGAGGTTTCCGGTACGTACAAAGGTTAATGATTTTCCAGAAGATAGAGGAATGGGTCAGAGTTCACGTAGACATGTCGTGATTTGATAGTACGTACAAATAGGTACAGTCCGTTTCACGAGGGTTCATACTCACGTCATAGATGACGTCATTACTTGAAAAAAAACGTATGTCGTAGCTAATTCAAGTTTCAAGTGCGTTCAAATTTTGTATTGAAGCCGAACAAGTATGTTCCAAAATGCTCTCCAGAACACGTTCAGATTTGTTTTCCATTTAGATTTTGGATTCAGGCTGGTCATCCATTGGAAGCGTAGTCGCGTGTTTATCCGCCATCCGGATGCGAGCGATCGTTAGACTAGGCAGCTTACAGCGTGCACTGCTTGTGACTCTACCATTAGACTCAACGCTATTCCAGTTCGCTTCTGTTTGTGCATTAGGAGAATCATGTAGAATGAAATTCCAAGATATGTAGTTTTTGAAAAATCCTCACATGGAGGGATTGCAAGCTCGAGAGAGTGAAAAATACATTGATCCACACATTCGTCCAGTAGAAATATCATTATTGAAAAAAAAAAATTGTTGAGGAGCTGATCTTTTTGAGGGATACATTCGCCACAATTGTGTGTTTTTGCAAAGGGTTTTTTTCTATTTATAATATTTCACAAAACGGACTTCTCTTAGTATACTAATAAGCAATCGTTGCTATATAGACACGTTTAAATAAAAAACTAAGAAAGCACCATTATCGAAAAAACCCACAATAGTCGAGTTTTATTCTTATCAGTAGACGTCCCCCCATCACTGGATGAACATCAACCCACGAGAAATCCGCTAGTCAGCATTTTTTTTATGAATTATTAGGTAAACAAAATTTAATACATCAGTTTGGTGGCCAAAAGTAGATTAACAGCCTAAAACTTGATAACACTTTGATCCTGCAACAGTTATCAAAGATGTAATGGTGCATTAAAGAACTTGAATCCATTTGTCAGTTCACTAAACCAGCGATTCTTTTCGATTTTCATAGGGTACACAAATTTTCCCTTTCGGATGGTGCTAACAAATTTTTCCAGAACTCACACATTTTTTTTGTAACGTGAACAAAGAGACCTGAACAATATTTTGAATAAAATCGCCATGACCGATCAAATGACAGATTGTTTGAACCATTTAAATGCACCAATCATTTTTTGATAACTGCAGCGGGATGACTTTGTAAAGCTTATTAGCCTAATAAACGATTATCATATTATATTATATTATAATATCAAAGTTTTATCAAATTTTAGGCATGTGCTGTTTATCCGACCGTGGGTGTATATTTTGATTCTACAGAGTGTATGTATTTTTCCAAGTTTTATGATAGTGTCAAAAAGAACAAAGCATCAGACTATTGTGGTTTTTGAAAATGCGGAGTAAAGGATTTTCCTTGTAATTTGCAAACCGCCTTAATAGCCGTTATTTTAAGTTATAAAAAAATGATAGATTATCAATAATTTTGTTTTACCTAACTCATGAAATAACGGCCATTTGAGGGGGGGTGAAAAATGGAAACATTTTTCAGATCAGTTATCAACTGCAAGACATCACTTCCTGCCCGATCATAAGGTGATAAATAAGTCACATTCCTTACTATAGGAGAAGAAAATAATAAACGTAATTTTATTACAAACAAGTACCAGCGGAACATAGATAAGGAGACTGAAATCATGAACACGAACTGAATATAAACTAAAATAATGTCAAATTCTGCCTGCCCAAAATATTCATTCAATAACAATACTAGCCCTTTTTTTCTTTTCTCAACAACGCATGACTGCTCCAATAATCCATCTATCTTTCTGATCTCTGGACTGCAATTGACGTGGATGCCTTGAAGTCCTCATCAATTCTGATTCCATGAGATCTGATCTTTTAAGAGTTGTAATTTCAATTCAAAGGGCATCAGATACTCTCTACAAAAGTTCAGGAGATGGAATAGGAAATGAATAGGTACAAAGAACTAGTTTTATGAAATAACTCACCTCCAAAACTGCCTCAAGTGGTAAAAAAGGTTTTTCAGCATCTCCATCCTTTGTAAAGTAGACCACAAGCTTTTTTATCGTATTTTGTTCACATTCTGAATACCGACAAGGTATTTTATACAACAAAACTGTGACATTGGAGAAGTTAACTGACTTGTGTTTTGACAACAACATTGTTTTGATCAATTACTTGATCACATAACCAAATTTCAGGTTATTATTATTCAGAGATGATAGAAATCAGCTGTTGCTTGGCGGCCATTTTGGATTCTAGTAACGACCGATGTTTATTACGTCATTAATTCTGTTTCAGTCTGTTTTTAAACCTCTCCATGAGTTAGAAAAGGAGAGACAATCAATGACGTGAGTACAAACCCTCGTGAAACGGACTATACGTAAAAATAGCCAGGCCTTAAAATATTAGAATTGGAACATTAGAAATTGCTTCTAAGGATGAAGAAGTTCGGAAAACTCACCTTGGATGGTATGAGGCCTCAAAGTTTAGCTGCGCACCGCGTGCTACAGAGATTCCCACAAAAATGGCCAAATTCCAGAAAATATCAGCACAATGCAAATGGTAAGTATACCAAAAAGGAAAATATAGCCAGGGAACTTTTTATATCAGCAAAACGTGCTAATTGGGGAAAGGAACCACACGGTCAACCTCAATCCCAGAACCAAAAGTGGCAGCAGGATGGTTTTTTTTCGGACCCTCATAGAAAAAGTGACACGCCCAATCTCCGGAACCACAATAAGTTTGGCAAATCCGCAGTAGGCTTATGGGAACAACAAATGTGCGCCAACTTCACACCCAAACCAGAACCCTAATGTTTTAACCTCAAATTTCGCTTTGTTTATTTACAACAATAAATTAATTCGGTTTACTGAAGCGATATCTTTATTTTTGTTTTCGTGACGATCAAGACGGTAAATAGCGAAAACCCTCAAACGAAAAGATAAGAGAAACTGGAACGTAACAACACTTCCCTCACTTTTTTTTAACCTAAAGAGCCCTCTAAACCTGAATCTACTAATTAACTAACCATCACCAACTATTAGCCTAAACGTATAACGATTAATATGTTAATTTTGATTAGCCTAGGGAGAAAATATCAACATTGTGTCTGATCATTGATCATCGAGAGGATGAGCCTTGAGGTACTTGGCGTGCCATATGCCGATGTTTCGTCCGTCTTCATCCATCAACTGATACGACCAGGGTGATTGAATCTTTTGAACGGTGAATGGACCAGCGAATTTTGGAGCAAGCTTTGAGGTGAAATTCTTAGTAGCATCTGAAAGAACGTAATTACGCTTCCACACTTTTTGTCCTGGGTTAAACTTTTCATCGCGACGTCGTAGGTTATAGGTAGTCTTGGTTCGTTCATAAGTCTTTTTGAGCTTCTCGTGAATATCCAAAAATACTTTTTCTAGCTCTTGAGACCTAGTCATGGGATAAGGTGGTTGAGGTTTTGGAAGGGTAGGAACACCTCTTGAGATTGGCAGATAATCGACCTCTCTTCCAAAGATCACGAAGTTCGGGGTGAATTTTGTCCCTTCATGTTTGGCAGAACGAATTGCAGCACCAATGCTAGATGTTTGTCCCAGTGTCTATGATCGTTTGAGACGTAACTTGAAAGCATGGTCTTCAGTACCCGATGGACACGCTCAACGGGATTAGCTTGTGGGTGGTAATTTGCAGTATAACATATTCGAACACCATATTTTTCCATCAGGCCCTGGAACAACTTGCTACGAAATTGTACCCCGTTATCACAGATCATTTTATCTGGTATTCCATACACCAAGAAAACATATTCCTCTATCCAGCGGACTATCCCTGGGACTGTAGCAGTGCGTAATGGGAAAAACAAAACATATTTAGAGAAGACATCGCACACTGATAGGATATAAGCGTTACCAGATGTCGATCTTGGTAACGGTCCAACCAAATCTACACTCAGTGTTTGCCATGGGTTAGTTAAGGTAGGTTGCGTACTCAACATATGTCCGGTCGCTGGCTTCTGTTCTGGTTTATTCTGCAGACATATCTGACACCTTCCAATATAACGAGCAACACAAGTGCGCATCTGAGGCCAATAATATTTCTCATTGATCCTAGATACCGTCTTGAATATACCCATATGACCACACGTTGGTGGGTCATGATGTGCCTTGATTATGGAGGTTCTTTTCTCACGCGGAACAACAGCCAGCCAGACTGATGACATTAGTGGTAAGTGACTTTGGTTGTTTGCTCTTTTATAGAGTCGTCCATCTTCCAAGCGCCATAATGGGTAGTTTTCTGGTTGCTTTTCTATTTTTTCAATCATGCGTATGTACCATGGATCTATCACGTTTTGGTCTTCTAGGATTGAGGCTTCTTTTGAATCCACGAGGGTATCGATGACTGGGACTGAGCGGGACAATGCATCCGGTACCACATTATCTTTACCTTTGCGGTGGACTACATCGAAGCCGTATTGCTGTAATCGTAATGACCAACGAGCTCTTCTACCTACAGGATCTTTAATTGAATTTATCCATTTTAAACTATAGTGGTCCGTAATTACAGTAAACTTGGTACCCTCCAGATACGGTCTTAATTTCTCGATCGCGAAAAGAACAGCCAGACATTCTTTTTCTGTAGTACTGTACTTACGCTCTAATTTGGTTAAGGACCGGCTGAGATAGGAGATGACATGTTCTTGATCATCCTGGACTTGACACAATACAGCACCAAGCCCATAATCCGAAGCGTCACATTGAACGGTGAATGGCAATTCAAAATTTGGGCATGATAATACGGGTGCTTGAATCAAATTTTCCTTGATGGTCTGGAAAGCTTCTTCACAGTCGTCCGTCCAAATAAACCTTGCGTTCTTCCTCGTTAGAGCTGTTAATGGACTGAGTAGGGTCGAAAAATTGGGCACAAATCGCCGGTACCATGAGGCCATTCCAACGATTCTTCTGACATCGGAGACAGTGCGTAGTGTCGGAATCTTCAGGATTGCCTCCACTTTCTCTGAGTCAACCAAAAGTCCAGATGAAGTTACGACAAAACCAAGGTATCGAAGTCCTGCCTTACAAAATTGACATTTGTCACGGTTCAGTGTTAAACCGGCATCAAAAATACGTCTCATCACTTCCCCAAGCACTCTCATATGATCCTCGAAGGTAGGCGTACATATTATTACGTCATCAAGATATACGAAAACGTATTTTTCCAAGTCAACACCAACCACTCGATCAATGAGCCTCTGCCATACCGCTGGCGCATTAGTTAAACCAAATCTCTTGAATTGGTACAAACCCCGGAATGGTACTGTGAAAGCAGTTAACGGCCTAGATTCTGGGGAGATGGGTATTTGCCAGTATGCTGATTTTATATCTAATGTTCTCAAATATTTGGCATCTCTGAGTTTGTCCAGTGTAGCACTCACGTATGGTATAGGATAAGCATCTGTTGTTGTGACTCGGTTAAGACTTCGATAATCCACACAAAATTGCCAATCTCCGCTCTTTTTCTTCACCATGACAATTGGAGATGACCACGGTGAGTCCGATGGCTCGATTATATCCTCCAATAACATTTTTTCCAACTCAGTATTGGCAATTTTCTGTAGGGCATGAGATAATGGGTAATACCTTTGCTTGATCGGTGGAGAATCCGTCTTTATCACCATTTCTACCAACTTAGTACATCCAAGTTTCGTCCCCATTTTGTTGAAGTTTTCTTCCAGAAGTCCATCAAGTATCTGACGTTGTTCAGGTGTTGAAGCGTCGAGCGGATGCAAAGACATAATCTCTGGAGTAGACTGGTTCTCTGATCTGAATGACCATTCGCCTCTATGAAGGTCAGGAATAATTTCCATTTTCTTCCAGAAATCCACTCCCAGAATCAGGTCATGAGGTAAAGATGGGACGACTAGTACATCCATGAGTACAACTCGATTCCTGAGTCGAAAAGGTAAGCAGACAGATCCTATGGATCTACAAGTATGTCCATTTGCTACTACGCAGTCAATTTTTTTCTTGCTATCCAGATTACAGAGTTGACGAAGTATCTTCCATCCAGGATCTCCAATAATGGTTCTAGTACAACCTGAATCTAGTAGTCCTTTGATTGGTTTCCCAAAAATTGTCACTTCCAGAAAGGGTCGTTCATCGCCTTTTGCATGAGAAAATATATAGTCTATGAGAATTTTATTCTTAATATGTGCATCATAGATGAGGGAAGTATTTTCCTTGAAAGAACTGATAGGGTCCTTCCCGATCATGCGTTTTTTGAGCATGCCGGACAGGTCTTCATGGTGCAGTCACTGTGTCCACATCGGAAACAAAATCTACTCCTGGGCTTTAGACATGTCTTGAAACTGTGTCCGATCTATTTACAGTTCCAACAAGTCAATGAGGAAATAGCTTCTTTACTGACAGGTTCCTAAATAAACGGAGGTGAACTATCGGTCTCATCAGTTCTGAGATTTGATGAGGTAGGGAGACTCAACTCAGCTATGGCATACGTTTGATTCGGTTTGTGATAGGCCAACTCTGGCTCTAAAAGTTGACGATAGTTGGTCGGTGGTGGAGCAAAGCGTTTGACCCTCAATTTGGTGTCTTCAATAGATCGACATAGACCAATGAGTTCTTGAATGCTGGTGATACGTTCAGTAGCCAGTCTTGATTGAATGTAGGGAAGCAGATTCCGCCGAATGATCTGTAAACGGGTGCTTTCTGGTGGCTGGGCTGACAATTTTCGAAAAAGATTCTCCATCGCTACAACGAAACCCAAAACTCGCTCCTGAGCTCCCTGAGTCCGATGTCGGATTTCGTCCCATAGAGCGAACTCGTAGTCAGTGGGCTGGAACGCATCTCTAAGTTTAAATGTTAGCTCATCCCAACTTCTAAAGGATCCTGTGCGATACCATAAAAGGGCATCCTTACTAAACAGTTCCGGAGCAGAACGAAGCAATTGCTGCTTAGATGCACCTCTCGAAATTCGTATCTCCTCAATTCTCTCGAGAAAATCGTTGACACTACTTTGTCCATCATACCTGATATTCCAACGGCTGATATCTTGAAAACTGTTGCTGGTAAGGTATCTGCTGGTATCTGGAGCTCTATTCATTGGTGAGAAATGTAGATTCTCCAATCTTTCGGTAAAGTCCCCATATGGATTGGTATATGAGAAACGAGGTTCTACGTATGTGTGATTTAGATGGTAGCGTTCACTCATATCATCTAAGCCACCTTCAATAAATCTCATTTGAGCTGAACGGCTTCTATCTTGGCTTGTTGTACGTAGGGTCTGTGGAACTGGTCTATATAAATCATGTCTCGTCTCATAGGATCTTCTGAATATACCACTATTATCCACTGAGCTACCTTGATCAGCTATTCCAGAATAGGCTTATGAAACAGGGGGTTGAAGAAAGGTAGAATTCACTGGATGTTGATGGGAATTTCTCGAAAAACGTGTATTTTCATCAAAGAGACAGTACGCTCTCTAACTGTGACGTTATTATCCTCGTCAACTATTCTCTTCGCACTGAAATCAATCGGTGCTTCCACCTCAGGAACTTTTTCTCCTGATGGCTCTTGAAATGTTGAAAAATGTACGTTTGACTCACAACCTTTAGGGCTGTGTTCAGTATCATCCAAAATGATCAGATCATGACTTATGTTAATGTTCTCCATTTTAAAATTAGTAGTTTGAATATGTAATAAACAGCTTCCAAAAAAAAATAAATTAAAGTGAACTATTATTTTCAACTCACTTAAACAAAACAATAATTGCTGCAAATGCAACGCAACCCGCCCCTACAAAAAAAAAAAAAAAAAAGAAAAGGGAAACAATACAGGCAAAATAGAAATATATCAAACACCAATATCAACTATAAAATAGTAATGCGCAAACACAAAACCTCTGTATCAAAAAGATACAATCTCAAAAAGAAAACTAGAAAACTCGCAGTTCATACACAAATGAACGAACGTATTACTCAAAAAAAAATATCAGTGACACTGAAAATAAATCGTCAAGAAGAAAAAAAAATAAAAGAAAACAAAACCCTTAACACGTTAGGGCGCCAATTTTGTTACGAAAAACTCGATAAAACTTGGCCAAGGGGTGGTTCGGAAGCCAGGTTGCACTTTTGGGTGGTAATGGACCAGTGATTATGACTAGCTCAACTAGGAGAGTGGTCGTGGATTAAAACTCTCAAAAGGAACGATTATTGAAAAAAAAGAATAGCACAACCCGTTTTAACCTTAAAATCACCAGTCCTAGAAAACGGGAAATGGAAGGAAATCAGGCTCCAAAGTTCCCAAAAAAACCAAGGTTATATTTAAATGCGAAGATACAAGCTTGAAGTACTCAAATTAGCACCGAGTACTGAACAAGAAGACGCCTTAGCAATTTGTCGGCAGTTGTACGACGTGAAAAGCGATAACGAATTACCTAACCTACAATATTTATTGTTCAATATTTATCAAAAGTACATTTTACGATTTCAGTGTTTTCACTTAAAAGTTGAAATAACCGCCGTCGTTATGATCATAATGACTTCACAGTGGTTGTGTTCGTGAATATGCAGAATGTTTTTGTGATTAAGGTAGGTTAAAATGCACTTGATATCACTTGATAGAAATCAATAAATTGTGGGTGGTTGCAGAATATTGTATTCTGAACATGAATCAAATCACCGCAATATCTTGGAGTTACTTGATGAAATGGAATGGACTCACCAACTTCCTGGAGTTCGTATTTATTAACTTCGTCTACAGGTCAGGACTCACAATTTTTGGTGACTCGTAGATTGGTGGTCCATCAGATCTTTACAATCTCCCATCAATGAGGTTTCCGGTACGTACAAAGGTTAATGATTTTCCAGATGATAGAGGAATGGGTCAGAGTTCACGTAGGCAAGTCGTGATTTGATAGTACGTACAAATAGGTACGTAAAAATAGCCAGGCCTTAAAATATCAGAATTGGAACATTAGAAATTGCTTCTAAGTGTGAAGAAGTTTGGAAAACTCACCTTGGATGGTATGAGGCCTCAAAGTTTAGCTGCGCACCGCGTGCTACAGAGATTCCCACAAAAATGGCCAAATTCCAGAAAATATCAGCACAATGCAAATGGTAAGTATACCAAAAAGGAAAATATAGCCAGGGAACTTTTTATATCAGCAAAACGTGCTAATTGGGAAAAGGAACCACACGGTCAACCTCAATCCCAGAACCAAAAGTGGCAGCAGGATGGTTTTTTTTTGGACCCTCATAGAAAAAGTGACACGCCCAATCTCCGGAACCACAATAAGTTTGGCAAATCCGCAGTAGGCTTATAGGAACAACAAATGTGCGCCAACTTCACACCCAAACCAGAACCCTAATGTTTTAACCTCAAATTTCGCTTTGTTTATTTACAACAATAAATTAATTCGGTTTACTGAAGCGATATCTTTATTTTTGTTTTCGTGACGATCAAGACGGTAAATAGCGAAAACCCTCAAACGAAAAGATAAGAGAAACTGGAACGTAACAATGGATGAATTTGATGATTTTTCGAAATTTGTCCTTAATATGAACTAATTTTCATATTATATTTATTTCTAGCGACAACATCGATATTTCAAAGTAGACTTTCAATCGCTTTAGTTCTTTGCATTCAATCAATATCCTTGTGTGCAATCAATAATATGAATAATGGAAGTAAGGTACTCACGTGAATTATCAGTGAAGTCCAAGGACTGACCTATAAATATACCAACCAATCAAAATGACAAGCGCAGGGTTTCAGCTTCCTTTCTTGATCCAGACACAACGTTTTCAGGATCGCTACAGGTAAATAGAGTTACGTGTTGCTCGGAACGACTCTTGCGATTACCGTTTGGTTTCAGGACGTGCAACGATAATCGCTGATTATCATTTCGAAGTGTCACCTTATGAACCTGTGTTGCTACGAACGGTTACGACTCGCGTCGTGAACGACGATCGTAGGAACAGTCTGAATAGTCGTCCAAGCGAGAACTGATGAGGAACGGCTGATAATCGCTACTACTCATTTTGATCGGACCGTTCAACGATTAATGTACAACGATGATCGACGAACGATCATCGCGATAGTCGCGCCAAGCGATACGTACTTTTATGCCACTATATCCAGAAACGCCGTTGGAACGTAGCTGCCACCATGAAAGTGCTGCCCATTTTAGCAACCGCCGCTTGATAAAACCATGTATACAGTATGAAGAAATATGGGTAATATAATAATATCAAGATGTCATTTTCGGCAGCGGTAGGTGGGTTTTGATAATATTTGTGTCAATCATAATGGATGTTTTAATGGGTAGACCTCAAATAAGTGTTTGGAATTCGTATGCTCCCCATTAAATTTCTTATTCGTAGTCTTAAAAAAAATGAATCTGATCATTCATTTGAGATTCTACGGCAGTTTGCTTTATGATTCAGTTGCACGCATTATAGCAGACCTTGCTTACTGTTAAAAAATTCGGCGTTTATAATGCAGAGGTAGAAGAGTATCTGAAATCTACAATGTATTTGCCGACAAGAGTCAATAACTGCTATGTGCCAGTTCATCATGAATTTCAGGTAAGGTTTATGAAAAGGAGTAGCTCTAGTTATGTGATATGAATAATTATTCAATCCAAAAAACTGTTTGTCTTTGTACTGTAACAAATTATTAAACTCATGATTCAGGTTTTTTGATCTGAGTAATATGTTCACTCATTAGTTAAAAGAGCAGCTATTTTCGAAGGTTGTGGATAGCAGCTATTTCCACAAACTGTTTTTTGTTCCTCCTGGAAAAATAGTATTGATGGACAGTCAGATCGCCGTCGATATGCGAACGAAATTTGTACACACCATGTGAAGACGTTCTGCATTTTTTGACAATGTAGTGACAGCTGTCAAAATGTCAGCTGGGCGGATTTCAAGTTGGAAAATCAAATGGAATGAGTGATACCTTATTTTGAAAGCCAATTACAACTGCCGAGTTTCAAGCCTCTGCTATCATTCCTGTTGATATGATATATTTTTGATACTCAATTACTACTTACCCGCAATAGTTGACTTCTCCAATCCAAAAGGATAAGATGAGGTACACAAGATCTTCAGAATGAGGATGAAACTCAGAAAAAAAAATGAAATTAAGGGGTGGAAAAAATTTCTATTCAGAAACAGTGAGTAATAGCTCATATCGAAGATCTTCTGAATCTCACCATATTCTTTGAGTATGGAGAAGTCAAATATTGCGGGCAAGTTTTAATTAACCGACAAGAACGAAAAAGATATTTTTCAAATATATTCCGTCATATCAACAGGACTGATAGCAGAGGTTTGAGACCCAGTAGGTGTCATCAGGGTCAAAGGGCCTTCAAAATAAGGTATCACTCGACCCCCCTTTACATTTGATTCTTTCATTCAAAATGGCGTTCTGCTTTCATTTAGAGATTTTCAGCTATCACTTCTATCTCAAAAATGCAGAAAGTCTTAACAAATTGTGTGTTCAGATTTCGTTTGTTTTTCGTTCGTTTTTCGTCAAACGATTCAAAAGTTAGAAGGAGGGTACCTTAAAGAGCCGCACAGTGAAGTTATTTTCCCAACCAGTGCGCAAAGTGATGCTTTCCCACACGCAAAAGGGGGAGATCACAAAATGGGAAATACTTTCTTCCATGCTGTTTGCTACGCTGATGACGCGGTTCTTATTGCAGATTCCGAAGACAATCTCCAAAGACTACTCCAATTTTTTTAACACCAAAGCAAAAGAACCAAACATGCTCATCAACGACATCAACACCGAGAAGACTAAATGTTTAGTGATATCAGAGGAACCGACATGGTGTAAGCTGGAAATCGACTCCAGAATCTTCGAACAAGTGAACCATTTTAAATATTTGAGAGCAGATATAACGAGCTATGGAAATTTACATCTCGAAGTGAAAGAGCATACAATAAAAAGGTTCGAATTTCTGGATGTTTGAGAGGAATTGTCTGGAAGAACAAATACTCAAATACGGAAAGCAAAGTCAATCTATATAAAACGGCAGTGAGACCTATCATAACATACGCAGCAGAAACAAGACTAGATACAAAGAAAATCATACAAATGATGAGAACAGCTGAAATGAAGACCCTGAGAAGTATACAAGGGAAAACCTTATACGATATAATACGAAATGAGGATATCAGAATTCCATGCGGGATACAGGACAAAGGAATGTGGGTGAGACAGAGAAGACGATCCTGGAACAAGCACATAGCAAGAATGGAGGGCAACAGACTTATCAAAGACGCAAAAAATCAATAATCAAGTAGGGAAGGAACAGGGAAGACCACCAGAGCGCTGAAGAGAATGCTGGACCTCATCATCCGGAGAGGACGTTTTGACAATAAGCAGGCAGTAGTCTACTAATATGCATCTATGTTAGTTAGAAGAAGAAGAAGAAGAAGAAAAGCAGTCGACGCAAAGCAGAGTTCAGATATGCCCCAAGGGCGGGAAAGCCACTTTACCCTTGTTTTAGAAAATATTTATATTTTTTCTATGAGCTTTCACAGACTAGAAACAGAAAACTTGTGATAATATGTTTTAGCTTAAATAGTAGAAATCTCATTGAAAAAGACTGGCAACGATGGACACAGTTGAAGCAATTAACTTGTCATAGTTGTCCGGAGCCACTCTTTATCATTATTTATTTTTTATTATTTGATATTTATTATTTATTATTTATTATTTATTATTTATTATTTATTATTTATTATTTATTATTTATTATTTATTATTTATTATTTATTATTTATTATTTATTATTTATTATTTATTATTTATTATTTATTATTTATTATTTATTATTTATTATTTATTATTTATTATTTATTATTTATTATTTATTATTTATTATTTATTATTTATTATTTATTATTTATTATTTATTATTTATTATTTATTATTTATTATTTATTATTTATTATTTATTATTTATTATTTATTATTTATCATTTATTATTCTATTTTATTTGACACACGTTCAAACTTTTAACAAATTTTGTTTTGAAATCGTCTACAGGTAATAACAGAATTTTCTAAGAACACCAATGAAGCAATGACCGATTTTATATTAGCGTTGTTTGAGTATATATTAGGGATGAACTATTTGGAATAATTTGATAATATTTTCCCGTAACTAATCTACGATGATTGATTCAATTAAAAGATTAAACGAACTTACCTAAGTGAAGTTCAATCATAATTATGTGAGATGGTCTTGTTCCGAATAGATCAAAATGTAGTACACTCTTTGCCGCGCTAGAGTCGCACCGTTATAAAAAAACAAATCCCGGCTTTCCGAACACATCCTGTGCATATCCTGTGCACCATTCACTCAACCTGTCATTAACTATAGAGCGCTGATGTTGATGCAACCTCTCCATAGATCACCGGGAAAACTCTTGGGTTTGGGTGGGTGTGATCTATTCGGAACAAGACCATCAAATAATTATGATCAAACTTCACTTATAGTCCAAACCAAACAACTTTCGATTCACGTCATAATTGCCACCAAGCGAGTTTCAATGTGATTTGCAGGTGACCAAATCTGGCCACCAGTAAACTTCATAACAACCAGCTTGGTGGCAACGATGACGTAGATTGAAAGTTGTTTGGTTTGGACTATAGGTAAGTTCGTTTGATCTTATAATTATTTTTCGGTCTTGTTCCTCCTAGATCAAAATGTAGATGTTTACAGTGAAGAGAGGTTGCAATATTTTATACTCCTTATTACAAACAGGAGAATAAATCAAGTGCATCAGAGATAAGAACCTGATGACACAGCGAAATATGGTTGAGAAAAAATTGCCCTCGCAAGTATTGGCTCAGTTAAGGTTAAGGGTTTATTGTGAAAACTCTCATAAGCCTGAGATTGCGGGTTGAATGAGGTGGATCAACCCGCAATATTTTGAATGATCTCGAGACAATGATCATGCTTTTCTTGCAGCAGCAGCGGATGATACATGTTGTGTGCTTTAAGCACGAAAAAGCCAGAAGTATCAATGCCGCTTTTACCTGAAGTAGAGTTGAACCAGTGACTAATAATGATAATTTTTTGTCTAGAAGCTGCTTCTTGGAGCTTCTTACTTCTTACCAGTTAGGAATAAATTATTGTTACTAGGCTTTCGTAAACATAATTTGTTTCTGTTGTGGAACCTTGATGTTCAAAACGATTATAAATAACGTTTTGATGAAATCTGGAATTTAAATCATTTACCATAACAGAAAAAAATCAGATTCTAGATTCCAAGTTTATGCCTTCCTTCTAGAAGTCTTGATTTGAAGATATGTTTAAAATGCGTTAAAATTTGTTACGAGCCACTCGCATGGCATTTATGGAACTGTAAGCTATGCAAGTTACAATTGAACGACCAAACACTTCAGGGTGGTTTGTACAGAAAAAACTCGAAGAGATAACTCTTGTAACGAGAATATCTACATCTGCAGTGCATCTCATAAAACACCTGCGTCTCTGAATCTTTGAACCATGAGTGATCTGTATCCAGGGAAAAAAGGGCCGCCTGCGCAGAAGATACAAGAGTATCATGCCCAAGACTAGGAGAAAGCTATTCTTTGCTCGTGGTCTTGAATGTTACGTTCCCCCCTTCTTTCACTTGTGCAAAAAATTTCTATAAGAGTCTAGAAACCAAGTTGAAGGGTGGAAAAACATAAAAAAAACTCACAATTCTGCCAAGATAGTGTAAACATTTTGATGATCATGTGGATTCAATATCAATCCTGTTTTCTGACGACTACACTCTCATCTATTTTTTTTTATCCGAGAAATGACGCTCTTCACATCACTGCCAGCCATCTTTGGCGAAAAAAATGTAGATTAAACGTGCCTTCCATCTTATTTTATGTTTAAGTGATGAACGCTGTATTGTCGATGTACAGCAAAATATTGCAGCATTTTTGATCGCTTGCAATGTACTCAAGACTAAAAAACTGTAATCAGTTTTGATAAGGAATCTCTATGAAGCCAATGATCTTCAACTTTCCAGAAAACCATGCGATACTTTGTTGTCAAGAACAACAATCGCGAGTGATTATGAACATTATCCGACAGCATCTATGAAGGAGGAAATATGGAGTTTGATCATTTGAAATGAGAAAACCAGCAATGAATGGCAATTTCTAAGTATGGACCAAGGAATAATCATAAAGGTCAAAATACTCAGAATTCCCATTTTTTTGTTTTCCAAACTCCATAATCGTATTTGGTGTTAATGAAACTATAGCGAATCAATGACCAAAACAAAAATAGAAAGTTCACAATGGAAAAACGGATGTTAATTTTCTCCATGCTTGAAAACATATGTAACACTCTGGATAGTAGTCCTCAGATCAACATCACCGACATTTCTGTGTGTAGCTAAAAAAAAACGAATATTGTTTCAAAACAATGGCCACGTGTTTCTTCCAGTTAATGAGGAAATCTAAATTCCGCAAAAAAGAACTGGTCTCAGAAGTTTTGTTGGTATGAGTTTCCTAGAAGCAAAAAATCATCCAGGTTTGGCTTCTGTTCACTCAGATAATCAAAACAAGTTTATGAGTTTGGTGGAAATAATGGGATTGTACTCAAACCAAAAATACCATTGTTTGTGTACTCAATTAACATAATATTTACAACTCGGCAAACGCGAGTAGAACCCAGATAGACTTCTTTTTTATTGGATCTACATAGAGATCGTCATCGGATTCTAAAATATTAAATAAAGAAAATCATGGAATTATTCCCTTCATAGTAGAATAATCATGCTCTTCTAGCAGCTGCCTTGAAATCCGCCATAAAGTGGAGGTGTCAGTTTCCTGCATAACGACTAAGGGTTTGCTGAACTAATCAACTAACAACGCGAACTACACTGCAAATTTTGCAAGTGTGTAAGGGCAAGGGCATGTTCATTCACCCAACTCTCACACAAAACGTGGCGTGATCACGTGAATTCACGCCGTGAATCGCATGACAACTGTGGATCCGGTATATAATGTCCATTTAAGGATCAATCTATGAGGTGAGAATGATCACGATTGAAAGCAAGAAGAAATGTTTGTGGTAAACGGTTTTGCCCGATGTCTACACTCTCTAACTTGCTTGGGTTGACGAATAAAGGATCCTTCATAACCCTGTATCCAAGAAAACACAATCTTGTCAAGTTTTATTTCCAAACCACAAAATGATTCATATAAGATTACCGCTACAAATTATGACCATTACCTCTCGAGTTAGCGGACTAGATGTTGATCCGCATGATGGGTCAGATGTTGAAACACCATCTGGCAGGATTCGAACTAACGATGTCCCGTTGATGGCGGTTTCATTGACAAATTATATCCGCATCTTTGTTTCTTTTGTCCGACCTTCTAGGTCTGCCGAACAGCCAATAATCCACAGGAGCACTGTCTATTGTCGCTTGACATTCACCCCATCAATCAGAACAAGGTTCCCACAGAAAACAGAATCTTTGAAATGAACATATACTCACAATCAGCATCTGCCCCCATCGCTAAAAATTTTAGTTCCAGGCAAATTTTCGCCTCCACGCTTCGTAATCCTTCAGTAGATATTTGGGCAGAACTACAGAAACTTGTTCATTCAATTGAGGGGCCGAAACTAGGCCAAAAATTTGCCATATGCGAATACTTTACCAAAAAAATGCCATAACTTTAAAAACCATACCCCAATATAGGGAGTTTTTACCACTTTCCAACCACAGAAACAGGCCGGTCGGTCGATGCGCCCCACATCCGGTTCGGGTCCCATTTGAGTTCACATTGACTGTGCAGTGTCATGATACTTATAACAAACAGTGCAGTGTTCTAGTCATCCCGAATTGTTTCGGAACAGCGCAGTTGTCACTGTTAACCAACAAGTTAGTTCACTGTCATATAGAAAAAAGATTGCCCATCGGCACTTCCACACCTTGGAATTATCACCAATTCGGTTCATATTTCTTTGATCCGGACCTACGTGATTCAGCTTATATTCGGCATGAATCGGGTCAGGTTCCGGCACATGTCTCTTCCGCACTAATTCAGCTTTGCCATCTGGCCCAAACTGAACCATGCCGGTCGACACAATGTAGACGCATCCTTTAACACCCGAAAGAATATATTCTCCAATTTGATTATATTGACTCTCGATAACCCCAGCGGTGGCCCATGAGAAATGAACAAATCCTACTGTCACGCTGAGTGAATCGTATGCCTAAAACGTAGGCACAGCTGTGACGTAGGTTTCAGTTATAACCTCTCACAACCTAAGTGGCAGAAATGTTTGAAAAACTCGTTCAGGATCCGAAACGCTCTCGTTAGAAAAAAAATGTTTTTGTACTAACTTACTTCTTCTGCTAAGTAGAGCGTAGTCCCCTTGAAAACTCGTTAAAAACCAGGGAAGAAAGATTTGGAACTGCTATAAACCACTTGATTGCCATTATGCCATTAGCAAAACCTTGTCATATATTTGTAACTCGTTCACCATCATTTCAATTCCAAACTGCATGTCATTCCCAAAACAATCTCGCTTGGCAAAAAAAGTGTATGACGGAGTTCAATTTACTTTCGAGTGAGCGTACCTGCTAATGCTCGTTCAACCCAAAGGGAGGAAGGTTTCTAGAACCATTCCCAATGCCAATCAGCATTAATGGCATCTTCAACACATTCTCATAGGAAAAACGGCCACGAACTTCAGAGCATAACTTGCTGTTCTGTTCGTCATCATAGTGACATGAGCATTCAACAAAAATATTATTGGTCAAAAACCACTTTGATTTGCTACTGAGTCGTCACTGGAGCCGTTCTCAGTCTAATATGGATATTCTGATTTACAATTAGAGCTATTCAAAATGGATAGGACGTTTCCAGGTTCCTATCTTCTTTAGACAACCAACCATTGACCTATGCAGATGACGGGAAATTTTTCAAAAAAGTTGAATGCTATGAGGATTGTGTTCAGTTCCAAGATGACTGAATTCTCTGGCAGAATGGTGTCAAAAAGACAAGTTGCATCTAAATATTGATAAATGCAGAATTGTCACCTTTTCTAGAATCAAGTATCCTACACATTTCCCGTATAAAATAAATAACTGCCAAATCTTAAGAGTTGATCTTGTTAAGGATCTGGGAGTGTGGTTTGATAGTAAATTAAATTTTGATCATCATATAAATGTGTCAGTGAATCGTGCATTTGAACTGTTGGGTTTTGTTTATCGAACGTTGAAAGATTTTGATAGTGTTGGCATTTTGAAGGGTGTGCATTGCTCGGTTGTGAGATCCATTCTCGAATATGCTTGTGTCGTTTGGTCACCATACTATAAGGTTCATGAGGCTGACCATGAAAGAGTTCAAAGAAAGTTTCTGAGTCTGATTACTTTTAAATTGAATATTCGAACTGTTTAAATAGACTTCAATGAATTCATGACATCTTGAACCTAGACACTTTTCAAAAAAGGAGAGATACATTTAATATTTGTTTCATGCACAAGATATTGGATGGCTTCATAGACTCTTCTGAATTATTGTCATCATTTGGTCTCAGGACAGCTAGGCTGTATGAATTGATTATCTTATGTAATTAGATTGACTACTTTTATAATTTGTTTTTTTTTGCAGGTATGCTACTATGAAAGGACGTTTGTGAAAGTAAGTCAATAGATGGTGTTTGAAACTTTGGAGATTCTATTTCAAAAGATGAAAGAGAATACAAGATTAAGGAGAACTGGATCGTATATTGAATACATTTTGTCCTGATAAGCTCCAGCTCTCCAATATTGTGTATGGAAAATGTTATGATACGAAAATCTAGATACCATTGATATATTGATATGTAGAATCAATTATTCCCAATTTCACCAAATAATTTTTCACTTCTCAAACATAGAAAGTATAGATCACTCGAGATGTATTCGACTACTATAATAATAATTCATCAAAGCATAATTAACTACTATATTCAATCAAGCCAGTCGTCCTAAGTATTCTCTATCGTGAACACTTAATCAAAACTGAGCACTTTGTCTGACACTCCGTCATTGTGTGGTTGACATTTTTTCGTCCGCAACTCCTCAAGCACGGTCAATCAAAATACAACAAGCGTAGATGGATGTGACTGCATGTGACATATTCATTTCGTATTCCGTCGTGCTAATAAATACTGGTATATTAAAGCGATGCAGGAGTCTGGTGCGTGTATGGAATTGGTAAAATTTAGATTTATCTGTGTTTCTTGCTTACATTTTATTTGAATCATGCATGATGAAAAATGTATTCTGGATCATTGTCTCGCGTCCAAGATCTTTCCAAGGACTTTTAGTTTCTTACTACATCCTTCCTCTTCCAAAAACATCAAACACAAAGTACCTTGGTTTTTGGTTAGGGAATCTAGACTTATAGATGTTCATGAAAATAGTCATTTAAAACTGTTTAAAACTAAAAAATGTAGATAACATCGATTTTGATGTCCTCAACATCAGTGGGATTGAATAAACAAATGAAGTCACATTCATATTATTGTGCAAATTTCACGTTAAATCTTCAAACGATAGATTTCTTTCAGGAAAGGTATTATGTTCTCCACTCAACTGGTCCAATGTTGAAATTCTCACGTACCGAACAAAGAACTTGAGAACACTTGACCAGAAAAAATGAGAAACGTTCTGAATGGCTATTAAACTTCCTCGTTTTACCTTTAATGACTTAGTGCTCTGCAGAACAGGAAAATGGTCGTCTTCTTCTCGAAAAATCGTTTTTGGCGTACAACCGCAGGGGATGTCTATCAAATGATTTTTTTATCAGGGCCAAACATTTTTATTGCGAAATATGTCATAAATCTGTCAAAACAAAAGTGTGTTTCACTACTTTTCCACACATACTTCTTCATATCTCCGGAAGAAATCTAGATATCAAAAACTTTTTTTTATCAATCGAGAAAAGAATTGTGAGAGATGATAACCGGGGTAGTTTCGTAAGTATGAAAACTTTTGTCTCTTTGTAAAACTGCGAAAAACTATAAGAATAACATTTTCTGCAGAACTATTTTCAGTAAGCGAAAAACTTTTTTGTTTGAAGGAAATTTGCTATACTATCTGCGTACGAATTAAAGTCGAAGGTTCAAAAGAGTTTTTGAAAAAAAAAATCAGCATTCTAAGCTATATGAGGTCTGTGCGTAAAACAATCACAAATCGATCAGCGCTGCATCGATTGGTAAAAATAATCAGAAATAGTCTACAAACTGCAAATGCTCAATGCTGATTGGCTCTGACTGGTTTGACCTTTAGTTTTCGAGTTATAGTTAGTCAAAATTGAGTTTTCGCATGGAACGGCGTTTAAGATATTATTATAATTGGTTGAGTTGAGACAGTCCGATATCTAAAAAACGATGGTTATTTGAAAAGTTAAAGTTAAAGTTATTGGGTTCTGTGAAATAAAAAAAATGATCAGGATCTTGGATTTTGAAAGAATGAAAAAAACATTTTCAAGACGTTTTAAACTATGGAACACTTGATATGAAAATCGTAAAACATAAGCGTGTGTTGTCCGTATGAATACAGTCATATAACTGCAACCCCATGAACTTGAGACAACACATGCTTACGTTTCATGACTCTCATGTGATGTGTTCAATAATTTAAAATTAATTTATTATCATTTTCTAGATATTGGGCTGTTTCAACCCAAATTGACCACCCAGTAACAAAGACGAAATTTGAATGAATATTTTATGTCTTGTTAGATGCCTGTATCAAATAAGGATTTGATACAATTTCCACATACAAATGGAGCCAGAAAGAAGATACTTGGAAGGTCAATTCGATGATGTGAAAGAAATTTTGACAATTAGATGGGCCTGCATTGCAGCAGAAATAAGATGTTGCAATGGCTGTGAATGTACAAGTTGCTTGAACCAAGAAAGCTTATCAGATTGCGAAAATTATTGGTCTAAGGCAAGGCTATAATAATAACTTACTTCACAATCTTTCGGAACTTGTATTAAGAGTTTTGAGTTTACAGCTAAATGCAATCTTAATGAAATCTAATATAAGGCACTGCGCGGCAGCACGGTAGTTTGAACGCCGCGTCATGCAGAAGCTCAATTTTGACTAACTATAATTCGAAAACTATATAGCTTAGAATGCTGATTCTTCTGAATCAGCTGATTCTTCTTTCAAAACGTATGCAGATAGTATAGCAAACTTCCTTAAAATACAAAAGTTTCTTGCTCACTGAGAATAGTTCTTCAAAAAATGTTAATTTTGAAGTTTTCTGCAGTTTTACAAAAAAATTATAAATAAGACGTGCTTTTGATTGCGCGTAATTTCAAAGTCCCTGCGATCGATTAATATTTTCGACGGGTCGCGACGCTTCACTCTTGATAGGCATAGAATTTTTTCAACTGTGGAAAATAACTACTTGACCCCATACATTGACAACTTTTTACAGAAATCAAATATTTCTATTCGTTTCCGAGATCTTGCTTGTGGAGTTTTAAGTGGAAAACCCAGTGTATAGATCTCCAAATATTGAACCACTAGAAGCATAAACAAACATGTAAACATTGGTGGAAAGGGGAAAAGCAAGCTCCTGGTTTGCCATATCTACTTTCTTGAAATACCTTTCACCAGATTTTCTGTCACCAATCCAATAACAATAACTTGAAGTCCACTATCATCAAATAAATGTATTTCTTTTCAATATCCAAGGAGAGTGTAGCCTTTTTTTATCGCTACTACTACTTGTCGTTGAATAATCGAACCATTTGCCTTGATCTTTTACACTTAAAAGTTGATAAGAGGAATTTTTCTCACAAACGGCAACGTTGGGCATCGATCGAGCTATTAGAAATGCGTTGCCGTGACCTATAATATATGCTTCAAAGTGATGGTTGTTGTCATTTTCCAGTTGGAAATGATTTATTTGTGCTCGAGAAGAAGATTTAGTGTGGCAATTATACCTAAAAAGTGCTGTGTTTGCGGAGCTCCTTCACGGGCGGTTAGATTGTAGAGATCATATCACAAATGTGTCAAAATAACATAACATAAATTTAATCAAAAACAGAATGTTATCGACTCAAACAAATCGTGTACGTTCGGGGTGCTATGCTTGTTCTACTGGTTCAATGTTCGAAAGTATAGATATATATTTTTTCTGGGTTACGGTGGAATATCATCGAATTATCACCATAGTTCTGTATTAATAGCTACCTGTCTGTTTGTCAACAAAGTTCTTTGTTTAGTCAATAGTTTTGACCTTAGTTAAAGAATAATGTCATTTAGGTCGAATATAATGAAAAAAATTGACCTATAGGTACAAAACATGAGACGGTCACAATTCAATGTCGCCATCTAAAGAAACAATGCATTATTATTTAATTACTGGGATATCCACATATCCAATCAATGATGATTTTAACCACTGGCAAGTTTGTTTATCACTCTCCCAGGCTATTATGATTTTTCTGGATTCAAGAATATCTTTCGAAATTTCGTGAACTCGCGAAATATTTTAACAAATTAGACATTTATCCAGGGCACATCAATTTTCTGCAAGTGTCTTCTCAATATTGTACAGAAAAGTTTCGTTCGCAGTTGAATTTCCTTCGAATAAGTAAATATTATACGTAGACCTAGTATGACACCATAGTAGTCTCGTCACCACTACATGTGACAAGATTAACACTCCATTGTTCACACGTGCTCGCAAAACTGTGCCATGATTCTTAATCCTTGTCCATCTCACATTAATATACGTATGTATTTTTCTGTCATTGTCTCCATAGAACAAAGTTTATATATTCGAAATTGTCTCTTACTTACAGGTGACAAATAGGTTACATTTACCAACTTGCGGTCAGATTTTCTACATTTTAACGTGAAACAGGATGAGAGTTCTTTAATTCATCTTTATCATAGTTGGGGCAGGAGCCTCTCGACCTATTTATCACTTCCAAATTATTTCAGTTTTCCCCCCGGATAAAGAAAAATGTATACAAATGTTGTTAATTCTGTCCTATTCATAATAATTGGCATCATTATCTCTCGACCTATTTATGCAATAACTTTGAAAACTTCATTATATAGCTTTGGTAAAACTGGATCATTTTGCAAGATAACATTCTTTGTATCTGTCATAATAAGAATAGGAAAAGCCAAGACATTTTTCAATAATAACATTTTTTTATCTTTTTGATGGTACAAACGATATAAAAACTTCTATTTTTTTTTGAAAGATCATTCTTTGATATTTTGAAAGATATTTTTAGTTGAAACGTTTAGTTAAATGAACATATAAAACAGTTGCGTTATCTGCAGCAACTATACATTTTTGTAATTTTATAAAAAAATACTAATCTCTTGACAGGCACTTATTCATCCTAAAATCAGTTGAATTTTAGTGAGAACCACATCGCGATAACTTTAATATCATTATTGTTCTTTCAAATCACATGGTAAGAACATGAATTCGTGGACAACACCGGGAATATTTGATACACCTGGTACTCAAACTGTGTTATACCACTTTTCGTACTATAGTCCGTTTCACGAGGGTTTGTACTCACGTCATTGATTGTCTCTCCTTTTCTAACTCATGAAGAGGTTTGAAAACAGACTGAAACAGAATTAATGGCGTAATAAACATCGGTCGTTACTAGAATCCAAAATGGCCGCCGAGCAACAGCTGATTTCTATCACCTCAGAATAATAATAACCTGAAGTTTGGTTATGTGATCAAGTAATTAATCAAAACAATGTTGTTGTCAAAACACAAGTCAGTTAACTTCTCCAATGTCACAGTTTTGTTGTATAAAATGCCTCGCCGGTATTCAGAATGTGAACAAAATACGATAAAAGAGCTTGTGGTCTACTATACAGAGGATGGAGATGCTGAAAAACCTTTGTTACCACTTGAGGCAGTTTTGGAGGTAAGTTATTTCATAAGACTAGTTCTTTGTACCTATTCATTTCCTATTCCATCTCCTGAACTTTTGTAGAGAGAATCTGATGCCCTTTGAATTAAAATTACAACTCTTAAAAGATCAGTTCTCATGGAATCAGAATTGCTGAGGACATCAAGGCATCCACGTCAATTGCAGTCCAGAGATCAGATGAGATGGATTATTGGAGCAGTCATGCGTTGTTGACAGAAGAAAGAAAGGGCTAGTATTGTTATTGAATGAATATTTTGGGCAGGCAGAATTTGATATTATTTCACATAGTTTATATTTAGTTCGTGTTCATGATTTCAGTTTCCTCATCTATGTTCCGCTGGTACTTGTTTGTAATAAAAATACGTTTATCATTTTCTTCTCCCATAGTAAGGAATGTGACTTATTTATCACCTTATGATTGGGCAGGAGGTGATGTTTTGCAGTTGATAACTGATCTGATTTTTTTTCATTTTTCACTCCCCCTCAAATGGCCGTTGTTTCATGAGTTATAAAAAAATTATTGATAATTTATCATTTTTTTATAACTTAAAATAACGGCTATTAAGGTGGTTGGCAAATTACAAGGAAAATCCTTTACACCGCATTCTCAAAAAACACAATAGTTTGATGCTTTGTTTTTTTTGACACTATCATAAAACTTGGAAAAATACATACACTCTGTAGAATCAAAATATACACTCACGGTCGGATAAACAGCACATGTCTAAAATTTGATGAAACTTTGATATTATAATATAATATGATAATCGTTTATTAAGCTCATAAGCTTTACAAAGGCATCCTGCTTCAGTTATCAAAAAATTATTGGTGCATTGAAATGGTTCAATCAATCTGTCATTTGATCGGTCATGGCGATTTTATTCAAAATATTGTCTAGGTCCCTCTTTTCACGTTAAAAAAAATGTAAGTTTTGGAAAAATTGGCTAGCACCATCCAAAAAAGGAAAATTTGTGTACCCTATGAAAATTGGAAAAAAATCGCTGGTTTAGTGAACTGACAAATGGATTCAAGTTCTTTAATGCACCATTACATCTTTGATAACTGTTGCAGGATCAAAGTTTTCTCAAGTTTTAGGCTGTCAATCTACTTTTGGCCACCAAAGTGGTGTATAAGATTTCGTTTTCCTCATAATACATAAAAAAAAAATTGACTAGCTGATTTCTCGTGGGTTGATGGTCGTTCAGTGATGGGGGGACGTCCACTGATAAGAATTTAAAACTCGACTATTGTGGGTTTTTGCGATAGGGGTGCTTTCTTAGTTTTTTATTAAAACGAGTCTGTATAGGAACGATTGCTAATTAGTATACTAGGAGAAGTCCGTTTTGTGAACTATTATAAATAGAAAACAACCCTTTGCAAAAACCCACAATTGTGGCGATTGTGATCTCTTCGGTTTCACCTTCCCTAACCCCAAAAAGATCAGCTTCTCAGCATTCTTCTTTTTTGATAATGATATTTTCACTGGACTTCAATATGAATGTATCTTTTCACTCTCTCGAGCTCGCAATCCCTCCATGTGAGGATTTTTCAAAAACTACATATCTTGCAATTCCATTCTACATGATCTTCTCAATGCACAAACAGAAGCGAACTGGAATAGCGTTTGAGTCTAATGGTAGAGTCACAAGCAGTGCACGCTGTAAGTTGCCTAGTCTAACGATCGCTCGCTTCCGGATGGCGGATATACTACACGCGACTACGCTTTCAATGGATGATCAGCCTGAATCCAAAATCTAAATGGACAATAATTCTGAACGTGTTCTGGAGAGCATTTTGGAACATACTTGTTCGGCTTCAATACAAAATTTGAACGCTCTTGAAACTATATGAATCAGCTACGACATACGTTTTTTTTCAAGTAATGACGTCATCGATGACGTGAGTATGAACCCTCGTGAAACGGACTGTATGTGCGCTGTCCTCAGCAAAACTGCCTTTTGCATTATGAGGAGGTTGAGCGTTCTGGGACCCGATTCTCGAGTCAGGGAACAACTGGAAGTGAATTAGGCGAGGATCCCTTGAAATCTATTTTGTCTAATCTTATCCTTGAAAGTAGGATCGAAAATTTTCTTTTCATTTTTGATAGAGGTCTGTTCTATTGACTTGTGTCATCAGAAACGTAATAGTCTATGTAGTGGAGTATTGGCGCTTGCGAAGAATAAGAAAGATTATTATACTTTCTACATAAATTGTTACGCTCCTAACCGACTCAAGTCGATAGAACAGACTTCTAACAAATATCATGAGAATATTTTTGATCCCACCTTCAAAGATAAGCATAAATAAAATTGGGTTCAAGAGAACCTTGTCTGATTTACTTCCAGAGAGCATTGTTCCTTGAGTCGGGGATCGGGCCCCTGGCGACTCCATTGATTGTTTAGCAGGTGGAGAGGGATTTGAGTACTGTTGCCCCGATAACAATAATTGGTATACTTTTTGTTTTCATCCACCATGACATTCGTATTTCAAGCTGTGTACTCAAGATGTTTTCTAGCCTTTTTTTGTATGATGTTGTGTTCTATTAGTGGTTAGTGATATGGTCTTTTCTCTCTTATCATTTTGCATGATGTCCATCAGCTTGTTCGCCCTTAACCCTCTGTCAGTCTGTAGATGCAAATTCAATATTATGGTTACTTCAGAGGTGTTGCTACCTATACTTATTGCTATATTCGTTTTTGATCAAGATTTATATTATTTATATTATAATGAAGATACCGTTTTGTGATATTTATTAAAATCTTGCTAATTTTTTAGTGATAAAGGACCTTCAAAGAAAACAGCACCATCCATTTATTGTACTTTGAGACGATGATATTCTCTTATAACAGGCCCTTAACTACCATAAAATTTGCTAATATCTAGTGGAAACTACATGCATCAACATACTGAGATAGCAGATAAGAATCTTTTTGCAAATTGAATTATTCATGTTACATACACCAGTGGTCCGCAATATAGTCCACTTTCTAGCCGAACATTCAAAATTGAGTTCGTTATCATAAAATGCAAATCGGGAATCCTCACCGCCACGTTATATAACTTCTAGCGTAACTATGAAGTGGCTTTGCGGCATTAACGAGTTTAAATTAATGTTTCATAATCGAAACCACCGTCTGAGACAGCCAACGGGGTTCCTTCGCCTGTAATTTACGACACGACTACAAATATGCTTTTGTCTCTCAGGGGCATGTCGAGTAATACCTTGTGCCCCTTACAGTTCCTTAATATTAATTCTCGAAACGTATATCATAGCGTGAGTTTCCAACACTCGAAATGCTATATTGTTCTCTATTAGACAAATGGTGGGTGGGAACATGAAAATTGAATTCTAATCAGATCGGGATACTTTGTCTATTTGCTAAATTTGACTAACGAGCTCTTTTGAGAAAAATCACATCAGATTAAGTCCGTCTGTCGCTATGTTTGTCTCCCTGTTGGTTACCTGGCTTATGAACGCTATCCATCATCCATCCAATAATCATGTTAGGGACCATGGACCGTATAATCAAACGATATTAATAAAATGAAGGGAGACTTTGATGGCGGAGTTGACAACAAAATATATGTTTATAAAGAAAAGTACTTACAAATAGAGATTCGCAAAAACAAACCAAGCACAATTACTAACTTATGAGTCTTCGTGGAAAAAGACAAGTTTTGAACTTTCCCAAATAATTAGAATTGAGAAGAAAGTTAGCTCATATCATACACATCTTGGCTATAAAAGTGGAAATGAATAGAGATAATCATTCATATTTACTCAGATACCATCTGACTGATTTGAAAAATTCCAATAATGTGAAATGATGAAAATGCGCTGCTTAAGAAGCTGTGAATTCAGGCTAAGTGAAATATTATAGCACAATAATGATTAAGGCCCCAAGATATTTTAAATTATCGATCATCAATTTTTGGTCATAGTATTATGTGAGCATAAGGATCATCAATAATTAGCACTCACCAACCAACCCTCGTTGGTAACTTGACGATTAAAGATAGACTGGAGAAAAACGTGAGTGTTATTGTTTCGCTATGGATAAATGAAATTGGGATCATTTGCCAGCCTCACGTCGCGATCATAAACTCCTAGCTTTGATGTGATTTGCATCATGAGCTATTAAGTTGATTGAACTCCATCACATGAGTCTTTTAATAAATGACCATCCCAGAAATATCATTTTCGTAATATCAGGAATCGTTTTTCCTTCTTCAGCCAACTAGGGATGAAGCGGAACATTGGCTACTAAAAGTAACAAAGATGGCACTCTAGAGATCCACACTTTTTGACTGGAGCCAACATCTTATTCTGGGCACAGATCAATTCCTTCAGGGCCATCAAAATCTTGTTTCTAATTGTTCTGGAGAGAGCTATTATCCTTTCTCCTTTTTAAATCTTTACCTTTTTCAGGTCTCAAGATAACTAAGTAGCAGACTTCCACAGGAATTATATATTACTTTCACAAAAGATGATTTTGTCTTGAATAATAATGTTACTTGTAGAAGAGAACTATTTATAAAAACAATTTTTTTGTGATACCCAAATGTCATCTGTATATACCCAGGTCCAACATAATTTTGATGATTGGAAGCTGAACTGAATCAAATCAAATCCTGAAATATTCAGTCATTTTGAAGATTTTTTTATCAGATTAAAAAAAACAAACTTATTTGATAACTTGAGGTTTTTTGATGATCAAAACCAAATTTTCAACGACTGGTTGATATGATGGTACATACATCTTTTTCATTTTATTTAGCATCAGTCGGTATTTTGCATTGTTCAAAAATCCAAACTTTCTTGAAGGTTTTGTGAACATTTCATCTACTAGGGAGACGAGATCAAATTCAGAGTATTTTTCATGGGAATGTCCAGCATAAAAAATCGTTTTTTTTTCATCAACATACAAGAACTGATCAACATCGTGAAGCTTCTTGAATCTAATGTCTGGTGTAACTGGTTATTTCCTGTCACAATCATAATCAATCAGTTAATAAGGCAAAAGCGAGTATTCTGAGGGCATCATTCACAACAATATAAGCCACAGCAAGAACTCCCAAACATATTATTTCTATAATCACACAATTTCCGCTGCTGCAAATGTATTTCTCTGTCATAAAATTCCAGGCCAGTGAAGTACTTATTATGGAAACAGAACTTGCTAGAAATGTTAAGCTTGCAGGTTATTGCTTTAGAAGACTGCTTTCAAGACGAAGTCAAGCGTTATCTATAGAGAAAACTCAAACAGTAAAACTCAAGGCTCTTATGTCGTGTGAAGATTCAATTTTCATTGAATAAATTTGGCCAGAGGTGAAGGTGGTTGGTAATCATCTTGTATTTCTAGAAGACAAATCATTTCAATGTCGATAGTTCACGTTGAATCGGCGATTCCAGTTTTATGGTGTACCCAATGTATATTTTTATAACGAGAAGCTTTTCAGTTGTGCACGTTAATTTTTGAATATTGAAGTCTTTTTCATTGATCCATGTACAAAACATCTCAAAAAATCTCATGCCGGGTTTATATACAACATTTCACATAGTCATGAGCACAAACATAGTTATACGCACTGTCGTAAATATAAGCATAACTTCAAGGTGGTTCATATAAGGAATAAGCATAAAAATCCCAGTTCAGGAACCAAAACAGCACATCGATAATTCAAGTGCCAATGGTTTTGTTTTATTTAGTTTTACCGATAAAATTGGCAATATTTTTCATTGGTAATAAAGAATATTTTGATTTGATTTTATTTGAAATTGAATCTGCCTTAAATTACGCCTTCATGCAATGTTCCGACTTCGACATAAATTTGGTCTCAAAGATTAAAAATTGCTCACTTTCAAGGACACCAGTTATGCTTATGTCTATATTAGTGACATGTTGGATAGACGCGTTTATAAAAAACCATACGTCTAACTTTTCATGCTTATGACTTATCAAATATTGTTTGAACCACGCACTTTTCCTTCTCCTGATATATTTCTGGTGGATCAATACATCGATTTGACACACTCATTGGTGGATCCCAACATAAATATCCAAAACACGTGAGAGAATTAGAATTTTCTTGCAAACTAACAAAATTTACATTTTCGCGGTTGGTATTCAATCTAATCATATTTGTGGGACGTGTGCCCTATAACTAGCAAATTGTATAGAATCGGGAATAGTTTCTGTCAGAATCTGATGATATTGTCTACTGGAAATTGTATTAGCATGATTATACATAATGCGGTTGATGTGATAGAAATTAAAATTAAATTGGGGTACATATGGGACACGTAGTATCGTATGCATATTACTTACACAATGGCATTACATTATTACTGATAATTGCTGAATCGTAATCAACGTAATGTGCATAAGAATTTATAAAGTTGAACTACATAAAATGCTACATATATCGTTCAAAATGATATTTATGTTTGCAATAGAATAATATCAATCGGTAAGACGAAAGACATTGTTTAAATGGTTTCGTGCAACTAAAGACTACACGGGAGAATTCAGGTATGTCACATTTATATCGAATTTGGGATTTTATCTACAAAGTCAACATAAATACGATATCATGTTTTTCACGTGTTGTCTTCATTGTTTCGTCCGTTTTCCAATTCGCCAAAAAAACTTAAGCTCTAATATCATTCTCGTGAAACTCTGCTGGCTGGATGTTATACAATATTTTACTCTTCTCCGCGACAGTCTACAATTTTGAACGATAAAGATGCTATGTTCGCTTCTAATAAGTGGATAATTTTGACACTTCCTTCGATCAATGGATTCTCGTTTGATTAAACGCAATGCAGGTATTCTTTTTGACCACATCCTGAGGAGTAGAATAGATGGATATCATTGTCTGAATATCAACGACCTTATAGAACTATAGTTACCATTGCATTGAAGTAAAATTGAGAGTATCCCGCATAAGGACCAACATAGAGAAGAAGCATGCACCCCTGAAGGTGCGTTCCCACTTGCAACAAAACAGCGAATCGAATGCTCTCCATAAAGTTGATGAGATGATGGACAATGCATTATGGCAAAATGATCACGTTAAAGTTGATTGCACTTATGACAAACATGGGTCGCATAATTCTGCGCGCAAATCAAAATTCATTGTGAAATATACAAAGTGCCAATTTGAAAAGGACCAGCATTTGATTGTGTCCAAACCAATGATAGTATGAAGAATTGGCAAGACACATCAATTTAGAAATCGAGGGGGACAACTTTTGAGGTATCTGTTGTATTTCTGGAATCAACCCTCTCACGCCCAGGGTAGCTACCCCTGAAATTTCAAATAGCAACCCCCACTTATTTTGCAATTTCTGAAATCTTCACGTTATTTTCCATGCGCTCCACTTTTTTTTTCAGAATTGAAGTTCCTAACCTCACAAAAAGTTTCAAACGAACAAAATTAATTAATCATTGAACTGATGATAGTATGAAAATTTGGTAAGACAAGTCAATTTAGATATCGTGGGAAAACACTTTTGAGGTGGGGGGGTTGAATGCAAAACATTAATAGAAACCTAAAAAGTTTGTTGTCCCCCTCGATATCTAAATTGACGTGTTTCACCAAATTTTCATTCCATCATCAGTTCAAAGAATAATTTATTCTGTTGGTTTGAAAATTTTTGTGAGGTAAGGAACTTCAATTTTGAAAAAAAAGTGAAGGAGATTAACGTGAAGATTTCAAAAATCGCAAAATAAGAGGGGGTTACAATTTGAACTTTCAGGGGTAGCTACCCTGGGCGTGAGAGGGTTGATTCCAGAAAAACAACAGATACCTGAAAAGTTGTCCCCCTCGATATCCAAATTGATATATCTCGCCAAATCTTCATACTATCATTGGTTTGTACACAATCAAATGCTGGTCTTTTTCAAATTGTCACCCTGTTTACTACTTACATGGTGGAATTTCCAAGCGCCCCATTGAAATATCGATTTTGATAAACGTTTGGATTGAAAATTGAGTCAAATCTTTTTTCTTGTTAAAAACATTTTATTGAGGCTATTGTAATTTTAAAAACAAAACAATTATCGTCTACCAGTGCAGTATTATTTTTTTCTTATAAAACACAATTTTTTCAATAAATATGTCTGCCGGTCCAATAAATGTAAGCTGAACCACAACAAACATGGCGAAAATTCTTATAAAACAATTAAGTCACAGACACAGCACTTATTCGATCTTTCAGTTCGACCTGTGATGCTTATAAAACAAGCAAGTGTTTTCATGTAACAGAGACATATTTCAAGTATTATTGTTTAATATGTAAAATAACGCCATTCACCTATACTCCAATTCAACCTTAACAAAAGCAAATTCAATACAGTATCTTTCCAGTTGTTTATATCTTGAAAACTAGACCAAAATATGGCATTGTACATGAAATTTCTTGGAGTTTTCATAGAATTCCAAAAATGTGATATTATACGGGGTATTCCATTTAAAGATAAATGTTTATTTTTCGTTTGAGAACCCAGCTAAACCGTTCTGTAAGAATTGGAATGTATGCCTTTTGATACTTGTGCTTGCTTAGATGCTGTTGAACCAACAGCTTTGACAAGAGCTTCTATGAAAAAGTTTTTTAGATAAATCTTTGGAAGTAGAAATACATATAGTGGAAGAGACTGAACTGTGATTTGCGAAACTTTCATGAAGCTCTTTTATAAAAGTGCTCGATTGAGTTCTTATAAAACACTTACATGTATGTACTTATAATCGTACATGTACATGAATCAGACGGGACCATTTGGTTTTACACACCAAACAGACGTGTATTAGTCAAATACCGGGTGACTTTCATTCAAAAACTTCCCACCCCGGTTTTATCAAAAACTACTGATGTAAAAAAAAACGCCGAGACATATCGAAAGATTCGTCAAGAGAGACGACTTTTTAGGTAAAAATTACTTCGCCTCACTTCACCTCCTACCCGCCAGGGGCACACCCTTAAGAATTTTAAATGGGAATGGGTATCGAGTTATAGCTTGTTTGAAAAGCCTTATCAAGTGCTTTATTATGACGTGAATTTTTGAAATCGGTCGATTCGTTCTCGAAAAATTTGAAAAAATATTTTTTACATTTTCGAAAAGATAATATTCGACAAAAACCGGAACAAATAATTTTTCAAAAATCAAATTTACGTTTATTGTATCTATCGTCAACGCATAATTCCAACCATTTATTAAACCAAACCAGAAAAGTTGGCGACGTATCTCTTTATCGTTGAACCTTTAAGTAATTTTTTTGTTATTAAGGTAACAAAATATTTCGTTACCTAGGTACTTGATTCTATTTGCTGTCTGTTGTATTTGTGACAATCTCAAAATATTTAACAATTTTGATTTTACTTCCAAAATGGTTTACATGCTAGGTGAAAGAGTGGAACTGATTCTGATTTATGGTGGCGAAAATCAATGTGCTCGGCGAACTGCCGTCACGTTTAACGCAAGACATCCGGAGAAGAGAACTTCGCATAGGTATGTTCTGGACCTTCTTGCTAAATTTACTGAAACTGGATCTAATGCAAACAAAAAACGTGATCAGCGAAGAGTTTTGGATGAAGCCGCTCAGGTTGAAGCTTTAGGCCATTTTGGCATGAATCCGAATACTCCCTCACGCAAAGTTGTTGATACAACCGGTATTTCATAAGGCTCTGTACACAAAGTTACCAAAATCCATAAATACCATCGTTTTGAAATGCAAATACAGCAAGAGTAAGGTCAACACGACTTCGATAGGCGAGTTGAGTTTTGCGAACCGATGACTGCAGCGATCAATGATAACGCCATTCAGGTAAAGAATATTTGCTTCAGTGATGAATGCACGTTTTACCTTAACGGATTTGTGAATAAGCGAAACTGCAGATATTGGAGCATTGGAAATCCTCATGCTTTTTTAGAAGGGCATACCCAGTATCAGCAAAAAATTAATGTATGGGCAGGCATTTTAGGAAACAAAGTAACTGGACCGTTGTTTATTGATGGAAATTTGAATGGAGAAAATTATTTGGATATGTTGCAAACTACCATCAATCCCCTTATTGTTGAAGCAATAGAAAACCAAATCGATGAGGATGGAAACTCTGTGCTTGATGAAGCTAAAGTATATTTTCAGCAAGACGATGCTCCTCCTCACTATGTTCTTCCGGTTCGATAATTGCTAGATGACGAGTTTCCAAACGGATGGACAGCACGAAGAGGACCTATGGAATGGCCTGCTAGGTCACCTGATTTGACGCCATTGGACTTTTTTTTATGGGGTCATTCAAAATCTAAAGTGTCTACTACCCAACCTCAAACCTTAGAGAAACTTCGTCAACGCATCATCGAAAAGTGCCATGATATTCCACAAGATGTTTTTGAAAATGTGCGTCAGGAATTTGAACATCGCCTATATTATTGTATGGCCAAAAACGGACAACATTTTGAACACTTACTCAAAAATCAATATTTTAGTGTGTTGCTGTTGGGTATTTATTGTGACTTTGATAATTTTTTTAACTATCAGTGTTTTTTTGAAATGTTAAAATATTTTTTCAAATTTCTTGAAAACGAATCGACCGATTTCAAAAATTCAAACGTCATAATAAAGCACTTGAAAAGGCCTTTCAAACTAGTTCATTCGATACCTTTTCACATTCAAGATTCTTAAGGGGGTGCCCCTGGGGGGTAGGAGGTGAAGTGAGGCGAAGTAATGTTTACTTAAAAAGCCGTCCCCCTTGACAAATCTATGATATGTTTCAGCGTTTTTTTTTTTTTTAATCAATAGGTTTTGATAAAACAGGGGTGGGAAGTTTTCAAATGAACACTATGTATGTTGTTTTTATGGTATCAGCTAAAACATCTATGGAACATTTAAAAAACTATTTTATAATGGTTTTATAAATCAGTTAATAGAACGTTCCAAGAACTATGTCATAGAATAAATTAGTTGCACGCACAGCAAAATATTAATACCCGAGACTTTAATACGACAAATTCACTTTTTTCAAGCACTTATACAGGGTGTCTCTGAAATGACTGTACAACGTTTATCCACAAATTCCTTGACAAAAAATAAGGCGATCTAGGCAAACACACCTATTTACAAAAATGCTTCGTTAAGCCTACAGAGGGCGCCAAAGATTGAAAAAAAAAAATGGTTTTTCCTACATTTTTCGAAAACGTGAAGATTGATTTTGATGATTTTTGGTACCTAGTCTAGGACCATGAGATAACGTTTTTTGTTTCTATAGCGACCGGTTGTAATTAACCGGAAGTGTTATAAACGTGACGTCACATACAGTTATTTGTTTTGATTTTTTTTGGAATTGACTTTTTGATAATTCAGATGCTTGTATCTGATAGTTCAATGCATTGGGAAGTTTTTTTTTCTCGAGAAATTTCGTTGCAAAAAGTGGTTGTGACAGGAAAAAAATATTTTCAATTAGCTGCACAGCGATATTTTATTATTGATCAATTTTTTTCTAGCATAACTAATTATTCCAGCAAATATTTTTATAAGAGGTAAAAACTCTTTCACTTGCCATTATCAGAAAAAAACATCTGAATCATCAAAAAGTAAATTCCATAAAAAATCACTTTTATGGATTTGACTTTTTGATAATTTAGACGTTTTCATCTTAAAACGCAGTGTATAGGTAAGCTTTTTTCTCTCTTGAAAAAATTTTCTGGGATGAGTGGTTATGCTAGAAAAAAATGATTCAATAATGAAATATCTGTGTACCTAATTGAAAATATTTTTTTTCTGGCACAATCATTTATCCCAGCGAAATGTCTCGAGAAAGATAAAAACTCCTCAAGGCATTGAGCTAATAAAAGCATCGGAATTATCAAAAAGTCAATTCCAAAAAAAATTAAAACAAATAGCTACATGTGACGTCACGTTTATAATACTTCCGGCCAATTACAACCGGCCGCTATAGAAACGGAAAACGTTATTTTATGATCCAAGACTACAAAAATTATCAAAATCGATCTGCACGTTTTCGAAAAATGTAGGAAAAACCATTTTTTTTTTATCTTTGACGCCCTCTGTAGGCTTTACGAAGCATTTTTGGATATAGGTAAGTTTGCCTAGATTGCCTTATAACTTTTAAAAAACCTTTTCGATCGATAAGAAAAAAGTTATAGAGCTACTTTGCTAGTTGGGGTGTATTCAAGTGAGTACCTACTTCACTAGGTTTTGACATTTCACTGGAGAAATGTACAATGCAATCTCAGCCAATTCGCTTTATTTACTTACCTGCTCCAGTTACAACAGTTTTTTTTTCATCTTCGCCTTTTTTCTTCGCAATGGCGATTAAAAGACAATCACCTTCTTCTTCCTCTTGCCAGTTGAAACATTTATCTTGGGTGATATTTTTTCCCATGCATCATCCTTTTAAATTTTGTTTTAATGCATCTCATAAAAGTTCTTTTTTTCAACAACTCTAAAATCATCCAATCATGCATTTTATTAATAATAGCATCGAAACACTGGAAACAACCTAGGTATTCACTGCACTGCAATAAAGCTATAAACCAACTAACTGACGCTAGAAAATTCAACTTCCAATCTGTCTATCCCCGATTCTCCATCTTGCTACAAACAACAATGCAGCGATCGATATCGCCAAAAGAACCACAACTGGTAAAACGCCATGATGTTTACTTTCTTGCGCGACAGTGTTTGTGTCGGGTATCGCAACGGTGCTCGCGACAGGGTTTGCGGAGAGGTTCGCGATGAGGTTCGCGACGGCGTTTGGTTCACTGCTTTGTTGCAAGTGGGGACGCACCTTAAGAAGTTACACGCTTTGCAAGTGAGGTTTCAATTTTCCAATCCATCCAAGTTTTCACCTTATTAAAGACTCCAACATTTATTTTCATTGCCAACGTAGGAATTCTGGATGATTTTCATCATGACATCTGCAATACTTATCTTCAGATGCGAGAAAGTTCTTATAAAAATAACAAGAGCAATGAAAGTTCTGGAACTGAATTTCCCATAAAACAAAGAAAGCTCATGTTCGCCAACGGGTTAAATATTTTTGTCGTGATTTAAGGGTGCATCATACCTTATCAACCCTTCAGAATGCTTAAATTGAACCCCAATTACTTTTCAATAATGCTCTTGGTACACTATAAAGGTGTACCAAATTTTTAGTTTCCAATTTAAGGTATAACTGAGATATTGATTTTTTTCGAAATTTGAAACCTCACTTGCAAGGCGTATGAGTTCTTAAGGGTGCCACTTGGTGTATAGGTATGTTGCATAAAATCATGATATTTTATGGTCTTTCCAATAATATATGTATTATACATCCACTTTCTATTGGTTGATGTGACTCGTTACTCATACCAGCGACTTTTTTCATTACTCAATTGTTTTTAACCAATGAAGTGATCTAATGTCATTACTCCACTGTTTTAAGCCTCATACTCAGCACGCGAATATTCGCGGATTTTTGACAGATAATTTTTATGCCGCACATCCGCGTCTTTTCTCCATACTCACCGACGCGAAATTCGCGTTTGCGAAAGTGCGGCAATCGCAAAATAGTTGAAATGGTTTTAACTTTTTAGCGATCTTCTGTCATTGCACTGTCATTAGTGTCATTTCCCGTCGGAAGCGGAAGCACTCAAGCAAAGTTTATTATTTTTTTTCCATCTAGTGCTCCTGAACAGAGGCATATTCCATGAATTAAAAAAACCTTGCGATAGGTAGGTATATCATTCCATTTTTCTTCGTGAGACAGTCTCAAAACATCATCTTTCTGGTTATTCCAGATTGCTTCGCAACATTCATTGATTATTCGAGATATACTGTCGTTGTGGCCCCAACTCGTAAAGAATATGATATAGACATCATGCTGTCACCTGATGCTAAATATCTCAGCGATAACGACAGTCTTTCAGCTGGGGAGATAGTTTCTCTATGAAAATCATTTTTAGTTATTGATGGACCTATTTGTGTAAGAGCAATCCAAACTTCAAACTGATAGTGTTTTCGATTGGGAAAACAAGGGTTGCACTGGGTTTGACCTCGGGCAAAACCAGTTATGATGAAAATTTGCTCTAGGGCAATCCCAATCGAACATACATTTTTCATCGAGTGCTATAATATTGCACGGTAAAATTCCGATTGAATTGAAATTGGAATCATTAAACTTCTTGAAAATCTAATATTATGTTGTCTCTGCGTATCGGATGAAGCGACTCTGAAACTAAACTAATTAGAGGTCCATTTCTCATTGCCAAATGACAAAATCTTGAGACCAATCAATAGTTTTGTATTATATAGATCATAGATACTAGGAAACATTTTTTCGAGAAATTAGGTATATGCACCAGATTTTAAATGAAATTCATTCAGTTTTGAGTACGTACTAGTTTTCCATAACTCGTCAACGCCAGTATTTTTTTTTCCGGCACTACTAGATTCCAACAATAATAACTAACTCGAAATCTGTTGTCCACTCACAGAATCACCTCACGCGACGTTTAAATCCACCATTTTTCATGTTTTTTTTCAATTTTGCTAATGCACTGAAATTGCACTATACCAGCACGAGCTCAAAGACCTTGTGCCGAAAAATCTGCACTGAGTGCAAAACTCATTGACCCGGTTTCCCAATCGAACATACAAATCCGCTCCATTTCTACCAATCGAACATAAATATTGCCCGAGTGTTGCACCAGTGCTGCCCGATTTTACCAATCGAAAACGCTATGAGTTGCAGTGATTAGAGTCGATCAGAACATTCAAAAAAATGTCAAATACATCATTCCGAAACAGCCCATTTGACCGTCCATACTTGTTTTAAAGTCATTGTCACATTGTGTTAACAACCTAACCTCACTTAAAGTAAACTGGTTGTCAAAAAGTGCCGTCAAAATAAAATTGAATATTGCCAAAAACGCTTCAATTATTGAATAATCATAGAAAAAGTATGGTATTCTACTCGCGAGAGATGGATATTACTCACGCAGATGATTTCGATACTCTCCTACGGCTCGTAGCGCAAACTTTATCCTTGTGAGTGATTTCCACCATTTTCCGCTCGTTAAATGATATACTATTACTCTTGAGAAAGTCGTTTGTAAAAGCTAATGATCCCTAGTTGCTTTGAAAAAAGTATAGCACTGGAAAAGTTTTGCAAACTAATATTGGGTATAGGCCAATCTCAGCCACCACTGGCATTAACTCGATCCATCAGCATCAGCAGAAGAAGATACAGTCCATCAGATAACACCAGACAATTGATTGAACGAATGTTGTGAGTTTTTATCAAAAATACACAGAGTGTTGTTATTTGGTGAATAACTTTTCCAAGAAACCTATAATCAAAGAAACAACAATTTTTTTTTTCATTTTCTTGTTGATTCTCTCTATTTCTGCCTATTTATTAGTAGTTAGTTAGTAAGAATTCTGTGAACGTGATTACTATAAAAAAAAACTGGAACTTCGCATAACCACGATAACACTACGTGATAATATTAACCTAGTTTATCTAACGCATGATAGTTATGGGTGTCATTAGTGATTTCATAAACATGCCACTATCTAGTCATTCTGACACTGATACTCATATTTAATAATTATCTTATAAAAAAACGATGTCCTTCATTTGTTGGATAAAACATTGTATGGCACTCGTGCGTTATGTTTCACAAGTGGCAAATCTTTCTTGAGTGACTTATTTTCAACACAACGCAATGGTACCATGAATATCTACCATCTCGCACTTTCACTCTATTGCCAACAAATGCCTTCATAGCCGCCATAACAACCTCCGCTTAGTTCCACTAATAACTTCCTATTTGGATATACTACTCTTACTTACAATATTCTTGAACACACGATATTCTGTTTCTCATGTTCCGATCTTTGATGATCATTTTCCAAGCGGATTGTCTTCCATTTCCTTAGTTTTTGGGATGAGCAGGCATACACAAATCAGTTTTTCTTGAAATTGACTGTGACTTCGTTCGACCGTTTGCACACTTCAAGATGAAATACGACTGTGACTTCAAATGACTGTTTTATTCAGTTCAGATTTTTCTTTTTTCATGCATCTTGCATAGTTGCGTCAGGAGCATACATGATTTATAAAAAAAGAGAATGTTCAGACTTTTTATATCTGCGACCTCATATTCCATTCCTTATCTGCACCACCTTCTTTTGACATTTCAACTGTATACGTTAACGTCTTTTGATTAGGGGAGCCCGAAGCTTTCCAACAACATTTATGCTTCCTCATTGCCTTGACAAAAATCTGTCTTTGCAAAAGTTCATTATGAAACACGATCTCAAAAAACCAGAGTATATAAAGTGAAATACTTTTTTTTTTCTTACATGAATGATGAAGAATCTCTGTGAAAAGGCAGTTGAAAAGTGGGGATTTTCAGAATTATTATTGACTAATGACTTTGGATGTTTCTCATGAAGATTTTATTTTTTGAGGTGGTGAAAATTGATGTTGAAATATCTTGGCAAAAATGTTCTGACGACTTCTTGAAATTAACATATAGGATCCCTTTATTTCTTTGTTGCCCGCAATCTTCATGAGTATCATTGTAGAGTGACTGCCATAAGTTCGAGAAGCCTTCCTCCAATGGAGAGAAAGATCATTTACTGTTATTCATTGAATAATTTAGAAATTAGTAAATAATCATCAATTCAGAATCAGGTAGCTATAAAAAGTGCCTTCTGAATTCAGTTTTCACTTTAAAGTACATTTATTCAAACTTTGAAGTTGAGCATAGACAGACAAGAAAGTAGAGCAAAGGCTAAGGGTGATATCAAAGAATAAATTGAAAATTAGGTAAACTTGGTTGCGGGGGCTCAATTTAGCCAATTTGTGTAATTTTCAAGGCCTCTTGATCTCAGTTGGTCTTTACTTGGTCTTGGAAATGGAATGAGAATTTCAAGCTCTAGTTAGGGCTAAGACAAATTCAAACAAAATCATCGTAAACACATTATAGCTGTGCGTAATTTGAACTTCTCGTAAACTTCATCAACTCTGGCTATTTACTTTCCTGCAAAAACTTGAGTGATGCTGGAATCCCAAAGATCACATAATGATAAACTGCCAAGTTGGTCAATCAAAAAGTTTTTTTGGATGATGGTGTAAGTACAAGATGCTCACAAGTCATCCAAAAAAATACTGTCGTTGATTGTTCATATTCTGTGTTGTAAACAATCATTATTTTTGTCTCAAAATCAAATCAAAATTGGATCTTTGAGTATTCACACTGCAAGAAAGCGACTAGGTGGCTGAGTGTTCTAAGGCGCCGTCAAGACGCCATTCGACGAAAGTCACCGGCGAGGTAGTTCGCGGTGATCGGGTTCGGGTCCCGGAATAAGCAGGAATTATTTCCGTTTGACATTTAGTGGTACTCTCACTGGCTAACGTTACTGAGTGGACTGCAGTAATATTAATTACTGACAGTCTAAAAGTTTAAATAATAAGCCTAAATTAATTGGTCCCGCTAGTTCAAATATATAACTAGGTGATGTTCTTCTAAGTTGATGATACTTAGTTAGAACTGCAATGGTCCTGGAGTTGGCAAAAAGGGCCTTTGAGGCCTACTCGCCAGGCAGTGGTTTGCCTCCTCCCACCCATACCAATACCAATACCACACTGCAAGAATTGAGTCCGTTCCCATGAAATTCACTCACTATAATATTTAACATTTAATACGCATACTACATCCAGCAAATCTTCTTTATCCTCGAAACTGCGAGAACACTGCTAAAAAGCCAAGCTAACCAAATAAAATTATTATCGGATCTGTTCAGATATTGAAAATCTTGGTTGGGAAGCTTCAGGGGCACCATTTCGCAATAATGGCTGACGATATCACGCGGGATAGCAGCACGATGCTCGTTCTAAGGCCGTTTTATTATAAGTTGCGTTTCCTGAGGGTCTTCGCTGTAGGACAGACGATGTGTGGATTATCCCTTGCGGGCAAAAAGTCCGTTGAACTAAATCGTCTCTGAAATTGGAGAATTTTCTTGTGGATTCAATAAAATGTATTATGATAATGGAAAGTTGAAAGACTTCTATATTTTAGTACTTGGATCAAGTTTCTAGTATAAGTTTGGGTCTGGTGAGTTCACTTCTTATATATCGCGTTACATGTTTGGCGACATATCTACTACACACAAGTAGTTGCAGCTCCGATTTGCTTTTTTGAATGGTCCTCGGCATTCGTTGTATCAAATACTCACACATGCCAATCTAAATACAATCATTTTAGATAATCAAGAAGTGTATGGTGAGGATAATCCTAATCTTCCTGAAAACATTCAATTCTTCAATTGCTCAACATGTTTCAGTTATGGTTGAACCATTTTCAAGAGCTTTAATATATCTGTGTGATGAAAACAACTTAGCTATCAACTATGTACAACCAGTTAACAATCAGCTATTTGAATACATACGCTCAACATTCATCTTCCATTTGATGAAACTAAAATACATTATTTATTTGAAGGAATAGGGGATGTGTGCGTCTTCCCTAAAAATGTTTTTTACCGGATCAATCAAAGAAGTGAAATTGGTATCAAAAGAGCTTTTGGCTATCTCCAGGTTTTCTGAAATGTCATACATTTTGCCATATCCAGACGTTAAAAAGGTATAATAAGTGTTTTAGTCGTCATCTTCTCAATATTGTGGTTGGTGCAGAACTAGTCCGATAGTCAGCAAAATGCTTCATGGGGAGTGGATAGGAAGCGGCTAGTTTATGGAAAAAACAATGGTTTTGATGAAATGGTATGGCGTGGTCAGTTTGTGTAAGTTTAGTTTTCTATAGATGTTATCCTGTTTTGATATTTAAGTCGTTTTCTATCCTTCGGATAAGGCCTCTTTCAAATTTGACCATTGACTTCAGTTTTGTGCAACTCGATAACAATTTAAGCCTGCGCCTTCCAACACTTCTTCTCTCTACCCGTGTCCTGCCCATTGCAATTTAAAAAAAACATTTTTTTTTTATTATGTCGAAGACTCTGGACTTTTCCCTTATCCATGTATTTGTTTTGTGGTCTCTCAGGCAAATTCCTAAAATTCGTCTTTCTATGGCTCTCTGCTGTATTTTCAGTTGATGTTTGATCTTTCCGGTTATAGCCCAGGTCTCACAATCATTCAGGGCAGAAACTAATATGATTCTTTTGAGTTTGATGGTAGACAGGCAGTCTATTTATACTACTTGACATCACTGCCTGTGCTTCGGGCGATTTCATGTTAACGTTCACACACCTACGTCATGCGCTAAAAAAACGATATCCTGACGATCGAAGAACAAACCACTATGAGTGTATCGCGCACTTGTCATTAATTTCTGTTTCTAAAGTCATGGGGATATTCATGCTGAAGATGTACTTTAATTTGCAGTAGGCCCTATCATAATTTGCATATCAATCTCCATTTATTGATTTTGTTTGCCCGGTGTTGAAGCTTGGCCAAGGTATATGTATATTTCTGTCCTTTTTATTATGTTGTCATGAATCTGTATTGTTTCATATGCATCTGGTGTATTTGTAAAAAACTTTGTCAATGTAATGTTCATGTGTATTCTTACTTTTGCAGCCTTAGCGATATCTTCCAACATATCAATCAATTTCTGTTTATCTTTCGCAAATAGTGCAATATCGTTGGCAAATCTTTTATTGTGCAAGTGTTCACCATGTATGTCCAATCCTTTGTTCTCCGATTGTAGCTTTTTAGAAATATTGTCGAGTACTCAAGTGAATAGTTTTGGAGATATAACGTCTCCTTTCCGGACTCCTCTTCTGGTGTTTATTTTGTTAGATGGTTCATGATGCCTCATCGACATTGTCAAAGTCTTAAATATCTTTTTAATGAGGTTTATATAACTTTGCTACACACTAGCATATCTAAATGATTCTGTGGGCACGGCAGTGTCCCCACCAAGTTGAGTTGCACTGCCGAACATCCTTTTCTCGATGCCATTGTAGGCACTTTAGATAGAATGCTGGTTTTCATTAACCAGAAATGGGAGGCCTACGATATGTGCGTTCTCATGTATTGTCCAATCGAGGAAATGAGAACTCACATATTGTAGGCCTCTCATTTTTGACAGCCCTTTACCACTTTTCTCCTTCTCAATTCACACCAGTCACGAAAATTTCCACATTAACCAAAAAGGCATATCAAAGCCTATCACAATTCACACACCAGTCACTGGTTATCTTATATATACAGTGTGACCCATTTGTTTTGGGAACACCCTGATAAAAAGTTTATTTCTTAACCGATTTGGTTCGTTTTTTTTTTGGATTGTAGAGCTCGAAAAATTGTATATTCTTGGCAAAAAGTGACCTACGCCATTTTGACTTCAAGGCCTACTATGTTAGTTTTTAAGAGCAAAATTTCAGGAAACCATATTAGCGATTTTTTTAGAAAAAATCTGTGTGCACCACTGGATTCAGCATCCTTTAAAACGGGTCTATACAAATTTTCAATCGAAAATATCAAGTTGAAAAAAATTAAGAATTCGCACTTTAACAATCTTTGATTTTATCAAAACAAATAAAAATGACATAAAACTAAAAATTTGTAACTTTTACCAAACCACTATCAACTTCAATGCATTTATCATTTCTTTTGATAGAATCAAAGATTGTTAAAGTGCGAATTTTTAATTTTTTTCAACTTGATATTTTCGGTTGAAAATTTGTATAGACCCGTTTTAAAGGATGCTGAATCCAGTGGCGCACACAGATTTTTTCTAAAAAAATCGCTAATATGATTTCCTGAAATTTTGCTCTTAAAAACTAACATAGTAGGCCTTGAAGTCAAAATGGCGGAGGTCACTTTTTGCCAAGAATATACAATTTTTTTAGCTCTACAATCCAAAAAAAAAACGAACCAAATCGGTTAAGAAATAAACTTTTTATCAGGGTGTTCCCAAAACAAATGGGTCACACTGTAGATGTGAAAGTCTGTGTGTTTCTATACCTAAGGCTTTTGAACCCTAGCACAGAATTATCTGAAAATTTGCACAGTTATTAGCCTCTCCCTCTACCCAAAGATGGTTTGGGAAAAAAAAAAGAAATAAAAAAATTAAAAATATTTAAAAAAAAGTCTGTGTTGTTAATATGTAGACTCTATGGGGTATACGACCAGCGGGAGAAAAAAAAAATAAAAAACCTGTGCTACGGTTCAAAAGCCTGAGGGATAGAATCACACGGACTTTCACTTTTTTTATACACATGGTGCCACAGATTCGAGTGCATACATGAGGATCTCAGATATTATAAGAGATACAGTGTTGGTTAAATGGATGCAAAGTTGCGCATTTTTATGTTCATGAAAATGCCATTTTGAAAATTGGAAAATTCTGACTACTTCTGAAGACATTCGCAAAAAACCGAAATTTCGCAAAAACTTTTCATCATTTCCTGCGTTTGTTTGAAAAGACATTTAAAAACAAATCACACTTTGTCACTGCCACTTTTCTCCTCTATAAGATGGAGGCATAAGATTGGAAATCCGACGTTTCGTCTTCGAGCCGCCATCAATAACTTTATTTTTCCAAATACGGACCTGGATTTCTTTTTTTATTTCTAGTTATCTTTTGACGTCCTTGAGGCATTGAGGTGATTAGATGGGGGCGTAGAGTGATGGGTTACCTTGGCAACCTCAATATTTACTTTATTATAATTATTTTTTTATTATTCACCTATTTTTGTAATTTTCAATATTTTGTTGAAATGGCAATATTTTTGAACACTTTTACAGACATTGATCCAGTTTTTTATATATTTTTTTTTATTTTTCATGTCATCTGTGGATTCAATTTGATTTCATTTAATGTATCGTTATTGGATGTTATTTCGATTTTGGTTAAGTCAATAAGTTTTGTTTAGTTGTGCAGGTTCTCTCATAAAAATAACGTGTCGAATAAAGAAGGATAGGACCAAACTATGTGTTAGGGAGACAAGGGTGGCCTAGCTGAATTTCTCTGGTATTATTCTTTAGATGAGTTTTTTTTTTCGACGGTTGCGATACCTCAATGCGATGAGGACGACAAAAGATAACTGAAAATGAAATGAAAAATTCAGGTCCATATTGAGAAAAATGAATTTTATGATGGCCGCTCAAAGACAAAACGTCAGATTTTCAATTTGATACCGCCATATTGTAGAGGAGAAAATTTGACGATGAGAAAGTCCAATTCATTTCAAAATATCTTTTCGAATAATCCAGGAATTAATAATAACGTTTTTGCGAAATTGCGTTTTTTTTTTAATATCTTCGGAAGCAGTCGGAATTTTTCAAATTTAAAAATGGCATTTTGTTGAGCATAAAAATGCGTAACTTTGCATCCATTTAATCGATCCTGTATCTGTTATAATAACTGAGATCCTCATGCATGCACTCAAATCTGTGGCACCCTGTATAATATATACAGTGCTTTTCTTCAATGTCCTTTTCCCCTTTTATTTTTTGAACAGCTCAACTTAGAGCTGGGCGCCATCTTGGAATGTTTTTTAATTAGGAGTGAGGTTCATGTGACACCTCATTTTGAAGGTTCTGATGAGTACTTTATAACCCTAGAATATTGAGTCGATATCCTCAAGTACTACAAAATGGCGGTACATTCAACTACTACATTGATACATACATTTTTTTTTAAAAATCGTCAAGTTCAATTCAAAAGATGCTGGAAATATTTTCGCAATAAATGCACCCATTTCCAAAATCCTTTGAATTGATCTTGATGTATTATCTAAGTTATTTAGTTATAAGTGTATGCAGTCGTGTAGTTATTAAATGAACCGACATTTTGTAGTACTTGAGAAGATATCGATTCAATATTGTAGGGTTATGAAGTGATCATCAAAACCTTCAAAATGAGGTGTCACATGACCTCTATGGCTATTTGAAAACAAACATTCCAAGATGGCGCCCAGCCGCAATCTTAGAATGTTAACGACTATATGTCACTGTTTGTATTTCACCTAACACATGATACTGGATACTACAATATATTCTGCTGAAACGCGGGTGGCGCCGTGGGCTTAGGCTAGTACCCTATAATTTACGGATAATCGCTAGACACTCATCAGTGATAAAAGTTCTAAGGCACCTATAGCAAGCACACAAATTTCAAATTCTGAATCTAGGTAGCATTTAGCCCACCAAAAAAAAAAAATCAAAAATCCTCGAATATGTCGCATTCTCTTTTCAACTGGAAAATTCATATAGATAAATGCTAAGAACAAGATTTCGTGATACTTTTTTATATTCCTATTAAACACAATTCTTCCTCTAGCCTTGTTGCACTCGATTCTAACGAAGATCTTGAATAGTGCTTTCATAAATAGGTACCAACTAGAATATCGGAATTGGTGTTGAAAAAGATCTCACAGCTTTTCATGCTGGAAGGACTGCGCTGCGAGATTTGCAACTTTTTTTTTACATTTCGTGTTTTTGTTGAGATCTATTATTGTCCAGATCTCTACTGTGTCGAAGGCTTTTCGGAAATCGATAGGTTTATATTATATTCTGTAGCTTTCCTGATCAGCTGCCTTACTCCGGTATATGTTCTGTCGTACTATAATGGCTTCGGAACCCAGCCTTTTCTTTTGGTTGGTAAGCGTAGAGTTTTCGCTCTAGTCTGTTTGTTATTATTCGGGTGAATAATTTGCAATCTGTGATAGTTAGTTTTCTCCTGTTCTCTAGAAGGTGTTTTGTTTTCATCGACAGGTTGTCCGGCGTTTTTTCTGGAGGGGGCTATCACCTGTTCTGCTGTTTCTTCTATAATTTTTGTTATTCTCCTATTTCTATGATCTAATGACTCTTTTGTTTTTCCTGGATTGTTGGAAAAAAAAATTATTTAGCTTTCATGTGTATGTTTCTTCTCTTCCCGCTATCTTTTTCTCACCTTCACTCTCCGTCGTTCCATCTTCCTTTTTCTTTCCATTTTTGTGTTAATGAGTAGTTTGCATCTTACCATCCTGTGACGACTGTCGCTGTTGAATTGACTGACTACATCTGCGTCTTGAATCATGTGTTTATGGCAAGAAATTATAAGGTCGATCTCATTTTTGGTTTGTCCATCTGGGCTATTTCATGTCCATTTGCGTCTCTCTTTCTTTTGGAAGAAAGTGTTTATCAGAAATAGATTTTCTCATGCTACGAAGTTTGCTAGCATTTTTTCCCTTTCATTTCTGGTGACGAGTCCGAACTGTCCTCTGTGTGTTTTCATTGGTTCTGCTCACCTTCCCATTTTTGCATTGAAGTCTCCTCCTAGAGCAGTATACGGTGCTGGGTTATCTCTTATTGCTCTCACTAGATCTTCGTATCTCGTCTTCACTTCGCCATCATAATGTGGAGAAGTTGGAACATAAGCTTGTTTGTAGCTTAGCGTTATATTTTTATTTATGTTAATTATGACATATATTACTCTGTCAGATATTATTTTGAGGATTTTCAGGTTTTTCGATAGCTTTTTATTCATTAGGATCTCAGCTTTTCCATTGCTTTCATCATAATTTTCTCTGCGGAATATAGTATGTCCTGAATCCAAATGGAGGTATTGTTCTTCTCTTTTCCTTGTTTCGGAAAAGCCAACATTGCCTCAGTTCATTTTCTTCAATTTGTACTTTGATTCAGCCGGAAGTTCCTTTGTTCTGATTGATCTTGTGTTGCAAGTTGCAATATTTGATGAGCAATTCGTTGTAGCTCTGCTAGGTCTATTGTTATTTTGTTTCTTCTTCACGGAAGATGTTCTTTTGCCTCCCTCAGAATTGACGAGGCTGACCGAGATATTGGTGTGGGATTGTGAGGAATCTCTACCCACCTTGGATACTTTTTCTTGATTTGCAGTCGTTATATTTTGATAAAAGGTTCAGGCAATTGAGACACCACGCTTACCGGTAGTCTTGGTGAGTTTTTGTACCAGCCGCTCCTAACCTGTAGAACAGACGCTATTGGCAGCCGCCTATTCTGGGTCAGACGCTGAGTGGAAATCTTCTCGGTTTCACCTTCATATCTTCGAGACCTTATTAGCATGGTCTGCCGGTAGCTACGCTATCAACGACGTCGCGTTCTGGATAAGGGTTACTTGGCCTTCTCACCACTACAAGGTCTAGATTCTCCTACAGAGATGTTATAAGATTGAAAATCTTATGATGGAAAGATCAAAATAATTCCAAGTTTTGTCTGGCTCTATCTCCATATCAAATTTGAGGTTTGAGTGTAAGATGTCGAGGAAATTAGAATAGGATACAAGTTCATCTCTGGATTCTGATGTCCATCACAAAGTCATCAACCACATATATTTTTCATAAAGAGACATTCTTTGTATAGTTATCCTTGTTTGTTTTCCAAAGAATTTCATAAAAACCCTCCTCAGGTATGAAGATAGTCTGGATTCCATCGAAAGTCTTTTCTCCATGTAGTAGGTGAATTTCAGATTATAATGTCTGATATGATTGTTGTTTGGAGGTCTATGGAGTTAGACTCTCAACTAGTAGGTCATCAATATCAGCAATGCACTCAAATACGATCTTCAAAGATATACTCAGCTGAGTCCTGAAGCTATTTTGCAGCAAGAACTGGAAACATGATTTGAAAGACTCACAGGAGTATGTGGTTGATTTTCCTACAAAAAAAAACAGTCATTGTAACTAACGAGATTTTTTTCTGTTTGCCGGTGTTCAGTAGTCTTTTTTAGAGCACAACTTCTCATTATCACAGAACACTCGAATTATTTTCTCCACTGTAATTATGTGAGCCCTCCTAGACATAAATCGAGGGGGTGGCATTTTGGGAAAATATAATTTTCCAATCCTCGTCAAAAATCACCGAGATGCCCGAAGCTCATCACAGTATCCACAACAGTTAAGGTAATTCAAGTCAACACTCAGAATTCAATAAAAAAAATCCGCTTTAATGAAGCTATAAGGTAACATGTAGTGTCAAGAGTATTAATATTTCAGGGGTGAAAACATTGGATTTCTTTAATAGTTGTGTCAAGATATTCCAGTTACAATTATTTTACCATGAGGTGTATTACTTCTTTGTTATACAAGATTTACATGATATTAGCTTACCAAGGACAGTATCAATCTATTCAACATTCCTTTGAAATAAAATTGATTGAGTACCTGAGGGATACTGATTACTATTTAAATCAGGATCCAGCTACTCATAGCTGAGTCATCTGAAATTCTGCACCTATAACCGAAACATAAACTGGTTAACGCAGATATACGACCACGTATTGGCTGATTGGTTAGTTATAATTGATGTACAGAAACGAGGCAATCATTCAAAAATGCTACTCGACTGTAGTAGTAGCACATTCACTTTTTTGGCCAAGACCAATGCGAAACAAAAAGACTCCAGCATTCAAATTAATCACTTCAAAGTTTTTTCAAAGGTGTCATTGATCACCATTTTTCATTTATACTGAATGTCTTGATAGATCGGAGATTATGTGTCCTTGGACCCATTTGACATTGTTTGAAAAATTCTAGGGAGGTGAGCATATGAACACGTCTCTTTTGTATTCTCTGATAAGGAAGTTATAAAAACCGTTGGTGATATTGAAAATACCATCATCAACAAAAGCAACACCTCATTTGCCAAGAAGTACCAACAAGAACCAATAACATACCTCTTTCGATGATTTGTCTGCAAAACATGATTTGATTGACAAAATCAGTAGAATATAGGAACTACACTTTTCTAATACTGATGTGTACTGGAATTATCAAAAGTGCTTTACACATAACAAGACCAAAGATGACATTTTTGCTGTGCCATCCCACACAAGCACTAACGATGAAGCTTATCTTGACTCCAACCAATCACTTTCCAACCAAGTAAAAAATAAGCTAATTCGACTAATCCTATGGTCGAAACTCATCATACTAATTTTGATTTTTCGGCTCTGGAGATCTCTTGGAAGGCAAAACACGTGTAACGTTATTTCATACAAAAATGAATACAATGACTTGTGTTGTATAACCTTTATTGTCCAGAAGAAAGCCCTTCATGAGAATTATAGAGGACTTCTCGTTATATTATGAAATGACGTTGTTGATCACTTTTCTATGGTTGTTGAGTCCTTTTTTTATACAAAAAATTTTGTGATTCAGAAGACGGTGAATTTATCAGAATGCCTTTTGAGAAAACATTGTATTCTGTAGTAAGTTCCGTGAGCGTAGGTATATTTTCCAACATAATTGGAATTTATAACAAGAAATAGTCAAAGATGGTGAATAATGTTTCATTGTTTTATAAAAAGTTTAGGTTCTTTTTAATTAACAAATAAAGAGGCTATATTTAAATATCTATGAATCCAAATCGAAATCCCATTCAATCAATGAAAATTTAGAAAACTACATATTGGATTGCTTTGTTGTGAACAACTTTATTCAAGTTCCCGATCCATAGACCAAACATTGGTCTCAACTCGACGACCATTTGTCAAGATTGAAAGTGCTGTCACGCCGTTATCAGCCTGTGCCGTTTCGGGCCGGGCCATGCAGATTTTCTATAGTATATTATATAGGTTCAGCTTTGTCACTCCGAACGAACCTAACGATGATGGGCTTTTTTCTCCTATAGAATTGCATTTTCAACGTGTGAGATAATCGGATGAGTGGTCATTAATCAGTTGCAGTGTTTCTTTGTTAACTGGAAAAACAACACCTATATTTCTTGAAGGATCAGTGTGGGCCAATGAAGGTTGTTGGGTGTTTCACTACGCGAAATGATAATGTCGTGAACAAGAATTATTGACCTGGGACTTGACGTTCTCATAGGAGATTGTAGATTCATTGTTTGCCATAAAGAACGTCCCGGATTACGGTTCACAAGTTCAAATCATTCAACTGTTGGATCATACTTTTTTCAAACCTCCTTTGTTTTGTGTGAACTCACCAGCAGCGTGCGATCGAATATTATTTTATTCTTGGGCGTTCTCTGCTGTTGGTCAATTCAGTAATATTATCAGGTGACACGCCACAGCTTTTATGTTTGTTTTTTCTATTGTATCGCAGATACAATTCACTTCTGCATCTCTGGACCTTGCACTATTTTTCAGTGATGTCGCGAATTCTGTGAAAAAATTATGTGGGTGGCAAAGTAACTGACTAGAGTTAGCCGATACTGGTATTATAATGAAAACAAATAAATGATGAACACCACTGAATTTAGTGATCGCTACATACTGTGAACGTACAGTTGCTTGAATGCCCTCTACTATTGTTCATTCAAAAATTGGTAAATACAGTTCCAACCAAACCCAATAGTCACATCTTGTGAGTCAATTATTGCATCATTAAAATGAGAAGGTTATTTCCGTCATCTGAAAATGATAATATGATCTATAATCGGTGTTTTTCTTCATAAACTAACTTCACGCTATCATACACGAGCTTAGAAGCATTAGCTCACCGCCAGAGGTAAAATTAATGTTTCATAATCGAGAATACTGTCTTAGGCAGTCGAGTTCATTATCTATAATTTATAACTCCAGCCAGAAATGGGGTTCTGTTTCAACAGAAAAAGCAGAGAGAGCGAATTGTTTGCGCTTATGCAGCGACTACTGCAGTTACTTCTTTGCTTTTTTGTCAAGTTGACAATTTATACAATCCTAATTACGTAGTAACTTTAGTCTGAAGCTATTTATCAATACGGTATACTTATTAGAAGGTTTCACTTGTCAGAGAAGGATATCATGGTAATGTCATAGTCTGGATTCGCCAGCTGTCTTACAATTTTGCTGAGGACCTTTCTGCTCAGATGTAAAAGCTGTTTGGTCTTGCCCGTGTCAGGCCATATATATACAGTGTGTCCCCGGATCGACGCATGAATAGGTGAAAAAGACAAAAAAAAATTAATTGAAATTTCATCTTCTGGGGTTCAGCCCTGCTTGGATGAAAACTGATTTGTGTGATAATTTAAGTTTCGAAAAATCAAGTATGTCCTCAACAACCCAAAGTTATTTTTTTCACCAAAGAGCTTCTACTATAAGAGATTCGACAAAATGTTATTGAAGAAAGTTGTTCAGAATAAGAAACTGAGTGAAGATGCAAAGTTTCCGAAACCCCCGTCTCACAACACCCTGTAACTCTATAACGAGCATCGACTTTTTTAAACTTTCGAACATATGCACTTGACCACATACACTGACTAATTTTTGAAGAAATTGAGACTACTATTCTATTGAAAATCATCTGTAATCGCATGTTTTGTCAATCAACACACGTCAACTATGAACCGGTATATAACTCAGAAATGGGTGAAATAAATAAGTTTGACTAAATAACAAAAAAGTTTATCAATAACATGTTTAGCACGCAAGTAATTTCAAAGTCCCTGCAATCGATCTGTATTTTCGACGCATCTCGGCGCTTAGCACCCGATAGGTGTCGAATTTTTTAAACTGTGAGGAATATCTACATGACCTCATACATTGAACACTCTTTACCGAAATTGAACCGACCACTTCTGCGTTTGGAATGCCCATCATTGATAAAGATTTCATCGGCTCACTTGATAAACCAATTTTGTTGAGTTGATACTCTCCTTTATACCACTGAGGAGTGGGGCCCATGCTAACCTAATTCTGTTGCTGTTCTGCACAATCTCTTGCAGAACCTCTCAAAAATTATTATAATATTGGCATTTGTGACGTATTTATAATAATAAATAGTGACTTGTTTGTCTAAAACCCTATTAATTAGATATGATGAAGCATTCTTACCTGATGAAACATCGAGTTTGGTGATGTTGAACTCAAAACTGAAAGAATTTCAATGTTTTTTACTTTTATCCTAAATCCAAGACTCCTTCTTTAGTTCCCAAGACATAATAATTCTATAAAATCAGGACTACTATCAAGTTGTTTTAAACAAATTCTTGGCTACGAGGATGATGTATTGAATTGTTGGATTGGGATCAAATGATCCTATACGAGAATACAAATTGTCAAAAATATGTAATTTTTTGATCATTGTAATCATTTCGTTTGTATCAAAATCCTATAAAACTAGACAAGTATGTATAAGAAAATTGTCACGAAACATGCCCAGTGGTACGAACTTCCTAGGCGGCCAACAGCGGAGATGACGATACAACCATTGCGTCTCGCTATCGAACATCTCGTCTTTTGTCCCGTCTGTCACAAGTACAAACCACTGTTAAGATTCTAGAATCAAGGAGTATATTCGGTTGCCTACATCTGGAATATGGTAGAACTTTCGTCATCTACCAAGGGATCGAAGAGGATTTAAAAGCCCGCCATTTAGACAAGAGTTCAGTTATTGATTGGTTGCGAAATATTAATAGAAAAACATAAATAGGTGGCGATTGTGATCATAAATATTTATGGTGTTGTGATTGTGCTGTAGTGACTTCAAATGAATAGATTGGAAGTGTCTCTATAGCGAAATTCATTACAATATGAATAAAATTCAGTATCAAATGGTGGATGATTCATGAATACATTGTCACGTGAAAATATTTTTATGAATCGTCATGGATATTTTTTTTCATCTTATTCCCCACTATCTTTATGTCAATGCTCATTTGAAGAATGTTGACGTTTTTTTTTTTTTCAGGGGTGATAATGTACAGGTGAAAAGAAACTCAATTCTGAACTCGGAATAACCAAAAGCAAAACATTGAAAAAATAAAATACTTTTCCAAAAAACTGTCATCATCAAATGCTAATAGGTACATCATATCTTTTTTTTTTTTTTTTTTGAAAACAGGAATATATTTATTAGTATCATTATTTGCAATTATTTAAAGTTCACAATTTCTTTTAACAGTACATTGAGCACTGGTATCAAGAATATAATACGAATTTTACCTATATGTTAGTTTAGCGATTCTTAAAAACTAAACCTGTTTAATATATGTTTTCACACTTTTTACAAATAAATTAATGTTGTTGGTTTTTACAATGTTTTTTGGTAGCTCGTTATACGTTTTACAAGCCTGAGAAATTCGCTTATTTAGTCCTCTATTTGTACTTACATTGAATTGATAAACGTTGATATGTACATATAATGTATACCTACTACCTGTGTAAGTCCTGACAAGAAAAAAAATGTTAAAGGACATTCAAGGTTGTGTAATTCCGACATATTGCTTTATCTTTTCTTTTATAAATCTGCAAATACTTCAATTAAGTATTTGGGATTGAAAAAAGTGCAGTGCATACAAGTACATCAAAAAGGTGGAGAGAAACACCGTTTAAAGATTATTCTTCTTTGGACGATGACAGTAGGGATCGATATGTGTAGCAGTAGGTAGCACAAAACATCCTCCTTAGAACATCATGTGGTGCTACTGAACGATTCCCGATAGTGTGCCGCTCGTGATAGGAGGACGAACCATTTAGTTGTGAATGGTGAATGTGCCAGGGACTTGACGTTCATCCAATGCTGTGATCGATTTTTCAAGTTTCAGGTTGGGTATGTTCGATCTTATCTTAAATCTTGTTTTGAATGGTTTTGCTCGTCTTCAGAAAGTTATTGTTAATAAAACAAATAAAATGGAATTGGATGACGGAATCTTTATCATGAGCTGAAGAAACAATCTTTGGCATTTAATTTCTGAAGATGATTCGATTAAAATGCTGGCCGTATCTATGTTCTAAGTGGTTTATTCGAAAGGTGAATTTTTGGATTACTCTTTCAGGTATTGCGAACGGTATCTGCCCAATCAGGTAGGAGTAATTATGGGAGTCGGAACTGGCTTATCAAGGAAGACTTTTGACATCACATAACCCCAAACAGAAAAGTCCGAGCTTATTTTGGTTTTGGACATTGAAGCCAACATCACTCGCGTATTGGGCAAATACCGGTCACAATGCTGAAAAGAATGATTCAAATTGGACCTTTCTAGACCTTCGGCGTAGTCTCGACCATCATTAAAGTGAAATTATTGTCAAAAATTGGATGTCAAAGATTGTTCTTCAAAGTGATGATAAAGATTCCGCCATCCAATTCCATTTTATCATAACGATTAAAAAAAAAGGTCTGAATGAATCACCCTATATTATGAATAGAAAATGTCAAATACAAAGTTGGAATCCACTTTCTTGAGGCACATCCGGAGACTTTCATATTCTTGATTTGAAAAGATAGCTTCCTAAAAAATATTTTTTGTATCCTTTTTTTTGATAATCAACAAGATGTTCCGATGATAAAATAAAATCTGATCTGATTGGCATTATTCCACGGATAATTTAATTGGCCTGATTATCAAAAATGACAGATACAGAAATTATTTGTGAAGAAAATTTCGTTTTAAAGAGAAAAAAAAGTTTTCAGACGATTTGCAAATCAATTCGTGATAGGATGAGGATGTCAGGAAATAATCGCCATAAAACTAGGTGGAAAGTTGAGGGCCACCAGCAGGCCATAAAGTTGCGAAAAATTTTGCAAAATTATTTTGTCACTAGGTAAACTTCTGACAATTTCTTTACTTGTTTTGTAATCCACAATAAGATCACTTGCCAATCAGCAAAAGTCTAGGTGGAAGGATAAAGGGACACCTACTTCCGATATAACCGGAAGTCGCGCAAACTCACTGTTATTACATCCGCGACAATCTTTCGCTACAATTATCAGAATCCTGTGTTCGCTCTATTTCGCGAGATATTCTGATAGGCCATTTACCCGCTTACCCTGTAGAGTCACTGTTGATGGACTTAGCCCTGAACATGATATCGCCATTGCTCATTTACATAAAAACTCTATAGGGGATTCTTTATGCACTTCACTCAACTTGACAACTGAAGAAAGAATGATTCCTCAATGTCCGGCGGAGTTAATTACACAAGGAAAGTTGTAGATTTCACTCACAGGTGTTGCTGAGAAAACATCCCCTTCACTGTTCCTTGATAAATCGGCGGAGAAAAAATATCAACCGTGTTTGGATCTAAACACGTAAAGCAAGTTTGGAATTCATTCAACTCAAAACAAAGAAAATTAGCATTATACCTGGTCAAACTGAAACTGTCTTTTGGTGACCTTTGGTTTCAAACTAACAAATACTGCTTTGATGGCCACTACGTTTTTTACTTTCGTCCTCATCCGCGCATGCTGTTGCTCCTCTGGTGCTTAGAGCCATCAGTGATCCACTACAACACATCTCATGTGGGATGCTCTTTTCTTATCCATCCAATCTTTCTGGTCTGGAAATGATCAGCTGAGGCAAGCTGCCAGTGAAGACGATGGCAGTCATTTGGTCGAAATGCATAAGCTGCACTCCATCCCTTAGCTGTGGTTCAGTCACAGTACAGTAGTAGAGTTGTTCTTTAGTTTTGGGTGTTCCAAAATGTTCAGGTCCTGAGTGCAACGCTCGTCCAGTTGTGGATGGACGTAGATATCCTTTTTTAGTTGCGGGCCATCATACAATGACTCCTTGAGTTATCAAAGGTCTGATAACGTATTAGTAGTATCAATCTTATCCACAAGGTAAATCAGAATAAAGAGCAATATTGAAAAGTGTGTAAAAAAAGTCAATTTTTCAAAATTATGTTCATGTATGTATGCCCACCTAAAAACTACGAAAAAAACTTTCGAGTCACTAAATTTTAAAAATGACTTCGATAACATGACGACCGTTCAGAAGCACACATTTTTGCAGAATGACGCGGACTTCTTGTGTGATCGTGCTTGGGTGTCTGGACCGTTACTGGTCTTCTCGGCTTTTTTCTTTTTGTTGACGATGACGAACCGGGTGACAAACTTTCTTGAAAGTTCTCAACCCACCTCCTAATGACGCAGTGCGATACTGCGCACTTGAAAATCACTCGTTGCTCTGCCCTACCTGTCACAAAAAGTCCTCGTCGTTCTGGAAGAATGTGCTACTGAACGGTCGTCATGTTACCGGAGTCATTTTCAAGATTCAGTATCTTGGATGTTTTTTTTGTGAATAGTGGGCAAAAAATATTTTCGAAAAATTGATTTTCTCTTTTCTACAGCCTTTCAAAAATCGCTCTTTATTTTGACACACCCTTTACTATCCTGGGTTTTGGCTCCTAAGTTTTCTTGATGGCTCTTTTAGATACCCATAAAGAGGAGATAGCATTTTTTGTGCGTTCTTGGGCTTGCTCTTTCCAGGACAGTTTCAAGGGTTACTCGCCTAAGTATTTGATTGTTTTTTTTCACGACAGAGTATTTGTCAGGGTCAGCCAAAATTGGTGGGTTCATAGATAGGCTCATTTCAAACATTTTTTCTTTGCAGCTCTGCTCTAAAAGGTGAAAGGAGTGAAAATGACCATTTTTTGGGATTTTGAAAAATGTTTTAGGAAATTAGGAAAATCTATACTTTCAACAAGTTTGGCCAACCCTCTGTATAGCACCGTATTATTATTATTATGGGAAGACTATTCTTCAATTTTTTTCCAGTGCACATTTTAACATAAAAGCAGTCATTTTGTCAAATTCTTAAATAATACCGGCCTGATTATTGAGATAAATGGTTGATATCGATTTAAACTGATTGCTTTTGATAAAATCCTTCAAAAGGCGCCTGAATTTGCATTTAGCTCGTGCCTTCGAAGTTAACTCTATAAATCATGAATGTTGCTCATAATATTAGGAGGTTGATTAGAAGTCCAACAAGAGGTCGATGTTCAGTGTATATACCCACTTTCAGCTAGATAAATAAGTTCTGAAATACTTGCAGGCCTGCGTGATGTATTCAGGAAAGTTTTCTTTGGACAACTTCAAAAAGTTGAGAAAAGAAATTTGTAGCTTGGAGTATTTTACCAGCAGAATCAAAATGCACCGAATCAATGAGTCAAGTCAAAAATTAAAAAACAAGAATATAATATTATTCTTGTACGTAGTCCGCTAAACAAAAACAAATCAGAAGTAAATTGTTCCGACTTTTTGGTGATACTCAATCATATTATAGTAACAGTTTATTCGTAACACATTATTGGCAACATTTTCTAGCACTGTCATTCTCAGATTTCTTCACCTGAAATCAGAACTGCGGAGCAATATTCTCATACTGATTTTCATATATGTTCATATGCAGAAAAAATAATTAAAATTCTTCTGATGTATGGTCAACCCACATGAGTATGAATTATTGAGAATTTGGACTCAGCTTTTTATCTAGATTTCACAATAATGCTCAAAATAACAAAATATTATGATTTGATGAAACGAGATCGCGCAAAGATAGAAAATGTTCTGGTTTCTCCATCTCCCCACATCCAGCTTATATCCTATTCACTTTTAGTTGTATGGCTTCGGAGTATGTCCTTTACTTACATCATGGATTGTCAGGAGATCAAATCAAAACCCAGCATCGCAGCAATATTAATCCCAACCAATTCATTTGGGAAAAGTTAGCAGACATCTAAATGTATCCGTCTGAAGCTCATACGCCTCAATAAAAATATCCATGTACCGACATCAAAAACAAATTCATTTCAAACTCGCTCGAGACTTTTCCATCGTGTCTTTGCAAGCACGGCAAATCTATTTTATTTACAGATCCCCTTTTATTTGTCTACCATGCTTACCCTTGGAGGTGTGTCGAACCTCCATTTATTTCTTTTAGTAAGATCAAAGTGATGCGAATATATTTGGACCGCTCAAACGGCCGATCCTGGTGAATAATCTTGCAAGATAAAATGTCTGCTAATCTCCATTTCCCCTAGAATTAAAGACATTAACTAGATTGCTTGCTGTTGGAACATATATTTGAAAAATGAGATAATTTGAAAAAAAATATCCTTTCAAAACAGTTTTTATCACAAAACTTTCCAGAAAGCACGACTCTATGAGAAACTGGATGTTCATTTTATGCTTTGAAATGTTGAAAACGGTATTGTGAGAACATCAAGAACACAATATGGCTGTTTTTATTCACCAAAATGTCTAATCTGTGAAAATTGTTTTTTTTTTTTGGTGGATGGTTACCACAAAACGTGCCATCGTTAACACATTATCTTGGTGAATTTATTCACTATCTCCATTCATGCCACTATTCTCAAGAGAAATTGCGGAACTATCACGCCATCATACATGCTTGGTGGCAAGCACATGTATAAAAGTTAAGTCTGGCATTATCATCGCAGATGCGACAGATTTTTTGTCACGTGATTATAGATAAGTCTTACGCGATCAGATCACGTGCTTCAGCTAGTTGCGATCGAACCCAAGGCAGGTCATTATTTGGTCATATGTGTTTTGACTGTTATCACTTGACTAAAAATCTATCGCATCCGCGATGATAATGCGGAACCCAACTAAAGTAAGTTAGTGATGGATTTGATGTTGATCTCCATGCAACGGGAAATTTTCAGCTGAATCTCTAGTTAAAAAAAATCAGCAAAATCAACCTCAGATAAAATCTAATCACTATTTCTTGTGAAGAGGGCTCCAATTCTTTGACAGTGAATATCGACAATTTCCCAAAGGATAGTCAATTGGAAGAGAAAGATAAAAAGGTTTTTTTCTGCATTACTATACTGGTCACGTACAATGGAACTTCTTTTACAAAATTTCATTGATAGATAGAACACATTGGTCCCACATTTGCGCCTGAGAAGATGATTTGGTTATTGAAGGCTTCCATACGATACAAGATACATTGCCGGATATTTTTGTGAAATATCGGAAAACTGATCTGAGACTTAGACCTAATAGATACTCAGTTCACCATCTTGCTGGACGAGTTGAGAGCTAATTTGAATATTGAAGAAGATTATCCCTTTGAAGCCGGGATTTTTATTCTTCTTAAGCATTTGAAATATAAAAATATGGTCGTGAGCGACCGAAAAATTGAGTAACTTTTTTTTTTGAATTTAAGTTGAGGTCTCAGGATGTGTTTCCGTTTTGTTCCTTGGGTCGGATTGTGTTGGTACTAGGATCACGAGGATTTAAAAGTACAATGTAATATATTTTATTATGTAAACTTATTTTTCAAAAGAAAATGAGCTCACAATCATTTGTATATAACACGGTAAAGCAATAATTTTTTTTCTGTTATTGAGTCAAAGCCCAACAGTGATGGGCACATCGCTCTCGGTTTTACATGATTTGGCATATGAGCACACTTGTCGAGGATGATTTCGAGAGGTAATGTGTGTTTTTATAATCATTCAAACCCTCAATATTTTCTTCGCGTTTTTGGCACTTTCCTGGTAATTCAGGCTCAGCTCCCATCAGCCCAAGCTGAACTGAAGGTCTGAATATCATCAGACTAGGTGAGTTCTCATAAGATCTTTACTCAAATAGTATGTGAGAGCGAGTTCATTGTCGACACATCAAGAATGTACCAAAATATGCGATGCCACCATTTTTTAGATTTTCGATCCAATTCATAGATCGATTTGAGCATCTAAGATGGACATCCATCTACAAAATTTGCATTATAGATCTCCTTCAACCTAGGACATCATTTTTTCTCTGATCTTGCAGCCTGGATTCTTCTAGATACAGTCCCAGTATTAGTGGGATCTCCGTGGTTACTAATAAGCCATACGCCTTTTCTGTCTTCTCATTTCAGATGAACAAAATCGTTCTTACTGACTCTCCAGTCAGATTGTCATCGCTCCATATCCTGGTCTACTTTGATATCTTCAGGGGTGTCTTTTACTTATTTGATGGTTTATAGGATGATAGGAAAGTCTGAGAAGGTGTGTTCAACATGGGTCTTATCTTGTTTAGTTAACCAGAACTGTCTTAATTTTACTCAGATGAATATTTCTTGTCAGCCAAAAAAATGATCTTGAGGCATACAAGAAGTGATGAAATTATTCTTTATTTCTCGACTGGAGGACCAATCTTCACTACTAGGTAGTGGTCTTATGCTCATTGGTAGGTTTATGGCTAAATAAATGTACTTCATGTTATTCCGTGCTGGACCTCAGAAAATAATTCTGATCGCCACCAGTGTTCTCATCAGTCTGGAAGGTGATATGTTCATCGATGGAAAACATATGAAAAAAAAATCTCGAGCCTGACGCTTCATTGAATTCTACCTCATATTAAACATCAGTAATATAGGAATTCGTGTAACATGCAACCACATCCAACAAGGTGAAAAATTTATTTTGAATAAAAGTTTCCCAATTGCTGAACCTAATGTATTATTTTTTGCCTGAAACAAAAAATCGACATTTGCCTTGTGTACTGCTCAGTCACATAATTTGAACCATCTTTTTAAACTTTTTTAATCAAATCTTTGACTAAATTACTATGAATTCTCATTCAGTGAAACATATGTATACTGGGTGGTGATGAGTATTAATTACTTGCCATATTGAAAAACACCGCATACATCAAAAAGAAATGCAGAACGTAAATATACCAGGAGCAAGCAACTGATATATTTTATAAAAAAATTAATTAGTCTGCATATCTCTCGCGATCAAAAACAGGTAGTAGATATCACAGATAAACTTATTCAATTTGTGGTCTCGCGAAAATGACAGTGGACCTTAGTAGATTAGATAGGATAGAAATTTCTATCCCAGGCCTTTAACAACCAGTACAAAGGGTTGAAGGTATGATGTTGAAGGGTAGAGTATATTTTTTTGGAATGTATCACGAAATATTACAGTTTGTGGATTTTGCATCTTACCTATAGAAACAAAAGCTATTTCATAAAAGATTAAGACCATGGAGTATATTTAGTGCAAATTTATTTCAATATTTTTTATTTGAATGCAGAGCGTTTTCGGCAACAATGCCATCATCAGTGCCTCTCCAGTCAGGAGTACAGCAGGTCAACACAAAACAGGTTGCACATAACAAACAAGAAGTGAATGGGAGACGGAAACATTGAACAGGAACATGGGGTTACAATTTGCACCATACTTGGGAGTTGATGTCATTCGCTTCGCTTTAATCAAACACATGTAGCGTCCCTCGACTTTTCGTTTACACAATATTCTGAAATTTCTTAATCCAATCAATTCATAAACTAAAATAAGGATCACCCAGGTATATCGAGAATATCTTATTTCAAACCGATTGATAAAAATATTTCCAGTTAAAGTTTCCCTCGGAATGGTAGAACTGCTATGATTTTAGCAACTACTGCCGCTGCGCTTCGAAAATGATATGAATTCAAAATATTATCATAACAACTGCATTGTCCAGAGGTATCGCAGTTTCGTGAATTAGCTGGTTCATCTATAAAACTGGAATCTCTGTTCACCTAGACGCCTGAAGTGATGGAAACTCTCCGTTGTACCAAGAAAATAAAATACTTTTGAAGTTCAAGTTAATTGTGAGCTATACAGAGGGTCCTTAAATAAATGACATAAGAGGTGACATTTCTGATATTCCAAATAACTATTTAAATGGTCGAGCTATTTTGATGTGATATTGTATATTATGGGGACTGTCTGTTTTAATCAAAAAATCAGATTTGAATTTTGCATGTCAAACAATCCTCCTATACAAAATCTCGTCAAAACAACTCAATTATCAAGAAAGTTAAAAAAAACAATAACTAGATTTAACTTTGATACAACTTTCGGAATAGACAAGTTGGGGTCTGTCGCAATAGGTTTTTGAAAGGAATTCGCTGTCACCTTATATCTCATTTTTTTGATGCTGTATAATGACAACTGAAGATAAAGTGATGATAAATTTCAATTGAGCAGCACAACTTCCAAAAGCGATGTCGTTCAGACCAGCAATGGAATCCAGCTGTCACTTCAAATATCCTGATAAACTGGCAGCAATTTCTCTCTATAGTGCATCATAATTCATGGAATCGAGTCACAAACCAAATCTCCACTGTAAGCCCAACTGAGAACTCCAATGAATCAAATTGTCGACGTAACCCAACTCGATACAATCATAACACACCTTAAACTCCGAATGATAAATTTATGATCGGCACGTTTTGACACACCGACATTTTTGCTTTCAACTGGAAAATTCCACAATAAATCAGAAATTGCAAATTCCTCGACGAAATTCCTATCGAGAAAGACTGGGCGATATCGATTGGAACATTGTAAAGGATTGCAAGTGGATTGGGTCTGGTTGAAATGACTGGAAAACGATTTAATTATTGAATTGTGAGTCCTACTCACTTTTGTTAGAAATTTTTTGGGTTCGGTTGAGACCGAAGTATATAAAAAGAGTAAAATAGCTTGTGGTGATATAATGTAGATGCGAATGACGATAAAATAAATTTATTTGCATAGCATCTTTTTTTTGTTTCCAAACTTCATAATACTACTTTTCCATTAAGTCTTGGAACCTATAGGGATTAATTTATAGTTGGATCTCTTGAGTGATCACTTTCGAAACCATTTTTTTGTGATCACAGAAGAATTTGGACAAAATCGAATCCGCAAAATCTAGTTGTCACTATGCAGGTAAAGTCTTGTCAAGTTAAATAATTTTCATGTCCGATTTTACATGCTCAAGAACTTCTGCAGAATTCATATAGTATGATGAAATTCAGCCTGGCCACATTTTTTTTCCATATTTGTTTTTCCATACAACAGTGAATCGACATCAACTGCATTTTTGAAGAACCAGCCTTGAATAACGAACAATTGCAATAAAATCAAATCAAATCAAATGAGCTTCAAATGTAAACAAATTTTATGGACAAAGCAGATACAAATGCAAAATGCTTAAGTATAAAAACAATACAAAACATGATAATAGTATACATTACGAGAACAATTACGTGAACAATAGAACAAACTAGTACAAATATATTTACCCAATATTTTGTCAAATTTAAATTTAATTAAAATCACTTTTGATTAGATCATCATCAAAGTGTGATCCTGGAAATTTCAACGTAATCTTGTTAAGCTTCTATTTATTTCTATAACTAGGTATGATCATCAGTTTAGTGGTTCAACTTATTCGTCAAATAGTTAACCTTGATCATAGAATGAATTCTAGTAGTGCAAACGATGAATAAGTACATCGATTATCATTAACTGTTTGTTCAAACATTGTCTTTGGATTCGTGCAGGTGATTTAGTATGAAACTCGTTTTCCATAACTTCCAGAAAAGAAGAAGAATCAATTATTTTCGATAGCATTCTCAGTCAATGGCTTATCAGAGAAGCATCTAGAATGAAACGATATCGCGCATTACAAATTATAAAGTTTCTTATTGAAATATTTCAGGAGATCAAGTTCAAGTTTGCTACTGACTGACTAACTATAACATAGACCAAAATCTCAAAAAATCTACCGTTCATTTTTCCATGGGGCCAGTTCGGTGGTCCTGTATCTACTGTGTATTAGAACCATATACAGTGTGTCCCAAATTCGTTTCTCTATACAGGGATCTTGGCCTATTATACCTACATCAAAAGTTGAATTGGGAAAGTTTTAGAGAAAACTTAGTGCATTCGATATTTGGTTCCAGATTTGCGATCGGTCAATTGGTTTTGGAAATATCGAAAAACTGAGAATGGCGGAATATGTTATTTGCCAGTAAATCGGAAACAATCCGAATTGGACAGCTATGAAAATGTGACATTATCTGTACACTTTTTTAAGACGAATAAAACGGTGTGTATGACATGTCTCAATCACCTTTTGTTTTTCCGCAACTCGCCTCAACTTTCATTTTGCTTTTGGCCGCCATATTAGATTTTTCGATTTTTGGAAAGAGTGTAAAATTTCCAGTCTAGTGATGTTCCACAAGTGCATAAGAGATTTAAGTGTCAACGAAATATCACACTCCGTAGCTGTGACTCAATCTTTTCTAAGAAGGCCATGATTTATTTGTCGCAAAACATCATTAATAGGTACTGTATCAACCTGAGGTCACCTTATTTGGTGTGCAGCGAACGTGTTAAACTAATTGAATTTTCAATAGAACATGGACGTAAGTAATGACTTGTCAACAAGTCTATGAGTGTATTGAATAAAAAGTCAGAAAAATCATTGTTTATTCAATCAACACTTTTGGATAAGTTACAGGTAGATAGATAAAGAGTGTTCAATAAAAAACACGATCAAGTCACCTATGGATTGCAATTGTTTCAAAAAACGTATGTCTTGGCTAACATCGCAATTATGACATATTATGACATCCACTTTCAACTTTCTAACCGTCACAGATGCCATGATGCCAAACCATACAAACTAGCCACGACCTACGTTCATGACAGATAAAGAGATCCAGAGGTGACTTGATCGTATTTTTTATTGAACACTCGTTACAAATATATTGAAGATGAAAATACTGTTATGTGTTCTCAACCGTCTCGGTATTGATTTACAAGTTTGCAAAATGACGTCCATTTGCATCGACGCATTTTTGACAATTAGTAACTGTTTTTCGTACAACCCTCGCAAGTATGTTTCTGTTGATATTTGTAAATGTGTCAAAAACTCTTTGTCCCAGGATTTCTATAGTCGCAGGAGAATCAAATTCATAGACCTCATTCTTTGTATGACCCCAGAGATAAAGATCCAAGTGCGAAAGGTCGGGGGATCTAGGAGGCCAGGGTACTGTACCATTTAATGAAATGATCCTTTCCTCAAACTGCTCTATCAAAAAGTTCCTGACATGAATGGTGTTATGAGCCGGACATCCATCCTGTTGAAACCAGGTTCTTCTAAACTCATCTTCGGTTAGAGTAGCTCGTAATGCCGGCACAACCTGATTTCGCAAAAGCTCTAGGGATCTCTGTCCGTTAAGGCTGTAGTCAAATGAAAATGGTCCTATAAGTCGATTTCCTGGAATGATTGATTGATAGTTGCCCAATTGACAAAAGGTAAGTTGGAATAAATTACCAATGACCCCACACCAGACGTTAATCCCAAATCTGGTCTGTAGACGTCTCGATGCCACGTTCGAGGTACATCTTCAAATACCTTGCTGAGGTAATGTCGGCATTTCTCTGTGACTGCAGGTACAGCGCTAACATATCCAACTTTTCTTCATTCGAATAGGTAACACCGGGCATTTTTGATAGGTTACGACAATTTGTTCATCAGATTTATTATTTTAATGAAAGAGAAGCGTACTTCTATTTATGTAAACACAACTTTCATACTAAATTATTATTTGCGGGGTGTTATAGACCACAACGCCATCTTTCGGCAGAATTATTGAACGACACATCAGAGCCTCCTAGGATTTTGCTTATAAACCAGTTTTCTGTCAAATAAATCATGGCCTCCTTAGAAAAGATTGTGTCCTAACTACGCAATGTGATATTCCGAAGATACTTAAATCTTCTATACACTTGTGAGAGATCACTAGACTGGAAATTTCACACTCTTTCCAAAAATCGAAAAATCCAATATGGCTGCCATGAGGAAAATGAAAGTTGAGGCGGGTTGCGGAAAAACAAAAGACGATTGATACATGTCATACACACCAGTTTATTCGTCTTAAAAAAGCGTCCCAATAATTTCAGATTTTCATGGCTGTCCAATTAGCCGTTTCGGATTTACTGGCAAAAAACCAAATCCGCCATTTTTGGTTTTTCGCCGATATTTCCAAAACCAATTTATCGATCGCAAATCTAGAACCAAATATCGAATGCACTAAGTTTCCTCTTAAACTTTCTCCTTTTAACCTTTCATGTAGGTATAATAGGAGCCAAGATCCCTGTATAGAGAAACGAATCTGGGACACACTGTATACAGGGATCGCCAATGTAAGTGGCCTATAAGAATATCTCGGAAAATAAAGCGATTGGGATTTTGAAAAATTGTGGTGAGAAGTTCTCGGAGATGCTCATTTCAAATGAAATAAGTGACGTTGCGCAACTTCCGGTTATACCGGACGTAGGTGTCGACTTGCTAGTTTTAAATAATACCCCATATAGTATTATATTTTTGGATTCAACTTTAAATTTTTAGATTTTATGTTTGATGTCCTATAATACCTTGGATTGAGCGTTTTTGAAATATTTGAGTTTTTATGACAAAAATGACGTTTGTAGGTTCCTCTATTGTTAAATTTGTATCGAATTTTTTGTTGAAGGGACCCACTGTAGAAGATGGTTTACAATATTTTGATAAATATTATTACAGGGTGACCCAAAAATTAGATCAAAAATAAGATCAAGAAAACTGCCAAAAATCATTTTTTTCATGGAGACACCCAATTTTTTTCATTTTCTCTTATTGAATATTAAAAATAAAGGTGGTTTTCTGGCATTCTGTAAGTACTCATGTTTCGCAACCGTAGGTGTACAGGTTGATAAAATGTTTTGAATATTTTCGTTTCTGTTTCTCTAGAGATTTCCTTATAATCTATGAATGTATTGTCCATCGAGTAGTATGGTCTCATTGTTTTCTCTATTGTGTTATTTATTTCGATTTTCTGTGTACCCTTCTAGTCTATGTCCACTTCGAAGTTCACTACGGGGTATTAGAACCATCCTTTTTTTATGTTTGAAGTAACGTATACGAAAATGATATTTTTCATATCACTATCAAATGATTTGGTAGAATGTATGCCTTCTTGGAAACTATTTGAAGCTTGAAAAGAGGAGAATCATGTGGAGTCTTTCTCGATACTATTCTCCGCATCTCAACCAAACTAGAAGATAAAATGTCATTTTATCAGATAAGTGGAACATCTTCAGCTCAAGTGCGCCTTTCTGAAGCTAATTTCATCAAACTAATTGACGTTAAGTACTGAGTGGATTCATTTAGTCAAAATTATAAAGGTTCTATGGCTACAACTTTAATTTATTATTCTGTCGAAGGAAGCTCTTTGGAGTCAATTAGTGCTAACAGGAAAGTTCAGATAGGGAAAAGATTCCTGAGAGATAATTGTTATATCTTCAATGCATCAATCTTGGCCTTACCTATCATATCCAGATTGTATCAGTGAACCAAACTGATCAGAAAGTGTGTATCACGGAGAAAGAGGCACACGTTTCTCTTGTATCTATTGGTATCAATCATCTCTAGGTTTTATTAATTCAGACTTGTTTTCTGACTTTATCAAAACTCAACCTGGTTTCAATCGGAACAAATATTATAACACCGCAAATACTTTAAATTCATCACAACATCCAAACAAAAAGTTTTCGAAACTATAAATTCGATTTCCTGAAACAAAGATTGCTCGCTCAAGTTACAAACCCAACCGATAAGAAATTACACTTCGAAACATTCCATGATTTATGTTTAGTATTGTCAAGCTTGAAGAGAGAAAGGATATGTTTTATTCCTGTGTTACTTGGTGCCTTCCGTGAAATTCCAAATGACAGATATAAGTTTATTTAAGTGATGCAACCGTTGATGAAAGTTTCTAAATAAGTTTAGGCAGAGTTTTATTCAGTTGAATGTCATTGCTGTGAAGGTGGGAACACTCTACAAAATTAGCTATGTTCTGAGTTTACATTTGAAGTCAAGTTATCTTTAAGCTTATAAGGCTAGTCACCGTGAATAACTATTTCATCACTCCCATATTTTCATGTACTGGAGACATGATGCTGAATATGATAATCTATTTTAATAAACAACATCCATTGATTTCCAGTTTTTTTTTTAATAGCAATCATCAGAGCTGATTTGTGTTACTTTTGTGTCACTCTCTGGATTTGTGCGGTAGGGGAGCAGAGCCTATTGGGTAGCCTTTAGAGCAGTGGAGAAAATATTTCAGGCGTTCTATGATGTTGAAAGTACGACTGAGCTTTGGCCCCTTGATGAGGCCAATAAAACACTTTCTCAAGTACGATGAATGAGAACTTTCAAAAAACAATCGCGATTCTGAAAAACTGACTGAAACTTCTTTCTTATTTCTGAGAATTCTTTTAACGCCGTAAAAAAACCGAACGTACGGAAGAAACCTCAGAAATAAGAAAGAAGGTATCAGAGAAAGTTCTGACGAGACAAGCTACCCCACTCCGACATACGCCAGTGGTGGAGGAAACAGGTCTCAGAAAATGTTACTGAAATCGAGGAAAAAGAAAGAGTGGAGGAAGTGAGGAGGGATATAGAAAAACGCCATGGTGCACTTTTCTGTGGGTTGAACAGAACCTTTTGCGATAGACCTGAGTGAAATTCGGATAGAAGGCCGGCGAAGAGTCCACAGTCGTACGGGTGTCATTTCGAAAAGGACCAGCATTCAATTGTGTCCAAACCAATGATATGATGATAATTTGGCGAGACACATCAATTTGCATAACGAGGGGAACAACTTTTGAGGTATCTGTTGTTTTTCTGGAATCAATCCTCTCGCGCCCAGGGTAGCTACCTACCTTTGAAATTTCAAATAGTAACCCGCACTTATTTCGCGATTTTTGAAATGTTCATGCTATTTTCGAGAAGTTACATCACTTTTTTTTCCAAAATTGAAGTTCCAACCTCACAAAAATGTTCAAACGAACAGAATTCATTTTTCCTTGAACTGATGATAGTATATGAAAATTTGGTCACGTCAATTTATATATCGAGGAGGACAACTTTTGAAATATCTAGTGTCACGCCAAATCTTAATACTATCATTGGTTTGGACACAATCAAATGTTGGTCCTTTTCAAATCGACTCCCTGTATATGGATAGGTTAAACAATGCCATATGAGTCTGTCCTTCATTGCTGAGAATATATTCGATTGCTTGGAATTTCAGATGGAAGGTCAACAAGTCAAACGACTATGGAATATCCATAGAGCTACGGATATTCTAAGATGCATCTAGATCGAAGCGGTTTTATCTACCACATTTTGATTGACATGGACTTTCATGTAAAATATCGTAACAACTTTGAGAAGCTATCATAAAAGGACGTTATGATGTCGCTGAAATTGTGGCGCAATAAAACGCATAGTTCACTATCTCTTGACACAAAATTGGAAAACTGAAGGATCTTCGAAGCAACGACAATATTGCGGATACGCTATGCGGTGAATAACTTGTCCAGGATATATTCATAACGAACATCTTCTCTACCCACATTTCACTTACATGTATAAATATTGCATATCGCTTCATATAAATTGAATGACTACCAACAGTTTCACTATTAACGCAAACACCTTAATAGAAATGAACCCATTCTCCACAATAAGTTCAAATGTGCAGCAATATTTCATAGAAAGCAAAAAAGGGTTCAACGAAATATACTCCCTGAAAATATGGCGACGTAAAAAGATGACAGTAATCAAAAATTGCATTTTCGGAATGATACTGCCTTTTAACGCTGAGTTGGAAACAAAAGGCAGTCTAAATTTTTTTAGACTGAGAAAAATTTCATCATTAAACCCATCATTTAACTCTGGTTTCGCAGAAATGTTGCAGCAGCTATCCTTTGTGATATTATTAAACTAATTTTCTTTCCAGGCATCAAGTATGCCTTATTCAGCTTCAACTTTGTCTCAAATATTAAGTTATTAAAGCAAAATTTTCTGCTTTGAGAATCGAGCTAGAGACAATGCAATTATCAAGGCATTCTGATGAAACTAAGTAATTCAACCATTGTTCCACTGCTCGAATTATCCAAGCATATTGTAGGTACTGTAATTTGAAAGGGCAAGTCATAAAGGCAATAATTTGTCAATTATCACTCAGATCAGAGAAATATCCAGTCGTGTTTTTCACCAACACACATTTAACAATCAACATACCCTACTGCCTCGTAGGGTATGCTCGTTACTTTGAAAAATTGTAAACTACAAGCAAGAACACAGATGTTCGGCTTTTGGCGATTTTTCAAAGGGTCAGTGGCGAGCCTGAATGTGAAAAAATTGATTCATCCCCAATGACTGCACTTTTCAGTTCTCGTTCCGTGATCCCTTTCTGAGAAAGTTGATGAAAACGATAAGAAGAATGGCTTTTGTTCCAGACTGTTTTCCTTTTTTGATGCAAATGGACAAATTTGTACTTAAATAATTGAAAGTATAGTGCAGAAGTAATATCATCGACGAAATAGATATAGATTATTAGATTTACGCTTCAACGCCTTGAGCAATAGGAAGCGTTCAGATCTTACTACCTCCAAAGTTATTTTCAAAAGTGTTAGGCGATTTGATTATTCATACAGATTTTTGGCCTTTATCGTCATCTTGTTTTCATCAATCCTGAATACATAAAAGTGTGGGTAATAATTATTTTGCCTTCTTCTGTACGCATATGGATCATTCCACTGTTTTATCATAATACCCAAGTCTATGTTTACTCTATCTTTCTTCGCAAAAAAGTTACTTCATTTCAAAACAAGAGCATACATACCTCGTTCCCTTAGGAGCAACAACGTGACATTCAAAATGAATAATTAGATACACCGTGTCATACATTATGTAATTTGAATTTGCATCGTCTAAGATATTCGTAGCTCACCTACAAGAAGGAAAATTCCTTGTGCCAGCAACACAGAAGCACAGAACTTTTTTGACATACACCTCGAAAGCCCAACAATAATAAATTAATCTACCAAGGAAGCTCTACATCCGCGAAAATTTGCGAATCGCGACACATTTGTCATTCTAATAGTGTCTAGTGTGTTTTGGGCTTTGCTCATGAAAACAAAGTGCCAGTGTTTGTTAACAGCAGAGGTAGAGAGGGCATTTCGTAACTGGGAATTTTTGGTGTCAGGTTCGTATCACGGAGTATTAGTTGAGTGTGACTCAGGTATAAATGATAATAATATGAATAATAATAATAAAATAATATCATCGGTATATTTTTGTTGGGCAAAATTCTATAGAAATCCTATGTTGGATTGGTGTTGGTTGTTTCGCCCCCTAGCGACCATTTCAGAAACTTGAAAATATTTTCCAGGCATTTCTCGTGGCCGTTTTAGTCATAACATTTTTTACCGCAAGCCTCTACGAATGAATGAATAGTTTTCCAAATACAGTACCTCGCATTTCCAGTTGCCCACCCTGTACGACAGCATGCGCAATTATTATTGTTATAACGTTGATGGACGTGCATTCCAAATTGCAATATTTTCTACGTTCAACATCTCTGGTACTATCAAGTTTCCAATGAAGCTGTCGTTACTTAATTCAAGCTCTCAATCAAGTTGGCATGTTTTTTTTATTGTATAGAGATTGATAACTCGGCCTTCACGAACCAAAGTGAAAGAAAGGAGAATGATGGTTCATGAAACTGATCTGTGTTGATATTTTCTCTTTTGTCTGCAATTACTATTGTAATCTGAACTCTTGAAGCAAAATTTGTTAAAAATGTTGACCTAATCATGATATCAATTGATTGATTGATCATACGAGAGCTAGGATAATCAGTTAACTCTAGAAATAAAAACTCAAAAATGATAAATCCCATTTTTATACCAGTTGATCAACACCTCTCATTCCTCCAGGAACACATCACCCCTGATATCTCAGCAGATCCGTCCAGGCACCTGAACGGCACTCATCATCAATAAGTTCGACGAAATTCTGAAGAGGAAAAATGAAACTATTCCAAAACTTGTTGAAAAGTTTTGTCCCAGATGTATAAACGGGAGAAGATGAAAAATGGAAGAATAATTTGAGTTTGTCACGAAAGTTAACGCTTGAAGTGGCAAATAATGAAATAATAAAATTCAACCTGCCTCTGCCGTCTAGAACGAAGTAGAGTGGCATCTTGTGTTTCAACATAGTTTAAAGTGTTATAATTACAATCTGAGATGTGATTTGGTCACGTACAAGTTGCAGGTTGTTCAGAAATTGAAATGTTTGATTGATCATATCTTCAGCACCAGTGCTACATGATATACCGATAATTTTCTCATACCAAAAGTTCTTCCGGACGATGATATAGAGTTTTAAACAGAGAACCTCACAGTAGGTACATTGAACTTCAAATGATTATTATGGACTAGTTCCTGAACGATATCATTGAAAATTAGAACAAATGCTCCTGACTATCCTTGGCCAAATATACAGCTGGGTGCCCGGAAATATTATTCGGATAATTTCAGGGGTGGCTCTACATGTGATAAAATAAGGTTTTTTTTTTCATATTAACGATTGGCCAGAAATGCACTGTTCTCAAGATACAGTATGTCAAACTTAAAAAAACGAGTTTTTGGTAAATATATTGAAAATCCTTGAAAAAAAATTTTAATACACCACAGGAGGTTTAAATATGTACTCCACTTTGAACTCTCTGACTTCTATATTTAGGTGAAAATTTATTTAGCTTCTAGCCTACTATTGGTGTAAATGTACTGTTTTTACCTTAAATCTGTTTCTACATTATTGCCTCTAGTGTGTAGATCAAGATGGCTTTGTCAAGAACTTCCTGTTTTTTGATAATAAAGCTATTTTTGACTTCAACTTTTGACTATGTATGATAGAGCCAATAGTTGTGCTCTAGAAGCGCGTAGATTACACTGGTCAACAAATTTTTGCAACATTTTTGTTGCCACGTATTTTTAAACGAATAACGGGTATTTGAGGCTTGAGATACTCTGAAATAAAAGTGGTTTTCTCAAATTGACTCTAGTTTCTGGATTAATCTATACCATCAATTTTTTCGAATTCTGACAAGATTTTATGATAATATATGACAAAACTCAACTTTTTTTGACTTCCTGTCCTGTTCAATTTTTTTTCCGCACGCCTATGATCGGATATACATATTTCACTACTTGAAAATAACGGTAGTTCAGTACAACAGTCGTAAAAGTGCTTAGTATCGAGTTTTCTTGGATGTATACATTAATTATTTTATTACATGGTCTCTACTAGTGAACATGTTATCAGAACCATTATTGTCCTGATGACTTTTATTTTTTAAAATTTTTCTCATGATAGCTCAGTTATCTCCAAAACTAGAGCCAATCTAACAAAAGAGATTCATGATAAGCACAACAAAATCACCTAAAATTTGCTGTTATATCACAAAGCCTCTCCAACTCGTCGACTTCCTTGTGAAAAATTACTGTTTAGTACAATACATCGAAGGTTTGAAGAAAATCATACTTTCCCAGTTTCCCATGACGTAAGATTGTTAGAAACCGCACCACACCGACTATGGACATGGTTCTTCAAGCGGTTCAAGTGAATCCTTATATTATCATTACCAGAAGAATATTTTTAGAAGAAAATATTCCTCAAAGCAGTGTTTTGGAGATCGCGCAATAACAAGTTCTTTATTCATATCATCTACAAAGAGTTCAAGCATTGAAAGATCAAGACTTACAACCTAGAGAAAAATTTTGTCATAGATTCTGACAAAATATCATCAGAACCGTTTCCTTCTAGATAAAGTGTTGTTTACGGACGAAGCAGGATCTACGCGCGAAATTGTTATCAATTTATAATAATCATGTCCATGGGATTTGGACAAACTGATTTCAAGATAGGTTTCTCATCAACGTTTGGGCAGGTATGTTGGGAGTTAATATACTTATAGGATCGTATGTTATGTCCAAGCGTTCAAACTCGTCGACAAATTCAATTTTTTTCTCAGCCAAACTTTGCCGGGTTCGCTAGATTAAGATCAAGAGCAGAAATGTTTTTTATGCATGATGATGCACACGTGGATTCGAGTGTAATAGTTCCATTTCGTGTCCATCTGGTTCGCCTGAATCAAACCCACTGGACTATTTTCTTTGGGGTTATGAAGAGCTATAGGTTTATTCGGTTCCTGTTCACAACGTGCAGCAATTAGAACAGCGAGTCATAGATTGCTGCCTCGAAATACAGAATAAACAAGGAATTTTTTATCGCGTAAAAAGATCAATAAGAAGTCGTTTGTAAAAATGTATTGGGAAGAATGGGAGACACTTTGAACATTAAAAATAGCGTAACAAAATAATGAACTAACCCATTTTTAAAAAAAGTTTGACATCCTGTATCTTGAAGAGTATGCATTTCCGAACATTGTGTATGTGAACAAAAATTCTTATTCTCTAATGTTGATTCACCCTTCAGAACGTTATTTCCGGATACCCTGTACAATACTCGGAATAAGGAAAAAATGTAAAATCTGTTTACTCCAAATCACCACAGCTATGGAAGATTACAACAATACTAAGATTGATGATGCTACAATATTCACTCATGATCACACATACCTTTATGTTTTTTTTCAAATTGTTTTTCCTTGTCTCTCACTGTTAGCTCTCATTAAACAAACAGAACATCTCAAAGATGATGCAGTGTACATTACAAACAAAATTGTCAAGTTATCAGCAATTTGTCGCAATTGCCAGACGTCTCTTCGTAATGTCAACGTTTCTGCTCTTGATCAAATAGATTGAGGCAGACTGGCAATGTTGGGATGGTTTAGTACACATCACAAGACAACCGTTGATGTTATATATAAATTGCCATGATAATATGAATACCACTTCTTCTGTTTTCCTCGAATTTCAGAAAAAATATTAATTCTTTGAACCGCGGCTACTGGACCACTTGCTAATTCAAATTACTAAACAATGCCAAAAGATGTGAAGAAAGATATCACAGATATACTAATCACTCGTCAAATTTGAAAATGTTCAATAAATCAAATTAATTTTATGCATCCACTGATAAAGAAAGCATTCTTGCTCTCATATCATTTGGTAGATTTGAAAGTATTTTTTTTAGTATTTTCTTTTTTAGATAAAAAATAGTTTCTATCTGAAGTCATTATCTACTCCTTCAATCATCGGCTCAATGGTAGACCCCTTTTCGAATTATAAGTAATTAAAATCTGTCCTACATACAACATAATCTAGGGGTGGCGCATTAGTGTGTGGAAGTCCATTTTTTCCCTTACCAAAAGAGAAAGGAAACATTTTTCAAAACAAAACTTATAGGGTTCCAGCAGGGTCACAATTTAAAAATATTACTATGTATACAGAGTGTTCTAGGAAACCGTGATATCAAAAAATACACTTTTTTCAAATAGTAGCCCCAATTTTTGATTAGAGATATGGATTCAGCGTGATATTCTACGTATGATACAGTTGTTTTATTTGCCAGAACGTGCAGTGTTGTCAGGCTATCGAGGATTTACTAAAATTTAGGAAAAAACATTATCTTGGTAAATTAGCAACACAAACAAAAGATTTGAAATTGAATCTTGCAAAATGTGTATTTTTCAACGTAAGAATCAAAGTAATTGATTTTTGATAAAAGAATCGCTATAATTTATATCGGGTGTTTTCTACAGCAGGCCCAACTTAGCGAATTTAGAGACGAAGGAACTCGATTTTTTCAAATGGAACACCCTGTGTGCTGTTATCTAGGTTTGTTAAGCACTCAAAACACTGCAACTTTGCCATTAGAACACATGTCGTAAAATGTATCTTGCAGTCTTTGATTATGTAAAAATAGTACACCTCAATTGGGTCTCGAGATAACAAATTCGAACGTGTTAATGGATCCTTGCAATGGCAAAAGAATCCGATTTAATTACCATGACAACCAGCGTCACCAATCCAAAAGATCGGATAAGGGAAGCATTCCAGGATATTAACAATAATCATAACATGCTAGTTGAAGTTGGTCGATCATTTGAAAACCATGTACAGGCCCTCATTCAAAATAATGACGGTCATTTTGAACATTCTCTCTAGTTCCGTAGTTCGTTTTGTTGATTCTGTTGATGATAAGAATTGTTCCATTTCGTAACCTGTACCGAGAATGAACCAGAAATCCCAATTAGGTACTATTTTGACATAATCAAAGATTGACAGATAACGACACATTTCATTACGTGTATTTTTATGGCAAAGTTGCAGTGTTTTGAGTGCTTAACAAAACTAGATAACAGCACACAGGGTATTCTATTTGAAAAAATTGAGTTTCTTCGTCTCTAAATTCGCTAAGTTGGGCCTGCTGTAGAAAACACGCTATGTGAACTATAGCGATTCTTTTTTCAAAACTCAATTACTCTCAGCTATATGCACCGTACGTGAGCTTAGCCAATCCCGATTAATTTTCAAAGTTGGATTAAGCGGTGTTTTGTATGCACCAAAGATTCGCTGCAAGGATCGTTAATCCCATGTTAATCCCTGGTTAGACTTTTGACAACGTCACAAAATAACCCAGAAAAATATATAAATAACAATTTTGGAATTTATGTTGCGAGATTTGTTTTGAGTTTTGCTATTTGCTTGCAAGTTTTAATGGAAAATGAGCAACTATATGAATCAGTAACATCCGCAAGCCTGATATGACGTTTAGCAAACATTTAGCCAAGGGGTTTTTTTTGTAAATTCAATATTTGATGTAGGTATCAACTTTTATTCTTGAATCATTCCTGTATTTGCTTTTCCTGTTTTCATGGGCTTAGATTTTATGTTAGTGAGTGGTTATTATACAGTGTGTCCAGAATAAAATGATGTACATGGGACTATACGAGGATATTGGAAACGGTAAAAGATACGACGTTGCTTAAATGGAAGAAAAGTTGCGTATTTGTATGCTCAAAAATATTCTACCTTTGTTTCATTTTGAATCGATTTTGTTATGTTCATACAGGGTGAAAAAAGAAAAGGTTCATTTTGAAAAAAACACAATATTTTGCTTGTTATAAAACCCAACACTTTCAAATTTCCAGGATATAGGTAAGAGGATACGACGATTCTAAAACGGCGTCAAAAAAATTCTAGACCTACTATGTTGCGTCCAGACAAAGTCAAGTCTGTTTTTTTTATGGAAGTCATATTTTTGGAAATTATTTTCAATACGGACCATGAAAATGGAGAAGTTCAATATGGCCTCCATAAGAAAAACCAAAGTTGGCCTCGGCCGGACGCAACATTGTGGGCCTACAACATTTTTTGATGCCGTTTTTAGAATCGTCATTTCCTCTTACCCATATCCTGTAAATTTGAAAATATTGGCTTTTATAATAAGCAAAATTTTGTAGTTTTTCGAATATGGACATTTTCTTTTTCACCCTGTATCTACATCACGGTATCGATTCAAAATAAAACAAAAGTAGATTATTTTTGGGCATACAAATACGCAACTTTTCTTCCATTCAAGCGACGCCGTATCTCTTACCGTTTCCAATATTCCCATGTACATCATTTTATTCTAGACAAACTGTATACTGTATACCTAGTCTAGTAGGTACAGCAAGAATAACAATCCCATCAACCTGATGATAAATAAAAACATCACTTTTTACAACACAAGAAAATATATTTTAGTAGAAACAAGTGATTAATTAAATGATTTTGTAAGGAGTGCCTCGAAGAATGCCCATTGATAAAATTGACAATATTGTATAGTTCTCAAACTCATTATCTACTTTGAAATTGTAACAAATATGTACAACCCGATGTACAAACTTTGGAAAACGCATCGTTTGATAACTCAAGGAAAGAGGAAAAACAAATATAATTAAAATAATTTCTTATATAGTTGATAAAAACACAAACCTTCTTCTATTGGGATATCTGTTATAAATTGGGATGAAGTCAAGAGAATTGAATGAAAAAATTTCATTTGGGAAAACAAATAAAAATTGATGAGATCATCGGTTTTAAAGGTTTTTATTTTAGTTAATCTTGTAGAGATAAGTATCTAAAGCTTGCATAAAGAAAGTAAATCAACAAGTCTATTTGTTTGTGAGTCTGGGTTTACCCATAAACTCAAAATTTTGAATTGAATTAGACAAAACTTTACGATAAAAATCATAGGTAAAATATGCGGTAGATATCAGAGTGTGAAAGGTACACTGTTTTTTGTTGTACCTACCTACAAATATATATCAATTCAATATACTATTGAGCAATTCGAATTATTATGAGTGTATTGTGGAGCAATAAATATTGCTTGATATTGGGATCTATTTTGTATAGTATTGGAATTGGAAAAGAATCCTACTCCAATCGATGATTTAAAAAAAATCTAAATAGGATCCTCCGTGATTTCACTCTCATAGTTTTGTCTTTAGTCGCAAAACCTCAAAATCTGTAGGAAAAACATAAACAAATGAGAGACTAGGTTAGAATTCGTTGAAATTCATCGATCAAGCCTAGAAAATGGGGCGATCAGAGTTAAGCGACCGATTCAGGCTAAAGCGCTGCGGTGCATTTGAAAATTGGAATAAAATCGCGATAAAGACTTCATCCGGATTAGATTTCTACGGTGCATATAGGTGTCTGACTCTGACATTGAAAACCACGCATATTTGCAAGATTTGATTTCAATTTTTTTGTTTTTGTGGCTAATCTACCAACATAATGTTCATTCCCTGAATTTTAGTGAATCCTTGATAGCCTGAAAACACAAAACGTTTTGGCAAATAAGAAAACTACGCTGAATCCAAATCTCTTATTAGAATGTGGGTTGCTATTCTGAAAAAGTGTATTTTTTCAAGCCACTGTTTCCTAGAACACTCTGAACACAGTAATATTTTTAAATTGTGACCCTGCTGGAACCCTATAAGTTTTGTATGAACATTTTTTCCTATCTCTTTACTAATAATAATAATTATAATAATCTTTATTTAGCAAGAGCTATAAGGTAAATACACAATACATGTAGTTCGATAAACAAAAGTTAACATCATATCAAAAGTAAAATGTTTACCTTTGACAAGGGAGAAAATGGACTTTCACACACTACTGCGCCACCCTGTAAGTAGATCATCATGAATATAAAATCACCCATTCGGTGAACGAAAATGTTATGCAACGAGCCAGGATCCATCCACAACAGCAAAATATCGGTTACAAGCTCGTCTATCAGCATTTACAGCTCACTTTGAATATTGATATGGTTACATAAGCCGAAACTGAATCGTCAGAACTGGCAAATAATAATCATTTCTAAATTTTGATCTGTCGAGATAGAGGTATTTGGACGGATATTCATAAGTTGATTGTCAATGAAAACCATAATTGACTATGATGTGCTGAAAGCGAATAATATGAAATATAAATTCAGCGGCTATAAATTCCATACATGGGAATTTGACTCTGTTAATCTGAATTTGCTTGACTTTGGTTTTTTTGTTATAGCTCGAACGACAATTTTCCATTGTCGTTGTTTCAACAAAGCAAAAATAAATTTCCGAAGGCATGGCAATTTGAACGGACAATTATAATCATTATTCTTATTATAAGTTGCCCACCTCGTACAAAATAGGAGATTTCAAAGTTCACTTGTATCATGACTCTATGGGCGCCACGTATTTGTTGTTAATTTTTTTATTGATAACACATCGCCACAATCCAGGTAAACGATTAATTGACAAAATATAGACAGTAATCGATAACACAAACCTCTCAAAATCGCGCTTCAATCAAATTTTCCTAGTACGAACAAGAAAACTCGAGAAAAACATAACAATGAGAAGCGACAAAAACTTGTTTTCCCCATTGATTTAATGGGGACATATTTATTTGGCCTTGAAATTGAAATTTTCGAAAAACTTTCATAAAAGCTGTCAAACGCGGGGCAACGAGGATAATAATAATACTTGCATTCCGGGCGTCCGAGCCCAGAATAAAAATAGTGAGATATTCTTAAGTTTGATTTTGATATATAATAGGAGGATTTTTGATGAACACGAACAAGACGTAGGCCAATCGTAGAAAAAATGCCTGATATGTTCTTTTTATACTAGAAGGTAGTCCAATGAAATTGTCATTAGAAAAAAAAACGGAAAAACTGATTTTTCCAAGGTTTGTAAAATTAGCAAAATCGGAAATTTTTATGTGGGAGAATTTGAGCAATAGGGTTTTTTTCTAATAATTAAATGATTCTGCATAAAAACATTCGCTATTACTTTTCCTTATTATTTTGTTCATAGCTTTATTATTTCTCGACTTCGTGGCCCTTCAATGAACCGTTTGGAGTGATTTCCAATTGATTATTTGAGATAGCGCCCAGTTCATGGACATCATTTCGTAATGTTTTTTAGTTTTGCAAATCTTCCAAATCAAAGGTTCTTATACTAAGAGTAGGTGTACTACCTTTGCGTTGTGAACTTTTTTGTGACTTGGCTATTTTTTGTATCAGAAACCCAATCCAATCATGCATCCCTTTGAGTCTGGGTATGACATGGTATCAATTTACTTGAGAGGACGATACGAATATATTTTGTTTCTTTTGTTGTCGTCATTTTAATATTTGATTAACCATTTTTTGTCTCATTTTTATGCAGTTTACACATTTATGTAATTTTGAGCTTGGGTGTTTATACTTTGTTTATACAGCGATTTATACTGTATTATCTATTTATTGTTTCAGTTACGCCCTCATTCAGCCATCTCGTATTCAAGCATCTTTATTAAATTGTTAATTGTATAACTTTTTGATGATAAAGATCAATATTATTATTATTTTTATGAAACACCTGATCGCGAATTCCATGTTTAGTTCCTGGGAAATAAATACATAGTATTATATCGAAGGTTGCATGAAATTTTATTATGGAGAGCTTTAAATTGGTGAATTCACAGAACTAAACAAAAATTAAGAAACTAGCCTAGTTTGTCCATGAACTGGACGCTATCTTCAAAAATAATCAAGTGACAAAAAAAGTTCATGAAAGAAAGTTGCTTGTCTATTTATGATGAACAACTTTCATAAAGGTCAATTTATTGTAGAAAAAAGAAGTTTCAGAAAATCACCCCAAACGGCTCAATGAAGGGCCGCTAAGTCAAGAAATATTAAACTTATAAAAACCATTCATGAAACAAAGTGATAGAGAATGTTCTTTTGTTCAATTTGCAACTGATTATTTTATTGTAGCACATTAATTCTCCCACATAAAAATTCCCGAATTTGTTAATATTACACTCAGAAGACAGTAACTGACAAACCCTGAGTAAATCAGCTTTTCCTTTTTTTTTTATTTTACCCTTTTTGTATAGGACGATATAATTTCACTGGATTATAGGTACACAAAAACATTCATCAAGAACAAACATAAAGCAAATAATGCTATAAAATTCATTGCAACCGTTATGGGAAACCATGAAAAACCAAGGGAAACAAAATATTTGATGATAGAAAAGTTCTTGATATGAGAAACAATTGTTATTTTCCTTAGTGATCCATGCGTGGCAGTGGCGCTATAATATCTTATTATTCCCCGCATTTCAAGTTCAAAGTTTTCACAAGTATACTTAATTTACATCCTGTATAAAGTGTTAGTCGAGAGAATCGGACCAAATTTCAGGAGTGTATTATACAAGCGAAAACAATGTAAAAAATTCCATTTGTTTTTATCCGATATTCATTTGTTTTCGAGTTATAGCGCAATATCATTTTTTTTAAGTTTCACTTTTATCAAGATGTTCACGTTATCAGAGAAGTGGACCTCAAACCACAAATGATTGATCCACTGATCGACTGGGGTTAACGATAAACTACATAATATGTTAGCCAAGGTAATCGTGAAATTCGACAGTCGAAACTTATTGAACTCTTGGACTAATCAACAGCTGACGAAGCCTGTGATAGTAGGCATCAGATCCCCCCTAAATGTTTTGGCGGGAAAAGTTTTTCGCTTCTCATTGTTATTTTTTTCTCGGGTTGCACCGCATCAATAGAACAAGGAAAACATTCTCTACTGCTTGCCGGTAAACTAGAAATGCTAAATGAAGATTTGTTGCTCTGTTGTGGGCAGTGGGAACTGGTGTTTGGCGTGTTCGTTGTGTTTGCTCTATTTCTGGAAAAAATGGAATGGACGAGGAAAAACACTGTGAACTAGTCAATTCAAATATTTAAAAGACAGTAAGCTTTGTAGAACAGGAGCTTGACCTATATCAATAAAATTAAAAAATTCTTTGACGTAGATTCAATATATTGACCACACTATCTGCCTTTTTCCTTCTTACTTGTCATTGATTCGATAATCAGAAGGGCCAATAGTTCTGTGCCGTCTATTACATTGATCACGCTGAAAAGAGCGGGAACAGTGTGCTTGATGCGTTTGTTTCTCGAAGCATTTTTTACAAGTGCACACTTCAACGTCTCGGAAGTTTCAAGAATGAAACTATTCCACTTTTTGACTCAAAGTATTTGGCAAATTATTGCTTTGAAAATAATGAAGCTGACCCTCACAATGCAATGACAACATATTCCACATCACCTTTCTAATGTTCCAAGTAAGTTAAGTGAAAACGATGTCTTGTACTGTCTACTTGTTCTTTAATATCTCTCTGAGATTATTCCGCCCTCTTGAGAATTACCGATTGATTGAGATCCATTAGATATAATGCCAATCATGATCAACTCTCATCTCTATCACTCCAAGCCTACATCTTCAGCTTCGAAATTGATTGTGAGCTCAATCGAGGGCTTTGGTCGACTTATGATACACTATAGAACAGCTTGACTAACAATGACAATAACGCTTTATTTTCAATACTGATAGTTTTAGATTAATTTGTCGAGCAACGCGTTCAGCTCTTTCCCACACTTGAAATTTGTTGGGCATTTTCAACAATAGGTATTCACTTTGTTCAATCGTATGTGGTCGTGGCGATTTTAACCTAATAGCAGTACCTCCAGGTCAAGTATTGCTGTTTATCAACTTATGCTTGTACAGAATCATTTCTCAAATGGTCATCAAATAATTATACATATACAAAAGCATGATCCAGTTACAACCATATATTCTTGCGCATTGAGCAGTGACGCCAAAGGCTGACAAATTTCCTGCTTCACGACAGTGGCCAGATCTTGCTTCTTATGAATAATGTCGAGCTTGACGAACAGCCTGATGCATGCGACATGGCAATACTGCCAGCCGTGTCTTTTGCCTAAACAGGTGAACAGTCAGCCTTCTACGTCGTGCATGAAAGGAATGCAATCGTGACGATCGAAGAACATACATTGTGAGTGTAGTGTAGTATATTGAGTCAGATTTTCGAAAACTTATTGCTAGGTCAATTCTAAGAGAGTATTTTGGATCCCGAAATACACAAAGCATGGAGCGGCAGCTGACTTGAGTCGATCTTTGTAGTGTAATGCCCGAGACGAGCACTACATTAAAAAAGTGATTTTCTCAGAGCCAATACAAATTGAATTTCACACAAACCAACTCAAAATAATCATTTTGCGATTTCACTCTTCTTTTGTTTTTTTGAAGTCAGGCCAGTTTTTGCCAATATTTTAATTTATTACAATATTGCGGTTCATGATCATATCATCATCATGATGTAGGTTTATCACGATAGAGGTTGTAACAGAAATTTCGGATTATCCTTATCAGTTGCTCCAGCTCATTGCGTTATTTTAATAACTAGCTGACCTGGCCAATTTCCTACTTGCTCATAATCAATACTTAATGTGTTGAATGAGTTTGTTTCACGATTTCACTTTTTTGATTAATTTTTTTTTTATGTTTAATTTATATAATAGTTTTGTTATTCATTTATTCTAGATGATCCGGCAAATTTCATAACCTCACTAAGTCAATTTTTGTTGAATTTCTTGATGAAATTCCAAATCAGAACGTATTTTATTTGAAAAAATCTTTTGGAAAATAACAAAACATTGCGATGTTAACCTTACCAAGTCAGTTTTTTGAAAAATCTAGATCAAATCCCAAATAGAACCTACAAATCTTATTTGAACAAAATATTTTGAAAAACAACAAAACTATGCTAACATAACCTCGGCATATCATTTTTTCAAAAATGTTTGTTTAAATCTTAAATAGAAGCTACATACCTAATTTGGACTAAATCCCTTGAAAAATAACAAAATTATGCAAAAATAACCTCACTCTGTATTTTTTATTTTTTTTTAATCTTGATCAAATCCCTATTAGAGCCCTATTTAATTTTAACAAAATCCTTTGGAAAATTACAAAAGGGCTGTTTATCAATTGACTTAACCCCTGAGTTAACGCAATAACCTTAGGAAAACCTCAAAAAGCTTGACATTCTTTGTTCATTTGGCCGGGGCTAAGTTGACCCAGGGTCAGATAACTCATATGGGTTAACTCTCAATTGATAACCAGCCCCTGAATCATAGAAACATAACCTCACCTAGTCGATTTTGGTGAATTTTTTGATCAAACCCCAAATGAGAGCCTACACAGCTTATTTGAAAAAAGTCTTTCAAAAAATAACAAAACTATGCAAACATAATATCAGTATGTCATTTTTCCAACATTTTTTTATCAAATCCCAAAAAGAACCTACATATCCAATCTGAACAAGTCTATAATATGTATACAAGACAGTGACGACAATAGCTAATTAGCCGCCATGTTTTTGCAGAATCATGACGTGTATTACCGAACATATTAAATAATATGTTCGTCAAGACAACATGTAATCGTCAAATGACTTCACAGAAACATACCAAACACAATTTATATTGACGAATTATAAATAATGAACTCTATTGTCGCCAATTTGAACTCATCCGCCATGTTTTTGCTAAATTATCACGAGTATTATGGTTTTTGATGGAATTTTTGGGGTGGTATTTACATCATAAATTGGAAAATGTGAATGTCAAAATGACTTTGCAAAAGCATTGTCCGCCATGTTTTTGCAAAACACGATTGACCAATCGAAAATGTTGCATTCTTTTGTTTTCACTGTCTTGTATAAAGTCACTGTATATCCAGTCAACAGATATCGTCATCTGTCAGAATCCTTTGGAGCGAACAGATAATTATTGTCACTGTCAAATAAAAGACAAATAATTTGCGATGAAATCATATTGCGACTATAAATTGAGATGTAAGGTATCTCAACTTTCAAGTTGGATCAAATTATACACGGTGTGCAAATCAAATTTAAAATCGGTACAGTAATTTAGAAGTCCATCGCGGACAAACAATGTGACACGTAATTCTTATACATATATAAAGAAAAAAGATTATTCAACCAAATGTCCAGCGTTTTTCATGAGACCTGTTTTCTACACCGCTGACATATTATGTCGGAGTGTGGTAGCTAGACTCGTTGAAATTTTTTCTGATTTCTCTTCTTATGTCTGGAGTTTGTCTCACCATCGTAAAATTCAGGGTAACCAAACACTTTGTGGAAAATGACAATCGATGTCTGTTTTCGACATCGCTTTTTTTTTGTTAAATTATTTTCAATCACCGTTCTTGAGATAGTGGATATTAAGAAAAGTGTATTCTGGATTTGCACACGTTTTCCTTTATACAATCGCTTCATTTCCAGTTTCTGCATAACAAACCAATCTACGCAGTACGCTATCCGCTTTTCGTGATGAATTCTACAACCCCACCGCTTCATATATTTTTTTGTATTTTATCATCATTGCTGGAAATTTCCTCGATTTTCCGTTTCAAAACTTTCACGCACACCTCTTCTTTCAATATTTATCGTTTAAAAAGTCTTATTTTGGAGAACTGTATTTTTTTCACAACCACCATATCATTATTATGTTGCTTGTTTGCCTTTTGGTTTTCTGGTTTCCGACCAAATTAATTGATTTTTCTGAAATCCGTGTTTCATCAGCCTCATTAATTTGGGGGTCAAAGTTCAGTAGTACATTCTGGACGTGGCAGAAACATAACAGAATGCCTGGGATCTCTCAAAGGCCTTCGACTGTGTCTCACATGAGATTCTAGTGGGAGAGTTGAGAGCGTATGGTATTGACACGAATGGTGTTCAATTGCTGAATAGCTACTTGAGTGATCAAAGACAAGTAACTACATTCAAGAACATCACCTCAGATGAGGCTGGTTTGGCTTATGGAGTTCCTCAGGGATCAATTCTGTGTCCTTTACTTTTTTTAATTTACATAAACGACATACATCTCTCTATACCTCAATCCAAAGTAGTATTATTTGCCGACGATACGACGATTACATTCAAAAACGCCAACAAGAAGATCCTTCAGGAGCAAGTAAGAGACTGTATGACCGTTTTGAAGGATTGGTTTAGGACGAATAAACTGGCATTGAATGAATCAAAGACTGAGTGTATGACTTTTGGCCTGAGAAGCATTGAGGGGATAAACCCAAATGCTTTGAGGTTCTTAGGTATATACTTGGATCCAACATTGAAGTTTGACAGACATGTCGAATTTGTTGCTGGACGTTTATCAAAAGCAATATTTTTTTTGAAAAATCTCAAGAGAGTACTACCGCAGTCATGATTAGTGCAAGCCTATCATGTAGTTTTCCAATCGGTAGCTGCTTATGGCCTTTTGGCTTGGGGACATTCACCTCACTTATCCAGAATATTCGCTTTGCAACGAAGGGCAATGAGAGTTATTGCCGGTTTGGACTACAAAGCCGATGTAAGACTGACATTTATTAAATATAGAATCATGACTATGCCTTGTCGATATATATATGAATGTCTGGTATATTATCGAAGACATTTTGCCGAATATAGCCTAAACTCAGACTGCCATCATTATCGAACTAGACAGGGTAATCAAATTAGACTCGTTACTTCAGGTTGGAGAAAACAAGAATGTCTTGCAATTATTTGGGCCCCAAACTTTTCAATGCTCTGCCTGAAAGCATACGTTTAATGCCTGAAACTGAATTTCCCAATAAGCTCAGGGGGGTTCTAACTGATCATGCCTACTACAGCGTGCAGGAGTTTCTGGATTCCTGCATGACTTCATCGGGAGCAGTGAGTATCTCTCACGCTCAGTGATGTGCTGCAATGCCTCCGTCTATCAACATGTTTGTCATTATAAGTATTAGTATTCCGATTTTCTCTGTCTTGTGTAGTTTTATTATTATTATTATTGTTCAATCTTATTTTGTAGATGTTTTTAATCAATTATTGTATTCATTGTCTTTTAGATGTAACCATTTTATATTTCATGATCACATTTGATCACCTTAACCTGTGGCGATGTAAAATCAATGTTTTTTGATGAAATACTGAATAAATTGGATTGAATTGAATTGGATACTTTTTCACTAAAGGCTTACCGAATGGCACTGTGGACCTACACTACACAAATCCAGATTGTGGCGCCCGAGTCAGTATTTTAACGTATAGTGAAAAGTTACTGGAAATGACTAGAATAATTGATTAAAGTTGCCAATCCAGGACACACTTATTTGAGGCCACCTTTGAAGAGTGATTGCAAATGAAGACGAATCAAGGACTGCTCAAAATTCAAGGTCTTTTTTGCTGAAAATTTCTTAAGTGAAGGTTGGTGCAGTCGGCCATTAAATTGGTATGATAAATCTCGGATATGTCAAACATGTGAGCATATTCACATTTTCTTTTGATTAAAAGACTCACATATTGTTTGATGCAATTCACATACTCTAAAACCCATTCCATATGGACGGCATGATATCAAATATTGTCTTCATTTTGTGTTCGCCTCTTTCTTTTCAAAAATTCCATCATCCGTGATGTCGCTTTATGATATTAGGAAAAGGAAATTGTGTCCTCATCTTGGAACATTCTGCATCAAATTGATTCATTGAGGTAGAGAAAGAAAGCTAGTCTGGGAATGTTCACTCTTGTCTTTTTGTTTGAAAAGTTCCCAAAAAAATCACTTATATCGTCATTGGTGTCATTTCAGGACTGTGGGAAAAATGTTCTGCGCCACTTGGTATCGTTTTCTAGATATTTATCATCCGATAAAGCTTTGGATAAGATTTTAAATAAATGATCTTTTTTAAGGCTCTTTGTCATTTTGTAGATCACCATATAAGTTCTATGTTTAGGTCTGCGACAGCAATATGTAATAGTCACCTCCTTTTTTATTTGGCCTTTTTACTCATTTATGTATAATATGCGCATATTTTGAAACGTTTTTTGGTTAAAGGTATCTAAGAAAGATTTAACAATCACTCTATGTTAACAAATATTTTCCCAGACCATCATATTATTCTTTGAAACGTTCGTGGAAGTGATATAATATTTGCCAAAGCATTTATCATTTACAGCGGCATTTCTACAAAGAGTAATTGTTTCTTTCTGGCTGACGGGCGGAAATTTTTATGAGAGCAACAGAACATTTTAATAAAAATACAAACAATGGATGTGGGATAAAGTCTCCTGAGATTAGAACGCGTGACAGATGAGCGAGTGCAATAATCGGCAAAAAATGGCAGTTATTTGTGCTTTGAATTATTCCTATCTACGAATTCTATTGATGACCAAATTCTTCACTGAACCTATGATTATTTTGAACATTTCTGGTATCATATCTTGTGAAACTTCAGAACAAAAAGCAATAATGATTCAATGATGATTCTTGCATGTTCTTCAAAAGATTTTTTTTTTTTTTTTTAATAAATCGATGTGAACGAGAATTTTTCAGAATTTCCAATAATTTTTGAAACATTCATTTATATTAAATTGCAACAGAATATAGTGAGATGAAGAACATCAAATCGAACTCCTTTAATTTTTCCGGTCTTTATCAAGGCTACAATAAGAAAGAATTTCAAAATAATACAGCAAATAATAATATGAAACATACCTTTTCAGTTGATAAAAGAGTCACATGAAATATACACAAAGAAAGTGAACATACATGATATGATAAATGCACATATTATAATCAAATAATAATTATAAATGCACATATAATCAAAAGTCTTAAAAACAATAGGTAAATCTCGTCAAACGAATGGATGATGGTGTTGAAATATGTGAGTATATGGAAACCGAACCATAACTTGAATTCATTTTTTATTTAAAGTTACAGTGACAGATCAAAATTGTAGGTTGAAGGTTGACAAACATGTTTTATCACGATAGTCATAAATTGAACTGTGATTCGTTTTATTTTGATATGTTCAAAATGTATTTGATTTGACAAAAAAAAACGTTCGAGAATAGAAAGAGATGATAATTTTGGAATTGATGATGAAAATCCTTATTTAATCGAGAAAATTGAGTCTATTATCAAATATTTTATCTTTTCATCACCATTAGCAAGCACTTTATCTCATTTATTTTATTTTTGACAACCTTCAACCTCCAGTTTTGATCTGTCACTTTAACTTTGGATAAAAAAATGAACTGTACGTGGATTTTTGCGACAATAACCTGTTATCTCTCATCATGATGTTTTTTGTAACGGTGTTTAATAAACTTACTGATTGGATGCCACATATCACTCAAAATATATTGGAAACTCCCATATTATAGTTTGAAATGAAATTCGCCAGCACCCTACAACGGGTAGTCCTCGTACTTTTGATTTTTTTTCTCAAAAACGTAAAGAGATCTGTTTTTATTGCATACGGTGGAGCCATCTATTTGATAAAATAGGATTTATACCACGTTTGAAATTATAATACAAATATTTATCGCATGGTATATCAAAAGTTATCCCGCAAAAATGCATAACTATTTTTCAAAAACGTTCATTTTATAATGTCTAAAAACTATGTCCTGGACAAATACAACCTATGCATATTTTCAGTTTATAACTTTTGATAAGCCATGTGAATCAATATTTAAATCAAATTTCGGATGTTGAGTCTATGAAATGCAAACCACAACATTTAGGACTTGTATACCCAGTTGTGCTTCAGTTTTGTTGTTCAAAATCGGATTTTTAACATGCTGAACCAATTTTTCTAAAACAGTGGAAGAACTTTTATTGGAAATGATGTGTCTTGTTGAAAATATCCACACATCCAGGGAACGATACATTTCTCAAAATCCTCACAATAAGCTTACATAATTGTCCAATCCAAGGTTCAAACACAAATTTCCAGATGATCTAGGTACTGAAAATTAAAAACTTCCGGCACAAAATTAAAATTACACGTGAAATGACAATGACGTCTAGGGTTAGGGATTGGTTATTTATGGCAACCGTTGTTGGGGAAAACCTTCGTCTCTAGCGCCCTCCAACGGGTAGTCCTCTAAACAAATCCGACTTGATAAACTCGTTGCCTAAAACTTTATTTACATTGGCTCCCATTCTTTATATTTTGAGTGATATGTGTTGGATACTAAAGCCCTGCACATCCGTTCTCCCACTAACCAAAGAAATGTGTATCATTTCTCTAAGATTCCTTTCGAAGTAGTTTCATTCATTGACCAAGACATCCGTATTCAGAAAAATTAAATTATGGTAATTATAAATGGTTGAGTAGAGTAGCCAAATGGTTGAGTAGAGTAGCCTAATTGGCTGGACTTCGCCATGTTATGCAAGCTACTGCTCCAAAATTATTTCTTTTGTAACGAGAAAGAGTTTGATCAAGCCTTATTATTATTATTATTATTATTATTATTATTATTATTATTATTATTATTCTTATTATTCTTATTATTATAATTATGTCCTGAGGTCTGCGACTCTGGAGCTCATTCGTAAAGTTACGTGTACAAATAGTTTCGATCAGTTTATTCCGTATGTACACAATTCTTGCTCTTTATTCTGGAACATAGTTCGTAACCATGAACATGCGAATTGCATCGCATTCAAATTTTATGAATTTATTTATAATAATTTATTCGAATATTGGCCTGACAACAGAGTAATCAATTGCACAATTTTTGACAGTAACCTTACCTCAAACTACTCAAAGTTAAAGGCGTTAATGTGCGTTATTCGTTCGCGGTGGCTTTTTATTGGAATTTATTCTGGGACAAATATGGGATCGCAATTTCAGTCTGCTGATGTGTTGGATATGGAATGATGGTTTCCCCTTCTTCTTCCAGTGCCATGCAGATTCCTGCGTAAAGCGTCCTTCGTTTTTCTCATCAGATGATTTTATTTTAGGCGGCTTCTTGGAGCGACTGAAAGTCGCTTATTCCCGTCCACAGGTGATTTGTCCTTTACATTGGCAAACATCTTTGTGGAATGATTCCTGTGGCATTTTTATTAAAAAAATTGTTCGATTGTCAAAAAATGCTTACCAAAGGAGTGAAGCCACTTCAAACAGGGGACCCTAAAGGCGGGTCTGCCTCGATATTTCGGATTGCGTTTATACCTAAATCATGAAATTTTATTATTTGTAGACAGTTTTCTCAATATTTTCGAAACCGCTCACACTGAATGATTATAATTTGTAACACTGCATGAACTTTTGACATCAAATTTGATTCTGAATCAAAATTTGTACAAGAGGCGATTTTAGTGGTGGAAACAACCCCATTTTCCAATGTTGATTTTTTTGACAAATATTTCGGATGTTTATTTTACATACCCCCCTTCAGGAATCATCTCTCTAAAAGCCTATACAGAAGTAGAAGAAAATAACATAAGCCAATGTATAAGAAGCCTTTTTGATTCCTTGTACAACTACCTAAAATTAAAGTACTATAGTGGGTGTATTGCAATCGTGAAAAAATGGATCAAATCTAAATATAGGAGGTTATGAAATCTGTTTTTCCATATTAAATCTAACTATTTTTAATAAAAAAAAGGTACTCATTGGATTTGAAAAAAATCATCCAACATCACGATGTATTTTTTCGAAATTGTGAACGAAGCAGAATAAAAAAAGACAAAGAAGAGGTTAGAAACAGTTTGTTAAAAAATATTTTTGATACAGTGTGTCACCGATAAGATGAATACACCTCTGTATTTTCCTTGTTTGAAGAAGTCTGGGTTCGAAACTTGATACAGTCATACTGCCCAGGAGCCCCACCATTTATGATATTTAACTAAAATTTGATGTCTGAACCCCGCCAACTACGTCTTCGCAAAGAGGGCTAATTCACGATATGCTGCTTCGCGTCAAAGATATCGAAAAAAGTTCAGGAAAAAGTTGTTCTAAAATATATTTTTACCCTGGATACCGGATACAAGAGAAAATTCTAATTTTCATTTTTATATTTTCTTCAGATTAAATCAATTACGTTCAAGTTTATTAAAACATCCATTTTCATGAACTAAAACCAACCAATTTGTGTGTTTTCACACTTTATTACATGTTGGATAAGTTCGTATTTCAGTTCAACTGTCAGCAACCAGTCGTGATATAACGAACATAAAAATTACGAGTGCGAATTGTTTTACCCGTTTGAGAATAGCACAATCGAATTCGCATATGAAAAACAACACTTTGGCATACGTAACTCATTCGAATGAACTCCAGAATTCCAGCCCTGAACCAAAATGGTGTTCCGAAACTGCAGTTTGCTCAAATCTATACCTGTTGAACTCTCTCATAGCGATGCTGATACAACCTTTTCTTCAGATATTGCCTCGTTTGTGCAATACAACAAGCATCACAAGTGGTATCACATTAAATTTTATAAATCACGCTGGATTGAAGGTCTTGGGTGATGGAAATAGAGTCAATCGATTTCGTATTGTGGAACGCAAGTTTGGAAAAGGTTTGATGCGAATGACAATATGATGCTCCATTTTTTCGGTATAAGAATCGAAAAAAAAGACAGATTTTTTTAAACCGGTTGAGGATCATGGATGCTAGCTCTGAACTTCCTGATCCCACCTCTTGGAAAACTCTGAAGATAATTGATGTTTTCCAATTTGTTCAAGATGATATTAAAATTATGGTGATAAGTAAATAAATGGAAAAATAACAAGCTAAAAATTGATGAAAATGTCATGGACAATGTCTTGATTGGAATCCTAAAAGTCCCAAAACATATTTTGTGGAAAATCCGCCATCCGAAAAAAAGTGTCTCCATATCGGAATATTCAAACTTGAAGCATAGCGAGTGAATCAAGATTCCGATTTTATTCACATACCTCAAGGATTTCTTGAGGTTAAAACGTTTCTACTGGCCAAAGCGTATTATACTGTGGAGGATTTTTTGTCTGAGGAATTTTAAAACTGTGTAGTCATGTTGCAATATTTTTTTGCTTGTAGTAAGTAGTAATACTTTATTTATTTTCATTATTGCTTTGTCAACAAAACGATTCATTTTTGGACAATAAAGCTTTATTTGATTTGATTCGATTTGGTACAAACTTGCAGCAAAATCTCAAGCGCGGAAAGGCACCAAGTCTGGATTGATGGATGTATAACAAGAAATTAATCAGCCAAATCTGCCTCCAGTATGTGAACTATGCGAAAAATCACTTCGGGAGAAATGCTACCGTGGTTTTCGAATCTTCAAGCAGCAAGGATGAAGAACGCTTCAAGAGAAAAACAAGGTGCGATTCATAGCTCTGCTGTCAAGACACCAAGCAAGACACCTTATGGAAAAGGGTATCGAGACCTCTTAGGTCCCGAGTGATGCGGATACCATCATAGTGGAAAATGTTGTGGAAGCAGCGGTGTCAGTATTGAGGACACTGATCCGCTAGTCCTGATGGCAGCTACATCCAGCCCTGGAATCTGCGATTAGATGCTGATGCCGGAAAGAAAGGATGCAGAAGCCTAGCTCTTCAGTAGTGAAGAGCTAAACGCGGCTCTTGGAGATCTCCGTAATCATCTTTTATTTTTCCATGCAGCAATTGGATGTGACACCACTTCTGTCACGTTTAGAAAAGTCAAAAAGGTATTTTTAAAGAAGTTCAAGCAAGACGCTTCTTTACGGAAGATAGTATTCGTCCTTGACGAATCGAATGCTACGCACGAGGATATTGCGGTTGCAGGTGAACGTTTTCCTCTTGCATTGTACGGCTGTGAAGATGAAGCCAACTTGAACAACGCCAGACATCTCCCACCAAAGAACAGTTGCCAAACAATCCGTCACAGTAACGTTTGACGTAGCTACACTTCTGCCTACATTTGAAGCGGCAAAAAACTTTCAAACCGTGTTAATCACCAGGGATCAAGTATGGAAGGGAAAACGCTTGCCGGAGTCAGAATGAAGATGGATTTTGCATGCAGGTCAGCTAAAACCCATTCCAACTACAAAAGAACAGGCACCGGAACGGGTGCTCAACATTAAATTCTGCAATTGTAAATCTGGGTGCGACAAAAAGATGCGATTGAAGATGTGCGGCTTCTGTGTAGGACATTGCTGTACAGATCGTATGGACGCTGATCCGGATATCGATGACGGTATTGACCTTTTACCTTTCGCCAGTCAATGTGACTCGTTCCAATATTATTGCCTGAGCTTTTTTTCGAAGGGCAAAAATACCTGAAAAAAGTGAAGTATGCCAAATAACTTGAAACCCAAGATTTGGATTGAGCATCCATTTCTAAACGACTTTTCTACATACATTTTTGTAACATCACCTGAAATGATGACACATTACTCCTGATCACTTCTTAAAATTCGGCTCAAAAATATGCACCCTGTATTATATCCCAACAAACGAATTTTCCTTTTTGATGAATGTTCCAAGAATACGTGAGACTGCTATCGTTTCATCATTTAAATTTGAATGAATTTTTCAATGACACTTTCTGATCAAGAGGGAGGTTCTGACCCCGAAAACCCTCCCCCGTTGCTACGCCCCTGCAAACATAGAAGGTCAAATTCACCGCTTCTCGACCTACGAATTGGTCGAGAAATAATAATGTCCATTTATGAAAAGGGCAAAATTACCGATATTTGTCCACACTTTCCTATGTGGGGAGAAAAACTAAAGTAATTTGGAAGTAATAAAGAGGTCGATAGGTCCTTGTCAACCATTAGGTTGAAGGTGAATAAAGGAACTGTCAACCTGTTTTACGTCGAAATGTGAGAAATCTGACAGTATGTTGGTCCCTAATGTGACCTATTTTTTACCTGCAGGTAAATAACAATGACAGGCAAAAAACACTTGCATGTTGATGTGAGATGGACAAGGATACAGAACTATGGCACCGTCGCGTACATGTGTAAATAATGGAGTATGTATTTTGTCACGTGTCAAAGAGAAAAAATTACCATGGCGTCTTACTTGGTATAATATTCACGAAGTCGTTGATTGATTTTTGGAAGGAGATGTAACTGCGAAAAAAACTTCTCTGTATAATACCGGGAAGATACTTGCAGAAAATTGATGCGCCCTAATTACATGTCCATTTCGATACATTATCACCAGAGTTTGCGAAATTTTGAAACATAACCTTGAATTCAAAATAACTATAATATCCTTGAAATGTTATGAACAAACTTGCCAGTGGTTTTTATCATCTTTGAATATGTGAGTATCCCCAAAAGTAGTCAGAGATTCAATAAAATTTGGACATAACACATTGTTTTTTATGATGCTGACATTGAAACATGACCGCTCTCATATGTTGTGTACCGATAAGTTAATTTTGGAAATTTAATGAGATTATTCCTAAACTTACGTTAAAATTGACTTGATATCGACCTTGGTTTCAACCTAATAGAAAGGTAGCGACAGGAATAAAATTGTGGTGATGATTTAGTAATATTCCACCTGAATTCAGGAGAAATAAAAGTCTTGTCCTTGAAGATAACTTTTTGATTGTTTCCAAGAAGTCTTCGACTTATTCTAACACCTTATATAAGTCATGATTGTATAAGAGACAATACATGTTTATCTTTTTCTTTTCTTCTGGTCTGGAGTTCTTTGATTGTTGGTTGGGACATCATGTCAATATTTCAAATAATTTGGCCACCCCATTTATTTGAGCATTTGAGGTTATTCATAAAGTTAAACGACCTTTGTTTGTCATAACCCAACAGACAGGTAGCGGTATAGACAGAATGTTGGTCATAATTTAGTATATTCCACCTTGATTCAGAGGAAATATATTCTTGTCCTTGAAGTCACCTTTTTTGGTTATTTTCAAGTAAGTTCAGACTTCTTCGTATACCTTCTACAGTGCGGCACTAAAAGGTCCCCCCCCTTTTTTTTTTTAATGTGTGCACCAAAAATTTTGAAACTTGGCATACTTCAATTGCTGTCGAAATACCACTTTTTGATGTTACTGACGTACTTTTAGTATTCAAGATGGTGGCTGGGCGCCATTTTGAGTCATTTTTTTAAATCGAAAGGGGTGTCGTGTGACACCTCATTTTGAAGATCCTGATGAGTACTTTATAACCCTAGAATATTGAGTCGATATCTTCAAGTACTACAAAATGGCGGTACATTTAATTACTACATTGATACATACACTTTTTGAAATAATTCAATTCAAAAGATGCTTTTCTGAAATTTTTGTCATTTATTCCTAACCCAAACTTTATGTCAAGAATATTTCCAGCATCTTTTGAATTGAATTTGACGATTTTTTTTGAAAAGTGTATGTATCAATGTAGTAATTAAATGTACCGTCATCTTGTAGTACCTGAAGATATCGACTCAATATTCAAGGGTTATGAAGTACTCATCAGGATCTTCAAAATGAGGTGTCACACGAAGGGGGGTCGTGTCCATTTAAAGAAATGTTTCAAAATGACGCCCGCCGCTATCTTGAATACTGAAAGTACGTCAGTAACATAAAAAAGTAGTATTTTGACAGCAATTGAAGTATGCCAAGTTTCAAAATTTTTGGTGCACACATTAAAAAAAAGGGGGGGAGGACCTTTTAGAGCCGCACTGTATATTTCGTCGTTGTATATGACACAGTTTATGTTCACTTTTAGTAACCTGTGACTATACTGAATAACTTTTAGAAAAAATATCAAATAGAACTTTATTTAGGTGTGAATAAGAATAACTAATAGCTGTTAATGACATTGACGTTGAATTGCAAGGTGAAACGCGGTAGTTTTATACCAAATCAGGACATTTCTCTTTTCTTCTGGTTAAGAGTTCCTGAATGGTTCATAGGGATTGATCAATTGAGACCATATTACATCTTAGTTTGAGATCAAGCAGGAGCTATCCTCGAAGTTTAAGCATCCAACCATAACATTATCATCCACACCTATTCGGACACTTACCCTGGGACACAGTGTATATTTATCAATTTTAGTGATTCGGAAGATACCGCAGTCCAAACGAGGTGCTTTGGCGCAAAAATCAATTTAATCTAATGATCGGTCCAGTCGCTTTGCTTAAAACTCGACAAATCCAAGATTGCGGAAATGTTTTCAAAATGACGGAATTTCCCCAAGATGTATTATTTGGGATGACAATCAGAAAACTATAGTCAAATAAGTCTATGATCAAAACCCTCACCAATATTGATCTTGTTTTTTTGAATCCCCTGGTCAAAGTCTAAAAATCCTAGACTACTTCACTCTTCAGATGGTATGTTCTGGGACACAAATTCTTAATGGTTGCAGAAAAGTATGTACTGCACATGTTGACTCGTTTATTTCGTGTTTTTCTGTACATTCAACTTGCAAAATGCTGATTTTATACCTGTCACATTGAGGATGATGTCCTCCTGTGATCGCCCTTTGTCATTATTGCAGCCATAGACAGATTTGTTGAATTTGCCAGAACACGTCAATCGATTCATTCAGGAAAAAGGTTTTCGTCTATGAAAAATTGGATGGCGCTTTAGATCAACCCCCCAAATCTCAGGGCTACCACCTCAAAATGCTTAAATGGTACGTAGGTGCATCCAACAGAAATTTGATCTTTAAACCTCGCCTAATCTTGCCGACCCTCGCCAATTCTCTATATATCGCAACGTGCTACAGAAAAGAGTTGTTGAGTAGTTTTTGTTCAGATATCTCTGGACAAAAAATCAAATTTGACACAAGGTCTCTTTGGCCTTGTAAAAGAGATGGACTCACTCGGAAGCACACGAGAATTGATATATAGTGAACGCCAAACCACTTTGAATCTACGTCATCGTTGCCACCATGCGCGTTGTTATGAAGTTTGCTGGTGGCCACATTTGTTCACCAGCAAATCACATAACAACGTGCTTGGTGCCATCGATGACGTAGATTCGAAGTTATTTGGCGATCACCATACTCAACTTCATAGAGGGGTTTTTACTGAGACCAAGATCGATTTGTTATATGGAAAATTTTGAAAATTTCATGGTAACTACGCCATTATTGATAGGGACCATCAACCTAAAAGAAACTTGCTTAGTTTAAATAGAATACCCCACATATATCATTTTTAATTTCTTACTCAATTTCATGGCAGATTTTATATATCATGTCCTATACTTATGTTTAAGCGTTTTTTCTGTCAAAATGTAGGTGGAAGCCTCTCAAATGTGTTTCTTTTCCATTGGAATGTATTTTTTATTCAATTTTTGTTGAATTCCTTGTTGAATGGATTAAACTTCAACAGATTTTTCACAATATTTTAATACCTATGAATACGGTGTGACTAAAAAACATGATTGAAAATGAAATCGAGAAAACTGTCAAAAATCAATGTTTTCAAATTTCATCTTACTAAGCATTGAACATATACCATGTCTATTTTGAAAACTCTGCTTTATTTTTTTTTATTTTTGTGATAGACAATATTGCACAAACTGACCACTATTTGCAATGCTTAATAAGTTAAAATGATGAAATTTGATCGTTTTCATTTGAAAAAGATTGATTTTTGGAAGTTTTCAATTTGATCTTTTGTTTTTTGATCAGAACGTATTGAAGTATCGGAATATTGTGAAAAAGTTTTCTTTTTAATCTTTTGTTCTTTGATCAGACCGTATTAATATATAAGTGAATATTTCAAAAACGCTTATACTAAGGTATGGGACATGATGAATCAAAACTGCTCAAGATCTTACGTAGACTTCAAAAGTGAAATAACATATAGGGCGTTCTTTTCAAAATAGGTATGGGACATGATGAATCAAAACTGCTCAAGATCTTACGTAGACTTCAAAAGTTAGATAACATATAGGGCGTTCTTTTCAAAATAAGCAAATCAACACCGACTTCCGGTATAACTTTTTCCTATGTATAGGTTTCCATACAGGTACAGATCGATCTTTTTTCCGGTGAGACACCCTGTATAGAAAGCAGGTGAGAGGTCCTTCCTCTAAATCAAAACAAAAATCCAAATCCGTTTTATCACAAGCTTCGTGCTATAATGAAAATTTGAAACTAGGAAAATTAGTCGCGCGCATATTTTGATTTATGAGATACGGCACTAAAAAAGGAACTTCGTAATGTTCAAGTCAAGCTTCAATATCATCGTTCAGGGCAGATTGAATGTGCTATCCAGAATGATAATATGCTATTTGAATATTGATGTAGGTTCAAAAAATTCACATAGATTTATCAAAACTGGAATTATACTTGGCAATTCCAAGGGATGGAAGTTCTTGAAAACTCGCAATGATTCAAAATTTCATTTCAGTATATTCAATCTTCAATCAATTTTTTTCAAACCAAATAAAAGTCTTGCACATATCAAGTTATTTATGATTATTAATAACAATAATAATAATTCAAGAACCAACTCCCAGAAGAAGAACTTTTCGAAATAAAAAGAAACCATAAATCATGGAAGGCCTACACCGAAGGATTTTTTGATTGGGGAAAATGGAAAGCATCTGAATTTTGTGAGACTTTATTATTCATGATGTACTTATTTATTATTATTTAATACTATGAAGGCTTTATCTCTTATGGATTCTCTCAGCCAGATCCAAACGATTCGGAAATTTTTGTTGCTCTTGGGAAGCATCAATAGATAAAAACGGTCATCAATCAATCATGTTTTCTTGGATAAAATACATATTCAAATTATTTTTTTAATCTCATGAGAACTGAAACTGCCTTGATTTCATGTGATTCGAAAGTATAATTTTCACGTATTTCCAAAATTAAATCCGAATTCAAATTTTCACATGTGGATGAACTCTTTTGTATTCTGACAGCAGGGTGGTAGTATTTCATCGGCCCAAATAGAAATTGGTTATTAACAGCTGGAAGTAGGACATACGTAGTAATAATCATTTTAAACCAAAATCGAACCAATTAATTAAATTGGACAGTAAAATTGACGTGGCTATTTATGATCTATGTTTTGTGGTCGAATCAATTGTACGATGAGCTCAATCGAACTCAGCGAAATTTGGAAAATGTCAAAATAATGTGAAATTTTCTAAAAATACTATCGATGGACTTTTCCAATCTGTCAAACGAACAAGGACGTGATCCCTCAGGGCTAAGAATCCAGTTTGGAGAATGCAGTTAACAAAAAACACTCCAGTTGGAAATATAGACTGTAAAAAGGAATAGATAGGACTGACTAGCGCTGTCGACAACTCGCGCTTTACTATGCTTCAAAAAAAATCTATTTAGATATCTATTTAGAGTTAATAATAAGCATAACTTTCTGGTTGCCACAGCTTTATCTTCATTGAAATGTTCAGTTGACGGACCTTACACGTTACAGTCCATCACAAGTTACAGTCCAAATCGGCATTACGGTTTGACTTTGTATTATCAATGACAAATTTGAATCTAACAAAAAAAAATAGAAATACGTAAGTCAAGCCAAAGATGCTGCGAGAGATTTTGATATAGATGTCGAGATTGTGTGTCTTGCTGACACATCAAAAGATTCATTATCCAGGTAACACCTTCATTATTTGGAATTTGAAGTTTGAATTCAAACTAGACTCAGAAGACTTGTTTGCTTTTCAAAACTATTGAGGAGCGCAAAACAGTTCTTCTGCTAAGTGGCCACCGAGGTCTACTGATTTGACACTGCTAGATTTTTTATTGAAGAAAAAGTTCACAAATCAAGGCTTCAAAAGAACTACATGTCATTTATATGCCAGTACTCTAAGTTATTTTCAATTTACGCAAAAGGAATGATAAGTGCATAGCACACAATGGTGAGTGAAAGTTACCAAAATGTTGCCTTATGTTAACTAATAGTGATCACTTCAAGGAATGCCAAATTCAGTGTAGTGCACAGACTTTGTCTGAGAACATCGCTAATGTGGTCTTTCACAATTTCGCACTACCAATTTTGCATCACAGGATGTTCAATGACCTGAGTCATTTATGCTGAGAAGATGCGATTTGTTATGCTCTACAATAAAAAAAAAACCGGGTCAGATCGCGCAATTGATAAACTTTTTCTCAGTGTGTCTCAAAAACAAATGGGTTACACCGTATGTCAACGCATTTACGGGCAATGGTATCGTAGATTTCCTATCCAACAAATAAATCTTCACAAAATTTATCGAGAAATGAAGATATTTTGCAATCAGATCCTCACTAAATTGATGATAGATCAAGTACCCATATTCCCCCATAGAACCTTGGTACGCAAATTCATTCTTTCTCATCAATTCTTTGAAAAAGAACGAGATAAGAAAGAGGTAAATTCACCTGATCAAAATTTTGTCTTGTTTCATGATTTTCTCCAAAGAAGAACGTTTATTGCAAATCGGAAGAAAATTTGCAAAAAAATAATGATATCACGAAGATAAAACTTGTACTTTTGATTTGATGAACGGCACAGTTCAATCACATTATCACAAAATTCAATAATTCAGATTGTATGATGGGATCCAAATGGATTCGTTTTTATTTGTTAACAAATAATGTTACGTGTTCCAAATGTGAACGCGGTTGTCATTGATTATTTGGTTAGAATGGTGAGTTTCATCCTTTCATTTGGCAGATGGCGCATATGCAGCTGAATGCTCAAAAGAGCTATTTCTCTGCGGTCGCTGGTATGTTACTGATGTGAAAATAGATAAGAAACATCCTTAAAACGGATTCGATTATATCAAATTTTGAGCTCAATCGGTGCAGTACTTTCTGAGTTATTTGAAGCTTACACAAATCAACATAATATTTCTGTAAGGATGTAATGGATGTTTTTAGTAGAAAATTGAATACATTCAGTACGAGGATTGTTCATAACCAATATGATGCCAATTGTAGAGGGTGTTCCATTATATTTTGGCAAGTAGATATCTCCCTTATTATTCGTCCTAGAAAAAAGTTTGGATGATCAAGGTCAAAGTAAATTCAACCAGGATTCAGATTGTCAAGTCTAAATAAATAAAAATATCATATAACTTGATATTTGGTTTAGCAGTTTCGGCGCTATTCCACATCAAAACCTCATTTTTGGAAACTTTATGTAGCTCACTAGTTCCAATGGTAGAAAAGGTAACTTTAAACTGAAATATCACAAAATCCTCTGAACGAAACATAAACTCATATGGTATTTTTGAAAACACAAAAAAGAGATCTTCCGTTATGGGGTGTCTTGATTGAAAAAGTCATGCATCTGTAAAAAATCTCCATTTCCGATGCGTTTTAATTTTTTTCGACTTGAGAATCTGAATTCTAATCAAATTTTCTTTTTCTAGAAGGGATAATGAGAAATAAATCGACTGTCCAAAATAAAACGGAAGGTCTTCCTCTGGCTTTCTTGGTTCACGAAAATATCTACCCTTCAAACGCTAAGTTTCGATTAGAGAACAACAAGAAGTCGCTCTGGGCTAGATAAGATAATTAAGGAGGGTGGCAAACCATCACAAACCGTGATTCGATTTTCGCCAAGGCAACAACTGACGTGCGAGACGATGCATCATCTTGGTGTAACAGTTTTTTGTTCTACAAATGTGGCCGTTTTCAGCTTTCTGCTTGTCAAGGAAAAATGGCTTTCATGCACCTATGATGTCACATCTCATTTGAAAATAACCAATTGAGATAACTTCACGACTATCGCAATAATCAGTCGCCCTGACTAGCCGATCCAAAAAAATAGGCTTGACCCTCTCATCGTGTTCATAAGTTCTTCGAACTCAACTCTCCCATAATATTCTCCTTATTGAATTTTTTTTCTTGGTTTTTGAGTGCGGTCCAGCTGGTTTGATTCCTGCTATCGTTTGTAAACTTTGCAAGATGGATTGCAAGTTCTCGGTCTGTAAAACATAACTGACTACTATGTCTTCCAAGTCCAAGAGGCTCTGAAGTCCTCCAAAGAGGATTTTGAGGATCTTCCTTCTGAGTTTTTTCGCTGCGAACCCCTCAATCAAGTGGATCGACATGAAGTGCAGCGTCTAGAGTTTGGGATAACAGGGATAGTATTGACTTAGTGCATGGCGAAATTATGTGGTCGGCTTCCTTCAGAACATTGAAAACCAATTGTATCTAACATTTTGCGGCTCCGCAGTCAAGGCACTTGACTAAGCTTGAAATCAGTCGAGTGAACGACCTTGACTTCTCACAGGCCCGGCTCAATAACCAGGACCCGCTTGCTTATCAAGTTCGACACTCCCACGAAGCTCTTTTCCGGATTGTAAAGCTCCAAGAGAAAGATCCGGGCATCTTGGCAACTGCGGTTCTCTTCAGATTTTAAATCATATTTCTCTGCTAGAGGATTCCTTGGTACGTTGGTGCAGAAACAAAAACTCTTCCCAGATCTCTCGACTGCGTTTCCGGATCCTTTGAGGTTACCTCGACGCATTAACGGCTCCGCTGCTAGGTTCCAGAATGGGAACAAGATTGCCTTTCGCCCAATGGTTTAGTACTAAAATCAATCATAATATATTTTTGATAAAAATACATACCATGGAAACATCAGCCAAAGACTAGAGTTCAGGATTAACTGGCTTGTGTTCAAAGGTTGTTCACACGCTGAAATATTTGCCAATACCATGAGGATCTACGCCGGCTCCAGACGTTCTCATTACCATCCCTTCTGCACTCACAACCTCGTAAGAGCTTCATGATTGGATGAATTTGGTTGCAGATGCCACTAACTGACGTCAAAGAACAAATTAAATTCGATCAATCAATTTTGATTCAACATCAAAACTAGAGCAAGCTTCTCTATTTTTTCGTTTTTCCATGTCAATAAAACGTACGGTGCCATTTTCAGTAGGCCTCAATTTGTCACACCAAGAACTGATAAGGCGTTGACACGAAAAGGGCTTGTCATTTCATTCCCATGATCTTTTGAATCCAGTGCTTATTAATACCGAAGCGAAATAAATCAAACTTGTTCGATGCCTCGCGATCACAAAGGCAGGAGGAGATCCGTGCCAATAGAAATATAATCAGGAACGCTTCTGATAAACAACTTTTGTTGTTCTCTAGAGAAATATGCTGATTGAGAAAATTCGTGATTGATTGATTTTTATGGATATAATCTTTTGTCTTTTGAGAAGTTCCACGATGATAGTCATGATGTATGATTTGTTACGTCAAAAATTGAATCCACATAACTTGTGTTTGGAAGATTATTTGGACAATTTAGGTCTCAACTACCTTCAATTATGATTTTCCTCAGTTTTTGATAAGGAGTTCAATATAAATAATTGTTATAGGGTCTATTGTAAAACTCCCGTGAGTGAGACTTGTGCAAGGAATATGAAGAACAAAACGGCTGTATAAGAAATAACAATGATCCCAAATCTACAATAAAATCAAACAATGTTGACATTTGGACTCCATAGTATATTCGTCAGACTATGATTTCATTTTTTTTTATGGTACCCTGATTGTACTATTCCAGACATTTATTATGGCAATGGTTGAATATTTTTTCACTCCGATACTAAAATGATTCATATATCAGTGTCCTTGTTGGCATATGTAGTAGGAGGTTTTGTCGCTCAATAAATAGTCTCTTGAAGGGACACAATAGATCCAATCGGGACAAATAGTTTTGCGGTACATGAATCTTGTCCAATGAACATAAGAGAAATTATTGGTAACATGCGAAAGATTTGACACAATAGTGTATTAGATCTGAAAACCTTGCAACAACTCAATGTCTCAACAAAAGAATTATTGTCAAGTAACGAAAAAGAAACGGTAATGCCAGATCATGAGAATAAATTACAAACTAGAAACATTTTATGCTTGGTATTTTGGCCTTCTGTCTAATTAGGGACCTCACTCAACGACTGAGAAGTATTCGCTTTTGCAAATCTAGTAAATTGTACTCAATTGGTCCCTTGAAGTGCTTTGGGTCATTTAATTCATTACTCGATGCGGTTGCGTGAATATAAATAGCATTCTTTACTGATGATCACTAGTTTACAAGAGCCTCAATTGATAATCCTTTTCCAAATGATTGATGATGACACGTTCAAATTTGTGGGTCGTTAACACTATGTGTGAACACAAATTTAAAAAAATTTCAAAGATGATTGGAAAGTAAACATTTTTACTAGTAACTTGAGACAAAAACAAAAACCTAACTAAATAACTGTAGGTACTGTTGCCAAACTTTTTTTATCAAGCTCTATGTGTCCATTTAACAATAGCGCAGTCAAAAAATATAAATATTGTTGCTAGTTTCGTGACTGGAGCGGAACAGAATTATGTAACAGGAGCTCGTGGGAAGCAGTCAATCAATGTTATCATGTGTATAATTTGTGATTTTCTGTTATGTGTTGGTGCCTTTTGAAACTGTCCTTCGCATTCGACTTCCTGAAGAAGGGGAAATTTTTTCCGAAAGCTTGAACATTGAATAAAGAAGACTTAAAGTAGCCTTCCTCGTATTATTGACTGCTTCTCACTAGCTCCTGTTACATAAAAAAAACAAAGTCATGGTGATGGATGCATTATAATAATTTGTAGAGCCATTTCTGCAAGGAGAAAGTACTAATCCGAACAAAAACCTCTGTGTTTTCCCATTTGAGCTTTTCAATGCTCAGATGCTGCTCACGCGACATCTATTTTTGCCGAAAAAAGCCTAACCAAAACTAAACCAAACATAAAAAAATTAATCAAACGTAAGATGTACCTGAAATATTTTTAAAATATGTAGATAAGGTGTCATCAACTTCTTTCAAAACAAAGACCAACGCAAACTTACCAAAATTGATTGACTCCTGATCACACCCATGTTATTATTTTGATTGCCACAGTTGGAGGTTTCCCAAGTGTTAGGAAAGGGGAATAACTGTCATAACTCTATGAGCCTTCTGTCTGCATGTCACTTCTCCAATAATCTTCATAAGATTAGTCTCAACAATAAAAAAAGATTGATTCTAAGACTTCGCAAGAGACCATGCAGGTGAAGACCTCATCCATTTCTCAAAAAGTTTTATGATATACTTAAGCACGTGCCTGGAACGTTGACGTAGATCCCATTCTTTGAAAGAAAATGTAATTTTTACAATATGAAACAACTTTTTTGATGCCACAGATTATAGATGGAAATTGATCTGCCATCACATTTCATGGAACATGGAATGAAGTTGATCAAAACCTGGGGAGATTTTGAATACATTATTTCGGCGCATTTTCAAATCATCAAAATGGAGCAGCAGGAAAAAATCCATTGTTTTGTTTTTCAAGTTACTCTGATGCCACTTATTGCTGCGCATTAGACTTGTGATGAAGTCTATAAGCTTGTTGTGATATTCAGTAATCTCTTTTTTTTCCATGATCCCCGTAACTGCCAATCACTGTTGCCTGCCTAATGGGTTTTCCATTTGTTCATGGAATAATAAAGGTCTCCTTCTCTTTTTTCAAAATGTTCTCCATATTTGTGGATAAGTGAGCAAAATCAGACATATTATGGTTTGCAGATATTATTTCAAGTGAAGCTTGAAACTTTTGTGAGTCGACCAAAAAACTTGCAAAGGAATTAATATATTGAATAATCAGCTTGATCAATTTAGTGGTGTGAAATATCGTCACAGTTATTTCGAGAAAACTTGTAATTGTTGCATATTCGACTATGCATTCATTGACGGAGCAATCAATACTTCCCACGTCGAGTCGTAGAATCATCCGTTAGGAAACCGACTATCTACTTTATTCAATATAGTTTCGAGTACTCGAATAAATATTGAGCCGGTGATTTTTATATTCGTTACTTTGGATCTGGACAACTAACGTGTACTTACTCGAGGAGAGTATACTTACTTTTCTTATACCACTAACGATCAATGTAAACAAACTTCTGTGCAGATTCAAGACTAATCACAGTCCAACGTTTCTCAAATCAAGTCACAACATTCCACCCATTCCCTTTACTGTAGCATTATCAGAATGAAGCCACAACCAAGAACAATAGCTTTGCAATCAGCGTCTCTATGGGTATGAAGCCAAAATGATTTTAATGAAAGTTATACACTAGCAGAAGAGGAGAGAGGAAATACCTTTAATTTTTTTCCTGTCAGAGCCTTCTGCCGAAGCGTTAAGAGGATTTGTGGTGTGGATGTCGTTGTGATTTGGATACATTCTGATGGTTGGATGCGGGTATTGCATATTCAATACATTGTGTTACAGAAATTAGCTATGACTAAAATATAAAGGGTGGCCATTTGAAAAGGAGATAGAGCTAATTTTGAGCTTCCCGAGACATTTAAGGAAAAACACTCGGATCCGTCGAGTTTTGATTTGAGAGGAAACAATCCTTTTGGCATTTTCATCCCATGAAGGGCAAAGCCCTAGCGTAGGCGATAAGGAAGTTTGATATTTTAAATAGCATGAACGATCGAGTGAACTTTGAAGGTATTCTTATGTAGATTTTAACCCCCAAGTTTTACACCGCTACTATAAACACAGCCATTACAGAAATTGAATAAATGCACAAAATAATGTTTAAAAACCATCGCAAGACGTGCGCCACTTCACTTTCTTATGCTTTTTTCGTCAATATTTACACCAAACATTTCCAGGACAATGAATATTGGAAGAAAAGGAGCTATTGAGTGGTCTCCACGTTCTCCCGATTTGAGCCCGTTACATTTTTCTTATTGGGTTATTTGAAAACCGCAATTTATGCGAACCAGATAATATTGGTCCTATGCTTGAACGTTTACGTTATCTTAACATGTCCATATCACCATGGTAACGCTGTTATCAAATGGAACATTTGCGTTTGTAAACAATCTTAACAGATACGTTGAGTTAACGTGAACGTTTAATCATAGCCCTCAATTATCTGTGGAAGACCTGCAACAACGAATAGTTGATGAATGTCGGCAAATCCCCCCACAAATGCTTCAAAATGTACATTTCTTTGGTAACTTTACTTAGCCCCTGTGGTTACTAGGTAGGTATTAGCAGTGTAAAACTAAGGAATTGTAATCAACATAAAAATATCTTCAAAATAAGGTTCCACTCGACCTCTCATGACATTTAAAATTTTTGGGGTTTTTTTCACCCCGCTGGGGCTTTGCCTTACATGGAGTGAAAATGCAAAAAAATGGTTTTCCCTAAATCAAAAATAGATGGGTGCGAGGATTGTTTCTCAAATGGCTCGGGGCACCCAAAATTAGCTCTGTTTCCTTTTCAAATGGCCACTACGTGTGTGGATAAAATAGGTGATTGGCGTTATTGAGCACTACGTTCAACTAGATATGCAGTTGAGCTTACTTTACATTTATCCAGCAATGTTTCCATCTGTCCTGCCCATCCAAATAATGCAAGGCATCTTTTTCCGCAAAATAATAATCATGTACAGGGTGATTCATTTCCAGCGACAGGGTGCCACTATTTATCGTAGAGGCTTGCGGCAAAAAATTTTATTACTAAAATGGCCAAGAGAAAAACCTGGAAAATATTTTCAAGTTTCTGAAATGGTCGCAACAATCAATACCAAAATAAATATGATTTTTATGGAATTTTGTCCATTGAAAATATATCGATGAGCTCATTTTCGGATTTACTGACTATTTACCTACACTTTTTGTCAAAAACGTTTTTTTCTATCTATCATGATAAAGTGGTGGAGGAAGTTCAATTGATTTAATAAACAAGCGGAGATTTCTCCCGTTTCGCTTGACCGATTTTAACGAGCTTGGGCTCATATGAGAGAATAGTCTGCACTATAGAGTGCTCATTTGCTTTTTGATTTGTCACATTCACCGTAGCCGCTAGATGGCGTTAACTGAAATGGTAGCATATTTTTGAGTTTTTTCCAAAAAAATCAAATGTAATGGTGTATCCATTACAAAATATTTCAAAAGGGGATACATTTTCCTTTAAAAAAAATTAAAAAAAAAACAAAGAAATTTTTTTTAAAAAAAACAAGACAAAATCATTGATTTTTTTGTTTTTTTTTTAGGAAAATGTAACCCCTTTTAAAAAATATAAAAATGAATAAACCATTACTTTTGATTTTTTTGAAAAACTTCAAAAACATGCTACCATTTCAGTTAACGCCATCTAGCGGCGACGGCGAATGTTACAAATCAAAAATGAATGAGCATTTTATAGCGCAGACTATGCTCTTTCATATGAGCCCTAGTTTGTTAAAATCGGTCAAGCGAAACGGGAGAAATCTCCGTTTGTTTAATAAAACAATTAAACTTCCCCCACCACTTCATTATGATAGATAGAAAAAAACGTGGTGGACAAAAAGTGTAGGTAAATAGTCAATAAATCCGAAAATGAGCTCATCGATATATTTGCAATGGTCGAAATTCCATAAAAATCATATTTTTCCACCTGGTGTTGGTTGTTACGCCCCCTAGCGACCATTTCAGAAACTTGAAAATATTTTCCAGGTTTTTCTCTTGGCCGTTTTAGTGATACATTTTTTTGCCGCAAGTCTCTACGATGAATAGTTTACGAGAACTGGCACCCTGTCGCTAAAAATGAATCACCCTGTACAAAGGTACAGTTTTGCGATTCGAAGCTAAAAAAAAAGTCGCTTGGAGTACTAGGTTTTTTAAGAAAAAAGTCAAACTGTTTGGATTGTGATTCGTGGATTTTCGCGAAAATCTTTCTCGTCTCTTATTCAATATGTGAAAACGCTTTCTTGGAGGATATTCGTGTGAATGATTGGGTTGTAAGGAAGTTCCAGAGCTTTCCGATTTTCTTCTGACATGTTTACGGCTTATTTAGTTTATTCATCAATTCAACCATCAAAATGTCTAGTTTCCGCATTTAGATCAAGTGTTCAAATATTATCCGAAACGAAAGTGATTGATTAATTGTCCGCCGATCAAAACCAGTAATGATTTTGTTCAGCTGCGCGCCAGACTCTGGTATCAATCCAAATCCATACCACTTAGCCTCAGTCAAGTGGAGGAAAAGATTCGCTTTTCTCCAGGATAAATAAAAGATTTTCGAATCGTAAGCACTTGACTGGCAGCGACCCGTTAAAGTTCAGTCGAAACTGTCCCGTACCACCATGTCCCACTTTTTATCTGACTTTTTCACCATGCACAAGTCAAGATTCTCCGTGTACCGCGTATAATTCATTCTATCAACAGGGGAGGGTAGAATATCGATTTTCTATTTTTCTCGTCTCAGATTTTTCCTGTAGATGGACGCTGTGAAAAAGGAACTGATTTTGGGAAATAATCTCACTTTAGTCACCAGCATTAACGGATTGTTTTTGAGATTGGCCCTCGTGACGATAGTTGATCGACGTATTATCATGCTGTTAAATGATGAAAGCTCCATAGTAGGATTTTCCATTCTCACTAAAACCCTCACACAAACGCTTGTCTGATGTCTGAAATTCTGACACGTACTTCTCAACAGTCCAACATCGATGTTAACCTCAAATATCAAACAAAAACATTCATATGGTATGCGGTATTATAAATAAAACTACACGCTATCAGCACGTAGATTACGTCATGCTGTTACGCTATTTGCATAAGAGTTATCTAAAATCGAATCACGCATTGCTTAAAGTGTCATAATAACACTGGCGTTATTAGCGCAGCACGCTATGGATCAACTCATTCCTCTTTATCTTGCCTCTCTCATGTTCATATTTTCGGAATTTCTGGTGGTTTAAGAAACATCATCACTCAATCAAAGACGAGTCATGATGCATTTCATCTGACAAAAAAAAAATTCTTATCATTTGAGCTTCATTAGTTAGTTTTCATGCCACAACAATCCACAGCTTATATTTTCTTTTATTTTGCCAAAATCAATGATAGTATTTTTCAACATCGACCTCCAAATACTCAAATAATGCTCAAAATTGGCATAAGTTATGAAATATCTTCAGCATGACAGCATGATTTTGAAATGATAAATAAAATATCACTGTGAGTTTCCATTTCGAGTATTCGAGGAAAATTTCTGAGTGGATCCCAAATATTGCACGATCTTGGAAGTGCCCTTTTGTAAAATTGCATTCGAAACAAATCAATACAATCTGTTCGCTTGTTACAAATCGCGAACAAAAATGAAATGAATACATGACTCTATACATGAATTATTACTTCGAACAAATATGTTTGTAATTTTGTTGAATTCATAATAATTATAAATTTGAGAGAAGGAAATCGATTGCTATCGAATAAATTCTATTGTCGATTCAAAATCATGTCACATTGGGTCTTCGCCATTAAGAAAACAGCTATTCCAATAAAACTAATATACCTATACTTTCTTGTGATTATATGGAAACGAAATTGGGTCACAAACTTTTTCATGAGCACGTAAGCCCCAAACCACATTGGAACGTTATTCAGAAAACCAATTAACCCGCATTTGCTTAAGGAATTATACTCAGTCGCTTCATCCCAATATCAACTCATTCTGGTATTTTTTCAATTCTGTATTTAATTAAAGTCAAGCAAAAAGCATCTGCACACTCATTGAATACTCAATAAAAAGACGAATTTATGCTTGGAAAATGGGTTAAGAGAATTAGCACAAAACCAAGGCGAAGGGTCGAAAGAGAGTGACAGCCATTATCTGTTGTCGTCCTAAATAAGCGCAAAATAGTTCTGGATTATTTAAGATAGGCCCTATACAGCTTTGATAATGCTTAAGAGAATATATTGCCTTATCTTTCTTCTGAACCCTTGAAACTCATTAATTTGATGAAGTATACAAAATGATCTGGCCTTCGAGGGTCTAGTTGCTACTTTCTCTAGCCAATTAAACAGGCCTCACATAACTCTTTCCCGACTATAGGGCATCGTATGTTTCCAAAAAAAATTGGACATAACATCGACGATACAGGAAGTAAAGTTGCTGAGAAAAAATAATTTTGACTGGATTTCTAGAATTCCGATGCTCCAAGTAAAGCGACCATAAAAAAATATTGAAGGTATACTAACTTATTCATCAACAATAGCTCATCTTTGGAATCCCTTTCTGAAATAAGACACGATCCGATGAACTATCATTTATAAAAAAAATATTTGATTCATTGTTGGGGGTTTTCAGGTTACAAAATAGGTCATGCAGATTTCTACCACAGTGGTAATACATTTTCATCTCATATCTGGAACCAAATATGTTCAGTATATGTGTAAATATATTAACTTGTATGCAAATGCTCCAGAATCTGGCAAACGAACTACATAATAATATACCCGTCCGTCCTATCAACACTTATAAATTCGTTGAAAACGTAATTACAAAGGTCCAACATTTCAACATTATTTCAACTTCGCAAAGTCCATTTAGTCCACATAAACGAGTGCCAGCTTCTACCTAGACATATTAATTTCCCTTTCCAAACTACTTTCCAAATTAAACTTTGTTCAGGTCCCTTATCTGCCATCCTTTTCATTCCCTCCACCGTGACCATAGAAAATATTTTAATTGAGTCATTAGACTGGCATGAAATAGAAATAAAACACACATTCATAAATCTTGGACAAACTGTGCGTAATAACACGCTATGTGACACATGTCTGCCATCATTTAAGTCTGGATATTTTGGCATTCAGGTTGTAAATCATGGATGTCCCATGCATATTGCATGGTACGTGGCCTATTATGGCTCTATACAGCGTGTAACACTCAAAATTACTGTGCGTTCAGTTGCTCTGGCCTTGTAGTCCCATAAGTCATTTCGCGACAGTTTTTTAGAGATTGTTGAGTTATGATTTTTGTGCTCAACAGTGCTCTAGTATGATATGAAATTCATCATCTACATGTGTATATGTATGTGAATTTGAATTGAGAGTGGGCTTACCTGGCATTTCATACCCATGACAGTTAACTTGAGAAATGACGTATGAACATTATCGTTTCGATCGTCGATAGTGGAAAATTATTATGAATTTGATTGTTCCCTGCTTATGAATAAGATAATGTAGTGATTATCTTATTCATAAGCAGGGAACTTACATGTCATAGGCAGCGTTCATGGATATCACCACTTTTGATGCATTACACTGTGGGCCAAATTGCGTTAGTACATGGTTTGATCCTCAATAACTTTTTTGTTTGTTTATAAATTTGAATAAATATGAAATTTGTCAATGAGTTCTGGATGTTCCTGCAAAAATGAAATTTCGAATTTCGGACAGGACCAGAATTACGACGTTTTTATGATATTGGTGAATTTAAGCTCGTTGCAAAAACGAACTGCGCTATTCACAGACCAACCGATATATTTTTTCAGAAGGACATTAGTGGAAGAAGGTATCCTGATAATATCTATATTTTGGAACCATAACCTAAGAAACGATGTTTTTTTTCTGTATAATGATGCTTGACGGTATTGAAACTATTTTACTTCATTTTGATCAAAGTTTCTTGGAATTCCATAGCAACGTGTATTTTTTGTTGGAAATGTTCAAAATTTTCGAGATTCTAGATTTTGCATGTTGGATTTTAAATGAGTAGATATGGTTCTATCTTTGAAAGATAAAATCTCGAGCACACGATTGATGGAAAAAAATATGGATGCACGGAAATGTCGCGGCACCTTTCAAATTATCGAGTAAAATTTAACAAAGTTGATTCAACGGAAAAAAAATAATTTTCAATTTATTAATAATTTTTTTTTCCAAATTGAAATTTCTAAAATGTGAAAAAATCGACAAATCTCTAACAAACAATCCACGTGCCTATGAAATGTCGAGAAACGTTGATCAAAATGAAGTAAAATAGTTTTTATGCCGACAAGCACCATCATACAGAAAAAAACATCGATTCTCAGGTTATGGTTCCAAAATATTGTATTGACATCATCAGGATACTTTTTTAATGATGCCCTTGTCAGAAAATATATCAGTTGGTCTGTGAGTAGCGCAGTTTGTTTTTGCAACGAGCTTAAATGAACCAATTTCATAAAAACGTTCCAAGTCCGGGCCTGGCTGAAATTCGGAAACTTAATTTCAGGGTAATAATCAGAACATATTGTCTAATATCATATCCAAAAATCATCAAAATCCATACACAAACAAAAATGTTATCAAGCGTCAAACTATGTTCTAACTTAATTTGGCCCATAGTGTATGTCAATGGCGGCTCGCGAGCTGATAAGCGAGTGAAGTGCAAGCAACAAAAAAATTGCCATTCGCCATTTTACCAAAATTGCAGATATTTTTCCAAGAGATGGTATCTAAACACGTTCTTCACAAAGTACTTACAAAGTTTATAGGTGGTTCGCAACACAATATACAGTTGCAACTGGTCACAAGTATACAGTCAAAAACGAACTTACAAAAACCGCGAAAAAACTATCATAACAACCTTATAGGTACATCTATTTATTTATACGTATATGATAACAACGCAACTAAATCCAGTTCTCATAAAACACATATGTTATGCAGCCCTCAATACATCCAAATAATCAGCAAGTATCGCAATTTCAACGGTAAGCCTCAGATTCTGAATATTGTTGTTTTGGATCTATTATTTGTGATGAATTTCCCCAAGGAATTTTCAGTTCATTCTTATATTTCCTTATCAAAAATGAATAATACAATACTCTTACTCTCTAACATACCTCCAACATAAAATCCATCTCGACCAAGTTCTCAAAACATCTTTCTAATAACAGTTTTGATGGTAGTTCTTTCAAATCTTATAATTCTCTGAGAACATTCATAGAAAACGACGTAGGTCTCAGATAACGACGTATGTTTCAGAAAACGACATGATGCGTCGTCATGGCAACCGACATAGAAAAGCCAAGCGTCACGTGACATAAGCTTTAGTTCGATTCATTTTTCCGCTAGAATCCAGCCATCACAACTTAGGCGGTGTTGCATCTTGTGTTGCTGTCACTTGTCACTGGGAAGGAGGCCTGTTGCGCCAGTGGTCTTGTATTGTAATGCAATATTGTATGTTCACGGAAGAAAATTGCTGGCGCCAATGGTTCATGAATTATAAAATGTCCAATTTTCTTGCTTGAAAGTACTTTGAATAATGATCATAATCAGCTTTGGAGCTTTACCAATTAGCGCAGTCACTTATTTAATCAGATTCTTGCCGGTAATCAAAAAAATCCTTGAGTGCTCAATGACATGCTCAAGTCCATACGCTAATTCTGACAATAATAATAATAATATGAAACCGAATATCAAGCAATCATTCAAATCAAACCGAACTTTATTTTTGTGTTTTGGAAGTTTGAGTAAGATCAAGTTTGAGGACGACTCCTTTCTGTTCTTCAACCTCATCTAAAGTTACGCATATTCCAGATTGGGTTTAATAAACCAGTTGGCTTTTTCTGGGGCAAGTCCTTTCCAGCGTGTGTTATATGGAAATGAATTATTATTCAGTTTGCGTTGCATTTCGCATGAATAAAGCAAATCAGGATTGAGAACCCAGTAGAGCTGCACATAAAGGTGACTCTTCAAGCTTCAATGAATCCATAATTATCTCATTCCATCCAAGTATTTAGCCGATGATGTGGCCTTTCCAAAAAACAATTGACTCACTGTGTTTTGACAATATTCTTTATAAAGATTTTGAAATCATATTGCTCAGTATAGTTTTTTTGTTTCAGGTAATTTGATGCTTCTATATGAGTTTCGTGAAATGGTATGTATGTGAATATGTAGTTTGAGGACTTTTCGGAAGGCACAAGATTTCTAGTAAGTCAACTTGCAAGTGCTAAATCTTGACTTCGATATTGTCACAATTTTATCTTCAATGTGCCGTCTTCAATCAATCGTCATTAGATAATTGTGTACGTTTATGAGTAACTCACTAAAAGGAACTATTCAGCTACCTATAACAATTATTATGTCCCCAGAGCGGTGAAAAGGCTTAGCATTAAAAATATTGTTTGACATGTGGGTAATTGTTGTTTTTTTTTAACTGGACTAGACAAATTAACATTATGTGTCATGAATCAACAAAAAAAAAGTCAATTCACTATAAAAAAATTAGAAAGAGCTAATATTACCTAGAGAAGCAGCTTTGCAAAAAGCTCACATAACTATTTTTAACGTAAGCTTTCCAGCGCAGCGCGCGAATGTTTGGTCATAGCCGTAGGCCCTGAGGTCGCGATCTATAGTTACCAAATTAAACAGTGGATACTCGATTATTCGATGATGATGATCATATGCCTTAATACATGAAGGGCCTGGCAATAGCGACAGCGAGAGAATGCTACACATTTGCGACCCATGTTGTGGCTTCTTCCGTTACCATCTCCTACTGCTGTGAAATATGGATGATCTGGTCAAGGTACAGATGAAAATAAGCAGATTTATCTTGTGTGTGTCGTGTGTTGACGCAGGAAATCTGATGAATAAGGCACCCCATTTCCGAAGCATTAGAATAGCCGTTGAAAAAATGAATAGGGGGGGCTGCATTCACACGGTTTAACACAAAGAGCATGAACCTCAAAACTGAGGCGGGATTCCATCAAAGCATAGTAAACATTTCCAGCAGCAGCAACACCCAGTTCCCTCTTTACCACTCGAACGACATATGTACCTTCAAATTTCAATCTGTTATCAATCATCAGAGCTCAATATCACTTTAATTGGATGTAGCTTTTTTATTTTGAAAGATGGAAATACGAACCAAACAACATCATTGTAAGGTACCTTTTTCATAGGAAAAAAAAGAAAGACGGTCGTTTTGTCAAAGATACCAACACAAGGTTGGTTTTTTTAAATGGTATACCGTGTATATTGATAGGTCGTTAGATAGCCTATTTTATTCTGATTTAAATTGACACTTTATACTTTGGATAAGTAGTCTTCGAGATTTTCGCAATAAACGATTTACATTGAATACCATAACTTCAAATATAAATTTGACCAATATTCTTCTCTTTTCTTTTCTTGTTACAAAAAACAAAGTTTTTTTTCATAAGAAAAGAAAACGCAACACCATACCATACCTCACTGGTTAAAATTATATTTGAAATTATGGTATTTCATGTGATTTTTCTTGCGTAATTACATAATATGTCGAAAATTACTTATCCAAAGTATAGAGTGTTGCATATAATAATATTAATAATGTGTTTATTCAGCACCATGCTACATAAAATTACGGAGTTGAAAACATAAACACCATAGTACACATAGTACATAAATAACACACAGAATAATAAATACACAAACAATTAGTTGAAACAAATTTTCTGAAAAAGAGGCTTCTCAAACAGTTGAAAATTATCACAGGTCTGTATGATCACAGGTAGTTAATTAAATTCAATCAACCCTCTGTATAACACACAATTGAGCATTTGAGTGGTATAACATCTGTCAAACACCGCAAAATCATCACAGTTTCTAGTTTTATAACTATGTACATCCTCAAAAACCTTAGACTTATCACAGATGTAGGCAGGTGAAATATTTTGCTTAAATTTGTATATAAACAGATTCACATTGAACATAATTCTTTGTTTCACTGAAAACATATTCAGGACATTTAACATCGATCTAATGGGTGCATAGCGATTACATTTTAAAATCAGTCTTAGAGCTCTATTTTGGATTTTCTCCAGCTGGTATATCTTATATTGTGGTAAATGGAACAATAAAGTTGAACAAAACTGCATAATATGGGAAAGCGCAATAGCATTATACAATAACAATTTTGTGTGCATTGATAAATTCTTTCCTATCCTGGTGATGAATCCAACTTTTTGTGAAAATTTTCTCGTCACATGATCACAGTCCATAATTGTACCTAGATATTTGATTTCCTTGTCATAAAGAATTCTTTCCCCATTAATAATGATTTTAACATCGCTAACATCTACAGAACTAATTTTCGATTTTTCGCAAATACACAAAATCCAAATTTACCAAAGCTCAACTTGTTTTCACACAACCAATAATCAAACACATTGCTGATTTCATTATTCACAATCATTTGTAGTTGATGCCATTTTTTTCCCCGATACATAAAGCATTGTATCGTCCCAAAACAATGAAATCTTACATCCTTGGACCACAGAGAATGAATCTTTATATTCTACGCATTGTATTCTATCACACAAGTGAGACCTAAACCAACTCAACACATCATCGCTAATCCATAGGCGCTTGAGTTTTTTTTAACAAAATGTCCCTATCAACTGTTTCGAACGCTCTCTTGAAGTCCAAGAATACGGCCAACACATAATTATCGCTATCAATGGCCCTGAGACAATCATCACAAACAGAAACAACATCAGACTCACATGAATGGTTGAATGATTGTTCGGGAACTATCATCTCATTACGGACACAATACTCCAGTAACTGCTCTTTTACACTCACTTCTTGTAGTTTTTCAGAGATAGGAACTTTTTTTTTTTTAACTTTATTGATTGGCCTAAACTCGTTATGGATCTTCGTATTTTGCACCTTGGGTATAGGAATCACCGTCGAAATTTTCCATGATTATGGGAAGACTCCTTTGGTCAATGAAGTGTTGATTATATCCAAAAGACGATCACCGACAGCATACGAGGCATCACAGAGAACTTGCTTTGAAACACCGGGATCTCCAACTCCTACGTTTTTTAGTTTTTTGAGTATATGCTTCATTTTTGGCATGGTCACTTTTTCAAAACTAGTGAATACTGACCAGTGTTTTTGAATCTCGGAAACAAAGGATATAGCATTTGCTACTTGAGGGATATTTTGGATAATATCTTCAATGCTCCCCACGAAATACTTATTTAATTCACGTGATATGTCTAACTCTTGTTTGAATATTTCTGCCTCTGAGTGTATTTCATGTGGCATAATGTGTTGTTTTCCAGGCAATAGCGTCTTGAGGTTTATCCATAGTTCCTAAGGGCTGTTTCTATTTCCATCAATGGTTTCTGCGTAGTATTTCTCCTTCTCCACTCTGATTTTGCTAACAATATTGTTTCTCATGAATTTGAATTCATTCAAAGTGTATCATTGAAATCAGAATAAAATGGGCTATCTAACGCACCATCAACTCGTGTTGGTATCTTTTGCAAAACGACCGTCTCTTAATATTTTTTTTCTATGACAAAAAACTTGATGCGGTAACTTTCAATTTATTGATTGGTTCGTCTTTCTATCTTTTGAAATAAAAAAGCAACATTCAATCAAAATGATAGCAAGATAAAATGGCGTCATTGTACAATGTCGGCATAGCATATCAATGACACTAAACGTTGCCTCACATTCTTTTTTTTTTGACTTCATCCCAATTTTACTACTCAAGTACTTCTGAGACTTGGAAGGGTCTTTATGTTCAACGTAAACTAATTTGCAAAACAAATTTCTGCAAAAGGATTTAAATCCTGGTCCCATTGTATTTTTTCGCAATACAAAGAGCAACTGAGAGGGATCGTCGTAAGTATTGTTGTCAGTTTAGGAAAAGAGGGTAGATAGCAGAATTACACAGGCGTACGTCTCACAGATTATTCTTTGAAGAGTTGATTATGGATTGCATGTTGTGAATAAGGATTTATTCCTCTGCTGGTGACTGATGGTCAACATTCTCACTGGCTTCAATTCAGTTTTGTGATTTTGAATCTCAATGTTCTCTTACGATCACAATGATTCAAGTTGCTGTCCATCAGTTGTTGACTCTCTAAACCATGCTTTCCATACCGTTTGAATCATCATACTATCAGAAACCCCTCACTTCAAGGATGATGTGGATTTCCATCGTGAATTAAACATGGAAAAACAAAAGCCATCATTCCAAGTTCTCCGAAAGATTTATTTCTTGGCGTAGGAGATTTTCTCGGAGATTTATAAGTCGTGTCGACCTGCATCCCAACGTAGACAAGACATATTTCTGTTCTTATGTTGAGCCTTATGAACGGTGAGTTCGCAAATATATTATGAAATGTTACTATGGTGATTTTAAATGATATTTTCAATAACAATAATGATTAATTACCGTTTATTATGAATTTTTGCAAATTGATCTGACAATCTTATACATTATTTGTAAAGCTTCTTTATTATTTTTTGTTCAAGAATATGAAATAGATCCTCAATAATCCTTATATGACATAGGACTTTGTATCATCTACAAATTGTGGGTATACATCAAGTTCGTAGAGCTCAAGACTTCAACTCACTTGGAAAAGTATGAAAGAAAAAGAGATGGAGTGTTATAACGGTAATGTAAGGTTATCGATGGTTTCCTTTCATCTACCTTTTTGTTTAGCTATTTATTATAGATTCTTCTCTTGGCACTCTTCTATTGCAAATTAACAACCTTCATTCAATAAAAAAATCCGATTGATTATACAAAGGAATCATATTCAATTTCGTTATAAATTGAACAAAATACACATTAACTTCAAACTGCTCACAGACAAGTCTCAAATATAGTTTTGTGATCACATTGTGGCTTTCAGCTATGAATCTACATCAAATATTGATCAATTTTGTTTTGAACAGATTTTTGCATACCTTACCTATCCGACGTTATCTTTACAAATTGAGCCACTCACGTCGGGAAGTCACTCACATTTCACAAACTACAAGGAAAATCCGTGGAAAATTAGGGTAAGCCTCAATTTAACGACCAATTCTAGAATTGGGGGGATCATTCTTTGTTTTGCAAAGCACACAATAGCTGTAGTGGTTGGAATGACAGATAAAATCTCACCTTAGACTCAAAATAAGCCCTTATAATCCATTCTATTGTTGTATGTTCCTGAACTGTTATCAAACATGAATTTGAACTTTGTAGGCTCAAGGCGCATGATTACTTGTGAAAACTACAATAATGAAGAAATGCAACACTAAAGAAGCTTGCTGAGAAAGCTCTTCAAAACAAATATTTCAATATAACTTTTTCACGTGAAGATCAATCATTAATATGGCTTTGAGATGAAATGCAGAGAATCGTATGATTTTTTTTTTGAAAAAGTAATTTGCACCTATATAGGGTTGACCAGAAGTAATGAGTCATACGGTAACAGCAGATTCCTCACACAAAAATATTGCGATCGACCCGAACTTGTCAAATCCGAAAGTTGATATTGAGAGAGATACCGGGTGTGAATTTGAACTTCGGATTTTTTCAAATAGCCTTCGAAATAATCATATGACTCTATCATATAGGGAGCGCCACTTACACATCTTTCCACTCATTCTGATAGTCATAACTCATACGCACTCGAACATAATTTTTTAATGAAAAATTGATGATTCTGTCCTTTTTACGCAAAAAAAGGTATACTTTGTAAAAGTGGATGGAATTCCAAGATTTTTGCACTCAACTCAATACATACCAACAAGGTGGTTTCGAATGGAAATTTTTAAAAATGAACATAGGAGGAATCGAGAACGCCGTTTTCACGGAAACTTTGACGAGTGTCCCGATGTTCAATGGCTCTTAAAAAAATAAAAAATAAAATGAAATTGAAACAAAAATAGAAACAAAAAATATAAAATTGAATTCAATTTTTCTTAATCATAAACATTTAGCATTCAAGCTAATGTCAAAATTACTATGATAACGTCGTTTTCAAAGCCTCTTATATCAATTTTCAAATTCTCAATTCTAAAACCACATTGCATGGACTGCTTCAAGTTTAAAAATCTTGAAGAAGGCCACTCCTAGCCACTTCTACAAGTCCAATGTTAATGTGATGGAAAAATCATGGTTTTAATTTGAAAAAAAAGTTATGACTACTTGAATGAGGGAAAAGGTGTGTGAGTGGCGCCCCCTACAAGTAAGAGCAAATCCGTGCTTAGATGTCAACTTTGCATGTCAGACAACCCCCATATATCAAATTTCATCAATATTACTTGATTATTTCGAAATTTTTTCAAATAAATCAAAAATTAAAATTCAGATTCAACACCCTGTATAGGGTGTTTCCGTATATTTCGTCTGCAGACTAACTCGCTTATTATGCAAGATAGATTGGGACTTTGAATACAAAGTTGGTAGGTATTAACATGAACCGCCAGAAAAAAATTATTTTGTATACCGGGTGCACGAGAAAAGTGTGACGGACACATCTTGCATTTTTTTAAATGGAACACCCTATATATTATTATGATCAAATAGACATTATTTTTCTGATCTCAAAAATATACATTATATAGGCATCCCTTCCAGCCATTTTCAAAATATTTGAGTTTTAAAAATGGTTTTTTGGTATTGCCAAATCTAGTACCTATGACTACAATAATTATTTGAACATTATGTATTGATTTTTATCCTTCCAATAATCTTAAACAACGAATACAACAAGTGAATACATTTTATTATTAATAAATTGATATCATAAAATGCAATCATTTAATATGCCCGCCATTATTCACAACATTTTCTTAAATGCCTTTTATGATATTAATTTATTAATAATATAATGTATTCACCAGCTTTATTTGTTGTTTTAGATTAATGGAAGAATAAAAATTAATAAATAATGTTCAAACAATTATTATTGTAGTCATAGATACTACAATTTGGCAATACCAAAAAACCAACTTCAAAACTCAAATATTTTGAAAACGGCTGGAAGGAATACCCACTAGTTGTATTTTTTTGAGATCAGAAAAATTATGTCTATTTGATTATAAAATATTATGTAGGGTGTTTTATTTAAGAAAATGCAATTTGTGTCTGCCACACTTTTCTCGTGCACCCGGTATACAAAAAAAAATGTTTTTCTTGCGGTTCATGTTAATACCTACCAACTTTGTATTCAAAGTCCCTATCTATCTTGCATAATCAGCGAGTTAGTCTGCCGACGAAATATACGGAAACACCCTTTGTCTTTCTAAATATTAACTTTCGGAAAAGACAAGTTTTGGTCGATAGCAATATTTTTGTGTGAGAAATCTGCTGTAACCGTATGTCCCATTATTTCTGGTCCGCCGTGTATAATTACAGCGAGAAGATGAAAAATATTTTCAAAAAACAGCTTTCGCTTCAGCTTAAAATCATCACTCAATATGATGACTGAAGTTTTCACCAATTTGCTAATATATTTGGTGGCGTCTTACCGATCCATTTATCAAGGTTGGGCTTTTAGATTATTATCGGCAATATTCATTGTGCAAAAACAAATCAATCACAATGACTTATTATTAGCAATAGAACATAATCAGTTACAAATGAATCCTGTGTATAAACCTTGCAAGTGCTCCATTTATAGAGATCCTTCCGGACAAAAAGTTTCCAATCTGCAGAATAATCTTAATGCAAATAAATCACCGTCTTTTCAGGTTAAAATCAATTTACAGCGTTCCAGTTTCAAGATAAATTCTGATGAAAACGCAGTTTTTGCGATTTTTGAAACAAACCGGAGCATGTAATTAGTCTCATGTATTTCTTCGTAAAACTAAAGCTTTCACAGGGGTTTGCTTTTCTCGAGATCAGATTAAAAGTGGGGCAAAAATATCTGCTTTGATGGTTATATTGAATCATATAAGCAGAAAATCACTGAGAATATCAGTTGTGGAAATTAAAAATTATTTCATAACCTAATTTATGATCATTTAAATCAACAAAAACATAATAGATCTAACACTTATTCAGAATTATCTGCAGCAGGGTATGCCCAAGAAATATTTTCAAATATTTGTTTCACTTGTATTATATCTCTTTTATTCAACGCATTGAAATGCATACTATCGTACCTGGAAGGGACTCGTCAATTGCTGACACGATACAAAAGTGAGGCAAATTAGATTGATGAATAACAGCACGGGTTGCATGATTAAGTTGGGTATTCCTTTATCTCGAATAAGCAATAACTGGATGCATAAGTTTTCACAATTACTGTGATCATTTTGATTTATATTTAAGCATTGAAATGCATACTATTGCATACCATCGTACCTAGAAGGGACTCGGCATTTGCCAAATTACTGTAAAATTGAGGCAAGTGCGACAAAAAGAGATGTAAGGGGAGCTCCTTTCTCCGTTTGTTTGTCTCATCTTCTGACAAAGGGCACTTCCGGAAACACTGATCCGAATCTCCGAAAGTTTCATCAGTTGTCATCTTTTGTCTCTTTTTAATAACGTGAATCGAAAAGAGATAAAAACACGACAGCTGATGATAAGGTAATTGGATCACCATTTCCTTGTGTCAAATGAATATTATTGAATTTCGGATTCTGTTTTGAACATTTTCTTATGTTTTGTTTGTGAATTTATTGACTGGAAGTTAATTGAGTTTATTTGTTTGAATTTTAGTGATTCCAACTTACTGCTATGAATATTTTATATGACTAGTTCGTATCTGGATAAGGTTAGTGTGTAAAATTGCAAACATAAAAACAATAATGGTGCATCATTGTGTGGCTTTTGGTTGCAAAAACTGGATGACCCAGGAAAACAGATTTACTTGCACAAGTAAGGGAGATGTATATTGCGTTCTCTGTGTCACTGAGTATATCCACATAATATGTAGGCCACTAGTCGATTGTCGTCAGCTCTCAAAAAACAAACATCGGTTAGCGAAACGCTTCGTTGTAATCATGTGAATCAAATGAAGAAATACCAATTATTCAACTCGATGGTGACTGTAAAGTTTCAGAATACCTTACCATTAAAACACAGATATAAATTCCTTTGCCCTTGCACGGGGGCACGGTAAATCAATACTGAGAAGCCTTTGATTAGTAAGTAAATATACGCGAAACGAAGATCAATTTCAACCACAAATCAAATAATCTCCAAGTTGATAGTATTATGTAATGTTGCCGTTTGATCGCTGAAATATTCACAAACAGGTTGAAATGATTTGACTCTATCTCGATAGTGGATACATACCGAATACTCACAAATAGAAAGATCCTCATCAATTTAGTGCAATCTCCCCTAAGGTACGCCCACCTGGTGTCTTATTCTCAGATCATTAAAAGATTATTTTTTCATCTATTTTTCTTGGATACGGAAATTAGAACGAATTTGCAGCTGGATCAGTACCAGAAACCGCTCTCATTGTTGTGTCTAGTCATTAACTAAAAGAAAACCGCAATTCGCCTAGAGCAATAGCTACACCAATGCCCCTTCACGGCAACTAGGCCACTTGGAGTGAACTAAAGCAAGTATACGCAGTAATGAGAGACATAGGAAAGATTGGCTTTGGGCTAGCTGAAGACTGGCTAGGGCGTCACGGGATTTATCAAGTTAAGCCAAGTTTATTCGCTTGGATAAATATTTCTTCTCAAACATTTTTGTATTTGGTGAATTTCCGAGCTACAAAATAAATTATGTCTCAAGATTCTCCCAGAGAAATTTCTCTTAACTTAGAAATTGGAACAAATGATCATTGTTTTTTTAAAGGAGCACAACATTTTTTTCTCGCATCGAATATGTGACAAGCGCCTGCCGTCAAAAATCGACACAATTAGTTCTAGAAGAGCTAGTTCGTGGTCCCGAAGATATCAGATCAAATTAAATAACAAATTTCATGTTCCCGGAATAGAATATTTATATTATCTAATGATCCACTATCAAGAACTTGAAGTTGTAGGCGTTGACCCAAAGTGAAAGTATAATTATAACATCGAAGAGAAGTAGCCGGACAAGCCGTGATGTTTAATTCATGCGTCGAATGTATCTCTTCACTTTTAGTAGATCTGTTCAAATAACAATGGGAACCTGTTATTTTTCCAGTAAATCGCAGCAGTTACTTTTCATCCTACTTTCAAAGTTTGTTCGTATTATTCGGTAAAATCAACATAAGCCCTTGGAGCTATATCGAGGGTGTAGTCTCTTCAAATATGAAGACTTATTGTGATACGCATCAATCTCCATTGATTCGTTTGATTTTTATTTTGCGTATGGTAAAATTGAGTGCCACCTACCATCCACCTACAAAGATACCAGAACACTTTTTTATCAAATAATTTTCATGTTTCTACATACTACTTTAAGAGGTCAAGACCATAGACATGATATCACAAGACAAGTGGTATAACCAAAAAAAAAATCCAACCCAAACATCCACACATAAATATTTACTCTTTTTGCAGCTATGTTGTCATGAGCCCTGAATGTTCTTAAGCTTTACGAAGAAATACCTGGAAAAAAAATCAATTCAAGAGCACAAATCTTTTTCCTGTTATCTAAATAGTTATTTTCCAAACAGGTTCGCAAAGTGATGCTTTCCCGCACGCAAAAGCAGTTAGACGAACGACGCGAAGCGGAGTTCGGATATGCTTTAAGGGCGGGAAAGACACTTTGCGAATTTGTTAGGAACAATATTTTTTCTACGAGCGTCCACAGATTAGACACGAAAAACTTTAGATAATATATTATTTGAACGCACTTTAAAACATAGAACTTGAGAATAATGATTATTTATGCTTAACAATATATTTATATTGTAAGAACAGTTTGTGGCGGCAGCTGGAAATTGGATAATATGGGTATAATCAAAATCATAATTGATTTATTTTATATTTGAAATGCAAGGGCATGTCCGATCACTGTTCATAAAATTTCCTCTTTTGTCGCCTTATTCCCTGCTATTGGCAACACTGTTTTGATTTGACAACACACTCTAGACAGCTGCGTCATTAAGATCAGTCAGTCTTCAGTCTTCGTTTAATCGTTTATACTTTTATAAATTTGTTTGTCCGTTTGTTTGTATACATGATCAGGTTTTTTTGATGCCAGTATTCAGCTCAAATCTTTCGAAGATTTCCGATAAACACAGTAGTTTGCACCAAAATCAAGCAAGAACAACTCACAAATGCCGATTGAAAGTCGTCATTATCAATGTTTGTTTACGTTACTGGCGAATGCGTTTTTAACGCAAAAAAAGAATTGTGTGTTTCATTTTGATTTTGACTGTGAAGGGAAAAGTTACAAGAACATTATTTTGTGCATTACAAAGTGCATTATCTACAGTTTGGTTGGTATGGAAACGAAGTTTAAAACAACAAATTGGTAGGTAGTTATTTGAGTTGACATTTGAGTGCGGGAAAAGGTTACTTTGCACACGCAAATGAGTGTGCGAAGTGGCTACTTTGCGCACGCTCGTAAAAAGACCATTTTTTAATGTGAACATTTTTGTATTGAGGTGTAAGTTTTGGGTTGAAAACTGACAACATCTGGCCGCAAACTTGAGGCAAGTTTCTCTGACGCTATTGTTCACAAAGCACGCATTTTGTGAAGTTAAGAAGTTAGTAGTGAGTTCATTCCTCAATTTCTAAGGAGAAAACCTAGCTCTGTGAATTATTTTCTATTCTGAATTGCGCTGTTTAGTGTTTTATCGATAGAACAATGTTTATAAAGTATGTGGTGTGTAGCGAGAAAGTTAAATCAGGCGGACATTTTGTCATTCCAACGGTAATCAAACAAAAACAATGCTGCCTCTTTTTATCATTGTATTCGGGTAGAAACATTTAATGATAAGGTTATAGGCGCTGTGTGTCTTGTTATTGTGAGTCTATTGTCGGGACACACACTAAGCCGCACCGTGCCAACCTTATCCCAGCGATTTTCCCACCTCTTGAGAATTCAACAATATGATTTTGAACTATGTCTGGGACACACCAATAATAAAATTATTGTTGTATTCGCACATGAAAAAAATCATCAAATTCTGTGTTCAGAGAGCAATCATTCTTATGAGGTCTGGGATAATTGGTACTCTATTAGCAATTCCTTATAATATAACTCTGAAGCCACATGAAGGTCTTCATGTTGTGTAACTAAACAAAACCATGCTTTTTGAATTGAAAAGAAACTTCTTTTGCGACGTCATGACAATGTTTAGACAATATGAAGTGAATTGGAAAAACGAGTTTTCAGATTTCGCTACAGAGAAAGAAAAAAATATATAACTTAGTAAGAATGACAAAGAAAGTAATATACCGAAAATACTTGGAACTCGATTTGTACTCAATCAAATGCCCAGATTGATGCGAAACTTTGCACACTTGTCAAGAAACGATGACAATACAATAATTTTTATTGAAAAAAAACTAAAAAGTAATCAATACTCTCAAATTGAATAAAATCGTGGTTTAGTCGAATGATCTGACGGCTTGTCAAACTGAATGAAAGACTGGTTGACGTTGACGCTCTGATGTGTGGTCTGTGCAACGTTGCCAAGGTAAATTTCATGTCAAGGCTGTGTGCTATGATTATTTGATAATATCGTGGAATCGTTCTTGTGTGAGTATACTCAAGCTATTAAAATACTATCAATAATATTATCACGCCTATACTGGGCCCACAAATTAAAAATAGATATGATATAAATATATATATATATATATATAAAATATAATGTAGTGGAAATGAGAATGAAACCGAATATTTGTAACAAAAATTGTTCACCGTTATTAAATATCTTTTGAATATCTTAAAGAAGAAAGTTTTCGTGATTTGAACCCACGACCTCCGTGACGCCAGGACAACGCTCTACCAACTGAGCCACCAATGCCTATGAGCAAAGCCAGCCCAATGCAAACCATTCTCACTTCTAGGATGTAAGTTTTAAGGTTATGGTGAGCAACCTTTACCGGTCACAATCCAGCGTGACGAAGGTCGTGGGTTAAAATCCCGCCCGGTGCCAACTTTTCCCATTTCCCTTTTTGTCCCCACGCCACGAAAACTCCCTTCTCTAGCTTTATTATGTTCTGTTGTGAAGTTCGATCTTTTCTCAACAAATTGACTCAAATTATTCCTGCCGCGGAGAGTAGTAGGTATACAACATGGTTTGTTCAATGATGATGTTAATTTCCATTGAACAATAATATTTGATCCACGCAGATGTGCAATTCAACATTTTTTTCAAAATAGACACAACATTTCATGGTAACTTTGGATAAAATGTTTACAACCACCTCCAAAGTTAAAAAAAAATAGAAGTAAGAAAAAATCGATGATCAGAATCAAACTGTATTGATTGAAAAAACAGGCAAATTTCTGGAGATATTCAAATTTAGTTATAAGGTTCCGCTGTTGGTGCTAGGAATGTTCCGACTTTATATGCTGATATATTTGATCTCTTGGACAACGCTGACAAAACTATACTAGTACGGATCTTTGTCTAATAACTATGTGGATATTTCAAGCCCATGGTCATCTCACCTTGATCAGTTTAGATTTTACCATGACCTCCATACCTTGAACTTGTCCATGGAGCTCATAACGTTGATATTTAGTTTCTTTGGTTAAAGATCTAAAGCTTCTCTGGTTTTGGGTAAGGATGTAACTCATAATCAACCTATCTTTTCAATTGATTTGAAATTTTTGATATGAATTGATGAAATTTCGTCATCAGACAACATGCGTAATTCCAAGTTCAAACCAATATCATTTGAAATTCATCAAGCAACCACGCTGACGTATTTTATTTTCATGTCAGCAGGATCAATTTACAGATTGGAGTGTGGAAAAATAACGGGATCAAATATTAAAGGAGGAAAATGAAATCTAAATATTTGATGGACTACGTGCACTGTACGTGAATGATTGAAATGGGACACTCTATTTTTCATACGCCTACATTGTGGTAGCAATACGACCACAACCTTATACAATATGGTAAACGAATTTTGATTAGATTTGGAATTTCATATGAGTTATTTCTGAGATTTTTATTGTAATTTGAGGCAGAAGGAAATTCGATAGGAAGCGTTATACATTTTTTGGCACCACGTTTTCAAAGAAATGATTATTCTGGAAGCCGTTAAGATACAAGAACATGAATGTTGTAGTTAAAGTTCCTTGTCAGATCAACGAGACAGCTCACTTCAGTAACACGTACCTTTTTATAACGTTCATTCTACATATCATTGGTTGATAATTGGTTATACTTCAAAAAATAAACCAATACATTATGGTTGAAAAACCAACGGTCATAGACAACGTTTTGATAACATTATTTCGAGATGATAAACCATAAAGATGTTGTTTTCCCCGTTGCGGTAACGTTAAAAAAACCCAGACATCTGACAACTTTCTGAAACGTTGTTTTAATGTACAACTTTCATTAATGAGAAACTTGGTGCTCCTTTCGTTGAATTATATGCTCAATAAACGTTTCATCGATTGGGTGAAGTGATTGACCACGAACGTTTTCAAAACGTTTATTTGAATGTTTCTAAAACGTGCACTTGAAACCACGTTCAAGACCATATAATATTCACAATCCGGCCAACCAGTCGTAAGACATCAGTGAGGGACGACATATAAGCAAGTTTCCGTTGCTCAAAAAATTTAGCTCCGGTTACCGCTAATTGACAACTTTGACATTTGGATGTCATTTATCGTATTTTGATACCGATACATGCCGGTTGTTAACGGACGATTGTCATAGCGGTTAACGTAGCGAAACGCATGCGCAGTAGAAAAAAATAAATCTCATTTGACATTTGATTGTCAATGTTTTGAGGTTCCATTTCACCAATAAGACAATTTACGCAATGAATCCAAATCAAGAAACAGCAACTTTTTAGTAAACAATCAGGCGAAACCAAATTACCGATGCAGATGAACAGATCTTACTCACTGAAATACTGGCAAATAATCTATATGGGGATGTTTCCAAATAGAGTTTGGTTGTTCCCAATTATTTTGAGGTCACTAGAAAGGAGGTGTCTGTGAGGGGAGTTGAGAACATATTACATATGTATTGAAAAAGTTTGAGGGATAGGAAAAGGTCAACGGATCAGATGATGTGAATGTCTGCTCTATATTGGATGGCGTTGTTGTTCAATACTTCTGATAACATGGTGTCTTCAAAATCAGAATAGGATTCGTCACTGTAGCCCAATAACACCATATTATATTATCATCAATCATTTTCAAAAAATAGCACATAAACATGAGCAAAACAAGAGTGCGATGTCATTTGTCAATAAGTTTGGTTAGGGTTGAGGTTAAACGTAACGTTAAGCGGATTTGTTTCTTGCTCTCACCAAAAACTGTATTTTTATCTGTCAAATAGCGGCTATCGCTATGGCTTTCGTAACCGCTACTGGTGAAATTTTTAGGAGCAACGAAAACTGTCTATTGATTGTTCAAGAGTGGAGTTTATTTTTTCTTAGATAGAGTCTAGGAATACTTATTCTACTATGGTTATGGTGCAATTCTGTTTAATTGTATCGGATAATGATATTATATTGATGTGAATTCAAGTTTGGAAGAGGATCCGTATGTTAATCAATCTCTGGTGAGAGAACACGTTTTGAAATGTTTCCAATTTGCTATCAAAATTCAATTTTCTACATAAAGATCAGAAGACTAGTGACTAACATCATTGGTGGTTCGGTTTGAATATTTATTCACCAGCCGCAATGACGACGAAAAACTATGACAATGAATAAAAAGTGATGATTGAGGAATAGTAGTTGATATCTAACGTTTTAAATCAGTGTAGCAAAAACGTAGAATTTTGGTCTCATTTATACCAGAATCAAACAAAATCAAAAAATTTTGGTTTTGTTTTCAAGACAATCAAACGTTAACAATTTGGTTACGCAGAACGTTAAAACCTACGACATTTTCAATTTGAATGAACGTATTATATCAACTCATTTTTATGTTGTCACTACTTTTCGAAACGTTCAATTTACGTTCGTGTGTTACGTGGGATACTTTGATTACCAATTTCTTTTAAGCGTGCGATTATAAATAATTATATAATTTATCTCTGGTTTCTAGCTTTTCGATGATGCAAATGCATCATTTCGATAAGTCTAATTTCACAAATTTATGTTCTGCCCCGCGAAAATGCAATCTTGAGAGCGGCTGCTTCTCATAAATAGATCATTTGAAATAAGTTTAGTTGAGAAAGATCACGAGAATTAGATATAAGATGGCATCATCCTCAACATCCCTCGATTCATGTCCAAAACCAAACTCCCATAATTTTTCATAATCCTAACAAATTGAGCTCCCCATTATGTCCACAACCTCTCCTACGAACTGTCCGTATTTCATTGGCTATAAATGCATTATAGGCCTACCAGAAAGAAAAGCTGGCTTCCGCAAGCTATAACTTCCACTTTATACCATCATCTTGACACCGGCATCGATAGTAAATCTTTTTATTTATGGTTCTGAAGCAGCACACACTACACCGATAAACTAATAATCGATGGATATACTTTCGAAGCACGCCGTATCGTCCTCAACTTTTCTTTCTCATGGACGCAATATCCCATTTGAATTAAACATGAACTTGGACGATCCAAGCCTGGCTGCGGGAATTCTTGACGACAGGGATACATTTGTGATAAGTTTTGGTTCACGAAAGAACTTTTGAAAGATTGATGGAATTGGCGAAATATTTTTCTCATTGGAGTTCAAGATGGTTTAATCTTAGTTTGATAGGTCAGGTATTATTTGTGATGGAGAAAAAATGACGGAAGTATTGATACTAACAGATATTCGGCTAAGTTAGAACTTTGATCAATATTGCCATTTTAAATCCATTGACTTTGAAGCAAATCCCAATTCTTTATCGGAATATTCTATCTCTACGACTGTCGAGGAATGTCACTATTGTGCAATCGATATCGATTAGGAAACGTACCACATTGTGCAACCGTAGAAAATTAAACCATTTCCTACTCGTTGCCAAGCAACTCATGGGAAATGGTTTAATCTCCTACGGTGTGCTACGTTTACACCCAATATCGATTTATCGATTACACGATGGTGATATTAATTGACAATCGTAGAAAAAGTATAGTGTAAAACTTGCATGGAATGACCATTTCCTACTCGTATGAATTGCTACAAACCTCCATACTTGTGGGAAATGACTATCATTCCATGCTTGCTGTACAATATACAATTGTATGTCTGATCAAAACATTTTTAACTTTTAGACACATCGTAGTTATGATTTGACAGTGTAGTTGTGGAGCAATATTAGCGCGAATGAGCCATTCACAAAGTGCTCAAATGTTCAAATGAATAATACATCGTCATCTGTATCCATTGGAGAATGTCATTCAATTCTATAAAATTTTTGCACTCAATGATGGTTGTCCTTTACCCAACGACAAATCTGATAGACAATGAGATGGCCATAACAAATCAGCTGACCCCGGGATCCTTTGTTTCTTGATGGTGCATGACGGTTTTCTCAACTCTGATTTCATTCAAACTAACAAGGACTTCTCGACTAAACAACGCCCCAAACCGCAAAACAGAGAAACGGGACACAGTTTGTCTAGAGTTACATTAGTTGAGGAATAATTGAGGAAACCAAGTTCGATCCATTTCGGTCCAATGTAAACACGTCACATACGTACAGTGGCTGACTTGGCTGAGATATTCTCGTTAACCAAAAATTCGATGTATTTCGTTGGGGATAATTGAATTATCATGATTATTTTCAAGCGTTAGGTGGATGTAATTTTCCGATACCTATCAAGAGCTGATAATCAGCATGGGAATTCATGTATGGTATGGATTTTTTTCCAAAACAGAATGAAAATTGATTCTTTCGATTCCTTTTATTTGTGGCACAAAAGGTGATACGTTCATCATAGTCAATGGTGGAGTGATTATCAACTGTCGGTTTGTCAAGATAAGACTTAAATCAAGAAAGCAGAAGAGATAAACATGATTTAAATGTCCAGACCTGAATTTTCACGTGTTACGATTTAAACAATAATAAACCTTGCTCACTATGTAAACTTAATGTTTATGCTTTTGAATATGGTGAAAAGGTTCAATTGAGCTTCCGCCATTTTGTTAAAAACGACAACGTCAAGTTGCATGAAGAATAACAAGGATGTTTGTGGGATGCAATGAGAATGCCGCAGACGGTTGTTCAGATGTTAGTCAAAAGAACTTAGACTGTCACGTGATTGTCTCATCCAAGTCCGTTATAGAATCAACAATATTGAAAGTAACGAACCAACTATACAGAAACTATTAAACTCTGAAATTATTGACAATTTATAGCTGTCAGAATGTGACGTCGAAAGATCCGTAGGGTAAGGTTCGTGTCATGATTTATGTTTATCAGTATGACCACGATACACCTGTAATGCAGGGCCAGACATTGTGCATGTTTTTTGACGTCAGTTCGTTCGTGAACAAAAACTCTGCTATCAAACTTGTGTCATTTTTCTTGGTTGGAGATGCGAATCAATTTGTTGATAATTATGGCGCTTTGTGCAGTAGTTGGCGGTAAATCGGACCCAGAATACAAAAAAGAGGGTTCTCTATCGGCGTGTGGAGACGGTGGGGAGGGCGATACTTCTGATTTGGCCATAGTCTTGAGAGTCAAGCAGACAGTGTTTTGGTATATTATTGGACAGTGTGGAAACTAAAATGATAATTCTGATGATCCATTTGATGGGATTTAAACTTGCAGGTATTTTATTTTATTTATATAAATCACATACTTTTCCAAATAACCAATTAATCATCTAATTAATCGATTTTGTTGCCCATGGCACTTTTAACTTATAGAACATCCCAAAATATGTTTAAAAGCGTTCATGTCCCCATAGCAGTCAATGCATTTCAAAATGCCACTCCAATCCAGATGACGAAGCTGCGCGTTGCCTGACGAATTTGAGACCCAGTGTCTTATCTCATCTGTTTTTTTGTATCATGCTTGCAATGGTATGATTTTCAATCGTCACAGTTTTGGTTACTTGCGTCAGGTTATCTGACTACCTTCAAAGTGGACATCCTTGTGATATTTTGCGTCGAACATTATCACGGACACGTTTTTTGCCACGAAAAGCAAGATCTGGCAACACTGACTATCAAGAAGCAGAAGTCCTTGGTGATCTTCTGTTTATCAGCCGCTGACGTTAAGGTTGGATGCGCAATATCATTCCGTCGTGAGTGTATCTTGGTATCTGCAGCGGGTTATTTAGCTTTTTTTTAAGGGGCCAGATCTGCTTAAAATAAGGGCAAGCAAGGCACTCCAACAAGAACAAATTGGAGCAGAGATACAAGTTATCCTAAGGAAGTTTTGACTCACCTGATTTCCTAGTGACAAGTAGCCCGCAGTACTCCAGTTGACCGACATTGGCAAGTCCAAAACAGATGCAGAACGAAAGTAGGCATTTTCCTGACCAAAGAGCCCCTCATTACACCAGCAAGCGATAACTGCAGGATCCAAAAAAAGGTAACATTCACTCTGGGAACTTCAAAGTTTCACACACTCTCACAGTATCTGGAATATAGGTGGATCTGTGAAACATGGAATCCAAGCAATAAAAGAGAAGATAAATGAAATATATCCAGAGAAATATATTATATATATTCGAATCATTGACAAAAGAAAGAAGAGGACTCGTAACTCAAACATAAATCTCATACATCGAAAGTGTTACCGTTCTCAGCTTGTTTGGGTTAGTTTGGGTCAGCTCTCAAAACCCCTATCTACAAATAGGCACGTCTTACCAGCTACATGGTGTCAAGAAAAGAACAAGCTTTTTAGAAAATTGTTGAAGGTGAAGTTGATGGAAACTCACACATGACGCTGAATTTTATATTTTAACAAATTCATTGATCTCAACACCCGCATGGTACTATATGACATTGGGACATCTGGTATGGGGGTACAATCACTTCAGTACTTGACAATATGATTGATTGACGAGAAATCTCTCAATCAATAATTTGATGGAAAAAAATATTTTCATTGATTTTCATATTATATCAACAGATCACCATAACTAAAATTCAAAACATTTGAAATCTAATGCATCTTCTGCAAGATTTTTGTACGGATTAATAGTTGGAGAATTGCATACCTGCTGGGTTTTGTTGATTCGATTCATTGTATTGCTGGGTGATGTTGCCGACATGATACTAAAACCACATATCACTCAAAATATATAGGAAACTTGAATGAAAGCCAATGTAAATAGAGTTTTAGGCAACCAGTTAATCAAGTCGGATTTGTTCAGAGGACTACCCGTTGGATGGTGCTAGAGACGGAGGTTTTCCATAACAACGGTTGCCATAAATAACCAATTCCTAACCCTAGACGTCATTATCATTTCACGTGTTGTTTGAATTTTCTGCCGAAAGTTTCTCATTTTCAGTACCTAGATCATCTTGAAATTTGTATTTGAACCTTGGATTGGGCTATGATGTAAGCTTATCGTGAGTTCTTTGAGAAATGTATCATCCTCTAGATGTGTGGATATTTGCAACAAAACACATCCTTTCCAATAAAAGTTCTTCCACTGTTTTAGAAAAACTGGTTCAGCATGTTAAATATCCGATTTTGAACAACAAAACTGAAGCACAATAGACAATTTGCATACATTTTCAAATGACTTGAAATTTTATATACGTTTTCTAGACATTATTTGAAAGTCATCAGCGAAGAAATTTTTCCGAAATACCCAAAAGTATACAAAATAATTGAATAAGAAGACGCGAATTTCACTGCATGATCGCAAAAGGGGTGGGGCCATATTACTCTTCCGAGAGAGAGAGAGTCATCACAGTCAATACGTCAGACGGAGATAGATAGTGTATTCTGTGACGTAGTGGATGTTGATTGGCGCTCTTTAATCGGTGATTACTACATTATTAGAAGTCGTTGGTAGATTTTTCAAACATCAATGGGATCGGTACTTACTAATCCTTATATTTTCCATATTTTCAAAAAATGTGCAAATTGTCCATTGGTTATACAAGTCCTATACATTTTGTGGTTTGCAATTTATAGACTCAACATTCGAAATTTGATTTATATATTGATTCACATGGCTTATCAAAAGTTATATACTGAAAAATATGCATTGGTTGTATTTATCCAGGACATAGTTTTTAGATATTATGAAATGAACGTTTTTAAAAAATAGTTAAGTATGCATTTTTTCAGAATAACTTTTGATATAACATTGTGATAAATATTTGAATTATAATTTCGAACGTGGTATAAATCCTATTTTATCCAATAGATGGCTCCACCGTATGCAATGAGAACAGATTTCTTTACGTTTTTGGAAAAAAAAAGTCAAAAGTACGAGGACTACCCGTTGTAGGGCACTGGCGAATTTCATTTCAAACTATCATATGGGAGTTTTCCATTAATTTTGAGTGATATGTGACTAAAACACACAAGATGAGCTTACTAGCCAGACAAAATTAGGACTGACTCGCGCATGGTGACTCGGGTGACACAATATGAGGTCACCGGAAGTTGCCGAAGGATGCGCATGAGCCTTTATGCCGATATGCATGAAACTCATGAGAAAACAAGGAAACAGTCAGTCATTGGAATTGAGAACACGTACTACAGCGATGCTTAACTGTCCAGGTCTATCGTAGCATATCAACGTTATATTGGATGTGTCATAATAATATGTATCCAGAATAACGACTAAATATTGATTGAGATCTTTTTATGAATAAATACTGGATCTTTTCGTATGTTCTCTATTCTGAACTCGGCTTCAGTTTCCCATTGTGATTTTGCCAAACTCAGGCCGTCTATACGTAATGGTCGGCTCAAAGTTTTGAGTCTCGCGGAAAGTTTTAAATATAGAAATGAGGATATCAATATCGAAGAAAGCAGCTGTAGCAAGTAGGGTCGTGGTGCATTCGAACTGTATTTGAATAAATTGAAAATGCTGTTCCGTCTGACAGCAGGATTGTAGTGTATTCTTCAGGCATTATATCAGCCAGCATCACCTGGATTTCAAGTGGATGAAAGACAAGGCTTTATCATTAGATCATGTATTCAGTTCTTTTGTCAAGCAAATAATATCAATAAAATCAATATGGTTTTCATAAATTTTCTTGACTTTTATGATCTAACAAAATTCTTTGTTCCGTTTTTGTTTTTTCCTAATCTAGACTCGTGCTTTTTGAAAGCGAACGTGAAAATTTGCCTTTGTAACGGAAGCACCATAATGGCGGGTTTGTTAAGCCAGAAAACGTCCTGATTAAACCAAAGATGAGGTTTAATTATGGCCTGTCTAGAAAATGCATGTCAAAAATATTTTATTTTCTAATTACATGGCTTTTTGTCCCTGTCTGTGAGTACGCCATTAATTAAAATTGCAATACAAGCTTTAGCTTGACGTTGTGGTTGTTGAATGCACATAAAGTATAGCAACCTTCATGAATATATCTTCGGCTGACTGACTCATTATTCATCACTCACCTTCCACTTTCGGTCAATCACAGTTCTTGTACTGACAACTTGGAAAATAAATTAGTATTTGAATAACACTGTCTACAAAAGATGGTCATTTTTATGTACTTTGTATCTATGAAAAACTATTTGCTTGGGTAATCGAAATAAAAAAAAAATGAAAAAAGACTTTTCCACATGAACACCTACCGACATCAAGCAAGAAGCAGATCTGTTGAGGGTAGCTTACATGAATTAGGTCCAGCTCCTGCTATGGCCAACATTGTGTTACTCAAGATGAAGATGACAAGAAAGTATCTAGCGTTCACCTAAAGAAATATAGGGGGTCAAGCGAGTGAAAGCGAGCACCTGGACCACAAGAATTGTGGTCATGTCAAAGAAAGCCCTGAGAAGAACGAGACCAAACCTAGAAAGTGCTTTCTATACAAGCCACTTAAGGCTAGGAAACGTTTTGGTGCATCTCGAATAAAAATTCTCATATTGCATTTGTGACCCTAATTGGAAACACGGCCAAGTACGTCATTTGTATTTACACAAGAATCATGAGGCCTACTGGACTATCGAGATAACTTGGTCATACTAAACAAATACCACTCAACCGAAATTAGCCCAAGTTGACAGTCACAGATGCAACCTCTTGTTGCCTTAGGTTTCGACAAAACAACAACTATTGTATATTTTTCGAAGAGAAGAGAGAATGCATGATATTATGAAGAGTGACTGAACCACAGACGGTAAGATATCTTCGAAGAAATCAATTGGCTGTACATATGCATCCAAATATCCAATATTGTCAACATTGTAGCCACATACAAGCTCATAACACCAATATTTTAATTTCGGTATACAGGGTGTCCAAGAAGTCATGGATCAAACGGCTTTGGGTGATAGAGGACGCTATTTTCAATAAGAAATACCACATATATTGTTATCCAATTGGTGATCGTTTCCGAGATACAAGAGGAGGGCCAATACAACGGCCAACTTATTCGTCCGACGTGAGCCGTTTTGATTTTCTATAAGATTATTTTGAAGAAGAAGGGTATTCGACAGTCCCCTGATGAGCTGAAACTCCTTAAAAAAATAATGACTGTTGGGAAGCAGATCAGGCGCAATAGACAAGCCCTACGACGAATTAAACGATTTTTTTTTCGCAGGTGTAGATTGTGCATTAGAGCAGATTAGGACTTCTCCTTGAATATCGAAATCAATTGAATTCCATTTTTCACCCCGAGGTTCACTTTCGCGTTACCAAGTAGATCAAAAATAATGTTAAAAAGCAAAAGAAGATTCATTTCCTGCGATATGGTAGTAGATACGAAAAAAAATTTCAAATGATTTTTTTCATAAAATAAAATGTGTCTAAAAATAGTATTTTTTTGAGTCGTTCACCGAGTGTTACATTATTTTTCCCAGTAACCTCTATCTCCGCAACTGGTCGCCTGAAGAGCTTGATATTGATGAATATTTGAGCTTTTCATGTTATCATTACGTTTACCAAGTGTGGTTGAAATATGATTTTTGGTTTGGCCAAAAAATAAAAATCGTTTTTTCATGAAAATTTCAACACCCTGTATCTCGAAAACGATCAACAATTGGATAACAATATATGTGTTTTTTCTTATTGTAAATAGCGTCCTCTATCACCCAAAGCCGTTTGATCCATGACTTCTTGGACACCCTGTATATTATAATTCCTGAAATTATTCCAGATAATCTATTTCATTGTTCCAGTCTGGCTTTCTTGAGCCTTTAGTTGATGACTGGAATCAGAATTGATGCACACAATCAAATGCGAAAGTTTTTGCCGTCAGAAAACTGTATGAAAATATTCTAGACACAACATGTGAATGGTATAGCATTTGATGATGCCTGGAATGTATGATAAGTCAATGAATATTCTATTGAAGTGGGATGAAACTTCGAATATGTAATATTCCTGGCGCATGATAAAGGTTTTTAGGTCTGGTTTTTAGTTATTTATACAGGGTACTACAAATTCAGGTCTAAGTATGGGGTTCTCGTTAACCGTAATAGATACAAGATCGGTAAAATGGGGGCAAAGTTGCGTATTTTGATACCCAACAAAATGCCGTTTTGAAAGCCAAGAAATTCCGACTATGTCCAAAATTATACCGAAATTTTCCAAAGTGGTTTTCATTTTTTTTTGACATCATTTGAAGATCTATTCCAAAATAAATAGAACTTTCTTATTGCCGCTTTTTGCCGTTTAGAAGACAGCGATATCAAATTAAAAAACCGACGTCTTGTCTATGAGAAGACATCATCAACTTTGTTTTTTCAAATACGGTCCTGGATGTTTTATTACGAATTTCAAGAGCCTCTTATGTTCCGAAACCAACGATGCATCGCACTTATTTGAAAACTTTATATCCATGGATTTTCCCATAAGAACCCATGTGTTAGAGAAATTTTTTTTTTTTTCATAGGATTAAAAACAAATACCTTTTTTTACAGAGTGCGAAACATCGTTGGTTAAGGAACATAAGAGTGAATTCAAGATAGACAATCCGGGACCGTTTTGAAAAAAACAGTTGATGATGACCGCTCATGAACGAAACGTTGGTTCTTTTATTCAACAACGTCATCTCTGAAAGGGCAAAAACTGGCAATGGAAAAGATTCTGTTACGAATTTCACTAAAGACAACACTTGTCAAGTTTTAATTCATATATTCAAAGTCACTACAGCACAATAACAAATATTCATGTTCACAATCACAGCCTATTCATGTTTTACGATTTATATTTCGCGGCCAATCAATAACTGGACTCAACTGGACTGAACACAACTGAACTGAACTGGCGGCTGCGCCGACGAAGTCTTATATATCCCAGGCCCCTTCGTCGAAAATGCAAGAGTACCCCAGATCTCTCTAGAACTATAAATAAGCTTCCACCACGTTCGCGCACCAACACAGTGGCGTTGCAGGGCAAATATCGGCGACAAAATGATGTTTTGTCACATTGCCCTCTTCTTTGAACATTTCATCCAAAAATGTGAGTCCCATCGAACCCAGTAGGATTTCACTGTAGATGAAAATCCAGCGACTTATTGCCAAGTTGGTCATTGGCCTGCTTCCATCCAATGATGAGCTTTAGATCTGGATCTTTCTCCTGGTGCCAGGATCATCCACCACAGTTGTCCTGCGAATGGTCGCTTCCTTTTCCTCGCCGGCTTCATGACAGAGCTCTGGTCTCCTGGACCAGGCATCAAAGGTCTTGAGGCTTGATTTTGCTCAATGATCCTTGTTTTACGACGCTAACGCAGGTGACCATATCTCCTTCTTTCAGCGGCTACGAATATGCCCAGATTCTCCACAGTTCCAAACCCGCAGCACTTTTCGCTTGTATGTCTTCATTTCTTTGACGATTTTCCTTACATTTTCGTCGAACCTGTCCTTCTCCGGAACATTCTGTTCCCCCATACTTTGCATGCGAATCCACCAGATTGTCGGGACGAAGAAGAATCAATGAATCCTTATCTCGTGGTCCCGCAGTCCATCCAAAAAGGACTGAACTGCAAGCCTTTCCATAACGTTCTTTGGCGTGGTTGGATAAGCCTGTCATGCTAGGCGAGCTACATCAGCTCAAACTCCTGCAGGCTATCGTTGGTCTTCTGAGTGCGTTTTTGCAACTAGGAGTAGTAGACGTGCTTCAAGTGATTTTGTCCAATGCGGTACTCCAAATGCTTGACAAGAACATCGGAGTCTTCCTGTTCTTGGGTGTTTAGCGTCTGCAGGATTTCCGTTGCCGCCCCACGGGTGTCAATGCCAAGGCTTTTTTGGTTCCACCCCATTCATTTGCTCTTACTGCTTCCTCGAACTGGCGATGGTGACTGTTCCAGGACAGCTTGCCATCAAACTGAGGGGCTTTTATGTGAACCCGGATGATATCAATCTCCATTCTAGCTCTAGCACCCTTGCTCTCGATTGTGACGTCTGGTTGTTTCATGATCGTGTTGACTTGCCTCCTCACCTCGTAGATTTCGTCTTCCAGGGCCTTTGCAGTCTCCCCATTGTTGTTTTCTGCAGATTTTTGATTTCCTCTGCTACATGAGTCGGTTGTAGTTGTCCGCCAGTTGTTCCTTGATTTCCTCCATTGCTCTTCAAGATTCTACAAACTTCTCTTTCAACTTTCTGGAGTTCTCTTTCATGGCTCTGGAAGATTTCTCAAGCTTCTCATCCAATTTATCTTCTAATTCTCTAGAGTTCTCTTCTATAGTTCTAGAATATTTATCGAATTTCTGTTCCAGTTGATCTTTCAAGCTCTTGGATGATTTCTCAATTACTGCATTGGGATTGAGGATCTCAAATTGGAACGCATCTGGATCGGTGCCTTCATCCATTGAGGCCTCACATAGCCTTTGTTGTAGATCAGCCTTCTTCCCGCTTGCATCCAGGTCACGCTCCTCCAACCTCGCCCTCTTTAACTCGGCAACAATCAATCCGGTTGAAAACAATAGTTTCGCAGCCATTACAGCGACTATTTATGTCCGTTTTCATAGCACACAATAAATTCCAGTTTCGACACCAATGTTACGAATTTCGCTTAAGAAAAGACTTGTCCAGTTTCAATTTATTTATTCAAAGTCACGACAGCACAGACAAAAATATTTATGTTCGCAATCGCAGCCTATTTATGTTTCACGATTTATATTTCGCGCCCAATCAATAACCGATATCAACTGAATAAAACTGTTTTGTATATCCAAGGCCCCTTTGCCAAAAATGCAAGAATACCCCTGATCTTTCGAGAACTATTTATAAGCTTCCAACGCGTTCGCGCACCAACACAGTGGCGTTGCAGGGCAAATATCAGCGACAAAATGATGTCACAATTCATCTATATATTTAAAACACTAAGCTCCCATCTGAGACATTCCGTGAGCCAGTTGTAGTGCACCAATCAACATGATTTTGTTTTTTAAATGATCGTCTGGTTACCACGATGAGTAAAAACTATTTTTTTTTGTTTCATTTTTGCGATTTGTCTATAAAAAACAAAAAACTACATTGACTATGATAATACAAGACAGTGACGACAATACTAGATGCAATATGGCGGCTGTATCCAGAATTTTTAATATTTCCTGCCCCGGTGGCTCAGTGGCTGGATGTTAGCTTAGCATGCAGAAGGACCTGGGTTCAAATCCCAGCTCAGACATTCTACTTTTTATAAAGTTACTGTACAGGGTGTTCACAGATAAATGGACCCCCCCGTTAACTTTTTAATTTGATTTTTGGGAAAAAATGTTGCAAATGAAAGTTTATTGGTTCTGAATGAATTTTGTGAAAACAAGGTTTTCACATATACAGGGTGTTCCAAAACTTCTGGGCGTAATCCAACTTTCTTATTTCAAATCGCAACCCTATTTTTCTAATTGATTTTTGCATTCTCTGGAAAATTCTAAATATTTTCCATATAGCATACCCCATACACAAATTCAACCAATAACAAGATATTAACGGCAGAAACTTGCTATTTTTTCGAACATAATATTCTGAAATGTTTGGAATTATTTCGAAACCTTGGAAACGTAGTAGTTGTTAATGGATGTCAACTTGTCAAGAAAGATTTGAACATATATATTGCGAAGAGGAAAAAGTTGAAATATTCTCTTTATACCTCGCTTTATACATGCAGGGTGACCCAGTTTTATCCTACAATATTTTAAATTGAGATTCTACTTCGGATTCTACTAAGCAATTGAAATGAACAATTTGTATTCTATGAAAACCTTTAAAATATTTAGTTTCTTTCTAGAAGCTTTTTTTGAAAATGAATATAACTCCTATTGTTTAAGTGGATTTTGTCATGGTTCGAGGGATAGCCATCGTCTTTTAGAATAGATGTCCATAGAATAAAGATTGTCCATTTTAATTCCTAGATTCTGAATTTTAAATATTGTTGGATAAAATTGGGTTACCCTGTAAGTTGTACAGATCTTTTTTGATAAGTTGACATCTATTAACAACCACCTCATTCTCAAGGTTTCCAAATAGGTCCATATATTTCAAAACATGCTTGAAAAAATAGCAAATTTCTGATGGTGATAATATCTTCTTATTGGTTTAGTTTGAGTATAGGGTATGCTATATGAAAAATGTTTAGAGTTTTCCAGAGAATGCAAAAATCAAATAAAAAAATAGGGTTGCGATTTGAAATAAGAAAGTTGGATTACGCCCAGAAGTTCTGAAACTTGTTTTCACAAAATTCATTTTGAATCATTAAGCTTTTATTTGAAACATTTTTTTCTCAAACATCAAATTAAAAAGTTAATTGGGGGTCCATTTATCTGTAAACACCCTGGCTTTCTCGATGTAAATAAAATAAGATGTGCTTGAAATAGTAAAATTATGTTGAAAAGTATTCCCAAAATTGGTATGTGCAATCGGATTTAAGCTCATTTTTGGGGCAGTCCGTGAGTTTATGTTGAGCAAGAAAAAAATCCATACTGTATCAACTAAATTGAGCCTTTCTGAGATCATTTCTGACAATCTTCGTTTGATCCAATTAAACAGAAATGAGTAATACCGTCCACAAAAACTCATGTAATATACAATAAATTACCACCGTCTTCGAAAAAAATCAATTCTCATCTCTTTTGAGGCGTAATGTTTACTTAGTTTGGTTGCCGGCCTGATGAATACCTACCTACCTACCTACTGTCTGTTTTCATCACGTCAGCCCGCGGGCTGACTTGATGAATACTTATTTTGCCAGCAGTGCTTGTTCGAGCGGCCAAATCCCCTTAATGTTCTTTTGGTTCAATAATCGAATTGTATGTCCACGAATAAGCGTTGAGAGAGGGTGAATGGACTGGAAATTTAAAGATTGAGATACGGCAAGAAGTCATTCTTGATAAATGTTTGTTGCTTGCTCTAAAAGTAACTTCTGTCGAAAAAAAAATCTTCAAATACAGGGTGTCACAGATTCGAGTGAATGCATGGAGATCTCAGTTATTATGAGAGATACAGTGTCGGTTGAATGGTGGCAAAGTTGCGCATTTTTATGCTCAAGAAAATGTCATTTTGAAATTTGGAAAATTCCGACTACTTCCGAAGATATTCGAGAAAAACCGAAATTTCGCAAAAACGTTTTCATCATTCCCTGCGTTTGTTTAAGAAGATATTTGAGATGAGTTACACTTTATCATTGCCACTTTTTCTCCTACACAAGATGGTGGTATCAAATTGAAAATCTGACGTTTCGTCCTCGAGCTGTGGTCGGAATTTTTCAAATTTAAAAATGGCATTTTCTTGGTCATAGAAATGCGCAACTCAGAAACCATTCACCCGACCCTGTATGTCTTATAATAACTGAAATTCTCATTCATGCACCCGAATCTGTGGCACCCTCTAAACAGGAACCTGTATGTCTGGAAAAAAAATATCTGAACATTCGATGGATGATCGATTTAGAGACTGAAACGCGCAAACAAAATGAAGTATCTTCATTACAACCTCGAACATCAATTTTCATCAAAATATCGACATAAGGTCAAATACTATAAACAAAAAAAAACAAAGTCAAAATAAATTCTTGACAACCTGTAGCTCTGTGATGGAGTATTTCCGGACACGTGTTTATTGAAAGCTTTTTTGTCAAGGGGGCCTGATGGCCAGGCGTATCAAAGCATTTGATGGAGGTGGCGGTGAACTTATTCTGGAAGTTTTCGCAATAAAAATCAAACTTTCTGTTAAGGTTAACTGCAAGTTCACAATTGAAGCAAATATTTTTAGGAGGTACTAAAAGACTGAAATATGGTCCCACTATCGATTTGTGGTAAATGGATTTCGAAATCTATAAATTCAAGGATCTCGGATTAGATCAATTACTCTACCCTTCAATCGTATAAAGTATTGGGTTCGAAAATAAAATATGCTTCAGCTTTGTATGACAACAAACACTTTCAGGTCTTGGCTGAAGTCTTGTGAGAGACGTCTAGCTATGTACCTACCATGGCATCATGACAAAAAATGTCTTGCTGATTGATGACAATGTCGAAATTCACTGAGAGATTTAGATTCCCACTTAATTGGCTTGAAATCGATAGTTTGTTATAAAACATAGCTTCAAACCAGTATGATTTGTCAAGACGATAAAGTTTGATCAATGCACAAAATGAAAGATATTTTATTTCAGTTTCCTAGATTAGGCTCTCAGAAATTGCGAATATATCGGTGTTTTTGACCAAATTGAATAAAGTCTTCTTTTATACTATCTTCTCTATTCACCGCCGTGAATGAGCCATACACTTTATTTATCACGCCCAAAAACACTCCATTTTCTCTCAAGCCCTATCAAATTAATCTTAGCATTAATCACATAGGCAAAAAATCCATTCTATTATCCGTAGTGTAGTCCCATTCCGCCCTTGAACATGATTCCATATATCTGTCTTTCTCCTCACCGTTGGTCATGGTCATTTATTTTGGATTAGGATCCACTAGCCCGAAGCTCAGTTCATGCCAGGCCTAGCTTTTAATTCCAGCTTCAAACTTTCTTTTGTGTTTTTATTCTGTCATCGAGAATGGTAGTAAGTTTGTGTGTCCGAGCCCTGATGTTACATACCTAGCTTTTTTTCGGACACGTGTGCAATATAGATAATTGGCACGCTTTTCATAATCCATCCATATGAAGTGGATCTCGTGGGTCAGGTGAACTGGAATGAGAAACGACGAATGAGGGCTTTTGTGAATAACACGCAATGATGCATTGTTCTCACTGTGATATGATTACAACAGTGTTAACTTCACGAGTCAGATCAAACTATTTGATTTGATTTGATTTGATTTGAGCCATGGAGGTTAGTTTTATTTCCGGGAGGGGATAATATTAGAAAGTCCTCAACAAAAATTTTTTCAAAATACCCAAAAATAAATTTAAAAAAAAAACGCAAATTTTACTGTAAGATCGGAAACGGGGTGGAGCCAAATTACCTCTCCGAGAGAGAGAGAGAGAGTTATCTTAGTCGATACGCCAGACGGAGATAGATGATGTACTCTGTGACGTAGTGGATGTTGACTGGCGCTCTATAATCGGTGCTTACTACATTAATTGAGGTCGTGGGTTGATTGTGGAAACATCGATGACATCAGTACTCGCTTATCCTAATATTTTTCATATTTCCAAAAAATGTGCAAATTGTATTGTGTTGATCTCCTGATGGTGTGTTGTGCCTTCTTATTTTTGTTTACCAACTTGGTGAGTGATATTTATGCCAACGTAGAGCTGTTGTGGTATTGTTACAAATAAAATTTGCAACTAGCGCAAAAACCAGGAAGCTAGAGCGTCTTGATAACTAACAGCTGATAACAAAAATGGCAAGATTGTTAATGGAAATTGAAAAAAAAACAAAGCGAAATGATACGATGTTGTCCACAGAAAAATTCACAACGAGTGATTCTTAACACGTTCGCTGCCAGCTGTGAGTTAGTGCCGGGTCCCAGGAACCAAACACATTTAAATAATGATGCTGAGAAAGAACCTACCTTGGCAAATACGAACCAAACCGAAAGATAAGAAACACACCACTCGACAATGCCACAATACCAAACAAACAAACGTCGTCAACGCCGGCGAGTTACTAAACGATTTAAATTGTCAGGGCAACTGACTCCGTGTGGAGTCGATGGCACACAAGACGATAGCTGACTGGCTCCGAACGGAGCTAGTGGCAGCGAACGTGGTAATTAACAATTGATTAAAATGTGGAAAAGCAAACTACGAAATTCCGATGATTACAATAATGCCGATGATTAATAATTTAAATTAATGATTTGAAGAGTAGTATTATCAACAACAATCCTGCTGTTAGCTTCAATAACAGCTTATATTTTATCAACGAATGTATACAAAATCACTTCCAACTTTGATAAGTTATCTCAAGGGTGAGGGCGAAAATATGACACCACAACGTAACTGTTGATAAGCAAGTTCAGCACCAAGAAAAATTGGAATGGACTCCCCGATATCCGGATACTTCCAGGGTCAGCTCAAATACCAGGATACAAATTCTTGAATGTCTGTGAAGGGAGCACTCCCAAAAAAGTCCCCGGGAGTAAATGCGAACTTTTATTCCCTGGTACAAAAATGTGGCGTATTCTTGAGAGCCTTGAAATGTAGGCAGTGTTGCCGCGTATTTTCTATATAACCAAAAACTTTTTAGACTAGACTATACAAGTAGTACGAAACTACCCTTTTTAAATGCAGAAACTTTTACGGGACCACTAATCGCACCAAATCCCATTGTTTTCTAATATTTTTTCTTTTTCGAACTCTTCGCAGGTAAATTGACACGTATTTTTTCAAAACAATGTATACAGGGTGCCACAGATTCGAGTGCATGCATGGGGATCTCAGTTATTTTAATAGATACAGGGTCGATTAAATGGATGCAAAGTTGCGCATTTTCATGTTCAACAAAATTTCTTTTTGACAATTGAAACATTCCCACTACTTCCGAAGATATTAAAAAAAAAACGAAATTTCGCAAAAACGTTATTATTATTTCCAGGGTTTATTTGAAAAGATATTTTAAAATGAATTGCACTTTCTCTTTGCCACTTTTTCTACTCTACAAAATGGTGGTATCGAATTATAAATCTGACGTTTAGTCTTTGAGCGGCCATCATCAAGTTAATTTTTTTAAATACGGACCTGGATTTTTATTTTATTTTTAGTTATCTTTTGACGTCCTTAATTCATTGAGGTATCACAACCGAGTATCGCAAACATCGAAAAAATACTCATCTAAATAATAATACCAGAGACAATCAGTTAGGCCACCCTTGTCTACCTAACACATACTTTGGTTCAGAAATCCTTCTTTATTCGACACGTTATTCTTATGAGAAAACCTCTCGGAAAACCTGCACAACTAAAGTGAACTTATTGACTGAAACAAAATCGAAATAACACTCAATATAACGATACATTCAATGAGATTGAATTAAATCCCCAAATGAAATGGAAAATGAAAAAAATACATTTAAAAATTTGAATCAATTTCTGCAAGTGTTCAAAAATATTGCTATTTTAACAAAATATTGAAAATAACAATAACAAAAAAATAGTTGAATAATAATAATTGAAAATATTGTGGTTGGTAAGGCAACTCATCATTCTACGCCCTCATCTAATCACCTCAATGCCTCAAGGACGTCAAAGGATAACTAAAAATAAAATAAAAAATCCAGGTCCATATTTAAAAAAAATATAGTTGATGATGGCAGCTCGAAGACAAAACGTCAGATTTTCAATTTTATACCACCATCTTGTAGAGGATAAAGTGGCGATGACATAGTGTAACTTATTTTAAAATGTCTTTTCAAACAAACGCAGGAAACGTTTTTGCTATATTTCGGTTTTTTTCGAATATCTTCGAAGGTAGTCGGAATTTTTCAAATCTCAAAATGGCATTTTCTTGAGCATAAGAATGCGCAAATCTGCATCCATTCAACCGACCCTGTATCTCTTATAATAACTGAGATCCCCATGCATGCACTTGAATCTGTGGCACCCTGTAGAGAGAACCATTTTTGTCTTAAAAATTTCACATAAAATGAAGAAAAAGTAAAGAACCATTTTGAAATTGATTATTCTAAAACTTGTAATCGATTTCCATATGGAAATATTAGAACTTCAGACAAAAAACCCATCGTACTTATGATATAATTCATTTTTGTTATATTACAAAACTATACAGGGTGCCACAGATTCGAGTGCATGCATGGGGATCTCAGTTATTAAAAGAGATACAGGGTCAGTTAAATGGTTGCAAAGTTGCACATTTTTATGCTCAACAAAATGCCGTTTTGAAATTTAAAAAATTTCGACTACTTCCGAAGATATTCGAAAAAAATCGAAATTTCGCAAAAAAGTTATTACTATTTCCTGAGTTTATTTGGGAAGATATTGTAAAATGAATTACACTTTCTCATTGCCTATTTTTCTCCTCTACAAGATGGAGGTATCAAATTGAAAATCTGACGTTTCGTCTTTGAGCGGCCATCATCAAGTTCATTTTTTTAAATACGGACCTGGATTTTTTATTTTATTTTTAATTATCTTTTGACGTCCTAAATGTATTGAGGTATCGCAATCGTCGAAAAAAATTCTCATTTAAAAAATAATACCAGAGAAAATTAGTTTGGCAACCCTTTTCTCCCTAGCTCAAAGTTTGGTTCAATAATCCATCTTTATTCGACACATTATTCTTAAGAGAGAACATGCACAACGAAACAAGTCTAATTGACCAAATCAAAATCGAAATAACATCCAATAACGATATACATTTGATTAAATTTAATCTAATCCACAAATGACATGGAAAATAAAAAAAAAACATATAAAAATCTGGATTGATTTCTGCAAGTGTTCAAGAATATTGCCATTTTAACAAAATTTTGCAAATAAAAATAATAGGTGAAAAATAATTGAAAATATTGAAGTTGCTAAGGCAACACATTGCTCTACACCCTCATCTAACTACCTCAATGCCTCAAGGACGTCAAAAGATAACTAAAAATAAAATAAAAAATCCTGGTCCGTATTTAAAAAAATGAACTTGATGATGGCCGCTCAAAGACGAAACGTCAGATTTTCAATTTGATACCGCCGTCTTGTAGAGGAGAAAAAGTGGCAATGAGAAAGTGTGATTCATTTTACAATATCTTCTCAAATAAACTCAAGAAATAATAATAACGTTTTTTCGAAATTTCGGTTTTTTTCCGGATATCTCCGGAAGTAGTCGGAATTTTTCAAATTTCGAAACGGCATTTTGTTGAGCATAAAAATGCGCAACTTTGCGCAACTTTGCAGCCATATAATCGTATCTCTCATAATAACTGAGATTCCCATGCATGCACTCGAATCTGTGGCACCCTGTATACCATGGTACTTATATTGTTAAGACCAACGCTCGTGTTGGTTCAGTTGGGAATTTTCTCGCATAGATTTTTGCTGTCACGGAAAAGTCTGACAAATTTATAGTCAGAAACTTCAGAGAGGGTGGAAGGATTTCTTTGAGTCAAAACATCCCTTCTTATTACCATCCACTCTGCAGTGTTACAGTTCTAAAGCTTCTTGAATGATGTCATTGAAGATTATGATTTGATTGAGATCATCTACATCCATTATACAGGCGCTTAATTTTAAGACAAAAATGTGGCATAACTTTTTTTCGAATTTCGCTTTGTTTCCAAAATACAGGGTGTTTATTTTCTTTTTATTAGTTTTTTATTTTTAATTAATTTATCTTTCACTCGATTTTGTTGAAGTTTGGTAACGGTATTTATAGTGATAACGGGCTCATTTTTCCATGAACAAATAAAAATTATCGAATACAGTGGCGTTCCGAGCGGCACTTCAACCAATATTATTGGGAAAAAAATGTACGCCACTGACTTTTTCTGTCATTTTCATTTTTTTCTCAGGTTACTCAACTAAAAACGCAACTTTTTGATCTCTTAAATTTGTATCGTATCTTGCGTAATTTTTGAGATAAACCACTTTATTGCATGTCTCTGGACTACACAAAAATAACAATATGATGCAAAGTAGGCTTTTTGCTTCGATCCATGACAACCACATTATTTGTTTTCTTCATGACATTTGCCTACTGTATGAAAGTTTACAATAATGTATTTAAGTAACTATTGTTTTTCAATTTAATCGTAATAAATTACGTTCTCTTCATAATGGCTGAGTTTACCAATCAAGAAATGGCTCAAATGCATTTTATGTACGGTTTAGCGGATGGAAATGCCTGAGAGGCGAAACGTTTGTATGCAGAACGTTTTCCTAATAGACAAGTACCATGTTCGGCAACATCGGTCACATCTCCGGTTAGATGAAACAGGTAGTTTTGCAAAAAGCCAAATAGGCGGCCGACCACTTACGGTTAGGACCGCCCAACTTGAGGAAGAAGTCTTGATCATGGTAGAAGAATCTCCAAACATGAGTACTAGGAAAATTGGAAGTGAATTAAATGTGAGTCACAAAACAGTCTGGAGTATCTTTAAAGACTATTTACTCTATCCTTACCACATACAAAGAGTACAAGCTTTGTTGCCCAGAGACTTTCCAGCTCGCGTGGATTTTTGTAACTGGTTTCAAGAAATTTCTTTACGAGTACCTTATTTTTCGGCAAAAGTACAATTTACCGATGAAGATGAATTTTCACAACAACCATGTTTGGGCAGAAAAGAATCCTCATGCTATCGTCGAAGGACATCACCAGTATACATTTTCATTTAATATTTGGGCAGGGTTTATTGGAGATGTCTTAGTTGAACCGTATTTTTTCCCAAATCGACTTACTGGTGAGGTCTATTACACCTTCCTTAGAGATGAATTACCCGAATTGATGGAAGCAGTGCCATTTAGAACGCGATCTCTAATGTGGTTCATGCATGACGGCGCTCCCCCTCACTTTGCAATTTGTGTTCGAAATTATTTAGATCAGCAATATCCTGATCGTTGGATCGGCAGAGGAGGACCTCACCCATGGTCACCACGTTCACCGGATCTGAATTTATTTATTTATTTTTGGGGACATCTTGAGCAACTTGTTTATAGCACTCCCATTCAATCCGAAGAAGACCTACGAATGCGTACTATTAATGGATTCAATACGATTTCCGCCAGTCCCGAAATTTTCCGTGTGGTGAGAGATAACTTGGCACGTCGTGTACATGGATGTTTACTGGCTCGTGGAGGACATTTTCAGCAGTTTATTCAACTTTTTTTTTATTTATTTAGTGTTTTTGAATTCTCCATCAAAATGATTATAATTGATTGCTGTATTTGTTAGATAATTCAACATCAGCGATAAAATTACTTTTTGCGTCAAAACTCACTCAACTAGATTTAATTTTTCATCTCAAAAATTAGGCAAGATACGATAAAAATTGTTGTTGTTGTTGTTTTTGGATATATTTTTTTTTTTTGGATATTTTTAACAACTCAGTATAGTGTTTGTGCTCATGTGTTTCGCCAGCAACTTCGTGATTTGTCTTTCACGCGGTTTTATTATATGATCATATGACTCAGATTCCATTTACCATTCATAAATCTCGTCCGTTTGCATACCCATATCTATTCAGTTTATCACTTATAGTTTTTGTTATCCGTCAATCCCTGATAAGCACTTCGCCGGGCAATGCTGGTTGTCTCAGTCAACTGCTTTGTACTATTTTTGGTACATTCTATGCAGTCTTTGTTCTGAGATATTTGAATAATCTGATAGTGTTGAGTAGCACTCTTTAGTCATGTTCAAGTGCTGCAGCAAAGAGTTTAAAAATTTCGTATGCATCTGTTGTCATGCTGTTGTTCACTCCCGCTGCATGGACAGGGTTGCACAACTCAAGCTTATCTCCGGTAGCAACATATATTGCTCTCCTCAATGTGAGGAGAAAGATCGTGTGATCTGTGCTAGTCTCAGCAAAAAAGACTTGGAAATTCTAGAACTAAAAGATGCCCTGGAAACTTCAAAGTATAATTGCGCGGAAAAAGTCAAGAAACTTGAGGGTGATATTCTGTGGCTTCAAAAGGAATTGAAGACGAGAGATACATTCCATAAACGCGAACGTAGGAAGACTCAAGACTTTACCGATGAGGCCATTGAAGCAGAGAGAAAATACTTGGAAAAGCAGAAACTAGATGCTGATTTGATTTCCAAACTTAACAAAGACATTATCTCCTTAACTTCGACCAGAGCCTCAATGGAAAAGGAAAGTCTTCTTCATGTCCAGGAAACAAAGAAGCTCTCTAGTGAATTGCGTGATTTGATGAAATTGAATACGGAAATGGTTTCATCTATTCGTACTTTGGAGGTTGACAACGGTTTGTTCACCGCGGAGATTGACCGCCTACGTGGTGAACTACTTTCTAAAACGAACGTCCGAAATTCTGCCAAACTTTGCAGTTCGGCCACCTTAATTGAACGTCCACAAGTTTTGATAATTGGTGACGACAATGTGCGCGGTTTCATCGGCCTAATCAAAAAAGTGACCAACAACTCTTATGATGTTATATGTCAAAGACTACGCAAACCTACCCTCGATGATATCCTAGAAGTTTTTAGACCCTACAAATCTAAGCTTAAGCGAACCGACTTCGTTGTCATCACATGGGGCTGTGAGGTTGCTTCGAGTGGCAGGGTAATAAATCCGAAACTCATCGAGCAGTTGATCGATTTCTGTCAAGAGACAAATTTGATTCTTCTAGGGCCACCATTACACGCTCATCGCCCTGTCTTGAACGATTTCATCGGTAAGCAGAATTTGCAGTTTATGTTATTCGTCGAAAATTTGGATCATAGAGTAAAATTCCTACCTTCGTCATGCGTCACTCGAAACGGCCTTCTGGACTCAAGGGACAAATTCTACGTGGTCAGGCGTCTGTGTTCAGTAATTGACAGTATTCACTCTCACACTGTAGTGATTTTTGATAAATCTGATGGTCATGCAGCTACCAACGTCGATACTTTGTCTGAGGCCGATTGCCTTGAAAGGGAATCGGATTTTTTCTCCTCATCGGTAAGGCAAAAGGAATAAATAATGCCGACACAATCATATCAACGTTCTACCAAAACGTCAGAGGAATAAGGACAAAATGCGATTCTCTCCTTAGAAGCACTGAAACGTGCAACTACGACGTGATTGCTCTCACGGAAACGTGGTTGAATCAGGACTACACAAATTCTGAATTTTTCTCGAACATATATTTTCTATATCGCCAGGATCGTGACTACCAGCGGCTGGCCTGCTCCAGAGGTGGAGGAGTGTTACTTGCTGTTCGACTTCCTCATCAGTGTAAATTTGTCCCCATTGACACTCTACCAGGCTACGAAATGATTTGGGTCAGCACACACATCTATAACTTGAGGCTGCTGATATGTTGTGTTTACTTTCCTCCCAACTCCAGTGTGGATAAGTATCAACATTTCTGTTCGACTTGTGAGGACTTACGAAATATGCACGATACAGCTAGGATGCTAGTCTTTGGTGACTTCAACATTCCATCTATTAAGTGGATCATGGAAGATGACATCATTGTTCCTCAGTTCTGTAATATAGCGGTTGCTGATCTCCTTCTTACGAGCATGTGTTTTCTGGAGCTTCAACAGCTAATTCTACGCTCAATAGTAACGGCAAGATACTAGACCTGATCTTCACGGATGCCTTAGATCGTAGCTCATGTACTACTACTGATCAGGCCTTACTTCCTGTTGACCAACACCACCCACCATTAGAACTATGTTTTTTTTCCATCCAGCAAACCGTTTTGGTGAAAAACGTCAAGGTGCACGTATACAATTTTCCCAAAGGTGATTACAGCGCACTCGATACTTTTTTTGAGCAATGTGATTGGTCGTTCATTGCCTCTGATCATCCGCTGGATATCATCATCGACCTTTTTTATGAGAGGCTCTTCGAGGTTATCGATAGATTCGTGCCAAAGAAAGTTGTTCATGGCGACAAATATCCTAAATGGTTTGACCATCATTTAAGGAGGATGATTGCTGATAAAAACTCTCTCTATAAACGTTTCAAGAAATCTGGGTCATCCAACGATTATACTGCTTATTCCAACCTGAGAAGGAATGTGAAGTACCGGATCGATCTGTGCTATCTTCTATACGCTACCAATACTGAACACCTCGTTCCTGGAAACATTAAGCATTTTTGGTCCTATATCAACAACTGTTACACAACTTTAACTCTTGTTATCGGCTAGCTCACCAAGAGAAAGTTCAATGAGTTTATTTATCAATAATTTGCCTCATCAACAAACCATTAAGAAATTTTACTCAGGGTGTTTAGGTCCGGGCATGAAGTGCTGACTTGTTTTCGTAGGTGTGTGCGTACCACAAATTAAAATCACTCTAAAAAAACACAGTCTATTAACTGACAAATAAGTTGACAACTTCAATAAGTTTTTGGTAACCTCTGTTGGGTGTGTGTGTACCTTGTGGCTCTCTCGTCAGGAACGGACATCCATCAATGGTGGCAGGTTGTTTGAGTGTGTCTGGACGGGATCAGCTCCACTGTGACGTCACATTAGAGTGTCTCCACAAATGATCCAGCACATGAAAAGAAAGTACACACAGTAAGAGGTTCACCAACAGTGTCAAAAAGAGTGAATCTGAGTACCGAAACTGATGTTAATGAAAATCCAGCTCACTATCCCTCAGATCCACTTGATAATACAATTGAAAATAAGTAGGTGAAGATAATTAATTTTTTAAGCAAAATACAGACAAAATATTTGAGCGTGTCTCAATCAAAGCAAATTCAAAAACTCAATTGATAAATGGAAATTCCAATCAGGAAATTTCCCAAAATACAAAATAAGGTATCTAGATAAATAAGAATTGGTATTGATTATTGCCTAACCAATCCAATCTTCAACATCAATGAAAAGAATTGGGTATTTTAGATAAGAAGAGAAAAATCTCGTCCCCTGAGACCCGGTGATGTACTTCGCAATACAAAAGGCAATTAAGAGGACTGCAGGACACTTTAAAGAGAAGGTAATTAAAGTTGAAGGGGCACAAAGTAGGTAAAAGAGAGAAAATGGGACTTTAAAGAAACTTGGTTCTATTGAACAGAGACTGGGCTGTTTCACCAGACGAGATGAGTCAAAATCTTCGTAAAAAGACTGCCAAAGCAGAGATATAAAATATCTTAACAAAGCTCTGACTCACCTGGTCAAGTTTTCCAGCGATAAAGGACCCAGTACTCGTGTTCACCAATGCTTCAATTCCAGGTAGAGGAAAATATAGGTATAGGAAGGTTTCTGGCTTAAAACTCCTCAGTCCACTTCTATCGATCCACTACCAGATCCAACAGAAACACTCCGGAATCCAAAAGTTGCATTTAAGCTACACTTCAATGTGTCCAGGATCCAGGTGGAACTGTGAAACGTAAATCCAGGCAGTCATCGTCTTCAATTAGTGGTTTAACCGAGTTTTACTTGAATATAAGCCAGAAAGGTGAAAAGGTAAAGATAAGCGTGCCCACGCGCAAAATGGCGTACACTACGCACTAATTATGCAGAAATAAACACTTTTGCAGTGTACAGGTACATTAGATAAAAGATAAAAGGTTTAAATAAGTGTGCCCTTCAAAGAAAACCAAAGAAATTAGGTCAAAGATAAATTACCCCAAAAAGTGCCTACAAACCCCTTGTACAAAAAGTAACACCTTACCGGTACAATGGTCTCAGGAGGAGAGAAAGAGTTTTTCACCTGTTGAAATGGATTGCCCTCAAATTAGCACCTTGCGCATAAATCGATACCCATCATGTTCATTCATTGGCCGAAACACTCACATGGTACTGTATGACATCAGAATAACCATCTGGGAGGTACAATCACTTCAGTACTTGACAACACAATCAATTACTGCTAATTACACCTACAACGCCGGGTAATTAATAAACCGATATTAACAAATCAAACTAACCCCAAAAAGCACATTATAAGTGTAAACAGTCGGCAGCTGTATACGACTTTAACATTTCGAATTATATCGCTCTTTGTCTTGCACATTGGGTTCAATTCGCAGACGGTGTTGATCGGATCATAATCCTCATAGCGTAAGTATTGATTTTCAGCCTACGTTCATACAGGTGTAGCAGGTGTATTTCGATATCGACAATAATTCGACGATATTGCGGTGTTGCCAATACGAATAAGTAGTACCAGGGTGGATTGTAAAGATGTAAAGCGTTGTTACGTGAAATTAATGGATTTACCGTAACACAACCTAAGGAGAGATACTGGTTTACCGCGCATTATGTCCTACAACGATGACTTCTTTGATGGTGCTGAGGATATAGCTAACGCCTTCGCCACACACTTTCAGTCGTGCTGCTCGGATTACCCTGCCGATAAGATCAGCTCGATCATTCCTAGTACGTCCGTAGCCTGCCTAGCTAGTCACCGTTTCACCGAAATTGAAGTCATGGAGAAGCTGTCGGGGTTGGATACCTCGAAGTCTGCTGGTCCTGACGGTATACATCCAATACTCCTGAAGAATTGCCTGTCTTTGGTACGTCCAATCCGCGGCATCTTCCAGCTTTCCTTTGACAATGGAACCTCTCCTTCCCTCAGGAAAGACTCACTGCTGGTTCCTGTCTTTAAGTCAGGAGGCAGGGACAACATCAAAAACTATCGCGGCATTTCCATTATATCAACAATCCCAAAAGTTTTTGAATCTATCATAACTGACGAAATCTTCTACACTTTCAAGCACCACATCATCGGTGAACAGAATGGGTTCTATGAAGGTCGCTCCACTACCACCAATCTTGGAGTCTACCAGAACTACCTGGTGTCATCCATGGAGCAGGGTCACCAGATTGATGTGATATACACCGACCTGTCCAAAGCTTTTGACAGTGTCTGTCACCGTGTGTTGATGATGAAGCTAGAAGGCGTTGGCATAGGAGGTGCCTACCTGAACTGGATAGGATCTTATCTCTCCAATCGTCGCCAAAGAGTGAGAATTCATGACAAAGTTTCAAAAGAGGTACTAGTAACATCTGGTGTTCCCCAAGGGTCCCATATCGGTCCAATCCTGTTTGTGCTTTTCATCAACGACATCGCTACCTGTTTCAAGAACTCTCAGTACCTTCTATACGCCGACGACCTGAAATTCTTTTCCAGAGTGGACTACAGTTCATCTCTTCAGTCTGACTTGAACAATTTAGTGGCATGGTGTGCCAGAAATAGACTGAAGCTGAACATCTCTAAGTGCAAGACGATGTGTTTCTCTAGACGCAGTAACCTGGTAAAATTCAACTATTCCATTGAAAGTTCATCACTAGAGCGCGTATCTTCATTCAGTGATCTGGGTGTCATATTTGACAGTACTCTATCCTTTAATTTACACATTGAAAGTATCACGTTGAAGGCTTTTAGGATGCTCGGCTTTATCAAGAGGAATACCAGACACTTTGTTAATACTAATGCAATAACATGCCTGTACAACTCTCTTGTCAGGAGTCATCTTGAATACTGCTCCATTATCTGGTCACCATCATACAAGGTCAACATCAGCAAAATGGAGAGGGTACAAAACAAATTCTCCAAATACCTCCTGTTCAAGCACCACTTACCTTGTTCCGACTTGGATTACGAGTCAAGAATGTTGTTATGTGGATTGAAAAGCCTGGAACGTAGAAGGAGGGAAGCAATGTTGATATTTCTTCATAAGCTGATTACTGGCTTCATAAACTGTGATGCTTTGGTTACCTCGGTAATCCTATCAGTGCCTTCGAAGCGCACCAGACACACACGCCTCTTCTTTGAAGCCCCCCACCGGACGAACTATGGTTTCACGCACTTTTCCGATAGACTTCTGTCGAATTATAACAGTAACTACTCCGACTGTGCTCTTTTCTCATGTAGTACTTTGTCCTTAAAAAATAGCCTCAGGCTGCAGCTCGAGTAGCTGTGAATTGCGACGGCATGTATACATATCATACTGTGTACTGTGTACTTGTTATCTAAATTTCTTTTTTGTATTACCATTTGGAATTTTGATTCTGTAGTGTAATTGTTGTAATAATAAATAAATAAATAAATAAATAAAATTCAAGAAATCAAAACGTTGCGTTTTTAGTTGAATAACCTGAGAAAAAAGTGAAAATGACACAAAAAGTCAGTGGCGTACATTTTTTTCCCAATAATATTGGTTGAAGTGCCGCTCGGGACGCCACTGTATTCGATAATTTTTATTTGTTCATGGCAAAATGAGCCTGTTATCACTATAAATACCGTTACCAAACTTCAACAAAATCGGGTAAAAGATGCATTAATTAAAAATAAAAAATTAATCAAAAAAAAATTAAACACCCTGTATTTTGAAAACAAAGCGAAATTCCAAAAAAAGTTTTACTTCATTTTCGTCTTAAAATTAAGCGAAGAATCACCCCTTCCATTTTGTCACAGAGGTTAGGAAACACCCTGTATAAACAGCACACAAAATCGACTTCAACTACAAGATTGAATGATCAGATTGTGAGGTGGGGAACGAGTGAAAGCTCATTTTGCCTTCTTGAACTTCCCGGGAACCTCCAAATTACCCATCAAACTTTCAAGAATACGACATTCGCCGTATTATGGTTAATCACGTCCACGTCACGCAAAAGTTCTTCTCCCAGATATTCAAGAATACGGGTCCAGATGTCTTTCTGGTACCCACAGATACACTTGGACTTATCCTTGATATGATGGCGGAGTATGTGTTGAGCCAGGTCTAATATGGTACCTGATTGTACACAGCAAAAAGAGGTCACTCTCATCAAGAGGTACAGTTGATGTAACAGTGAAAACTTGACTTATCAATGAAGGAGAAATGAAGTTGCTTTTTTTGTATTATTGTACGCCACCCATGAGCACTAGATGACTCTTTTCAAGTGATTACTCCAAAGGGTACCAAGGATCTCTTTTTTCAGGATAGATTCAGAGTTTTTGCGAAGAATCCATGCAGAAATATTTATAACTTAGGAAAACTAAATTATACTTGATCTGTCAGAAGCGAATATCACAAACAAAATTATCATCTTCATCGCTGTGAAAGAGTCACAAGTGTCATGTACTGATCAATCTAATACATGAACTATTTTTACCGTTAAGGTTCGAATGATTAACTTAATGATAATGTCTAGGGATTGATGACTTCTACTAACTCAAGGATGGTATGAGTAGCCGTGGATTGATGTACTCTCAATCAAGATGATCCAAAAAAACTGCGCTACAGACTTTATACCCTATCACCGATTCTCCAGAAGACAAAACATTAATCAATTGCCAAGCCAAGCTCGTGAGTTTCGTGAACGTCCATCGAATATAATCAGAAAAAAAACACAGGGATGAACCATATAAATACGAGGAATATCGCAAAAGTAGTCGCCTCACGTCTTCCTATTCAAAAAGTGATGTTTAATGATTATATTATTTCCAAATCAACAATTTGCCCATCCACGACTTCACAGTCTTATACCCCAACATATCCTGTCATGAAAAATACCTTACATCAAGAAATTGCACCACGTGGGTACATTTTTCAACATTTTTCACCTCAACCATAAAACGATAGCATCAGTATAATATGGACTCATTACATCTCTTTTAACGATAGACTTATTACGGAACAAATTATAAATTCTAGCAATGTGACTCTCAGATAAAAAGCTTACAAATTGGGAAATGATATATTTCATGTTTCTCCCAAATCCACCAAGATTATCTGAAATCAGGAACTGGGGTCAAATGAAAACAAACTATTTCAGTAGTTGGGAATGATGAGGTCACGTCAGAGACCGAGTTCTAAAAGCACCTCGGAGCACTATTATAGTAGAATTTGATATTGTCAATGTCCCACAGGAAATTCCCAGCTAACAAGATAATGCACTTTGCAGAAGGATGAAATTTGTCTAATCCAAGACATGGCTACAAGATTCGAGATATTTTGAATTATGACGGTCTATGTTTGATGAAATGGACGGGACAGTCAGATTGGTGTCCAGTCTTATTATTCACTATTTTCATATGAATATGTGACGGTGCTTAATGAACACTATGATTTCAGATTGACCTCATTGCCCTACTTTATTTTCACTGATGTATAACAATGTCAATATCATAATCTCTCGTGATGCGTCAACCCGACCCATATCCAGCCACAGTCTAGGCAAAAAGTCTTTATTGCTCAGGAGCCGTCAGCTGCAGTGCAATTAATACCGTCTTAGGACCAGTTCCGAATACAATTAGAACATAAGAGGTAGACAACTTTATTGCGGGTATCTTCCAGTGCTTTTAAGTGAGATCTATCTTAGGGGTGGATTGTGATATACATTCTCATTGTTTTTTGTTATATTGTTGTATTTGTGAGAATCTCATTCATCATCGTAATGAAAAAAACATATTTCTTTTGACCGATCGGTCATGATAGTTCTTGCAGTTTTGCAAAGAGAATCGAGATTTATTCACAAATCGAATAGTCAGCCCAGATTTATGTGTGTTATGTTAAAGCTTCATCTTACCAACTCTCAATTCCACAGTCAGGCCAACACTGAATTGTAATCTTTCCCATCAAGCCTTTGCCTTAGCCCTCTCATGAAAATCACTCCAGACAACTTCACATTACCTAGTAATTTTCCGCTCGTCCCCACAGAATTACTAAGATGTTCCTAAATTACCGGACAACATTCCTCTGAGGTATCGTCGTAAGACGGTTAACGACACGGTAACATCATTTGTAATTATTGAGGTTGAGATAAATCCGACTTGATATACTAGTACAGATCATTTATTGGCTCATTGTTTCAGCTGTTGAACCTATGGGATGAGCCTTCTTGTAGAGTATCTGCACTTTTGATTGAACTGCAAGTCAATTCACAAAAAAATGTGCTTTGCAAGGGCATCCATAACTATTTTTTCTGGGGAAGGGGGTTATGGAGTTTTGGACCCGATGTACAGGGTGTCTATCAAAAAAATCTTGACACATCGCAGACAGCACAAAGGTGTCCAATATTCGAACAGAGAACGAACATATCTGGGGTCCAATTTTTGAAAACCGGGGAGTAGAACAGTCGAAAGAAAGTAGGCTTGAACTAGTAGGCTGTCTCTCGGCTGTTCTACTCCCCGGTTTTAAAAATTGGCCCTCCGGACGTTTGAAAGTTCATATACGATACAAATTACACACTGTTGGTCGATAGATGAACGAACATTTTTGGGCTCTACTTGTATCAAATATGTACCTTCTGTTAGTTCTGAACCATGAATGGACATAAAATGGACATTATGCTCACACAACACTCTTCATGTAATGAGCAATGTGCAAATTGGGAAACCATTGACAACAGCGCTTCATGAATCAAGATGTTGGAGCCAATTTTCACAATTTTGAATAAAAGGAGATCTTGGGGTTTAAAAAACTTGAGATGCAACGGATAAAAATCAAGTTCTGGGGGTGGTGATTACCCTCTTCACCCCTCCACCCGTATCTACGCTCTTGAGGCTTTCTAAATGCATTTTGTCAATTTTTTGATCAGGTTGATAAATGAAAAAGAACAGCCTCGCGTTTGACAAAGATTAGCCAAAAAAATGATATATTTAAAAAAATTGATGAAAAATCATGCATGTAATGCCTACATGCAAAAATTCTACTATTGATCTTGTCCTTGTTATACAAACTAGGTTTGTATTTTTGCCAATGATCAAAATGCATATAGAAAGACTCCTCAATGGACAATTTCATATTAAAGAGCGCCAATCAACATTCACTACGTCACAAAATACATCATCTATCTCCGCCTGACTCCATACTGAGATGACTCTCTCTCTCTCTCGGGAGGGTAATAAAGCCTCTCCCTGTTTCCGATCATACAATGAAATTTGCATTTTCTCTTTCATTTATAAAGTATTGTTTTGGGTATTTTGATAAAAAAAAACTGCTGATGACTTTCTTATATTGTCTAGAATACGTATATGAAATGTCAAGTTATTTGAAAATGTATGCAATTTGTCCATCACTTACAGTGATGATGTTGAATCATTTATTGACGATTAGTCTATTTATAAATAATGTTTGCATATCAGTGATAGATATACGGTTAGAGAACTTTCTATGTTATTGAAAGATGCTGCTACCGTTTGGTGGCAGAAAATCAAATCAACTTCGACGAAACTTTCATTTCTATAAGACATGCATATGGATATGCTAAGCCATCCGATCAAATCTAGAGAAAACTTTTCAACAATGAGCAGGGCGACCGAAAGACTGCTGTTCTTGTTAAACATGCTCGTGCATTGCTTTCACATTTCAGAGAAGAATCTGCTGTGTTTCAGAGCATCTGATGGTCTATGGTTTATTGAATCCTCTTAGCAAAGACATACTGTCCAGGGAGTCCATGAAGTCATTAAATGACTTTATTCAAAAGACAGTGACGATTGAATGAACATTTGAAGTTTTGGAGCAGCGGAATCCTCTCGCACAGTCAAAAATTCTCAAATATTGAATGGTTCAGTGTTCATACAACTTTGCGTCCATCAACCTTTGTAACTATTGAAGGTCATCAAGATGATGATGTTTCGAGTACCCAGACAGGCATTGCTAATACAATGTTGATAACAATTCTACATAAAGATCAAATTCCAATCACGAAGAAAAGTATGCAGATGACGCTAGCTTGGGGCAAAAATTAAGAAAAGTTCAAAAGTGGTGATTGTTCCTTTATTTGATGTCAACATTGTATTTCAGGTTTGTTCTCTCAATACTACTTTCATTTTTGATCCCGCCAGCAGAGTGATAGCACACAACTGGAGACTGATTTTTTGTGAATTGCTGAAAATGTACTTGATTTTCAAGATATCTTTTGCTATTACAGAGATCTCTCAACTGGTGTTTATCCTCCTTGTTCCTCTTCATCAATCCAACTAGCCCATAAAGAAATGAGAGAAGATGAAACAGATATTCCTAATGCCGAAGAAAAGTCAAATCTGAGATCAATTTTCACACATCAAACAATGTTATATGCAGACTATGGAAAATTTCACATAGACGAAACTCCAATCCTGCAAGAAGCGGATTGAACAAAGCCATATTCTGCAGGTTTACCTCAGTCCCGATAGAGTCGCAATATGCAAACGATTATCCTTCTTCATGATCAAGCTGCAAACATAAATTATTCTCAGTTTGTTATCTTCCAAATCTGGCCAAACCAGAAGATGTCGTTTGGTGAGGACCAGATGCCTTGCTGCCTTTGAAAGATGACAATTTTTTTATTGCTGGCCCCGGGACTATCCTAAAGTAAAGGAAAAGATTGTGACAATCACTACAATATCTTTAATAAAGCACTTGTTGAATATTATTATTTTTCACTAAAAAATATGAATCAGAGATACCTAAGTGGAATGAATGACTTCTAGCAATGTATCTTCACAATACTTTTGCAACACAATGACATGTCTTAATTATTTCATATCCAAATACTTAAAAAATGATTGTTCGAAGCAAGTTTCACTTTCATAAAAATGTTATTGAAATCGTTGTTTTTCACCTGGAGAGTTGATTCAAGTACTCATAAAAAATTATGGCTTTTCATATCAGTGGAGAACATTTTTGATACCACCACTAAGGTCTAATTAAAATTTCGCATGGAAAAAAATCAGCAAATATCAAGACGCATCAAACTATCGACATTATTCCAAATGTTATTAAGAAAAACCAAAATTAATCTATATGTTCAATACTCTATGTGTATCTATGAATAAAGTGGAGTGGTTCGGAGAGTCCCTCCAGACCATCAAGTATGATCCCGTGTGCTTTTCTTCATTTCGCATCACGGCTTCCCGGTTTTGCCAACAATGAGAATTTCTCTTTTCGTCTCCATTTTACAGTCTCTTCATATTGACGACAAAACTATCAAGTTTCAGATTATGAATATTGCTGCATGAAACAATATCGCATTATGAACACATCTTTTGAACTGATTATCTTCACAAGCAAAGTTGATGAATGATGGAAAAGTCCTTATCAGGAATCAAACATGTGTTCAAAATAGACACACATGAGCATTTTATCGGCCAAAGTTTATAAATGTTATCGCTGGACCTGAATACATCAATTTTTTAAAGCTCATCGAATCTGATTAGATATAAATCTCAAGTTTCCAAATATATTCAATACCAGTTAGGAGATTTTGACATGGACTTGAATTGATTTTCCAGTTCTAAAAATGATCTGATACCGACAAATTTGTATTCACGCTTATTCCTTTATCTGCATTGCCTCCTACAATCCATAACTTCTTCCGTTAGACGACAGGCAAATTTGGAAAAAGAATTGCAATTTCTTTTTACGTCTGTAGCTAACACCGACAAAAGTCATAATTGAAGACCCAGAGGAAGTTATTTTCATTGTGAAATTCAGAGAGACCTTTTGAATTTGCCCCTTGATACACTGCTTTAGGCAAATTTGATGAGGGGTCTGCTACAAGGCATAGCTTGACACTGATTGGCCTGTGCTGGGAGGGCAAAAAATGTTTGTGTGATCTTTGGAAACAACGCCAATGATAAAATCATGTTGACTTACATCAAACTTATTGTATTAAGTGAAAGTAGAACTAGAAGCTTGTTCACTTTTGAAATTGGTAAGTTGAAGAAATCCATTGTCATCCCACCTCTCATAATAATCATTATAGTCTGGCCTAATCCAATGCAGAAATCGAAAGTGGACATCATAAGCGGATGAGTTATGGACATGGACGTTGGTATAAAAAGTACTGTTGTATTGAAAAGTAGTACTTCTGAATCTGAAGCAAATGATAATTATCATGATTGCAATAGAGAAGATCGTTTTGATTGGGATTTTGTTGTTGATCACCACAGATCACTCAAGTTGATCACAAAGTTTGGCTTATAATAGCGGCAAAATGAAACACGGACGGAATTCTTTGACAAAAAAATTTAGCATTATCATGTTCTATCTAACCATTCACGTATCCAAGAGCCTGCAAGTATTTGTGGGTTTTTTTGTTCTCAGCGATCATTATTTGATACAATGACCAATCAGAAAAACAATTCCAAAATGCAACACCTTCAACTTATCAAATCTTGAATAATATTGTCACGTAAGGTTTTAGACTGGGTCTTCGGCTGGACCTACAACACCTGTGGTGCTCTAGGGAACGTAGCTGGGCTGAACAGTAGAGATACTCCGTATAGGCAACTTCCATTTATTATCGTCCATGGAACATCCCATCTATCCCCACCATAACCCTAGGACGAGCATGTTCTTTGAGGCTGAGAGGGATTACACTACTCAGGGTGAGAGGGATTACACTACTCACAATGGAGAAAAGTTGGCTAAGCCAACCACTCCCTATTATCTCGCTGAACTTGTCTATTTATAGCAACAAAACTGCTCGCTCAGCGATTCTAACAGTGGCAAATTTGGTAAATTTACACCAAGTATATTTGCCTCCAGTATTAATGTGACAATATATTCTGTCATGCCCTCATGATAAATGTCGAGACGAGAATAAAAGTTCTTGATGTACTTATGAACTGAGCAAATATTGTTGAACACTTTTGATCTTCTTTCTCTATCCAGGAAAAAATTGGTTTCTAATAAAGGAAAAATCAACTTCAAAAGCGATGCTTTGAAGGTCTAACGAAGCGGAAAGTACACTTCAACTGTTTCAAGCGTCGAAGTTTAGCCTTCACCGCCTTCCACTTTTTCAGCTCCTCATTTTGTCGGGTAGCTTTTCGTTTTTAAAGAAAATAGGATTTTGAGTGGCAGTGCTATTTTTCAAATCATTTTGGAGAGCATTTGGAGTGACATAATGTAATTTAATTTTTTATATCTTATGCGTGAAGACATCTGGTCATACGAAAATATTCCTTTGGCAGCTCTGATTTGAAACTGATAAGCCTTCGAAATGCTCCACAGTAGATTTATTTATCTTTCACCTCCTTATTTTTCCTTCAAAAAGCTCTTAAAGACATTATCATAAGGCACCCTGGGGTCAAACACGATTTGTATTCAGCGGGAAGTCGATTACTTTCCTAATTTTATTGCGATTTATGTTGATGAAAATGGAGAATTGGGAGTGTTTTACTAGGAAGTGCTTCGTGAACCAGCCGTAATTATTGTTTATTGGAACACTAAAATAATTTTTCTGAAGTGTCCGATTTTGTTACTACTTAACTTCCTTGATGAAGTAATTGAGTGCATCCAACGTCCAATTATAGTGAATCGGGCACAAAATCGGCCATCGTTGAAAAAGATGGATGATAACAAGAAAAATATATCGAATTTCAAAGTATCTGAATATTCAATATCGACGCTTTGATATCCTAAACTGTTGTTTTCTGTATTCGCTCCGTATTCTTTTTTTGAACAGGAAAATACCTTTCTGCCTGGTATCACCGCGTACTTTGTCACCCAATAAAAAACATGGATCCACACGGATGGAATTTATATGAGCCAGTTAGCTTGATCAAAATCAGTCAGGAAAATGTCAGTTTCAAAACAGATGTGAACGTATCAAAGATGCTATACAGCTGCTGTGCATTACGTTTCTCATACTGTGACGATGTTTTTTTTTTTAAATTATCTTTCCATGTGTATTTTGAGCTGTCTTCACATATCATATCCCTATGGTAACAACCTTTCTTATCCAACATGAAATATTAATATTTGAAATATCAAATTCTCATTTTAATTCAGCAAACGTACACCAGTTGACAACCAAATGAAATATACTTTATTTGATTTCAGGTGAGTCTTCGAGGCCACATAATCAGCATTGTTTGGATCGTGGGAAATATAATATTTAGTAATGTACTTAAGCTGGCATTCACATGTGAAAAATATTTCAATTGGATTCAATTGTTAATTGGAACTACTGCGAATAATCCATACAAACAATCAAAACGTTCTATCACTATTGACTATTACTCGAATGATGTTTTATCGCGATTCATAGTCGACAATTTCTATTGAAGTCATTGTTTCAATAATCAAAGTTACTAACAAGAACAATTTTCGCGTTAATTTATCAAACATATACCAAAATAGCATCAACATAATATTTTCCATGGCTATTTTCATTCATTATCAACTGTTATTCTGAGCTAATGACAACAGTGTTCTAGATTGGTTGCTAATAAACGATAGTAAATCGCCTTAAGAGACGTGCGCTTTCAGAGTGTGATGATTTCTAAGAACAAAATGGCACTCTATTTACTGTCGCAAGTCAAGAAGTTTTCTTGTGGGCTTAGACATATGCGGTGAAAGTCTTGTATATTTTGAAGTACTTGTAGTGGTGATCTCAGCTAAAAGAAACGCACCTGAAAACAGTGGCAAATGGTGTACAAATATCTGAATGATTAATCAAGGACGGAAGTGTTGGACCTGACAAAAATCTGTGAGCTGCTGGAATCAATTTCAAACTAGTAATTAACCAAATAGTTACTAGGATTTTTCAACTGTGGTCATTTGTGTGAATGACATTTTATCGACTGCGCGTGCGAATTAGTTCTGAACTGAACTGCATCCTGCTAATATTTCTGCAATTTTACTCTTTTTGCCGATGAATACAGGTATAATGTATAATTACAAAATACATTTTCCATTTTCAAAGTCCTCAGAACTGTGCTCTGAAGTATTTATCAAAGCGACTTGGCAAAGAAACATCCTAGAAATCTTGCATAGCAATTATCCATCACTGCAACTTCCCATTAAAAACTTCCATCCAATTGCTAACGAAATCCCAACTACAACACCGTCATTATAGACGCAGCGAAGGGTTAACCCTTGAGATTGAGAAGATAATGGTCTGTGAGATAAAAACACTCCAAACTGTCTCTCTTTCTCACAAATAATGGCATTCCAGTGTCAAACTTCAAAAAGAACAATTGACTCGTTATATCTCCACGCTAGAGATGTGGATAATGGGCTATTAAGTCACATTGAACACTTAAAACAGGGCGTAATACTTGTATGCTTGGTTTAAATTTGTTTGATCTCTGTTGTAGTGGTGTAGTTTCAGAAATCTGTTGGAATCGTTCTACAAGTTAATAAAATGACCGGGTGTGTCATGGCTCTCCTATTTCGCAACAAAAACCAGGTTAAGGGCATCGGATCCAGATTGGAATGATCATATCGCACCTTCTGTGCAACAAGGGCACATGATCATATGAAGGTGTGCCCTTGTTGCACCGAAGATGCGATATCATGAGCTGTTCGTTCAAATTATTGTGAAGTTTAGCAGTTATACCTTGATAGTAGTACCAGATTTTGATCTTTATCACCCACTAAAATATCTTGATAGTATTCGTTCCTGACGAAGTTTAAAAAATATCAAACTCCTAACATTCGTGATGACATGGAGGAGTCAAAGTCTCTTTCATGAAAATTCCTGGTCTTACTAGCACAAAATCCCAATTTCATGTAGGTACTGGTTTCAAAACACCTAAAGACTACATTTAGTAAAGCACAATTTTGTTTGATTTCAACTTCTACACGAAAGCTAGAGGAAGTTTTTGTTCATGGTGCTCGTAGTATCTGCCAAATCCACACACATGCCCATAACAACAAGTTTCTATTCATTTACGAAGAAGTATTATCGACTTGACTTGGTTCTTAAAAATATATAGGGTGTCCCTGAAAAGACTGTACAATGCTTAACCACAAATTCCTTGACCAAAAATAGGGCGATCTAGGCGAACTTACCTATATCCAAAATGGGATCGTTAAGTCTACAGAGGGCGTCAAAGTTTAAAAAAATGTTTGGTTTTTCCTACAATCTTTAAAAACGTACAAATCGATTCTGATAATTTTTGGTACCTAGTCTTGGACCCTGAAATTGCGTTTTTAGTTTCTATAGCGAACGGTTTTACTTGATCGAGAGTGTTAAAAAAGTGACTTCACATGTGGTTATTTCTTTTGATTTTTTTTGGAATTGACTTTTTGATAATCCAGATGCTTTTATCTAATAGTTCAATGAATCAAAGAGTTTATTTTTTTCTCGCGAAATTTCGCTGGGATAAGTGGTTGTGCCAGAAAAAAAATATTTTCAATTAGGTACACAGATATTAAAATTTTATCATTGATTTATTTTTTGCTAGCATAACTGCTCATCCCAGCCAATTTTTTCAAGAAAGAAAGGAAAAAACTTTCTTACATACTGTGTTATCAGATGAAAACATCTGAATTATCATAAAGTCAATTCCATAAAAAATCAAAAGATATAGCTGCATATGACGTCACTGATTTTTTATGGAAGTGACTTTCTGATGATTCAAATATTTTCATCCAATAGCACAGTGTTTAGGAAAATTTTTTCCTCTCCTGACAAAATATGCTGGGATAAGTAATTATTCTAGATAAAAATGAATCAATAGTAAAATATCTATGAAGCCAGTTGTTGTTGTTGGAAAAAGTTTTTTTTTCTGGCACAACCACTCATCCCAGCAAAATTTGTCAAGAGAGAGAACAATTTCCCAATACATTGAACTATTAGATAAAGGTATCTGAATTATCAAAAAGTCAATTCCCAAAAAAAACAATAGAAATAACAACATGTGAAGTCACTTTTTCAACACTTCCGATCAAGTACAATCGTTCGCTATAGAAACAAAAAAAGCAATTTTATGGTCCAAGACTAGGTACCAAAAATTATCAGAATCGATCTGGACCCCTATTCCCGTTCTCTGCCTGAAAACGACACGTTTTCAAAACGCACAGCTGCCCGGTAAGCAGAGCAGAAGCAGCGAGCGTTCGATGTACGTATTCGCGTTGCTGTGTGTATCATTTTTAATGAGTACGCTCAGCAAACGCTGGCATTGCTGCATTTTTCGGGCATTTGAGACGAAGGACGTAGTTGACTGACACTAGTGACAATGACATTTCGGTGTAATGTAAGGTTTATATCCAATTTGTTTTTGAATTGGAGCTGTCAAATTTCCGCTTGGCAAACGAGGATCATATGCTGCTATCTACATTTTATTTGTGTTCAAAGTCACGCTCGCGCAGAATTCGATGTGGATGGTGGATGGTAGATTATGTTTTCCGTTTGCCAAGCGGAAATTTGACAGTTCCACTTCAAAATGAAATCGAATGTGAACCAGGCAGCAACTTGGTCAATCTATAATGAGTTTTGAGTGTATAAACATGAGCGTTCGCGTGATATTTGTTAATTTCCCGGTCATTTGAATTTTAACGGACAAATCAACTTGACATGTCCAGAAAACAGCTATCAGGTTTTCAAAAAAAAATGTTTTGATCGAGTTTGTGGGCGAACACCCAGAGCTCGTGACGCAAAAGCATACGAACCAATTTACCAATGTGGATTCACGGAAACTATGGTAAGAGCTTGCCAATAGGTTGAACTCGATTCCTGTAGCAACGAAAGACTGGAAAGAATGAACTTTTCAAATGAATCATCAGCTTCAAATCGTTGCCTCTCCACATTATCGATATTTCTAATAAAATTTCCACCGATCAACTGGTATGTCATCTCTAATTTATTCTGAAATGAACATGAATACTCAAAATCACACTTTGAAACATGTAAACACGACTCAAAACGTCAAGCGAATATCAAAAACCGCAACCAATTGGTAGGTGTTTTCAAAACTGTCACCGCATCTGACAAACGGTGAGCGTTGAACGTACGGGAATACCATTTTGAAAGTGACATGTGCAAAAGACGTTATATTCGCTAAGCCACTCGAAATGCTTTGCGTTTTTGGAGAACGGAAATACGGCCCCTGTACGTTTTTGAAAAATGTAGGAAAAACTAAAATTTTTTTAAAACTTTGACGCCCTCTGTACACAGCAATTTTGGATATAGGTAAGTTCGCCTAGATCGCCCTATTTTTGGTCAAGGAATCGATGGAACGTTGTAGAGTCTTTTCAGGAACACCCTGTATACAGGGTGTCCGGAAATAATGAGCAAAAAATTCAGGTGAGAATTCTACACAAAAAATGAATGCTACTGTCTGTTTATGGCTTTCCTGCGGTTACGTCATACTTTTCCGTCGCTCTCTTACACATTGAAAAAAAAATCACGTACGTCTGGACGAGGGTCTTTCGGATCAATTTGACAAATGTCACATGTGGAGCGATCAATCTACGACATACTGCAAAACGTCAAATACTGTGACGTGACCGCAGGAAAGCCATGAACAGACTGTACCTCTTCCTTTAGTATTTTTTTGAAAATTGATTATTGACGGCGTTACACGGTGTTGAAGTTGCATTTAATTTGAGATTTTTTTGCAATACCTTTTGCCACGCTGATAATATTGTGCCGAAGTTTCGTATTTGGGGCTTTATCGGGATGAGGAATTTCAATTTGCCCCCAATTTTCTGCATTTTGTAGAGGGCGTCACATACCTTTACTTTGATTTGAATGGTCTTAACTTTTTTGTGCTACACAGTATGTGACTTTTGATCAAAGTAAGTCGCGGCTCGTTAATTATTATAGTGGCGGGTCATGTTGTGGTGGAGAGGGCCAAAGGTAAAGCCCATCTGAACCGCACTCGAAAAGGTTTTGGAGTGCTAAGAACCGACTCAAGTATAAATTATTTACTTATCCAATATATTTTTGACTTTTAAATAGTCCAAATGAAAGATATATCCCTACCTATCTAGCAGACAGTTATAAGAGATCTCGTGAAAAATCACATTAGCCACTCCATCAGTTGGCTCAATGTTTCCAAATCGTTATCGAACATAATAATAACGTGACAATCGTAGAATTTATAGGGTGTAGTGAGGTGAATGTAATCAAGAGGCAAGTGTAATCAGACCACCTGTATTTTTGATATCACTTTTTAAACTTGTATTGTCCAGAATTCGAAAATATCACCCTTTTCATACCCTTATTACTATTCATCAACCTGTTTTAGTTCCAGATTGGAAATATTTACGATGTTTTTTACTATGTCTTCGTTGTCACTACCGCAAATATTTAAATTTGGTTGTGATATTTTGCTTTCTTAGGTATTTTATTAATCTAACGCATGATACTTATAGGTGTCATTATTGAAGTAATTTTGAACAAGTAATGTATAGAATGACCCACTAGTGTGTTATAATCCATAGCTCACCAGTTCCTATAGCAAACAAACAAACAACCTATCACGTTACCGTGGCAACCAAACAAACAATAACATATTTTGACCAAAATGTAAACATGTCACTGGTCTAGTCATTTTGACACTGAAACTTATATTGAATAACTGTCTCATAAAATAACGGTTTTCTCCATTCGTTGTGTGGCACTCGTGCGTTATGCTCCACAAGGCACTTATTGAGAATTTATACCATTCGGCCTGACGGCCTCGTGGTAAAAATCTTTCTCGCGTGACTCATTTTCAACACAATGCACTAGTATCATAAATAAGTATTACTCTACCAGTGACTACATTCACCGTACCAAAATGCTCATGCGAGGTCAGTGTGATCACGACACTGGGGAACTGATCACATCGGACCAAAATTTTCATAATTCATTTTTTCACTCGACTAAACAAGACTCAGAACTAGAGGATCATGACACTAAAACGTTTATAGAGCTAGTTTCATCAGAAGCCATTTTAGGACAAAGAGTATAACTTTTAATTTTATTTCATACTGTACTGTGTGTCATTTACCGGACTGGTTCTGAGTCCGGTAAATGACACTTCACATCTACAGAGACTGTGAAAAAAATTACTTTTTTCTACGAGCGTGCGCAAAGTAGCCACTTCGCACACTCATTTGCGTGTGCAAAGTAACCTTTTCCCGCACTCTAATGTCAACTCAAATAACTACCTACCAATTTGTTGTGTTAAACTTCGTTTCCATACCAACCAAACTGTAGTTAATGCACTTTGTAATGCACAAAATAATGTTCTTGTTACTTTTCCCTTTTCAGTCAAAATCAAAATGAAACACACAATTCTTTTTTTGCGTTAAAAACGCATTCGCCAGTAACGTAAACAAACATTGATAATGACGACTTTCAATCGGCATTTGTGAGTTGTTCTTGCTTGATTTTGGTGCAAACTACTGTGTTTATCGGAAATCTTCGAAAGATTTGAGCTGAATACTGGCATCAAAAAAACCTGATCATGTATACAAACAAACGGACAAACAAATTTATAAAAGTATAAACGATTAAACGAAGACTCAAGACTGACTGATCTTGATGACAAAGCTGTCTAGAGTGTGTTGTCAAATCAAAACAGTGTTGCCAATAGCAGGGAATAAGGCGACAAAAAAAGAAATTTTATGAACAGTGATGCGGACATGCCCTTGCATTTCAAATATAAAATAAATCAATTATGATTTTGATTATACCCATATTATCCAATTTCCAGCTGCCGCCACAAACTGTTCTTTCAATATAAATATATTGTTAAGCATAAATAATCATTATTCTCAAGTTCTATGTTTTTAAGTGCGTTCAAATAATATATTATCTAAAGTTTTTCGTGTCTAATCTGTGGACGCTCGTAGAAAAAATATTGTTCCTAACAAGTTCGCAAAGTGTCTTTCCCGCCCTTAAAGCATATCCGAACTCCGCTTCGCGTCGTTCGTCTAACTGCTTTTGCGTGCGGGAAAGCATCACTTTGCGAACTTGTTAGGAAAATAACTATTTCTACGAGCGTGCGCAAAGTAGCCACTTCGCACACTCATTTGCGTGTGCAAAGTAACCTTTTCCCGCACTCAAATGTCAACTCAAATAACTACCTACCAATTTGTTGTTTTAAACTTCGTTTCCATACCAACCAAACTGTAGATAATGCACTTTGTAATGCACAAAATAATGTTCTTGTTACTTTTCCCATTTCAGTCAAAATCAAAATGAAACACACAATTCTTTTTTTGCGTTAAAAACGCATTCGCCAGTGACGTAAACAAACATTGATAATGACGACTTTCAATCGGCATTTGTGAGTTGTTCTTGCTTGATTTTGGTGCAATTTACTGTGTTTATCGGAAATCTTCGGAAGATTTGAGCTGAATACTGGCATCAAAAAAACCTGATCATGTAAACAAACAAACGGACAATCAAATTTATAAAAGTATAAACGATTAAACCATATACCTAATTTAGGTATATGGATTAAACGAAGACAGACTGATCTTAATGACGCAGCTGTCTAGAGTGTCATGTCAAATCAAAACAGTGTTGCCAATAGCAGGGAATAAGGCGACAAAAGAGGAAATTTTATGAACAGTGATCGGAAATGCCCTTGCATTTCAAATATAAAATAAATCAATTATGATTTTGATCATACCCATATTATCCAATTCCCAGCTGCCGCCACAAACTGTTCTTTCAATATAAATATATTGTTGAGCATGAATAATCATTATTCTCAAGTTCTATGTTTTTAAGTGCGTTCAAATAATATATTATCTAAAGTTTTTCGTGTCTAATCTGTGAACGCTCGTAGAAAAAATATTGTTCCTAACAAGTTCGCAAAGTGTCTTTACCGCCCTTAAAGCATATCCGAACTCCGCTTCGCGTCGTTCGTCTAACTGCTTTTGCGTGCGGGAAAGCATCACTTTGCGAACTTGTTAGGAGAATAACTATTACTTTGTTAGATGATGAAAAGTATCATCAGAGGCTCTGAAATTGCTGTTGATATTTTCGTTCACTGACTTATCTACATTGAAGATCTTGCGCCATTCGCAGAAAACCTCATACTCCTTTTGATACCCATCCGCTGAATTGACAAGAATAAGTTTCCCTGTCGCTCCGCAGCTTTTATGTGAAATAGAGACCATTTTGCAACTTGTTTATAAGTCAACATAAAAAGTTGTGGAAGTATATTAGGTAGGACATACATAAGTTGTGACATGGTTTGGCTTGCGCCATCTCATGGTAGGAATGTGAGGCGAATGTGTGCTTTAACAAGAAAGCACTTCAAATTGATTAAAAAAAAATATGGCAGTATGTAACAAAACAATGTACAATACACAGCCGTTCAATGTCATTAAACTACTCGTCCAGAAATATAAAAAGTCATTTACCACCTTTGTGACGTAAATAACTATTTTCGTAATATTTACTTACCTCATATAACGTAAATGGAAATAAAAAATGTATTTCACTTCCTATTCCGCTCAAATACCCACATGGTGGGTCTATTTTCCGAAAAAAAAACAGTTCCATTTTCCTGTCATCGAACCACAAAAAAGTCCCTAACATCCTTATAAATCAATATATTATCACGATATTTCTTTTTTGTTCGAAATAGAATTTTCCATTCCTCATTGCCCTTGCCTCAGATCTTGGAATCGCCTTATGCCTACTGTGCAATGCATAAAGCGATTTCAAAGCGTGATGACATTTTCTCCTTATCCTGGAGCAAGGGTAATCAGCGGACAAGTTATATTATTATACAGGGTGTTTCCTAAAGATTGGTAAAAAATTCGTTGTGTGATTCCTGGGGTATTTTCATGAAAAAAAGTTCCTATAAACATTTGCCGAAAAATGCTTCCTAAGGGAGCTACGCCCCTTTAAATAGGGCACTCCGAAGACGGTTTTTCCTCAATATTTCCGAAACCTTACATACAAAAATCATGAAATTTGGTACATCATACAAACTTTTAATGCTGATTGAGAATTTGAGCTCAGAATTTCAAAATTTTAATCAGTGGCGTACCATACTGGCGGGGTTAAAGGTTAAATTCTTTTAACCTTTAACCCCACCAGTATGGTACGCCCCTGATTAAAATTTTGAAATTCTGAGCTCAAATTCTCATTCAGCATTAAAAGTTTGTATGATGTACCAAATTTCATGATTTTTGTATGTAAGGTTTCGGAAATATATTAAATTCTTTTAACCTTTAACCCCACCAGTATGGTACGCCCCTGATTAAAATTTTGAAATTCTGAGCTCAAATTCTCATTCAGCATTAAAAGTTTGTATGATGTACCAAATTTCATGATTTTTGTATGTAAGGTTTCGGAAATATTGAGGAAAAACCGTCTTCGGGGTGCCCTATTTAAAGGGGCGTAGCTCCCTTAGGAAGCATTTTTCGGCAAATGTTTATAGGAACTTTTTTTCATGAAAATACCCCAGGAATCACACAACGAATTTTTTACCAATCTTTAGGAAACACCCTGTATAAATTGTGACCGGTCAAGAGGCAATATATCTTCTATTTATTATACAGGGTGTCACTTAAGGGTCTGTACAAAATTCAACCACATGTTGCCGGGGTCAAAATAAGCCGATTTAACGCAACTCACCTCAGATCGAAATGTCACCATTTCCGAGATACGGCGAGATCAAGTTTAAAATTACCAATTGAATTTTGTCATTATTTTGGACAGTTCTTGACATATTGCTTTGAAAATTGGTATGTAAGGGTTTCCTAATGTGTGAAAATCGATTATGTAGTTTGTTTTACTGTGGCCGCCTGAGGCCGCTGTATACTTTACATTTTGTGGTTTAAAATGTCCATAACTATTTTCACAGTTATTTTTCTTAATCTTTCATTGAATAAAAAGATTTTCCAGACGATTTCAAGTAAATAAGGTACTCTTGTCAAAGTTCGCTCAAGTAAGCCGTTTTCGAGATATTTCCGTTTAAAGAGTTCCATTTCTCAATTTTCAAATGCAACATTTCTTTCTTGATAACTGATGCAGGATCAAAGTTTTGACAAGATTCTAGACATGTGCTTTTTGTATATGATCATGAGTTCATCTTCTTTTTAAACTTAATCAACATTCACGAAACTCATTACTGCAGCAATTGCGTGGAAAGTTTACACAAATCGTGAATTAAGATAACTTGATAACACGTAATGGAAAATGGTCAAAACCTTCAGGCGATAACATGCAAAGTTGAAACAAAAATCAGAGTTTTTCTGATGAGTTTTGGGTGAAAATGTTTTGTAATACTTTTGATGTTTCATGGATTCATTTTATGGAATTCACCAACAAAATGGATGCTTCAACTCCTTTGGACTCGGTATATGTTCAATATGATAGTTGAATAGGATTAAGTGAGGGTTTGATTTGACTAATGATGTGCATCTTTTAGACCTGATCCACAACGAAACCACAAAGTCCAATAGGAGGATGAACACGAGAAGGCAAAATTTGATATAATTGATTAATTCTATGAACCAATAATAAAAATCCATTGAGTTTTGCACGCACATCCATTTTGCAAACATAGAGATACCCGCATTAGGATGTTTAAATAGCTAACGAACAACCGGGTCGATTAATTCAATTATCATAGGTAGATATTCATTTCTGTTGGAGCTTACATATGTATATAATACCTATCTGATATTAAATTTTTTTTTTTGCTAAATTTGATATTCATATTATGAGGCGTGTGGGAGCATAAAAAACACAAGTACTAGGTCAAGTCACTGACACTGATACGGACACATCTTTTCCACATTCTAAGGATCTTTTTGGCAGGTTGAGCTGACTGGTTCTTTCCGAACAGACTGTTTTTTTTTTAGTTTTTTCCACTATTGCTTTGGTCGTTGATTAGCTGGGTTTCATTGCAACGTGATAAACCAAAGTTTCCATCAATATCAGCACAGAGTTAGTCACAGCTATCAGGTCAGGTGACATAAACCATATCTCTCACGCTTCACCACCATTTCTCACCTTGTGTGGATATGGATATATGTAAGTAATTTATTACAAGGTTAACGTGATAAATTAATGGAACTGGACCAATATTTGTATTGGAAGATTCTCGTTTACAAAACAAAAAAAAAATCGTGAAGTAGAAGTCATTTTATTATTCTTCCATTGGAAAAAAAGACCGGGTGATAGGAAAACATCACGTACTACAATAATACTTCGTCAAAACAAATGCTTCCACCAAACTCATAACTTCTCCGTTTCTTGGCCATTGAGACCATAAAGCTTTGCTTTTGGACAGAAAATGAGTCCAAATGTTTCAGTAATCTGAATGTTGACCAACTATATTTTAACCAGTCTCGAGTGGAAAAAAGAACAAAAACGACAACGTCCAACATTGCGAGCCATGTCATCTATCTTCCATGCTCGTAAAGAGGGTGCCCATAATCCCATCTAACAGCGACAAAAATAAGTCATGCGTGAGAATTCGGCACACATAAATATTCTCGAACCCTGCGAAACGGACGTGTCCTTAATAGCAGGATACCACTTGCGGCGGACTAAAAGTCGTCCTTAAGCAACCCATAGAACAAAGTGGAATTACCCACATGCGTTTTCGATTATGTTACTAGGATAAGTATTGGTATGTATAGAGTTTGTCTCATGGAGTGACATGGTGATATTGGCATTTTAGTGGATTGATTGTCCAGAAGAAGGTCCATCAAGGATTAGGATAACCCAGATTTAGGGCTTTACTGTATCGACGAGTTATAAGTCACATACTCATATGCAGTAGATGATTTTCTTGTATGATTGTTTTTCTAATTTTGTCCTCATCTTCTACATTTGATGGTCGTTTGTTCACAATTTCCATTGGTTAATCAATTAAATAGACACGAAAGAGGTTTAGAATCCGAATAAAGTTAGGATAATCTTTGATTTTTTAATCTCTAGATATCTGCGGGAGAAAAAGAGATTACAAAACACACTGAAAATTTTCCAGAATCGAATTGATGATGGTATAGTATATTAAACAGGGATATGTTTGAAAGTTCACATGGTTTTACCGTGTTGCATAATTTTCACTCGGGACGCAATACTCGGCAGATCAAAGGGATATCTGTCGCTGATCACTTTTTGATTAAATCCTTTGCCAGATGAAATGCCGCTGAACGAACAAGAATGGCAGATTGAAAAATACCACTATATGGAAAAAATGGAGAGTTGTTGCTTTATTGAAAAAACAAATTATCAAACTGTAGGAAAACAGAATAAATGATAACAACAGACAGAATATCCTCAATCCATGCTTTTCAAATGAATATAAGAGTTGTATAAGAGCAAATGCGAAATTTTTAGGGTATCAAATTATAGTACAGTGAATCTGGCTTCAAAAAGGGTCTTGACTCTCATCAAATGACCTCCGCTCTGATTTGTTGTCAGTTGCTATTGATCCATCAGAAAAGCTTAAATTCAAAAAGTTGTATCCACGCGGCCCCCCGTTTTTGAGAAACTCAAAAAAGTTTTGATTTGATATTCTGGAAAAATCATAGGTCGAATAAAAAATTGTATGAATAAAAAAATGAGGACAATCAGATTCTCTACAATTTTTGTTACTACTGAAATAGCTCTAAAACTCACCGTAACAAAGTTAGAGAGCGCCAAAGTCAAAAATGCGTTTTTTTGCAGTTTTTTGCATTTTTAGAAATAAACAAATTTTTTTGCACGGCCACAATGTTCTATAAAGTGAAGATCATGAAAAAACCTACAAAATTCATATGCAGCTTTTTGTTCTACGACGTACAGTTCGCGAGATATGTCGCGAGGTGCTGCGAGAGCATTCGAAAACGCGTCTATTGTCGCGCTCCCTTGCTCTGGCTCGCATTCTAAACACACTGTTTGGAGTCCAGTGGATCAGTTAATCTTTTATTATCATTATTATTTTTTTTTTTAATACCAATTTATTCAACAAGCGCAGCCATGCCTTCTGTCGAGAATTTCGAAGCAACGACGGTGGAAAACATGCCATCGAACTCTTCTGTGAAAACGAATCGCGTTGAGGAGCCACCAATGAAAAAAATTAAAAAGAAAGTCCGGCGACAAAAGTGATAAATTGTATTTCAAAGAAATTTTTTCCTACGTTCTCCTGTCATTCCTTTTTAATAATAATTAATCAATTAGTAATTAATTAAACTGATTAATAATTTTGAAAATAAATATATTTGATTATTTCATTTTAATTTTATTCAATTTCAATTTTTATAATCTTGAAAACAAACGTACATTACTTTTTCAACGCTCAAAATAAATGTTCACGAAAAGAAGAAAAGTATGGATTCCTACGCATGTTCAAGCCTGACTTCAATGCAGGTAGGTGATTATTCACATTATTGTGAAAGAAGTTTTAATTTGCTCAGTTACACGCACCAAGCAGCTGGTTTTTTATTGGTAAACAATTTTCCGATTCATGTTCCTTACATTTTCTGAGTCGGACAAAATCTTTGCCCTCATAATATCACACAAAATCATTTTACTTAAAAGTTTTTTGAATTTTCACGTATCAATGAGACGTTCTAGCAATTCTGAAAGGTTACGGATTTCAAACTATCGTCGGTTATCGATGTCATGCAACTTACATATGCACATTTTGACATTGAATGCAATATATCTCGCGAACTGTGCGTCGTAGAAAAAAAAAACGCAGATGAATTTTGTAGAGTTTTTCATGATCTTCACTTTAAAAAACAATGCGACCGTGAAAAAATTATATTTGACCTTCAAAAATTCAAAAAACTGAAAAAAAAGCGCATTTGTCGAATTAGGCGCCCTTTAACTTTGTTACGGTAAGTTCTAGAGCTATTTTAGTGAAGACAAAAATTGTTGAAAACTCAATTGTCTTCATTTTTTATCCAATAAAATTTTTTGTGCGACCCACGGTTTCGCTAGAAAATCAAATCCAATTTTTTTTTATTTTTCGAAAACGGGGGGGGCGGGGGAATACCACTTTTTGAATTTAAGCTTTTCTAATGGATCAATAACAACTGACAAAAAATCAAAGCGGGGGTCATTTGATGGGACCCAAAGTGCCAGTACTATTATGATTTTTGTACAACAAATAAAAAGGCATAAGCTTTTTTTGAAAGAAAGAAAGATTTGATAGGTTTATAAATCAAGAGATCTTATTTGAAGATATGATCATGATCTTAGCAGAGCAGCCTTGCTTTCTGCTATTGTGTATGCAGTGTGTCACCGGATCGACGCATGAATAGGTGAAAAAGACAAGAACTTTTTGAATTGAGATTTTATATTTTGGGGCTTAGCCCATGAGAACTAATTTGTGTCATAATTTTAGTTTAAAAAAATCAAGCATAAAACAATCAACGTAGAAGCTAGTCTCCTCACTAGCGAAGTGATTTTTCCAAATGAGATAATAATATGACAAAATGTTAATGAAGAAAGTTGGTCAGAATAAAAACCTGAGTAGAAATAAAAATTTTCATAACCCTTTCCCAACCTTGTTATTTTCAATAAATTGGAGAAGTTCATCAGCGAAAGTATGACGAAGTATGCAATTCTGCTAAATAAAGGGGTATTTTAAAATGAAGAGATACAAAAAACGCTTAAAATATCAAAATTACATGAATTTTCATGTTATGCTCAAACCAATATGGTATCATGAAAAATACCAAGATGGGCTAAAAAGTGCATTCCCAAAGTTTTTCATTCAAAACAACTTTTTTCAATTCATTTTTTTTCAAACCAAAATTATGACACATACTAATTTCTATCCAAGCAGGGTTGAGCCCCAGAAGATGAAATCTTAATTCAAGTGCCAGCTAGTGGATACATGTAAAAAGGTCAACATGACTTGTTCCAAGTTGTGGTCACGATCATGGTATACGGATAAACCAATATCTCTCTACTGACTCCAATCAGACAAACACAAGAATTCAGCTGAACTTGATGTCAGAACCAGAAGTCATGAATGGTAGCGTACATCTCCATAATTATACTATGATAGAACCAAGACATCGCAGATTTCCTTCAGATTTTCATTCGGAAAAGTTCTTTGGTTAATTGATTGAAGGGTAGCTTTTTAACAGTTGATAATAATTTATGCTCATCTCAATGTACCAAATTATGAATTTCTCACCCAGTAGTGAGCACACATGCATGTTTTGCTATAATTCTATACAGGGTGTCCCATATAACATCCTCCTCGTCCTTATCTCGGAGGATATGAGATTTACGAAAAAAAGTTAATTATGGTTTTTGAAAAAACCCAGTTATATATATTTGACATATACAGGGTGCACAGTATTCCCTGGACTGGACTCAACTTTTCAAAACGAGATAGAACCCCCTGTATATTATTTCAGAAATGAATTTAGTACGCGGAAGGTTCGTAGTTGAGAAGAAGAAGGTGGTGGGGAGCAGTCCAAAATGAAAGGCCTACGATACGTGAGTCCTCATGTATTGTTTAATCGAGCTTTTGGAACTGACTTGTTTTTTTTTCAGTATGACATCTAGAGATATATTAAGATAGCACATACAAGAACAGGAGATTTAACATAGTAGTTGTTATGAAAGTAATAGTCCCTTCACATCAATCTGTTGTTACTTTTAAATCTAACTATTTTAATTATTTGTTTCACAATTTTATTGCGTCCAATGTTCAATATTTATTTTACTCCCAACGCTTCAACAAGTGATATACTCTAGTGTCTAAATGTTGATTTATTTATTACTATGTTTGTCTACAACAAATAAGTACTATGTTAAATTTATTGTTCTTGTATGTTACAGGGTGGCCAACTAAGAATGCGAGGTACTGTATCTCGAAAACTTTACATCGTAGAGGCTTGCGGCAAAAAATTTTATTACTAAAACGGCCAAGAAAAAAACCTGGAAAATATTTTCAAGTTTCTGAAATGGTCGCTAGGGGGAGTAACAACCAACACCAAATAGAAAAATATGATTTTTATGGAATTTTGTCCAATGAAAATATATCGATGAGCTCATTTTCGGATTTACTGACTATTTACCTACACTTTTTGTCTTAAACTTTTTTTTTCTATCTATCATAATAAAGTGGTGGAGGAAGTTCAATTGTTTTATTAAACAAACGGAGATTTCTCCCGTTTCGCTTGACGGATTTCAACGAACTTGGGCTCATATGAAAGAGAATAGTCTGCGCTATAAAATGCTCATTTGCTTTTTAATTTGTAACATTCGCCGTCACCGCTAGATGGCGTTAACTGAAATGGCATACTTTTGAGTTTTTTCCAAAAAAATCAAACGTGATGGTATATCCATTTTCATATATTTCAAAAAAGGACACATTTTCCTATAAAAAAAAATTAAAAAAAAAACAAAAAAAAAAAAAAAAAAAATACAAAAAAAAACAATAATTTTTTTGTTTTTTTTTAAAGGAAAATGTATCCCCTTTTAAAATATATAAAAATGAATATACCATTACATTTGATTTTTTGAAACTTGAGAATATTTTCCAGGTTTTTCTCTAGGCCGTTTTAGTCATAAAATTTTTTGCCGCAAGCCTCTACGATAAATAGTTTCCGAGTTCCTGAAAATGTTGCATTTTCCTACCCCTCGTATCTTAACTATCAGATTAGTTATGGAAAATGTGAAAATTGTTTCTTATATAACTTTTCCCGTAGAACTCGATTCTGCCTTCGGAATTAGTATACAGGCTCAGGTCAAAAAGTTATTGGCCCCAACTTCATTTTTTTAAATGGGACACCCTGTATATTTATAGTCCATAAGATTTGTCTTTTCTTTAGCTTTTTGAAAATATATAAGAGTATGCACTTTTAAAAAAAATTTTTAGCCTTTAACTTTTTGACCTGACCCCGTATACAAATTCCGAAGGCAAAATCGAAAGTTTTATACTTTTCCCGTGTAGCTCGATTCTGCCTTCGAAATTAGTATACGGGGTCAGATCAAAAAGTTATAGGCTAAAAATTTTTGCATACTCTTATATATTTTCGAAAAGGTAAAGAAAAGACAAATCTTATGGACTATAAATATACAGGGTGTTCCATTTGAAAAAATAAAGTTGGGTCCGATAACTTTTTGACCTGACCCTGTATACTTATTCCGAAGGCAGAATCGAGTTCTACGGGAAAAGTAATATGAGAAACAGTTTTCACATTTTCCATAACTTATCTGATAGTTTAGATTCGAGGGGTACCTTTGAATGCAACATTTTCAGTTAAGCCCTGTATCTTGAAAACGAACCAAACAGATACATACATATAACTATGACAAAACAAAATCACTAACATAGAATCAAAGTACCTAAATGTCCTACATGTTCTCCATTCTTGGCGATACAAGATGACTTATATCTTCCGACTGAGTGACTTCTATTGAAAATTTTCTACCAGTCAATTCTAACCAATCATAGGCTTGCATTTTATTATGTTGCTATGACAACGACCTAATTTTATCGGAAATCACCCTACTCATAATCACGTGACTGAAAGATTAATAAGTGGAAATCTCCCTGGCTTTGCAGGTGGATGTAGCTCCCATATGATTACAGTGTGGCACCACTCTCCCTAACAATCCCAACCCAACCAAACTTTCACAGACAGGTATAAGGCAAACGGCAACACTGTGGTTGGTGCATGGGAGCTACATCCAGCCGCGAGTGGCGGCTCCTTACTCTACTTGCCATTGAGAAGAAAGAAGGAAATCAGGATTTTATAAAACATTTGGAAGTTATAACCAATCTTGTCCATGATTGATAACATCGCAACTTTGTATTGGAAGTTGAAAATGAATCATTTATCAAAAATATTTGTCATTGTTTTTAACAGCTGTCAAGCACTCGCGGATGTATGTAGCTCCCATGCACCAACCACAGTGTTGCCGTTTGCCTTATCTCTGTCTGTGAAAGTTGGGTTGGGTTGGGTTTGGATTGTTAGGGAGAGTGGGGACGGCAACACTGTAATCACATGGGAGCCACATCCAGATGCAAAGCTCCAGGGAGATTTCCACTTATTAATCTTTCAGTCACGTGATTATGAGCAGGGTGATTTCCGATAAAATTAGATCGTTGCCATAGCAACATAATAAAATGCAAGCCTATGATTGGTTTGAATTGACTGGTAGGATATTTTCTTGCCGAATCTCCCTAGAGCTCGAATTAAAAATCCGGAAATTTGTTCTCGTTGCGAATTTTTCAAGAAAATTTTCAAAAAATTCGCAACTCGACAAAATTTCTGGAAATAATTCGAGCTCTAGGGAGATTATGAGTGAAAATTTGGATTTTTTCCCTTACTCTATCCATAAGAATATTTATGTCTTGAAGTTTCTTAAAAATATTTGAAATATTTTTTATCATCGAATATGCACAAAATAGTTATTTTCCTAACAAGTTCGCAAAGTGATGCTTTCCCGCACGCAAAAGCAGTTAGACGAACGACGCGAAGCAGAGTTTGGATATGCTTTAAGGGTGGAAAAGACACTTTGCGAATGTTTTGGGAACAATATTTTTTCTACGAGCGTTCAAAGATTAGACACGAAAAACTTTAGATACTATATTATTTGAACGCACTTAAAAACATAGAACTCGAGAATAATGATTATTTATGCTTTACAATATATTTATATTGAAAGAACAATAATTTGTGGCGGCAGCTGGGAATTGGATAATATGGGTTTAATCAAAATCATAATTGATTTATTTTATATTTGAAATGCAAGGGCATGTCCGATCACTGTTCATAAAATTTCCTTTTTTGTCGCCTTATTCCCTGCTATTGGCAACACTGTTTTGATTTGACATGACACTCCAGACAGCTGCGTCAGGCGTCAGTCAGTCTTCATTTAATCGTTTATACTTTTATAAATTTGATTGTCCGTTTGTTTGTATACATGATCAGGTTTTTTTTATGCCAGTATTCAGCTCAAATCTTTCGAAGATTTCCGATAAACACAGTAGATTGCACCGAAAGCAAGCAATAACAACTCACAAATGCCGATTGAAAGTCGTCATTATCAATGTTTGTTTACGTTACTGGCGAATGCAATTTTAACGCAAAAAAAATAATTGTGTGTTTCATTTTGATTTTGACTGAAAAGGGAAAAGTAACAAGAACATTATTTTGTGCATTACAAAGTGCATTATCTACAGTTTGGTTGGTATGGAAACGAAGTTTGAAACAACAAATTGGTAGGTAGTTATTTGAGTTGACATTTGAGTGCAGGAAAAATTTTTTCCGCACTAGTGCGGGAAAAGGCTACTGTGCACACGCAAATGAGTGTGCGAAGTGGTTACTTTGCGCACGGTCGTAGAAAAAGTATTTTTTGCATAAAAAGGATTCATTAGCGAATATTTTCTAAACGGCTAGAGATAGGTATAGACTATTTCATATCAACTAAACTCTATTGTTTTGAAACAATCAATATCCGTAACGATATAAAGGGTGTTCTATGTAACATTTTTGACTTATTGGGGATTTCACAAGTCCCGATTGGGTTCAAGTTCTGACATCACTCTGTATAATTTGCAGCCATTTTGATGGACTGCAATTTTATATCAAATTATTGTTTGTAGGAAAAAGTTGTCGGAATGGCGAAATACCATGAACCTACAGTTCATTTTTTATTTGAAGTTACAGTGACAGATCAAAATTGGAGGTTGAATGTTGGCAAAAAAAAATTAAATGTCATAAAGTGCTCGCTGATTGAAATGACAGGATAAAATATTTGATTATAAACTTTATTTTCTTGATTATAGAAGGTTTTTTATCATCAGCTTCAAAATTATCATCACTGTCTATGCTCGAACGTTTTTTTCTATCAAATCAAATACATTTTGAACATAACAAAATAAAGTGAATCACAGTTCAATCTATGACTATCTTGAAAGAACATATTTGCCAACCTTTCACCTACAATTTTGATCTGCCATTTTAACTTTAAATAAAAAATGAAGTGTATACTTCTTTCACCTACTTGAAATAAATGCGTTTTTTGCCAAAAATAAATAGAATCGTTATTATAATATTGACCCAAACTATTGGAGATACGTCAAGGACATCCTCTAGAAAGTGACCTCAATTTTTTTATGTACAATTCATTACAGGGAAAACTGAGCACCCTGTATATGTCAAATATATATAACAATAAAGTTCCTTGAACGACAATTAGGACAATACGACTTTATTTTCAACTTTTTTTCGTGAATCGCATTTCTTCTGAGATAAGGGAGTAAAGGATCTTATATGGGTCACCCTGTACAATTCTATTGCTCAGATAACCGATTTTTTATCACGATTCAAAGAGTTTGATCGATTATTCTATTGTGGTATCAATCGCGAATAGTGCAGACCAAATGGCTTGCACCTCAATAAATTTATATCTTTTTGCCAAATCACACTTCATTCTCAATTGACTGTGTTCTGGATAATCGAAATAATCCAAAACGGATTAAGCCCGGAAAATGGATTGAATCGCAGTTGAATGGAGAATTGTCACGTTGGCATTTTGAGAAGGTGGAAACTGACATTTTTCTAAAAGCAGAAGCAATGCAAAACTATGCAATTATATTTCTTGTTTTCAGTAATGCTCATCAATCATGCATCGGTTTTGAAAACAATCAGATAAATTTGATTACATGAGACATATGTGCAACAAGAATATATATTTGAAAAGTAAATCAAAAAAATAATCGGGGCATGAAAGCGTTTTGATTGAAATAATATAAATCGTTTCCAAAATATTTGCTCAGCTCAAAGTAAAACAGCCTAACGTTCTACAAACGTCATTGGAAATAACCGCGAACTAATTAGCAGGGATTTACGAACATATATATTTTGAGCCACCACGATGTTACCATGACAAACATTTAGTCTAATCTAATCAAATTAAAGCTCTTTCATGACCATTTTATATGTTCATCAGCCACTGACAAAGAAACAGTGCACTTGAATAATTATATCAGATACAGAATGCATTCCCCGTCACTTGGACCAGGATGCGAATAATTTACATAAGATCAAGCTTCAGAGGCAGTGGCAGAGGCAGAGGCAAGAGTTGAGAGACTCTGAGAATTTCACATCCAACTATATTATTTTCTTTCAAGCTTTCTGATGTGAATTTGCTATTTTTCAAAATACCCAAAAATAAACTGAATAAATAAAAAAAGGCTTATTTTACCGAGAGCGGGCGAAGCTCAATCCTCTCTCACTCTCTTTTTCTCGTCACAGTCATACACGCCAAACGAAGATAAGTAATATATTCTGTGACGTCAGCATGATTGATGGATGTTGAATGGCGCTCCTGAATTAGTGATAACTACATTGATAGAGAGCGTAGGTTGATTTCTCAAACATTTATGGCATTAGTACCCACCAATCATTTTATTTTCTATATTTTCATAAAATGTGCTAATTGACCATTGAGATGAAGACATTCATCGACAACCTTTGTAGTGATAACAATGTATCGATAACCATTTTTCAAAGAACACAATGATTATCTTTGATATGTTTGATATGTTTGATACTCATTTCGCATTATCATCTAGATCCCTTTCATAATTATGCCAATCATACCTGCTCTGGATAAGTCAGCTTCATTTATGTCAACTTCTAGGGTTTCAGGTTAACATACTACATGTCGAGCAAATCGAGTATATTGTTCGGTAATTGATACTACTATTCACCATCAACGTGTTATTTAACGGTGTCAAATATCTTGCGATCCATCTTATTTCTTGAGACGAAGCAAGCTACGTTCCATGTAATTTTCAGTTTGGATCGCTCGATTTATGAGCTTCGTACCAAGGCATGACGGATTTTAGTGCTCCTTATAATTATACGGCTGTGGCATGGTTCATTAGACGTTATATTGAGCTATGAATGTTTTCATCCCCTTCACGTAAAAAACTGGGTTTTATTTACGTGAAAAGTTATGTCCAGATTATTCCTGCAAAACAACTCTTGTATAACCCCTTGTCTATGGACGACATCCAGATGAACTTATCCACTTCTTTCCATCATCCAATTTGTAACGAGATGAAATTGCTCCGGGAATGGAGGTCACGTGAAATTCAATTAACGTTCGGATGAAATTATCAAAGAGTTGGGTTGAGGACTTCTAGGTCAACTTGAGTATAGCGAATTGGCCATTTTGTTAATTTCTAAGATATAACAATTTTTAAAATTTGGAGTAGGGTATGTGATATATCCAATTTGAAAGGCGATGAACAGTCACCGCCTTTCAGATAACAATCATTATCGGAATATGGAAACAATCCAGAGATTGCAGAGATGCAGAGAAAGAATTAGAAATTACAAACTTTCTTTCTCCAAGTCCAGGAAAATATCGCATCGGTAGAAAAGTTTTATTGATATTCTTACCTACGCCGAGATTTTTATTAAAAAGTACAAAAGTTTCTCGATTCAGAATTGTTCAAGTTTTGAATTGGAAACGGCATCTGAATGTTCAATGATTTGATAGATAGTTTCTATTCTGGATACAGATTATCTAGAAAATAAATTGATCATCTTACAAATATTTCTTTTGAGTTTTTTTTCCGATAGTAGAAGAAATGATGATCTCCGTTCGCTGCATCAAATTCCTATGTTTACTATCTAAAAGGAATCGATTGAGACTGGACTTTCAGCATCTCAGCAATGCGGAAAAATGTGGACAGACCGCACTTAGTCCCTGTGATATTTGTCAAAAAAATTTTGTGGGAAATCTTTGAAAGTAGGTCCTTTTCAACAAAAAATCCAACACAAATTGAACAATAAAGGCCTTCTTATAGTGAAAATGTGCATTTAAATAGGAACCTACAAGCGTCCTTCTTGACATAAACACTCAAATATTTCAAAAACGCTCAAACTTAAGTAAAGGCCATGATACATTAAGGGCCGATATTTCAATGCCCATTCAAGATTAGGGTACACGTAAAGGTTATTTTGAACCTTGAATTTGTCTCCTGTGAGTGTCGTATTTCAATTGCGACACCCAAATTAGATCCTTAGCTAAATGACAGGAGTGTCGCAATCGAAAAACGGCACTTTCGGTGGCCAATTTTAAAATTCACATCAACTTTACGTATACCTTAGCTAAAATGTCACTTGAGGTGACATTGAAATATCTGCCCTGAATCTGTCTAGAATTTCAAGTAGAATACAGAAATCTTAAAATAGATCTGTTCGTAGAACACAAACCAGTCAGCCTTTCATCGATTGGTCAATGTCAGTCAGAAGTAGTTTGCAAACCTTAAATGCTGAATGCTGATTGGCTCTGACTGGTTTGTGATTGTTCTACGAACAGACCTAAAATAGGATATTCTATTTGGAAAAATCAACAAACTGTCAAGATTTGAGGGTTATCAACTTTTTTTGACATTTCAGCCTCTAAATTCTCAAGGTACATTCACAACCAATTTTGAATCAGCATGACATTTCGTCCACCTGACCTAAGTTGATGAAGAAACTAATCTCCAATACATTAGCTCTCTTCCAAAATGAAAACAAACCTTAGAATGTGGCTAAATGCACCTTCACTGATGTTAAAAATAAAACAAAATCAAAATAATGGTCAATATCATCAGACATACACAAACCTTGAAGAATAGAATTATCAATTAAAAAAAACAACGACAATGTTTATACACAAAAAAAAATGTCTGGATTCAATTTTGCTAAGGCAACCATCGATATTGGTTTTGTATTTTGATGAGGGACGCAAACTACATTTTGGAACGGGAATTTATCGCGCCCTTCGCAATTTTGAATAAATGATGTTGAGGGTCGGACCGGAGGCTTGACTGGAAGAATTTATCAAGCATCCAGGTTGGTCTCTTACACAGGGGCCTTGTTATGTTGATACTAAGCTTACATATCCTGTGCATGGATTTGTTGGTCACACGGAAAAAGTACCTAGTAACGGGAAAAAGTGTAACATCATTTTTTTACTTTGTGGCAGAGCAATGAATGCAAATTTGAATTCTATAATCTTCTTTGCATTAACCGTTCAGATAAATCAGCTGCAGCAGTTTGAGTATTGTAAATCTGTATGAATTGTACATAATGAAGCTAGGTAATACAAGTTTGCCATCAGAAGGATTATCATTTATCAAATCGAATCAAATCAAATATGCTTTATTGCCACAAAAAAAAAAAAAATGAAGCAAATACGAAATGGTACTTAAACAACAAAAAAAATTACAAATATATCTTTCCAATATTTTGTCAATTTTGATTTTGAATGAAAATTGCTCATGGACAACGACGATTGATATTGGCACCCTTCTAGTTATATCATGATTACAAGTCAGTCAAAAAATATCTTAGCAAAGTCAACAATAATGAGTAGAACAATGATACAGCAGTGTTAAACATCAAACAAGGAACCTGCAATCATTCACGTCATTACAAACAAAATGCTTTGAATTACCACCACAAATCTTGTATCTTGTTTCCGCCCTGCCTGCAGTATCTAATCTTATTTTTTATTTGAATATCAAACAAGAAACTTGCGGTTGTTTACGTTATTGCAACCAAAACGTGTTGATATGCATTTCCTATTCAGGAAATGAACAACAGTTGAAGTGTGCGACCTCTATGCACTTGAAATTTGATTGACGAACTTCACCTCAACTTGTGTCCGCTTTGCTTGCAATAAGCAATGTTTACTTGGTATTATTCACAGGGGAAGTACACAAGTGTTGAGTGAATTACTAAACTATAGGCGATTGATGACCCTAAAAAATATTATTACCCTCATGATCATTGTATGCTCTAGAACAACTTTCACTCTCACTATTGAGATTTTATGTAACTGCCGCTTATAGTGCCCAAACAGAGAAGTGAAACTATTCCTTGAAAAACTAATTTATAGAATAAAAAGGTCTTTCTGAGAGAAATGCTTTCGTTTCTTTACGGAAGTAAGCAAATGTGGGAATAGATTTGAGGTATAGAGGAAGATGATCGTATAGTTTTTGACGTTGTGTATGATAATTTTTTTTATAAGATCAGAAGTGAGAAAGGGTAGGTAGATATCAAGACACCAATTTCTGGTTGGGTATTTATGCTGTGGCTTTTCAGTAGAGGTGATTGGGCGTTTTACGTATCAAACAGGCTGTTTCTAAAATAAATAGAGCAGAAAGCGTTGGTATGCTGTACTTTTTTAAACTGATAGGAAAACTCTTTCGGTGATTTCCAGGTAGGTGATGTCATTGATGTATAGCAGAAAAAGAATGGATCCCAGAACAGAACATTATCATCAGACTCTCAAGACTCAAACATTGATTTATGAATTTTTATTGGTGCACTATGAACTCAGGATATCTGACCATCTTTGTATCTTGTTCCAAATATCAAGTCATGGTCCAAACGCAAAGTGAAATAGAAACTAATTTTTGACGAAAATCAGCCTATGACATATCACGATTCTCCACAGTTTTCTAGAAATTGAAATTCCTATGAATTGAAAAGATTTGTGGGAAAAAACTTTAGGATATTTTGATGGATACTTAGTTGAAACAAGGTAGCAAGATAGTTGATCTTAATGGTAATATGTGAACAAATCTTCTAGCCCTACACAAAATCTGAAGCTTAATTTCTTTTTTTCTCGTTATTTTTTTTATCCGAATATCAGAAGTGTTTGTTGCTCAAGGCAAAACAGGTCAGGAATCAGAATATCATAGGAACTTTCTGATAAGAAATAAGTTCCGCTATCACCTCTTTGAGTTTGGACCATGACTTTTGACCCTGTATGATGATTTACTTCGAGCTGATCAGATAACAACCCAAATACAGCTTATCCAGTGACCATTCGCATTCGAATAAGTCCCCAACAAAATAGTCCATTAAAAAAAACACCAATTTCATACTCCAGACATAAGCTAATGATGAATTCCCCTCAATTTGACTGGAAAGACTTCCGATAACGAATTTCATGTGAAGAAAATAAAAATAACTCTGTACATCTGGCACATCGAGAAAATTGACTCAATTGAAAATAAAGTGTGGTTGAGAGTCAGAGTCAGTGTGTCATGTTGGTATGGCGGCAAGCAATTTATTGAAGTGCAAGCAATAGAGCTTATTGCATCCGCAAGTTAGCTGAAGGAAATAATGGAGGTCGTTGAGAAAAGTATATGCAGTGTAAAGAGAAATGATTTGGGACAAGTTTTGCGAATTTAGATTAAATCATGCTTTGCGAACTGGAGAGTGAGAGTTATGAGGGTGGGACAATGAACCAAGATAAACCTTACATAATTATTATTCTGTTATCTGAATAATTGAAATAGTGAAAAGTGGCTTGGGGCTATCATTTTCAGTTGGATTGATCAGGAATACTTTCAAGGAAAACAAAAAAAATCGACGCATTTTGATTTCGCAATTCTTTCCATCTACATTTATTTCATCGCTTTTTTCTCTCCCACTGATAAATGTGCTATAAACAGTGCGAGAGGCTACTTTAGCTCTAAGTTGATTGGGTTTATCAAGTCTCCTAAAAAATTTGGTGTCATATTTTTCACGTTTTCTGCTTAGTTTTGTAAAAAAAACTGAATTGTGAATCCCTGAACCATCCATTTTTACATTATACTAATTCCAAAAGAGTTTTTCTGATAAGTATTGAAAAGAAGAGTCATTGTGATCCCAAAATTGTGATTCTTATTCAGAATTATTCATCAATAACTTTCTTGTTGTATCTTTTTTTCTAATTATGACAATCACCGCGCACCGCCCAGGTTTTTGGAAATTATCTGGTGTTATTTTGTGATCTTCTTTATTGTTTTGTCAATTCAAAAATATAGTTATTCTTGATCAACCTACTGGATGTTGAATTTCCATGGTAATATTCAAAAAACCGATTTGTATGGCTTTTCAATTTACTTTCTGATTTTTCGAATTTAAATCCAAATTCTCTTTCAACATATTAATAAATTGGTGAATGTATCAACGTAAGAACAGAAATTGAGGTCTTTCCATAATATAATCCACATATTTTTTTATGGTTTCTTTTATCAAAAATCAAATAAATATAAAATACTTATCGATAGAAGTTCTTTGCCACAATTCTGTTTTCTTTATTTGTCAGCATTGTGAAAAATATATAAGCTCAAAAAAACTTTTGTTCTAATTCTGAAAAAAAAATCAACACTAAAAACAACGCTCTCTGAATCTAATGAAGTTCACAGAAAGCTTTGTTGAATCTGAGCAAAATATCATTCTCATCTCCTACATTACAAAATCTTCACCATAAAACTGATTTTTTTCACGGTGCTTCACCATTGGCAGCCAAAGCGAAAGAAAACTTTTTATTTTTCTATTTGTTTCCAATGTGATACTACAAAGTGTGACCTGAGGAAATTTCGTTCCAACGAAATATGAATAATCTTTTCTGCACCGTCCGTTCGAGCAATTCAACCTCACCTTGAACCGTTTGGAAAATGATTTTTGTACCTGACTAAAGCGGTATTTACACGGGACAATTTGCGTTGCACGTCTAGACCGCACGGCAAAAATCGACGGTGTAAATACTAACAGGTCAGATCAGCAGGTGTCTAAAATCGCAAAAGCCAAAGTAGACATATACGTATTATCAAAATTGACATACCGTGGTCCTTCAAAGGTAAAGCCAAATCGGGAAAGACAAAAATATTAATTTCCCATTAGTATGTTTCATGAGGATCTTCACATCAATGTGCATGCCTCAATATAATATTCCACGATAAGTCGGTATGTAGGCGGGTATATTGTATATTCCAAATTTGGAAAGGTACGGTTTTTAAACGGAATCAGCTGTTATCGACTATTTGAATCCAGAACAGAGACCGTGCAGCTGCCAGATTCAAAATCGCCAAGACTTTAGAGTCGCCGTAACGTTAAATCTGGAATTGGAAACCGGTAGCCGTCATTATCACGATTTCAAAACAACGTTTTCGCGTACAGTAATACTCTATTTCATACTATAAATTTGTATGTTCAATATCTCACAAGAAAAACGCTTGACTACCACCAAAATATGTGTTTACGGCAGATCTGCCGTAAAAGCGGAAGTATCGGCACCAAAGCGGTAGCATGAGATCGGCCCAAAATCACGAGTAACCTATAATAGGAAACAGCTTTCAGCAAAATCGCAGTCTTTTTGAGGCATTGGTTGTTCCTGTCTTTCAAATCGGCTGAAAATCGGCTGAAAATCGGCTTCACTTGCCGCACATTGATGAAATAGGAAACCTGAGGTATATTTCAATGATACGTTTATGATAGTAAGGTGACATTCGACTTTTCGACCTATGCCGCATGCGACGGTTGACTGAAAAATCGTCCCGTGTGAATCCGCCTTAAAGTTTGAAATCGCTTGGAACGTTATGCGTAGGTACTCTAGCCAGAACAGCTATTCGATTTTCTGAACAACGCTATTCAAGGTGTTTTAGTTCCCATCATGATGACAAAAGTTCAAAAACCAATTAGGAAAAACGGCATCTGAATCTGTTCAAACTAGGTGTTATTCCGGGATCGTAATGGAAATTATGAATATCTAGATTTTGCGCGATAATGCAGTTCCAACATTTCGAATAACCCTTCCAAAAAGATAGCAATTGACTAGGTTGGAACAAATCTATATAAGTAATCGAGATTCGTGAATGATCACATCCACCTAACAGGAGAACCGCCACCATCACTTTTCGTTCCATTCACGCTTCTGGGGTTTCTCCGGAAGTTAATCAATGAACCGTTTAATAAGCGCTAACTTTATCCTTATTTAGGACGTGTGCAGAAATTGCCTCACGATTGGCAATAGCTTCACCCTAATGCCTATTCGGGCAGCAACTTCTCGATTGCCAGTCGCTGGGAATTATTATGGATATGTGCAGTGAATTGTAAATTGTGTCGTGATCTTCGATTGCCGATGGTCAGGGGTCGGAACGTGTACTCCTCATGTGCAGAACAGCTATTATGTTGTGCACTTGGTTTGAGTTGAATGCATAGAGTTAAGTGCAGTATATTTGGGGATGTTTGGAATCCTGTGGGTTGATCTTGACATTCATGCATGCAGCTAGTGATGATGATGAAATGATTGAGTTGACCTATAGCTTCATTATTTTTTTAAATCTGGGATAAAATGTGTTGGGATTAATATGTATCGAGTTGAAAAGATGATTATGAATAATTACACACATTAACGACATAGAAGCAATTTTAGTTTATTATAAAAGTTGTATTATATAATACTGGCGGCAAAGCCACATACAAATTCTCAAATACTAATCTTATACTATCTGGAAGTTCAAAAGAGGTCCTGCCCCAAAATCAATATTGGATTCATTGATTAACTCATCTAGAATTTGATCTCAAGACACTCATGGTAATAAATCATGTTCGAAGCTGTTCATTCGTGAAAATATCCAGTCAATATGATAAAAGAGAAAATGGGATGGCATGGATTTTTCATCTTGAATCTCACAGTGATAAATGATGTGAGTGCTATGATTTCCACTTCCTCAGACCACTTTTTATGTCAAAACATTAGTAACAAAATCTTCTTCAAAGAGACATTATTTTACAGTTATCCGATGTTAAACGGAAAGGTTGGTACAGAACCGTAATAAATGTCTAGAGTTACATCCATGTGAGTAGTGACCTCCTTATACCGGTTTTGTCCCGAAATTTTTTTGTCTAAAAACAACCGCTGTACATTCACCCAGATAAGGGAGTGCCTAGAGCTACATCGGTGTGAGTGGTGCCAGCTGCCTTACTGATGAGTCCAATTTCGGGACGAAACCGGTAAAGGAGGGCACTACTCACATGGATGTAGCTCTAGACATTCATTACGGTTCTGTACCAACCTTTTCGTTTAACATAATCTCCTTTGTTAATAGTCCAACAATATCCCAGGTAAACACTGCTCCAACCTTCAAAAAGAAAACAGTATCTTTGTGAAATGATGAACGAAAGAGGATTTTTGTGATTTTTTGGTAAATAATAATAATTGCAAAATATCTTCACCGAAAAAGGTTATTAACTGTAGACATTTAGTTGACTAGGTTGGTCCATCCATCATATAAAAACAGGTAGATAATTCGCGTATATTGTCAAACCAATCCAGTACATTTTGGAATATAAAGCTGAACAATTCAACACACATTTGAGAAAGAAGAAAATTCAAATAAATTGAAATTTTCCGAATCTATCATAGGATGGTCCAAGCATGCTCATTGCGATATAATACTTTTTATCTTTTTTTTTGGGAAAACTCCCAAAACATATTCAAAAGATGAACAAGGTAATCAAAGACAAATGGAAAATCAAACTTCTCAAATTGCATTCCTGAGTTTTCTGGTACGAAGGATCTAGAAGAAAAATTAGCCTGACCTTTTTTAATAAGAATGGTATCAAAGAAGGTCTAGGCAGCTTCAACCACTGTCGGTTCGCGATATTAAAACCAATGCCATTGAGCAACATCTATTTGTACTTAACGTTCACGACTGTGACCGATCTCAACAAAATCTCAATCGACGATCGGAAAATTACATCAGCAACTAGACATTATTAAAAAAATCTGATGCAATGGCAGTACTGATGTTAAAGTCTTCACAGAAAAGAACATGAACTGAATATCAGCCGGCTTGTAGTTAATTTTCAGGTTTACAAGCCTCCATTCGCTACCATTCAGTAACTCAGACTGCTTGCTAATTTAGTCGAAATACGTAGATCTGAATATGGTCACACGGAGCCTTTATGAAAACTTGCATTAGTAGCATTCCGTTGAATCTCCATAATAGAACATGTCGTATGATAGAGTCAACAAAAAACTTTGTCTCAGTGATTACCATGTAATAGTTATGATAGAATGATGCGATGCGATTTTTAATGAGAAAATAATTCTGACCTTGTATTTTGAGATGATCAACTTGAATATGAGAATATTTCAAGATTCACGTTATAATACATTCTCAGAAAAAGTAAAGTATTGGACACAACTTCGCACCAATAAATGTCTCTTGGTCTGTGGAGTTTAAACAGATTGTAATTTGAGTAGATACTCAAGTCATCGGCTCTCAATTCAGTAACAAAGCAAAACTTTGGAGCAGAAGTACTGTCTACCAAAATGTCTCGTGAGAAACACGTCGGCGTCGTCAATAGTTTTCTGGGCATAGCTGAAACGTAGCCTGACAATAGTAGATTATACCAAGAGTCAATAATGATAGCAATTAATCCAGAGGATGGTTACGACCTGAGCCACGTTGCTGCGAGGGAGTTACATTCCGAGGGATCAATAACCATTTTTGCCAGTAGTGTATAGTTAACGCCAAAAAACTTCGGGTCTACGTCATCGTTGTCGAAAGTCATAAAAATGAAAAGATTAGGCTTTTCGAGTATTCGAAAGAAAAAGCTTTGCAAATCAGTCTTTTTTTGAATGAATAGCGAATTGTCGCCAATCAAAATAAAAGACACTGTACACAGTGAAGTGTGCAGTGTTTCAGTTTCAAAGACTCCTACCAGCATTCAAACTCTGGATCACTGAACTAAGCTTCATTTCCGGACTCAAGTTTCTGGAAGTCGCAGATAACAACAAGTTTACGTGGTTTTCTCGTATTACCAGGAATATACAAAAACAATTTATCGTAAACGAACATTGTAGGCGTACCATTAGTAACCACATCTGGCATGTGGCAACGCACTTACTCCCACTGTTATCCCTTAACTTGATCTTTGAGAAGCTACACCTGTGCCTCCGCAGCGAGTCTACTTTTGGAACCCGGACTAGCTAAAGTCCAAGATGCTTATCGCACTGTGTGAGCTGAAGGCTGTATTTGAAAGAACAACAGATGCTTTTATGTGGAGCTCCAACTTTTCCTTCCGCCTGATTGCTACGCCCTTAGAAGACGATAGGTGTAGGTCCAGTCGAAGACCCTGTCATACTCCTTTCGTGACAATATTGTGAAAAAAAATACAATCTGCTTTCATTCATCCCACATCAATTGCTTGAACAAACTGCTTCAATTATACAGGGTGCGCCAATAGTGCGTGGACGGAATATTGTCGGTTTATAGATGCACATTATCAAAATTCGTTGCCGAGGTATGATTTCATATCAAAGTAACATTTTTTTTAAATGGAACAACCTGTATAATATTACATATTTGTGTTCCTCAGTCAATTTCACATTAAGTTTATGTACCACACATGATATCTTAAACGAGCCGTTCCCGCGCAAATCCCTATTTTTTGAAAAAAATGAGGTTTAAAAAAAATGAATATTGCATTGATCCTGAGAGTTAGAGAATTGGGATTTTTTGGTGATGCTAACAATGAAATTTCCTCATGCAGGCCGTATCAGGGTGTTTCCTAACCTCTGTGACATAATGAAAGGGGTGATTCTTCGCTTAATTTTAAGACGAAAATGTGGTTTAACTTTTTTTCGAATTTCGCTTTCTTTCCAAAATACAGGGTGTTTAATTTTTTTTTTGATTAGTTTTCTATTTTTAATCAAATTATCTTTCACTCGATTTTGTTGAAGTTTGGTAACGGTATTTATAGTGATAACGGGCTCATTTTGCCATGAACAAATCAAAATTATCGAATACAGTGGCGTCCCGAGCGGCACTTCAACCAATATTATTGGGAAAAAAATGTACGCCACTGACTTTTTGTAACATTTTCATTTTTTTCTCAGGTTATTCAACTAAAAACGCAACTTTTTGATCTCTTGAATTTTTATCGTATCTTGCCTAATTTTTGAGATAATAAAAGTTATTTTATCGCTGATGTTGAATTTTCTAACAAATACAGCAATCAATTATAATCATTTTAATGGAGAATTCAAAAACACTAAATAAATAAAAAAAAGTTGAATAAACTGCTGAAAATGTCCTCCACGAGCCAGTAAACATCCATGTACACGACGTGCTAAGTTATCTCTCACCACACGGAAAATTTTGGAACTGGCGGGAATCGTATTGAATCCATTAATAATACGCATTCGTAGGTCTTCTTCGGATTGAATGGGAGTGCTATAAACAAGTTGCTTAAGATGTCCCCAAAAATAAAAATCTAATGGATTCAGATCCGGTGAACGTGGTGGCCATGGGTGAGGTCCTCCTCTGCCGATCCAACGATCAGGATATTGCTGATCTAAATAATTTCGAACACAAATTGCAAAGTGAGGGGGAGCGCCGTCATGCATGAACCACATTAGAGATCGCGTTCTTAATGGCACTGCTTCCATCAATTCGGGTAATTCATCTCTAAGGAAGTTGTTATAGACCTCACCAGTAAGTCGATTTGGGAAAAAATACGGTTCAACTAAGACATCTCCAATAAACCCTGCCCAAATATTAGATGAAAATGTATACTGGTGATGTCCTTCGATGATAGCATGAGGATTCTCTTCTGCCCAAACATGGTTGTTGTGAAAATTCATTATTCCATGTCTAGAAAAATTGGCTTCATCGGTAAATAGTACTTTTGCCAAAAAATGAGGTACTCGTAAAGAAATTTCTTGAAACCAGTTACAAAAATCAACGCGAACTGGAAAGTCTCTGGGCAACAAAGCTTGTACTCTTTGTCTGTGGTAAGGATGGAGTAAGTAGTCTTTTAAGATACTCCAGACTGTTTTGTGACCCACATTTAATTCACTTCCAATTTTCCTAGTACTCATGTTTGGAGATTCTTCTACCATGATCAAGACTTCTTCCTCAAGTTGGGCGGTCCTAACCGTAAGTGGTCGGCCGCCTATTTGGCTTTTTGCAAAACTACCTGTTTCCTTTAACCGGAGATGTTACCTTGTAAATGTTGCCAAACATGGTACTTGTCTATTAGGAAAACGTTCTGCATACAAACGTCTCGCCTCTCGGGCATTTCCATCCGCTAAACCGTACATGAAATGCATTTGAGCCATTTCTTGATTGGTAAACTCAGCCATTATGAAGAGAACGTAATTTATAACGAATAAATTGAAAAACAATAGTTACTTGAATACATTATTGGAAACTTTCATACAGTGGGCAAACGTCATGAAGAAAACAAATAATGTGGTTGCCGTGGATCAAAGCAAAAAGCCTACTTTGCATCATATTGTTATTTTTGTGTAGTCCAGAGACATGCAATAAAGTGGTTTATCTCAAAAATTACGCAAGATACGATACAGATTTGAGAGATCAAAAAGTTGCGTTTTTAGTTGAATAACCTGAGAAAAAAATGAAAATGACACAAAAAGTAAGTGGCGTAAATTCTTTTCCCAGTAATATTGGTTGAGGTGCCGCTCGGCACGCCACTGTATTCGATAATTTTCATTTGTTCATGGCAAAATGAGCCCGTTATCACTATAAATACCGTTATCAAAGTTCAACAAAATCGAGTAAAAGATAAATAAATTAAAAATTAAAAACTAATAAAAAAAAAAAATTAAACACCCTGTATTTTGGAAACAAAGCGAAATTCGAGAAAAAGTTATACCACATTTTCGTCATAAAATTAAGCGAAGAATCACCCCTTTCATTTTGTCACAGAGGTTGGGAAACACCCTGTATACTAGCTTCAATTCTTTTTGAGTTAAGTATGAGAAATCGTTATGCCAATTCAGAAAATTTCAATCAGGGATAACTTGATTTTTTCAAATGAAACTAACCTACTTTTTTTATGCAATTGAATGTAGAGTCTACTAGCTTTCTGGTGATATACGGTAGTTTTCTTTCAAATCTACATTTCTCTATTAATCCGACTTTTCTATCAATTCTCGACACTAGGTATTGAGATCAATTTTGCCGTGGAAAACAAACAATATATTATAAATAGTATTATTTATAATGGATCTAAACGCTGGATCATTGACAGGAGACTGGACATCAAAGAAAAAGGGATCAAAAGCAGTATAATCATCATAACAATATATTTCTAGATACAATGTCACTGGCTAGCAGTGTTAGCACTATTCGAAAGAGGGGCGAAGTTTCACATCAATAACTGGACAAAGGATAGTCTAGCTTATTTAATCTTTGCCAAGTTTTAAATTTTATTGCTAGACCACAACTTTTCAACGGCACTCTACTTCTCCAGAAATGTGATACGGTTGAGAATCCATTTTATCAGAAGATTCATTGATTTGTGCATCGAAGAAGGGCTCGGTGTTTTGAACATTTTTGGATATAATAATTATTATACTGCCCTTGTTTCCTTCTTTCGATGTTCTGTCCCCTGTTTATGATTTAGCTTTCAGTTTTATGATTCGATATTTGAAATTTTAATACTAAGTCTATTTTCCACGGCCTACTTGATTAAGTAGGCATTGAGAATTGGAAGAAACGTCGAAATAATAGGAAAATGAGTATTTGGAAGAAAACTACCAGAGATATACACAAACAACCGTATATCGCCAGAAAGCTAATAAAATTCTACATTCGATCGCATAAAAAAAAGTAAGTTAGTATCATTTGAAAAAATCAAGTTATCCCTGATTGAAATTTTCTAAATTGGCATAACGATTTTTCATTACTCTCATAACTGAAAAGAATTAAAGCTAGTACATACGGCCTACATCAGGACATCTCATTGTTAGCATCACCAAATAATCCCAACTCTCCAACTCTTAGGATCAATGCAATATTTAATTTTTTTTTACATCAATTTTTTCAAAAAATTGTGATTCGCGGGTGAACGGACGTTCAAGATACCATGTGTGGTAAATTAACCCAATCTGGAATTGACTGAGGAACCCAAATATGTAATAATATACAGGGTGTTCCATTTAAAAGAACGTAACTTTGATATGGATCACCCTGTATACGCGGAGCGAATTAAGTGAAACTATTTTAGTTTTGTAGCCTTAAGGTCTGTATATCACGCCTCAGCAACGAATTTTGAAAATGTGCTTCTTTAAACCAAAAATATTTCGTCCACACACTATTGGCGCACACTGTATACAGTTACCGGCTAAAATATGGAAAAAAATCATTTTGAATTCAGAGTTTTGATTTTTTGAAAACGCTCGGACACGTCGATTTTTATTTTTTGTACAACCTACAAGTAAAGTCCACTTTTCAATGCATGTAAAGCAGGCGGAAAGTCGCTAATTTTGGCAGCCGGGCCTAAAAGTACTTTTGCGCATGCGGGCGCAAAAGTAGGTCGCTCAGCAACGGTTCCTTGGATCCCAACGCTTCTGAATTTAATAACCACGTGACAGTCTAGCATACTAAAAGGAACTTATCACGTGACAATCTCAGTGACAATGAATCCGCACCACAAAAGAATACGGGAACACACCTATTCTAACCATGATTTGACAGTTGACAATTGTCAGTTGTCTGACTTGTCAGCAGTGTAGAGTGTAGTGCAGTGTATCGATTTTTTATTTTTGATTTTCATAATCATTTTTTTTCAAATGATTACGAACTGGTTGTACAAAAAGCATTGTTTGCACCACGGACGAAAGATGATTTTGACTCGGCTAATATCTGCCCTCGCTTCGCTCGTGCTGCTACTTATACTCTTGTCAAAATCATCTACTTTCCGCCCTTGATACAAAATGTAATGTTTGAATTTGCGTAGAATTCGGACCACATTTCATTTAATACACCCCATACTTATATACAACTGTGTTCGAAAAAGTGGTCTTATGAATCCATAATATTTTCATTTTAAAAACAGGTAGATGTACTTATTGGTTCAATAATCGAATTGAATGACCAATCCGCAACTTGAACCGGTAGTAACCAAGCAACTCAAACAAACAAACTCGCGTAGTTGCCTATTTTTGATATATTTACCGCCTAGCGACATCACCATAAAAACCAGACAACTTAGCAGTTTTAAAAATTTAATATTATGATTTTAAAATCCCGTTTTCTTGAAAACGGTTGAATATAGGTATGTTACATGAAATATTTTCAGAATTCCACGTAGAATTCAAAAATCAGATCAAAAATACATGTTTCCATTTGGAAAACAGAAGTTGATAGTCGTAACTTATTTTTGGTTTATAAAGGGTATAGATGCATTTGCCATTCAGATAACATGTTCTAAAAAAAAAAATCGACGTGTCCGAGCTATTTCCAAAAAATCAACACCCTTAATTTAAAATGAATCTGTTCCATATTTAAGCCGGTTACTGTATAAATAACGAACATTGTTTCAAGCTTTGACTATTGATTCAAACTTTTTCAGAAGAAACTAGTCGGGAAGTGCCTCAAAATAACAACGTTTGAGTCTACTAACATACTTTTGCGTTTTGCTGCTATAGAAAACACTTGGAGACACTTGCAAAACACTGTCCAGCTTTAAACAGTTTATTTTTGGTGAACTGTTTATGTACAGTCACTTATTTATGTTTTCTTCCACACTGCCCGTTTACAATTGATGCAACGATCACTAGAACACCAAAATATGGCGAAGAGCCTTCTTTTATATACCTCAGTCCCCTCGCCAAAAATGCCTGAATAGTGTTGAAAACTGATCAATACCGGCGAGTTTGGGTCCTTGGGCCGTCTGGGACGAGGGCCGGTCCTCTGGGAACCTAGCGTCTTGGTTACTCCCAGATGTCCACCTGTGACCACAGCATAGACCTCTCTCAAAACTCCAGCCTATCTGCTGCCTCCTATTCGTGCTATCCAGATTTTTCACCAGTCTCATCAGAAAGCCGTCGCTAATAACCAGTGAGTCCCAATTGAGCCAAGTAGCATTTCACTGTGGTTGAAAATCTTGCGAATTCTCACCAAGTTGGCTGTTTGCCTTCTAGCTTTAGATCTGGATTTTTCTCTTGGTTCTTGCAAAGTGCCCAAGACTGCCAGGAATCATTGACCACAGTTGTCCTGCGAACGCTCGCTTCCTTTTTTGTTGGCTTTGTGACAGAGCTCTGGTCTCATAGACAAGCCATCAAAGTTCTTGAGAATTGTTCTTTTGCAGGTGTCCCTATCTTCTACGTGACTACGAATATGTCCAAGTTCTCCACAATTCCAGCAACGCAGCTCCTTTTGCTTGGAGGCCTTTACTTTTTTGATGATCCTCCTCACACTTTCCTCGAACGTGTTTTTTCTTTTGTGTGAAATCGTTTATCCATTCTTTGCTCGAGCTCAGGAAGCTTGCAGCACTGCTGCGCCGCTTCGAGTTCCAGGGCTTTGACCAGCGCATCCACCAGATTATCCTGAGGAATCAAGGACATCCTTATCTTTTGGTCCCGTAGTCCATCCAGAAAAACATGTACAGCAAGCCTCTCCATCACATTCTCTGGCGTGGTTGAGTAAGCAAATCGTACAAGGTGAACAACATCCGCTTTAAACTCCTGCAGGGTCTCGTTGGTCTTGTGAGTGCGATTTTTCAACTGATAATGGTAGACGTGCTCTTAGTGAGTTTGCCCATATGGCAGTTACATATGCTTGACTAGAAGAGCGTAGTCATCTTGCGCTTGGGTGTTTAGTGTCTTTAAGATTTCTATTGCCTCCCCACACACTGACAGTGATAATGCCAAAGCTTTTTCCGTTCCGCTCCATCTATTTGCCCTTGCTGCTGCCTCGAACTGGCGAATGTTATTGTTCCACGACAGCTCTCCATCAAACCAAGGAGCTTTTATGTGGACTCTGGTGGTACCAGCCTCGATCTTAGCACTGGCATATTGGCTCCCGAGTGTCAATTCTGGTTGTTTCATGATCACTGCTACTTGCATTCTCATTTGCTCCATTTCTTCTTCCAGAGTCTTCATAGTATCTCCTAAATGTTTTCCGATTTCTTTTGCCACCCGATCCTTCAATCGGCTTAGGTTTTTGCCAGCTACTCTTTTATTTTCACATCTATCTACATCTCTAGAAGTTCCTTCGGGCTTCTCTTCCAATCTCTTTTCCATAGATCTATAGGATTCTTTGAACTGTTCTTCCAAAGCTCCAGAGGATTCTTCCAAGTTGTCCAATTTTCTCGAATTCTTTTCCATAGCTCAAGAAGTTTCTTCTCATCTTCTTCTCCCCCATTTTTCTCGAGTTCTCTGCCATGGCACTGGAAGATTCCTCAAACTTTTTTTTCATTTTCCCAGAGTTCTCCTGCACAGCTCCTGACAATTTCTCAACTGCGTTGGGATCAAGAATTTCGAATTGGAACGTATCGGGATCAATAATTCACTCCTCTACTTAAGCCTCACAAAGCCGTTGTTGTAGATCGGCATTCTTTCCACATTTATCCAAATCACACTTCTCACGCTCCCTCTTCAACTTGGCAACCTTTAATCCAGTAAAAGCACTTATTTCGAAACGAATATTTTTGTCCGTCTATGTAGCAAAAAATAGATTCCACTCAACTCAACTATTATGTTCAGTTCACAATTAACGATCACTGAGACACAACAACTACTATATGGCGGGGAGCCTTCTTTTCAGCATCTTCTCCGAAAATGCCTGGATAGTGTAGAAAACTGTTGAAGCTTCCATCACGTCTGGTTTCGCTGGAATGTACTATATAAAAGCCAATTCATACACAGTGGTGTTGAATGCCTTTCTTAGGGGGCAAATAACGGTGAGTTCGGGTCCAAGGACCGTCTGTGAAAAGGGTCGGTCCGCAGGGCACATGTTTCGTCACAATACAGTTTTGACCCAATCATTTTCGTGTAACCCTGGAAAAAAGTTTATCGATTGGCCGATTTGACTCGAGTTTTTTTTTGAGTCGTGGAGCTTGAGAAATTTTATCTTTTAATCAAAGATGACTACACTCATACAAAATTCAAGACCTCATTTGTCAGTTCCCAGTAGCAAAATTTTGACAAACACATCAGCGACTTTTTCAGAGAAAATGTAAACATACGCCACTGGATTCGGCATCTCTCAAAACAAATTTTACTCGAAAGTATTAGCCAGAAACTATTGCATAAAAAAAAAAGAATGATTATTTGCATCCAAAACTTCACACATTTCTTCACCATTTTCTTCAATAGACCTTTCAACAGTGACTTAGCCCCCGGTGTTTAAACGTGCTCGACCGAACACGGGCCTGGGACCGTAGGGGTCCACAAAACACCTCGCCAGCACATAAATGAAAGTAGTTTCTATAAATGAATATAAATAGAATATTAGTTTTCCGTCAAACTATGAAAAACACTTATGGTAAAAATCGATATTTGGGATCCATTCATACCAAACATCTCTTCTTTAGTCTTCTTTTTGTTTTTTGTGATTTTATTTTTAGAATATTATACTGTGCTTTGTCTGTTAAACCATTGGTTTTTTGATAATAAAGCTTATTCTGATTCTGATTCTGATTCTGATTAGACTATAGAACGGCGTGGCACGGGATATCCTTAGCGGCCATGCTCGTTGGCCTGCATTGACAGCCATTCGGCAAAAAAAGTGTCGCATCGAATGTACGTCGAATAGTTTTATACGTGAATGATCGGTTATTTTCACGTTTTGAGGTACCCCCAGACTGGCACTAATTCTGTGGTTCAAAGGTGAAATTCGTGCCAGTCTGGGGCCACCTCTACTGAGAAAGTGAAAAAAAACGATTTGTTTAAGCCGCTCACAGACCTACGAGATGTCCTCAAGTGGTATTTCTCGAATAAGGAACGGGAACTGAAGGAAATCTTGTCCGCCCATGGGTTCTGGCAGTTCTCATTTTTCTGGCGCGTTCAGGCCAGAGGTATGTCAGGCCGCGATCTACTGGCGCTAGATATGAGATTTAGACATTTCGCGAAATTCCGATCGTCTGTGGACAGGCGTTGGTACAAATCAAATTTGTTTTGGTGTTTATGCTTTTTATCAGTGGTGTTCACGCTTGAGATCATGCCTCCGCATCAAGTAGAAAAAATAGGGCAGCTATGCGGTAGAGGAATTCCTCAAGAAAATCCCGCAGTCTTTTGGACTAGAGGATGTCCTCTATGTCTGTGAGCAGCTTCAGAATAATATTCATGTTTGTCACGTTTGATATTTTCTTATATTTGATTCCACGCTTCGTTATTCACTAATCTATGTACTTGAAAATAATATGTTCAATGTCAGAAATAAATCCTATGAAATCATGTGAGTTATTAAACAATTATTATTTGATTTCTATGAGAGAAGGGGCCCGAAAATAAGTATTTCAAACACGGGCTCGCGAATTTCTCGCTATCAATAATTATTTTTCGATCATAGACTGCCTAAGACTGACGTCACAAAGTAGGTGGAGCTAATTTTTTTTTCAACAAATTCGTACATCCTATGTTAATATCCCATAAGAAGATATTTCTTGATTGTCTTTGAATTTGTTAGGAGCAAATAGATAATACCAAAGACCGATATTTTAATGTCCATTTCAGATTGAGGTACACTTGAAGGTTATTTTGGACCTTGAATTTGTCTGCCGTGAGTGCTGTGTTTCAATCGTGATACTCACATCAGATCCTTAACTGGATGAAAATGGGTAGCGCACTTGAAAAACGGAACTTTTGGTAGCCAATTTCGTAATTCACATCAACTTTTAGTATACCTTGAGGAATATCACTTAAGGTGACATTGAAATATCGGCCCCCAGTTAGTTAGTTAGAAGTATGGATCCATAGTTAGAAGCAAATAAGACTTAGTAAACTGTAGTGAAATTTGGTAAGACAAGAGTGATATTTATTGGAATTATATAAGTTTTCGACAAGGTTGAATCTAGTGTGTAATTAATCCTTGAAAACATTTTAAGAATATATTTGTTTAGTTTTTACTAAATTTTTCTCGGACTTCACTGAAGGAAATGGCTTTGAAGCATATTCCTACCTTTTCGATATAAATAATTTTTTTAAAAACGGCAATTAATCAAAATCTCAGATATCATGATTCTGGAACTGAGACAACAAAAACAAAACAATCTGTACCATTACCTCAAAATTTTTTTTTAAACAATAATAATTGTCGTTCTCGACTGAGGCATCAATATTATATATCTTGAAGACATGCTTCAAAGCCATAGTCCTTGAAATAGTCTGAAGAAAAGTCGATAAAATTGGGTAGAAAGCAAACAGGGTAGTCTCAAAATGATTCCAAGCATTTAAACACTAAAATCAACTAACCTTGTCAAAAATTTACATTAAATTCCATTGAATATCACTCTCATATGACCAAATATCACTGCTAAAAGTATTTTGGGTTCTAACTAACCCAAAAACACTCAGGAAAAATTTTCTCATGGGATTTTTACATAGGTTACGAATTTGTTGGAAAAAATATAAGCTCCACCCCCTTTTGTGACGTCACACACTCAGGCAGTCTATTGGAAATTATATTCCGTATTTGCTGTGGAGTGAATCCAGCACAGGCGCGGAAAAAAAAACAATGAATGAATACAATTTTTTTTGGTGGCATCTTTTTATATGCCTGTTTTGAGGGATGCCATAGATTTTGCCCAGAAAATGTGGTTTATCAAAAATTTTGCGATAGGGAACTAATAAAGTACGCCTATGATTTCGTATGAGCGAGATCATTTTTGGCAAAAGATACAGCTTGTCCACTTTATAATTTAAAAAAATCAGAGCCAAATCGATCAAATAATAAACTTTATTTTCGGGCGACCCGAGAACAAATGGATCACATTGTATATGCCATCAGTTACTTACTTAATGGCATAGTTTTATTCTATATTCACTTGCAGTTAAATCAAGATAAATTCGAATCTATGGCTATTTATAACCTCTTATCTCCTGCTGGAGCCTGGTTTTAGCGCTGCTGCAAATCCCACCAGATTATGCTCAGTTCTTCGGAAAAGCCGATGCTTCGCTGATGGAAAAATAATTCTTTTGTTATATGTGTATCACTGTGGAGATAAGTTTTGGTATTATGGTATTTTTGTTGAAGGTTACATGATTATACCCGATTGTATATCATAGAGTCATACTTCCGTATCTAATGTGTGAAGCTATAAAAGGATGAAGATGTGATTATGTTTTTGAGCAAATTCAAATTATTATTATCCAGAATACTGTTTTCCGCTAGCAATACGAGGATATAAGGAGAGTTTTTCCTATTGGAAGAAACCGCGATAGCTCTGACGAAAAAAACCATAATCGCATGCTTTTTTGGGTCTAACGGAGTCACTTGTTTTTCATTGTAGCTCGAGTTATAATAGTGACACGCGTTTTTTCTCTTAGGTGTTGGTCGAACATTGATATATACTTGAACTATGCTAAAATGACCGAGTTATGACGTCACACCATCATCATACACCAATTTCAACATTTCATGATGTAGGCACAAATGAAGATATTATTATGATGTTTCAAATAGAATATCTTTTTGTAAAGCCTCCATGAGCGGCTTCAAAGAATCATCACTGCGACGTTTTTGTTCCATACACTCTCTCAAATGTTTTGAAACTTTCAATATTCAAGAAGTGATCAATCAAGTTTTCTGCTGCCAAGATTGATATCCGCTTGAAATCATATATAAATTCAGATGGATCTAGCGTATACTATGTCACTTTCACTTACCATTTCATAGATTAAAATGCAATTCCGATTCCATTAATGGCAGAGTGGAGCGCGTTCGAATGGAAAATACCAAGACTACCTATATACCGTTCCCTCCGGTGCACAACTCAAGCATCTCAAGATTCTTTTTGCCCTGGAGATATCCAGCGTTACGTTAAAGATAATTACCGATAAAATGAGATCATCAGACGGCGAACTCAACCGTGCCTGAGGAAGTCTGAGTTGATGGCGAAAAGGCAATTGGTATTTTTCTTGACGAGCCTCGGTCTAGACTGATTCGATGGCGCCACTCTAACATTTCATTTTAATTGAAATTGGATAATTGGCTCTTTGAGTAGGTCTTAAAGTAGCTGCTTCGAACGATAGAGATTTTTAAGTTTTGAAATCTTAAACGTCTGCTTGCCTGGGAACAATTATATTTTCCAGATTTTTTGATAGCTCACTATACGAGTGGTTTCTCTATTTACTCAACCTCCAATATGGTCATGGAGAACGTTGGTTTGATTATTTCCGTCGTTTGTGAAAACTCAATAGAGAAATTAACGGATATCATGTCATGTCATCCTTTGAATTTTGCACTGGTGGTGAAAATCAATAAATAAAAAGTCTTCAAGCTCCAAAATTAGTGAAGCATTACCTCATACATTTGTTGAATATTTGATCAAAAGTTCTTGACTCAGAAACATAACAACCAGTGGTATAATACAAGTAGTATCATGGATTAATCATTTAAAAACTCAAATGCATTCCTGAAAAAACAAAGGTTAAAAATAAAGAAGAGAAGTGATTGAAATCAACTTCACTTTTTGCCTGAAAACAGCTATGGTGGCAGGTATATTGACGTTCATAAATGATGAATCATAATAGCCCAATATTCACCATCCATCATTTATCCACATTGAAAACAACTGCAACATCGAAGCTTTCATAATAATTTTTACGATATTTGTGAATTTATACGATACAGTATAACATTAACCTAATTATTAATGACCTATTGTCTTGTCAAATTTTTCTAAATTTTCAGCAATATATTTTGGCATTGAAACTCGTTGGAATAAATAATTCTCAGTCCAATCCCCTCATCTAGGAGAGTATACATACATCGTTTTTATGATTTTTAGAAGTGGACCGATCCGTTAACAAGGCAAAAAAAGAGGACGGGAAAAACAGAAGCCTCAAGAGACTTCTTTCCATCACCAAACCTACAATTTGGGCTCAGAGGTAGCTATTATCATCAAATTATGATGAGGGCATCACTTTTGTAAACAATCATTTTGCTGAGAAAAACGTCGGGTACTAGAACGCACTGGGCCAGTAATTTAGTCGAGCGGCCAGTAATTCAGTACAGACGTGTGCGGAACTATTACTGTATCTACAAAACTGCCACTTGATCAAATTACTAGCCTAATGCGAACTGGGCCTAAGGCTCTGTAGAATAATTAACAAATAGAGTGAAGAACAGAACACAGTGGACAACGGCTACGGTAATATTACTTGGTAAATAGATAGAAACTTTTTGTGAAAATGTGTGTCAATTTGTCAAGCAATAGTACTGTGCACTTAACCCCCCTCTCGACCCTGTGTAGATGTTGTACTCAAATAAAGTCGTCCTACACTGGTCATATAGTCTTTCAAACCTCTAAAGTCTAGAGCGATGTCCACAGCGTTTGAGTGAGAGTCAGTTAGGCTGAGTAAATTATTCTCATAGATACAAAAATTGTATTGTCATGCTGTTTCTTTAATTTTTGTGGTAGCTCGATCATCATCCAGAGTCCAATCAATGATGATCTACACCTAAGGATCGCGATGCTCGTACTTGTTATCAATAGTATTTTCTCTTACTCTGATACTTCCTGCCAAAAATTCTTGACTCTTGTTTTTGATTGAACAAGTTCCGCACTCTTGACCTGTTGAATGAATAAAAGAGAAAATGTATTTGGCTCGTTCACAAGCTATAACGTGAAAGTTCTATATTTGCTCATTTATGCAAATATTCCACGTGGCTATGAGTGTAAAGCAAGTCGTTTTTCTAACGGTGGCATGAACATTCCTTGCCTATGAATATCCTTGTAAAAATAATATTTTTTTTTTCGAAATCATTAATTTATTTCATACTAAAGATACAATTTTTTGTCTTTACATATCATCAATCTCTAGGATTCTTACTTTTAACAGCCCAATCCAAAATATACAGGGTGTTTCATTAATATTGCGGAAAAATTCGGGATGAGTTTCTTCGTTCAGAATAAGAACAAAACTTCATTTAAACATGTTTCCGGGAATACTTCGTTACAGAGCTGTATTATATTTTGTATTATATTTGTAAGTTAAAAAACAGATTTTTTCTATCATCTTTACGCAAAAAATGTATACTTGTTAGAAATCGCTACATGCAACCATTTTCGAGATATTTGGATGTGAAATAGTTTTGAAATCATGTCGACGGTATAACATGCTAGAAGTTATAACATATTTCGTATATTCACGAATGATTTTTTCAGTGAACAAGATAAAAGTCGACTCGTGTGTGATGTTATCAACAATTCTTGTTTGAATATTATGTGAACAAAAACAAATCCAAAAACTCAAAAAAAATAAATAAAATGAAAACTTTAACACCCTGTAGCTCTGTAACGAAACCTTTCCGGACACAAGTTTATAGGAAATTTTCTTCATTTTTTTGAGCAAGCAAACTCATCTCGTATTTTTGGCACTATCTATTAAACATCATGCTTGGCCATAATTTCATTATCACTTGTATTCATTATTTTAAGATTAAATATCTCGAGAATGGTTGCACGTAGCGACTTTCCACAAGTATACATTTTTTGCGTGAAAGTGATAAATAATTCGTTTTTTTTCAATGAAAATATAATACAGAGACCTCCAAAAAAGTTATAGCATATCCTGAAAAACAGGTGTAGGTAGCGCCCTCTACAAGTTAGAACCATACTTACATCAAATTCGAATTTCGCATGATAAAAAATCCCCAAATTCCAAGCATTTTCGCATATATGTGTATAGGAAGTTTTGTTATTATTTTGGAGCCGTGAAACTCCCCCCTATTTTTTCGCAATATCAAGGAAACCTCTTGTATATCAATCAATGTTCCAAACCCCACCATGCTTATGACTATCTTTTGTATTATCGTCCCAAAGTTTCATGATCGTCTTAATAGGGAAATTTAAATGCTGTAGTTTCCAACCCCACTCTTATACACAACCGATATTGATGGTACTTGACCCATTATTGTTCTCAGAAAGTATATTATTGTGGATGTTGCAGACCAAATTGAGCTCACCTATTACAAGTGAACTCGTTTTTTCATTTTGACTCTCAAGAAAGTAGTACAGGTTGTACGCAATCCTTATCAAGTTGAACTCAAAAAACGCCGTTACCCAATAACTTTAAAGGTTTTCCTAATAACAGGGTGTCCCAGCAAGGGTGGCCACCGGCCATATCTCAGAAACTACTGGACCTAAAAGTTCAGGAAAAAAAAATTATCACTAAAGTGGCCACGAGAAAATGCTGGGAAATATTTATAACTTCGAAATTTTTCCGCTAGGGGGCGCAATCAAAGCTTAAATATTAAAATTCGAAATTTCTCCGGAAATTCTCAGATTGAGGTATATCTTTATCAACATGGTTAGAAAACCTAGACAATTTCACGTCTTTTTGGTACAGGGCTCATTGGCGTACCGATCTTCGTGTGAGTAGGGGAAGGTAGTGAAAGTGTAATTGTTCAAGTAGCTGTAACCTATTAACGACTTGTCCGATTTTGTTGCGTATAGGCTTGTTTAGAAGATAAATGTGAGTACTTTCGAACATCGTATCCAGTATTGCGTGATTGTCTCCAGCAAAATTGCTAGAAGGTGTAACTTGAATTAAAAACAGTGTTTTTCATTTTACCGCAAAAATTTAAATGGTATGGTATAATTCTGATAAGAGCATCGAAAGGTACATTAAATTTACAAGAAAAAACCTTTGAAACGCAGGTGGATATCTTTTTTCGTTTTCGAGTTATTGCCGAGAAAAGAGTTTTTGACACTCGAAAAGTTGTTTGTTGTGTAGTTCTATTGCAACCTGCTTTTTTTTTGGCTTCAATAATAATAACTAGTCCAAATTATGTAAAATTAAATGTTTTCATTTGTTGTTTCAATAGAACAAAACTCATAATAAATGAAAAATATTTTGATGAGCATAAATCCTAATCTAATTATGTATTAAATATTGCAATGATGGGTTGAAAAAAAATCTAGGTAGCTGTGGAAAAACATCGGCGGGTTTTCATGGAGATAATTGAAACAGATATTGCAATCATAACAATCTCTTAATTATCATTTTAACATTCTCTGTTAAAATGTCTTACACCAATGCCGAGGCTTTTGATATGCTCGCCGTATATTTTCAATGTTTTGGAAATGCTCCGATTGCGGCACGTGAATACGCTGCAAGGTATCCTGAACGAAGGCACTACAGCAGAAAGGTATTTTGGCGAATGGCAATACGTTTAAGAACAACGGGAAGTGTACAGCTCAATCCAGTTCCAATCAGAAGACGTCCGGTAAGAAACCATGAAGACAATATTATAAACGTTCTCGCTTACGTGAAAGCTTTACCGCATTTGAGCACAAGAGAAATTTCCCACCATCTAGGATCAAGTCGTTCTTCAGTGCTTCGAATTTTAAGAGACTTCAAACTTCGTCCATGCCATCTTTCCTTACACCAAGCTCTTTCAGAAGATGATTTCAACAGGCGACTAGACCATTGCTATTGGCTTCGAGAAATGTGCAACGAACATCCTCAATTCCTCTCCCAAATTTTATGGACCGATGAAGCCCGTTTCTCTAGTTCTGGAAATGTTAATTTGCATAACATGCACTTTTGGTCGCGGGAAAACCCACACTGGATGCGGGAAGTGGATCATCAAAACAGGTGGAGTGTAAACGTCTGGTGCGGAGTGTTAGGAAACAAAATTATTGGGCCGTATATTATTGATGGCCATTTAAATGGTGAATCATATTTAAACTTTCTAGAAAATGACTTGCAAATACTTTTAGAAGATGTTCCCATTGGTCTTAGGATGTCCATGTGGTACCAACATGACGGTTGCCCAGCTCATTATGCACGGAGAGTCCGTGATTTTTTAAACAACCGTTATTTAGATCGCTGGATTGGAAGGGGCAGTTTGTTCCCATGGCCACCGAGATCCCCCGATTTAACTTTGTTGGACTATCACTTGTGGGGACGAATCAAGGACATCGTTTACAAAACTCGTCCCACCACAAGAGAAAATATGATTGAGCGGATTGAGAATGCTATACATTCCATTGCACCAATTGAAATAGAAACAGCTGTTTCTATTTGTAGGCACAGAATTGGGAAATGTATTTTACAAGATGGAGGACAATTCGAACATTTATAAAGTTAAATAAAACTACACAACAAACAACTTTTCGAGTGTCAAAAATTATTTTCTCGGCCATAACTCGAAAACGAGAAAAGATATCAACCTGCGGTTTGGAGGTTTTTTCTTGTAAATTCAATCTTCATTTAGATTCTGTTATCAGAATTATACCGTACCATTTAAATTTTTGAGGTGAAACGAAAATAACAGTTTTTAATTCAAATTACGCCTTCTAGCAACTTTTCTGGAGACAATCACGCATCACTGGATACGATATACGAAAGTACTCACATTTATCTTCCAAACAAGCCTATACGCAACAAAATCGGACAAGTCGTTAATAGGTTACAGCTACTCGAACAATCACACTTTCACTACCTTCCCCTACTCACACGAAGATCGGTACGCCAATGAGCCCTGTACCAAAAAGACGTGAAATTGTCTAGGTTTTCTAACCATGTTGATAAAGATATACCTCAATCTGAGAATTTCCGGAGAAATTTCGAATTTTAATATTTAAGCTTTGATTGCGCCCCCTAGCGGAAAAATTTCGAAGTTATAAATATTTCCCAGCATTTTCTCGTGGCCACTTTAGTGATAATTTTTTTGATTCCTGAACTTTTAGGTCCAGTAGTTTCTGAGATATGGCCGGTGGCCACCCTTGCTGGGACACCCTGTATAATCAGATATCCTTTAACGGACCTTCTTGCCTTTTTGTTAACAAAAGCTGACAAGGTCAGAAGAATCTGATTTGGTATATTTGGCGTCTTCTAGTCCTCGATCTTGTATATTTGGATATTTTTTTTCAGAAATAGAAATATAATTTTTTGTTTACAATTTGCTGAAAACGTAGGCACATATTCATATTCAAACCTCAGAAACTAGTTAAACGTTGGGAACTATCAAAAGGTAGACAATATTTTGTTTCAGAGAACGTTACAAAATGTCTTAACTGTGAAAAGCCAGCAAGCTCATGTGAGATTCAAAGTTCATTATATCCAATCATTTTATTGATTGATCATCATTGCTGAAAAATAGAAAATCAAACAAGTGATTTTTGTCTTTTCCACTACTGTATTCACATGTCACCAGAAACTGAAATGAAACTGATAACAAAAAAACGAAACAAAAAGTAAGATTCAATTTTCCAACGTCGACCCTTGATAGGTGTGAGCCTTGGGCACCTAAATAATCCCAAAAGGTTTTGTTTTATGGCTTAAAGTAGTAAAGCTTGCAAATAGGGCGGTAGATCGATATTTCAAAGGCTCGCAACGCTTTCAACAAAGTTTTCCGATAAAAATTTTGATTTATTGCTTGTTGAACGTCGTTGGAGCTCAAGGGGGTGATGTAATTCATGTACGTATAAAAGTGGTCATCAGTAGAGACACATTTTTGTTTTTCTTAAAAAATATCGAACTACCTCATATGGGATCTATCAATGCGATACATAAATCAAAGATAATAGCATAGTTTTGTCTTCCATAAAGATCAGGTCAAGTTGACGTGAAAGCTATTGAACTTCTTGGTTCCCAAGATATTTCCCTTAAATTTCTCAATGCTATTCTGCAGCGGCTTTGAGGTTCAGATCCACGACGTTACTTGAGAAAACGAATTCCAATTATGTTTAACATGCGTTAGTCAAGAGTACTTTTTCTTGATAGAACACTGGACAATTTGAAGACATTTTCAAATGACTTCAAGTTTTAAATACGTATTCCACCCAATATTTGGAAGTGATCAGCAAAAAAAAATATTTAAAAATACCCAAAAATAAACTGAATGAATGAAAAAAATCGCAAATTTCATTCATGACTTGGGCATTGACTGTATTGTCCTTGAAACTTCAGGCGGTCTTTAACGATCACAATGAATGTCATAACAAGCCCAAACTGACCAAAACGATTATTTTTACAAAAATTGTGATTATTTTTTTGTTCAAATTGTTGTTTTTTGGTTAGATCCTAAGGTATATAGGATAGGGTTTTTCAGGAAATCACCAGAAAAATGCCCCCCACTCCGGCTTTGCTAGCACATACGCACTTTTTGAATTTCTCTGTGGGCTCAAACATCTTCATGAAAACAATTCTGATGATGTTAAGTCACACGATCTAGGAAGCCGAATCCAATTTTGGGTAATGTCTCATACAGTGGTTGAATTGTCTCACGGGTTGTTTGGCTAAACAGTGATTTTTTTTTTTCTAGTTGCCAATACTTTATTGTACAAATGGCGGCAAATTTCAATCTTGCGTTGATTTTGGGATACCCTTCATAAGCTTACAGGTCTTGATGATTCCAGATCGTGTTTTCTATCTTCGAATACCCATTAGATACAGGGTCGCTGATATGTATGGCAACAGTCGATTATTGGCTAAAGTATAAGAGTTACCAGAAAAAGTTGAACACAAAAGTTATAGGGTTTTCAGATATCCATTAACTGGTGATAATTTGAAGTATACAGGGTTGGTCATAAAGACGTGGCACATCAAAGTTGCATTTTTTTAAGTGGAAGCCCCTGTATTTTAATTGATATTTCAATTCTTTCTTCAATTTGGAACAAAAATTGTCATACAACTAATGTTCCTAGATTCAACCGTCTTAAGAATGGCATTTTTGCCCTTTTGACATGCTATAAAACTCAAACTATTCAAGTTAGAGAAGAATGGTTTGCACTTTCCTATCTTTACTTTCCAAGAGCTATTCAAGAAGATTAAATTCATTCTTGTGTAAAAATGTCAAAATGTGTCAAAAAAAGTTGACAGTTGACGTTACCTTCTATCCAAATGACAGAAGAGCTCTTGAAAAGTTGAGACAGGAAAGTGCAAACCATTTTCCTCTAACTTGAATAGTTTGAGTTTTATAGCATGTCAAAGGTGCAAAAATTCTATTTTTAAGACGCGATATCTCGATAACGGTTGAATCTAGGAACATTAGTTGTATGACAATTTTTGTTCCAAATTGAAAAAAGAATTGAAATATCAATTAAAACACAGGGGCTTCCATTTAAAAAAATCATAATTTTTCGTGCCATAATTTGTGACGCACCCTGTATGTTTCCAAATATTTTCAGAATGTGAGCTATTTACACCCCTAACCTGTGACGCATATTGATATTGATATTTTTCATATCCTATTTGATAAAACCTACTTTACTCTATCGTTGGGACACCCTGTACAAGGGAATGCTATCATATTCAAAATTGCTTTGAGAATTCCTCACCGCACATATAGTATTTTCCAATATCACACAGATATTAGGTATTTGAATATGCCATTCGAGCGAGTATTTTTTATTATTCCATAGAGATGGGATTCAGTATCACTAACTCGTATATTGAAAATTGCAAACTTTATTTCATTTCATAATTTTATTGTGAATGGCACATTTATAGCTTCATAAGCTATGTATAGCAGGTTGTTGATTAATTTCATGATAATGGTACAGCGCTTTCAATATAATTTGTCACATTTTCAAAAGGCTGTAAATTATTTGTTTTTTGATCTGGAAAATCGGGCAAAAAAAGGCATTGTAGGGTTTTTCGTAAAGTTTTGTGCGAGTTAAATATTTTATGGGACGTCAAATGTCAAAATTATTGACATAAGTTTTTTTTTAATGACACGCCCTATATATCATCACATTTAGAAACGCGTCTTTTTTCTGATCACAAAAATATAGCACACATGATTTTTCTATTCAATACAATATACTATTCTTTACAATACAGTATATTGATAAGACTCTAATTGAGATTTCAATTTACACTTGTGTTCTATTTTGTTTCCAATAATTATTGTTATAGCTCTTGTTCTGCAGATTTTCTGGTTTGTAGATACAGCATTTTAACGAATTACTCAAACCACGAAGTATCACATTTATTAATTTTTACCAACTTACTGTGATGGAACAGTATTATTCACGTATAATATCTAACCATTATAGTGCAACCATGACAATTATTGGAAACAAATGAATAAACTCGTGTATCTTCATGCTGATTTTGATCATATTCATACCAATTTGCGCTAAGCTATTGAAAAGAAAAGGCATATGAGCTATATTTTCGTGATCAGAAAAAAAAATCCTTTTTTTGTCCGACCTCTCAGCTGAAAAAATAAATATTTTACAGTCTTTTGAAAGTGTGACAAATGAAATTGAAAGCACTGTGTACAATGGATGTTCTCACATTGTACACATCAACAAGGGCACAATACATCTTCTTATGTATTTCCTATGATGATGTGACCTTGTTGCCTAGAAGGTGCGACATGTATTCAAGAGCAAAGTTCTTAACGATCTTATGAAAAGGCCAAAATCTTGGGTGTACCATGAAGCTTGCCCAGTGGAAAACTAATCAACATCCACATCGTCATATATAGAATGAAATTTGGCAGTTTGATGGCAATAAATCATGATTTTTGTCATCTTTTTGGTACATCTTGGAATGTAGCGTCCCAGAAGACCTTGGTGATGTCTTATTCCTCTGTTTTCGGTTTTTTGAGCTAGCCTCCCAGATTCATTAGAAGCATTGCATATTTTGACGCCCAAATAATTGTTAGTTGAGCTTGAGTGAGGAACTTTGAAAGAGAACCCCGAGAAGAGAGTTGCCACAAGATCCAGCCAACGTCATTTCCTTTTTCTTTCTACGTCACCTGTCAAATTTCAAGAAGTAGATGCTAGAATTGAAAGCCCTAGTCTATGTGGTAACAAATTGGTGAATTCAAAGATTTTCTCATGGACATAAAAACTGGTAAATAATTAAGGCTTGGGTACTCTCAAGGGTATGACACAGCTTATTTGTTGAAGAGGGTGTGTCGTACCGTCTCCTCAAAATTGTCCTGAGGTTATAAAGTGTTCTGTAAACGTACACAATGAGAATATGCTGCCTTGAAATATATCTATGCTTTCTTATGCCAGTCCTTCCTGTGTCCCAGAATATGTGGGCAATCTCCTGGTTTCAGCCTGGCAAAATAAGATGTCAAGTTCCTATAAAAAAAATCCTACAGGATCTCTCCACAGAGATTTTAAGCCCTTAAAAGACGACACTGAAGATCGGTCATCCCTTTATAACTTTTTGAGCAGCGAGTATATTCTGATACATTTTTGGTAATAATATTTTTGGTAATAATATTATGGTGAGTCGCGTCACAGTAAACCATTTTGATCACTATTGGCTCATTTGGTTTTTAAGGGAGGTGTATTACTAACACAGAAATGCTATTTTTTGTATCACCCTGTATGATACAGGTACAACAATAATATTTTTGATCAGCTTACACCTCGAACCACAAAAAAAGCACTCTTTATGGACATCGGTGAAGCGAACGTTGAAAGAAAATGAAAAGATTTGATAGGAACGTGTCCACTCTGAAGTCGCCCACCCTGTATTAGGTATCAATGATTTTTTGTTTGAAACACACATTCTGGGATTTTATTAACATCTTATTAATTAGAATGTACAGGAAGACTCAATGAGCAGTATAAGTATTAAATTAACAAATTAACAAAAAAAAAACAACCAAAACAGTAACATTTTTTTTTTTGAAAATGTGAACAGGGAGGTTTTTGGTAATTCTGATTGAGATTCCGTTGTCAATTTTTTTCTAAAAAATCCCCTTATACAATTTTCTGAAATTTGACCCACTTTGAACCCTCATAATCACCCAAAAGTACGTCCCTGAACTAACTTGAAATATTAACATTCGATAGCCTTGCTTCCGATAAGGATAAATGGATCAAGTAGACATTGTTTTACGCATGATACTACGACAAACAAGATATGCTCACTAGCCGAACGAGTTTCGAACTGAACTGCGCATCAAGCTATCCGGTGACCCAATTGGATAAAATACATTGAGTTTTATAAGGCTTTAGAGAAGGAAACCTTCAAAAATAATGGCACCATCATCCAAATTTGGACGTATGTCTTGAGAAATTCACTGTATCGCTATCCTTGTCGAGTTATATCTATCTGCGTCGCCGAAAACTGACCTGCTTTGGACGCGGTTGCCGATTTGGGCAAATCTTCATCAATGAAAATTCCTCTGTGTACGAAATTGATTGATAAGACATGATACAATGAAAATTAAGGAGGATTGAGTATTGTTCATTTTTCAAGAAGGTGCATCAAGGTTCACTATTCTAGATTATCGCATAATCAGACACATTTACAACCATGATTTCGTGTGAATCAACTCAATGTTGAACAACGGTGATAGTGTCTAATGATGATATTATTTCATATCATAAATAATGTGAAACATGTTTGTGCTACTCAAAGCTTAATTACTAACATTCATTAAATAATGATTTTTTGTGCATTGGATACAGGCGATACATAGTGAATATTAGTCCTAGTACACGGCAACGCTGCCTTTGAACAGCTGGTTTCGATTTTGAAGGTAGTGCGGTGATGCCATGGGGTTTCAACTTGAAAACTTCTACTTTCGTGCTTGTGAAGTGTTGTATTGTGACTTTATTTGTGAAAAATGGTAAGATTGTGCTTGCTGTGTCAAAAACTGGACCATTGGGATCCAGAAATCACCATTCACAGGTAAGTGTCAAATTTGCATTGAGCATTGACTGGAGAGGGATCCAGTGGTGTAGAGTGTAGGCCATAGATAAAAAATATATGTGTAGGCATCATCATATTTCATTCATGAAAATGAGGATTTTTCAATCTTCAGGAAGTTTAAATGTTTGTTTTTATTCGTGAATAGGTAACAACGAAAAAATGAAACTGATTTGGAAAAAAAGCCTGAATGGTAGTGTTTTATGCAATAGGATTCGATTGTTCTGAAATAAGAAAGGATATTCATATTACTTGAATACCTATTCCATTATTTCCTCGATTATTTCATACACAGTAAAGACGAATTATTTATTGGATACTTCCTCAACTGTCTTATTTTCGTTTTTTTTTATTACAATAAGGTTGAAGTCTTCAGTAAGGATGCTTACTTTTACAATTATTATTATTATAATCACTTTTTAGAGCTCTTAAAACCTCGCGTTTATCTCGAAATTAACTTTTTTACATATCGCCCTCTCTGCCTGTACCTTTCAATTGGAATAAAAAAAATTGACGACGCCCGATCTTTCTTCCTGTAATTAAAAGCGAAATATAGTTTTTTCAACAATTTGCTCGAAACCAATCAATAGACTTTTATGAAGGGACATTTTTGTCAGAAACGTCAAATAAAAAAGATAAAGGGGGTTTTAATTAATATATAAAAAAACCTTGTACAGGGCACAGCCAAATGGACCCCGCAATTCACTTTTTAATTTGACGTTTGGAAAAAAGTTTTAAATAAAAGTTCAATGGTTGAAAATAGATATTTACCCTGTTCCCAAGGCTTCCGAATAAACCTTTACATTTTAAAACGTGCCAGAAAAAATGGCAATTTTGTTTTTATGGTAGGTATAGGATATATAAAAAATGTTTAATTTTCTGGAGAATGCGAAAAGTGAATAGAAACTGCAAATATTGGTACTTGCAAATTGAAGCGGGGTACCTACGCGTTATGTATTGTTTATTTGCCCATACTTCTTTGAATGTATATCTAGACATAAATGTTTTTGGGCCAAATTTATGTCTAAACATACAAAATTAAATTTATGTCTAGACATTAATTTAAAGAAGAATAGACCAATAAACAATATTGCTTACCTGCTTCAATTTGCAGGTATACCAATATTTGCGGTCTTTGTTTAGTATGACTCCTGCACCATATTTCTTTGAATTTATCTCCACTCAATTTCCAGCACTGATAATCATTTTGGTATAGTCAAAAATAGTTTTTCGGCCATTTATTTATAATACTTCTCGCCTGTACATATACTTATGTATTAGAAACAAGAAAAGTAAAACGTTGCTGTTTCCTATTTTTTATATTTTTTTCTTGTTATCCAATTTTAGATTTCCAAAAAATGAAGAGCTGCGAAATATTTCATGTTCTTTGGTGAGGATTGACGAGGACCGACTTCGAATCAAACCTCCCTTTTTGTGTTCGGCCCATTTTAACCCACAAGACTATTTACTTGACATTGATGGAATCCGGAAGCTTGCCAATCATGACTCACCGGCAGACCATACAGTTTCCCGTCTCCAAAAACAAAAATCATTTGGCAAATTGAGTAAAATGGCCTTAAAGATATGTAAGAAAGGCGAAATATATTTTGTATTTTGGTTGTCATTTTATTCGGAACCGTAATTCATTATTGTCGGAAGAACAGCAGGAGATTTAATTTTTAATGTTATGAAAATTTCAATTTTTATTGATTCAGAAAGTCAAAAATGTGATATACTGTCATATAACAATAACGACATAGGCACCTACCCAAATTAATATTCATTTATATTTTTCGAAACTCTAAATGTGCCGCCGCTGTTCCAGATGAAAATCGAGTTCGGACGTACGTATTATAAGAATCACATGTTCTCATGCGGTGTTGCCCGACGGGTTCGGATTCCTCGTTTTATCTCTTTCCACTCATAGTGTTGTCTCTTTCGCACTTATTGTGATGTTGGCGTCAAGACTAATACCATTTTATGAATGGGATGCCCAGTCTATAGTATTTAAAGTCAATGATAAAATAGCATTGGAAAGCATGGCTTATATTGCGATTTTGTTGAATTCTGATGATAATAGTTGGTTATTTACCCCAAAATGAATAATATGTATTTGATTGGTTATCTATCTATCCAAAATTGATAATATAATCTACGCAAATCCCACCAGATTGGTTAAATAGTATTTAAAAAAAGATCATATTTTCAATTTTGCCGTTACATTGAAAAAACATTTTTCTCAGTTGGTTTTCGACGTTAGAAAGTAAGAAGTTTGAGGTGAAACTTTTTTATGTGCGGTGGGAGTGGAATTTCAAAGTCGTGACACACTTGGTTCTTTGTGGTTTTTTGTGATTCTATGTTCTTTTCTTCCTTCTTTTGTGGTTTTATGTGTTTCTTTGAGAATCTATGTGGTTCTTTGTGATTTTATGTGGCTCCATGCATGTGGTTATTTTTTGGTTCAATTTGGTTTTTGTTGTACTATGCGGCTTCTTGTGGTTCTATGTGCTTCCATATGGTTTTGTGGTTCTAAGAGGCTTTTTGCTATTCTATGTAGTTCTAAGAGGTTTTGGCATGTGGTTTCTATGGTTTTTTGTGTTTCTACATGGTTCCATGTGGTTTTTGTGGTTCCATGTGGTTCGATGTGGTTTTTCCGGTTCGTTGAGTTTTTGTGTGTTTCTATGTGGTTCTATGTGTTTTTTTGTGGATCCATGTGGTTTTTGTGGTTCCATGTGGTTTTTAGTGGTTCTATGTGTTTTTTTGTGGTTTTTCAGGTTCGTTGTGTTTTTTTTGTGTTTCTATGTACATAGTTCTTGTGGTTCTATGTGTTTTTTTGTGGTTCCATGTGGTTCTGTGTGTTTTTTTGTGGTTCCATGTGGTTTTCAGTGGTTCTATATGTGGTTTTTGTGGTTATATGCGGTTTTTCTGGTTCTATGTGGTTCTGTATGTTTTTTTTGTGGTTCCATGTGGTTTTTCTGGTTCCATTGCGGTTTTTCTGGTTCTATGTGGTTCCTTGTGGTTTTTTGTGTTTCTACATGATTCGATGTGGTTTTTGTGGTTATGAGAGATTTTTTTGTTATTCTATGTGGTTCCATATGTGGTTTTTGTGGTTGTATGTGTTTTTTTTATTCTAATTTGATCTTGCTATTCAAGGTTAGCGGGTTTCTCTTCAGATATACCGGATATGCGATGCGCACATAGTGCTCACAAGTTTTTTTCATAAGAGTACCTATAATTATTTCGGAAAAATAATTTTCTATGAATAATACAGTCTTATTTGTCCTTTTGATAACACTTCTGTATCCATATCTTGCGAATATACTTGGATGTTGGAAACCGGAAGAAATAGTATTTACACGGACGGTTTTCTTTATTTTTCTTATTGCTGCTGCTGCAGAACATCACGGCACAGTACACTATCATCAAAATATGCGAAATTCACGAGATAATAAGATATTATATCACACAAATATCAGAACAACAATATTTACATTGCAAACTGACAGAAGCTTGACAAAATAACCTCACAAAGGTCACCCGACAAGATGCGCGTGAGCTTATCTGTTTTGTCGTAGTATCATGTGTTTTACGGTTATCATACCATGAAAAATCAGGTCACCCTTTGTATACGAAACTTACTGGTACATTTTATCAAACTGTAATATATGAACTACTTAATTCAACATAGAAGGATTTTTCACAAAACATACATAAGGCAAAAATAGTTCAAAAAATCAAGACGTGCTAATCACCACGTTTTGAAATTCAAGAAGGTTGATTCAATTCCCAATCACACAAAAACGACAAGTTGGATACAGACTTGAAACGCCAATTGGAAAAATGATTCACAAACTAATGAAGCTTCATCATCTATTATTTTTTTTTGTGATTTTCATAGTTTTCGAATTTTATTAGTCACTGTTCTTTATAGTCCTAACCCCATAAAACCCCATAAATTATTTCCACAAAACTATGATAATTTCACATCAAGCTTGAGACTGTATAATGTTGATTTGATGCTTTTATGAGAAACTAATTTCAAGTGGATCTATGTGACTTATCTTTATCCAAACGGAGCATGAAAGTTATATTTTCAGTCCAAACAGCACGCACTTTTCACTTATTGCAGTTATATTTGCAAAAAAAGCATAGATGAAGTGGTCAAAACATTGGTACCCCGTATTACTCGCTTACCTCGTTTTGCCCGCCTATCCCCTACATATCCACAAGAGGTTTTGTCGGGCTCTAAACGGGTACTCAAAACTCATCCTCCTCTCACTTCTCAATATTATGTTATTGAATTGTTAAATTCCAACGCTGAAACACTTAACCTCTCTATCCACTTCATTATTAGTACAAGCTGTTTTTTCGTTTTTATCAAATGCATTTGTCAGATAAATGAAAAACTAATAAAAAATTTTTGATTTCAGGTAACCAGGCCAAATACTCTCATCTCGACTCTATTCAACCAGTAGGACGGTAGGTGGATATTTTATCAGTTTCAACGAAGTTGATTTTATCTCCAATACTCAAGAAACTAACTTTCCAATTTCGCGATTTTCTCGTTAAGTTAACCCGTTCCAACTAGTAATTATATTTTTCGTATCCCCAAAGCAAACTTCAATGGTTGACTATTAACGGAGCAAGTGGAAGTGGTTAAACCAATTTAAAAGACAGTTCTCGATTAATCTGGATAGAAAAGATGATGAAGGCATCCCTCTAAACTAAAGCGCAATGTTAATATTGACTCGAGTAGGACGGTGTCGCTTCTATTCGATAATCAGGTTGCTTTGCTTCAAGAATAAACTCGCGTCTGTCGCTATTGATTGGTGTATTTTCACAAGCAATCAAGATAAGATTTAGAAAACAACTGGTCCAATTTTTTCTTGATCTCAGGTGTTATTTTGCTCAATTTGTCTGACTGGGAAAAATTAATATCACACGAATCTATTATGTACTTCTATTTTCTTCACAATATGTGCTGATTCTTGGCAGTTGATATTAACATTTGCTCCATCGTTGAACCAAATAGATATGACAGTTGCTGCTTGTTGTTTGGGTTAGTAAAATGCTTGCGTGCATCGTCTGGCGGCTAGACGATATTCCTAAAATACACGAGTATTCTCGGACAATCAGGGAAATATTAAAATTCGTTTTGAAAAATATCTCAACTCAGTAATCTGACTCTCTATATGAATAAAGTGAAACAAGTGTTTTGAATACGATGTCTTCGGCTTACGACCTGATCAAGGTGTTAAAGCAGTTAGATAATTCAGAATATACAAATATGCACTTCTGAAATTACAAAATGAACACGATGTATCACAGTATTTGAAGCTCTTGGGTTTCTGTTCATAACATAGAATGTCAACATTGTCCGGAATATTCTCGACTTGGCTTGTCTTTTCGTCACTCTTTTCCAGATGAACTGATCTCCGTAGCCAGACAGTCCTCTTTAATAGGACATACTTTTTCTCCCGAACAGCTACATCTCTACCCACATCTATGGTTACTGGAACCATAACTCCCAAGAAACTAGCCCGATTTTCACGAGTTCCTGGTTGAATTGACTTCTTTCTAGTTCTTGGTAATTCTCTGGTTTCTGATTCGAAAACAAAATTCAAATGATGACTGTTTTGCAACCAGCAGAAGTGACCAATTCAAAAGACAGTTCTTGATTAATTAGAAGACAAAGATTGTTGCAGGCTGCCCACTTAACTGGAGCACAATGATAATAATTGACTCGAGGTCCTGCTGGTTGCTATTCCCGAAATGCGTTGTTTTGCCTCCGAATAAAATCGCTTTTGCCGCTTTAGTCTGCCTTGATAATTCAATTAACCGGGATGAGATCTGGGACATAACACGTTCAGTTTTTTGTTGTGCTTGAGTGCCTTCTTGCTTATTTGATCCGATTGAGGATAAGTGAAAATCAAAATCTTGCCAATGTAGTCAACTTTTTATTAAGAAGTGTCAAGGATGGTTTGGTTCCTTGAACTTTCAAGCCGTTATAGTTTTGATCCGTCAAAATGCACTCCAATCTCACATTATTCTTTGAATGAATAATCATTCAAATAATGTTGAATCATGCATAATCAATACAGGTACCCCATGCCTCTCGTGATATAGCAACATCGTTTAATTAAACTTTCCAAAACTTCTAAATTCTTTTCTCATCCAATTAAAAATTTTAATCGCGCTAAAATGATGAACTTTTGATAATAAATACTTCTTCCGCCTTTAATGGCGCCTACATAGCATCGCTCTTTGTGAAATTGATGGCAACGGTAGGAGGGTTCAATGCATGAACCGTTTCACAACCGTACTTTCTATCCAGTTGTATTGTTAAAATGATGACGTAATTAAAACTAATTTGGGAAATTGGTATTTTTTGCCGGCTTTGGAGAAAGCCGCGACATTTCCACAAAATTATAATAACTCAGTAGTTCGCACAAGCGGTTTCACCCAAATACCCTAACAAGAGTAATGAAGTCTTTAAGTTAAACGGGCTGTCGAACCAACCCAGTATGGATATTATTCCAAGAGAGAGATTTAATTGAGTAATTTGAACAGTAGCTTTTTGTTAACCCGTAATTAGTGGGCATTCAATTTCCAAACTTCATCTAGATATATTCCTTTGTGATCTATAAATGATTATTATTATAACTAGGGAATATTTAAATCCACTAAATCGACCTCGTTGAGAATGTTTAGAAAAGAATAGGAACTTATCATTCATCATTATACATGTTCTTCTTTTGATCACTATGAACAAAGTATAAGAAGAATGGATAAAAGAGTCTGTATTAAATTTAGTGCGAGAAGTAATGAATAATTGAATTACAGGTCTGCTTATGTAGATGACCAAATTCCAATGTATCATCCACCCGCCGTATATCTCATCCTCATAGGTCTTTGATTGCCAACAATTGAGGTCAAATATTTCCGAAAAAACAAATAATTCCATAGTGAATTTCCTGTTTAACACCAGATTCCTATTGAAAACTGGTTGTATTAATCTTTTTCCTAAAATTCTCATCCAACTTTCCACATCAAATTAGGCTGCAGATAAATTGCTATCACTACTACCCTGATTTATCTTATCGAGAAACTTTGCTGGTTTGAAAACGTGGAGGTAAATCGTAGGTTGGATAGTTGGATAGTTCAATAATGGGATTCTCCATGGAAATATCCAGTTGTATGCTTCTAAAATTACAATGTTTTTTTACCTCCGATGATAAAAAAATAGATGAAATCATCCTACTTTTGCATCAAAAATTATTAAACAAATGACCATATTATTATGAGTGATGAGAAAATATGATTAAAGACCCTGTATGTACAATATAACTGACGCGAAAATGGCATGCGCACTGAAATTTGACTTTTGAATAAAAATTTTCAAATATCCTTTCGTGCGCAGTTGATAAAATATCACGATATTCCGAAGTTGTCTATTGTAATCCAACCGCGAATACAGATTTTAATAAATGAAAAGTGATAAATATCTATTATTCTACGACGCAGTTGGATACGACGAAGTTGTATGATCTCGGCCACTAATGACGCCTTGAGTATTTATTTTTTTAATTTTTTTAACTTTCCTCGGTAGTTCGGGGCAAAATGGGAATAATCATCGCAAGCCATGAAACAGTTAATCTTCTATTCTGGAGCTGTATTATACAGAGTGTCCGGATCGGCTTTTCTCCACAACGGTGAGAAAGACTCCTCATAATTAGAACGGTGAGAAAAACTCCTCATAAGTAAAACGGTGAGAAAAACGCCTCATAAGGGAAGTCGGCAAGGGAAATCAAGCAAATCGACCGTTAGGCTGCTCAAGAAACTCAAACGAAAAACTAATTCTGGTTTTCTTTTACCCAATATTTTATCAAATACAGTTTTCTATGAATCGAACAACATTTTGAATAGTACATATAGTTAGTTGTTTTGTATCTTGGAAAAGAGATAACTACAATCAATAATTATTGTCGTGCAATATGCTTGTAGTATCGATACATTGTTTCGTTATCAAACACGGCTGTTGAGTTGAACAGTTACAGGTGTTTTTTGTAGCAGTTCAATTTTTGTTTCGTTCGAACTTATATGATTCAAACTATGTTTTCTGATTTCCACATCAACATTACATAGGACTTCGCAAGACCAAAACCAAGTCTGACCGGTCTTGGTCTTGGTCCCTGAAAATGAATGTGATATCAGAGTAGGCGGAGGGTTCTGGAATTATGATACAAATCATTTTCACTTATTCATTTTTTTGTTTTTGTTTTTTTTTTACCGAGCAATGCGTAACCTAACAATAGGTGTCCTTATTCTTTATTGTGAATGATGTTCATGTTCTATTGCCTATTGGGCCAAATTATACGGGATCTACTTTATTTTAACCATAGAAATAAACCCATTTTGTAATTCAGGACAAACAAGGCCTTCCGAGAAGCGTCACATAGCTCATTTTTCTTTTTATTTGCCTATCATAATAACTAGATTTGGTTCAGTTTGTGTGAGATGCGGGATTTGTGTATCTGACAGCGCTGCCATTTGTTTCGATCGACCTGCACAGTTTAACCAAAAAAATATGTCCGACTTCCGACTTTTCAAAAGTCCATGAAAACAGAAAATAGAAGTTTGGTTTCAATTTTCGTGCTATGAAATATGATAAAGTGTTTTTCTCTGTGCATTGTAGCAGTTTATTTTTCAGCTTCACATTTTTCTTAATTGATTAACTATCAATGAAAAACAGGATCAGCATAAAATTGATGTAGAGAATAAGTACAGCTGGTTCGTAAAAAAACTGGTATTGCTCATAGAAATGTTTACAAAATTGAGCAGTGTAATATTTGTTTTGACAAAACTATACGACAGTGACATGTCATTCAAGTGAAAAGTTTGGGTATGTTATGATGTATGTATGTAAATCATTGATTTGAATCAGGTAGATTTGCAAATTTTGATACACACAATCGATGAATTCAATATTTTGGCTTTAGTTCCTGTACTCATGTGAGGATTCATTTGAAAACAATATTCAAAAGTATCAACCTGGTAAAAATATGACGTCATACTTTTTTGTTTTGTCAAAACAAATTAATATTACACTGCTCAATTTTTTGAACATTTCTATGAGCAATACCAGTTTTTTCACGAACCAGCTGTACAACTCCTCCCAAAAATGTTCTCTATACTTGTATCATAGCTATTGTTCGATAAGTGATTATTTATTTTCCATGTAGATATGTCCATAACTTGATGTTTTAAGCATTTTGTTACATTTTGTATTTGTCTTGGTCTTGGTCTTGAACATCAAGTCTTGGTTTTGGTCTTGAGAAGATTTCTGGGTCTTGTGGTCTCGCGAAGCTCTAATAACATACCTATCAGTAGTAGAAATGCATAGGGATAATTTGAAATCTGTGTGAGTCGTTTACTGCAAAACTTTTTGCCACATTCAAAAACATCTTGCAAAATTGCAAATTGTCGGCCGCACTGAAGGACGTATAATTTATCTCGGATAAATCGCATCTAGAGTTTATTACAGGTTCAAAACAGCGCAGTAGCCAGTTTTTGCTTATAAAAAAGTTTTCAGACTGGTCAAAATGAACTGGATCGTGGTAGTCACTTTTTCACCAGAGGGATCGGGAACTTCTTCTTTTTTAATTTTTTGCTGACTCTGTCGCATTCACATGATTTTGATGAACCAGCTCATAATTCTGCCTACTCTGTGTCTCTTGTTCAGATTACCCTGATTGTTGCGCAAATACATTTTGCCGATTTGCGCTCAATTTAATTTTGTAACGCTAGATATTCGCAGCTAGGGTAGCAAGTATCCAGAGTAATTTTCTAAGTGAGTACCCAAGTATACCAGAATATACTTGGTTGAAAATTTCACTCAACTGAATCAAAAATATATACCTAATGGCGTCAGAAAGATGATTGTCACAGAGAGTTGTGATTTTTTTTATAAAGTGAATTGGACCGTAGGCTTTGAGCATCCATCTCACTTTGTATGCTCAGAAGACGGTCTTTTCCAAAAACAATTAACTATTTCCAAGTATGTATGAGATAGGTTTATTTGTTTTTGAGCTATAGAAAGAATGAACTACGCCAACTACGCGCCAAATATTATTCAGGTGAAAGAACCAGGCAGTAAGTTTCTTATTATAAGCTTGATTTCTACTTTCTTTTGTAAACTCAATGGTCTTGTTTCTTTGGCGCAGTTTTTCCACAACTGCCGATCTTGAAAACATATAAAAAAACAAGCTTTCGTTGAAACTAGCATGTCCTAAGTTCTTGATCCCTCCAGTTTTCATAATTAAGATTATGAAATCGTCTTTGAAATTATCGGACCCATTGGTCAAAAAACTATTAGAAGCCTGACGAGAATTCTCATAGCAGATGAAGATCGGAAAATTACCACAAAATAGTTAACACAGGCAGATAAAAGACCACAGAGTGTCTCCACCCATGCTGTAAATCATTGATGATTTCAATAATCGATTTATCTGTAGCTTCTCTATTGACGGGAAACCTACCAACAACAAAACAAAACGCTTCACAGAACCAAAGTCTACTAATATACAATAAGTTAGGTCACTTGTCGTCGGTACATTTGAAAAACAAGTAACACAAGCGGCCGCACGTCAAAGCATGCCGTTCAACGAAAATTGTTCGAAGCGACCGACAAACGTTTCGAACTAATGGGCCCTGGGCTATCCGAGAGAAACGATTGGGAGGGCGGAGCCGGTATTGCGCGTTTTCGATAGTGGCCCAACTGTTTATTATTAGTAAACTTTGACAAAACTATCTCTTGACCAAAATCATGATCAAACTTCAATTGAATATCAATTCAGAATCCAATCCACTCTTCATATTTATCCAGATTCAATCTCAAATGGAGAACCGCCGTTTTCTGCTTTATCAATTTTAATGGATGACGGTCAGAGATTTGTTATAAAAATATATTAGCCGACATTGCATGTTTACAAATAAGGGGCAGTCGCTTTATACCAGTTCGACTTTTTTCATTAAATTTAATCATCATGATATGAAACGATATGATGATTATGTGATTGAGCAATCTATGGACTTGGAAAACAATAGTCTTTGGAAGATTGCACCGCGCTGGAAAAAAGCTCAGAATCAATATGAGCCTGGATAATCTTTTTATGTAAAGTTGAAATTGAAGAAAAGTTACTTTTTAGTTTGAGTAAAGTTGGGTCGGTTGGTTTTTGCTAACAAATGAACAACGATAAACATCTAAGACTGTGCATGCGACTTGGCAACAGAGTCGACAGCAGATAATCCCGTTGTCTCTATGTTCTATTCTATTCTACTAGTGCATAACCCCACTCCAAGTTTTTGATTTTGTGTAAATTGTTGTTCATGTCAAACATGCTGGGAAAGTTGTTCACACAATTTTTGCTAGTTAAGAAACGTGGGTATTTTTGATATAGTCATATTCAATGACTAAAACGAAAATGGAATAGAACTGCAGAGATTGAGAAACGAAGGTTTTTCGTGAGCGAAATCGTTTGAAGAACGAAGAAACGACGACATATTCTGAAGATTTTTGAAAATCTTGATCGTCGTCACTGAATGAAAAGTCTTCCATTCTATTTTGAAAATATGTCGAACACACCATAGTATAATAAACAACAAGTAGCGACAGCTCCATATATCTGTGGTCAAATTTCGTTCTGTCTCAATGACAGAAATTCGGCTCATTTATACCCTGCTAACATTTTGGAATGTGAAACTGTTTTCTAAATCAAGACTTTGAAACTTCGCATAAATCTTTAGACATACTGCATAGTGGGCAATCATATTGTATAACTTGATTGATAATTCACTTATGTATCAGTATCATTGAAGTCATGGAATCGGCTACAGTATGGTTTTATTTTACATTTCATAAGGTTAGCAGTGTATAAATGAGGCGAATTTCTGTCATTGAGACAGACGAGATTTGACCACCTTTAGGTATATGGAGCTGTCGCTACTTGTTGTTTATTATACTATGAACACACTGACACCAATCACATTTGACAAAAAATAATGTCAGTAAATAACAAACCACATTTTGAGGTTATCCTAGGGACAAGTAATAATGCCATAACCTGCCGTGAAAGCGCAGGTTACGTCAAACCAGTTATAGAGCTCTCGAGTTAGCAGTTGACCCGCGATGAATACACGTTTTTCATAAATTAAACCCTAATAATTATCCTTGACCAAAAGGCTAACCTCTGATTATTGATAAATCAGCCCTGAAAACATCAACATTGTTGATTGAGCCCTGATAATAATAAGTTTAATATTATTGACAATGAAAGTATAAAGAGCACTCCCAAACTTTTTTCAAGGAGAAATTATTATCTGTAAGAAAACATTGTTCGGAACCGGCTTAACTATTTTCATTGTACTTACTGTTTTTGCTTTTATCAGAGCACTGTCAGAACAGACAATCATTATGGTTTCAGCTTATCCGATATATTTGATCACTGATACTGTGTTTCTTTGGTTGTAAGCATCATTTTTTATACAAAAATTGAATTTCAAGATATCAAGATTATCACTTATTGGTTGCCTTTAATGCGATTAGTATATTGACATTGATATACACTTCATCAATAGGCATTTGCTGGTTTCTAACCAGCAAAACAAAACAACTTTACAGAGCACTCACGACAATAGTTGATTTGCATCAAAATTGATTTTTGTTAACTCCCATCGGGATGTGTTTGCTCATGCTTTCATATCCTAAGCGTCAAAAAATATCCACCCCTGTAGTAGTATAATTATTATTGATTTGACATCTTCTATATTGTGCAACAAGCATGGAATGATAACCATTTCCTACGTATGAAGGTTTGTAGCACGAGCCAAAGGTGAGTGCAGCAATTCATACTTTTTCCACGACTCTCAATTATTATCACTATTGTGTAATTATTATCGATTTTCACTTTTGGTTTTTGGCGGAGGTGCCATCATTTCATTGCCATTCAGTTTGCACTCGTTTCCATGGCAACAGTTAGGAAATGGTTTCATTTCCGTAAAGTTAACAAAAAATTCTATCATTTACAACGCCAAGAAGCTATACAATCATTTCCCGCTACACCTCAAATCTATTCCCACATTTACTAGCTTCCGTAAAGAAACGAAAACCTTCCTCCTGGAAAGACCTTTTTATTCTATAAATGAGTTTTTCACGGAATACTTCCATATCTCTGTTTGGACAACATAAGCGGCAGTTTTACAATAACTCATTGGTGAAGTGGAAGTTGTTCTAGGGCATTCGGTGAACATTGAAGTATTCATATTTTTTAGGGGTCAACAATCGCCTAGTTTTGTGATTCATTCAGCACAGTAGGGTCAAGTTCAAATTGCACTGAGGTCGCGCACCTCGACTGTTGTTTATTTCCTGAATAGAAAATGTAGATCAACACGTTTTGGTTGCAATAATGTAAACAACCCCGAGTTCCTTGTTTGATATTTAAATCAAAAATGATAACATGCTGCAGGCAGGGCGGAAACAAAATGACTTCAGATTTTTAAATTAAATTTCGAGTTAACCGATTTCGCTCACCCCACCTGATGTTTATATTTTGAATGGGAAGCAAAGAAAAACGTGAGACATCGTTGGTTCCTTGTTCGATATTTAACACCGCAGTATAATTGTTCTACACATAATTGTTGATTTTGCTGTGTTATTGTTTTACTGACATGTCATCATAACATAACTGGAAGTGTGCCAATGTTTATCGTTGTCCATGAGCAATTTCCAATTAAATTTAAATTTGACAAAATATTGGGAAAATATACTTGTACTAGTTTTGTCCTATTGTTCATGTAATTGTTCACGTGATGTATACTATTATCATGTTGTGTATTGTTTTTACTCTAGCATTCTGTATTTGCTTTGTCCATAAAATTTATTTGAATTTTTCTGTGGCAATAAAGCATATTTGATTTGATTTGATTTGATTTGAGTTGTACAATGTGCTACGTTTTTTAATCGATATCGATTGCACAATGGTGATATTACCGTACAGTCGTAGAAAATAGTATATTGTACATCAAGCATGGAATGAAACCCATATGAATTGCTACAAACCTTCATACTTGTAGAAAATGGTCATTCCATGCGAGGTTCACACTATACTTTTTCTACGATTGTCAATTAATATCACTATCGTGTAATCGATAAATCGATATTGGGGTGAACGTGGCACACCGTAGAAAATAAAACAACTTCCCACGGGTTGCTAGCCAACGAGTGGGGAATGGTTTCATTTCCTACGGTTGCACAATGTGGTACGTTTCCTGATCGATATCGATTGCACAATAGTGACATTCCTTGAGAGTCGTAGTAAAAAAAATCTTGTACACAACTCTAAATCTGTTCAAGCTTTCAATTTCCTGGAAATTTGTTTTTCTTTAGATATTCCAATGTGGTCATTGAGTTATTTATTTTTTCTGTCAAACAGAAAATTGCTTTCCTTCAAGTCAATGATAAGTGCGGAATTTGGTTTTGGGAACCTCACCCAAAAATATAAAAATAAAAAACATCGATACTGCAACATGTTGCTTTTTCAAGATATTTGGTTTTCATCTTCCATCAAAGTTCGAAGAATAATACAATTTAATATACCTTCTCACAAACATTATTCAATATAATTGTTTCTAAACCTAAGTAATCACAGACTAAGAAAATGCCAGCGCTACATAAATCGTCCAGATTCAAGACCGGATCGCAATAAGGCACTCAGTTTTACTTTTCTCATTTGGTAAAGTTTTATAGGGCCAGAAAGAAGAGCATTCCGTTGAGTAATTTCTTATTTTTGTAATTGCACCCTCGAATTGCGATCATAAATACTTCTCGGGGTATGCAAATAATCGTATATTTTTGGAGAAAATTGGCGTGGGAAATTAATGTCGACGGATAACGAGAAAAAAGTGCTGAATGGTCGGGATTGCGGGCCTGGATAATTTCTCTCTCTCTCTTGGGTACCAATTTATATCGTCCGGCTACAATTCGTTCTCTTCAGAGATTTTAGAGATAGGTCCTCCTGTTAAAGATAAGCTGATTTGGACTACGACTAGAGTCAAATAGTGATTTTTTGCTTTTGGAAAATGTACAAGAATGATTCTCTTTTGCAATAATGTTAATTGATTTTTTATAAACCCAAGTTCTCATCAATGGCAAATGAAGATCATTTATATGAATACAGACAGATACTTTCAATTGAGTCGAATTATTTCTCTGGTATACACATTATATCTCACAATTACATAAAATACTCAATAACAAGCACTGTATTCAACACTCAAACGACGATCACAAATCGACACTTCCGTAGTTTTTTTTATAGAGAACGACAATATAAGAACAATAGTATCAAATTGAATGAACAAGTGGTTTGTCGCTCCAAGCGAGACTAAATCGACGCATTTCAGAAACTGTAAGCGAAAAATAAGATCATTTGTCCACTAATCTTATTAAGCACTAATGGACTTTGTGGAAACGTGGCGGTTTCCACGAAGTCCGTTGATTGGAAGAATAAAGGGATTTAATCTAAATGTTTGGAGGACAATAAAACATTCAATGATGTATAACCTTTTTTCTAAAAATATATTTGTTTTATTTTTGATTTTTCATCAGTGATCAATCTCAAAAAACGCTTAGTTTTCAAATTTTACTTTGAAAACTGGAAAAAAGTGCCGAGATTTTGAGGTTTTCTAGAATTTTCGTTCTGAAGCCAAAACCTGGCGAGGTAGCAAACCTCAGATTCGGATCTAGCTGATCAAAAAACATATACAGGGCTTTTCACTTGAAACTCCGCATGTCAATATCTCGAAAACGAATATGAAGTGTTCAGAATAATATGGAGTCAAGTAAATATTTCACAGGTTGAAAGAATAGACGCCTCCGCCTATCGAGAGCTGTGTGACGCGACGCGTCGAAAATATAAATCGATTGCAGGGACTTTGAAATAACGTGAATGCTGAAGTTCGAGTTATTTCTAAACTTTTTTGTAATTCACTCGAATGCATGTATCCCAATCATTTCTGATTTATTGTGGTTTATATTTAATATGTGTCTTGATTGACAAAGAAATGCAATTACGGATGATTTTCAAAAGAATCTTAGCCTCGATTTTTGAAAAAACTGATCAGTGTATGAGGACAAGTGAATATGTTTCAACGTTTAATAAATTTGACGCCTACAGTGGCTAAGCGTCGTGACGCGTCGTTAATATAAATCGGTTCCAGGGACTTTGAAATCACGCTCATGCGAAAGGCCATGTTATCAGTGAATTTTATTGGTATTTACTCGATCTTATTTATTCTTCTCCTTTCTGAGCAATTATCACGCAAAAATTTTAGCGCAAGCTTAGCGCAAGCACTTTCAGTCATGTAACAATCAAACCTCTCAATTGGAAGCCACTTTGGCTAAGCTTACCCGGAACTCAGAGTTCTGGAGCTTTTGGGAGGGGTTTATTTAAAATGGGCGCCAGAGATTCGTGCAGGTGAATCCCACCCTTCGAGGTCTTTCCGATTCCAATTGAGTCTACTAAACAATTATGAGGTATGAAGTTATTGAACAAAAATGCAAAATAAAAGAAAGTACGTAGCTGCCTTACTTACCGCCGACGAAACCAGGTATCTACTACCAACTCTCAAATCAAACCAGTTAATTAATTCCCAAGACACTTGCGTATATTGAAATCCAATATTATCTTACACAGAAATACCGTGCCTACTTGCAAAGTACTCAAAACATACGTCAGTATCGTATGTACAAGAAATCAGTAAATAACAAACCCATACTTTCTCAAAACTCAGTTCAACTATATAGACATGGATATATATGTGCAATCTATGTAAAGAATCTGCATCAAGAAAAGGGTTCAGTACAAATCCGCTGATTAATAATTAAAAACGCTATAACCTTAATAACGTTATTCTATCAAATTTTTATAATCAAACAAGCGAGCAGTTGAACCGATTAATTTATAAAATGATCACTCACAAACTGAGTCGCCGCTATGTGACGTCACAACGCTTCACAAAAGTATTCATAAAAAAAAGGTAGATTAATCCCGAATGTTGCCAACTTTCAATGATAATTTCAAAAAAAAAAAAAAATAAAACAATATATCGATACGGCTCACCGCAACAGCTTGCTAGGTTCTTAACTCCACCAAAACCAAGAAAAAAAAAACCAAAACAGTCCGTGTAGGCTGTACTGTACCAGTTCCCCAAGCAGATGAACGATCTATATGGAAAACCTGTTATAGCATATTGAATAGTCATCATAATTGAACTGCACTTATCACCCAAATACAATAAAACCCAATAAAATAATCCCCAGAGTTGAATAAATTCACAGCTTATTATCAATAACCCATAATATGTCAATTTCCCACAATTTGACGATTAACTGACTCATTCATCAGTTAAATTTCAGCCCAGCCTGAACCCAGTTCGACTTGACTTGAGAAACAACATAGTCGTTTACATGAAAATCAATTAAATAAATAAATACATTTTGCTCGAGTCACGAAAAGTAATTAATTTGTCCATGATTGATATTTACCCCCCCAATTAAGACTTGAAAAATAATCGACAATCAACCCCATAGTTCACTCAAAACGTTCGTCAAACGTGCAACTTCAATATAAAAAACGAATGTCAACTCAATAAGAACGACATACCTTGACCGGTTTTTTATTCAGGCTTCACACGAAGTAGTCAATAACTCCTCAATGCTTGATAATTAACCCCATGCTCAGATCAGGCAATTAGGAAATTGGGGTGGAGTGGGTCAATCACGGTCGTGGTAGCGTGGTAGGGGAAGAAAACACCCTTAACGTGGTACCGGTACATCAGTCATGGTCCTAGGCCTGAATGCGTACAAACGTTGAAGAAAAAATGCTCAACTCAATGAAAGGAAAACGAGTTACCTGAAGAGACTATCTTGAGGTTACTTATTTCCTACCCCTGGATCTAACACATGGAGATGTGAATGTCTTCCAACCGTTCACTACCAAGGTCGAGTTCGAAAAAAAAGATACGTTATACGTTTAATCAGAGCCGTCTTTATTGTAATACAAGCCATGAAGTAATGACAAGTCATGACGTGCAACGTCGCAATTTGGACCACCGTTGACGTTTAAACGGTGGTCGAAATTTTGCATTGATTGAAGGTGCTTTCTTTAGGTGAGTTCGAGTTTCGCTCCGAGCGCGAAATTGTCCATTTAAGCGCGTACAATTTTTGACGCTCCGAGTATTCATAGCCAATACTCGAACTCACCTTTTGAAAATTAAGGTATTTTACGATTACGAGTTACGGAAAATGTTCAATAAAACAGTAACTTGATAGAATAACTTATTATTATCGCAACAGGTATGATGTTCATCAAATTATAACATAAGATTTAACATAAAACATATCCTAACCTAACAACATTTTATGATTTTTTGGGAAAAAATATTGATTCTAAACAATAAAACATCAAAACCGCCGGATAGGTAGATGGTTACAGATTTTGAGATGTGATTTCCCCTGTTTCTGGAGGGCAGGAGTTGATAATTACTATTATTAAAACAGAGAAACCAAAAAGCACCATCTCCGTCACGCACCAAAATTATTCTCCAAAGTCCTTAACGAAACAGCACTCGTTTTCTATTATTTTTCCACATAACATAGAAGCTGGTGCATATGTATGAGGAATTCAGGATGAGGCATTAATTCATCCATTTTCCCTATTTAAATATGTTTTTTTTTCTTTAGTACCCACCCGCGCACCTACCTTATTCTTAAATTTTTAGAACGCAGAAACCACATTTTTTCACTGAGCTTCTTTCCCATTCTCACATTCTCAAAATACAATTTCAAGTTGAATGAGGGGAATGTTTTGTGGTAGAATGAAAGCACTAAGCACTGAAAACTGAAAGCAGTTTTGAAACGTTGAATGCCTGGGAGCCTAGGATTTCATTTCGAAGTGGAACTGTCAAATTTCCGCTTGGCAAACGGAAATCATATGCTACCATCTACATATGATTCCCGTTCATAACTCACCTAAAGAAAGCACCACAATCAATGCAAAATTTCGACCACCGTTTAACGTCAACGGTGGTCCAAAATTGCCACGTTGCAATTGTTGACTTCATGGCTTGTATTACAATATAGAAGGCTCTGGTTTAATGAAAACTGACATCAGACATCAGCGACATAAAAGACTTTTCACCAGTGCGCTGTTGCCAGTAAATCAAACGGCTACAGGGGAGATCGAAAAAGTAACATACCACGTTAATGTTGATAAATAGTAATGGGACAAGCAGTGATAACGCTTTTGGCCCGTGATACAATACTGGTTTGGAGTAAACATTTCTAAATTGACAAAAACTGCGATAACGGATGATTTTTCAAAGATTTTTTTTGTCAACCAGAAAAATTTTCAGGTTCTAAACCAGTTCAACTCAGGAATGATACAGATAAATGGGTTCAAGTAAATAACAAAAAAGTTTATAAATCACTTCCACATGGGCGTAATCCCTGTCCCTGCAATCGACTGTGTCATCGGTTGTAAAAGCGCGGTGCAATTCGTATTACCAACTATATCAAAGCTATTTTGTTCTCAATATATGTGATGATATGATTATATTAGATGTATGGACTTGTTCGATATTATAATACTGTTTCATATTGTACAAATCTACTGTCAATTGGTTGGTGATAAAACTGATTTGATTTGATTTGATTGATATTTTTGACGCGTCGCGACGCTCAGCTCTCAGTAGGAGTCAGATTTGTTTGAACCTTGAAAAATATCCACTTGACGCCATACACTAAACACTTTTTACCGAAATTATTGAGACTAGCATTCTTGTAAAATTTATCCGTAATCGCATGTTTTGTCAATCAAGGAATGTTGACTATACTCGTATAACTCAGAAATGTGTCAGATGGATGGGTTCGAGTAATTGAAAAAAAAGTGTATAAACATCATGTACTTTCGTTTGCGCACAGTTCCAAAGTTTCCGCAATCTATTTTTATTTTTGACGCGTCGCGTCGCTTAGCTCCAAGTAGGCGTCAAATTTTTTCAACTTTGGATAATATCTACTTGACCCGATATATTGACTTCTTTTTAGAGAAATTGAGAAAAGTTTTCTTGTAAAAATCATCCGTTATCGCATTTCTTGTTAATCATGAAATGTTTAATATAAACCGTTATAACTCAGAACTAAGTAAGATGAATGGGTTCGACTAGAAAAAGTTTATAAATAACACGTTCTTTTGCATGTGCGTGATTTCAAATTCCCAGCAATCGGTTAATATCGTCGGCGCGTCTCGACACTTTACTCTTGGTAGGCGTCAAATTTTTCCAACTGTGAAACATAACTATGATAAACGCCAAACAACTTTGAATCTACCAAGATATAGGCGTGCGAAGTTTCAAGTGAAAAATTCTGTAGAACCAGTGAGAAAAATACTTCTTCATTTTTGTCTAGAACTCGAATGAACATGTGGGTACCAACATTCCGTCTAACAGGAGATCTCTGGGATTCAGATAGAACATTGAAAAATAAGATGACATCTTCCCGTAGACTTTTTTCCTGAAGGGCCTCTCTACTGAGTTGTAAAATACTGCTTGTATGAAAAATTGGAGAATTTAAGATTTTCCTTGTGGATCTGTTGCCCATCCGTCTATGCTCCATTCATTTTTGGAACTGGATACTTTTTGAATGTGGTTATGGATCCCAGTCTCCAAGTTTCACATAGAAGAAGATAATATGTTAAGCTAACGATGCTCGCATTCATAAGACGGAACAGTTGTGGAACTGTTACCACTCTTTCTTATAAATGAAGTGCTACTTTGATAGCAGTCTCATAAGACTAAACAGGCAGCTGTCAGTTGCCAAAGCGTAGCGGTAAGAACGTCTAGTGAACGCGATCATTGGTAGAGGCATGGTCAGTGAACAATCACATTACTGGAATGTTTGCATTTTCATTTGATGTCCCTCTGATCCAATTATCTACAAGATTCTGCTTGTTTTAGATTTGAAGATTCATATTATTACTTTAGATCAATGTTTACAGTTGAGGAAAAATAACGTTTTGACTTGTTTGCAAGAAAAATATTCGTTATGAAGAAAACACATAGCAGCAGACAATGGAGTCAATAATGAACTCATGAAAATAAGTTTTTCCCAAAATAATATTACTTGGTTGTTAGTTGAAAAACTTCACCTATTTCAAAATATTTCATCTTACTCTCAATAATCTATTGAAATATCAATGCAAAGTCATTCACAACCTCTGCGGACTATTATAAAACCAATATTCAATAATTTGTTGAACAGACCCACGCAGAGATGGCAAAGTCCCACTCAATTCTCCATGAATCTATCTGCTTCACATACAATTGGACAAAGTAGTCAAACGTTTTCAGACATTATTTGTATCTTATGTATTCAAGACATCAATATTACGCTTGCTCACCGAGCACTTGTTGACAAAAAGCAAACAGAAAAACTTGACATACCTACAATCATTTGGACATCTTCGATAAACAATCTGATTTCCTAGTCAGTTATCACTTGTAATTAGTACGTATTAAGACTAGACGTGAATTTCAGCATTTGTATTGGACATTACAGTAGGTCACCCCGAGGACACTTTTTGTCCGTTTCCATCTAATGTTATACACCAACGGAAGCGGAGTTTAGAGAGGAATCATCAGTCATGCTTATAATAAGATCATTAGAGATACCTGGCATGTGAGATATCTCCAACTTCCTAAAAGAAAGTCTTACCTGATAAGTAGATTCTTTACAATCAAATAAGAATGATTCTGTTACTCCCAAGAATATAATAAATAAAACATGAACATTAAATCGACCGCAAAGCTAATAAAACGGTTGTTTGAGGATCACTAAACCTATCTAGATAGCTGCTGTCGCTTTGGTTTCCTGTGTATTGACATCGTGCTGAATTCAATTCCAGCGTTTCTTTAGTATCTGAGCAATCTTATAGGTTCTGTTCGGGAACAAACCGAAACATTTAAAAAGGATTAGTATTGGATGAATGCAAAATATCAGCACTGAAAATGTAAATGTTGATGTTGTTGGTGAAGGATGAGATTGGGGATAAAAAATCTTTCGCAAATGGTTGCTAGATGCTTTTTTCTCTCAACGTACCGTAGCATGGGATTTTTCAAGAAATAAACAAGTAGGTGAGATCACATGTTTTGTGAGTGGGATTGCGTTAATATGATATAAACAGAAGATAAATTATGGGAGAATATTTCAAGTCTAGATAAAATGATTAAAGGATGTCTTGTTGACCATTTTTTGAGCCACGTGATGAACATTTTTGCAAATCAGATTGAAGTATATCACTTCTCATTTTTCTTTAGAAATCATTTGCCACCAATATTATCGATACACAACCCAGATATGGTATCACGGTGAGCAAGCAGTCTTGCTGCAATAGAAAGTCACGTCCAGCAAGGATATAGCCAGTTGGTGGCATAGGTAATCACTCTTCCCATCTGAAGTGAGTATTGTAGTCCCTCGCACTCTCTTTAACCACAAATGAGTAGTGTGATCCCTCTCACGATGTTCATTCTCTTCCAAATCAGTAGTGCGATCTCTCTCATTTCTTGACTCGACTTAATGAAGGGGTTTAATCAAAGGCAGACGGATTGTGACTTGAAGGGGTGTATTCGACAATGTGAAGAACATGCTCGTCCTATTCTTATAGTGGTAAGAGATAGACTTGATGCATTGTAGACAACAATAGAGTGAAGTGACCAATATCAACTGAGTTTCCCTACTGTTCAGCCCAGCTACGTTCCCATAAAGCACGACAACTTTGGGTCCAATCAAGAACCCAATGTGAGATGATGACGGCGTCAACGGGTCAACGATCACTCTATAGAATCTACGATACATCTTCATCATCATCATCTTTTACAATCATAAGATTAGGACCAGCATGTTCTCTACCTTGGTCTTCCTCTGGGTCTAACCACTAAACCTTGATCAAGTAATTCTGATTAACTCGGCTCAGGAAGTGCATATCTTACTGTGAGGACCGTGAGAAGGACCACACTGCTCATTTGAAGTTGAGAAGAGTAAGAGGGATTACACTACTCACTTGAGGTGGGAAGTGTGATTAGCTATGCCAACAACTGACTATATTATTGCCGTACGTGAGTATTTAAAGCAGCAAAACTTCTTGCTCAGCTTGACAAGTCTATGATGCGTCGTCCTATTGTATTAATTATGTATAATTGGCAAATTATCGAGTAGGTTGACAATTTTTAATGAGTAAATTGATAAATAGGGCCTTCAATGAAAAATATCCAGGAAAATAAGCAATAAAACCAATTCAATACCAGATATGCGAAGTCTGTTTGACTCACACTGCTGACCAAAAAAAAAAAACAAATAAATATAACAGACCTATAAGAAGCTCTCAACTCAACATGACACAGTGAGTAGGCTGCTCTGATTTTTTGAATTTAGCAGCGTTGAGGTACAAAAATAGTGAGGAAGATGAACTTTTGAAGTTGAAGCCTTGAACTTCTCAAATCACATATTTTACTTCCTGAATGAACCGCTTTTCTATAAATTAATTTAACTTGGTGGTCCGAAGAGAATCTAATTATAACGTGAAGTTGAAAAAAATATGAAAAACTAATAATGTCTTGTGATAGCGACTATTTTCTTGAAATTTGGCGGGTTAAAAAAAGATGATCGTAAACCAGACCAAACAATCAATGAGAAAAGCCAGCTTTTGAGACTGCATCAAACTCACTGAGCGGTTGAAGTGGAAAACGAGTAAAAGAAACAATTATTGATTCCTGTTGATGCGAGTAAAAGCGAGTTAAGTCAGTTGAAGCAGGCTAGCAGGCGCATCATCGCAACGTGCAGTCATTCAAATATCTATTTTTCCCGCTTGCCTCTCGCGATAAAGTGGCAAGTGAGAAGCGGGACACTATGGTCTTAACACTAGTTAAAGGAGAATCAGTCGTTAATTTTTGTGGTCGCAATTTAGTGAATCAGAAGTTAACTCCAATTTTGGATTCAAGAATAAAAAAATAAATTTTGAGTAGTTTTGGTTAGTGTCCGGTTGTGTATTGTAGGCCTATAAATATGGATCATATCATTGAGTTACCGTACCACCTAGTTGCCTCATGATCTGTCGTACAAGACAAAAAAAACTCGCGCTCTTTCAAATACAACATCTAAACTGATTCTTTACCTCTCCGAGAATTGAGTCCACATAACACATGCTACACCCAGGCATCTCTCGACAGTCTGGATCTTCCAAAAACGTTGGTTTCTCCTCAATCGACATTCGTCCGTCTGGGTCACGTGGCCGGGATATTATTGTAAGAAGCACAAAGCCAATCGCTGCCAGCCACTCTGTTCCAAAAAGGCCTTAGATACGATCCATTGTAAAGTTACACAAATCCCTGCAGGCAAGGTGTACACATAGGATATATCACGAGTCATAATTGTCTCTGCGGAAGGATTTGAGGTCAAAACATGATTTTTGAGAGTGTAAAACATTCGATTGAACGGTAATCGATCTTGAGAACAAGCGGTCTGGGGGATGAAGAAGTTTGAACATTTAAAATATCGAATTGTGGTAATTTGACTTCATCATAACAAAGACTTATTCTGTTTGGTGAATGTTACTGTCACTTTGTTCATACCTTTACCTTGTCAAAGCTGAATAAAAAAACTCCTGCAGTGTTATCATTGAAAGTTTCTGCAACTATATTATTTTATGAAACAGCATCTTCCAAGATGAGCTTCATCAAAAACTTGGTCGAGAGTTTGATGACCATTTTACAGATTTAATGGCAATAACTTGAAATAACCCAACTCCAGATTCAAGACATTTGCAGCGAACAATATTCTTTGTCTAAAGTCTGCTTAAAGTAGGTGGTATTGTCGGCAGTTGTTTTTTTTTCAGAATGAAAAATGGTTTTGATTTCTTGTCGCTTTCTTTTATGTTTGTCATTTTAAATATGATTGCCGGTCATAATATTCCAAGCGACAAAGATTTTACATCTTATCACAAATTATTGAAGTAAATGATTTAACTTTTTCCCGTGAAATCTCATCATAACTTCTGTTGAGTTGACGGATGAACGATATCTTTGCAATTTTATATGAATCTGCATCGGCGACTTTCAAGTTGATTTGAACGTGTATAATAATATGAGACAAACGAGGAATCAGCAACAATAACAAAGTTTGAAAACATTCGATGGAGATGTACAGGTAGATTGAAATTCTTGTAACAGGCATTTGTTCAATCTACTAGACAAGTTGCAAAAGGACTATGTTTTATTTTGTATGTTTCCCATAGATTACAAGAGATTTTCAAAGTTTTAGCAAAAATTTAACTTTTTGCGAAGGTTATAAGACGTTTAGCCGATTTCACTGCCAAGCTGTGTGGAAGAACTTTTCGACAAGCTACTATAAGTCAGAGGGGCGCAGCGAGGAGGGGTTTGGGGGTTCACCCCCATCCCAGAGCCTATGAAGCGATAAAACATAGGTACCATACAAATATAGCTTATCTTTGATTAATTTACAGCATGCGGCAGGAAAACTTGCTGATCTTAAAGGTCGATAAATAAAAAAGTATTTTACATAGGTATTTATTTTATTCTATTTTATCGTATTGAGCACACCCTGAACTTTTGTTTGAAATGGTTTTAAAAACATTTTCAAGTCAGAGGAAAGAAAGGGAAACACACTCGTATGCAAAGTCGATCGCCAGCAATCCATCAGAGACTCGTCGGAATTTGTATTGCACAGGTGCGTATTCATAGCATAGTCGCTACTTGCCGACTCAATTGGGTATTTGTAAAACTCAAAGACGTACCCACTCATGAATCTCCGTTGAATCGCTGGCAATACGAACTCCACACATGAGCGACGACAGATCTTCTTATACCGGATGTGAGGGAAAATAAATTAAAAGAAGGAACTATTCAAAAAAAAACATTTTCATGCGCAGCTGACACGTCAGGCCTAAAGAATAATAGGAGACGTTGAACATCATCATGCGGACAACCAATTTGTATCTACCAAAAAACTCGGCACTAAGATCCTGGTGACCAGATGTCCCAATCAAAAAATCTAACAGTCGTAATAGTCATCGATGCCAAAAAGTCATCAATGTACACGCTTTTAAAAATGACCCTGAGGGTCAATTCTTGAACCTTCGCAAATTTGAAACGTTTACGCAAAAATGCGATCACCATGTTATTTCAAATGCTGGGGAGCAGTTCTCGAATCTCGACCGAGAATGTCGCATACATCATGTCGAATGACTAGCCTAAACTGTATTCTTGAATGAAATGTGAATATATTTCACGCATGCGCCAATTTCTCGAAGTTAAAGAGGTCGCAACATTGCAAATTCGGTCAAAGTGTGATCTGGAGGTTATGTTGTCCTATTGTGATTTCGACAATGATATAATATTTTTATTTATGTCACACTTAATGTCTTGTGTTATCCTTTTGAATATACATTTTATATTCAGCTTCAAAGGTTTTTTTTCTAATTCATAACTGTTGATAGTGTGGTGAGTTTTTAATACATCATGAATACAATGATTGGCAGGGATAATTTTCAGAACATGGAGAATAGAAGTGATGGAAAAATGAAAAACACCAGTATTGCAGCCACCAACAAAAGGATTCAATTATTTGCTGAGACAAAAGTGTTTTAAAAATTATCTTTTTCATGTGAATATTCAACCCATCCCGGTATTGATATAGTTTTTGCTAAAATCATTATTCAACATTATCTTCCTCAATCTCTTGATTTTCAATTGCAGCCAGTTATCCTAACTCTTCATATTTTAGCCACTTTCATAATACGCTACGAATGGAGGAAATGAATGAGAAACAAACTCGACAAAATTCAAATGTCACCTAGCTCTACCCACTCGTGATTATGTCGGTTTAAAAAAGTCAAATGCAACTTTCAAGAGTATACAATATGCGTCATTTCGTCGAGATCATTGCATTCGCACGCGAGATTCCAAAATCGTGATTCGATGACTTTTCAAAAAACTTGATATTCCTGACGAGTCTTGGAAAAGCGCCTACAGAACTGCGAATGAAAAATACAAATAACTACTAGAATAACAAATATGTATATCATCGTCACTGCGAAAAGACTCCCACCCTTGCCCAAAAATGAATATTGAAATACTAAAATGGAGCACGATCATCAAAGTTATTGTTGACCAAAAACTCAGTCGGAGCCTCAATATCAACAATGACAAACAATCGGGATAAGCAAGTCATATGGAGCTCTATTCTCAATTCTATACATCAGTAGAATGAGTTTCAACAGCAGTGTTTTGATATTCAAGAAAGTTTTCAAGCTCAAACTTATAGGCACCTCTCGGGGTACGGGAGGTAATAAACATGTACAAATTCCAAATAGATAAATTCCAATGATGAGGAGATGGAGCAGAATTCCCTGGTTTATCAGAATCAGCTATATCTTTACAATGAATAATACACCCTCTCTACCTATCTACTTCATCAAAACCAAAGGAAAAGAGATACTTAAAAGACCAATAATCAACATCTATGGACATTTCTATCTGCTCTATTCTCCACCGGAACCACCTCACACCCCCATCAAAATATGGGGGTGAGGGGCCTTCAAAAATTTGATTTGGTTGATCGCGTTAGTTCTTTTAGTCAGCCACTATAGCTTTGTTAATGGAGCTGTTTCAAAAATAAAATGTACAGTCACGTCGTGACGCACTAATTTGAAACTTATGCGAGACTGCAGTCCCTATTTTACAAGACAAAGGAAGCAATCAGGTCAGCACTGGTCGCTTTTGATAAATATCATCCGTAAATCAAAGCTGTACGGTCTTTTTCTTTGAACCACATTTAAATCAAAATAATGAAGTTGGCCAAAAAATCTCATTATGTTCGAGAAAGACTATGGATATTTAAGAATCACTGTGAAAATCCAATGTTCCATTCAATTTGCAAAATCACTCTTGAGTCACTCACCACTCAAATCAAATAACTCTACGCCGCGCCGATTGACAAAACGCAACAAATATCGTCAAACCTCCTTCATAACCAAAATATTTTATGTTGTACACTTGTCAGTGCAAGCAAGCGAACAACGAGAACACGTTGTCATGTACAGGACGGCATGTGTATAGCATGAAAAATGAATATACATGAGGGAAAAATATCAAATTTGATAAAGATATATGACTTGAAGAAAAGCAGCTTTGGCATATAACGAATGTGACAAAATAGATTCTTCCACCTTAGAAATTCATGTCGACAAGGACCGTATAGACTAATTCTATTGTATTTTTTCCACTCGTTCTTATCACCTGGAGATTTGGCACCGGGCCACAAAATCGTATTGTGCAAAATCACATTTTCTTTGAAAAGGCTTTCCATTGAAGCGATACAACTTTTGCGATATTCTCCCATGTCAGGTCCCTATGTTCCGATTTGTTTCACTTTGCAATGCCTGCATATTGGATGGTTTCAGCAAAGTGACCGGACGAATCCTTTGAGTTTTGTGTAGCGAGATAATCATGTCACGTTGTACACTGAATTGGAGAGCTGTCCGTGTCTCCTATTCTCGAGAATAGAGACTATTCTTTGAGCCCCATATAATGCTAGGCTTCCGTGACATCTCGTGTGCGAATCTATTGTCATAAAATCGAAAAACTTAAAAAAAAAAAGTTTTTGCAAGTGATAATACTGAAAAATATAGTCAGATTTTGCACAATAAAATCGGTATAAGTTGAATTCAAAAATTGTTCACCTACTATGCTTTTGTTTCGAGCATATACCTACGCGTAGAGGGTGAAGGTGGGTGCGGCTCCAAAAAATGTGCATGAGGCGTATTTTCCAAATAACTCTCGAGATTTTTCGATTTGTTCCAGTTATTGGCCCATAACTCACAAAAACTACCTTTTACGGTTTTTCTGAGCTCAATCATGATTTACAATATAATCTAAGAAACAGGGGACTTATTGGTTCGTTTATCAAAAAATCCAAATCTAGATCGTCGTAGCAGGGAAAAATACTTTGGAGCAGTTTGCTTTGATCAGCTTTGATCGAAATTTGAGAATCAGAAACCGGTCGTATTTGACTAATAATTCATCCACTTCTGATCTCACATGACCGATTCAGATGGGTATGCCACAGATGCGGAATCCCAACTTACACAGATTGTGCCTTAATAAACTAAAATGCTATATAACTGATATATTAGGGTCCATCAATATACAATTTTATCATTTAGTGACGTTAGTTGAGACAAAACACTCTCAGAGACAAAAATGTGTTATAATCATGTAGTATAGCTCTCTACAAAACCATTTAATAAATCCTTTATGAAACGGAAGAAATTGAATTCTTATAGCATACTATAGTACCAATGTTATAAGAGTAATTACTCTCTTAGTCTAATTTGTTGTATTATTGGTTCATTATTGTTTTAAAAAGAACTTATAAGATGGTTACAAAATATTTTTATTAGAGATTTATTATATTATCATATAGCTATCTCTTATAAAACAGTTAACTCGCAAAAGTATTTAAGACTGAATTGGCTTAAGAGAATATCTTATGAAAATGTTTTATAGGATGCTTGATCTAGAACGTACAAAACAGCACTATAAAACCAATATAAAACACTCACAAAATAAAAATGGACACAAAATAGCAACACTCTGTCTTATAGTTTATCCCAACTAACACAGATTGTGCCTCATCAAACTAAAATGCTACATAACTGATTTATTAGGGTACTTCAATAACAATTGTATCATTTAGTGGCGGTAGTTGGCACAAAATACTCTCAGAGACAAAAAAGTGTTATGATCATGTTATATAGCACTCTAGAAGACCATTTAATAAGCCTTTTACAAAACAAAAGAAATTGAATTCTTATAGCATATTATAGCACCAATTTTATAAGAGGAATTACTCTCAAGTCTAATTTGTTGTATAATTGGTTTATTAAGGTTTTATAGAGAACTTTATGAGATCGTTACAAAATATTTTTAATAGAGATTTATTATTTTATCGCTAAGTCGCAAACCTATTTAAATCTGAATTGGCTTACGAGAATATCTTATAGAAATGTTTTATAGAATACTTGATTTCGAACGTACAAGACAGCACACATAAAATAAAAATGGGCACGAAATAGCAACATTGTCTTAAAATATGTCTTGCCCAAAGATCCCCACCTCGTTTGCGATCATACAGTGAAATTCGCGTCTTCTTTTTCGTTTATTTAGTATATTTTTGGGTATTTTGGAAAAATGTAATCGCTGGTGACTTTCAAATAATGTCTAGAATACGTATATAAAATTTCAAGTCATTTGAAAATGTATGCAAATTGTCCAATACCTATATAACAAATTTGTCGCAACAAGCACAGTTATAAGAGTTCGCCATATTTGGTAGGCGAACTTTGTCGGTCATTTTTTAGGTTTGGGAAAAAAAACAAATATTTATTAAGGAAATACGATAATTAGAACGTCATTCTAAGAAAAACATTGTAAATATCAGACAATTATTATTTAATAGAGTAGTTTTTGTTTGTAATTAAGATCTTGAGGTTATGAAATTTATTATATCAGGATAAAAAGTCTTGAATTGCCTCAAAATGCAGGCGCATGAAAATTTAGTTCATAATGTACCCATATATTAACAGTAAAATCAAATTCGCAAGTCAAATAAACATATTATCATGCTTGAATTTTCAATATTTTGCAATATGCTACTTGTCTAATAGTAGGATAGACTCCATTAATTTTTCGTCATTCACAGTTGATATTCTTTTACAACAATTCTGATTTATTCTGCTCTGAATATACACAAAATACATACATATACACGAATATATCAACAACAAAATATATTTATAACTGTTTTATAAATGTGTAACTTGGAACAACTTCACTCTTATAAGAGCTCTATAGCAGTAGTAAAGTAGCTTTATAGTTGTTACCCAGAACCCCTATAAACATTTTAATACGAAAAAAATATTTTATAAAGTGGTCCTTTTTCGTGTTTATAAGTGTGTTATTATTGTCTATGAAATGATTATAAAAATATTTTTACGAGCAAAATGTTTTACGAATCTGTTATATAACGGTCTATAAAATACTTATAAACATATTTGTGTTACTTTTGGGATTTTCTTCCTCATTATCATGATTTTTCTTGGTAAGCAAGCAGTGTAACTGTGCTCTGTAGAAAGCGGAATTTCTTCTACTGCATCCCTTGTTCAGTCCTTAATTCGAATTGAATTCTACAAATGAGAATATGATGAACACGGTGCTCCATAGTAAATCGTGGACCATCCACAGGAACCACAGAGTGTATATTGTGTTCATGGGGACGATATCTGACCGGGAAATGTCGACTTCTCTGGGTTCTCAAAGTTCCGCTCTCGAGATTTCTCTCTACAAACCAAATGTCGTGTATGACTTTTTTATGGGGTTGTAATAAACTGAACAGTATTTAATTCATTATGTACAGTATAATATCACAAGCAGTCAGTATAATATTGTAGAAGACTCAGTATTTCTGTTAAAAATGATAAGTAAAAATGGAATTTTTGAGCAGTAAAAGTACTATTTGGCCTGTATTTCTATGTTCACTATTGTGATTCTAATGGTCAGTAAAAATTTATGAAATGTCAGTATGACTTAGCTGGTAATAATTCCACAAATGTACAGTAAGAAATAATAAATGGCCAGTATGCAATAGTCAGTAATAATTTTAACTAACTCAAACTAACCCAAACTTGATACACATAATACCAATACAGAACACGTCAATTAAGATATATAATAATAATTGTAATGTTTACCTAGTGCTAATCAACGAGGCTCTGCATATTTTTATCAATTTCGATCACCAACACAAACTAACCCAAACTTGATCCACATATAACCAATACACAACACGTCAATCATAATATATAATAATAATTGTAATGTTAACCTAGTGCTTACCAACGAGCCGCTGCATATTTTTCATCAATTTCTATTACCAACACAAACTAACCCCAACTAACCCAAACTAAATCCGCCTCTCATTCATTATTTTACTGTCACTTTATCAATTTTATGGACTGTCCATTATTTTCACCAGGCATTTACTAATTTATTTGATCGTTTTTTTATGATACTGACTCCTGATTATTTATATCTACCCTTCATTATTTTCACTGACCATTTATTATTTTTACTGACCACTTCTTTATGTTACTGACCCTTCATTATTTCAACCGACCATTTATTATCATACTGACCAAGGAAAATAAAATAATGGCAAAGAGTACTGTCCATAAAATTGAAATACTGACCATTTAATTTGTTGCCTTTTTTATGTACTCCACTGTACAATGCTGCCTTGAAGCTGTAAGACGTAAAGAACTATCATCGACCATAGAGACTTTTTGCACCTCTTAAAATAACAGTTATTTCATCCGTTATAATCAACTGTATTTAAACTGACATTAACTTCATCCGTTATCGAGTGAGGTTCTGCTCCATTTCGATTTCACTTTATTCGTTATCTTTCATCTTTGGAACACACGAAACTGATGACACTTATCGTGATTACTTCTTGTTAGTTAATTATTTCGCTAGTATTTATTTCTATATCTATGATTTTTTTGTTTTTTGATCGGACATACCGGAACGATACCAGACCCATTCTTATGATACGATTGGGAATTGATAAAACTATCTTTCAAAAAGCACACACTTTGAACTAAACAGCACCAGTGCTAAAAAACGAGTACACTTCCGACTTTCAACCATCTTTAAATCATCTATACAGTGCAGACACACAAATTAGTTTGTCGTACAGAGCATATCAAAAAACAAAAATATTCATGAGACGTCAGAAGCAAAGAAGTAAGGTTAGGTCGATTTCCGTAGTTGAGATCGCGACAAGGTGTGTCAGATTGTTGAGTAGATCAATCCGCAAGTACGAAATAAAAGAATAAATTGTACTAGGTTTATGATTTGTATGTAAAAAATTCCATCTTGGTACCGTGATCGTTTTTTGTCATGTCAATTTGTTATTTGCATCATATTTTGATCAATTGCTCAAGAAATAAGTAAGTATCCATTTAATTTCAACATTCCGGCAAAATCACTGTTTAAAAATAAGCATTACCATGACGATAAGCTCTTCCTCATTTCTCCGTAATCAAAAAGATCAATTATGGTTAATAACTATAAGGAAATGTGTTTTTGTCACTGCACATGCTCAAAATAACGATAACGACAACGGAATGAACATTTAAGAGGAAGAAGTGCAAAAAGTCTTTTTACGCCGCCGACCTTCTGGTGTATTGTCGAGATTTCTTATGCCGAATCATCGTTCAATAGATGATCATTAATTTTATCTATATTAAGCATCATTGAGTTTTTATCAAATCACCACCGCTTTTTTCTCTGGAAAGATGAATTGAAATTTGACTCATACACTTGTCAAACAAACATAGGTATTTTCATTCTGTAGACATTGCGAGAGAAAATGAACAAACACTCAATTTCTTTGCATTTCCTATCAAGCTGTTATTGTTGAAAATTACATTTTTAGGTAACCGTTGATCAACTAAACATGAAAACAATTTGCAAATCTGCGTAATAATGAGTGATACGATGATTTTTGTAGAGCGTGTACTAATCGACGAGTCCAAGATATAAAATAAACTGTCGTTGCTTTAATGAATTCATTTTAAGTTAGAGACTCACCCTGTATTAATATTTAGTTCGAATTCCTCCCCACAGCTTCCTACCATTGAAGTGGTTTGATCTTTTCTAGAAGAATGCTTTTTCCCCTATAGAGTCAAGTCTGTTCAGGAGATTCACGTTGTGACAAAAGATGATGAATTATTGGGAACTGCTCTTTTGAATGGCTGTAGAGACCAATAAGAAATCAGCATCTTCTTTAGCTTTTTTCGTTTCACTGTCTAGATTTTGCAGTCCGTTGCGGAGCTAGGTGATTAGGAACCTTCGTGATTCCTGTTTGAAAGCAGAAGAACCTTAATTTGGTTGGATTTCTTCAAGCCGATGTCTCTACATTGGGAAGCTTTATATCGACGGAATCTCATTAAAGCTTTTGTCTCATCGATTGTGTTCATTTCATATTCTTACTGGTTTTGTTTATAAGAATTTTTATTTTGACAATCAAGGATCTTGATGGAAGTGGAAGTTTAAAACTGATCTTTTTATGTATAAGTAGCACCCCCAGCAGTAATTCCAAATTCAGATTCATCACACAAACCATAAAGTAATAAATTTCAACTGTGACCATGGGATAAGAATTTTACTACGAGACTTTTAAGATTTCATTTGGACTCCACAATATAATACACTGAAATTGAACTTTCTTGGTCCAATTTTAGGGAGATAGCCGTAAAACGCCTTGCTCGAAATTTCATCTCAGGCTAGATTCTTGAGATGCTGATGTAGGCCAGAGAAGAAGTTTCTCATATTTTTTTAAACGACTGAGAACAATAATAATAAATCTAGGGTCTCTTACGAGCCATCAGGTCGTCCCATTTTTCCGCGAACGCAATAAATCTCCGTCAAATATTCTTATGACGGAAATTCTATCACTTTACATATTATATCCACCATCCAGGATCTTGCCGGATAGCCGGTCAGAAATTATTTGCTTTATGTGCTTAGAGAAAATCAAGCAGCAAGAAAGACCAATTTTGTATCTAGAATGAAGTGTGTTTAATTTAAAATTAAAGGAGATTTGGTGTTCGAAACTAGAAAATTATTGCTCCATGGACTTTAACTAAGAAGAATGAATCATTGGATAAATTGGAAATATAAATAGAAGTAAAAATCAGTATAACAAATGTGTGAAATTCATCCTTATGTCTTTCTCCTCAAAAACAGACAATCACGAACGATAGGTAGGTAACCCTACTATATTGAAATTGCATTAACTTATAAATCACAAACTATATCAAAATAGTTTATTCAAATCAACCTATTACCCAACTTTTGTCGTTTGACGATCTTTCTCAGCCTTCACTAAATTTATCACAATTTACTGGACCGGTAAAGTTAAAAGTTATTAAAAATGTCTACTTGAAAGCTGAATAGCCTAAAGAAATAAGCAAACCAGTTTCTGAACAAAACTGGGTCTATAGCTCACTGGAGTCGGCTATAGATTCGATATCGGCTTCCATTGTTTAATAATGGTCAAAGTTAAGCTATTATCACTTTTTAATGGGATCACGAATATATTTAGCGAATAATGCCAAGAAAGTTTATTATAAGCGGTTTTTTTATGTGAATATTATTTAGTCGATAGATTTCAAATGGATAGGTAGTTTATAATTGAAAAATGTGAAAAATGGTTATTGTTCAGTGCTGGTGTTTAACTTGTATATAAAAAAATAGGCAAAACCGTACTACCTACAATCTTTATGTTTATATTTTAACGAAAGGTCTTAGTCTATTGGTGAGCACTTCTTACGTTGGCTGTGGTTTTTCTAAAATATACAGGGTGTTCCAGAAGTGATCGGAGTTATTTAAAGGGTGGTTAGTTGAAACAAAAATAAGACTAAAATGTTCTATAAAATATAAAATCGACATTGTTCGACGGAGGAGCCACTTTTCTCCCGCTGAAACTCTGCGGCCGATACTCAGTCAAACAATATCCGTTTCACTAACCTTTGAAAAAAAAGGCATATTTTATTTGGAAGAAAAGTGACTTTTCATCAGTTTTCCTCCATATAAAATGATATACTATTCGTACGACCGTTTCTTTCGGAAATATCCGTATCTGAAGTTCCACCCTTCTGGTGCAAGCCTCAAAGTGAGTGCATATTATTGAAGGAAATGTAACTCAAAAACAGACTTGCGACTAAAGAAATTTATTCGTTTGTTCTTGTCAAAGATTTTCAATATTTATTGGATACTTGGGTGGCACTTTTCTGGATTATTAGCAAGTTATCCACTTTATGATGACTGATTTTTACTACAAACTAAAAAATGGGTCCCACATTAAGTCAGTAAGAATTCTTCTTTCCAATTATCAGAATCGTTTTCATGTGGCTGTTGAATATACTGGCTCATTTTGGTTGTGAAAACTCAAAATCTTGACGTTCATCTATGTATCTCATATGGACGTATGATTGGAATGTGCATTAGATATAGAGAATTCACTTGAGGTGATCCATTTGAAAAAAGATGACTGTAGATGGTCCCGACTTCGTTTTCCGATTTTCATCACTTCGATGCCAGATTAATTCATCACACATCAACAATGAAGCGAATAAATGAACTGGAGTAACAAACAAATCATATACCAAAGTTTTCCAATTAAATTCCATAACTGGAACCGTAAAGTATACATTTTCGCAAACTGTTAGTGTAAATTAAACATTTATTTAGCAATTGCCTCAATTGCAACTTTAAAAACTCAATTTCCCAGACTATCAATTACTGAAAGGCAATTAAAACTTGCCATTAGATTGCGAGATTGCTAGCTGTTTCTCCGTGTTTTGTTTGTGTTCGAGACACTATATCTACTGTCTGTCGATTAGAGAAATTTATGAGGATGCTGAAGATGCAATTAATAATTTCGTGAAAACATTATCCTTTTGCTTAGTTTTGATCGGTGGATGACAGGGTATTTGTCGTTAGATAATATACGATCATTTTAGTTTAATCGATTTGAAAAATTGTGATTGTTTTTTTTCATCGTCAGCGCAGAAATTGCTTGATTGAATAATTTTCAGATAATGAGATCCAGTGTAGATGAAACAATAGTTTTTCATTAAATAGATTAAATCATAACCTGCAACCTTATCCTCTCTATTTTGGAGAGCGAATAATTCTGACGTCAAAATCATATGACTCACAACTTTAAATGTATGGGCCTTTTAAAGATTAGATTCAACAATTGAGGTGAAAAAGTATAACATCAAATTTTTGCTATGAAGTACATTTACTCAAATGGAACGTTCCAGCATAGAAAGATAAGGTTATAATTATTGATTTGTCAAGAATGACATTGATTTATAAGTTTTTGTAGTTTTTTTTTTTTAATCAACAACAACTTCATTTTTTGTTCTTATGTGTGGGTCAAAATGTCAAAAAAAATAAGCCAATCATCGCTTGAGACTTTGGTGAGCTCTATGGATGAAATAATTCCAATAGGTAATCTTGATGATCAAGAGTTCTCGATGCTGGTTCAAATATGTCAGTCCTCATTTTCGATCCCTGCCAAATCAAAAAAAAGAAGACGGAATAGATTGACTACTTTGCCAGTGTCTTCGATCAAATCTAAGAAGGATAAAACATCTTCGATGAGTTGGCAAAATGATTCACAAAAGCAAGTAAATTCAACACTGGTGAACGCGTCAAAAATGGCAAATATGGATAACCGTGAACCAAACTCAATTGAAGGTGAAAATAAGAAAAATCATTTCGAGGATCGCGGTAGAGATCAATCAAGAAAAGCTCCAGTCGATCAAGGACGTTTGACAGACGGTAACAACCAAACTATGGCACTCCTCATAGAAGAGATAAACGAGTTGAAAGTTGAGAACACAAACATGAGAGGATACTTACAGGAATTCATTGGTCTTGATGCAAATGAGAGAAGAAATGTCAGGAAAGGTATCAACATGACTGACTATAACAACAAAATAAGATCCCTTTCTAAGGAAAATGAAGTTTTGAGAAAATATCTTGAGAAATTCAAGAAAGAACGGTTTGAATTGTGCTTGCAGCTAAATTTGGTCAATAAAGAAAAACAGAAACTTCTTTCGGAGCTGAAGAACCGTTCCAGGAGATTGTCGGCATAAGCAATATTTGTTGTTTGGAAATGATCATTAAATGAAAGAACTAAATAAAGTGCTTTAATTTTTAACATCTCAGCGAACCCTTACTCTCAAGAGTCAACCATAAGAATTACCAAATCTGACTGGTCGGATCCAGAAGCTTTCCGATATAAAATGGATTAACACGAATCATCATACATCAAACTCAAATTATCAAAACTTTCTTGACCACACTGATTGTTTGTGCTGAACTTGAACAAACAATAAATCAAAACTGATAGTCTTGAGGCTCTCTGCAGTTCAATAGGTACAGAAGTTTAAATGATTCAGACACAGGAAAACATCTGCTGTTCGGTGTTTTATTTTTAGAGTCAAAGACGTCTTGAAGGGTCAAAAGCTGAGTAATTTGATTCACTTGAATACATATATATATATATAACAACCATTAATAATGAATGAATGAATGTTAGACGCTCAAAAATTTGCCATTGAGAATCGACATTATAATCATAAATACATCCTACGTACGAATAATCAATGATGAAGTGAAGAAGAAGGTCCCAGGGTGATAAACAGGGTGACTTTTGAGTTGGTTCTTTCCTTTAAGCACTGTATACAGCTCATTTTTTATTCAAAGTTACAGTAACAGTTCAAAATTGGAGGTTGATGGTTGGTTAATTCATAAAAAATGAACTTTAGAGTTCGAGAAAATAATAAGATTTTTCACAATCATTGTTTTTTAATTCAATTTAAATCCTGTTTGAACGCCACTGCGGTCACAAGGCCTTCACAAACAGGATTACCAATATGTGTTACCAACTGCCAAGTTTTTGATGTTTGGCAGATCCCGGATGCAGACATGATATTATAACAAACCAACAGATTTTAATAATGGTTTGGAATTTGCCAAATCCTGAATATTTCCCATCGGTTGCCGGTGAATGATCAAACATAAAATGTGCCAAATACTTTCACCTCTTGCTTGCGATTTGTGTGAGTGTGCGTGTGTGAAAGAGGGTGAGGATGTGTGTGTTGGATATACACAGGATATATACAGGGTTAGGAGAAATTATCCGAACGGTTGACTATTTCAAAATATACACGAGCTTGGAAGAAATGTCTTGTATGAAAGTTGTGAGGCTTTTAAAAATCTATATTATTATGTTATAAATGAAATATACAGAGTCAGATATAAGGTTATGGCAGATCAAAAAACATCTTCTTGAATGCAAAGCCCTCTATATCAATAGGTAGGTATTTGAATTCTTTCTTAATTTTGGAGCAAAAATTGTGATTCACATTATTATTCTAAATTCAGCCTTTTTCGAGTTATTGCGTTTTATAGATGACATTTTCACATCTTTGACATGCTATAAAATTCAAACAGTTCAAGATAGAGGAAAACTCCTTCAAGATACGTCTTTCGACTATTTTCGAGTCATGTTGCCGCTCCTCCGATGCCGATAATGATATTTGGAAAAAATTCTAATCATTCTGAGATTAGGTCTCGAGAAAACTAGTAAGTGATTGGAAATAGATTGAAAAATGTACGTTCATATAATTTGAACTTTCCTTGTCAATATTTGTATAAAAAACGATTTAAATGACCTTTGTTTCACGAAGCAACAAGTTTTGCATTCTGGTAGTTAAATATGGCAATATCGATATTTTGTATACGAATTCTTTCCGTCGTTACAGATCCGTTTGCCACACTGTGAGTATGTTTCGACTTTTGAAAATAGTTGAACAAATAGTTTGGGGAATACCAAACATTTGGTATTTGTCAGACTTCCACATGTGTGTATGATCGCCTTGCACAACAAAGAAGAGATCTAACAAATAATCATTGAAGTGGGAAAGATAATATCTGTCGAATAATGTCATGATATCATAGTCTAGGCTGTCGATTAAAAAACTGTTGACAAAGAGTCTATTTAGTTTGATGATGAATTTGCGTAACTAGTAGTTTTGATTAGAAGCAGAATTATTGCACGAAAAATGTTTTCAAATGTGATATTGATATCAAATGAACGGTTCTATAGGTGTTCTTTGATTCGCAATCATCAATAGATTCACAATATAATACTGCTATTCGCGAAACCATGGGAAAATATTTGATCGATGATTTTTGCGATCAATCCAGGACTTCAAATATATTGTAAGCCTGTTTGATAATTATTTATACTCTGTTACGACCATGCTTGGGATTATGTATTAGCCTGTAATCAGTGGGAAGTGAAAAGATCGATCTCAGTGATGACGATAAAGTAGGATCACACACTTCCAGAAAAAGGTTCAAATACATCTTCTTTACAATAGAAGTCTTCCTGTGACAAATCCAACAATATTTTGAAAAAATACTACGTACTTACCTCGGATCCCGAGTGCACGCACCTGCAGCTTACATAAATTCACAAATGTAGCTGCTTTGACAAAATTTCCATACCGGATATAAATTTAGAATATGATTTCTGGGCGTAAAACACTTTTATCTGAAGAAGTATTTTAAAAGACGAATAAAAAGTTTTATTCCGTAGAGTCAGTAGTCTGCTTTGTTTTTGTTAGATGCATCATTATGCATCAATTAAAACTGTGCAATCGTTATTCGTACATGTTTTATCGTTAATAAAAGCGTTTTGGATGTTATACTTCTTTTCATAATATACCATGAGTTTAATCCAGCATCATTAAGATCCAAATAATTTTAGAGAATTTTCTGAGGTATTTCAACCCAAACTAACCCACCAATAATAATCAGTGTTGGTGGATTTTCCGGTGACAAATTTCACACACATTATTGAAAAAAATGCGAGGGGTTGACAACCATGCAATTTTGGTGTACACAAAGTTGCAATTGTTCGTAACTGTTGCAATTGTCTGCAATTTTTGCGATTTTCTGTAATTTTTGCAATTGTCTGAAATTTTTGCAATTGTATGAAACTATTTGCAATTGTCTGAATTTTTTGCAATTGTCTGAATTTTTTGCAATTGTCTGTAATTTTTGCAATCATCTGCAAAAATAAAGCAATTATTGTTTCCAAAGAATTACGATTTTTTCGAGAGTTTAAGGCTGGATTATCATTGAAGGTCGTTGAGCAATTTGTAGAAGTTCTCTTTTGAGGATTTCCACGCAAAAAAACATTCAAATAGATGGGTTTATTTGACAAGATATCAAGAAATTCTATTCATAAAGTTTTTTAGAATCCGTAAAGGCCTCTATATTCCGATTTTGGAGCAAACCAGATAAAAACATTTTAAGCTCACATTTTACCCTTTCTTTTATTATGAAACTCGAAAATGATGATTTTATTTTAAAATTAACTTTACCCAACCAAACTACATCGGTTAAATATTGAATCGGTCGATTTTTTTCAAGAAACAACCCATTCAAGAGATATAAATTAAAAAAACACCGTCTGGTCGGATCCCTTACTGTACCCATTATTCTCGAGATTCAACTGTAGGCGAACTATAGTGAATATTCGTTAATTCGTTATTTTCCTGATCGCTAGAAAATGTGAGAAACAGACATGGGGACAGTTAGGAACACGACCTGACGGTATTTTTTCAATTATATTCCTTCACTGTTTTATTTCATAAGAAATTTGACTGATTTAACATCAAACCTATGTAGTTAAGTTGAATAAAGTTGATTTTAGAATAAAATCATTATTTTTGAATTTCATATTGATGAAAAGGGTAAAATTTGGGTTAAAAATGTTTCTATCTAACGCATGATAGTTATAGGTGTCATTATTGATGTCATTTTGGACAAGTGAAAAGTCAAATAACACAATAGTGTGTTATAATCCATAACTCACCAGTCACTAGTGAGTTATGGATTTCTCACGTTTCCGTGGTAAACAAACAAACAACCTATCACGTTCCCGTGGCAACCAAACAAACAACAACCTATTTTGACCAAAATGCTCGCCAAAATGTTATGTCACTGTCTAATCATTTTGACACTGAAACTTATATTTAATAATTATCTCATAAAAAAAACGATTTCCTCCATTTGTTGGATGAAACAGTGTATGGCACTCGTGCGTTCTATTTCACAAGTCACTTGTGAATTTAAACAAATTTTTCTCGCGTGACTTATTATCAACATACGCACTACTACCATAAATAAATATTAATCCGAAAAAACTTTAAAATCGAATCCTTTGTGGATTTTAAACAACTTTTTCTCATACAGTTTTTCGATATCAAATTAACCCACTTTTTGACACCAGAATGATTTTTTTGTTGAAAATTCTCGCTAAACCGATGATCTCAAGACATACATATGTCAAAATTGATTTTTTGGTTGTCGGACAAATTATTCCCGAACAAAGTTTCTCAAATAGTTGAAAATCGTCCATTTTCTCTAAGATGGCCTTTTATAAATTGAATGAGTAAAAAAAAAATGTCTTTAGGCCTCAAATTTAATAAAAATGGTAACACGTGTTTCGCCAATCTATGCCATCATCAGACCTTGGATATGTTAAATGTACAATAAAACACACATTCACATTGCACTTTCCGAAATAAATGACAAAAAAAACCATATGTACCATACTGTAGAAGAGGAAGATGGTTTCGAAGTACAAACTAGGTAGGTAATAGGGTTTCATGAAACAACAAAATAAAAACACATTTGAAAACAATACCTGAAGTTTTTCGGAACATTTTTTTAAAGCCTTCTTTCCGATATTTTCTTGATAATATAATGATAATTTTTGTGGTTTCAGAATAAAAAAAAATAGTAATGCAACGCCCTGGAGGCAAGGATTAAGAATATTGCTTCTTACTTGGCTTTCACACTCTGGTTTGATATTTTTTCTTCAATCAAGGAAAGTTTTCCCAAAACTCACAAAGATTTTACCAAAATCCGCCAGATTAAAACACAATTTATTCGGAGCCAAGAGAAAAATTAGTTGGTGCACCATTATCACAAAAGTTGTGCTCATCAAACGTCTCGATCTCTGGAATAAAAGCATACTTATCAACAAGTTATCTGAAATGTATCGATCATGTTTGGCTAGTAATCACCTTGCAAATACGAAATATCGTAGATCTTGCAACGCTGTATGTCTAAACTTTTGCAAGCGCATGAGCGTTTTCTCTATGTGACGTATGGACGTCACTGTAGATACGCTGTTTATTTGAAAGTGGCCTATTTTAAATTTTTAGAATTTATTCTAGTCAATTCATAATAATATAATACAGGGTGTTTCCTAACCTCTGTGACAAAATGAAAGGGGTGATTCTTCACTTAATTTTAAGACGAAAATGTGGTATTACTTTTTTTCAAATCTCGCTTTGTTTCCAAAATACAGGTTGTTTAATTTTTTTTTTGATTAGTTTTTTATTTTCAATTAATTTATCTTTCACTCGATTTTGTTGAAGTTTGGTAACGGTATTTATAGTGGCTCATTTTGCCATGAACAAATAAAAATTATCGAATACAGTGGCGTCCCGAGCGGCACTTCAACCAATATTATTGGGAAAAAAATGTACGCCACTGACTTTTTGTGTCATTTTCATTTTTTTCTCAGGTTATTCAACTAAAAACGCAACTTTTTGATCTTTTGAATTTTTATCGTATCTTGCGTAATTTTTGAGATAAACCACTTTATTGCATGTCTCTGGACTACACAAAAATAACAATATGATGCAAAGTAGACTTTTTGCTTCGATCCATGGCAACCACATTATTTGTTTTCTTAATGACATTTGCCTACTGTATGAAAGTTTCCAACAAAATCGAGTAAAAGATAAATTAATTAAAAATAAAAAACTAATCAAAAAAAATAAATTAAACACCCTGTATTTTGGAAACAAAGCAAAATTCGAAAAAAAGTTATATCACATTTTCGTCTTAAAATTAAGCGAAGAATCACCCCTTTCATTTTGTCACAGAGGTTAGGAAACACCCTGTATAGCGAGTAATATAGTCTATAAACAAATACTCAGTTATTATATTTGGCCTCAATTTTAATATAGTGCAACGACATCGGCTGCAATTGTCTGCAACTGTGCAATTGTCTGCAATTTTTTGCAATTGTGTGCAGTTTTTTGAAATTGCAATTTTGGTGTACACGATTTTCGACAGTGTAACCCCTCGAAAAAATGTCTTCTTATGATCAGAATCCATTAAAATCTATTCAGCAGTATTTGGTTTTAATTTACACAGAAATGGACTAGGAAAAAAGTCCTTCACGGGTACATATAAATTCCAATGGAATGCTTTGGCAGGCTGTTAGTTATGGAGTGAATTCAAAAAAATCATTAGTTACGTCAACTACCTACCAATAGCTTCTTGATAAAAAAAGACGGCAGCAGCTGAATTTTGATATGAGAAATATGAATAATACTGAATTGTATCTTGCATCTTTATGAACAAATCAGCAATGATTCAGTCCAGCATAAGATGTATTTCAAATACACAAAGAAATAGCCTTATGAGGGCAAATAAGCGTGCCAAATTTTGTCAGAAGCGGCTAAAAGGTTCTTGGGTAGTTGATTTTTTTCTTTAATTTGTCAACCTGTTTTTTGAAAATAAAACAAGTTAGGACATATGTTTATATGAGGAAAGTGCTTTATTTTTTACTAGTGGATATGCCTTGAAAATCTCCGAAATCAATATTAAAACACTCTGTACCTTTGAATGTAAGGATTATCAAAATTTCTTTTCGTACTGGTAGAACGGGCATACCGTTTAACCAGAACACAAAAGTGAAATGTATGGTATATATTCTTTGATACCCTGACCACACTCTGTACCTTTGAATGTGAGGATTATCAAAATTTCTTTTCGTATATGCCCGTTTAACCAGTACACAAAATTGAAAGTTATAGTATACAGGGTGTTTATTAATTGAATGCCGATATTTAAGGGTGATAATCCTTGGATGATGTTAAGACAAAAAGTTTATATGGACATAGGTCCGCAAGAGCATAGATTTTAAGATACAGGGTCTTGGAATTTAAAAAAAATATTTTTTTTTTATCATCACTTTGATACCGAGTTTGATACTATTTCAGATATGTTTTTGAAATTTGGTACACGTTTTCTATGCATCAAAATGCATGGGAATGTAAGAGAGGGCGCCACTGATTTAAAAATATTGGATGACACAGCAGGGTATCAATGCAATCAAGTACATTTTATTTTTTAAGCGAAAACCATGCACCGGACGGAAAAAAATCATGAGAACAAATTGGCTCAGAAATAAAAAAAGATTTCAAAAATTATTTTTATTTTGGAAGGAAGAAGTGGCGTACAAGTTTTTGCTCCAAAAATATTGAGCGCAAAGCCCGTACGGAAAACACTGGTAAAAATAATGAAATTGTTTGTACATCACAAAATGCATATCGAAGCCAAGAAGACGTGTACCAAATTTTATAAAGATATCTGGGATAGTATCCAAGTAATTATAAAAAAATCATTTATTTTTTAATATTTCAACACCCTGTATCTTGAAAATTAAGCTCTTGCGGACCTATGTTCATATGAACTTTTTGTCTTAAAATCATCCAACATCCAAGGATCATCACCCTTGAGTATCGGCATTCAATTAATTAACACCCTGTATATTCACTTGGTTCAAAAAGATTTTTGCTAAAATGAAGTTTTTCAATTTAGAAAAACGTGATATTGTAGATTGCTACATAAAATGCAATGAAAATGCTGTAAGATCTGCTGAGAATCAGTCTTTGTTTATGGGCAACACGATCCACCAATCTTTCCCAGCTAAAATGCCATGACGGCAATGTAATTTTATAGTAATGGCATTGCCTGCAAATCTCATTGGCAATGTACAGGCAGTTATCACCTGAGAGGTATCAACATGGCAGGCTGGCCGTCATTCGGCCGCAAGGCATTTTGCCATTTTGCCATCAAATGTCAAGAAGTGAAAAATAACACCACTAATTCAGTGCATTATATTTATTGGCATATGTCAGTTCTTATTCTAATATAGAAAAAAAAATGGTTAGGACAACAGTCAATAAGACAAAATTCCATTCATTGTGTTTAAGTGTTTGTGCGTCCACCTATGCCAGGCCTTCAAAGACAACGTGAAATTGTTGACTGGAAGTGAATTAGACTGAGTCTGCAATGAAAAAATTGAGATTTCATTTTTAAGTGCTTAAATGGCAAATTTTATCAATGTTGAGGAGAGTTGGGTATTGGCGCGCCCTTAAGCGAAATACTTCCCAGAAATCATTAGATGTGATGCAAACCAGTTTCGAAAATGTCATTGAATAGAAGATTTGTATGGTAAATATGTACAGATGACAAATTTTGAGTTAAGGTAAAGTGGTAAAGGTGGTTGAAAAATAAACAAAAGTTACTGAACGTGCGGTGTTATCAAACATGTCTGATGATACCGTACCCGCCCCATGTTTGAGAATACCGTGTTCCAAAAATGAGGCCTTTGTCAAAGCATTATTTAATTTCTAATAGCAAAATTTGCAAATATGGTTATCAATATATTTTTTTGGTCAGTCCTTAAATGTCGGACATAACTCTTTTTTTGTAGCATGCATGTCTATCGGGTTCTTTCCCTAACAAGTTTTAGAACGTAACCAGATTCACGAATAATCACCTGTACTTTGTGAATGAATTTGTTTTAATTCAATCCGTACCTATTCTTGTTCTGCACAAATAAACAAGTCATCGGACTTTAAAAGTATCAACTCAGTACATTTAATGGTTTAAATATAACGTATATAGTTCCATATTTACTCATTGTTTGATAAAAAAGCTTTACATGTAGATCACCAGCTAATATGAGAATGCTGTATGCAAGGCTTTGAAAGGCATTGGCTATTCCATAAAGAAAATGTAGCTTGTATTTACAAGCATCCTGAAAATTTGACATTCGCCTATTTATAGGTAATGTGCCGATATCTTTTTTTCATTTGGCAAACAATGCATGTCTGCAGTTGTTGATATTTTGCAAATAATGCACAACCAATATTTTGTCATCATGATGCCAACGATGCCATCATTAAATAAGTACCTTTCCGATCAAACGTCTTTGCTGGGTTTGGTTCCAGTTTTTTTTGTGGAGCGCTGTATAATACACAAAAAAAACTTGTTTTCCAATAAATGCCTAATAAGCAATCTCTAAGAACGGCAACTAATTCAGTTTTGGAAAGATGCAACGTTTGCATTAACACCTAATGACCCTGGAATTTTGGAAAATATTTGGTAAAAACTAAATAAATAACCATGGCAACCCTACCATCAATGCTCTTTTACCATCGGTAACTGAATTAACGATTGAATCAACTACGTTAACTTGAAACGCGATTAAAAAAAAACAAAAAAGGCCCATAGAAACTTTATTTTCAAAAATAATTATAAGATACTATGACGTATTGTTAGAATCGTAATGAAATTCTCTGATAAATAAGGATAAAGCATGATATGGTTTTCTTTTTATAAAACATAATTTCATGGCATAGGTATGTCAAAAATGAGAGGTGTGACGGAAAATGTTTTGATGGTATTTTATTCAGAGTAGAATGTCCAAATACTTTTGTATTAAACATTTTTTCCTGCAAACAATATTCGCGTAGCTAGGCCCGTTTCAAAAAATCGCTGAAAATATATTTTTTTTAAATATCTTTTGAAAGTTGTCAAATTTTTAAAGCTCAAATCGGTTTTGAATAAAGCTTACAAAACTGCAAATCTTGGCCCATTCAAACTTTCTCGTATCTGTTATAGTTTCTGAGATCCCTGTGCTAGACATAAGAAAAACTCACCCTGTATGCATAAACACACGCAAGTTAGTACACATCAAAATCAGATCAGATTAAACACAAAGTATAAAACTAATCAATATAAACCGCATTCCATTTGTCAGTTTGCGTGTCTTGGTGACTTTTTTGAAAAACTTCTTCAGTGCCTCTTTGCCACGTTCAACGTTTTTGAAAAAATGAAAAAAATTGCCAGGTCACGCAAACTGACATATGGATTGAAGTTTCAAAATGCACTATTACTTGTTTGATAACTGATGCAGGATGGAAGTTTTATCGCAATTCCAGGGTCTTTTTATTATTATGATATTATGATCATCACTGCATGTACAGAGTGATTTATTTTCAGCGACAGGGTGCCAGTTCTCGTGAACTATTCATTATGGAGACCCAGGAAAAATATTCTGTATATTGAAGTGCCCAAGAGAAAATGCTAAAAATATATTTCAAGCTTCTAGGATCACCGCAAGGGGGCGTAACGGTACCGTGAAAACCAAAAATCGATAAATTTTCACAATTTTTTCCGGTAAACTTCCAATAAAGAATATGGAAACAGATTTTGAAAGATATTCTCTAAAAAATTGCCCCCGACACGTATCTCTAAGTTGTCAAATAGGACAGCTACTGGCAGTCAAACTTGATGTTACTAAATTGCCTATAACTTCGATATTTTAAATCCGATTTGACTGTTCTTGAGCACATTTTAAAGAGGAAAATCTGCTTCTGCTGGTGAATTCACGCAGAGTCGATTTTATTCGCTCTAGCCGACCACACAACATGAATTGTGAAAGTCGAACCTGTATTTGAGGTTTTTTCGAAATTTAGAAATGCAAACCCACTAAACAGATGCCTCCATCGTGTTATTACTGTTATTTGGATAATTTCCTACCACTTCAATGCAGCTAATTTTTCTATATCTTTTCAAATAGAAAAGTTACTGATACTTCGTCAGGAATCCATCGAGGAATACATTCGAGCCTGCCCCTGTAAATTTAAATGTGTCAAAAAGATTGGAGTGCCTTGCCAACGGTGGGGATTTTGAGTATTTGCACCAGTTTTTTGTTTTTTTTTTATCCAGCTTTTTTTCAATATTCTAGGAATAAGGTGTTTACTGGTTCATCGTATTGTTTTTGGCGTGTGGTGCACTATATTTTACTTGACAGCTGCTCGTAGAAAAAAAAACGAATAGTTGGCATTCTCACTTATAGGCTTTTGTTTTAAACATTGACTCAAGAAAATGTCAAACGCGAATCAAAACAAATCTGATGTGTATCTTTTTGACACATTCAAATTTACAGGGGCTGTGTCAAGAGTATTTTTCGAGGGACTTCTGATGGATTTTTTGTAACTTTTTTATTTCAAAAGATAGTTCAAATTATCAGTTTCATCGACTATTTTTGTCAGGATAGTATCTTACAGGAAAACCTTATGCTCTACAATTCAGGATATGCGATTCACACGCGTTTTTTTGGAACCAAATGAAAGTATCTTTTTACATAATTTTTATATAAACTTGAAGAAAGAGCATATATCATATTGAATTCTAATGAATGTGTAGCAACTTGATCTGTAGATCTAAGTAATACATGTTTACCTTTATTAAGAAATTGAACATAGCACAAAAAAGGGAATTATACCTAAATACTTGACATAATATGTAAAGTTAAACAATCAACATCATACACTTCATTGTCAGTAAAAGTGATGTTATGTGCCATAAACACAAAAAAGCCAATTTCACTGTGAAGTCCCAAAAAAACAATCATCTTTTTTTTATTCAAATCAATAACTTCTTTTTAGGTTCCACTGACAACGGACGCAGATTCGCTTCCGAAACGTCTGATATTGATAGGTTTTATTGTTTACTAATAGACTTTTTTCCAGGATGTGGCGAAATTCCCAAAAAAAATCTGGTAAATCATGGATGCGTTACAGAACTACAGAGCATATCTATAATTCTTAAGATTGTCCTCTTTCCATCAACTTTCTCTTTTTCGAAAACAGTGCTTTTATTTTGATATACCTATCTAAAACAATTCATATCTGACCTAGTAACTTGTGATGATGTCCAGAATGATTATCCCAAAAGATCACAATATAAGTATGGTAAAACGTATCTGAAAAATATCTATCAACATGACCGCGAAAATTTTCTAGAACAAAAACAAAAATATCTTATTCATAATATACGTATCAATCACTAAAGCACACAAGCAAATATCGCCAGATAAATAATCGAGATTACTTTCCAGATATTGGCAAATACATTTTCGATAAAATTGGCAAACATTCAACCACAAAATGTGATTTCCATAAACTATATTCCAATCACCCGCTTTCGTAATGGATCCACCATTTTTAAAGATCATTTTCAAATTTCGACTTCTAAGACCTCATTTGCTCTGAGATATGGCGCCGCTCTAACCAGGTTATTTAACCTCAAACTCAACATTCTTCGGATTAATGCGGAGGTAATTTTTCATGTCGGTTCAAATTGGAAAAGGTATATAACTGAAAAATTGCTGCTCATGCATGACGTTGGGGTCTGGATACTTGAAGTAGAAAATATAAACGGCCGCACTTGAAACATTTCTGCGAGAGAAATTGAATTTTGCTCAATAACTTTTTGATTTGTCATTTCTTTTTAGAACTTAAAATAAATTCATAGAGAATTTCTTTGGATCTCATTAAGGCCCTCTTATCAACATCCAAGTTTAGAATAGGACTTTGCGCATTCAAAACAGCAAATTAGGAGTTTTTCAAATTTCAAAACTTCGTAATTTAGTTCTTGTTACTTTTTGCTGTGACGATTCACTCTAATTAGTCCCATAAAATATAAACGGGTATAAAAACCACAAATTTAATTTTGGAAAGCATGGATAGGATTGACTGTGCTTCAGAAGTTTTGAAAACGGAATATATGGTTACAATTCTGTTGATCTTATGATGAACAATGGATTTGTGACTCAGCATCTTGACTAGTTGAATTTGTTGATGTGAGAGAATTATGGGGTTATTATGAATCTACATCAAAACGGACCGATCAGCATATTGTATGATACAGTTATACTCCACATTATTCTTTGACACCTTCACATAAGATTCTTAGTTGAATGAAGACTTCTACCTCTTTATATCTTAGGCCACAAGGATTCGCTTAAATAAGTTAAGCTGATTGCAATGTAGCCGATGGTCAATTGCTGCTTTTAAATGGGGATTATAAATTTTGATCAAGTTGTTTGTACGTGATTCCAGTATTTTATTGTGTCCTTAATTCATCCTAAATTCATCACAGTCGAAGGAACTCTAAATAGAGAGGAGAATCTTTAACAATTTTACTATTTTGCAGACTATTTTCAAATCAATTGGCGATCCAATACTTGATCAATTGTTATTCTTAAAATCCACATCTGTCATATTTTTTCTTTATTGGTTGCAATTCAGGTCATCTCTTCTGCAGCCTATAACTCCTTGACGCTGAGTCTCCATATTATTAATTACTAGCTGACCCGGCAAATTTCATACTGCCTCATAATCAAATAGAATAAATATATTCTGTTATTCGGGGCGCAGACAAATCAAAAATCATAAAAATCGTCCCAGCGGGTCTTAAAATATGATGTGTTGAATATCTGACAATATTTTTGGTGTATTTTTCTTTTTTGATTTCTTGAACAAATCCCATATTGAACCTACATCTACTTTCAACAAAATCCTTTGGAAAATAGCAGAATTATGCAAACATAACCCACTTGGACGATTTTTGGTAAATTTCTAAAATCAAACCTCAAATTAAAACCTTCATATCTTATTTGAACAAAATCCTTGGCAAAATAACAACACTTTTCAAATATAACCTCACTATGTCATCTAGAAAAAAATTTGTTCATCAAATCTCAAATAGAACCTACGGTATATTATCTAATTTGAACAATATCCTTTGGAAAATAACAAAATCAGGCAAACATAACCTCACTTGGTCAATTTTCTTAAATTTCTTGACCAAACCCCAAATTAGAGCCTACATGATTATTTGAACAAAATCTTTTGGCAAATTACAAAACAATGCAAACATAACCTCACTATGTATGTAATGTTTCAAAAAAATGTTTGATCATATCCCAAATAAAACCTACATATCTGATTTGAAAAAAATCGTTTGGAAAATAACAAAACTATATGCAAACATAACCGCACCATGTCATTTTTTTTTAAATGTTTTGATCAAATCCCAGATAGAACCTACGATATAATTATCTAATTTGAACAACATCTTCTGGAAATAACAAAATTTGGCAAACATAACCGCACTTGGTCAATTTTTGATCAAACACCAAATTAGAACCTACATAATTATTCGGAAAAAATCCATTGGCAAATAATAAAACTATGCAAACATAACCTCACTATGTAAAAGAGAGAGAAGTTGTGTTTTCGGGTACTTAAGGGAAATTTTCCAATTTTTTTTTTCATGACATCACTCCTCATATTTCAAAGAACATTGAAAAAAAAACACCTAAATTGCTTCAGCCGTTCTCAAGTGATGGAGTGACCAAGAAAAACGGGATTCAAATGTATAATATATTAGAAAGGATCAAAGCCTGGATAGAATCAGCATCAGCACTGTTTTAGTTTTATGTTTACGTTCACTGAATGCACCTATTGTAACATTATGGCAACGTTGCTTTATCAGTCCTGACCATTGAACTCGATACTACCGTACCTGGAAGGGACCCATCCGTGCTGTTTAGATCGAGTTGACTGAAGACAAATTTTCGACTAGAAAGAGATAGACAGAAAGGGGTGTCTATTTTTGTCATATCTGTTGACATAATATATTAGCTGTGTTTGTTATGCACCACTAGTGCACACTTTTTCACACTGCAACACTCAGTGTGGCTTTGTTTGTGAAATGTTTGTCTTTTTTTCAGGATAGAATCTTAGTACGTTTAGTGAAGATATTCTATCCTAAAAACCAGACAAACATTTCACGAAGAAAGCCACACTGAGTGTTGCAGCTAATATTATGTTCAATCAATATGTAGCTTTCTATAGTTTGGTTGCCAAACAAAATGGTTAATTTCTGCAGTGCATTTGGGTGTGGTAATAAATACACTCCAGAAAATCAGATTTCATTTTTCGGCTAAGTGATATAACTCCAATTATTATTAAGGACAAGGGCATGCACCTTGAGTATACCTACACGAAATTGTCGTAGTTAAAAGGGGCCCTACTCACACCGCACACTCCTGCAGCAGAGGCAATCTAGGCCTGCCGCAGGAGAAACTTCCTCGTAAAGTACGTTTTGTTTTGAAAATGTGACAATTTCACATCCTGTTCGAGTTCGTTAGTACTACTAACATCATTTCCAAAGTTGGTTTTCTCATATCTTGCTTGAAATAATGCTAGGAAGGTATGAAGGGGCCCTTACCGCCCTGCTTAGAAGGCGATCTAGGAAATTGCCCCAATCGCCCTGCCTCCTAGATTGCCTCTGCTGCAGGCGTGTGAGTAGGGCCCTTAAGGAATTGACGATGGTTAACACTTCAAGAAATGCAAAAGTTCTATCCGGACATTCCTCAAGCCCCTATCAAAAAACACCATATTTATTAGTTGTAATGTGACCTCAAAAATAAAAGTATTTTCATTTTTATTTTGAGCTTTTATAGTTTTCCAAACTTATACCTTAATACCTTTACTTTACTCAATACACAGGTTAAACATATAAATCACCCTGCACCTACTACCTACCCTGTATTTTCTCAACTATTTAATCGAATCACGGATCAACTAAGTATACTTCATTATTTACTAATTAGTTTCTTATTTTGCATTTTTCCAGATAGTTATTTGAAATATAAAGATCCATCATATCATGATAATTAAGACTACTAAGTATGCACATAATTGTAGTCATTTTTTCCAAGCAAATCAACCGCTTTTTTAATTTATCTTCAAACTATTTGAAAACCTCCGACTTCGCATAAGGGCAATGAGTGTGACAAAGATAGCATCCCTTTTTTAGTCCAATCAAAATATACCAATGCGCCAAAAAAATACGACTTAAACTGCCTCAGTTGTCGACACGACAGGGGCCCTTCCAGTTACGTAGTATCGAGTTCAATGGTCCTGACCTATGATTCTCTTTTAGTTTTAATTTTTGTATGGACGTAGAATGAACTCTTAAAATTAATCTGGACTTTGTCTGTAACTCGCATTAACGGGTAGATATTTTAACAGACGCACACAACATCCCCTTATGGGAAAAAATAGAAATACTGTTCTCTCATAATGTCATTTTTGTAGAGTTTTGTCTCTTCCATTTCTCAGGGTTATGATTCGAATTGACATCAATTTCATTAGGTGAGTTCGAGTTTCCGCTCTTCGTGCTCAGAGTGTTTAGAGCGGAAACTCAAACGCGCCTATTGAATTTACTCATTGACATTGACATTAGTTTGTTTTGTCACGGATAGGTGATATGTGACATCCCGAATGAAAAGTTGTCTTTTCAGGTTTTTTCGGGGGATTTTATAGCTTTTCTTGCCATTAAAACAATCCGAAGACTTGAAGGAACAATAAAAAAAAAAAATGACTGAAATTGCCTCAGCCGTTCTCAAGTTATTGATCCTCCAGAAAAAATCGGTACTCATTTTTATATATTAAGATTGTTAGGACTAGTACATCAATGCAAACATTCAAAAAAGCTGACCACTCAGGAAAATCTCCAAGTAAAAATCTCACGAAGGGTGAATACTATTGAAAGAAAATTCAAAGCGGTTGAATCTCAATATATAAGAAATAACTACTTCAATCTACGACATGAAAGCAGTTTTTGTTTAATGAAAAAGTTATATCATGTCATACTCACAGCATAGCCACATTCAATTTTGTAATTACTTATACAGCAACATCTAAAATTGGCAGAGATGCAATTTATGGAATAAGTAATAAAACATCTGCAAGTTCAAAACAAGTCCTGTCTCAAAGTCAATATTGGATTTTGCAATAAACTCATCTAGAATTGGATTTCAAGATGAAGTCATGGTTATAAGTATATTATATTTGAAGCTATTTATTTCTAAAATAAATATCCAGTCAATATGATTAAAGAGAAGGTATGAGTCTTTGGTATTAATAATCTCGCAGTGATAAATGATGCGGATGCTGTGATTTCCACTTCATAAGAACGTTGTTTGTGTCAGACAGACAGTGACATCATTTTACTCGTTAATATAATATCAACATCATTCAGCGTATACCTACACATCATCAACCTTCAAAAAGGAAACAAAATCTTAATTCAACGGTCAATGGAAGAAGATTTATGTGATATTTAAGTGCAGCATTGTTATTGAGGTCAATAATATCAAAAACAGAAAGATAAGTCACATATTATTATTATATTGCTAACCCAATCCACCAAATCAGGAAATACAAGCAGAACAATGTGAATACTACTGACATCAAAGATAGAAGTTGAAGAAGGTTTAATTTGACTTATTCGCGTTTGGTAGGACACATAGAACAAATTCAAAAGATAAAGAGAGCATTTATCAGGAACATATAGAAGATCGAACTTCTGAGAGAATAATATACGATTGTAAACCTGATACTAAAATATTTTTTTATGCAAATGATCTGGAAGCAAAATAGGCCACACTATAGTACTCTATGCAGCTTCAACGAGAATTAGTTCGTGAAGCCTTCTATATTGGAGTCAAGCCCATGATCAACGTCTATTTGTATTCACTATTCATGACGGATCCCAACAATATCTTTTCAGTGACGTCCCCAGTGGGGGGGGGAACAGATCAGCCGCCTAAACTTTGAATAAAAAACATGTTAGTGATAAAAAACCACTAAAAAGTATGTCAAAGCTATTTTCTGTTCAAGAAAGTGCTACATCATGACATTAGTGCAGAAAATTTCATCAAGAATTTAGGCAAAATATTTGTATCACGCCTTTGCATTCGAAAATTTCAAAACTTGGGTTACAGAATCTTCAGATTTATTTTTCGTTTTCATTCAATTAGTTCACTTATTCAGGTGGAACGTCCTCACGGACGAGTTGGCTTCTTGTGAGATTTCTTCAAGGCTATAAGTGATGATGTTTCCCTAGGCTTGTTTTGTTCACCAGTGGTAAAGCCTCCTGATGGAACGGAATGGGTTCTTTGGCAAATGTTTTCTGCTCAGTGATCAGTGATATCTGTTTTATTTAGGGCTTCACGAGACCACGAGACTTGTCTTCGTCTTGTCCTGGTCTTGGTCACAAGACCAAGACCAAGAACTAAATATCTTCGCAAGACCAAGACCAAAACTTGACGTTCAAGACCAAGACCAATACCAAGACTTCACCACAAGAGTCTCGTCTTGATCTTGGTCTTGCAAAGAAAAATCGACACAATATTTAATAAAATCTGCAAAAATCTTTCCATCCACTTTTAATAACTCTTCTAAGTAATCAATTCTTCAATAAATGTATCATTGTGATTTTGCAATTCACAATAGGTATAGTATAATTTGTCCAATGTAATAAAATATGCAAAACATTCACAATGGAGAAAAAAGCTCTAAAAATTCGAAAGACTTGTTAAAATCGTACCGTCATCCCAGGTGATAATAAAATGTCTTCCGCATTTTCAAAGACGTTTTTCTTCATTGACAATGGTTTCGCATATTTTATTAGGCCACACTATACGCGGACGAAATTTGGACACATCATCTGTGCGGACATTTTGCATTTTTTGACATAGTATGGTGTCAAAATGACAGCTGTGCACCATTTTGAATAAAAACATCAAATGGAAAGGGGGTTCGAGGTGAAATTCATCCTCATCAAAAAGATTAAGTGAAAAAAGCTCATTTTGAAGATCTTCTGTACCCCATAGTTTGGAAAAGTCAATTCTTGCGGGTATTAATTGAGTGACAACAATGAAAAAAAAAATGACACGCTGTCATATCAACAAAAATGATAGTAGAGGCTTGAGACTCGGCAGTTGTGATCAGGGTCAGAGGGACTTCAAAATGAGGGATCACTCGACACCCCTATCCATTTCATTTCTCATTAAAAGTGGCACCCAGCTGTCATTTTGACATTTTCAGTCACAACTATGTTAGGATATGCAGAACGTCCCCACATATGGTGTGTCCAAAGTAAGATCGCATATATCAAACGGTTCAAAAGTTTGAAGGGGTGAGGACTTTTTTGAGCCACACTGTATACTGTTATGTGTGTTTTAAAAATTCGGTATATATTTTTCTTAAGACCATCAAGACCATGACCAAGACTGACCCAGTCTTGTCTTGGTCTTGATATATCGAGACCAATACCAAGACCATATCTATTTTTCGAGACCAAGACCAAGACTACCAGGTCTTGGTCTTGCGAAGCCCTAGTTTTATTGCTTTCTGTAAAATTCCGGGAAAAAGCACACTTTGTAGAGGAGGGCGGGGGAACACTCCAAGTATTGTAATCGAAAGAAAAACGGTACTTGATAAAATGTATGCGGTTTTGACAATCAGGTAATTGTCAAACCAAATTACTTATAAGAGTCTTCTGAAGATTGTCGGGTTTTTAACATCTGTAATCTTTGATGTCGCGTCTCCGTGTGTGTAGTTTTCTAACTGACTGATCATTGTTCTTTCATCATATCCGTTACTATTTTCTCTGGTTATTCACTGGTTGAAAACCAGTCCCTGTGATTGACGGACGATATGTTGCTTTTTCTACATCCCGTGTTTGGTTTGAAGAGTGCAGGCTACCTTTCCAAAACGGAAATGGAACACCGCGAACGCTTGGACATGGTCTTCACTGTCTAAAATCTGCCCGAAGACACTGTGGGTGCTGTACCATGTATATCCAAAGAGTTGTGCCCGAGTAACGCAACGTTACGATTTTCCAAGCCTATCGAAAATTTCCGTGAAATCGGGAGCGCGTAACAAATTTATGTCAAAGCGAGCTCTCCTGGTCAAAACTAGCCTATGATCAACCAATCGATGTTTTAGGCATTCTTGAGTTGTTGTTATCAGTCAGTTGTCTTGTTTGTCAGCTGATAGCTGCCTTATTTAAATGCTTGAAAGCAAATTTCAAAAGGAGCTCTCAATGAATCCGTCAGGTGTGTACGATACTTATCAATTTATCAGTAATTTGATCTGAAAATCTCGAGAAAACTGTATTTTTGCATTTTGTCAGCGCTGTTACGCCATCCCGTGGCCATCTATGAAAACTTCTTTCATAATTTTAGCATTGAATATCTGATACGTTTTTTCCGCAAGAATCTGGAATTAATAGTTTCTGAGATATGGCACCTTATTGTAATGAATGAATGAACTACCTGTTCATTGACTTTTTTTTATTGTGTTGATTCAATTGTACTTATAAACATGAGCACAGCTTTATCAATCCCAATGAAGATAAAATTTGTCAGAAGTCAAAATAAGTGAGGTGTGGTCTCTACGAAGAGAAAAATATTTGGCGACCTCCAAAAATACTTCTAATTCCGCACTCCGGTTCGCCACAGAATCTTTATCCTTCCTATCCGAATCATATTTAGAAAAGCTGCAATGATTGTAAAATCACATGAAAATGGACGTAAAACTCAAAGTCGAATACATCAATCGTACAACACGCTGGATCCTTTTTGTATTATTTAAATTGGGCAGAAGTATGTCACATCAGTCCGTTGTATACAGACCAATGGGTGGAATGAATGGACAGAAGTGGATGCTGTTACTCTAGAACTATCTTTGTTAGTTGTTAATGAACAGTAAGAGTCTATTTCAAGAGATTTGAGTAAAATCATTCACCTTGTTCTTGATTCATAGCACCGTTCATCGAATTTCAATCAACGATACCACCCAATATCTTGATTATGCGTTATAATATTAAAATCTTATTTGCAACACAAAATTTCAACCAAGTTACCATTCCACTCACCAATGCTGTATTTGGGAAGTAAATCAAATATATTCACGAAATTCTGCTTTTTCGTGAATACGACCGATCGTTTGTAAATTGGATAAAGTTTTTAAAAACCTAAGAGCCAGTTGTGAAACACTGTTCCACGGACAAGACCATCGTCACAATTATCCAATTCAAAGAATACAAGTCAGAAACGTGATTTGATGCATCTCAATCAGTCGATCCAGAAAGTATAGTAGATTGCAGCACCAAAATATCGCTCAACTCATATAAGGTTGACATAATCTTGGCCTATTCTTGACCTCGACATGAATGTGATATTTTAGTAAGGGATTATGTTCAGCAACTGGTCAAAGGCGAACTAGGAAGGCACATGGATTACGTCCATCTACGAAGAAGTTTGAGAGTTAAATTTACCAAAAAATATTTAAGTTTAGTTTACCAAAAGTTTCCCGAAGTTGGGATGTCTCGTGTTCTATACGGTCTAGTTTCAGATGAAAAAAAGAAGACTTCCTTATATCTACTTTCAAGGTTGTTGATCGTTTTCTGATGAGGCTCTGGAATGTATTTTTGTGATAGTAAAATCGCACTATACAGTGTGTATCAGCTAATTTGAATAAACTCAATGACTAGTACTGAGTTTGAAGACACACTGTACATTACCTTTTGAGAGGTAGCAGTTCTTCTTCATAATCAATGCAACACTTCAAGAGAATTCGAACGTATATTATGTTGCCGATCACAACGAAATTGGAAAAAGATTGGAAAATGTAGCTGACAGAAACTATTATGAACGTCGGTCTCTCCATAATGGATTCAAGAACGTACTTTTCATGACATAATTGCTTCACAGACTTTCTGTGTGCTTAACTTTTCTGCTTAACGGAATATAGACGGCCTTCCACATTGACCTCATCACAAATAAGTGAAGGCTCAAAATTGCAAATGTTGATGAGAAAGAATAATTATATTTTTATTCGTGGGTCAATCCCAGAGGGTCTATAGATATAGTTATTGCGATTCCCCATTCAAGTCGTTCCAGCTATCAACACGAAATAAAGCTATAGTTCATGATAAAAAAAATCACACAAAACTTCCAAGAAACTAGGAAACTAGGAAACACAAATATGAATCATTCGAAATCACTGCGCATGATGTTGTTTGAATTTGTATTGCAATACCTGACGTGTTTTCATAACGGCAATTTAACGTGTCGATAATCACGCCTTCAAGAAGTGTTTTATAACGTCGTAAATGACGGATAGGTATTTTGGGAAAAAAAATACATGGTAATTAGGAGCAGTATAGCTAGAGGTTGTAAAATGCATTTCATAATTATTGTTGTGGTCAAATAAATTCCATCAGATGAAATAACAAACAAACCTACTACATGTCCAGAATCAGCTCACAAATTTATTTTAATGACTATCGACCACTCCAGACCATTTTTTTCAGGATTTTCCTAAAATAACACGCCAATTTTCTGTAGGTTTATCGTGAAAATAAACAAAAATCTTAATCTCTAATGATCAATGAGAAAGTGAAACTTTTGAAAACCATCAGTTCTTCAGATAATCGCAGTGATCCAGAAATATGGAAGTTCAACTTGATTTAGAAAATAAAATCGGCGTGAAAGTACGAGATATTCGAGATCTGAAAAAAATGATAATCCATTCCCAATCCATTTCTGCTTTTTTTAACAATCAACAGAAGTACTCCAATATACGAATATTGCTGTTGTGCGGCCTCAAATACCTTCCAATTCTTGGAAAGTCGAGACTGAAATCTGCAATTCAATGCAATCTCGATTTGATTAGTGTTTAAATTATCGATTCCATTTGAATCAATAGTTTTCCCATTTACAATATGAAGTCCCGCTGACTCCAGTAATTTATGTATGTCAAGAAAAAAACGATAGTCTATTGGTGATTTTCTTTTGATCAAATTCATGAATGAGCACCTCTTCTAAATGCGAATAGTAAAAGCTGCTTTCTGAACAGCTCACGGACTACTTTTCACCCTATCGGTTCTAGACTAGCATCCCGCTAAGTTCTGCTGTGCCATGTCATTAATGAAACACGAAAAGGATTGGGTTTGTTACGGCACTCTGTCTTCATAAATACTTAATCCTTCTCCTGAGCATGTGTGGTTGCATAATTAAAAGGATTACAAGGAAGCTTATAGCTTTCCAGAATGAACGTGAGAATGCCTAGAATGACATTTCTGTTCTGCTAAGTTCTACAGCCGCAAGACACACATATATTTTGAAGGGATTTGCAGAAAGATTTGTGTAAAATTTACCTTGTTAGGTTAGGCTAGTGCGGTATGCTTATTACCAAATGTTGATCTATTAATCTATTAATCCTTCATTCACTCTTTTTTCAACGGTAAGACATCACTCGTTATGACAATATGCTGAGTGCGCTATTTGAGATACAGAAATCGGCAAAAAAGGAAATTTATTCCTTGTGCCAAGTGAATTCAGATTTATTCGTTAATCACTCTTATACTTTACCTCGAATGATGGATACTCAGTCCGTCAATTTGATTCTTTAAAAACAACTATAAGTATTCATTCCATTTCACTCATCAAAATAGAAGTTAAGACGCTATAAATTTCGAGAAAAATGATCCATATCATATGTGTGGCATTGTATGTATGACTTGACTTTTTCATATTTGTTATTTCCCATTATCAAGAACTATCGATATTACCTTGGTATCAATAATCAATCAAGGCAAACATTTTGACAATGCTCCCCTTGACCAATTACGAGCACATCACGTGCTACATTTCATTTTAAGTATGGCTATTAAACTTGGCGCTGGTGATATTTCACTTACAATTTTCGTGATTATTGTTTATTTATGTATCTATAGTTGAGTTGACGTGACCAAAGACATCCACTATATAACTGGGTATTAAACAATTGAACATGCTTCAAATTAGAATGAAACATGATTCTCCTAATGGCTTGAAACTATTGGATACATGTTTAACTTTCTCGCTTCAGCTCGGTGCGATCGATTACAAAATAGGTCTAGATATGCTACGGGGGCTGATAGTCTCCTTGAATATATTCATGTAAAGAAACATCTTCTGGAGATCATAATAAGACATCAAATTGTACGAAAGCTTCTACTTAGTATGATACAGAAAAGTATTTGATTTCGGAAAGTCTTTTCTTTCAGGGACGAGATTATCGTTTTTTTGCCGACAATAAGACCCAAATATGCCTTGTTACCTCTATTTTGTTCCTCTCCACCCAACGAGGTATAATTTTGTGGATTTCTTGTAGTCAGAAAACATATTTTTCTGCATTTGGGAAAATGGGAATTATCATGGCTTGTCACAACCGGCCTTCCTTCACTCATGTCATAATTATTATAGTCATGGTAATCTGTAAAAACTACGGTCAGAAAAAAATCTGGTCATCTGCTGATGAATTGGGTTATTGTACACCTCATTTTATACCTGGATCTGATCCCGGATTGTTTAGTTTTGTGTAAATAGTTTCCATTTCGCCGTAACTTCAGAGCTGTGTCATTATGAGGGATCTGTGACTTGAGGTTTATAATTGATTTATAGCTATTTCTTGAACATAGATCCAATTGCTGTCTGTGAGAAGCGCGAAGAAATGACAATGTGACTGCAGTCCAGTTAATTAGTCATCAGCGGAGAAGATATAATATGAGTGTTTCAAGACATACCATCTACAAAAGGCTAAGAGAGGGTCTAGACACAAGAAGAAGGCCTTGAGATTGTCGACCTCAAAACCGGACAGTCAGAACTGAGACCAGAAACTGTAGAGAAATTGTTCGTTCACCAAAGAATATTGGTTTGCTTTGTATCCACATGAGCGAAGATAACGTGTTTGAAGAGCATCTGGCACAAAAAAATCGAATCCAATATACCCAGGATTCACCCCCGTCCCAAGACCACTTTTTCTGAGACGTGTTTGAGATCATATGTCCATGAGATGTCCCATGGATGTCTTGATACAGACCATTTACGCGGGACATCGGGGAATAATATGATACGTCTCCAGGATGATGTTTGTTTGTTTACCGAGTCGCACCACCACAACAAGGACCACTTGAAATCAAATATCAATGGACCGACGCACAAGTAAAGTCCAGAGAGACACGTGAGTCGTTTACATAACGAGAGATAAACATTCATGTATGGATTTTATACGGTTTGTTTTATTGAATGCACACCCCACACTCGTCAATTTCAATATTTTGACGTTAAGTTTGTATACGTTATCGTGATCACGAAAGCGGCAACCATATGAGTTTACTGTATTTGATGTATCAGTATCTATATCAATCCTATGAAATAAAGTCACGGTTTGAGAAACTCATTTTATATTTTTTCCCATTTGGGTGAACACTTCACAGTATTGTTGTCAAAAACATTGAATTCACTTATACAATTTCAAATAGAAAAATCAGAGACAATTAATTTTAGCCGTTCTATAATAAAAATACCAAAACTGCAAATATGATCCCATTCTACGAGGGATCGGGGATTGAGTATGAGACGAGAAAAATGTAATCTTTTTTACCATTACAAATTTCTCCGTGTACGTATCACTCAACTTACAAGTTGATCATGAATGCTGCTACTCAACTTTAATATTAATTCACGGTACTATGCCGGAAAATGACTTATTAAAGTACAAGTCAAGATGTTTGTGGATTTCTAGACGAGTAGTTTGATGACATTTCACTGCTTTTTTGTCAAACTACACATTGAGAAGTCCGTCTCACATGTTTACCATGGGATGGCGCCAGTCAAACCATGCCACAATTTCCAAAGTTATTTGAAATTTTTTTAAATTTTATAATTTCACCGGCTTTGATGATGTAATGTGTCATTTAGCGGACTAGTTCTCAGTCCGATGAATGATACATGACAGTGAGGTAGAACCGAGGGTAAAATCGGGGAGATGACGCAGCGGGACAGATGATGCTTTGCAATAATTTCTTTATAAACAATGCCAATTAATTAGTTTCACCGGTCAACGAACAGGCATAGTCGATTGTCTATATGAACAGTTTTTTGGTTGAAAAAAATTAAAATCAGGGAGAAAATTGTGATTTCTTTATTTGGTAGTACCCTAAAAGTCTCTTACCAGACTTTGACCAGAAAATGACCTATCAAAGTACGAGTCTTGATGTCTATGGACGAGCTGACGAGGGAGCCGAGTCATGAATTTATAAACAAAACGGTGGTGGCAGTCACATCTTTACCATGAGATTGCGCCAGCCTTACCATGTCACAACTAAGGTATCATAGGTAGATTCTTATGATAATATGTTACTTACCAACATTTTATGTCAAGTTATAAATTTGCGCAAGCCAAACCATGCTACCACTTCCAAAGCTAGCATTTCACTTTCTTCTGATCCAATTTCACTGGCTCTGATGATTTAATCTGTCATTTATCTAATTTTAAGTCCGGCAAATGATACATTACAGTACTGAGTTGTCCTGATGACATGAACTAATTGCTAGATCAATAGACAGCTTGTTTTAGTATAACCTTCTCTTTTATAATCAGATTGGTTTCTGCAGACTATATCAACTGAATTTCAGTAACAGAAATGAGCCGACATGTTGTTAAAACGAGGTCAAATCAGACAAAGGACTTCTCGGATGTTATGCTTTATCGAATCAATTCATCAGCGGTGCTGATTGGTTTGTTTGATGAATATCAATTGAAGATATCGAGAGCTTGATTCGGAGATATTTGTGTTGAAGATGACCTGACTTTCTTGCAAATCCATATGGTTGCGACGTTTGACAGATGTTGAAGGATTGTTGATTTCCAACATTTCAAGGTGTGATCGTTTGATGTTCTTCTACTTATACAAAAAAGATTTTGGTAGCCATTACCAGGGTAATAGTACTAATCCTTCATTGTCATGATTTTCAAGGTTTACTTGAATGAACATGTTGAAAAATGATCTCGTGTGAAAAGACAGCTCAGATTAAACTCAAAATTGATTTCATTTGTCATGATAGCATCAATAATTTTTGTTCCAGTAGCACTTTTGAGCAGATGACTGTTGGGTGATAGCATCAATTGAATTTCAAACGTTGACAACAACAAAGCTCTATATTCTCCAAATAACAAGCAACATTGAAAGTCTAGCACCAGCATCAAGTCAAACCGAGCGCAGGCTGCTTGAGATTGGCCAATGATGTCAAATGTTTGATGGGAAAATTATAAGATGTCCTGGCATTATTATTTCACCATACACTGTGATATAACACAGTTGTAAAAAGATAATTTCTTTAATCACAATTTTCAACAAGTATTCTGTCTTGATCTACAGAAAGGTGTACATTTCAGTTACTTTTCAATAGCGCATTTTATTGTTGAAATTTTCAATCATCATCCGTGAGAGAGTTCTGAAAGTCTCCTCAAGAGAATTTGCTAGATTTCCAAGGATTTTTCTTTAGAGCCCCGCAAAATCGACGGCATTTATCGCTCTGCACTAACCGCTTTCCGTGCCGTAGTTGACTTCATTAACCGCGTCCTCGTTAGCACCTTTCTTCCACCGTTAAACTTTTGAATGTATTATTTAGAGATTTTTATTTTCTCACCCCCGCATGTTTATCTGTTGTTTGGAAACCTGTTCTTGTAACTACCAAGCGAAACATTGATTTTTCCGTTCTCCAGTGTTCAATTGGCCTTTATTGAAAGGCCAAAGTTCAGTAGTCATTGTCTTAAGGGCCCTCTGCCACGCAAATCCAGAGAGTGGCGCATTTTCCAAAACTCGCCGATTAAATTTCCGGAAAATCAGAGTGTATCGCAAATGACTATCCATCATCAAATGACTACTCATCAGTAAAAAGAACAGCTTGGATCGCCTGTTTTCTGCTACGTCCAGGTAACTGCAAACGATCTTGGAATTTTTAACATGAAAATTCACAAACAGGGTCACTACAAGCACAAAAAAGTTTCTCAACGGTGAAATACAATGAATAAAGTGAGACTCACTTTGCGCATGTCTTGACATTTTAGTGCGACGTTGCCGGACGGAGATATTCGTGAGCGCTTTCCGTCATTCTCTTGGGAAATAATTTGAGAGTAATATCTGATACATTCTCAAATAGATAATGACGATTAATACTATCTTTTTATCATTTTTTAAAAGAAAAAAAACACTGTTGAAGCTGGTAATATGACTCAGTAGATAAATAAAAACCTTTTATTTCATACTGTACCTACCGTGAAGTATCATTTACCGGACCCAAAACCAGTCCGGTAAATGATACTTCACATCATCAGAGACTGTAAAAAAAATTACTTGACTACTCCAAAAATGACATTTTGCATCATCAAAGACTGTGAAATTGCATTCGTAACACGGTTTGGCTGGTACCAAACACAATATTTTCGTTCACTGTCTTATCTACACGGAAGATTTTGCGCCATTCGCAGAAAGCCTCAAACTTCTTTTTTGATACCTTTCCGCCGATTTGACAGGAATAAGTTTTTTTATGCAAAATTTGGTCCATTTTGCAACTTGTTCACTTAACATAAACGGTTGGTTAGGTATATCAGATAGGACAAACATAATTTGTTACATGGTCTGGCTGGCGCCATCTCATGGTACGAATGTGAGGTGGACTGCCACCCCAAGTGTGTGGTTTGAGAAGAAAGCACTTTACACCGATTAAAAATAGTTATTACAGTATGAAACAAAACAATGTACGATACACAGCCGTTAAATGTCATTAAACTACTCGTCTACATATTACAGACTCGGCTCCTTCGTCGCCTCGTCCATAAACATCTTGGCTCGTAATGTAAAAAGTCATTTATCGCCTTAGTAACGTAAATAACTATTATGGAAATATGTTCAAATTTGGCAAGCAAGGGAACTGTAATCAAAACAGCCCTCTCGGCCCTGTGTAGATGTTGAACTTGAACAAAGGAGCCCTCTACTAGTTTTAGTCTTTTGATGCTCTGAGGAAGCCACCTTTATCTCCAAAGGTCAATAAAAAACGTGATTATGATTTTCAGCTAACAAAAGCTCGTTAATAGTTTCCTCAAACAATTACTCATGCACAAATATAATTTTCAATTCAAATATTTAACGATTACCTAATTCAATATTGACTGTAATTGAAATCACTGAACGTGCAGCTTTCCCTATCCACAAGATTCATATTGCAATTTGGAATCTGAAATAATCTAAACAGCTTCAACGACATACAAACAAGTTTTGCCACGGAGCTTTTGTTTCAATTAGATTTATTAATGAGAAAGTCTTGCTTGACGGTGTTCAACCCCCCAGGCTTCTAGTATTCAGTTGATATGGGTTGCTTTTATTTTAAGATCTATTATTCACGAAGTATAAGACCAGTGCGTATAGAAGTTTGTTAATTATACCGAGAATGTTTTCTTTATAAGCAAGAAGCAATCCACAACGGTGTCAACGGACGGCATAATACAATAAAGTCTCTTGAACTGCAGATAAAATGTCAGAAATAGCTAACTGTAGAAAAAAATAGCTAGGGGTATCATGAAGATGGAAATCTTAACATAACTCACGTGCGTAAGTCAACATTACTATCCGGTAAAAAAACAGGAATCATTATTAATATCAGCATATTCAATTGAATTGCTACGCAATTGAAAGTAATATATATGTGAGGATATACAGGGTGTCGAAAAAGGTCATGTCCAAAATTATAGGTCTCATACGAAGTGTCCCAAAAAAAATGGGATATAAGGTAACAGCAGATTCCTCATGAGAAAATATTGTGTCCATTCTACACATCTCATCAGATGATTTGATTCGTCATTATTCACATTCTGGTGATTTCGGTGCTCTATCCATGTGAACTTCTTGAACATTTCTTGAATTGATTGTTTGATGTTGGTCTGATACGAAATGTAAAATGTTGAAGACAATACAGTCAATTATACCAATAATGATCAAGTATGAATAAACATCCTAGTGAATTTGTTGCTCAAGTGTTCATTATTGATCCTGATCTTCGAAACAATGAAAGGTAAGTTGCAAAAAATTAGATGGCATTATTATGGTGATCGTTGTTATGATCGTATGTTTTCATATACAGGGTGTCCTCGAAATGACTGTACAGCGCTTAATCACCAGTTCCTTAATGAAAAATAAGGCAATCTAGGCCACTTCACTTATATCCAAAACTGCTTCGTCAAGTCTAGAGAGGGCGTCAAAGATTCAAAAAAAAGTGGTTTTTCCTACATTTTTCAAAAACGTGTTAATCGATTCTGATAATTTTTGGTACATGGTCTTGGTCCATGAACGTTTTTTGTTTTTATAGCGACCGGTTGTAATTACCCGGATGTGTTATGAGAATGACGTCACATGTAGTTATTTCTTCCGACTTTTTTTGGAATTGACTTTTTGATAATTCAGATGCTTTTATTCAATTGCTCAATGTATAGGGAAGTTTTTTTCTCCCTTGAGAAATTTTGCTGGGATAAGTTGTTGCGCCAGAAAAAAATTATTTTCAATTAGGTACACGGATTTTTTATAATTGAATCATCTTCTTCTAGCCTAACCACTTATCGCGGCAACTTTTTTCATAAGAGGAGAATGCTTTTCTAGACACTGCGTTATCAGATAAAAACGTCTGAATGATCAGAAAGTCAATTCCGTAAAAAATCAAAAGATAAAGCTGCATATTATGACGTTACTAATTTTTATGCAAATTGACTTTCTGATAATTTAAATGTTTTTATGTAATTACGCAGTGTGTAGGTAAGGTTTTTCTTCTTTTGAAAAAATTTGCTGGGACAAGTGGTTATGCTTGGAAAAAATAAATCAATTATTAAATATATTTGAAGCTAATTAGAAAGTTTATTTTTCTGGCACAACCACTAATCTCAGCAAAATTTTTCAAGTAAGAGAAAAACTTCCCAATACATCAAACTTTTAGATAGAAATATCTGATTTATCAAAAAATCAATGTCAAAGAAAAATCAAAAGAAATAACTACATATGACGTCACCTTTATAACTCTCCCGGTTAATAACAACGGGTCGCTATAGAAATCAAAAACGTGAATTTATAGTCCCAGACTAGGTACCAAAAATTATCGCAATCGACATGCACGTTTTTGAAAAAAGTAGGACAAACCAAAGTTTTGTTGAACCTTTGACGGCCTCCTTGGACTTAACCAAGCAATTTTGGATATAGGTTAGTTTGCCTAGATCGCCTTATTAGTGGAGTAAAAAAGCGGGTATGAAACCTCACCCAAATCATTAATCAGGTTATTGCACATACGGAATGTGCAATTACGACTTTTTTTAGTGGTACCGAGTTTTGTAAAATCGAGAAAACGTGCAAAAATGCGGAAATTCAAAAAAATTACTTTCTATCATTCACCTTTCAATAATTCCGAAACTATTCAACATATCCGAATGATTTTTTTTTGACTTGAAGAGCATACATAAGCGATGATCACTGAGGCAATATATTTCTCAGATTTTGCTATTTTCAATTTTTCTCAAAAGCTCAAAAATGAAAATTGAATTTTTTGTATTGATATTTTCCGTAAGCAAGAAACTTTTTTGTTTGGAAAAATTTGATGCTATTTGCTGCGAATGAAATATAGTAAAATATATGAGGAAGTTTTCAAAAAAGACCGCAGCCTTTTATCTTTTGAAGTTTTCGAAATATGATTTTTTGAAACGGGACATGTCAACCTCGATGCGACGCTCGACCTTCCTCATTGTCTAAAGCGGACGCGCGCCGACTGGAAAAATGCATATTGACAAATAATGACAAAATCCAAGACGTTTTTTATTGTGCTTTGTACTTTGTACTGTGTTACACTGTAACGTTGATTTCGTGAACTTTTTTATTAAAAGTGTTTTCTGTTTGGCGTATTTGGTTAAACCTATAATAAGAATGACGATGGGGTGTCTTTTATGAGGGCGATCAGATAAAATAAGTGTTTCCTTAGTGAAAAAGCCAACTCAAAACTCTAGTTCATATACTACCCCAAAAAACTCTATCTTTTCATAAAAAAAATTGGCATCTGTCATTTCCATAGCCTCCTATGATCAATAGAAGGGATCCAAAAACGGATAGTGTTTTTGAATTTGGCATATCCAAAAACCCCTAAAACGATAATTTTGTAATACAAATTTTTCACAGAATTTTCAGAAATTGGGTCAAATACTGAAAAAAATCAATTTCTCTAATAACCCTTTATAAATTCTGGTGAAATGTTTGCAAAAACCTTTTGTCATCTCTTTAGGTATGACATGAACTGACTATACAATTTATAAGTTTTGTTACTCTAGCTACTAGCTTATACCGAGCGTTCAAAAATCAAAGACAAACTTAATAAAAAATATGTTATTATGAATAGTAACATCAATATAATTACAGCCAAATATTATTAATACATGAACTATTTAAAAATACTCTTCTAAGAGTACCGATTCGTATAGTTTTGTCACTCTAGCCTATACAAGGTGTTCAAAAATGATACCAAAACATACACTTTTGCTTTATTTTTGAATAGCTTCCGTAAAAACATTGACAATAATTGACGAATGTACTGTTTCTTGAAGGAATATTTTATGATGGTTCTTGCATTGTAGATTTTTTGGCTCTAATCAGCTCATTATTACCATTAATTTAAATTTATAGAATGTTTAGTTTTAGTTCGTATCATACTTGAAGAAATGACAGAAAGATTTTGCAAAATCTCTGCTGAAATATACAAGGTGGTTAATAAATATTAGTTAATAAAAAAAGTTTCTCGCTTACTGAAAATGTCAATACAAAAAATTCAATTTTCATTTTAGAGCTTTTGAGAAAAATTGAAAATAACAAAATCTGAGAATCATATTGCCTCAGTGATCATCGCTTATGTATGCTCTTCAAGTTAAAAAAAAACATTCGGATATGTTGAATAGTTTCGGAGTTATTGGATGGTGAATGATGGAAAGTATTTTTTTTGAATTTTTGCATTTTTGCAGGTTTTTTCGATTTTACAAAACTCGGTACCACTAAAAAAAGTCGTAATTGCCCATTTCGTATGCACAATAACCTAACTAATGATTTGGGTCAGGTTTCATCTGGTTCTGAATCGATTTTTTTTTCAAGAAGGAAGCGACTTTTTCAGGCTTTTTTACTCTAATGTATTTTTGGTTAAGGAACTTATTGTTGAGCGTTTTACAGTGATTTCAGGGACACCCTGTTTATTTAAGGTATCATGGATCATATTTTTAAGTTTCAATATATTATGAAGTGACCTTGGGCGATTATTCCCAACGTCATCGGGATGATTTTGTGTTACCATCTATATAATGCTCCTAAGACAACGTCTATAAGTGAGGAAAGTACAAATCCATTGCATAGATGGTAATAACCCAGATTTTTACATGATAAAAAACCCAAATGGGTATCAAATTAAAGCAATTTTGCCCATCATTCTGAGGTTTTATTAGTGATATAGTACATAAGGTGTCAGACATTATATCTTTTATGGTGTTGTGGCCCACAGGCTTGAGAATATTGGTGTTGATAGACTACGACGAAAATATGTCACTCGAGCAAATGGGAAGAGTTTCACTGGTAACTTATGCAATGTAAACATGCAATATAAGCAACCAACCCTCTTGTAATCCTGTATGATACATGAGATACAATCGACATATTATTATTATTATGTATAAGCACAAACAAAAATCATCAAAGAGAATAATGTGTACTCAATCATGAGATCAGTCCGGATAGTCTGAATACAATAGCTGATAATACTTGTGACATCATTGGTTATCACAAAAAACTCCACGGGGGAGCCATTTTCATTATTCATAATGAAAATCACATATAATTCTGACTTGTATTGTTGAGTATACTAGATAAATAAGAAAGAAAACGCAAATTTCACTGTACGATCAAAAATGGGACGGACCCATATTACCCTCCCGAGAGAGAGAGAGGTATCTCCGTCAATACGCCAGACGGAGATAGATAATGTATTCTGTGACCTAGTGGATGTTGATTGGCGCTCTTTAATCGGTGATTACTACATTATTAAAGGTCGTAGGTTGAGTTTTTGAACATCAATGGCATCTGTACCTACTAATCCTTAGATTTCCCATATTTCCAAAAAATGTTCATTACAAAACTCACCGTTCAAAGACGCCCACGAGTTAATTGATGTCAAATGAGCAATATAGATTGTTCCAATGAATTTTAACCAAGACAGTCAATTTTCTATAAAATAGACGATGAAATGTGAAATATTCATGATGATCTGAAACGGGAATATACCATAGACTCAAAATAATAGTAACAAAACAACGTAATGTGACCTAGAAATCTTTTTATTTTCTTCTACAAAATTACAAACATATTTACTTTGGTTCCGCAACGTTGCCAGGTCCCATCAATGTTCTAAAGCCATGACACCTGCAAAACGAATTCAATCCACGACTTTGCATAATGTGAGTTTTATACTTGTGGTTTTGCGGTAGGTATATGGCCACCACGGACTTGAATATAAAATGGCCGCGTATACCGTGTTTAGGAATGTACAACACACTGGGGGCTGCCGTATTGCTTTTTTCTTGGAGGTATATTTATGTTGGTAGCATTGAAAAAGCGAAAAATTTAATTTAATCATGTTTGTTTTGAAATAACGTTCATTTTAAACAAAATAAGTATTATAAAACATTGATATATTGATAGAAATTAGTTAGGACCCGCTCATACAAGCTCATTATAATGTTTAAACCTAGTAATTATCGTTACTTTTGCATTACATGGTCATATCGCTATGAGTTGGTGTTATGTAACGGATTGTAACTTGATTCGTTTTTGAATAATTTTTATTCAAAAATGGTTCACAGAGGTATCGAATTCAATCAATCAACTCATTTCATTTAGGTATATAATTTTATCGTCTTCCAGCGACGACTGACAATAGCTGGTGTTGGACGTGTTCCGTAATCACGTCGTCCGATTTTAGTTCGGGTCGGTAGAATATGCTTCAACAGTTGGGTTGACTACCTTCAAACCAACCAACTTTTTATTTGGATCTTTATTTCTTATAGATTGATACCTGAGTATACCTATTTTTGCATTGCAGCCATTATAATCGTCCGTTAACCATGCGACTATCTATAAATGATTACAAACTAACTATAAATATGAAACATATTACCTGCGATAAGATGAGAAAATACCTGCTCTGTTATGGAAATTGTTGCAGCTCTTAACAAAACCATAATTTTTTATATGTAGTTCAAAATAAATTATAGGGATTACTCTAAATGTGAAATAAAACAAAGAACTATACAAGTCACAATTTATAAACTACTTGATCTCACCGTCCCGCATAGGTAGTTGCACTGTTTGTTAAGTCAAATGTGTGATCCAAATTCAAAAACTAAATCCAAATTCCACAGAAGATACATTGAATTTCAGGTCGAAGTGGAAGTGACTGATTTTCGCTTGCCAAACAAGAATCATTTGCTACCATCCACATTGAATTTGGCATCTAACTATCGCCAACATAAAAATACCTCCACGGAATTCCAATATGGCCGTCCCCATGACGTACAAAATCTGAAGGTTAGCCTTAGTGATCTTAATATTGGCAGGGTGTGCTGGCCGCACATTATTCCATAACACGATTATGTCACTTTGATAGACATCACAAAATTTCACTGAATGATACCATGGAAACAATATTAACAAACAACTATTGCCCTTCTTCATATATCTATTAATAATTATATGGGAAGCAATTCTACACGCTTGAAGCCAGGATGAGATAGAAGCCTGGGGACGGTCCCCAGGCGATAGAAAAGGATAGACTTATGCGAAAAATATACAGTACAGCGGGACTACAGCGCGATCTTCTATCTCATCCTGGCTTCCAGCGTCGCTCGTTGTTCAAATAGGACGGTTCCCATATAGAGTTAATAGATATATGCCCTTCTTTGATTGATACCATGGAAACATGGCAATAGACTCAAAAGTGTCAGTGTCAAACGCATAGTGGGCTAGTGGGCGCTTATGTTTTTTCTATTGAGATGGATGAAAATGGTGTTGAAGGTCTCAAATGAATAAAATAGTCGTGAATAAAGTAGAGTTCAATACTCGCAATGATGGCTATTAATCCCTAGGAATGCTACTCCCTCGCCACTACGCGGCTGAAGTCGTAGCTATCCTCTGGATTAATAGCTTTTATTATTGACTCGTGGTATGATCTACTATTATCCACGACTTTGCATGATGTCAGTTTTATACTTGTGGTTTTTGCAATGCCAAACTTTATCTCATAACAACCATTGCAAAGGTAAATTGGATCAGAAAACCACGACTGTCACTTGCGGACCAATCACAAAATTTCCTTGAATAATGTATGACAGAGCCGTACTATTACCGTCACAACATAGACACACAACAACAATTAAAGCCATCAGTAACACTGACTAGAAGTGTCTATAAAGTCGGAATTTAACTTAATGTTGTGAAGCGAAAAAAACACACCATAGTTCATTTTTCGAATTCTTATATAATATATACAGGGTGGCCATTTGAAAACGAAACAAAGATAATTTGGGGCGCATCGTGACATTTAAGAAAAAACCCTCGGACCCGTCGATTTTTGATTCAAGGGGGAACCATTTTTTCGCATTTTCATCCATGAAGGGCGAAACCAAAAAAACAAACTGAGTTTGAGTTTGTACCAGAATGTCTGTCATTTCACGTTGTGCATAGTCCCTTTTACCAGTTTTATCCATTTTATCCATTTTTTTTCCTTGTCATTTTATTCATAATTTTAAACTCTTGTATCTTTTAATCTATTTATTTATTTTAAACCTCATCATAATTCTAGTCACATTCATCTTTTACATCCGAACATTTTGATATTATATTATTTTATTCCATGTATTTACTTTCCATTATTTTAAACCACTATTAGGCTAGCTATGTTCTGTTAATCACATTCTTTGTTCCTTTTAAATCCACACACTATATACGTTATGTACAACTTTATTATAATTAATCTGTATCCTATATGAGTGATAAGTGCTTTTTGTTTTACTCACAATTTGTTGTCCTAATGAAGGGAGGAAATGTCTTCCGAAAGCTTGACGATCAATAAGCTGAGCATCTAACTGCCCAACTTTATCATTGACTGCTTCCCTACTACTTCGCCTTCTAGGTAGATATAAGCAGTGTGAAACGTGGAGGTTATGATCTACATAAAAATACCTTCAAAATAAGGTTTCACTCGACCCCTCATGCCATTTAAAATTTTGGGGGCCCTTGTCACCCCCGCTAGGGCTTTGCCGTTCATGTGATGAAAATGCGAGAAAAATGGTTCTCCCTTGAATCAAAAATCGACGGATCCAAGGGTTTTTTCCTAAATGTCTCGGGTCGCCTAAAATTAGCTCTGTTTCGTTTTCAAATGGCCACCCTCTATAATTTTAAGATCCATGCCCAATGAAATGCTTCCGAAACACTGCAAGGATTTGGAAAATATTTTTAACGATGATGATTCTGATGACATAAATGGGATTGTATTAGCCGAAGAAATGTTTGGTATATGTGCACTTCTGGAACAAAAGGAAACTCCCATCAATGTACTTAAATTAATAACAAAGTTGACTTTTGTCCCAAATCTTAGTATTCCTGTAAGAATTTTGCTGACAATACCAGTAACTGTTGCAAGTGAGGAAAGACGCTTTTCTGAATTGAAGTTGATACAAAACTTTCAACCTTCCACTACCACGCAAGATTGTCTTATTGGTTTGGCCATTTTGGCGATCGAGCATAAAGAAAGTTACAGAAATAAAAGAAAGAAAGAAAGAAAGAAAGAGAAGTTTCTTTTGATTCCACCATGGTTAATGTTAGATTTTTCTGTTCCTATCATGTAAGTTTATGAAGCTGTGCAATGATACATTTTTGTCACAACAATATAAAAAATGAACCTGTTCAAAAGACGCTTTCAATTGTTCTGTGATGCAGTTTGGTTTTCTGTTTTTTCGTATAATAAACGTTTGCAAAGCATTTAATTTTTTGTTAAAAAATAAATAAATATGTTTTCATAGCTGCTATGGAAGGGGAGGCGGCGAATTGTATGTTTGTCCGGGGCGGCGTAAGCGCTAGAGCAAGCACCGGATTCAAGCCCATAAAAAATTCAACATCTACCAACCGAACTGCGACTTATCATCAATCCAAATTCAGATCCCCCTTTTCCGTTTTTTTTCAGACTAAATGTGGTAGGTAAGTACCCATAACTGCACCCTAATTCTCATGTTTCATCACCCTGATTCAAATGGTGTTATGAATGGTCACTTATGATTTTTTGTCTGCGGTAAATCGGTGTTTTAGTCGGATAGAAAGAATTCAGACTGTAGCGCCTGCAGTTGCTTCACAATGCCAAAACAATGCCCCAAGAAGTTTTAATCACAATGAAGTTCCGGCGCGGAGGAAAACTAATTAACCAAAATTAATTATTTGCCAAGAGTGTAGAAAGTTTTGTTGCAATTCAGGCTCAACAACCTTTGTTATAGAGGAAATGTAACGGACGCAAAGTGAATTTTTAATTTGGCCAATTTTGATTGCTGAATTGCTATGCCGCCCTTGTTGACTGATTAGGGGCTAGGTCAGGGATGAAGTCTTTTATTCTAACAAATTTGCATTTTTGGCTCAGAAAGTAGAGTGGATTCGATAAGGATAGATAAAGGTTGGAACGTTAGTTCGTGTCAACCACATGAGTGCCCAGTTTGTGAAATTGGGTAATATATTTTAACCCGACAAAAAAGGATTTTTTGCAAACCGGGTCGTAATCCGAGATGATTACGTGAAAAATGTACCGTAGAGACCTGAGAGTGCTAAATGATACATCCAGCATTTCTTTGAACAAATCATTATTCTTGAGCGGTAGGCTTTTCTTGGTTTTAGTCTCTGCCAGGAAGAATCATTTATCATTCACAATTTACTTGGTCTTTAAGATTTATTTGTTGCAATTATGCTTGGTTGTTGGGTTGTTTTTTGCGTGGGTTTCAAGACTTGATGGAATATTTATTTGAAAGTTCAAGATAAATGATTGCTCCCCATATTATGTATTTTCTCTTTCCACGTTTGCTACTTATATGGAAATAGCATTCATAAGACAAACAATTCATGAGATAAGTCACACCATTAGGTAGTTACTGAAAAAACCATAAATCTTTCCAATCTCTTGAAATTCCAGCAATATTTCTTGTTGAAGAGCATTTTGATTGTTGATTGCTCAGACCAAAGACTCTTTTACAGCCCAGTAAAGTTGTCGTCGGCTTTTCAGTGTCGGCAAAAAAAAATCCAAACAGAATGATATTTTCAAAGATGCTTGATCTGTCTCGAACTGCTGGTACTTTTTGCACTGAAAAGGTGGTCTCCTGAACATTTCTAGAGCAAAATAACATCGATAAAAGTAAAAGAGGACTAAGAACTGTGCTGTATTCCGTTAAGAATTAGGCTATCAAAAAATGTAAAAAGCGAAGTTGTTCAGTTCTTGGTTCTCTATAGCTTTGATCAAGGTCATTTTGCTCTAAACAAATGTTAAGGGAACCACCTCTTCAGCGCGAAACGTACAAGGAGTTCGGGTGGATATATTTTTTGGTTGGTTACCCAGAAGGCAGTCCCCATCAACCTATACTTTCATCATTCTGTTTGCTAATATCCATGAAAATTTGAGTCCCTGTTCGTAGGCTACGATCAAGAATAAAAATTGTTTCTAAAATATTCTTCTCGATAGATTGGTAAAGGTTTAATCATTATATTGTAGTTCTATGCGGTAAAGTGACATTTTTCCAGGCTGAAAAAAGAACTGTACGGGCGAGCTCTAGCGAGTCCGGACACTTCTTGGAGCCTGAAAAAATGACTTTATCGCCGTGGTCTACACAATATTTTTCTGCTGACAACATATTCTTCCTAACTTTGGATAATAGTATGTCCTACTACTTTCTTCAAAAAAACACGAAATAGCTGATCATCGTAAACATTGGAACTATCTCACATCATTTTTATGTCCCAGAAAATATTCAATCTCATTGGAGTTTATTCATAATTATCAATCTTCATTAACGATATAGCTTTAAACCGTAATTTGACAATTTACCTGGTAGCCAAGGCGACAATCAAAGCCATCCATCCAATATTTTCAACTTGGCAACACTGCTTCAGTCAGCTTTTAGAGCCTAGCCAAAATCAAGATGGCAGAAGTCGAAACAAACGATGAAATTAAAGTGTGAACTCTAGTTCGTATCCTGAATGTATAGGATTCAATCAACTCAGAATATAAAAGAAATATCTGAATAAAATGGTAATTCATTGAATATTAATTTGTAGGTATAACTTTTATGCTAAAATCACATGAATTAAGGAAATAACCTTGTAACGCCCTCTATTAGAAATAGTTGAAAAAGATTTGACCGCCTAGCCATTTTTCACTACTTTGTCGGCCTAGCCTTAGGAAGTCCCACTTTCTCGTCTCTTTGGCGACATTAAAATTCAGTTTTGATGTCGTGTCGGCAGAAAAAGCTTTTATTTGTTGTGAAATTTAATATTCTCAACGTAACTAGAAAACCGATAAGCTCTGTCTCCCACATTTGGATTTTGCAAAGACTGAAACAGTTGAGCTCAGATCATTGTGTGAAAAATAAAATACGTTGTTGATGTGTAAACGAATAAAATATGATTGAACATAATATAGTCTTTTTCTACGAGCGTGCGCAAAGTAGCCACTTCGCACACTCATTTGCGTGTGCAAAGTAACCTTTTCCCGCTCTCAAATGTCAACTCAAATAACTACCTACCAATTTGTTGTTTTAAACTTCGTTTCCATACCAACCAAACTGTAGATAATGCACTTTGTAATGCACAAAATTATGTTCTTGTTACTTTTCCCTTTTCAGTCAAAATGAAAATGAAACAAACAATTCTTTTTTTGCGTTAAAAACGCATTCGCCAGTAACGTATACAAACATTGATGATGTCGACTTTCAATCGGCATTTGTGAGTTGTTCTTGCTTGATTTCGGTGCAATCTATTGTGTTTATCGGAAATCTTCGAAATATTTGAGCTGAATACTGGCATCAAAAAAACCTGATCATGTATACAAACAAACGGACAATCAAATTTATAAAAGTATAAACGAATAAACGAAGACTGACTGATCTTAATGACGCAGCTGTCTAGAGTGTCATGTCAAATCAAAACAGTGTTGCCAATAGCAGGGAATAAGGCGACAAAATAGGAAATTTTATGAACAGTGAGCGGACATGCCTTTGCATTTCAAATATAAAATAAATCAATTTATTAATTGATTATACCCATATTATCCAACTTCCAGCTGCCGCCACAAACTGTTCTTTCAATATAAATATATTTTTAAGCATTAATAATCATTATTCTCAAGTTCTATGTTTTTAAGTGCGATCAAATAATATATTATCTTTAGTTTTTCGTGTCTAATCTGTGAACGCTCGTAGAAAAAATATTGTTCCTAAAACATTCGCAAAGTGTCTTTCCCACCCTTAAAGCATATCCGAACTCCGCTTTGCGTCGTTCGTCTAACTGCTTTTGCGTGCGGGAGAGCATCACTTTGCGAACTTGTAAGAAAAATAACTATTCTATGTTCAGATAATGACAGATAATATAGTGTTAGGAATCCCATGAAAATACATGTTGTCACTACCCGAGAATATCCAATACCTCCTAGAAAACAAGGTGCTGGCCGTTTGACGTCATTGATACAACCTTGGGGAACACCATGATCATTTCCAGAATAGCTGACTTTGACAAACAGATTGTCACTTCAAAACGAAAAGAGTTGCTAGTTTATTTTTTTACGCTTGAGTATTTCAAAAGATACACCAGTTAGAAAAAACTGACTTGTATAAAATCTTGAACACTCAAACACACAAGAAACACCATTCAATGAATGAACAATAGATTAATCTTCAAGATATAAATAGAGGTCAAGTCAAGATTCCCATAAGTTTCTTCTTGGATATTTTCTTCCTCCGGTGTTTCCATTGTTGTTTTTTTATTTTTTTTTATCAGTTTCCTATTTTTGGTGGGCCATAGCTTGATAACTTTATGGTGTATTGGTGGAATAAAAGCCAACAGCTAACAGCTGGATGAGAGTTCCCCACATCGCTCAAAGTACATGCAAAAACTCTGTATAAAGGCGTACTCTCGATTAACAGATTTGATCTACCTGCCTCCAGTGAAGGGCATGAACTGCTCGCTCGTCCGCTCGTTATTCACTGTATGTGTGCACACAGCGCTTTTATGCAACCAACGGAAAAACCGGCACTGGTATTAAGCGCAAAAATCAGGCATTGGGTAATCTTTGTGTGTGGCCTTTAATGCTCAAAAAACATTCAAACTGAAAGACATTTTTGAATTGCTTTGACAAGAGCATAAACCAACATGATTGTTCGCGTTGTCAGGTCTACCAGGATTAGAAAATAGGATTTTTGAAGGATGAATCGATAAAAGGCCTACATAGGGGCTATATAGGTGACGTCACACCAGAATATCTTGTGAGCACTTGGTCCTTATTATATAGGAGTTGTTGGAATATCCCCCTTTTTTGGTTGTTTTACTAGGTCGCAGTCGTAACGTGATCAGTGATAACCGTACTGACAACACGTCGTATTAAAAGCTTCTCAGATTATTCAGTCCAAATCCAAATTGTTTCGTTTGATATATCAACGATTATTGGTTAATTTATAAGTGAAATTAAACCATTGCATCTGTATGTGACTGTACTGCAACACCTGAGTTGATTTGATGTATTTCTTACATCAGGACCCGTATTCCGTGTACTGTGGTATTCCATAGCAACACGTCGCTCTCTGTGTAAAATGATGGGAAAGCGACATGTTGCTAGAATTCCACAGGTACACGGAATACGGGTCCAGAAGTGGGATATACTCACGTGCATTGATTGTGGGTGAGTGAGACGATTTTTGTGAGAAATGTTTTGCCTGTAATTCAAATGACTGTTTGTCTGACAAGTTTCTACATGATTGTATTTTGGCCACTGACGAATTCAGTAAATAATTTTAAACATCTGTTGATGAGGAAACGTACTTCGAGGTTCGGAGTCACATATTAAAAAAACAAACAAAAAAATATTACAGTTTGGTTAACTGGTTATTTTTGTTGTGTTGTTGACGAATGAATGACGAATTGATGGCTCGTGTTGGAAATAAATATATCTGTTGATTATAACGCTGCCTGTTCACTACAAATGTTCTCAAAATGCTTAATGTTGTATTGTTTCATCTTCAAAACTTGAACGCTTTGCATGAAGTATGAAAACGTTGAAAGCTTGGAAATGCTTGTATCCTGTACGTTTGTTAATTCATTTCACTTATTTGGGTATCAAAAATTAAATTGTTGGCGCTTGAGACCCGTATATTATATAATTATTGTTGAAATGAAGAATAATTGAGTACTGCAACTTTCATTTCAGACTCAGTGACGATAAAAGTACTTTGAAAAACGTCAAGGAATAACAAGGACTACGAGAGCAAAGTCCTCGCAGGTATGGCCATGTCGGGAATCCCATCGTAAAAAATGTTTTCACTACCTGGGAAAAACCCCTTTTTCTGTTTGTTTTACCAAGCCGCAGTCGTAACGTGATCAGTCGGGTGATGACCTTGGGCACCTATTAAAAGCTGATAAAATTATTTAGTTTAATCAATGATTATTGTTGAAATTATTAGCGAAATCAAGTGATTGTTTATGTATGTGACTGCACTGCAACACTTTAGTTAATTCAATGTATTTCAAAGAATGGTTTTTAGTTTTCCAATTTGACAAAAAAGGATCTGTTTTGCAATGCCTGTCATTCGCGAGTCAAAATATATCAAGCTATAATGAACCATCGGAAGCAAGAGAGCGATACAACAAAATGTATCTCTTTGTTTTCTGGTATTTTTCATCATATCACTCAAAACCAGTGGCGGATCCAAGGGGGGGCCGAGGGGGCCCGGGCCCATCCCATAGACCTTCCGCTAAGCAAAATTCAGTGAGCAAAAGTCAGGAGCTAACGAAACCACAATCATAAAATGTGTTACGGGATCCATTAAAATACTGGCCAGTTGCATCGACACTGAAGGTAATTGTGAACAATTTGTTGGGCGTGGCACGTGAATTAAAAAAAAAAAAATCCGTCAACGGGCCCCCCCCAAAATTTATTTCTGGATCCACCACTGCTCAAAACAATATCAAAACTGTATTCGATATTACTAGGTACGGTTGAGTTCAACACTTAAAAACTCCAAAGTTTTCTTATCATGATGCATACTGCATGGGGTGGTTGTATTCATTCTACTTTTTCTTCAACTTCATAGATATCTCTGTGTGTCACATCAAATCTCAATTTGCATCCTTAATAATCACTATTCGACCACCTTGTTCCACTTTATACTAGGTTCTCATCAGATGTGTATCACGTGGATCTTTAATTTGCTCATCCACTTTTTTTTACTTTCAACATAGTCCGTTATGCATAACACTCGTATTTTTGAAGTTGAATTTGTGTAGAAAATATTTTGTTGAAAATTCAGCTTTCCATAGTATCCAGGTTGACCTCATATAATCTGCATAGATCAAAACTTCGAAGATCAGATCCATCAAAACAATTCCGAAATCAAACCACAAAAATCCGAACAATCGAAATTCACATTAAATGTTTCAATTCACAAGCGCATCCAAGCAGAATGAAAACATCATCAGAAAGAAACTAATTACTACAAAAGTAGAATCAGAATTTGGCAAACGAAATTTTCTCAAACAAATTGGCTTTTATTCGGATTTGAAAAGTGCAACGATAAAATTTCAGCTAACTTTCGCGAAATTTAATCAGCTAAGTTTTGCTTCACCAACTTAATTACGCAAATTGATATCGACGACCTCTCGATATTCCACTTCTCTATAGCTGTAGGTGAAAAAGTTATCGATGAGTTTTACATGCTTCGTTGGATACGCTGTTGGAAAGATGATTCCAGATATTAAGAATGTAACGGATTTGGTAACAGCCTTAATCAAGCAAACTTTGGAAAGTTTATGTAAACTTGGATAAGGGAGGACCGTGATTGGGAATGAGATGAGGTATAGCATAAGATAGTTATTTCTGCACTGGACATAGTCACAGGTAAGTGAGGTAAGTAAGTAAGTCACAGGTAAGTGATTTTGCTCAGCCTATAAACGTGATCTGTTTTATTATTGTCCTTTCGATATACTTCTTCGACGTTCTTTGATTCAATATTATTGGCCTTGGATTTCATGTGAGCGAGGTCATTCTTGGTAAGAAAAAACAGTTTGTCAAGCACTACAATTAAAAAAAAAACTCGAGCCAAATCGCTCTATTATATTTTTACAACGTTTTATCATTGCGTAGAACAGAGGATAAGGCTTCGCAAAATGCCTCCAAAATACATAATCAAATTTGCCAAGAAAACCAAAGGCGAACTGGCCGAACGAATTATTCGTTTCCAAACTTTTTTCTGTTTTTTTTTAAGTCGGTCTATTTCTGCGACTGAGGCTTATCACCAGGCGACACCCGGGAATTCGTCTTACCATTCTGGTATTTTTGCCAAATCCCTCTTTGTAGAGGGTAGGATTCTTCAACGTGCAAACATCTATGACCCGATTCCCACGTTGAACGTCTCTTCCGAAAGACCTTGCATCTCTTGAAACCAAATTCCAAATTTCAACGTCCACGTTTAGAACCTAGGACCAAAGGCGTTAGAAATCCTCCGCACTAAAACTTTGACAGATGACATACCATAAAAATCAAATTTAACTTTGCAATAACTTGAACGCTCTACTTTGAGGAAAGTACTCTTAGTAGCTTTGGATGAGATGAACGGCTTCTGAGAAAGTTCTGCTTTTGCAAAATCAATTTGGATAAATATTAACGAAGCTCAAACGTGTGTGTTATTGGACAAATTCTTGACCGTTGAATTTAACAAAACCGATAGTTTTTTATTAAAGAGAAATATCCAGGTTATCATTATCAGTCACAACGTGTCCAAAATTGTGTTACCTGTCAGACTGTGTACCTAAATACTTCTTGAAATGTCAACAAACAAATAAAACTTATTTAGATAGCGTACGTCAATGCCACTTGTGATAGATTTTTCAGAAAGCAATAAAAATGTCATGTTATCAAGAATAATTCTCAATAGTGGGCCCAAAATGTGCTGAATAAATCCAATCCAGTTATTTCTACTCTCATGATTGACGCGTAATCTACATTCGCTGATTTAGCAAATTGCAAATTTAAATTCCACCATGAAACATGTTCATTGTTCAGGAGATTGAAGACGAGTGCCGGTCAAGCTCGCCCTAATGCCTCTCTTCTTTTTTGATTTCTTGATCTGAAGTCGAGGGCAAGTCAGGCAAATTCCTTCCGCTGATCACCCGTCCACAGGACCTTGCTTACCCACGTGTATGATGTTATGTACGATCGCCATCTCAATTAGCAAAATGGAATTCTAAAAGGATTGAATCATTGTATAACAGTCGACTAGCGTTTTCTCAAGGATTGTTTCATGTTATCAAGCGTTTTGATGCTTTAATTTTGTGTTCCAGACAAAATAGTTGTATAAAATGATTTTGTAGTGGTTTTTGCAATACATCGTCTGACGCATAATACGATAATTTCTTTTAAAATGATATAATTCTGTATAAGCGTGTTTATACAATAACAAAAGTTATATTTTAAACTCCTTCATAATGTCACTCCACCCTGAAGAATAACTCGGTAAAAAAAATACTTTATGAGATTGACGTGTCTTACCAAATTTCCATACTATCATCAGTTCTAGGAATAATCAATTCTGTTCGTTTAAAACTTTTTATGAGGTTGGGAACTCCAATTTTGAAAAAAAAGTGATGTAGCGTATGGAGAATAACGTGAAGATTTCAAAAATCGCAAAATAAGTGGGGGTTGCTATACCTGAAATTTCATGGGTAGCTTCCCTGGGCGTGAGAGGGTTGATTGCAGAAAAACAACAGATACCTCAAAAGTTGTCCTCCTCAATCTCTAAATTGACGTGTCTTGCCAAATCACCATACTATCATTGGTTTGGCCACAATCAAATGCTGGTTCTTTTTAGATCGTCACCCTGTTTTTCTTGAAACATATTGCTGAAACATATATAGTTTCATTTTTTTTTTGAAAAACATATTATTTTCTCGCCTGGATTTATGCGCTCGTTATCCAATGTCTATGAAACATCACAAAATGCGACATTTATATATATATATATATATATATATATATATCTTTTGGCAATATATATATAAATATATGTGAAAATGTCGCATATATATATATATCTTTTGGCAATATATATATAAATATATGTGAAAATGTCGCATTTTGTGATGTTTCATAGACATTGGATAACGAGCGCATAAATCCAGGCGAGAAAATAATATGTTTTTCAAAAAAAAAATGAAACACCGTGATACATATGAGTAGTTTTTCAATAAATAAAAATATAAACAGATATTTCATCAGCAATATACGAGATAAGAATTGCATTGGATAAAATATACAGGGTGTTTGGTGGAGGATCAGACAAACTTGCTGGGCATATAGAAAGGCCTATTACATATCGGGGCCGTCTAGGGCACAGGTCCATTAATTAAATATATTCGGAATGGGTCTATCCATACCGAAATCTATTTATACACCCATCAAGTTTGGCGAAGTCCAAACACCCATTATAATATAGATAAACATTTCAAGCCATAAAAAAACTCAGTAGGTATTCTGAATAAAATGCGAAATAAAACATCACTTATGAAAAACGTAAAAAAAAACATTTCAACTGAACATTAAAATATAAAGGGTTATTCACGTCATTCGACACGAAACATTATGGCCGAAGTATATGATTTTGAGAAAGTTTTTTTTTCTGGATGGATAGGGACCCTTAAGGCTACATTTTAAAAATATTTTCACGTTATACAAGGTGTCCCCAAAACACGAAACGCATCAGAGTTGTATTTTTTTAAATGGAACCCCCTGTATATTAATCGATATTCCAATTCTTCCCTCAATTTTGAACAAAAATTGTGATAACTAATGTTCCTAAATTCAACCGTTATCGAGATATCGCGTTTTGAAAATGGAATTTTGCAACTTTGACATGCTATAAAATTCAAACTATTCAAGTTAGAGGAAAATGGTTTGCACTTTTCCATCTTAACTTTGCAAGAGCTCTTCTGTCATTTGGATAGAAGGTTCCGTCAACTGTCAACTTTTTTCGGCACATTTTGACATTTTTTCACAAGAATGAATTTAATCTCCTTGAATAGCTCTTGAAAAGTTAAGACAGAAATGTGCAATCCATTTTTCTACCAAGTTTGAGTTTTATAGCATGTCAAAGTTGGAAAAATTCCATTTTTAAAACGCGATATCTCGATAACGGTTGAATTTAGGAACATTAGTTGTATGACAATTTTTGTTCCAGATTGAAGAAAAAATTGAAATATCAATTAATATACAGGGAGTTCCATTTAAAAAAATACAACTTTGATGCGTTTCGTGTTTTGGGGACACCCTGTATAACATGGAAGTATATTTAAGATGTTGCCTTAAAGGGTCCCTATCCATCCAGAAAAAAAAACTTTTCCAAAATCATATACTTCGGCCATAATGTCTCGTGTCGAATAACGTGAATAACCCTGTATATCTATATGTATATAATATAAAAAAATAGAAATTTTCTTCATAAAGATGTTTTGGATACATACTAAAAAATGTCATGTCTTCATCGTTTTCTGGAAATCGAAATATATAACAGCAAAATTGGTTGTCCTGACATTTTAAACAATATCTTACTGTTCTCTTGAGCTCCAAGGGTGCACTCAGCACTGACCCAAACCTCTTTTAAAACCTCATTTTTTGTTTCAAAAGCAAATAAACTGTTGCACACAAATAAAAGATAATTAGGGATTCTACTCGTGATATAGAAGAGGCTTGAGGTAAGCCTTTATTGTCCATCATGGTATGGCTTTCTACAGAATATAATTGTTTTTGAGCACAATCACAGGGCAATGGGGTATTTTCCTCACAAACACAAACAGAGCCGCTTTCCAGCTGCCCGATTTGTGCACGCAATCGAGCGTATGTGCGAGCAATAGTTATTTTTCTACGAGCGTGCGCAAAGTAGCCACTTCGCACACTAATTTGCGTGTGCAAAGTAACCTTTTCTCGCACTAGTGCAGGAAAAAATTTTACCGCACTCAAATGTCAACTCAAATAACTACCTACCAATTTGTTGTTTTGAACTTCGTTTCCATACCAACCAAACTGTAGATAATGCACTTTGTAATGCACAAAATAATGTTCTTGTTACTTTTCCCTTTTCAGTCAAAATCAAAATGAAACACACAATTCTTTTTTTGCGTTAAAAACGCATTCGCCAGTAACGTTAACAAACATTGATAATGATGACTTTCAATCGGCATTTGTGAGTTGTTCTTGCTTGATTTTGGTGCAAACTACTGTGTTTATCGGAAATCTTCGAAAGATTTGAGCTGAATACTGGCATCAAAAAAACCTGATCATGTATAAACAAACGGACCATCAAATTTATAAAAGTATAAACGATTAAACGAAGACTGACTGATCTTAATGACGCAGCTGTCTAGAGTGTCATGTAAAATCAAAACAGTGTTGCCAATAGCAGGGAATAAGGCGACAAAAGAGGAAATTTTATGAACAGTGATCGGACATGCCCTTGCATTTCAAATATAAAATAAATCAATTATGATTTTGATTATACCCATATTATCCAATTTCCAGCTGCCGCCACAAACTGTTCTTTCAATATAAATATATTGTTAAGCATAAATAATCATTATTCTCAAGTTCTATGTTTTTGAGTGCGTTCAAATAATATACTATCTAAAGTTGTTCGTGTCTAATCTGTGAACGCTCATAGAAGAAATATTGTTCCTAACAAGTTCGCAAAGTGTCTTTCCCGTCCTTAAAGCATATCCGAACTCCGCTTCGCGTCGTTCGTCTAACTGCTTTTGCGTGCGGGAAAGCATCACTTTGCGAACTTGTTGGGAAAATAATTATTTTCTACGAGCGTGCGCAAAGAAACCACTTCGCACACTCATTTGCGTGTGCAAAGTAACCGTTTCCCGCACTCAAATGTCAACTCAAATAACTACCTACCAATTTGTTGTTTTAAACTTCGTTTCCATACCAACCAAATTGTAGATAATGCATTTTGTAATGCACAAAATAATATTCTTGTTACTTTTCCCTTTTCAGTCAAAATCAAAATGAAACACACAATTCTTTTTTTGCGTTAAAAACGCATTCGCCGGTAACGCAAACAAACATTGATAATGACGACTTTTAATCGGCATTTGTGAGTTGTTCTTGCTTGATTTTGGTGCAAACTACTGTGTTTATCGGAAATCTTCGAAAGATTTGAGCTGAATACTGGCATCAAAAAAACCTGATCATGTATACAAACTAACGGACAATAAAATTTATAAAAGTATAAACGATTAAACGAAGACTGACTGATCTTAATGACGCAGCTGTCTAGAGTGTCATGTCAAATCAAAACAGTGTTGCCAATAGCAGGGAATGAGGCGACAAAAGAGGAAATTTTATGAACAGTGATCGGACATGTCCTTGCATTTCAAATATAAAATAAATCAATTATGATTTTGATTATACCCATATTATCCAATTTCCAGCTGCCACCACAAACAGTTCTCTCAATATTAATATATTGTTAAGCATAAATAATCTTTATTCTCAAGTTCTATGTTTTTAAGCGCGTTCAAATAATATATTATCTAAAGTTTTTCGTGTTTAATCTGTGAACGCTCGTAGAAAAAATATTGTTCCTAAAACGTTCGCAAAGTGTCTTTCCCGCCCTTGAAGCATATCCGAACTCCGCATAACTTTGCGAACTTATTAGGAAAATAACTATTACCTAACAAGTGCGGAAAGTGGTTCTTTTCCGCACGTGACGGCAGTTGACGACCGACGCGGAGCGGAGTTCGGGCAAGCCGTTAAGGGCGGAAAAGACATTTTCCGCAAGAGTTAGGTACAATGTTTTTCCTACGAGTGGTTTTCACCATCTGATCTATAAAAAAAAGAAGTTTTCGATATGCAAAGATCTTTTAATAATACCTCAAAATGCCACATAAGGTAGAATAGTGACATAAATCATTTAATTAGTCCTCAACATGTTCATTCTCGACATGCAAAAATAAAGGTTCCTTGTTCGCTATCAAACACTAAAACTGCAGTGCAGTGTCTCCCCATAATTGTTGATTTTGCTATGTTATTTACTGACTTATTATCATAACATAACTTGAAGTGTGCCAATGAATACTGTTGTCCATGAGCAATTTCCATTTAAATTAAAATTTGACAAAAAATTGGGAAAATATATTTGTACTAGTTTTGTTCTATTGTTCACGTAATGTATACTATTATCATGTGTTGTATTGTTTTTACTGGCATTTTGCATCTCTATTTAATTTGTCCATGAAATTTATTTAAATTTTTCTGCGGCAATAAAGCATATTTGATTTGATTTGATTTGATTTGAGCCACCAACCGGAAAAAGTGGGATCAAAGCGCAAAACTAGCTAAACGTGAAATCAGAGTCAAATTCTGTCATATTTTAAAATCAAAACATTGGCATTTTTGGTCTGTATCCAGGCACGATCCAGGATTCATGCTTAATAGAATCACGTGATACGGATTGACGTTGTTCACATATGTATCACGAGATATTTGTTATAGTTACTGCAGTCTGCTTGGAAAGACTCTTTTGAGATTTGAGACTTAATGCAAAGGCAGCCATTACCATAAATGAATGCTTCATTTGGAAACGAAATAGGAATAGGGAATAGCATGCAACCCCGATGCTCGATACCATAGAGTTCTTGGGTTATGTGTACTCTATGAATCAAAACAATTGAAGCACTTATTGATTTGCTTGCCTCTTGTGTGATGATGTTCAATGTATTTTCATTTTATTTATATTTGACTTTCATGATGATTGCTCAGAATACATTAGAAAATCCAACATTTCAGAAAGAGTTCTGAAATACCACGCATCAACCTTTTTTGATATATAACTCTTGAATAATATTACTGCAATATCGTTTTTGAAATTTATTGCAGATGATATTATGTAAGAAAAATGTTTCAGACATTGACCTTATGTAGTTTAACATATAAGAAAGGTTTGACATATTTCATAAATATTTCTGAACGATTTTGTGTTGTGTGGGAATCCTCTGAAAAGGAGTTTCACGTGAATGCTATCTTGGTTTGGTATATAGATTCAATATCAGAGGACAAAAAAGAGACATTGTTTTACGATTACCCGATGTTAACCGGAAAGGTTGGTACAGAACCGTTATAAATGTCGAGAGTCACATCCATGTGAGTAGTGCCCTCCTTGTACCAGTTTTATCCCGAATATGGAATCATCGATAAGGCAGCAAGGCACCACTCACATCAATTTTTTTTTTTTTTTTTTGGTAAGGTGGGGAAATGCTTTTTACGCACAACGGGTGTGTGGGACTCGCAACCCTATCCGGAGGATTGGCCATACCCACTAAAACCCCACCATTCTACGGAACCATGTCCTTATGTCAGCGGAAAGGTTACGGGCTTTTACAGCCTATTTAACCTTTATCTTCACTCACTGACCCCTAGATTTGCCTATTTGGCAGCGCCTTTCTTGACTCATGTTGTTGCTAGTTTGTGTTGTAGTTTCAAATAGTTTATGATGTACACTGATGAAGATCATCTTCTGGATGAGCGGCACCTTCCAAGAGATGAACACAGCTACTGCTACCTGCTACCTGCAAACACAGCTTTCTGCTGCAAACACAGTTTAGGAACGATTTACTACCTGTATGTTTCTTTTTTGTTTTTCTTTATTTTATTTATTTTTTTTTCTTCTTTTTTTTTTAGTCATGGTGGATTAAGAATAGGTTTTTAGGCCTCGAGTGTTTCAGTAAGGTGTTCCTATCATAGTTGCTTAAGTCCTTGATTTCTTTGTCTTCATGAAACTCCAGTTTCTGGCAGAACTTGTCCGCCTTGTTTTTTAGAAAATCCTTGATGTTTATCCAGTTCAAGTCCCTATGGATATCTACAGTCCTAATAAACCATTGGGCCTTAGACGCTTTTCTTAGTATTCTGTTTTCGCATGAGACAATCTTTTTTTAGATTGCTTTGCTTCGTGTTTCCCCAGGCGCTGGATCCATATGTCAGTTGGGATCTGATGACTGACTTGATCAATAGTTTTTTTGACTTTATTGTGACTTTACTTCTATGGACCAGTATTGGATAGAGTAATTGTGAAGTTTTATTGGCCTTTTTCACGAATAACTGGATGTGTTTTCTCCATGTTAGTTTTGTGTCCATTTGTAGTCCAAGGTATTTGATGTCTTTTTGCCATTCAAGTCTGTTATTGTTCAAGGTAATAACTTCTTCAGGGATCAATTTCCTCCTTTGAAAGAGTATGGCTTGTGATTTATTTGAATTAATGCGAATTTTATTGTCAATACACCAAGTTTCCGATTCTCTAGCATGGTTTTGTATTCTTCTTGTCACTAGGTTAACGTCACGGCTTTGAGACAAAATCGCTGTATCGTCAGCGAAGAGGGCTGTCTTAGCAAGTGTAGTTTCGGGAAACTCACATCAATGTAACACCCGGCACAATACCCTGGTCTGGGTATGAATGTGCAGCGGCTGTTTTGACAATCACCGCCATCTATTGGCCCGCAAATCAGCGAACGCGAATAGATGTAATGTTGATGTGATGTAATGAAATGTTATAATGATAATGTTCAAAACAGCCACTGCACATTCATACCCAGACTAGGGTATTGTGCCAAGAATCACATTGATGTGAGTGGTGCCATGCTGCCTTACTGGTGATTCCATATCCGGGATGAAACCGGTAAAAGGAGGGCACTGCTCACATGGATGTAACTCTCGACATTCATCACAGTTCTGGACCAACCCTTCCGTTAAACATCACAAGACAAGTAACAGAACAACCCAACCCAATCATCCCTCATATGCATATTAATTTTTTTTCAGCTATGTTGTCATATGCCTTGAATGTTCTAAGGCTTTATGAAAAAATGCCTGGAAAATAGACTAATTCAACTGCTAATCTTTTGAATCACTAAGCCCAAACAACCATAATAATTCCATTTCTCTTTAGTTTTTCGTTAGAAATTACTTCCCTGTCATCAAAAAACCTTTTTGAAGGATTGAAGGTGAACATTTGTATTGAGGTTCACGTGTTGTGTTGAAACTTGGCAACTTCTGGTCGCAAAGTTAAGGTCAGTTTCTCTGACTCTATTGTCAAGAAAATCCGTTTTGTGAGGTTACAAAGTTGGTAGTGAGTTTATTCCTCAATTTCTCAGGGAAACATACATATAGCTTTGTGGAGTATTTTTCATTCTTAATTGCGCAGTTCAGTGTTAATTGATGAAACAATGACTAGAGATTCTGATGTAGTGTGTGGCCAAAAAGTAAAATCATGCAGACATTTGATCATTTCACCGGTAAGTAAACAGAAACAAAGGTGACCTCTTTTATCATTGGTACATCGATTACTTGATATTTCTGTGATCTAGCTAGTTTTTCGTTTACTCTTGCGAATAGTGCGAAGAACGTACCCAATTTCTCCAGGTAGTAAAACTAATTGATGATTTCAACTTATAAGGAATCGAATCAGAAACATCGTATGCATGAACTCATTGGACACTCGAATGATCTGATTGAATTGGTTCTTCTCACAAGAACTTTTGTTTTTGGAATCTCATAAAAATGTCAAACGTTTAACCAAATTTTGGCATCGTCAGATTTTGTCAATAAAATTCAGTCACACACGATGTTCAGAGCTTTGTGACAAACAGGACTAGCTCGGCAAGATTGGCGGCGGCACGCGATGACGATGCTTTCTGGGACTATGCCTCGAAATTAAATCCAACTCCACTGAACTGGGAACTGGGCAGTTGTTGTGGTTTAATTTGCAGAGAATCTTTATTCCTCATCCAAAAATATGATTATTTTCAAGTAAATCAATATGAAGAGAAACTCAGGTGTTGGTTACTACTCTATCTAGACAATTGTCTTCAATTGATTCGAGAAGTGATGAGTAGAAATGAGTGCCTAGTGTATCTATCTCAGGGTCTCGTTGTACAAATATATGCTATTATGTCTAAAAAACGAAATACAATCGTAAACAACGCAATGTTCAATACAAATAATCAATTTTGATCAATCAAATATTGATAGCATTTTAGTGTTTTGGCAAAGTTTAGGAAATAACCAGTGTTTGTTGAAAGTAGAACGTAGCAGAGAAGCTTCATAGTGAGTTAATCAACCATAAATGATAGATATTATTATGCTGAAGTGAATTGAGGCGCATTCTCGATTGTTTCATGGTGTTGTATCGTCTGTTCAACTCAAATATTTTCCAAATTCAAACATTTATTAATTCTTGATACCCACATTGTGGTGCGACATAGAAAATTCATAATGAAATATACTTACCTTTTTCAAAATATAAATTCATAATCTGATGTCAACAATACTTGTTAAATGAAACTTCTCAAGCAACAGTCAAAATAGAAATTCAAGACGTTTTCCTACAAAATCTGTAGCGGAACGGGTAAGAGGAGGAAAAACGTGTATTGAATTTCATTGTAGCTAGATTCGAGATTAAATATTCTGCAAGACGTTATGTTATGTACGGATGCAACCGCACAAGCCAAACCAGCTTGATAAAATAAGTTTCTAGGTTAGTTTACGGAATCACATGATGATTTGATGAAACCTGAAAGTTTGAGGTTTATTCTAGTTGATTATGCAATTTGATATAACGTCTAATGGGTACTATATTATAGGAATCAAATTCATGGTTTATATCACCCATATTTTGTTCATTCTACTGGGTACTCGAACAAATTCAAATGAATTATGTCAAAGTTATTTGATATATGGTTACTGCGTCTACAAATCGTGTTTCACAATCTTTCATTTTACAGGTTCACCAAGTTTCGTCAGCTCGACATCACAAGATTCAGCTGACTCAGCACAATCAAAGTCGAAATTAATAGAAGGCCTCCCGGGAAAACCCCAAAAACCGCATTTTGATGATATCGGTCCTAAAAATGTCACGGCGGTGGTCGGACAATCAGCCTTATTGAATTGTCGAGTTAAACATCCAGGAGACAGAACGGTGAGTTTTTGTCATTTAAAAATAACTTTTGTCTGCTGATTGTTTTCAATATAGAGATTACATTAGTATCTGACTATGAACTGAAGAGTTTAACATTTTTGAATTCATTAGTTTTTATAGATCGTATTGTATATAAATTTCATTATTTCATCAGAGTTTGATGTATTCTTTACCGTGATTTGTTAAAAATGAAAATTTCAGTGGTGATTGTCCGCTCAGTTTGCTGACTCTCGTACGAATTATATTTCCCAGTGGTCCTATACGTTTAGTATAACATGTAAAATTATGTTTGACTCTTCATTCATGTTTGATAATTTTCCAGGCAGTTGAATAACTACTAACGTTACTATCAGTTATTATGTTCGCAACTGAAGAAAATATATATTTCTCTCAATAATCACTCAGGACATTATTCTATTTTTGTGACAGATTTTTTTTTAACAAGTCTGTGTTGATTGTAGTTTCGTACCTATCGTTTTATTGAGGGCTTCACCTCTTCTTTTGGTGTTTGTAGGCTGTTATATTGCTCTGGTTCACTCCAATTTGGACCTGTAAACAATCAAAACTGAGACTACTTATTGGTCACATTCGCCTGTCAGTTATTGCAAAGTCTCAAATGTACATAAATGTCTACAGTATGATCACATTTCTTCAAAACATCAAAAAATGTTCTATTCAAGCTGAACATTCTATCTGTACACTACAATTGTTGAATGTTAAAATTGGACCCCATTGGATAAATTCATAAAATGTCATGAGTTACGAATCAAATAATCTTTTCCAATCATTTTGTTGATTGAATTCAAAAATCCAAATATTATCAATCATGTCAAGTCGAACACTGATTTTGTATTTGTGGAAACACCAAACCGTCGACCAATATGATGGGTTCTCGTTCAGGTTTTCGTGATATCGGTGAGTTCCGGAGAAGTCCAGTGTTCTGTTTCTATAATCAAAAATTGGCAAATCTCTGTTAAATAAGAAACTGTAATCAAGAGGACAACAACAGTGAAAAAGGCTTTTCCATTGGTATTCAAGAGAATTACATGAAACTACTAATCACATTATCTTTAGAGAAAACCAACTTGTAATTGTAGCACGAAATTAAAAATATCTTTTTCTTCCAATGCCAGACTGTACTCTGACATCTGACTACTTGGGCAGACCCACAGGACCATTCAATTTTCTGGTATATGAGTCAAGTGCCCCCACTTCTGTCAGTTGTCTGAACTGATTTGGAAAACCGAATTCGCAAAAAAAGTAATAGTTGACTTTTTACCACAAACAAGCTGAAAATTGGAATTTATATAATATTATTATACAGGGTGTCCCTGAAATGACTGTACAACGCTCAACCACAAATTCCTTAACTAAAAATAAGGTGATCTAGGCAAACTTACCTATATCCAAAATTGCTTCGTTAAGTCTACAGAGGGCGTCAGAGATTCAAAAAAAAATTGTTTTTTTCTACATTTTTCAAAAACGTTCAAATCAATTTTGATAAGTTTTGGTACCCAGTCTTGGACCATGAAATAACGTTTTTTGTTTCTGTAGCGACTAGTTGAAATTAACCGGAAGTCTTGAAAATGTTTCGTCATATGTAGTTATTTCTTTTGATTTTTTTGGCATTGACTTTTTGATACTTCAGATATTTTTAACTAAAAGTTCAATGTATTGGGGATTTTTCCCCTCTCTTGAAAAATTTTGCTAAGATAAGCGGTTGTGCCAACAAAAAATTTTTTTTCAACCAGCTTCACAGATATTTTACTATTGATTTTTTTTTTAGCATAACTACTTATCCCAGCATATTTTTTCAAAAGAGAAAAAAACTTTCTTACACACTGGGTTATTGGATGAACACATCTGAATCATCAGAAAGTCAATTACATGAAAAATCAGTGACGTCATATGCAGCTATATCTTTTGATTTTTATGGAATTGACTTCATGATAATTCAGATGTTTTCATCTTATAACCCAGTGTGTGAGAAAGTTTTTTTTTTCTTTTGAAAAAATTTGCTGGGATCAGTAGTTATGCTAGAAAAAAATAAACCAATAATAAAATATCTGTGTACCTAATTGAAAATATTTTTTTTCTGGCACAACCACTCAACCCAGCAAAATTTCTCAGGAGCAAGAAAAAACCCCAACACATTGAACTATTAGGTAAAGGCATCTGAATTATCAAAAAGACAATTCCAAAAAAAATCAAAAGAAATAACAACATGTGAAGTCACTTTTATAACACTTCCGATCAATCACAAACGTTCGCTATAAAAACAAAAAACGTAATTCCATGGTCCAAGACCAGGTGCCAAAAATTATCAAAATCGATTTGTACGTTTTTGAAAAATGTAGAAACAACCAAAATTTTTTTGAATCTTTGACGCCCCTTGGTAGACTTAACGAAGCAATTTTGGATAAAGGTGAGTTTGCCCAGATCACCTTATTTTTGGTCAAGGAATTTGTGGTTGAGCGTTGTACAGTAATTTCAGGGACACCCTGTATATTATTCAATAGTTTCTGCAGAGTTTCAAAGGATCAAGGCTTTACAAGAATTATAGGGGTACGTCTTGTTAGGCTCCAAAAACTCACATGAATTCTGTGATCCGTTCCGTGATAATACTGGAATCTTTCATGATAACTTCCAATATTCATTTGCTGAACTCCATATTATTACAAGTTTAAAACTTCAAGCAGCAGGAATTACTTTAAATTCACATAGATCACCATTTTATGTTGACTTTATTGTTACATGAACAACCGCATTAGCATATGAGAATAACGGAATGTAATGAATGAATACGGAATTAATTCCGCATAAATTCATTTGAACAGATTGTTAATACCACAACACTAGAGTAACTGTTGCCGCGTATGTTGAAAGCAAACTTTTTTTATTACGGTTAAATATTCACATCACCCTTCGTAAAGATGTCAACAGTATGATAGCGGGACGTGGATTTTTTTTCAAATATTCGTGACCTATTCCTTGCATTCTCAACTGAAGTTTGGAATAATGTTTGTTCACGAGTGAAGATTCAAGAAAAACTGATTCAAAAATATCTTACCTATTATTCCTTATTGTACAATTCCAACAAAATACATGTGATACATTGCGCACAACCATAAGCCGTTTAGCATTAAAGTGAAGAACAACGATGTAACGTGATAACGCCATCGCAATAAAAGCAATCATGTTAACGTGAAATTTACAGTTTATGGTTCATTTTTATGTTTTAAAATTGGAATGTACGGCGGTCTATTATAGAGTCGTAGCGTCAACAGAGTGTAACAAAAAACTCAATGACAAATCTGGAACATAATATAGTTTGCATCAAATTTGTAGTTTACCTACATACAAAAAACAAAATACTTGATACAATTCAACCAGTGCAATGACAAGACAGTTGCGTAGTTCTTATTTTAGAATCACTACTACAGTGAGTATTCAGCTTCAATCTAAAAGGATCTAAAATAGGTGAGGTTTCATCAAGAGATTCAACCAATGCTGTCTCGAGACAGTATTGGTTTTCCTCTTTCTCTCTCTTACTCTGGAGAAACCTAAGCAAATGCTCAGTCATATTGAAATGGGCTTATAGGAGGTAGGTAGGTCATATTTATCACCCTAGTTGTTCGGATAGACGATACTGCGGGCAGGGTTTCTTGTCTAATGAAATATGCAGGTAACATCGAGTTATTTTGTTTTTTTGATGCACTGACCCGTGAAATAGACGCGAGATTCCCATGAACGCCAGAATCTCAAAACAGTGTTTTTGAAGCTTCCACACCTATCTCAAATCGAAAGAATTTCTCATCAAGATGACGAGTTCCTTTTTTGATTTATACAGTCTTTACTATAATTGGCAATTAAAATTGTTTCCATAATTGGCAATCAAAAGGGCAAAGCAGATTTCCAATTTAAATCTTATGTTACGTATTACAAGATGTATTTAGGCAACTGGAGTCTCAACCAGTTTGTGAGTTTGGGGACACTACTCAATTATTATTTACAAGTAGTACAGTAAATCAGTGCTTGTCCTGCGTATTTTCCTGCGAATTTTGGGAAATACGCAAAAGCTTTTTTTCAAATTGTGGAGGGGTTCCTCCGATGGTTCCCTCAATAGCTTGACTCTTGGTGTTCGGGAAAATCGAAGTTGAGCTCACCACGCCGTCTTGAAAATAAGGGCACGTATGTTTTCTTTGTTCCTATTAGACGATAAAATATCGAAGAAACAAAATTGTTCAGAATTACATTCTCAAAAATATTTATCTTGAACTTTTTTCTCTGAAATCAATGATACAAAATCTACAGTGTGATTTATTGATATGGAATGTGGGAAAAAATTGTACATGGCTTAAGTAGTACAGAATTACATTTCCATCAACTTTTTTCCATGTATTTCAATGGTCACTGAGAATTTAATTCTGCACATTTTTCGTCCTGTACGATTTCTTTCCACCATGAAATCATCCTGTATTACTGATTTTAGAAAAAAAAAGGTAATTGGAAAAGTTATTTAGAATATAAATTCAAACAATTTTGGCTATTATATGATACTTTATAGTAAGTCAAAGTTAGTGACGGGAAAAATAGGTAGCTTATTTTCGAGATTGCGTGTTAAGCTCACCTTCGAATTTCCCGAGAACTCAGAGTTAAGCTAATAAGGACCCCCTCTATAAGTTAAAAACAAAATTTTGCGTATTTCCCAAAATTCTTAGATGCCCCATTTTCAAGCACGGATCTACTGTACCAAAGTTACTGATAACAATCACACTGAACAATATCGCTACTTCAAACAACTTTATACGATATTTTTAATCTATATCTTTGAAATCCCTCCTTCAAATGAGGGTTCAGTTTCGGATACACCTCTATTGAATTACAGCTCATAAATTGTTACCCAATCTTCCCGATAGAACTCTCACATAGCTTTTTTCATTTATTTCCGGCTGACACAAAACAAACAGCTATGGAAAAAGGGGTTACCGCTTTTTCATTCCGATAGGCACGCCAACCTGTGCAAATATTTTTTTTATTGCTCCGTTATCATGAATAAGTGAGTTGCAGTAATTATTGGATTCACTTAGGATGAGCCGGACGAACATCTGTGGATACAGAAAAACATGATGAAATTTCAGTTTTATTTCGAGGAAAATTGAAAACACTGATGAGTGGAGAATTGGGCCGGTCTTGGTTGACGTTTAACATTCGGACTATGGATAATGAACTGGAAAGTATTTTTTTATATTATCTTTGTCGATGTTAACTGTACCGATAAGAATGAATGGGGCAACAAATGACAAGAAAAAGTCGAATGATTCACACTAACTTGTCATTCTGTAAGACGGGGGCTACACGCTCAGTATGGCATCAGTTCAGTCCATAAATTTGGTCAGAATGATGAAAAACTGATCATTAAATGGGTTGACTGATGAAGTGATGCACCGGACTGACCAATATTTGAATATCTTCAGATATACTGCATAGTGGGTAATCGTATTCTTGAACTTGATAGGTAAGTCACCTATGTAGCAGTATCATTGAAACCATGGATTCTGCTACAGTGTAGTTTTAATTTACATTTCATAATGTTAGAAGTCTATAAATGAGGCAAATTTCTGTCATTGAGACAGAACGAGATTTGACCACGTATGGTTATATGGAGCTGTCGCTAATTGCTGTTCATTATACTATGGAAAACAGTCTAATCGTGTATTGCTTTCCGCAGTGCCGCATCAGTTATAACGATATAATTCTATGGTTACCAGCGGGTTACCATGGAATTCTGACCTGACTCCTTTTGAAATTGATGTCAGTTGGAATGATCGTGTAAATCGCAATTCAGTCCATCAGTCTTTCATCACTCATTGAGTGACGGACTGAACTGATGCCGGACTGATCATGTAACCTTTGTCTAAAATGCTTTTCAAGTAACTTCCAATTCAACCATAAGCAATCAATAAAATCAGTAATTAATAAATCTTGTATGGATATGAATACCACCCTTCATCATATTTTACAATACTTTACAGAATCAACTCCCTTCACAAACTATCATAACTTATCTTCTACGACTAGGATCATTCCAAGGAATTCACAGAATTTTATGAGACATTGTCGTGAGTCTGAGGAATTTGGAAGGGACGGAATTTTTACTACTTATCCAAGACTGTCGTTATTATCACCTGGGTTGAGATAAAAATGTGATGAGGCGAATAATGCGTTATTGAGGAAAAGGATTATATTTCATTGGCTAAATAAAGATCAATACATTTTTAAATAGCCTGCGATATGATCACGATGTGTATTTTGATATAAAATGATTACCCAAACATTGACTTCTGCTATTGAAATAACCTTCCAAACAATTAAACTGACTGGGACAAAAAAAGGATCCATCAACAAAAAGACTTTCAAGTGAAATTTCACGGGTCTTTCAGTAGCTCGTCTTAACAATTCAGGGTATAACACAAACCGCTCCATATCCATTAGTTACGAAGTTTTCCAATAGGAAGACAATAAATGATCGTTTCGCTACAATGACTTGCGAACCTCTTTTTCAAATTTTCTGGAATTAAATTGCTGAAGCTATGTGTTTTGTGAATCTTGAAAGCTTGATACGTCGAGTAGGTGAAAGGACATTCTCGATCTGTAACTACAAACAAAATATCAAAGAATTTTGATGAATCTCACAATGATATCTTATTTGTGAGGATTGAACTCATGATGCATATTATGAGATTCATTTATGATAATCGATGAATTCATCGATGCGTGCAGTCCAACAGCAACAAAACAAATATAACCCTGTGTGCCAAAAATTCAATGGTCCTTTCGTGAAATGTATTTATCAAACATAGACTATGATGTCATGAGTCCGTTTTAATCATAGGCTTTTGCTGCTGAAGCTATCTTGAAGTCGAAAACATCAAACAGAAGAAGAGATCACGATTTATCGCCAAGCATAAAATGATTTCGTTTCAAAGTCGACTCATTTTTGTCTTCTTATTCCAGATCAAGCCGTTTAATTATTCGTTCATTTCCCCTAGCTCTGCTTCCATGTATATTAGATTATGTCATTGAGTACGCAAAGATAAAGAGTCTGTATTATCGTGTTAAGTGTTAACAAAGAAACTGGAAATATATAGTTCGGTAAATGTGAAGTACTGTATGAATAATAGTAATAATAATAATAATTGTGATCAACTTAATAAGTCAAATGTAGCAAAAGATAACGACGATAAGACTGTTGCGTTCCAAGATAAACCCATAAATTTAAAACAACTATCTGTATGCTTGTATAGCAGGGGTATGAGAGTGCTTCCGAAAGACTTAATAATTTTCTGCAAATTCTAAGCTTTCCTGCTTATCGCTTTCTGTGCCATGTAATCCGAACGCTTTTCTAATTTGTTTATCTCTTGGCCCGCCCGTTTTGCCGTAATTTTCAGGAAATGTCAAAACAGTCGTTAATGTCCAACTTTATATCTTGCTGTTGGTCTTCTCATGGAAATCTGTGAGAAACAAACGTTCGAGCAGGAAATGATCTATGATCCTTTTGATCTTACAAAATTGATGGTAATTGTTTTTTTTTAGTTTTTCTCTTACCTGACACATTTGAAGGTCAGACAACAGACAACGTTTGACAAACAAAATATCTAGGAAGTTCTTTTTACATCTTTTCAACATAATAATCTACCGCTAACTGGTCTAATTTAGCTAAAGCACTGACATTATATTCTTAAGAAAATACATGAACAAGAAATATTACAAATATTTTCAAGAAGACCCAAATTACGTGTGCCAACAAGAGCGTAAGAAGGAAATTGGCAACACTTCACAAAAAATACGGAAAACATGTTTTCCTTCCTATTTTGAGCAAAATTGCTGGTTTACGTGGAGAAATATAACAAGCCCTCACTCCCAACTGTGTCATGTTTAACCGCCAAATTTCCTATGGGAAAATGCCACATCTTGGTGAGAGTTCCTCAGGGTAAATCAGGTTATATTTGGTACGGTATAAAGTGTTCTGGTTAAATAACTTTCTTTCAGTGTCTGATTTTCTGCGGGGTATTAAATATTATTCATGACTTTTTCTAAAAAACTGCGTAGAATGAAACGGTCTTTTGAAAAATGCATTTTCACACCTTTGAGATTAAGGTTGTCAGCTATCACTGCTATCGATATCAACAATATTCTGCCTCATATATTGCGAATAAGATGACTGATTTCACGAAACATGTGATAGGTTGGTATAATACCGGGCATACACATTCGATTCAATTGCTTCATTCGTTCAGATAACACCTACAGTTTAAGCATCGTCAAATTACAAAATACATGGTAAAAGCTAGAAACTAAGAGACTAGCATTGAAAAGTGGGGATAAGAAACAGTATATGGAGACACTTCATACGTTTTACTCAAGATTCAAAATATTACATTTGAAAAATTCTTCCAGATTGTATGGAAAGATTTTTATTTATAATGATTCAATTGTCTTCTTGAGCCTCAGCGTTGAATGTTCCTGAATTTTTGAAAGCAGTCAATCAGAACATTGGATGGATATATTCACAAAGCTTTTGCCAGTGAAAGAACGTTTCGAACTATTTCCTCAGTCAGACCAATCTATGAAAATTTATGCCTACTAGACTTTATCAGCATAGCTTGGGTCTGACAGAGGGAACAGTATCGGAACGATACTGTTAACCAATGTCCTGCAGCGATCGGTTGTTTGCCTTTGTCTAGTCTCATACCCATGTAAGTGCGTTCGACGCATGAGCAATCCCAGCCTTTTTTTTGCTGACGTAAAACAATTATAAATAAACAGTGCCGGCACTGTCATCATCCCTCAGTTTTGTCATTATCCCTTAGTTTTGACCATAGTTCTAATTCCATATTTTTGAAATACGGAGGTCAAGTTACCCCAAAATAAGTGTGCTGTGTTATTCTGAGGTAACTCGACTGACTCGTGAATAACCTCCGTATTTCAGATGACTGTGGAATAGTCCAAAGAAGGCAGTAGGCAGTATTTGTGAGAGGTACAAATTCGGAAAGTTGCGATGAAAATACCATTCCTGCTCATTTTATTGCTAGGTTATCTTGTGGTTTCCAGCTTGGTCTGGCATACAATTTCACTCCCATAAACTTGACACTCTCATTGTTGTTATGCGTCTCCTTCAATGTGAAATGTTGCTTTGTGGTTTTGTTGCGATTTCAGCAGGGTAGATTTGCAAAGAAACATACGTGCAAGGCTCCTATCCGTAGAAAATTTGCAAAATGATTGAATTTATCTTTTTTTGGAGCGAAACATGTCACCATCTATGTAATGTTCTGATATTTTTTCAAAAAATATAGCTCGTTTTTTTTGTGGTTTCGCAGTATTTTTTAAATTTGAGTTGATTGTTCCTTTTTTAGGTTCCACTGACGACGGAAGCAGATTTCGATACGTTTGATATTGATAGGTTTTATTGTTAACTTATAGGCTTTTTTTCAGGTGATATAGAAGATCCGGTATATGAACACAAGTTTGACTATTTTTTGATAGGGTGTAGCAAAATACCCAAAAAAATCTGGTAAATCATGGATGCACCACAAAACTACAGAGCGTATATCTACTTGTATCAAAAACCTACCATGGATATCAAGATTTTCCAAAACACCATCAATAGTGGTACCTTGGGTGTCATTTGTATTATTCGTGATGCAGCTATATCGAGACAACTAGATGAGTCATTTTGAATCCTACTATACAGGGTGTCTCACGGTCAACGTCCATCAGAATATCTCAGGAAATAATACGATTGGAGTTCTGAAAACTTGTATGGTGAAATTTTCAAATACGCTCTCTTCAAATGAAATAATGGCGATGTTGTGCGACTTCCGGTTATATTTTGATTGTACAGTATTATGCGTTTGAAATAAAGGTGAGTTATACAAATCTGCCTCCATTTACAATGCTCCATAAGATGAAATTATCAAATTTGGTGGTTTCCATTTGAAAACAATGATTTTTGGCAGTTTTTTTTTATATCAATTGATTAATAGCTATAGAAATATTGTGAAAAACCATTTAAAGTAGGTCTCTTTCAACAAGAAATTCAACCCAAATTTAATAATAAAGGCTTTCTTATAGGTGAAATTCACACTTAAGTTGGAGCCTACAAACGTCATGTTTGACATAAAAACTAAAATAAATCAAAAACTCGTATACTTAAGTACAAGATATGATGCATCAAATCTGTCTAGAATTTTACGTGGAATCCAAAAATGTAATAATAAATAGGGTATTCGATTCAAGACAAGAAAGTTGACACCTACTTCCGGTGTGACCGGAAGTCGCAAAACATAGCTATTATTTCAATTGAAGAGAGCATCCTTGAATATCACATCATACATTATCATCATCAATCAGCCCTTTGCATCCACTGCGGATAATGGCCCCATTTCTGCCCACTGTCTTCTATTTTGAGCGCTCTGCATCCAATTTATGGTTATTCTTTTGATATCGTCTGTCCATCGCGTGGGAGGTCTTCCCCTGTTTCTCTTGCCAGCCCTTGGTCTCAACTCGGGAAGTCTTTTTGTCTATCGTCCATCCTTCATGCGGGCCACATGTCCAGCCCAGTTCCACTTGAGCTTTGCCACCTGGTAGAAAACATCCGTGACTCCTGTTCTTGCCCGTAGGTCCTCATTTCCAACGTTGTCACGAAGGGACACGCCAAGCATCGATCTTTCCATCTTGCGTTGTGTTGTTCTAAGCTTCTTAGCAGATGTGACTGTCAAAGTTAAAGTTTTGGCGCCGTATGTCACTCATACACATTTCCAGAATTCCAATCGCTTTATTTCCCAAGATATTCAAATGGACGGCCACCGTAAGACACCTTGAATAGGAACAGTAATCAAATACTTGAAGACAAAACAAGACAGTAGATCCAAGAACTTTGAACTGGCTGACAATTTTATTATAAAATTATCATAGTGTTCATACAGCCCAGACCTCAAATGCTTCCGTTGATATGGAATCAGTACCGGTTATTTTCTTTATGTATGTGGGCTTACAAGCATCATCACTCCACCGCCTATTGACTGGGTACGAAAAAACTGATTAGCCAAGATCAGACCCTCAATGGTGCGCAAGTCTATCCCCTTTAAGCCAATGTTCCCCTAGTATGATAAATTCACAGTGCGAACCGGAAGGTTGGTACAAACTCATTGAAAATTCAGGAGTTTTATTTTGGGAAAACGCTCGAGCACGTCGATTTTAATTTGTAACTGCGGTTGTTTTGTTGATAATTTTATATGTACAGGGTGAACAAAAAATAAGTTAGGACCATCACCTTCATTTTTTCCAATTGAAACCCCTCAGTTTTTATTTCACTTTCGAATTCTGCATCAGATTCCAAGTAGTATGATGAATATAATTAATATTATCATCGCAATATATGAGTACAGGGTAGACCAAGAATAAAATAAGACCAACAACTTCATTTTTTCAAATGAAAACCTACTTTTTCTATTTCATTTTTGAATTCTACATCAAATTCTTAGAAAGTTCCATGTACAATGTACCTGACCTTACTATAACAGTTACCAAGAAATTTACGATTGATCAAGTCTAAATAACAGGGAATGTGTTTCTGAACAATCTGAAATTTCTCGATAACTGTTGGGGTTAAGGACATGGTATATTATGGAACTCACTTAGAACTCACGAAGATTTGATTATCCGACTAAATATCGCGCAACCTTCTTTATTCTGCTTGGATCACCCATACACTATCGTAATTTTTGTTCTTTGCCTTGATTATGGAATGGCATTTTCTGCCTTACACAAGGGTCACGAAAAATACGCGCCGCTAAGCATTTATTCGCTAGGAGCTCAAAGCGTATTGTCAAGGCAAAGTGTCATGATGAATTTAATCATCTGTCATTCTATAAAGTTTGCTTGTACTTTTTTTATGAAAAATATCGTATATGCATGCGTCAACAATGTGGAAGATTAACGTTGACTGTTTCTGCCGCTCAAAAAATGCATTTTATATATTTGCTCTTCGCTGACCCTGGAAGTTCATGCTCAGTTTCGCGGCCCTCGTGTTAGAAAAGCAAGATATGATCAAAATCATTCTACCTAAAGGATTTCACGCCTTTCTGCCGAAAGGTATTAGGAAACTTATCATGGAACTTCCCAGCCTAGTTACCGTATTCTTGGTGAACTTTATGGGCATTTATCCTTATACGGATGTTTCAATAAACCAAGAGTCAAGTACGGAAATCGAATTGATCCAGATGAAGAGCAACTGATATTGAACGAAAGTATCTGGGCAAATATGTATATACAATATATCAATTCTAAAACAAAACTTAATTCGGGAAGTAAGAGCTATTCCTCCCAGAATGGAGAATCTGCACATTTTTTGGAAATATAAAAATACAAGGCTTAGTAAGTACTGATGCCATTGATGTTTGAAAAATCAGCCTACGACCTCTATCAATGTAGTGATCACCGATTAAAAAGCGCCAATCAACATCCACTACGTCACAGAATACATTATCCATCTCCGACTGGCGTATTGACTGTCATAACTCTCTCTGTAGAGAGAGAGGTTATGATAATCTCTTCAATATTTATATAATTAACGTTCTGGTTAACGTTATACTCATTTTTGATTTATTTTGTTTTGAGTTTTCAATATTGTGAATTTCTTTAATCATTAAACTATTTTCGAGCTGAGACAAGTTTTGACTCGGATAAGTTTTTTTTAAAACAAATGTGAGCAGAGTCGTCTAGCAGTTGGCGACGTTAACTTGAAAATATGTGTTTTCCGGTTCAAATCCGATTTGAAGATAATAGTGTCATACATCATTGAGTTTTTAATAACTAATGCTCTCCAAAAAAGTTTTAAACAAATCCAGGTCCGTTTTTGAAAAATTAAATTTGATGATGGTCCTCGAATGACGAAACGTTGGATTGAAATTTCGATGACGGCATCTTGTAGCGGAGAAAAAACTATCATGAGAAATTATTTCTTGTTTATCAATATCTCTTCAAATGAAGTCAGAAAAAAATTAAAATCAAAATGAAAAATTTCGATTTTTTTTCGGCTTTTTCCGTTAATACATGGAATTTTAAAACTTTTCAACCGACATTTTGTCAGGCATCAGAATGCACAACTTTGCCATGATACGGGGGTCTCTTATCGTTCCCAATATCTCAATGATGCCACTCGAATTTGGGACACCCTGTACAAAAAAAAGTTCAATACGATCACGCTGTATGCTCATGTTTAGCTTGATCGTGACGAGTTTGACAACTTTTCTACGTGAAAAAGCTTTGTCCGTGGAAGGTTTCTCTTTGGCACATCGGAAAATATTCCGATTTCATGACTTCAGGTTATGTGATAGCCAGCAAAGCTGATACTTGCAGGAATGCTTAAGTAGGTGTGATCATGCGTCAGTATAACATTGTACGACAAAAATATAAGGTATTCCGACTTTATCCTCCACCCTAAAAATGAAGAGGGCCACTATCAAAAACCATCATGCTTATATCTTAGCTATCATTATGATTAATATATTTTATATTTTATTTATCACATATTATGTACAAGATCTTTGATTATATTTACGCAGCTCATGGAGCGTTTATTTTTAATATGGAATAAAAGTTGTAGGTTTTTTCCTATGTTATCTTCTGCAGTTTTAAAAAAAAATGTGACATCGATAAGTAAATGGAGAAATCTAGACAACTTCAATTTTTTTAATTGGAACAGTCAGATAATATTAACGGTTATCAATGCACTTCCTGGAAATTTCATCACAACTCTTAAACAAAGAAGAGCTATAAAATTTTTGAATCGACAAAAATCACTGCCAAGACCAAAATATCATAGCTGGACTATGCTTTGTTCAATTAGATATATGAACATTTTCAGGAAGTGCAATTTCGCTCTACTTTCACAGAAAAGTTTTTTTGAACCTTTTTTTTTAACGTGACAAGAGGGCAGTTAAAAATGTTTTGGGAAAAATTGCCAGGGCACGTACCTGAACTGACAAACGAATTGAAGTTTTTAGATGCACCATTACTTCTTCGATTACTGATGGAGGACCCAAGTCTTATCAAATTTTGGGATGTTGCTCCACTTTTGCTTAGTACCTATTGTAGTTTGATATCCTTCTGATGAGCCTTTTAGGAATTTTTTTTACCTAAGAATATTTGAGTGAGTTTCGAGATGATACTTTTTTCAACACAGCATCGATAAAATAAAGCCGATTTTTCAAATGAACTTGGGTCCAAAAATATTAGTTTCCGATAAACAAACTGTCCACGGATAGGCGGGTTTACAAGAGCACAAATAAATACAATAGTTATTCACGTTATTAAGGCGGTAAATGACTTTTTAAATTACGAGTCAAGATGTTTTTTTTTTTTTTTTTTTGCATAAAAGCTGCGAAGCGCAAATCGGCGGAAAGGTATCAAAAGGAGTTCGAGGCTTTCTGCGAATGGCGCAAAATCTTCCGTGTAGATAAGACAGTGAACGAAAATATCGTGTTTGGCGCCAGCCAAACCGTGTTACCAATGCAATTTCACACTCTTTGATGATGCAAAATGTCATTTTTGGAGTAGTCAAGTAATTTTTGTTACAGTCTCTGATGATATAAAGTATCATTTACCGGACTGGTTTTGGGTCCAGTGAATGATACTTAACGGTACAGTATGAAATAAAATCTCATTTCTCGGGAAAAACTCATCTATCTATACATTTATAAAAGGTAAGGTATGTTTGTCCGTAAAAAAGATAGCATTTCGCATGTATCTAATGAGGAAGAGAGAAGGCTTTATCCTGGCAATCTCTGATTAGTCAGATTGGTTTGACATTGAGGTTGACATGGCGTTGTCATGGTGATCGCCGAAGTGACAATGGCCACATCCAGGCGGCCTCAGCAGCTCAAGCTCAAGCCGCTTGATAAGAAGCCCACCTGATCGTGATGCTGTTGTGAAGCGTCACGTCAGCGGCTGCGTGATTTGCCCAGCGTAAAAAATTGTTGCATTTTCGAAAGTGGATCTTGGTTGACATGTAAATTTGGGTTATGTCTATTTGTTCATGATAACATCTTCATTTATGTGGCGGACCTGTGGCAGATTCCCATGTAGCAACACGCCCCAGATCGGTTAGCAACACCGCCGATACTCGCGGCTGGATGTAGCTCCTGTCCTCACAACAATGTTGTCGTTTCTCTGTTTGTTGGGTTGGGATTGTTAAGGTGAGTGGGGGAGGTTGTTTATTTTGATTGTATCTCATTGGAATCCAAATTTGATTTCGTTGATAAGCATAAATCTGTAGATGGATAATAATAAGATAATAATTGTGCTGTGTGTCAAATCAGAATACATTTTTAATTCACAGTTATTGTGTGAGATTTTGATTATCGTTACCTATTTGTCTTTATCAAATTAATGATAAAGGTAGATACAAACATTTCAAATTTAGATTTCATTTTACCTTAGGAAAGAGTTTCAAAGTTTATTTTATGAATTTTTATAACAATATTTCCACTTTGCAATTGATGAATTTATTTCGTATTGTTTTTCTTTGTGTATTTCGTTTTGTGGTTAGAGATGGGACTAATGTTTGACTAAATTATTGAATTTCACAAGTTCTGCCAGAATTTCAGCAGAGGTAAGAAAAAAACGAGGAAAAAACATAATGTTAATAATAACATATGGCGTAACGTCATATTTTGCTTTTGTTTCTATTGTTAATTCGAAGGTAGAATCTACTTCTTACAAATTTTGTATTGTTATCAGTTATCACCACTTGAAACGCCGATATCGGGAGAAATGAATTGAGGCATGATCTATGGTCGATAAAAAAATCCCAAATTGAATGGACGATCAAAATAAATAATAATCAATTATCTATACAGGGTGTTTCATTAATATTGCGAAAAAATTCAGGGTGAGTTTTCCCACTTGAAAATAATTAGAAAACTTTATATAAAGATGTGTCCGGAAATGCTTCGTTACAGAGCTACAGGGTGTTGAAGTTTGATTTTTATTTTTGTTTTTTCTAAATAATATTTGAACCAATGTCTATATTTTCATAAAAATCGGTATTTAAGGGTTTCTTTTTATGCGGAATTCGAATTTTATCTCAGTTTGACTCTAACTTGTAGAGGGCGCCACCTACACTCATTTGTCCTGACATGTACAGCCATAACTTTTTTGAACGTAACCGTATGACATATTTGAGTGAAAAAACATATTTCTCCTTTATTTAAATTTTATTGAACACCCTGTATACATCAGGGTTTCATGTGAAAAAGTTCAACAACAACTTTTTTGATAACGATATGATCGAAAGTTCTAGTAATCTTTCCTAACATTGTATATTTATAATCTTTCAAGAATATGTTACTGATAATAAATAAAATGTGAAGTATTCAATTGTACCAAAAACCACAATTTTATAAGGAAATTGGCTGAAAACGCTGAATATCAATAGATAACATTGTTATCCAATCAAATTCAACAATATTCTAACGCATCGATGTAGATTCCCATTATTTCTGTTAAAACACTATATTTTGCCTCGTGATGTCTCAAAATCCATTAATAATTCTCATCCATTTCACATAAACATCAATAATATAATACATACAAAAGTTACAAGAATTTAACTGATAATTTGTAGTCTTCAAACAATCAAACTCATTATTCAGGTTATCACAGGTTTTTAACTTTTTTTTTGCAGTTCATTTGAGTTTCAAAAACGATTGACATCGATAAAAGCATTTTTACCAGAATTCTCACACCTTATATTTTATTAACCCCTATTATTATACATATAGGAATGTATAGTTTCTTATATCTGCATCCCCAAGAACTATAAGCTTGATGTTTAACTAGTCAGTCAAGACTACCATCCCGCTCTGTGGGAGGGTGAGGGTGAATCAAAAAATCGATTGAATCTGAATTAACTTTATTGCATGGTTTTGTGAATCATAAGATTTTTTTAATATACATATAAATATTCCAACACTGTCACAACTCACAACTAATCTTGTTTTTTTGCTAAAAAAGAAATAGGGATATTAACACATATGCAGCATTGAAATTATGATATACATACCTCTCTCCTCTCTGATGTTCTCGTTTTTGTGAACATTTTTCTTTTACTGCCACAATAGATGATCTTCTATTCAAATCAATTTCCGATGCTTCACAGTATCACAGTTGACGTGAAACATTGTTAGTTTTGCTAACATGTTGTGTTACCAAAATTTGTCATCTCGTTTTATTTTTTCGACAAAAAGATCATTGTGTCTTTCTGTATATCCTCTATATACTAAGTACGAAGTAACAATAATTGCCGATTGTCTTTGAATCTGAAAGAATAACAAATACCTATAATAATTATGATACCCACCTAATATTCAAGTAAGAACAGGATTTTTCCTTGTGATTTGTCACCTCTTTAAAAACTCTATTCAAGGAGATGCCAAAGAATTTTCAAATGAAATCTCTGTACTTTGACTGTCCACGGATAAGGTTTACAAGAGCACCAATGCATAACTACCTATATTTTAATAAAGAGTAAACTGCGTTTATTTTCATTTTTGAGCTGAATTCCATCTAGAAAAGTACTTTAGAATAACGTTTGTAAGTAGTGAAATCTGAGATTTCAAATGAATCTTGAATCTTTTTGTTTTTACAAATCTTGGGTTGAAATCTACTCTTTAACTGTTGATTCTTTTTTTAAATTTCTAAATGGATTCCTTCCACCTCTTGGGTACACACGGAATATTTTTTTTCAAAGCAAATATTTTTGATAACAAAAATGATTCGTTGGAATTTTTTATACTCTTGTATCAACGATCAAGTCATCAATGCTGTATGTATTTCCACCTCTAATGCTGTCCAAAAACAAATTGGATTAGAATTTTGCTTAAAAATAGAAATAAAGGTAGTTCACTGCTCTTGCACAAAATTCAGGTTTTTGAAGTTTTTGCGAACCCTGTCTCAAAATTGAAATCTAACTTGTAAGAAAAGAAGAAGTAACGTGCATCTTGCGCACAAAATGTAGATATCCTCATTCAAAAGAGAAAATACTAAATCCTTAACCAAAGTGAAACATCCTAATCCTAACAAAACTAAAGTGGAACATTCTGATCTTATCTAATCGAAACTAACCCAAACAAATCCACCTACTAATTATTATGATTAACGCTGGGTCTTCAAAAGAACACAACACAATCGAAAAATCATCCAACAAATCACCGTCACCAGCTGTCGATCTGCTCCTATCGAGAATCGCCCATTGAGAATGATGAATGTCATTTATTTCCGCAATGTACAGGGTGTTCTCAGATAAATGGACCCCCCCATTAACTTTTTAATTTGATGTTTGGGAGAAAAATGTTTTGAATAAAAGCTTTATGGTTGCTATTTTTTCGAGCATGTTTTGAAATGTATGGTATTATTTCGAAACCTTAATTTTTCGTACTGTGTTAACAGATAAATGTTTGGGAAAAAAATGTTTCAAATGAAAGTTTAATAGGTCTGAATGAATTTTGTAAAAACAGGGTTTTCACATATACAGGGTTTCTGGGCGTGGTCCAACTTTCTTATTTCAAAGTTCAACCATATTTTTTTGTTTGATATTTGCATTCTTTGGAAAATTCTAAACATTTTGTATAAAGCATACCCTATACCCAAACTCAACCAATAAGAAGATATTAACATCAGAAATTTGCTTGCTATTTTTTTGAACATTCTTTGAAATGTATGGTATTATTTGAAAAACCTTGGAAACGAGGTAATTTTTAAAAGATGTTAACTTCTCAAAAGAAATTTGAACAACTTACAGGGTGACCCAATTTTATCCGACAATATTTAAAATTTATATTCTACTAATTAAAATGAGCAATCTTTATTCTATGGACATTTATTCTGAAAGACGACGAAATAGTCCCTCGAACAAAAAATCCACTCTGACAATAGGAGTTATATTCAATTTCAAAAAAGCTTCTAAAAATAAACTAAATATTTAAGAGGTTTTCATAGAATAAAATTGTTCATTTTAATAACTCAGTAGAATCCGAGGTAGAATCTTGATTTGAAATATTGTAGGATAAAATTGGGTCACCCTGTATGTATAAAGAGAATATTTCAACTTTTTCCTCTTCGCAATATATTATGTTCAAATCTCTCTTGACAAGTTAAGATCTATTAACAGCCACTTCGTTTCCAAGGTTTTGAAATAATACCATACATTTTAAAACATGCTCGAAAAAATAACAAATTTTTGACGTTAATAATAATATCATCTTATTGGTTGGATTTGGATATAGGGTGTGCCATATGAAAAATGTTTAGAATTTTCCGGAGAATGCAAAAATCAAACAAAAAAATAGGGTTGTGATTTGAAATAAGAAAGTTGGACCACGCCCAGAAGTTCTGAAACACCCTGTATATGCGAGAACCTTGCTTTAACAAGATTCGTTTTGAACCATGAAGCTTTTATTTGAAACATTTTTCTACCAAACATCAAATTAAAAAATTAGTGGGGGGCTCCATTAATCTGTGAACACCCTGTACATTGCGGAAATAATTGACATTCATCATTCCTAATCGGCGATTCTTGATAGGAGCAGATCAACGACGGGTGACGGTGATTTGTTGGATGATTTTTCGATTGTGCTGTGTTCTTTTGAAGACCCAGCGTTAATCATAATAATTAGTAGGTGGATTTGATTGGGTTAGTTTCGATTAGATAAGGTCAGAATGTTCCACTTTGGTTTTCGATTTCGTGTTTTTTCTTCTGTTTGAGGATACTTTACATTATTGTATAACGTCAGAGCAGACGACGTGGAATTCAAATCACCATTAGTGCCACTGATGCATATCCCCGTATGGTACAGTGGCACAACTGGTGGTTTGAATTCCATGCCTCGGTAGCTCAGTTGGGAGAGCGTCAGACTAGAGATATGAAGGTCGTGGGTTCAAATCCCACCTGGGGTGTCACTTTTTCATATTCCCGTATACACACATTTGTCCTCCAGCCAAGAATCCACTTCCATTTGACCATTATTAGGACAATAATCCACTCCACGCTTACATATGGCTAAAAAATCGATAGTTCAGGGTCGGTCACCGCCTGATACTGCTGAAGCCGACAAACCGTGCGGCAATGCGAAGTTGAAAGGTAAAAGACTACCAGTAGCCTAGTTTACACCGATAACTCGTTTAGTTCGGTCCGATAGGACCAAGTGGGTGGGGATAGTACGGTAGGACCAATGCTTGCTTCTCGCCCGTTTACACCATCTTGCAACGCGTGAACTAAATGTGTACGCCCGCAATTCGTCAAATGTCAAAAACAAGTCGAAATTATTCATCAACACAATCCGTAACCAAAAAAAAACATGAGTAAGTACGCTCAGATTGCCTTAGAAACTCAGAACCAACACAATTCACAATAATAACAATCAATATAACCTCAAAATTTTGATCCAGATCGAACCAAATTTAGTTCGGTACACTTGCTGGCGAGTACCGAACCAAGAGCGGACCAGCTTAGTCCGCAACTGTTTACACTAGTCGAACCAAACATTTGGTTCGGATATAGTCCAAATTTGGTACTTGGTCCGCGGACCAAGTTGTCGGTATAAACTAGGCTAGTGACAGCGATACATTGCTTTCTACTTGACACTACTCACCTTCACCATACGGGGATATGAATCAGTGGCACTACTACTGGTGGTTTGAATTCCATGCCTCGGTAGCTCAGTTGGGAGAGCGTCAGACTAGAGATATGAAGGTCGTGGGTTTAAATCCCACCTGGAGTGTCACTTTTTCATATTCCCGTATACACATATTTGTCCTCCAGCCTAGAAACCACTTCCATTTGACCATTATTAGGTCAATAATCCACTCCACTCTAAAACTAATAATGTTTCACGTCAACTGTGATACTGTGAAGCATCGGACATTATTTTGAATAGAAGATCAAAAAATATGGAATAATAAGATTCTCCACTTATTGTGGCAGTAAAAGAAAAATGTTCACAAAAACGAGAACATCAGAGAGGAGAGAGGTATGTATATCATAATTTCAATGCTGCATATGTGTTAATATCCCTATTTCTTTTTCAGCAAAAAAACAAGATTAGTTGTGAGTTGTGACAGTGTTATTATGTATATTTAAAAAAAATCTTACGGTTCACAAAATCATGCAATAAAGTTAATTCAGATTCAATCGATTTTTTGATTCACCCTTTCCGAATATGAACACTGATATTGGATCAGTATCAGTATTTCTACCCCTTTACCATGAATATAATAATATGTAGGTATTCATTCTACTCGACAAGATAATCTTTTGAGATTCCCTAAGTAAATCTTTCACTTTGTAAAAATATTTGACAACCCTCAAAATGTCGCATATCCATGAATTTCTCTCGTTCTATTCCTTGAGTTTTACCAGCACTAGATAGCTACCAGGTACTAGATAAAACTAAATTGCTTGCTCACCCGCACCACAGCTTATGAAACAACGTCGCACTCGCACAAACATTCACACATCCTTTATACATAGGTACAAATACACCGGCGAATAAAACCGAGCAAAGAAGCCAAGAGTTATCGTTCCAGCTTATTTTATGACAATGAAGTGATGAGATAGACTAAGAAAAATAACAGGGTTGCAATAAAATCTCGCACAGCACTTGGCGCATTATTACTTCAAGTAATCATTTATATTTTTGTATACGCAGAGTGTTTATTTGGAAATTGGTTGCCACTGACCACACACACGTTGGGCGAGACTAGACAGATTTTTGAAAATCGCCGGAACACGCAAAACATTTATTGAGGGGGTTCCAATTATTGCCCTTATGTTCCCTTGACTGCTCATGCATTTTTTCTTATAAATTGGATAAGTGAAAAACAAATCTATTCAAGCGTCAATCGTTCAAATGGAGACACGTGTTTCGCCAATGTACTAACTCAAACAGAGTTCAGGTACCAAATACCCAATGACTAGATAATAATTTCACATCACTATTTTTATCAAACCCATGAGGTATGCAAATTGCGAAGACAAAAAAAATATCATTTCTCTTGGGCGCTCATTCATCTGTCTCGAGAATCAGGTCCCAAGCAAATCCATATTCTGCAAATACGAATTTTCGAAACCCCCCAATCGATAATGTTCAAATTACAGTTTTCTCCAAAGCATCACTCGCCGCATATATGAGTAAAAAGCTAAACCCCAGAAAAATGCCAATTCGTGGTTCCTACCTATACCTGTCCTACTCACGGATGATTCCTTTTCATCTCTGTTATCCTATGCAATATGCCCCTTCTTCTTTCTCTGTCCACTGTAAACCTTGGAAAAATCCCAAAATATATATATATAGAGTTGAGCATTCCTGAAAGTATCAGCTTGCTGGTTATTTCATGATTTAGATCATGAAATCGACATTTTGTCTGACGTGCCGGAGGAAAACCTCTCGCTGACAAAATTTGTTGACGTTGAAAAGTTATCCAACTCGTCACTCTTGAGCTATACTCAAACACACAGCTTTCTGGCGACCCTTTTTGTTTTCGTACGCTTTATCAAGGACTATTACCGCAACTATTACTAAATTCGGTCCTGAATCTTTATTGTTAACAAAATACCGGAAGTATTATACAGGGTGGCCCAACGAAAAGGTCCCACCCTTATTTATATGACTTTCCTGGTATATTTTGGGAAAAACGCTCGGACACGTCAATTTTAATTTTTAGAGGGATGTCTTTTTGTGTATGACTGTATAATACAGGGTGTTCCAAAAATAAGATATCGCATTACACTTGACATTTTTAAATGGAAACCCCCAATTTTTTTTTTATTTTTGGATTCTCCATGATGTTTTTAGTAACTTTTGTATAATACAGTTTATACCTATCTACAACCGTTTTAAAATTATTTGAATTTTTCATAAAATTCACCTCATTTAATTTAAAACTGACAATAATGGATCGTACGGAAAAAAATAATAATAACGGATACCAGCAAGAAATTTGGCATCTGTCAATGTCATCGTAAATCATAGAACAACTTTATCTTTGATTTGAAATCGTTAAGTTGCCTAGTTCTATCATAATATTTTGCAATGATTTATTCAATTCAAGAAAGGGTCGAAATAACGAAACTGTAATATCAAAACGGAAGCATTGCAAGAGCTACCGCCCGGTTGTTTATTTAAGACAAAACTATTAACCATAAGTATGTGGCTAAATTAATAAGAAAATATGAAGCAACTATGGATCTGTATTCAATATTCGCCGGAATCAGGAGAATCGTCCAATTAGAAATGAAGCCAGAGAAACAGCAGTTTTGGGACACGTGGCTCTTGACAATAACAACACTCAAAGTACTCGTGGTCTGGCTGCTTCTTCAGGATTAACACGCTCAACAGTGCAAAGAATTTTGAAATCCTATAAATTTCACCCGTACAAAATTAAACTTGTCAATGAGCTTAATGAAGACGATTATGATAGAAGGTTGGAGTCTTGCGAATGAATGACACAACGTTTAATCAATAACCCAAATTTGTCATTTAACATTTGTTTTTCGGATAAATGTACCTTCTATTTACATCGTGCTGTAAATAGACATAATAGTCGATATTGGAGCGACTTGAATCCACATCTGTTTCGAGAGGTACCTACATTCGCAATACCCTCAAAAAATTAATGCCTGGGCCAGCATTTTCGGAAATCATATTGTAGGACCTTTCTTTATTCCTGGAAACTTGACGGAGGAGACGTACTTGGACATGTTGGAAAATATAATAGAGCCACGATTAACCGAAATAATAGAAAATGAGGTAAATTATAATAAAAATGTTCTTCATTTCCAACAAGATGGTGCACCACCGCACTTTGTAGTCCAGTACGACAGTTTTTGGACACCCATTTCCCAAATCAGTGGATCGGACGGCGCGGCCCCATTGAGTGGCCACCAAGGTCTCCGGACTTGAGTCCTCTAGATTACTTTCTTTGGGGACATATGAATAGTAAGGTTTTTAGTACGAAGCCAGACTTCATCCAAGATCCTCGGGAGCGGATCACGGCGGAATGCAGACAAACTCCAGAAATGTGTGAAAATGTTAGGAATAGATTTGAGCAAAATCTTTATTATTGCATGGAGGAAAACGGATACCACTCTCAACATTTATTACCACATTGACTTTTTGACACATTATAGCTAAGTAATTTTTTTTTTTTCAAGTTTTAAATAAACGGTTGAAGATAGGTATAGACTGTATCATACAAAAGTTACTAAAAACTTCATGGAGAATCCAAAAATAGAAAAAAAATTGGGGGTTTTCATTTAAAAATGTCAAGTGTAATGTCATATCTTATTTTTGGAACACCCTGTATTATACAGTCATACACGAAGAAACGTCCCCCTAAAAATAAAAATTGACATGTCCGAGCCTTTTTCCCAAAATATACCAGGAAAGTCATAAATAAGGGTGGGACCTATTCGTTGGGTTAGTTTGAGTTAGTTATTGGGAGCAACTCTTCTGAAATAAACATTGATCAATTTTTAAATGTTACGTCGTTTTATAAAACTGCTAAGCATGATAACCCTGAGTCCTAGAACTAGGTGAACTTCTTGTGTAGTTGTGTGCTTCTCATTAAAAAAAATATAAATTTGTCATCCTTGTGAAGACATTGCTGGGACTATTTTGTCATGATTTGCATCCTATATTTCCATGCTGTGATTCCTCATTTTTCCAAATAACTGTAGGCTTGACTTTGTTCGGGACTGCAAAATGTTTCATTGTTTGAAGTTAACACTCTTATATAAAACTCACTCTTTCTACGTTTAAAAATTAGATCACTCAAGCTGACGAAGGGATATTCGAAGAACAGTGCTAAGGGAACTGCCAGTATAAACAACACTGTCATATCTGCCAAGGACTGGCATACCTAGAAAAGTATACATCGGACTAGAATACTTATTTTCCAGTGCTCAAACCGTAAAAAAAACTGTAAAATATCCTGGTGTCGTTTTGCTACTCTCCATTGCTGATTGATAAGGAAAATGTATCAGATAAACCATATAGCACAACCTAGCAAGAACTTTGAATGGTGTACATGAAAGAAAATCATTGATGAATCCTGAAATGTTTTGATAAACAGATGATAGGCGTGTCTAAAGGAAGGCCAATAGCTACCTGCCCGTCCAGTATGACAACAGAATATTATCCATACTATGCCCAAAGACCACAAAGATCTGTGCAATGCAAGAAAAAGTGATGCCGATATTTTCTCGTATTCATAATTTTCTAGTCTGAATATCCTATGAATCAGAACGATTCCTGGCACTCCGATAGAAGAGATCGTCCAACCCAATATCAGGATGGGCTTTGAAAGATGTATTTTATCATCTTTGTGTTTGAATAGTTGGTGTCCAAATATAAGTCCTATCAGGTATGGACCTCCTCTTAGGTAAGGTTTCACGTATAATTGGGAGAAATAGTTGGATACAAGTAGTTTCGGACTGAAATAAAACTCCATCATATTGTATTTTCAAGGTTTGGTAGGGCTTACCTCACTGGCATCTCTGGTCTAAATTCATATATCAGACATACATAGATAGCCCATAACAAACTCCCAATGAATAATATGAGAATGATGAGATACCCTTTTAGCCAATTCTTAATCATTGCCAGAAGAACGAAGGCTGATATATAGTACCAGAATAAATCGACGCTAAGCGACCATGCATGAACAACACACTAGAATAATTATTGTTATCTTGAGCTCAACAATATATTTCAAAATCAACTCACCATAGCTGCAGGATTGATAAAAGTCTGTATATGGAAAAGGGTGGACCACCAAAAATTACCGCAAGTACCTTCATTCCATTTTCTAAAAGCATAGAATACTGGACCACTGCCCATATGTTTACTGAATATTGCTAAAGCACCAATTGTGAGTGCGAGAGGTGTAAAAAGTCTTAGGTGTCGTTTGAGATAGAAAAGTGGTATGTTCACTCTGAGACCTTTCGAAACTACGTTGAAGTAAGTGTAACTGAGTACTGTAGCGGAGATCAGAAGAAATGTATCAACCACTACTGTCACTCCATGGAGTGATGTACTGGAATATGATTCCAACCACTAGAATACAATAAATCAAAGTAGTCAAAACTTATACATATATCCACTCACATCAACCAGCACAATAAAGTTCACAATAGGTGTAGCAAGATTGTGTATACATCTATGTCCGTAAACGACCAGATACATACTGAGAAAACGTATTCCTGATAGACAAGATATATTGTTCCCATTTTCATCGACAGAAAATAGGAGAGCACTATTACGTTGAATTGAGAAGGATTTTATTATTACGCTGGGATTATCTAGAACGATGTTATTGAATAGGTTACATGCAATAGAGTTCTTGCATCTACCTGGACGGATGTGGAACATTATCGAGCAAATGCTTACAATCAATACTATGAATCCCATACAAGACCTGAAAAAAGATACTTATTTCATAGTGTGCAGTAATGTATCATTCACTCAACTCAAAACCAGTCCCGTAAATGATACACTTCATTATTAGAGCCGGCAAAATGGATCAGAGGAATTTATGTATAATTTTGAATAACTTTGGTAGTTGATTACATAAAAAACTTGGTGTATTCCATTCCACACAATTTCGTGATCTACGTGTCCTAACCTCATTCAGAACTTTCAAGATTCGAAGTCAATACTCACAAGTAGACATATTCTGCTACACCAAAATCAGGAAAATCATCAACACTCACACAATGTTCTTCATTCAAAGTCAAAGATAAGTTTAGACCTTCAGTGACCTCTATAATGCTTTTATTGAAATGTCTAATAACATCAGTGTGTGAACATGAATGTGGAACACAGACGGACCATCTTAATTTCACATCTTCAAGTACGTTACGTTTTAAACCTTTAAATTGCTATAAAGAGAGTATAAATACAATAAAGTTTCAGTCTACCTCAGTTAAATACCTTTTCTGATAATTTTTTTTGAAAACTTATAACAATCTTGACTAACTCATCTGTTGGATTTATGATCATTGTGCAATGTTTGCCCTTTAAAATTCCATGCGATGTATTAACATTAATTCCAAGACATTCATAAAAGCTTCCCAGTTCTGCTAAATTTCCATTAAGAATTCCTGGCATTAACTTTGACGACGCATCAAACACTACAACAAAAAGTACTTCAAAATCATGAATTTGTTAATCTCTATTCATTACTCACTCTTCAGGGCCCAAGGTTCAAACGCCCTCAAACTTATCTTGAAGTCAATCACGTGATCTTTACAAAGTGTGCTATTCACGTCATTCAATCCATAGATTCCGAGAACTTGATTCATTATCAGTCCTTGTCTCATATTGAGTTTGACAGAGTGTTTTTGATCATTATCACACATAAATGTCTTGATGATGTACTAAAAAATAACCGAAGTGATAAGGGGTTTATTCAGTATCATTTCGAGAGTTTCTACTATGATGTACTTCGGGAGACCCGTCTTATAGGAATATTGTATAAAGAAATATTTCATCAACTTGTCAACAATTTTGACTGTGGCTATTATCTAGTTGGGGAGCTTGACATGTATGTTATTGTGTCTTTCGATCAAATATGATATTTAGATCAATAAAATATCAACGATAATGATACATGAATTTAGAATTCACAACGATATTATCGAGTTTCTCTGGAAATTTGTGGTAAGGTAGAATCTGGAGGAGATTACATACAAAAAATAATAATCGCAGTACAGAAAATACACACCAAATTTTTATGGATACAAGACTTTTTCGTAATATACCACAATACCTGTTTTAAATCAAATGCAGATAGATAGAGATCTGATTTAACATTCATATAGATGTATTGTGATTGCCATATTCTTGTATAATAACTGTCATGATAGCGAAAAGATAGCTGCTTTTCAGTAACAAGTGCACCAGGTCGTCAAGATGTTTACTGGAACGCAAAATGTTACACTCCAGTTTTGTGAAGGAAAATAAGTTTGAGAAATAGGTTGTACCTGCCATAATGTGGATAACGATTCAATAAATGATAAAAATAAAGAATAGACACATGTGCACTATAGTGTGTCAATTTTTCAAGTCATTACATAAAATTTAATTGAGAGTATTTTTTTTTATTCTACAGTTACACTTTTGAATCCCATTTCATAACTGAAGGCCGCTATCGTCAATCCAACGTTCAAGGGAGGCAGAAGCAAGAAGCCCTCAAACTTCAGACCTATCTGCAGACTTTCAACACTGTCGAAGGTCATTGAGAGAGTGGTGGTCAAGCGCGTTTGGAACTTAATATTTTACACGTTTCAGTCTATTAACACCGTCCCAATTTGCCTATCGAGCTGGCACATTGACCGCTGATGCTATTTTTGACTTTCTGAATAGTGTGTTTGGCTACTTAAATCGGAGAGAAGCAGTTGCTGCAGTGTTCTGCGACCTGAAAGCCTTTGATTGTATTGACCATGCAAGGCTTCTAGTTATGCTAGAAAAATATGGTTTTAGAGGATCCAGTCTTTCCTGGTTTTCTTCATATTTGCAGGGCCGTACTCACGTTGCCCAGACAGCGAGCAGCAGATCAAAATCAAGGGCTGTAGTGTTCCAATATCGGGAAAATTCACTCTGTTTGTTCACGTCACCACCATTGTTTGGCACGGAAAAAAAGGTAATGTTCGGTAACACGCAAATATTTTAAAGAAAAACCATTGTCATTGATAAAAATTGAGCGGACCTGTCTGAGGTAATAATTTGATAAAACATACCTACAGATATCACAGAGTCCTGATTTCTATATTTCTGATGATAATCTGAAACATCGAAATCATTGGTGTTCTAGAAAGCAAAGCCTATACGAAAAGATTGGAGCCTAGGATGTTGTGAGAACAACAGAACAACACGCATTGAGTAAATGGTGAATATCGAGGTATATAATAATATGATCAGTTTTTTTTTGAAAACTCTATTATGGCCAATGTGAAATGAGTGGTGGAGTAAATGACCCAATTTCCAGCTATCCATCAAGTTGTGCAAATCACACATTTGACTTACTAATCAGACTTCTCCAGACAATGTAATCCAAACTGACCTACAGTGTAAAACTAGTTCACAGCAACTCTACATAACCGTGAATAATTTCTGTATTCATATGTGACAACAGCAGCACGACAACACGACAACTCTGATTGCGGGAATGTGAAAAGGTGTGTTCTATAAGCGATGTTAACAATCCGTGCAAATGTAAATTGCTCACATGCTTTACTTCAAAAGGATTGATTGCTGACATGATGAATTTGGGTGACAAGTAACTAACGTGGCCAGAGAGTGTAATGTTAGAAAATAGAATGTAATCGAATTGCAAATTGCTATTCAATGAATAATGGAAGTGGTGTGTTTGCAAAAGATGATGAAGAACCCAGTATACAATAATTATACAAATGCCATAGTTGTTGAATAAACTCAAACATATCAACCGCTCTTAATCTTGATAAAGGATTGTTTGGCACACTTGCTATAGACTTGGGACTTGGTTGCCGACAAGGTAGCTCATTATCAAATGTCAATCTCAGTAGTTATTCAAGATCTTTTCAAATCTCAAAGAAATCAGTATGACCACAACTTTGAACCAGATATTCTTTTTTCGTTGCACCTACCCTCCGCTCATAGCATTTTGACCGATAAGATATAATGGTTGAGAGCTGCATTCGAGAAATCCCACTTCTACATAGAGAGGCAACTTCACAGAAACCAGAATCATCTGACTACCATAAATGACTGGTGCAGGAAGTTGTCCATCAGGCCATTGTTTTTTGCCGATTCACATAGCCGACTAAATACCCTCTCCAGCTCTGTCTTGAATCTTGCAAGAATGGCTATATCATCTGCGTGAGCAACTATCCGATGTCTGCTGTGGTATATAATGTTCGATTTTCTTATAATTATTTCGAGCACCATATTGAAGAGAACAGTCAACAGCGGATATTCTTGTTTTAGTCCTCTTTTTCCTTCAAAACTTGTTCAAAACCTTACTTCTGTAAGTATCTCCATGGAGACATGATCCAGTGACATTTTTATCAGTCTCACTAATTTTTTTCAAAATTCTTAGGTGGGACTTCTAATAGTTTGGATCTTTCACCTGTTTGATGTCTATAAATAGAAGATGGAGTCCAAGGCTATAATCGTTACTTTTGTTCTGGATTGTCTTCAAGATAATTATTTGGTCTGATGTTCCTTGACCTTCTTTGTAACCTCCTTGATACTCGCTCGTGGTATTTTTGGAGCCTTATCTTGTTTATGCGAGCTTGAATTTTATATGTATCATCTAAATGGAAAATGCCTCTATAGTTTTCTCATCTAGTTTTATAACCTTTTTAAATATTGGACATACTCGATTTGTTGGGTTTAGGGTCGAAAAGATTCTGAGAAAAACAACGGACATACTACTGCCATACTCCAATCCCTGGGCATGATCTCCATATTCCATATCATCTTAGTTTTCCTACAGATTCTGGTGTAGTCACCATGTTTTACCGCTCCAGCTGTGATCCCATTCTCTCCACGACTCTTGTTTTTTTTTATTTCCTATTTCACGCAGTATTTCTTTATCTGTGGGCTCATCTATCCCAAGGTCCAATCAATAATCATCTAAAACCTTATTTATCTGGCCATGAATATTAGTCGAAGTACCCTACAGATCTATCTCATTGGCTCTGTGAATTTTCTATCAACATACCCTGTTTGTCGCGACACTGGTGTGGTGGCTGTGAGGTCTTGTTAGGCTTGTTGGCTTTCTGGTAAAAGTTTCTGAATTCTTTTTTGCTTAGTTATTTTCGATTGTTTGGAGTTTTTCCAAGATTCTCGCTCTTTTTTCTACCTACATAATAATTTCGCTTCACGTCTACTTTTCCTGTTCTCTTCTCAAGTGCTCTTTTGCATTCCTTATAAAACATCCTCTATCTAGGAGATTTTTTGTCTTCCTGGGGTGTACGTGCATGGCCTCCCTTAGGATAGACTCAACTTGTTTCCAGTTATCCTCTACACTTTCTCCTTCAGGCTTCTCGCTTGGCTTCTCAGATATTATTTTTTCAAACTTCTCACTTTTTTCGTTTGCTTTCAGTTCATTCAAGTTGAACTTGGGAATTCCAGTATTCCTAATCGACGTGTCCAACGACGTGTCCTGACGTCACCAACGTTAACAATCTACACGTGATCGAACAAAGGAAAACTATTGAAAGGTCACGTCAGATAAACCAAAGCATGTGATCAGTTCAATCGTTTCGCTATGTCTAATCACGTGAAGTCTGTTTACTTTTGGTGACTTGGTTGTGAATAGAGTGTAAAATAGACAGTGGAATATTCTAAGCGAAAAAACATAAAACTATTGGTTGTGAATAGAGTGTGGAATAAAGAGTGGAATATTCTAAGCGGAAAAAAAATATAACCAATTCTATTGAATCATGTCGAATATATCCAAATATTCTACGATTTCTGTGATATTATGTGTGAGACAATAATTATTATTATTATTTTAGGTATATGCATTTGCGTCTAGATATAAGACAAGTATCAGTTGTAAATTGCCTGTCATTTATCAAAGTTACTGCGATTGTGAATTTTTGATGGAAGCGTATCAAGCTGAAGGCAAAAAAATATCTGATTGAAATAAAAGAATTAAAACCCGGAGTTTTAATGAAAAATATTTTTTCAGTTCCTTTAAGTTTTTGAACAAACAAAAAAAATCTGATCATGTAATTTGGTAATACTTTCTGTTTCGAGGGCAATGAATTCATTCGTGAGGGGTAAATTGCGAATGAATAAAACATCGAAGGCTTCGAATTAAAATATTCTACACTGGAGAAGATTTCAAACAAGATTACAACAGATCTCGGTGTTGATTGCTATCGGGGAAAATCGATCTTGGAAATTTGGGGTGCAAAAGAACAGATAATAACAGCCAAGGATGTAAAAAATAAATTAGACTTAATGACATTGTAAATTTGGAAAAAGTGGACGGAAAGCAGATTCCTCTGGGGGAAGGACGGATCGGATCCAATATTTTATTAACTAAATGGGTTCAGGTAGTGATCTTGATCACATTGGAAAATACTCCGTTTGCGTTTGGAATACTATACTGGGCAATAGTTTAGCTTTTTCGAAGAATAAACCATATTATCGATATTTTTATATGTAAATTAGGTGTGACAATGAGTCATTATCAATTAGATCAAGGAATCTGACTTTTTTGTTCTGAAAATCTCTAAAGAAAATCAAATCTGAGCACGTATAGGATGAAATACTTCAATATGTAGGAATTCACCAAATTATTCTATCTGATCTCAACCCCAAAAAGTTGTTTTTTTATCGATAGTTTCGAAGGGATGTTACTTCCGTGATTATCAATGAAGAGTTACTCATTAATTGATGGATATATGTATATACTCCAGCGACCGTGACAGTTATTCATTTTCCATAACATTCAATGTTAACATGATCTAATATAATTTTATTGCATCCTATTTTATATTTTTCGAGTATATAAACCCACATTTCTATCCAAAAAACCCATCATCAAGAAATTTGAAGTAGATTTCTTTGTAATTTTCACAAATGTACAACAAACTTTCAATGGACTTTTTCCAATAATTGATTGATTCCAAATTGATTTTGTAAGATACTCGTTCGAGATAAAAAAAATGTTGAATAAATATAGTGACAAAATTCCAGGTCCGAAAATAGCATTAGTGGTATCACTTGAAACGGACACCTTGTATATCGAATTATCAGTTCAGCTCAATAATTTTGGAAAATTTTTAGTATTCGGATTTCTTCTGTCACTCTGATCAAATTCCATTCATCTCTCGCAACATTAATCCTCTCCAAACAACAAACTCAAAAATCTACAAGCAGAATTGAAATGTGTTTGTTTTGTGTGGGATCCAATTCGCCATCTGCTTTGAATATTTATGAGCTTCAACCAATGTCATAATATGATAATTACTGGGAAATTGTGTCCTAATCACAATTGAGCAGATCGAGTTACTTGTTCATTAGCTCTATATTCAATGTTTGGTTTTCAGCACTTTACCACTTTTATTCGAAAAAGCGAGTTGTGTTGAATGACCTTGTTTTACTGATAGAATTTCATATTTTGTGAAACCCACTAAGTTGACTAATTAATTAACGAATGATACATTATAGCGGAATTATCTCATTTCATAATGAAACAATAATGGTTCATGCGTTAAACAATCGGAAAATCATGAGGCAAAAAAACGTCTGGGAATAAGAAAAACGAAGCAGGTTCCTAAAACAATGGTGAAAATGGAGAAAGATTTTTTTTATATTCTACAAAGATAAGAAATTGGTGAGAGGTTTGTTTGATCTATTGTCAGATTCTTATGATATTTTGACATGTATTGTTTGATAAACAGTAGAATAACAAATATTTTTCGAACTGATCTTGCATCAGATCCTGAAACATACATCTAATTCAACATATTTTTATACAGGTCTATGATTTGATTCATACTCGCTCAAATTCAGCAGATGTTCCACTCTTTTCCCTGTCATGTATTTCTTCAGATTTCAAGAAACCGCACATAAACACTCAGGACTGCAGCAGCAGCCATATTCAAAAAGAAAAATAGTATATTGTGCAAGCATGGATTGACATTTATTCCCAGGAGTAGAAAATGGTCACTCCATGTGAGTTTTACACTCACTATGATTGTTAATTGATAAGGTCTATTTTTTATAAGAACGGAAAATGACAAGCAGTCACTAGTAACTACTTTATCATGTTGCCAGCCTGACTTGGCGCGTTCGAACTGTTAAGCTGTGTTTAACTACAGGACCGTATTCAGAGAATCGTAAATACATACTATTTATGTTCGGGTTTTGTCTCGAACGCTTTTACACCTTTTCAACCTCAATCAAGATTTGAACTGCGCAAACTCTAGTGCGATGTCATTTTGTAACTAAATAATCAAATCAAATCATTTATTCGGGTTCTTACAGAACACATGAACACATGCTTAGATAACATAAGTCATGTTGTTTTTCTTATCCCTTAGATAGTTGAAAGAAATAAAACAGGCTGAAGCTCGACCTTCTTCTGGTTGATTCTAATTTCACTATTTTTGTATCCAGAGATAAAAACAGGTAGGTAGCTTGGGCAATGTCTCTTCTTCAAGAAACGTTTCCCCATTCTCAATCTGCAAATATTTGAAATCACGATATACAATCCACGCTCTCCACTAAAATGTACCTTTTTAGTTCAACTATTTGTACCCGGAGATGTTATGAGCTCCTCGAAAGACAACTCCTCATTCCCAATGTTTATGCTTTCATTAGTTTAAATACAGAGTAATCTTCAAAATCTGATTCCTGAGCAATGCTGGAACTACCTGAGGCTCAACAGTCATGCTATCCATTATTGCCAAAACTAGGATTAATATTTAAAATTTTAACATACATAACATGAATTATTAATACCGCTTTTCTCACCTGTAAACCTATAATAAGCAGATTAAAAAACTTCTATAAAGTTCGAATAATCTATATGACAGTATCTTCAAAACAATATGAACAATAACAACGAAATAAACACCAAACACACAAGAACTCAACAAAATATCACTTAGAAAAATGCGGAAATTTGATTCTGTTCTAATATTGTGAATCGAGGTTAAAATTTAATGTCAAACGCTTGACATATTAACAAATGACGGTGATTTAGGAAATTTATTTTCATCACCTTGGGGAAAATAGCTGTCAAATCATCCGTTCTTATAAAATATGGACCAAATTACTGTTGTCTAATCAATATCGATTCGTATTTTCTCTTTTGGTGGAGGTGCCAGTGCATGCTCATTTTCAACTCTTGTCTAGCAACCAATGGAATGGTTCTACTTCCGTTTCAGCTCCAGTTCCATAATGTGCTACATTCACGAATCAATATCGATTAGGGCTTCGCAAGACCAAGACCAAGACCAAGACTGGCCAGTCTTGGTCTTGGTCTCGAGAAATAAATGTGGTCTTGGTCATGGTCTTCGTCTCGATATCTCAAGACCAAGACACTCAGTCTTGGTCTTGATCTTGATAGTCTTGATCTTGGTCTTAAAAAAAATTTATGCCAAATTTTTAAAATACTCATAGCATACGCTATAACAATTTCATAAAACGTCAATCAGTGAATGTTTCATTTAAATCGCAGTTCTGAACCGAAGAAAAAAATAAATTCCTATTGTATAGTCTAGCCTCATGATACTAAAACAAACAAGATATGATCTTGTTTGCTGGACGAAATTAGTACCAATCCGCACATGTCGTCACTGCGAGACCAAAGTGAGGTTAGATGTAGAACATCAATATCGTAACCATTTGCTGATTGAAATTTGAACTGACTCGAGATTTGTTCGGATAATGACTATGGTCCGAGATGTTTGGATTAGTGAATGTTCGGGTTAGCGCATTTTTTTGATTATGGAGGTTGTACTGTATAGAGAATAGGTATACAATTATTTCTTCTTAAAATGTTCTGTAAACCTACTTGTATATTCATCAAAACTATGATGATTATACAAGAATAAAAAATATTTTCAATATTCAGTACCTAACACATTATTTACTTTCACGTGGGAATGTATGTACATTGATAACTTGATGGTTTAAGCATTTTGTTACTTTTATTTATAACTTGTTACAGAGTTCAATACATTATTTTGAACATTGTAATTGTTTGATTAGATGGATTATTATGATACATTTTGTGTGATGTGAAAAAATACACATTCAGATGATAAATTTTGAGCTTCTAATTTTTCACGGAATCTACTGAAAAATTGCGATCGAATTTACGGATATTCGTTTCAGTGATCTAGTAGCATGCACTGGTCTATACCTACTACTGTGAATTGGAAAATTTCAAAAATATATTCTTGAAGAATTGATTTACATATAGGACTTACTGAAAGTAGATAGAAACATTTGCAGATTTTGATAAGTATTGTGTAGTTTTTCCTTTTCAAGACCAAGACCAAGACTTGGTCTTGGTCTTGAACGTCAAGTCTTGGTCTTGGTCTTGAGAAGATTTTCAGGTCTTGATCTCGGTTTTGTCACGAAGACCAAGACAAGACCAACACTAGTCTTGTGGTCTCGCGAAGCCTTAATATCGATGGCACAGTAATAGTGATATTACTTGACAGACGTAGAAAATACTATTTTCGTTTGAATGAACTCCGTTTTCTCTATCTATTTCGGCTTTTCTTTTTAGTTGTATTCAGCTACTGGTAAGGGCTAGTGCATACCCAACAAACATAGGAGGTTGATTTCACCGCTTCTCGACCTACGAATTGGTTGAGAGATAATAATGTCCAATTTTGAAAAGGGGAAAATAACCGACATTTATCCACATATTTCCCTATGTGGGGAAAGAAACTAAAGTGATTTGGAGGTAATAACAAGGTCGATAGGTCCTTGCCAACCATTAGGTTGAAGGTGAATGAAGGAACTGTCAACCTTTTTCACGTCAAAATGTGGGAAATCTGACCGTATGTTGGTCCTCAATGTATTTCTTACCTGTTGGTAAATCCTAACATTGCGTGGTGAAATACACTTGCATATTAATGTGAGATGGACAAGGATACAGAACTATGGCACCGTCGCGTACATGTGTAAGTAATGGAGTATGGATCTTGTCACGTGTCGAAGTGAAAGAATTACAATGGCGTCTTACTTGGTAAGTATTTACGTTGAAGTTTATCGCTTATTGGAAGGAAATGTAGCTGCGAAAAAACTTTTCTGTGTTATATCGGGAAGAAACTTGCAGAAAATTGATGTGCCCTTATTACATGTCCATTTCGAGACATTATTACCAAAGTTTGCGAAGTTTTGAAACATAACCTTGAATCCAAAATAACTATAACAGCCTAGGAATGTTATAAACAAACTTGCCAGTGGCTGTAATCATTTTTGAATATGTGATAATCCTCAAAAGTAGTCAGAAATTCAATAAAATTCGGACATAACACATTGTTTTTCTAGATGCGGACATTGAAACATGGCCGCTCTCATATGTTGTGTACCTATGAGTTTATTTCTCGACCTTATTGACATTATTTCTTAGCTCAGGTCAAAATTGACTGAATATCGACTGAGGCTGTAACCTAATAGACCGGTAGCGATAGTGACAGAATTGTGGTGATGATTCAGTGATATTCCACCTGAATTCAGAAGAAATAAAAGTCTTGTCCTCAAAGGTAACTTTTTGGTTGTTTTCAGGTAATTTCAGACTCACTCTCATACCTTATATATGTCATGATTGCATAAGAGACAATGCATGTTTATCTTTTTTTTTTCTTCTGGTCCAGAGTTCTCAGATTGTTTCATGGGTTAGTAGATCGTGCAGGTCAATATTTCAAATAATTTGGTCACCCCTTTAATTTGAGCGTTTGAGGTTATTCATAAAGTTGAACGACCTTTGTTATAACCCGACAGACAAGTTGCGATAAGGATATAATGTTGGTCATAATTCAGTAATAATCCACCTAAATTCAGAGGAAGTATATTCTTGGCCTTTAAGGCAACATCTTTGGTTATTTTCAAGTAAGTTTAGACTTCTTCGTATACCTTATATACAGGGTGTCCCAGCAAGGGTGGCCACCGGCCATATCTCGGAAACTACTGGACCTAAAAGTTCAGGAAAAAAAATATGATCACTAAAGTGGCCACGAGAAAATGCTGGAAAATATTTTTAACTTCGAAATTTTGCCGCTAGGGGGCGCAATCAAAGCTTAAATATTAAAATTCGAAATTTCTCCGGAAATTCTCAGATTGAGGTATATCTTTATCAACATTTTTAGAAAACCTAGACAATTTCACGTCTTTTTGGTACAGGGCTCATTGGCGTACCGATCTTCGTGTGAGTAGGGGAAGGTAGTGAAAGTGTAATTGTTCAAGTGGCTGTAACTTATAAACGACTTGTCCGATTTTGTTGCGTATAGGCTTGTTTGGAAGATAAATGTGAGTACTTTCGTATATCGTATCCAGTGATGCGTGATTGTCTCCAGAAAAGTTGCTAGAAGGGGTAACTTGAATTAAAAACAGTGTTTTTCATTTTACCGCAAAAATTCGAATGGTATGGTATAATTCTGATAATAATAACTAGTCCAGATTATGTAAAATTAAATGTTTTAAGGTTTTTGAGGTTTTTAAGTTTTTTTTTTTTTTTTTTTTTTAAGGTTTTTTTTTGTAAATTTAATCTTTATTTTGATTCTGTTATCAGAATTATACAGTACCATTTAAATTTTTGCGGTGAAACGAAAATTACAGTTTTTAATTCAAATTACGCCTTCTAGCAACTTTTCTGGAGTCAATCACGCATCACTGGATACGATATACGAAAGTACTCACATTTATCTTCCAAACAAGCCTATACGCAACAAAATCGGACAAGTCGTTCATAAGTTACAGCCACTTGAACAATTACACTTTCACTACCTTCCCCTACTCACACGAAGATCGGTACGCCAATGAGCCCTGTACCAAAAAGACGTGAAATTGTCTAGGTTTTCTAACCATGTTGATAAAGATATACCTCAATCTGAGAATTTCTGGAGAAATTTCGAATTTTAATATTTAAGCTTTGATTGCGCCCCCTAGCGGAAAAATTTCGAAGTTATAAATATTTCCCAGCATTTTCTCGTGGCCGCTTTAGTGATAATTTTTTTTTTCCTGAACTTTTAGGTCCAGTAGTTTCTGAGATATGGCCGGTGGCCACCCTTGCTGGGACACCCTGTATGTATGTCGTCGTTCTGTATGAGACAATCCATGCTTATTTTTAGTAACTTGTTTGCTATATTGCATAACTTACAGGAACATTATCTGATAGGACTCTATTTATGACGTGAATAAGATATAGTTGCCTCGAGCTGAATAACCAATAACTTTTCATGACATCGAAGTTGAATTGCAAGGTAAAAGGAGGTAGTTTAACACCAAGTCAAGACATTTTTCTTTTCTTCTGGTCAAGAGTTCTTGAATTGATTTTTGGGATGCTTCTTGATACGTGTACCAAATTTTAAGTTGATTAATCAACACGTCGGGAAATAGATCTACCGACAGAGCGACCAGTAGTCTGTCCGTCTGCAGATAATACTTGTCAAGATTTGTGACATTTGACTTATCAAAAGAATCCCTTGAGATTTCAAAAAAAAATTGTAACAGCTAAAATAAGGGAATGTGCGTGAATTCGACATACACAGTCAGAAAACCTAACTAGGTGCATATAGTAGTGACATCATCAAGTGATAATATGTAAAGAAAGAGGAAATGCAGCATGCTCGCAGATACGTAGAAAATTGCCACAGTTAGAAAAAAGAAGAAAAGATTATGGCTTGTAACGAATGGCGGTCACCACCATCGCATACACTTTAGGTACCATCAACGTCAAAAATGAATTAATAATTTAAAGTTGCTCATGCTCCTCGACAAACCCATTGAAAGTTTGACTCTGCTAGCAGAAGCGTTCTGCAAAAAAAAAAATTGTATTATCACTTATGCGAAATGGATATCGTCATCTCAGAAATATTGGAGCTATCAACTTGATTGCTGTGTATTCCGCCACCACCGCTCGTTCTTATCGTACTTTTTTCCAGTTGTTTGCTCTCATTTTCATGCTCTTTTATTCATCCTTTTCCAGTTAGATCCGAGGTTGAAAAGTGGATGTGCCTGGCTCCCAATAGTTCCCGAGAGCCTTGTTATAAAGGGTGTCCCAATAGGAACGCACATTTTAAATTGCGCGGGGTTTTTACATAATTCGCAGTTGGTCAAATGATAAGAATGATGCAAAAGCTTTGCGATTATATACGAACAATGGAATATTATTATTATTGTTAAAAACACTAAAAATATGGACAATGTTCGTGAATTGCGTGTCATTTTTGGCTGGCACTATGCGCGAAGTTACACAACCGTTCAAAGATAACCAATTAGATTATTATTACAAAGATCAAGCAGATAAACCAACAACAAATCTACAGTTGAAGAACAAAATTAAACGAGTTATTGGCAAAATTGGGCCATAATTCTGTGAAAACGTGATTCAACATTTTTCGAAAAGAATAAGAGTGGGGGAGGCCATTTGTCAGATCTTTTTTTCACGTTTGAATGCATTGTATTTACTTCAAATTGAAATATAAATAAAACCTAGTTTTGGATAAATCATGACTTCTATGTCTTGATTGAAATGTGCGTTCTTATTGGGGCACCCTCTAGCTATTGATAGCTACTAAACCACAGAAGTGCTTAGTCTGGCGAACAAAATGGCTGTGACGACTGATCGACTATCAGGCTATTTATCGATATTTGACATTGAAGATCACTAAAAAAATTTTCAAACTTGCTTTTCTTCTATCAAAGAAAGAGCAGGCATGAACAGTCTCAAAAATACGTTGAACCTTATGCATAATATAGTCAATAAATCTCTATTCGATAAACTCCGATGCTGTATGATGCTGGAACAAAGCCCCTTCTGTCGCTTTGTTACAATCAAGTATTGTGAACAATCATTATAGAAAACTCTCATCGTCAATATTCGACATATATCGTTGTCAAGAATTCCCAGACCATATAAAGTAGAAAGAATAACATAACATTCCAAATTGACACAAATTGCTACTTCCCACCTATATAGCACGATCAAAGCTGAAAGCAACGTCGACGTCTTACTAAAGTATAAAGGGAAACATAGCTCTATATAAAAATAGACTCGGAAATGCAAGGGGTAACATTGTATTCGGTCTGCTGTGTGAGCATAATGTTCAAAATATGTTATATGAAATTGCTCATGTGGGAAATATCATACATGGAAATAGGTCAAATATGCACGAGTCAAACAACTTAGCTTCACTTAAATCGAAAGATTGGGGTCCGATTGTCACGAAAAAAATCACATAAGAAATGACCGTTATTTGGCGAATAGTGTATAGAAATTCCTGAAACAAATAGGTTATTATACGTACTATATTATAATATACAGATAAGAATGTCAATCATGCGGATCTCGGAAACCATAAGTGATACGGAGATGGTTGAATTTCAGAAAAGCTGCGCATTTTCAAGCTTAACAATATGCCATCTAGAAAGTTTTGAAATTCCGAGTAGTTCCGGACATATTATATGCCTGCAAAACCAAAATTTGTCAAATTCATATTTATTTTTTTCTGACGGTATTTGAAAAGATATGAAAAAACAAAAGATACTTTCTCTTGGTCACTTTTAAAGCTCTCATTTTGTTCCGGTGAAACCATCATCAACTTTATTTTTTTATATGGCGCGTAAAAAAAGTATGCCCTGTTTTAAATAGCATATTTTATTACGACTACAATGATGTATGATACAATATCATTCTGCAATATTTAAATGGAAATAATGGGTTTTTATCAAATTCCGAATATTATGGTGTAGTAGGCCGTGAAATGATAGCGCTGAGAAGATGTCAAAATAATATTATTGCGATATTATTGACACATAGTGTTTTTGAACTTTGTTCTTGCGTCCTGTTACTACAGTTTGTATTTCTTATAAAATGAACGTACTTTTTAAATTTGATCCAACATTTTCACCAATCTCAATTAGTTTTTTGGGATTTTAGTAAGTAGTTCTTAACTATAATCTGTTCAATTGATTAACATTTGACGTTATCTACCTACGTATATGAATATAGATTTTGAATCGTTAATAACGTTATTTTAGTTTAATATTTCGAAACATGAGTAATAATAGCCCACTACACTTACTCAGCGCCATTGTACATCGTTGTATCCGTGATAAAATATGCTATTTAATACAGGGTATACATTTTATACGCGCCATATAAAAAAATAAAGTTGATGATGGTTTCTCCTAAACAAAACGTCGTACGGAAAATATCTCAACGCTGTTTTGTAGAGCTTAAAAATAGGCCATGTGAAAGTGTATTTTGTTTTTCCATATCTCCTGACAGTACAGTGTCAGGAGATATAAAAGACTAAATTTCTTAAATATTTTACCCATTGCTGTGTGCATTGAATCATTAAAATTGATAATTGCTAAAATTTTTCGACAAAAACCCAACAGAATTTAGCATGATTGATTAAAATTGTGATCATTGTTTACACCACCGGTCTGACTACAACCAAGGCGAAAGGTAAAATATTAAACAGTCAAAACGCAAATCTAGTAGGACAATAATAATAGTCCTTTGCAACTTTCCTTAACATCCGATAAAAAGCGGAATAATTATAAAAACCAGATTTCAAATGGCTGTGGTTTCGTACAAATTGTAACAATGCCTAATAAACATGTTCATCATGTTTGATTTGCAACTCTTTTCGCTGCGATTAATCTTTTGCTGGTATAAATGGATTTGCATTTGAAAATAGGAAACGCTTTCCGGCATGTTTTCTCTTTTTGTGTTGAGTAATTGGGTTGTATGATGCTGATGTAGAATGAGAATCTTACATGAGAAATACACACACTACAATGGTCTAAGGATGATAATTTTATTTTACGGCAAAACATTCGAAAATTTATGACAAAAAAAAATATTGATAAAAAATTATCATATTATGTGCAAAACGCATTATTTTAATGAAGTCGATTACCTGAAAAGGCTCTCTTCGCTCACAGCGGTGTTAAACCATCTTTTAATTTTTATCAAAATATTGTAACGTGTTTCACTATAGAAATCACTGTTTCGTTCAAGACAATTTATTTACAGTCACCATAACACCAATTCATATTTGCACTTATTTCGGTTTTTATCTGTTGATTTACATTGTATAATTATTCACGACTAACTGACGACTGCTTAATGCGCCCCTTTTTATCTACTTGCCAAATCCCCTATACTGTTGAACTATCTAGGAAGCTCTGAAGGCCACTGGCTTGTTACGCTTAGAATTTGAGGGAACACACAAGAGACTCCCTCTTGTCTTGAAGATACTTTTTGTCAAACCTTCCAATCAACTCTGAAGGAACGAGAAGGCGTAACATGTGATTCAGCTTGCAATGCCGGCAAATGACCATACTGGTTCTGGGTTTATAATTTCTTCACAAGTGATGATTGACAAAAACTCCAAACTTCTTCTCAGGCAAATTGCAATGCACACTCATTAACAATTCAAAGAGAGCTTCCAAGGGACAAATTACTACACAACCTCACTTTTCTCAATTGTGAAATAGACAACGAAGAGGTCGGGCTAGCGCAACGTGTAAAGCGTTGAGTCAGTAAGTGGGAACCGGCCCGATGCTGGGTTCGATCTCCAAGCAATGGCAATGGACCGTAAAAAGTCGAATGCCTGGTATTTTTGTATATTTGTATTTTATTTTTGTATATATAGGTATAATTGTTCTCCCTATTAACGCCGGTAACCAGGCCGGAGAAAATCGGATATTCTTGTAGGGAACGAGGAACAAAGATACACACTCACCAGTCGGTAGATTCCATCGCGAGCGCGGCTGTTTCTCCAGTACACACTGGTAGATCAGTCTGTACTCCGATGGGGTCGAGTACCGTGATTCGGAGTCCACGTTAAAATGTAGGTCCCATTGCAAGGAATGTAAAAACTGGTATCCCCTCCCTACCCTACGATCCCGTCTGCCGTCTATGACGTGCCCTCACATATCTATATATACTGAGCTGGCAAATTGCCTAGCAGCAATGCCAACCGTCCCTACAACCAACTTTTCATGACATCAGCATATTTGACCTATCAGATGATTCAGGCACTGGTCAACCCTCTGCGATATATCCTTGTGCATCAGGTATGTCGAGTCAGGTGTCCGATATTCAGCTGGAAAGAGTAAACAATGGATGGAAGACAATCTGATCAAAAAACCGATGTATGAAACGGTAAATGACTCCATCTCACACCATTTACCGCTTTTCGATGTAGGTATGACATACATCCATAAGTGGTATTTTGGAAATACTTATCGTGAAATGCGATGACAATGGTTATTTTGACACAACATAATACTATTAACGATTACCAGAAATAGACTTTTAAGCTTAAAGCTTTGAAAGTACTGATTTGAATATAGAATTAAGAGTTCAGATAGAAATGTACATTGGAGCTCTCAATTCATTTGAACATATCATAAGACGGAGATAAAATGTAATGGGTTTTGCCCGGAATTATCAAGAAAAAAAAACTATATTTCACAGTTGGGGCAATTCGCGCACTGGATTGGGCAAATACCGACAAATTTGGGTCTGCGGCAGCCTCGATTGCTCAAAATCTTCCATACCAGCGTCAAACGCGGCATACTGTTTTTCTCGTTTTCGAAATTAAGGCTCACGCATCTACATTTCTTTGTGGTATTTTTCTCATGCCTGCTCAATTGAAGGTTCGGATTGATATCTTGATCACTCATGCAGAATAAAAGTTTCATGAAATTGCGTCAGTCACGTTTGCCAACTCCTTAGATGTAACCAGAACATACCTACCAGGTGAAATAATTAATTCCAGAGATGTTTAAAGCGCGAACTTGATAGTTATTTATGGTACTAGTGCGTTGTATTGAGAATAAGTCACGCGAGAAAGATTTGTACCATGAGGACGTCAAGCCGAGTGGTATACAGGGTTTTTCACTTGAGACTTCGCATGCCAATATCTTGAAAACGGCTTTGAACATTCAATTGCGGTAAAAAGTGTTCATTGTACGGGGTCAAGAAGATATCTTTCATAGTTTGAAAAGTTCGACGCCTATCGAGAGCTGAGCGCCGCGACGCGTCAAAAATATAAATCGATTGCAGGGACTTTAAAATTACGCGCATGCTAAAGTACTGCTGGTTCGAAAAACTGGTATTACTCATAGAAATGTTCAAAAAATTGAGCAGTGTAATATCTGTTTTGACAAAACAAAAAAATATGACGTCATATTCTTATCAGGTTGATACTTTTGAATATTTTTTCTCAAATGGCTCCACACATGAGTACAGAAACTAGAGCGAAAATATTGAATTGATCGATTATGTGTATCAGAATTTTCAAATCTACCTGATTCAGATCAATTATTCACTTTGTTTTATGTTAACATACCCAAACTTTTCACTTGAATGACATGTAACTGTCGTATAGTTTTGTCAAAACTAATATCACACTGCTCAGTTTTTTAAACATTTCTATGCGTAATACCAGTTTTTTTTTCGAACCAGCTGTACATGTTGTCTCTAAACTTTTGTGTTATTTACTCGAATTCATTTATCCTACTCATTTCTGAGTTATACCGGTTTATAGTTAACATGTCTTGATTGACAAAATATGCGATTACGGATTATTTTTACGAGGATACTCTCAATTTCTGTCAAAAGTTATCAGTGTATGCGGACAAGTGAATATTTTTCGAAGTTAAAAAAATTCGACGCTTACAGGAGCTGAGCATCGCGACGCGTCGGAAATATAAATCGGTTTCAGGGTCTTTTAAATTACGCGCATGCGAAAGTCCATGTGGATAGTAAATTCTATTGATATTTACTTGAACTCATTTATTCTCCTCCTTTCTGAGCTATACCGGTTTAGAGTAAATATTTCTTGATTGACAAAAAAATGCGATTTCGGATGATTTTCACGAGATTTTTTTGTCAACCGAGAAATTTTAAGGTACTAAACTAGTTAAACTCAGAAATGACCAAGATAAACGGGGGTCAAGTGGATGACAAAAGAGTTTAATAATAACTTGTACTTCCGCATGATTGATATTTTGGGTGCGTCGCGACGCTTAGCTCTTAGTAGGTGTCAAATTTTTTAAACCTTGAAAAATTTCCACCTGACGCCATACACCGAACACTTCTCACCGCAATTATTGAGACTAGCATTCTTGTACAAATTATCCGTAATCGCATTTTTTGTCAATCAAAAAATGTTTACTATAAACTCGTATAACTCAAAAATGTGTCAGATAAATGGGTCCGTGTGAATGGCAAAGGCTTGCAATCTCCGTTGTGAAGCCGATACCTGGCGAGGTAGCAATTTGAATTGGTATGGCTGGGAAGGCAAACCACTGCCCGGCGAGGTAGGTCTAATGGCCCTCTACGCCAACCCCAGGGTGCGGTTCTAAGTTGATTATGGAGAACATCACCTAGTTATATATTTGAACTAGCGGGACCAATTAATTTAGGCTACTTATTTTGAACTTTTTGACTGTCAGTGATTATTATCACTGCAGTCGAGGTAGCAAACCTCAGATTTGTATTCAGCAGACCAAAAAACATATAGAACCAGTGATAATTTTTTTTTATCACTGGTAACGCCGTTGAACCTTGGATTACTGAACTTAATGGATTTTCAGCCAGTATTGTCTAACTTGGTCAATCAGGACTAGGTGAGATCACCTATGAGTGTCATATGAAAAAAAAATCTGGAACCTTCAATTGACGGATATTTTTTTTTTAATGAAGCCGATTAAACAACGTGGAAAAATTCTTCGCTCTGAATTTATTCGCAAAAATATTGGGAACAAAAATCAGTCCCCATTCGTTGACTAACCCAAACGAGAACCGATTCATACCAACCTGAGAAAATGACCATGAGCACGCACTCTCACTGGCTTAGTTCATCACTATTGATTTATTCACAGTAGAATCCACCAGAACCTCAGTCGACAGTGAAACAAGGAATTATTTATTTATTAATTTCTTTGGAAAACCCAACAAAGATATTTTTTCTTCTTGCATTTTTTGAACTCCTCGATACTTAGCGACCTATACTTCATGTATATAAACACTTTATCAAAAGTTTCTTGACGATATAAAATGGCTGACGCAGTATTTTTGAATCAAAAAGCTCAACATCGGTTGCATACAGCAAATCAAATATTTATGCAACCAAATTGTTTTTTGAGAGATTCAAAAAATTACGTGAAACCTCGAAGTCGAACAGACTCTTAAATCATTTCAGCCTCGAACCCTCGCTAGTTTCTCAATGTATTGTTTCTTCCAAAATAACGATTACTATCTTATTGATGACCCTTCGCGGAAAATTGCGGAAACCTCAATTCGTAGTCCCCAAATGTGGGGACCCTTCAAGCCTTGAAGCCTTGAAGCAACGATTTCAATTTCCAGCGACGGCTTAGACTCAGTTCAAAGCAGTTTAATCGCGGAGGCTTAAACCAAGCCCAATTTATTTGGTAATTAACACAAGAATGAGCCGCCGAAATTTAGAGTCTGAAGATTACTAAAGCAGAAACGGACAACAGCCGGAAGCTAGGTGGACGATGGTTTTATTCGTCACAAAGCATGCTAGCATTTAATTTGGAGGCATGTTGAGCAGTATCTGAATTTTGTATGGCGAAGCATGAACAATACAAATGTTCATGTACTTTTGATATATTTTTTTTGAAGGATAAGCGGATGTAATCATCAGAACCTGACACCTCATTATTCTCAAAACGTTTTCTCAAAACCTCGCCAAATTGTTAACATTTCCACCGCAACTATTTTTCTTGAATCAAAAAGAAAGCCGAGAATTGTACCCATGGGAAATATCTGCTATATGTAAATTCCCCGGCATCTATACGCACGAAGCCTGCATATCGGCATACCGACGAAGTGTTGAGAGGTAAATTTTTATTCAAATTCCGCCTCGTATGAGTAGGAACTGTCGAAATATGATAATGTTTCAGGCGAAAATTTGAATTTATTACAAGAAATCTTCTATGAAATGTATGGTTCTATAGACGGGATGAAATGAAAAGGGATTTGGAAACACGTGTATCGTGATTTGCCAATTGGAAGTGATAAAAGAGCTCTAGAGATCTAAATCCAGTGCTGTATGCAAACGATCGCGCAACCATGATTAAATTATGTAGAGTTGATGTAGATATCGGGCATTTCATAGACTGCAAGATTAAACACCGGACAGAAATGAAAATCCAAATTTAACGATGATGCGTTTCTGTAGATGAATGAAGTTTTATGATACCGTTTAGAGGCATAAATACCCATGCCAACGCAATTGATTATGGATTTTGAATCCTTCTTTGATTTTGGCAAATCCTTCTCTGATTTTGATGGCAAAGGTACGGAATCAAAAATGGATGACGCCAAGCCAAAAACGCCAGCCCATTCAATCTCAGTTCTGGATAAGAGTGAAGTCACAGAGGTCAAAGTCCAGAAACCCCTAGTGGTACCGATGGCAGACCTTTGGACATGCACAATTCCACTGCATAGCCAGACTCGATTACCTCATAAATTTCAAGAAGCATCTAACGCAGCATCCTACCTAAGATGCAACATACACACAAAATAATTGAGAAAAATAAGAAATGGACCATCGGAGAGCCTTCCTGCCCAGACAGAGCATCACTTCAGAATGTATGAACCTAGCTGCTTCCCCTCCTAAACAGGACAACTGAAGCGAACGTTGTTACCAACCAATCCATTCCTGCGAAACGTCACAGCAGCCAACAATTGTTAAAGGGTATCTCAGATCAACTGGTCACTACTTATACAGCAAATAGAGAAACCATAACCAAGAAATTTGAGATGGATAACCCATGGCCAGAAGTACCCTGTTTTCTAGATACAAGGTGTTTTGTTATTCGAGAAAACAAAAATTAACCTCCACATTCGATTTCCAATGAACAAAATCTCATGAGTTTTTTCTCTTCGACGAGCAGAACAGTTGGATTTCCTACTGTTACCAAAACTAAAAATTTTCGGTTATCAACGCTTTGAAGAATACTAGTATATGATTTTCATTTTTTTACTCGAAAACGGTGCGTCGGAAAGAAAAAAGAGAAGAGAACTATTTTGTTGGAAATTGAAAGAAGTCTCAGAAAAAATGATAATTGTTATTAAAAAATCATGTTGTACCATTTTTTGTTTGAAAAATAGTGCACACATGTTCTCCAACTACGGCCTTTGACGAGCTTTTTTTTTCAAATACTCAGAAACATGCAATACCAGATGGTATTAAAACCCTGAAAATTTCATCAAAATTGGTTGAGCGATTTTCAAAATAATTTCAGATATCCATTTCTGTTGAAAAACTTCTACACCCTGAGAAACGGGGCACGTCCGGCCATGGGTTCCCAATCTCAAACTTCTTACTTATGGCTCCATTCGCTGTATGAGTAGTGACCAGTTGATCTGGGAGACCCTGTAGTAATTGGTCGAATTCTCTGCAAAAACCCCTCGTGGAGCCCACTCATCAGGACCATCCATCAGCATTCAACACCTTGATATCACATTATGGACTAGAAAACTATAAATTAGAGTAAAATTGAGAAATCATTCCAAAGACTTTTCCATTCTTCAAGACAATATTTCGAGGATGAGTTCATGTAATCTCCTTTAGCAAAACAAAGAGAGATTTGTTTCAACCCGACCGGGAACCGTACTTGAAACGATCATCCTCCTGTTCTTTGAAGAAATCCGCTCTCAACCGAGTTTGAATGATGTTCTGTATCGTCCAGTTAAGCGTTACAGACTAACCAGGAATCTTTCAAGAGTCGGTTCCTGAACGACTTTTCCGATACCTGCCTGAAGGTTGGAATTGCTTGAGATAACATGCGCACTGTATTTTATTCATGTATGTTTTCGCTTGGTATGCAATGTGTAGTGATAAATGTGTTCATTTGTTGATAGATCAGTTCAGATTTTCATTTTTTTTTTGTATTATAGGCTAAAAATAATATTTCATCAGGTTTCAAAAACCGATTCCTAAAATAAGTACTTGAATCCGTTACAGCCAGTTGCGATCCTAAGACTTCTGATGCCCGATGGTTGAAACATACCAAATATTATGACCGTTAGGTACTGACTTCTTGACTGCAAGCTGAAAGCAAGCTATTTTTATTTTCTGAATGCATCGTTATTGAAAGACAAAATGATACAATTTTCCGTTGATTCCCTTTTCCAATGTTACTTTGACAAAAGGGCATTCTTGAATACTGTTCAGTTTTCAAAAGTCGATTTTGAAAGCAGCGAAAAAAAGCATCAGAAGCGGAAAAGCACAATTATCCATCGCGCGATAAAAACTCACCGCTCGATTCGCTGATTCGCTCCAAAGAATTTTGTCCATCATTATTACATCCCGCAGTATTTTAAAACAAAATGCGTGTGGAAAGTAATTGATTCTCCTTCTTCCATTTTTCTCGTTCCACTTCCGTTCTCTTTCATCGCGAGTTGCTGACAAAAACTGATGACATAATGACAGAAGAAGTGTTTTTTTCTGTCTTTCGCTTTTTTCCAGATCATTATGCTTTTGAGGAGTGTCAGTGTTTCGTGGATCATTTTTGCTTAATCATCGGGTTCGATGGAATCTGAATTAGATGGACTTTAACGATGGTTATGCTTCTCATATGACTTCCCAAGTCATCACTCAACTATTTTGAGTGTTTTAGAAAGTTGGAACCTCCATAGAACATAACGCTCTCCAAGACCCAAATGCTTACCATTCAAGACTAGAGATATTCTAACAAGATAAATGCGATCACATCTTCCGAAAGGGTAATCTAAACTGAAAATCATTTTCCTTAATGTGAGAACTCATCATCAAAACAAAATCTCGTCTATCCGAAATAGCCGCCATTTGGCCAAATATCATCATTTACAAACATCAATACACCTAACGATTTCCCGATATCCCGAAACCAATTCGAGACTGTGAAAAGACAATCACATCGATGGGAAAACCGTCACTTGGAAAGTCATTCCATAGCACCGACGCCTTATCAAAAGCATTGAAAACGGCCTTATCGCTAAATTAAAATCTCGAATATGTTCACCTGAAAAACAAAGCAAAATTTTAATGGACGTAACGCTTGCTAGTCGGTCAATGAATGCGAATTATTATGGAAAGTATGAATTTAGAAATTATTTTTGATGGTTGTGTCACAATTATTATTGTTGAAATTTTTATGGAAATTGATAAAAAAATTAGGACAGAATTAAAATGAAGATACAAGAGAGGTAGCCTGGAGCTAGATCTGGTGAGTATGGAGGGTGCGAAGCAGTTTGATTCGTAGATTTTCATCATGGCAATCAGTGAGGTGTGGGACGGTGCTGCTCTTCCACCCCAGTTTCTGTATCCACATTGTCTGTCAAGTAATGATGCCTGATATGTCTATTAGCCTAGTAAAGTTGTAGTCGGCTTAAAGGGGTCGGCAAAAAAAATTCCAAACAGAATGATATTTTCAGGGATGCTTGAGGAATGCCTCCTGAGCATCCTACCAAAAGATCTGACTCGAACTCCTGGTACGTTTTGAGCTGAGGAGGTGGTTCACTAAGATTTTTTTCACAGCAGAATGACCTTCAGAAAAGCTATAGAGTACCAAGAACTGAACAACTTTGCCCAATAAATTTGTTGGACAGCTCCAAAACTCAATGAGTTACAGCGCAACAAATGACATAATTCGGCTGGCAACCGGGATGGTTTCAAAATTTTTTTTTTTGAGATCATGGAAAATTTTATGAGAAAAAGTTGTTCAGCCTTTAATTTTCTAAAACTTTCTTCAGGGTAACTTTTTTGTAAACAAATGTTTTCAAACAACCCCTGTTGACAGCTTAATTTTGTCATTTGATGCACTGTAACCTGTTTAGAATTGGAACTATCAAAAAATGTTTCGAAACAAAGTTGTTCAGTTTTTGATCCTCTATAATTTTTGTTCAGAGCATTTCCCACCTTTTTTGCGCAAAACGTACCAGGAGTTCGAGTCAGATATATTGGTTGGATACTCAGAAGACAGACCCCAAGCAACCCTGAAAATATCATTCTGTTGGGATTTTTTTTTTTTGACAAACCGACATCTTTACTGGTCTAAATGTACGTGATGGTTTTTCCTGTTGGAAAATGATCGACCAAGATAACTCAATGACTATGACACAAAACAATCAACAGCAAAAAAGAACAGTTTTAGTGCACTGCAATCCAGGAAAAAAGTCGTCTCCTTCGATGTTTTTTTTTTGGCGTACAACCACATAGGATGTTTATAAAATGATGGACTAGGCCTCTGGGCATTGGAAATCGGCAACCACAACATCAGGGCCGAAACTTTTTATTGTGGAATATGTCATAGATATGTCAGAAGTGTGTTTTATTACTTAAACACAAGCCATATTTCCGGAACAAATCTAGATATCAAGAATTTTTTTTTTAATTATTGATGAAGGAACTGTGGGAGAAGGTAACCGGAGTAGTTTCGTAAAAAAGAGAAATTTTGTTTTTTTTGTAAAACAGCGAAAAACTTCAACATCAACATTTTCTGGAAAACTATTTCCAGTAAGCGGGAGACTTTTTTGTTTTAAGGAATTTTGCTATACTTTCTGCGTACGAAATAAAGCCAAAAGCTCAAAAAAAATGTTGATTATTGATTTGTCAATTTCTCTTTAAATAACACTTTTGAAACAACACATGCTTGAGCTATATGTCTTTTATGTGTTGTGTTCCATAGCTTGAAACGTCTTAACCCAAGTGTTGACCATCATTTTTTTATTGTTTCATAATATAAAATCATTATCATATTTTCAATGTCATACCACATAGAACCCAATAAGTTTTTACTCAACTTTTCAAATCACTATCGTTTTTTACATATCGTGCTATCTCAATTCAAATGGACCACCCAGTATAACAATGAGGAAATTCAAATGAATCTATTTTATTTTTTTAGATGTCTGTATTAATTGAGAATTAGGTACAATTGCGACATTTAAAAGAACCAGAAACGAAATACTTGGAGGGTCAATTTTTCCCTTCAGTATTGAACAACTAGAAGCATAAACAAACAATATTGTGTGAGTCCAACATGTCAATGTAAACACGGGGGAAAGGGGGAAAAGCAAGCTCCTTGTTTGCCTTATTTACTTCCTTTCACCAGATTTTCTGTCACCAATTCAATAACAATGACTTGAAGTTCACTTTCATCAGATAAATGTATTTCTCTTGAATATTCAAGGAGTGTGTATCTTTTTTCCATTGCTATTACTACTTGTTGTTAAATAATCGAACGATTTTCCTTGATCTTTTACACTAAAAAGTTGATAGGAGGAATTTTTTTCAAAAACGGCAACGTTGGGCATCAATCGAGCTATTTGAAATGCTTTGCCCTGACTTTGATAGAAGTGACGGTTGTTGTCATTTTCAAGTTGAGAATGATTTATTTGTGCTCGAGAAGAGGATTTAGTGTAGCAATTATACCAAAAAAGTGCTGTGTTTGTGGAGCTTCTTCATGGACGGTTGGATTGTAGAGATCTAAGCACAAGATAACATTACATAAATATAAACAAAAACAGAATGTTATCGACTCAAACAAATCGTGTATGTTCGGGGTGCTATGCTTATTCTAGTGGTTCAATGTTCCAAGATTTTTCCACTCAAGAACCAGTTAATGTTGATGTGAGAATAGCTTTGGCGATAAGATATGCATGCATTGCATCAGGAATAAAATGTTGCAATGACTGTAAATATGCAAACTGCAGTAACATCCTAAACTAAGAAAGCTTATCAGATTGCAAAGATTATTGATATAAAGCTATGATATACTTCAGAACATTTCGAAAATTATAGTTACTGTTTTCAATTTACAAATTAAACCAATCAGGTGCCACCATAATTACGCTATAATACTAATATTCTATAGCAAGGAAAGCGGTGGCGCGATGGCGCAGGCGGCATCGGCAGTTTGAACGCCGCCGCCGCCGCACGTTGTGTGAATACTCAACTTCAACTAAATATAACTCAAAAACTATATAACTTGGAATGTTGATTTTTTTTAAAAACTTTTCTGGACCTTTGGCTTTTTTCGTATGCAAATGGTACAGCAAGATTCCTTAAAGAAAAAATTAAGTTTCTCGGCTATGATAAAAAAAATTGTAAATACCGATTTCCAATGCCCAGAGACCCAGTCCATCATTTTACACACATCTCATGCGGTTATACGCCAAAAAAAAATTGAAACATCCTTGCGTTTTTTCAAGTTCATCATTTTTGTTTTTTCTGGAACCGATTCCTTTTTCACAAATCACTGTTTTGTCTGTGATTCAGGTTCTATTAACTGTGATGCTACCCGGGTTTTCCGGCGATTTTCAAAAGTTAAGGAAAATCTTGTTTTCATTATCTTGTGCGTCACCTTTTGGAGTAACGTGGTGAAGAACACACAGTGCCAATCGAGTAGCTTTTAGACAGTGAAGTAAGTCGTTCGTGGTTTTCTTAACTATCCAGATTCTGCTCTGAATTGGACTACTGAGGTTAGGTTGGGTTAGGTTGCTGGACTACTGAGGTTAGGTTAGGTTAGGTTGCGAAGGGTTTGCCCTACCCCACAGCTTCCTGCTTCGCAGTGCTTTCATTCGGAGGCCAAATGGCCCATCGTTGCTTAACGGAATTGTTACGATATTGATTAGATGGTATATCAAGACGCGGAAGACGATACTTTAGAGAAAATACGGGATTAATTTATAAAAAATTGATCCGGAAAAATAGATCCGAAAATTTTGTAACTTCGTTACACAACATTAATCATTCTTCTCTCAAACTATTTTCCCTAGACTGCATCAAGAGAGCCTTGAAAATGTTCATCAAAAACACGTTTTTGGTAAAACGTGAGCACACCCGATATCCAACGCATCCAGGTTTGAATCGTCATCCAATATGTTCATTCATGTTCTTTGGATATATTCATAGCTTATCTCTTACACTCTGCTCCAGCACCGGGTTTGGCAACATTTGGTGATCGTTAGCGATATTATGGTTGCGATTCTTGAACATGTCTGTGTTAAGGCTGAAATCTTTTCAAATAATCCAATAGTAATCAACTTATACACGCTAAAACATGGAAGTCTTAAATCTGATACAGAATGACCTCAACTTCAAAACGGCTCTAAAATCATGACTGTTTTGAATATCATTACAAAAAGTGATTCCAAGGGAGTAGCAATAATTGAAGCGAAGGCATATCTACACAAAAAGTGGAGTACAAACAATATCAATATCACCAAAGAGCTCTTATAACGAGCACAAAAAATGTCTGCGACTTGGCTATACTTACAAGATATGATTTTCTATGGTCAATTTCATTGTAGAAAAATACTTGGATTGCCGATGTTGCCCTTTAAAAAAATCGGGAAGTCAACATGAAGTCAACAGAATTCGTTGAAGCTCAGAGAGTCTTAGCAATCATCATTTTTATCATCATGGAAAAAATTCTAGAGAAGAGTTAACGCCTGCTAATATATTCTAAATGGATCCAGGCTGACCCTTTGGAACTATGAGCTTGAGCAGATCAATCAATCTTTTGCGTACAGGAAAAGTTTACGGATAAGTAGCTATCATCGCTGAGACTGACAAAAATTATGACCTCTGCCAACACAAATGAAGTTGATGCATCATAAAGGAAATCATTCTCATGAGAATCTGGATATTGCAGCTACATTTCTATGAGGGCCCGACTTAAATCTTATCTGTTTTGAACATACAAAACAAATTAATCATAATCATCATGTTTATCGATTCCACTGATTAACAACAGCGTAGCCATAAATAAGCACATACCCAAACACAACACCATGATAAGACAAAAACTAATGCGTTCCGGTTCCGCGTCCCTAAACAATATCAAGGAAATAAACATCTCTCAAACCAGAATCCAGCGACAGTAGCTTTGTCCCTCTAAGCCCAGTCATCAAACATCTGCTTTTATCTCGAGACCTTGCGGCATAATTTTCTCTATGCTTGTTCTGGTGACGTTTATATTTTTAATCATACGTTCGGATTTGGCCCGCATTGTCCTCCCACATCGGCAATAATCACTTGTAAAACAGGAGTTATTAGAACACAGAGCTTCATTTTGTGAATGTTCAGCCGATGAGAACAGATACCATTTAATGTGGTATGGAACATCAGTTTGAACATGTTGTGGCTGAACACATTGTTTGGACATTTCAATGAAACCACTGCTATTTTCAATAGTGAAGAGAGAGACTCAAACATCACATAACAAGAATTATTGCTGACGAGCGAGTCTCTGTTCTGAAAAGTCACGTCCAGAATACGTGATCTATCAGCGTTCAATGGTCATCCGGAAGAAATTAACAAATGAGTATGTAAAAGCGACAATTATTATAGTGCAAGACCAAGCTTAGCTGCAAAAATAATGGTGTACCTGAAATCAAAAAATGATTTGGTGGTTTCGTAAATCGGGTTAAAGCAAGCTTCTTGAAGAGTTGGATTCTTGTGCTGGTCCATTAGCCAATAGGATTTATCAATCACATGACTCTCATATTCTAAATGCATGCAATTTCACAACTCTTTTATTTATTTTCTTCTATATCGTGATCATCACTCATTCCCCTTCATTTTAAACCAATCATATCAATCAGTCTAGCGATTGGTTCTCATAATTGGATGATTGAAGGTGGAGTCGACTTATGGACAATTCAAGATACTACGCCTTTCCGTTGATTGCATTTTCTGACGGAAATAACGTTACACTAATTTGTGCCATCATCATTTCAAAATCTTCTTTCCAGCACCTTCCAATTTTTCATGAAAATAATCAAAATATGTTGGGAATCTACGAACGCAATGACTGGGACATGCCTAAAAAATATCATCTACATATTTCAATTCAATTCATTTCAACTGGGAAGGCATGATACGTGTGACTTCACTGATTAACTTATTCATGAGAGAAATAAAAATCGGCGAACTGAACTTCCTTACTCGTAACTCCAACACGCAAGTAGGCCGTTTCTTATTTAAGCTTCATCAAAACAAATCTACAAAAATTGGATATTTGTTCTAATGAGGGTACAGTAGATTTGGAAAAGGATTGGGGAACTTTCTCGAATTCGTGACATTTCCTTTCATTATTACGTTTTCTAATACCTGTCTTGCGTGCTACAAATCTTTGTTTAAAAACATCTCTAAATACTTTTATCTCAATAAAGTGAAAAAAAAGTGTGTGCACTTTCATTGTATTGTTTTTCATAAAACATAGCATTGAGATGTTTGAAACATGTTCAAGCAAATCTTATATTTTCTTATTTGATCCATCAAAAATCTAAACTCGACAATCTAACAGTAGATTCATCAAGCTTCTACCATTTCAATGTGAATGTGACATCCTCTACCTTTGTTCACAGTCTGGCATCTGGGCATGCGGCAAATAAGGTTGTCAACTTCGATTTGATGTGTGGTGTTCCATAGTTCAGAAAGACAACTAAAGTGGAAGATTCTTCGTTGTATTGAACTAAAAAGATGTTCAACGGAATTGAGATCTTGTTACACCACAGACCTCATCCTGGGGTCAAATTTTCAAAACCGTTGGAGTTTGCGAAATTTGATAAAATTCTCACAAAAACAGGTTCATTTTACCAAACTTTATATGGTTTTGTTTCACTTAGTACAATTTTAAACCAATTCCAAACACGACTTATACTCGAACGGTATCGAAAATATGACTCCTTGTGTGACCTGTTTTTCTCAATTTGGCTGCTCACAATAACACCATGTATTTGCGCGAGCTCATTTATCCACTGATTTTCAGTAATTGTTTCATCTTGGAGAGCATTCATTTGAATGATTCGATCATGTACAGAGGCAGTTGCTTTTGTATGCTGTTCTCTGACATATCGAAATTCTCGATACCTAACAGTCGGTGGAGTACCCTTGCAACATCTATGTAATTTTGGCCATCTTCAACCATCACAACTGCTCGCAATCATTTTTAAATGTTACGTACTTTCCATTTTCAACAATAAAGTAAATTCCAAAAATGATTCACGGAATATCAAAAAGTATGGGGTTGCACATCAACGGAGCAGACCATAAAATGGAACAGATCATTCTCCTTTTCAAAACTAACACATTCCATGATTTGTTGAACATCCTAATATCGTGTTTTATAAACAACAACAACATGAAAAATATCTTCATGAAATTTGTAGATAACACGCGGTGACTTCAAGAAGTTGTAACCTATTCAACTCTTGTTCCCTAGATTTTTTTGATTTGTTTATCAGAACGAAGGTACCAATGATTGATGAACCCTTCAATAAAGAATATAAGGTACGAATAAAACCTATCTATAATAATGTTGGGCCCTCTGAATTCACAGGGGGATATACTATTCAGTGTTTTCAGAGTGAGAAACGACGTCGCTTAAATGAAACAAATCTCACGTATTTGTATGCCCTGGAATATTCTTCCTTTATTTTATTTTGAATCGTTATATGTATGTATGTATGTATGTATGTACAAGCTGATATAAGGAAATGTCCTTTGAAAAACCACGGTATTTTGCTTATTATAAGATCTAAAATTTCGATTTTTTTAGCATATGGAAAAGAGGATATGACGATGCTCAAGACAGCGTCAAAAAATTAAGGGCATGGTCAGCCCTTGCGTCCGGCTGAGATCTAATTTTGTTATTCTTATGGGCGCCATTGAAATTCATATGCCAAATCTCTGTCAAAATTGCTTTTTGGAAATATGACGCCCAAAAAGATATCAGAAGTTGTCTTCGGCCGAAGGCAGCATAGTGGGCTTACAATTTTTTTGATGCCTTTTCCAGCATTTTCGTATCAACTTACCCATATCCTGGAAATTTCAAAGAGATTGAATTTTTGGGAATACAAATACCCGACTGTTCTTCAATGCAAACGACGTTGTATCTCTTACCGTTCCCAATATCCTCATGTAATGCCATGTAGATCATTTTATTCTGGGCACACTGATTGACAAAAAAAAATTGACACACAAGTGATTTAGTTTATACCAGAAACTTTCCCCAACTCTCAACTTTAGAACTTTGAATGGGACACTCTGTATTTTATTTCATTATTATTCAATTATTGAAACTAGAAGCCTTTATTTTATTTTCTTCATTTCAATCTGCATTCAATATAGGCATCAAGATACAAATCCTGGAATTTGTATTTTTCACAAATTTCAACAGCCTTTATCTTGAAAGCGGCAAAAAATGAGATTGATCTAAGTTATACAGATTGGACTTGGAATTTGAAGTAGAATCTAAAAATGAAATGAAATACAGATGATGCGTACACCAAATTTACAAATACTCAAACAATCATAATATGGCTTTTGATTTATGCTAAATCTCGAGAGAGTCACCTCTGTTACAAGAAATTTTGCTGATTATTTGAAATTTAGCTGATACTGATCACTTAAGGTATTAAAGTTTACATACCCAAAATCTTCATAACTAGATCAACCATAATAATCTTGATAGGTACAGATTCGCCTTGATAATTTTGCAACACTTAGTTCATACTTCCCGCAAATCATATCAAATCAGATAACCATTTGTACCTCTCGTACACATTTACAAAAATTTCACGTATGTCTGAACGCTGGTCGTTCGGATCAATTTGACAAATGGTACGTAAAAGGCGATCAATCTACGACATACTGGCAAATGTCAAATACTGTGACGTAATCGCAGAAAAGCATTGAACAGACAGTATTACCATTCCAAGGCATTGTTAGCCATTATTGCGAATAGTATACTCTACTTTATTTACGACTAATTGATTTAAGTTAGCTATTTGAGATTTTCAATGACATTTTTATCTATCTTTATACCATGGACGCATGGGCGGCTCGTCAATAAGAGCACCCGAGCGCGCACACCACCAACGAAAACAAAAAGAAATAAAAACAAGATATTTAAAAGTAAATCCTTAGGACAATAATAATTCTATTTTGAATAACGGTGCATTTTCACTATTTTCATATAGCCCAGAGTCCCACAGAAGTGAAAAAATATCGTTATCTATCAACACAAACCTTCTCTCAGTCGGTCCCAGCGCATGTGTGTATGCATTCGGCGCTCCAGTCCAATGCATTTTTGCTATGGAAATTTGTCGGAAGTATTTGATAAATCGCTCGATGTATGGGCGACACCGTGCGCTATTTGGATACACACTAGGGCCGGAAAGCGTTTTCACTTTTTCCGCTGTATGTCAAATCTGGCACAATAATTGTGCTGATTCTACTGATATCTTGGTTCAAAAGTGTGGTTCAAGAAAAACACATCTGATACATTTGTCATTTTCCAGTACAATTGTCTCCGGTCTAGTCAGTTGTCACTATTGTCATTGTCAGTCTGCGGTCTGCAGTCTGCGTTTATCCATCCAAGATAAACAGTGTTGCCAAAAGTAGGGATTTCTCCTTACGGGTAGGGATAATCATGCCAAGTATGGACGTGTGGTTGAGAATTTTTCAAAACCAATAGAGAACCTGGGAAAAGTTAACACTTCACGGTATTTCAGAAAGTTTCACGCCGTGGTGATACCACGTGTATTTATAATGATATCTCTACTTTCACCGACGTGGACTTTTTATAACGGTTGCCTGATTGAAATGTGTTTTACGAAATAATATTAAACTATTGTTTTTCCTAAAGGAAAAGATACATCGGTTTTTGATTTGGTTTGTTCCGATTGCATGGACGTACTAAGAGAGAATTATTGGACCGACCGCTTCCAATAAGCGCTTGTTAGTTTCGTGAAGCCAACGTGTTATCCCGCTGTGGCGGCCAACTAGCTCAAAATTGGTTTTGAGGGGTAAAAATAAATTTTGGCGGGTAAATAATCGGTTTTAAAATATTGAAGTACTCGATGAAATAGATTACAAAACAATGCAAAAAGTTTATTTCAACATCATTTCTTGTTGCCCGCTCTCGGCCCATTCTTCTTTATCACTTGATATTCTCTCTCCATCTCTCTCGCACTGCGACGACTGACGTCAATGATTATGCCCATCAACTTGCAAATGCAAATGCTAAGAAACACACAGCAGAGCCCATCACACCAACCTTCGATAGGCATGTGACATTTCATTGTACTTTGCATATTTCAGATGAGAAATCTCCGACTATGATCCTCTTTCCTACCCGAGCACGCTCCAAACGATCTGCTCGTCTTAAACAAAAACACGGTGCGTCATGCTCTGAGCGTATTTAAAAACGCAAAAGTGCTCTCAGTGTTTTTGGCGTTAACTTGAACGCACCTGTTGATATGTTTCCATGGTATTGATCCAAGAAGTTTCGCGATTGGAAGGCAACACTAAGATAAGAGAAAAAAGAGGATACCTCGCAATGTGATTGATCATGTGACTTTTTGGTTCCAAAAAATGGCGAAAGCGTCAAATTAGAAAACATGTTTTATAGAACGAGTGGTGAACATAATAAATGCAAATGCTAAGAAACACAGAGCAGAGCCCATCACACCAACCTTCAATAGGCATGTGACATTTCATTGTACTTTGCATATTTCAGATGAAAAATCTCCGACTATAATCCTCTTTCCTACCCGAGCACGCTCCAAACGATCTGCTCGTCTTAAACAAAAACACGGTGCGTCATGCTCTGAGCGTATTTAAAAACGCAAAAGTGCTCTCAGTGTTTTTGGCGTTAACTTGAACGCACCTGTTGATATGTTTCCATGGTATTGATGAAAGAAGTTTCGCGATTGGAAGGCAACACTAAGATAAGAGAAAAAAGAGGATACCTCGCAATGTGATTGATCATGTGACTTTTTGGTTCCAAAAAATGGCGAAAGTATCAAATTAGAAAACATGTTTTATAGGACGAGTGGTGAACATAATCTTTTTTGACAAATATTTTGAATCTCACTTTGGTTTATTGATAACGTAATGCAGATTTAAGATTCACAAAATCAGTAAAATCCACATAATACAAATTTTCGGACGCAATTTTTTGACCCATTATACCTTTGCAACGGTTGCCATGGAATCACGTTAGGCATTATCAAGATCACTATATAACAGGTTGCCTCACTTTTACGGTCATGACGTCATCTGTGTCAGGTGTTGCCAGATGATCCCTATTAAAAACAGTAGAACAGAAACCCATGGGCGAAATCAGTAGATCTTCTTTCAAAAAACTGCTTCTGGCAACCTTGCGAATGACACATGACGCGATAAGATGCAGGCCGATGCAATCGAATGACAGGATTCAGTCAACTGCAGACGCTAGACTCCGATGACGTCATATTTTTCCCCCTCTGTCTCTTACCTTGGGCGAAGTGAGGCAACTTGTCATATAGAAACCTTGAGACAATATACTGCATAAACCACAAGTATAAAACCTACATTATATAAAGTCATGGATACAATTCATGATATTTTAAAAACGGAAAACATAATACGCATAAACTAGGTAACCAGAATAACCAGATCTAGTTCTTAGCACTGAATCAATAAATGTTGGGAATGCGATGAACATCAGCATAACTTTATGATAATCACAATAACAATAATATCAGAATTCAGAATGAGAGCTCAGCATGACGTATCGTTCAACGTTGTTCAATTGTGTACCGCTCCATATGAAATATTAAATGTCAAGTCTAACTGGCAGAGATAACTAAACTATCAAGTACTCAGTAGATCGAAAAGATGTGTTGGATGACAATCGTTTCGAAGGTGTCTGCTTTTTTTAGTATTGCCTAAAAGACAAATTATTCGGTGAAGCTTTGAAAAAAATATCTGCATAAATACCTACACCCGACGCGACATTAGGAAGACAAATTATGATCGCAACAAGTCTCAATTACTTTTTGTTTGCAAACCACCCAATATTTATTGTGAAAGCCCCACTGTAACGATACGAGCGGCTTTGATGTGGGTCCGGACCTGGATTGGGATCAGTTGGATGCTTTGAACGAGATAGAAGAAACATCGATACGCCACCAGAGCCTCGGACAAAAGAAAAAGCGGCAACCTTGTGCGTGTGCGTGCTGCGAAGTGGAAGACAGCTGACGTGACAGACGAGGGTGGGGGATGTCGAATATTATTATTATTCTTTGATGACTATGACTCAACATTCAATTCAGCAGCTTTGTTAATTTCACAGTAATACAGTTTCTATTCCAAATTCAACAGTGTGTGTTATTGACTGGATTTATTGTGGCAATAACGCCACACCACTTATTTATCAAATAACATCATTCGTGAGATATACTCGACATCAAACAAAAATATTTTTTTGATCGCTAAGTAAACTATTGATCCTTCAATATATATTTGCCAAATCACGATTGCTCCCGAGATAAATTTCCGCCCTGAAGCAAAATTAGAAAATCGACAATTTGCCGACGCTATAAATCGGGATACTTCAGGATACGGTCTTCGAATGAGATGTAACGTCGGCTATTTCACTTGCTGATCCAAATTGGATTCTAATCCGAATTTAAAGAGCCAATCTGCGAAAAAGTACGTTAAACTGGTTGTAAATAACACGATATAATTTGTAATTGGTCGTTGGAGAAGCTGATAATTGGCTCTTTGAAAATGTATATACTCTCTAGGGATGTTAGGGAGATTTGTAAATGCGAAGCAGTGAACTCGTTATGAGTAGCATTTCAATTGTAATTGAACAATAAAATTCCATAATTTCTACTATTCATTTTCCTATTTGATTGTGTGTGCTGGTCGAATTTATTATATGCTATTGTCTATTTTTTTGATACACGCCGAACTATTCTAGTTTAAAATAATCAGCTCAAACCATTATGTATTAAGTTAGATCACGTATTAATTCAAATAGTGTATAGGCGGAAAAGAATAATTTTTATCATAGTCTTTGAGCCAAAGACATTTTTTTTTCATTTTGAATCGATTCTATCAAAAATTAGACCGTCAAACATTTTGCTAACTGATTTTCTAATTTCTGGGATTTCAACAACTGAAAATAATGTCATATCAGTGTTGATGTAAAAAATAAAAATATGGCGACCGAACATGTGCTCAGGTTCTTTTGTGTATGTGTGTTCAAAACATTAATATGTTATGAAAAATCAAGCTTTTAATCTTGCTGATGCATTTTTTGCATTATAATATCATAAGGAAGCCTACAAAAAATTCCCTTGAGAAAATTTACCGTATACACATGTCTGGTCGCTAAATTTTGATTTTTTTATTTCAAAACTGACATAATTTTCAGTGGTTCAAATCCCATTCAACAAAATCTGTCATTATCTGAATGTCAAGATGTATTGTAGTATTTCTAACGGAAACTGGAATTGATCCATACAATTTTTCCAATTTTCATTTTCTTGAAATACCTAACATGGTCTCTTTCTCCACTATTATTCTACAGCAACAGATAACATTCTTGATTGAAGTTTGTCACGTGTCAAAGAAAAAAACTGTATGATATCCCACATGAATTCATTTTTTTTTAAACGTAGACTTGATCTCAATAAAAACCTGGAAAGACATGAAACGCGTTTGAAAATAAAAACTTATCTTCTTGATCTGCTTGAAGCTTTCCAATTAAATCTCATTGAAGATATTTGAAAGAGTTCCTTTTACTTAAATCCAGTGCTTTATAAGTCGTTTGAAAAATTTCTTCACCGGAGACTTCAAATTGTACTTGATGGGTATTAGATTTCAAAAGTCCATTTTTCATCAGTGAACTCTTCATTCACTTTTACAGTTGAGGGTAGCATAAAGTGAGTGCCGGTTATCTGATCGGAAAATTAAAAAAATAATTTTGAAAGAATAAGCGATCAAGCAGCGTTAAAAAACGGCAAGCGTATGTGGAAAAGCAATAAACATCATGAAAAATATGTTTCAATTGATAGAATGTTTATCAATATTTATCCGTCCATACGAATTTATATATTTCAAAAAAGAATCAGTTTGTATTGAAACAAGTTTTCACTAACGAATTGCGGCAATTTATCTCGAGTGCCTGAAAAAGTTTCATTTCTGCATCACGATAGTTTGATTCAATTTATACTCTTTTTGTTGCAAACGATATATTAATATTATAATACTGCTAGCAAAAACCTGAACAGTCATTTGATTTTAGAGAACAATAATCATATTGTAATCATCATATGTTAATTTCGATGGTTAGGGTGTCAACCCCGATACCTGCTAAAGTCGCTATTTGTCGACCATGCATCTTGGTTGAAGGTAAAAAGAGGCTATATAACCTCGAACATGTGTGTGATTCTTGCTACCCCCATATAACACCTCCAATGGATTGTAACCGCCGAAGGTGGCTCACCATAACCTTAAAACTTACATCCTAGAAGTGACAATAGTTTGCATTGGGCTGGCTTTGCTCATAGGCATTGGTAGCTCAGTTGGTAGACCGTTGTCCTGGCGTGACGAAGGTCGTGGGTTTCTAATCCCACCTGGTGCCAACTTTTCTCATTTCCCTTTCTGTCCCTACGCCACGAAAACTCCCTTCTTCAATAATCATATTATTTATTAATATGATAAAATAAACTTGTGCATAGCGAAATTACGTATTTCTTAAACGATCAACTACTCAGCATGTTCATGATATTACATAGGATTATTATAAGCATCTTGTTAAGAAACATTAGCATTGAAATGTCAAATGTATTCATAATAAACAACTTTCCTGAAGCAGAGTTTTTTCCTGAGATTTAGCCGTAACTTAAAGAGAACCTCAAGAACTCGTAAAGTTTCAATTCTTTCCAGCACGTTGTTAATTATATACCTCTAGCACGTAAGACGACGCAAAAGTTGCAATTTGTTGCAGTTTGCAGTCTAATGAATCCATTCGTAAATAGTATATGGGGAAATTTTGCAGAGTCAATAAAGCTATTGGGGACACGCAACATATTAGCGACATTGCCGGTGAATTTTAGAGAATGTCAAAATTGAGTATAAGATTCAAGTTCATATTTCAATGTCTATTTTGATTCAATGAAAGATTATGCCAAGTGATCTTCCTACCAGTGAAATTTCAAATAAGGGTCGAGGTGCCACAAATTCTAGTGTATGCGTGAGAATCCCCGTTATTATTAAAGATACAGGAACGGTTAAATGGTAGCAGAATTGCGCTTTTTTATGCTTAACAAAATATTGAAATTTTCGCCCACGATTTTTTAGCAAAAACGTTTTTATGATTTCGGCTTCGCTAGATGTTCTAACGTTTTTTGCCCACCGTGGGGATCGAGCCCACGAGAGTAAGAAACACGGTTTCTCAACAAGTTGAATATCTCTAGTCGATTCGACTGTCGTAGGTATATTCGCGGCCAACAAGTTGTGCGACTTGGTTGAGTCTGGTTTTTGTCCGGGTCATAAAATCTGTTTATCAACCGACCTCAACCGCATCAAATACGTCACATCAGATAGTGTGTGGACACCATTCAACTAGTCGAGATGACTTCCAGTTTAGATTTTATTCATGTTGGATTGATGAGTCGGTTGAACCGACTTGAATTGTTCAACTAACTGAATGGTGTGTGGCCAAAATACCATTTAACTGATTGCGCAGCCTGTCTATCTAGTGTATAGGCCATTTTACACATTAGATAGACAAAGACATTTCACTGACAATTACCAAAAGGGGGGTGTTTCTGGTAACACTCAACATTAGCACTAACTAACCTGAACGAGGTTCTTCAAATTATGGATTCCTTGGATGTATTTCGACTTGGTGGTAAAATCACATTTCTGGTGTTTTCTTCACGTCCAACCAATTTTTTCATCAGTTGATATCATCAACATGTTTTTTACAGATTTGCTCGAAAAGATGTAAGTACTCTCATTTATTTTGACAAGATTTCAAGACACAACTATAAACTTTTGGTCGATAATCTCAAGACATTTGGTGAAAAGGTTCTCTGTGAAACTAACAACGAGAGATTTCAGCATCTCAACATTTCTTGGATCGCTAATGCACCAATTGTATTGTCAAGAGTTTTCAAGTTTGAGAAAACAATAGGCCGTTTATTGTCGTAGCATTTAACTGAAGCATCATCAGTAATTCCGAAGTTCTCAGATGCCATTCGATACGACTGAATCAGCGCGAAAACAGAATGAATAGTTAAACTTCTTCACTTTGGAAACTGTCTGATCATATGTATAAAATGAATGGACAAAACTGTATTTCAATACCCCCAGGAAACTTTGAAAAACCTATCATTTTGCAATCTTGCATTTGATTTTATCTGAACATAAGGCATTCTGGAAGGTCAAAAATATTATGGTACTCAAGATATCAACAATGAGTTGTGTATGGGGTCACAAGGGGCAATTTTCTGTAAACGATCTCACACTTTCTTGTTATTTTAGAAATCGAGGTAAATCACAAAGGATAATATTTTCAAAGGATAGACTGATGAACTTGGTGACTAGGAGTATCCATTTTAAGATGCTTGGACCAAAAAAAACTAGAAGCAATATTTTGAACAAAAAATGCATAAAAAAATACTTGATGACTTTTGCCACAACACTTCCTGGGTAACTGTAGTCATCCAAATTAAAAACTATAGAGAATCTAGCAATAAAACATGGGGCAAATGTAGAGCAGCATTATTCATTTCAAAAATATTTTTTTCAGTACAGTTTTACATTGTTCACATTCTCCTAAACCAACTATAAAACAAATCGTTTTATCATTATTTTCTCATGAGCTTTATCAGGAACACTCAGTACAAACAATTCAGCTTTTAGTTCATGAAAAAAAAAAGAACATTGTATTACCCTTTTCAAGAAAGATGGTTTTTCATACAAAAAAAAACATGCTTCCAATTATTAAACTCTTCTTCGGCGTTTAAGATTTCTTTTTATAGGTAAGTGCTTTTAATCTCAGAACTACAAGCTTTTTTGACTCATACTGAATTTCAGTCACACTTTCTTTTTTCTCCCAAGCAATTCGGCGCTATTGCTCCGCAGGAAGCCGATAACTTAAATATTTATTATGAACATCACTGATCACATTTCCAAGATCCTGCGTAGTATATGATAGACCTTTTGTTTTTTAATAAAGTTTCGAATCATCTGAAACAAAAATATCACGTATGCTTGTGAAGAATGTATATTATTATTCACTTTTACCCCAAAGCAACGTCTACCCTCATTTCCTCCACCTTTGAAGGAAGGAAACGTAAACTCCCACAATTCAAGAAAAATGGAATTTTTAGACTTACAATTTATCAACAAATCAATAATTGAGGAATGTTATCAATAACCTTCAAAATGTCATGGTCAACTTTACCTTTAGCAATGTCAACATAAAAAAAAGCGACACGGCATAGTCTCTCTTCGCCCGAAAAAGCTCATCCCAAACTTCTGAACGCGAAATTCAATATTCTAGAAATTTGAAAGAGCAGATATTCAACATTTCGCTAGGGCTATTCACAGCTAAAGTACTAATACCCGAAAAAAGATTTAAAATTCTTCTATCCTAATTGTGAGTTCGAAGTGATCATGCATTTTGCCTGAAAATTAAAGGTGCTCATATCATTCTGCTTTATTCTATTCGCAAACGAATACTTTCAACCGGTTTTCTCAGTCATATCCAATAAATGAGGTGATTGAATAGATCTATATCGCAATTGAGATCACCAATTTATGAGCTCTTATTGATAAAACTCCAGTTCTCTATTCAACGTCAGTGGTTCAGCCAGAACTAAAGAACGTAAATTCAGATTCCTAATATGGTGTACCATTAGACTCTAATCTGTTAGGCCAGAAGTGCCATATATCGCTATTTTGTGCCGAGTTAATATCGTTTTCGTGTTGTGCGGCCATCATTAAGGCATTAGCAAGTGGAGTGCAAACGATTTCATTTTCCGATATAGCGAGCGCAGCGACTAATGAAACCGCGAAAAGTGAATTTCTCTTCTGCCTTGCTTATTGTCTGAATGGAGCTTCTCTATTTGACTACATTCACTATTGGCAAATGGAACTTAATGAAAAGTAAAATTTTGTTTGTTCGAAGTACGGGCTCTGCATTGGACTATATTTCGACACAGCATATACAGTGTGTCCAGAATAAAATGATGTACGTGGGGATATCGGAAACTACAGGAGATACAGTATCGGTTAAATGGAAGAAAAGTTGCGTATTTGCGTGCCCAAGAATAATCTCACTTTGGTTTGTTTTGATTCGATACCGTAATGGAGATACAGGGTGAAAAAGAAAAATGGCCATTTTTTAAATAGCACAATATTTCGGTTATTATAAAAGATGAGGTATTGAAAATTTCTGGATCTGGGTAAGAAAATACGGTGATTTTGAAAATTGTGTCAAAAAAATTGTAGGCCCACGATGTTGCGTCCGGCCGAGGCCAACTTTGGTTTTTCTTATGGAGGCCATATTGAACTTCTCCATTTTCATGGTCCGTATTGAAAATAATTTCCAAAAATATGACTTCCATAAAAAAAACAGACTTGACTTTGTCTGGACGCAACATAGTAGGTCTAGAATTTTTTTGACGCCGTTTTAGAATCTTCGTATCCTCTTACCTATATCCTGGAAATTTGAAAGTGTTGGGTTTTATAACAAGCAAAATATTGTGTTTTTTTCAAAATGAACCTTTTCTTTTTTCACCCTGTATGAACATAACGAAATCGATTCAAAATGGAACAAAGGTAGAATATTTTTGAGCATACAAATACGCAACTTTTCTTCCATTTAAGCAACGTCGTATCTTTTACCGTTTCCAATATCCTCGTATAGTCCCATGTACATCATTTTATTCTGGACACACTGTATAATGAAGGTATACAAACACAGAACATCACAGTCTTGTTCAGTTGATAAAATATGCTTTGTGGTATTTTTGTTTGTTTGTATAAATAAACCGAATGGTAATAATTGAATCATCAGAAATAGAGTTGAAAATATGGGACATCAGAAAAACAATATCATCTATGTGTATGTACCGAATCAGGCAAATACAAATATCCAAGAATAATATAGGTACGAGCATACGAACCCGGTACCTTCGCCGTTTTGATAGGTATATGAAAACGTATTTGTCATTGTTTTCCGCATTCAGATTGCTCAATGTAACTGATGGGAGGGACTTTAACTGTATTTTTGATGGACACTGTACAAATCCAGCCATTTGGCTCCATCTCCATCACTCATAACCTACTGACGGGTGATAACTACGCCTTGACGTGAATTATTACGTTTATAACGAGGATAATACTTTCACCATCGTAATCCAGTAGAGCAAGGAACTAAGCGCTTTTGTTCCAAATGAAAGAATCTTGGACATTTTATTATTCCAATAATCTGAGTAATTATTTGATAGATGAACCTGAAGTTTGGTCGGTACATTACATATTTTATTATCATTCAGCACATCAATATGGCTTGAGCAAGCTAATCAAGAATTTACCATGATTTTTTGTAAAAATCATTATACAATCGTGACCTGCCAATAATTAATACTCTGATAATAACCAAACTCAATCATCACTTGTTTAATTTAATCTTATTAAACAAATAACATTCCACTACTAATCTTTTCCAAGAATATTATTATCATTCATGATGTTCACAGTTTAATGATTTGCACATCATTTCAATGCTCACCAAGCACGGAACGCAATGCATCAGTTCAACTGATATGCTTGCTTTTCTTATCAGTACCAAAATCTCGATTATCAGCAACGATTATGAGCTACCCCATAGCCCATCCAATGAAAATGATATTTTATGTGCTTGCCTGCCTTGTATCCATTAATTCTAGATTTTATCGCATATTGAAATAAAATTGTCCGTCCACAAATCCACCTCGAACTTCGCTTAAACCAAATAACTATGGTAATGCCTCTGTATCATGATAATAATCCCATGTTTACAGTTATACTTTTATGGCCTCGATCAGAAGTCTGCGATAGCGATTTTTATAACCGTCATTGCCTCACAGCTTTAAACTACGAAAGTACAGATCATGAATGTTAAGTCAAGTCAATATTTTTCTCATTTTTAATCTCTTGATGTTCGCCCTTGGGAAATCAAGCAACATGATATCTTAGAAACATGATATTTCCAGCTTCTTTGGTTGATATTACAGGTCTTCGTTGAAATTTGTTTTTTTTTGTTGTGGAGGAGGCGATAATTTTATGTAAACTTAGTCCGAGACTAGGTAGTTTGGGACTCACCCCTTCCCTTCATTTCCTCGACTTTAATTGATAGGACATAGAGTCTTGTCACTTTGAAAACATCTTGATTCGTAGTCTTGGTCGAGGAAAGAGGCAGAGTGTTCCTGGTGATGATGGCGTGATATTTTCTCCCTCCGTCTCTTATCTTGGGCGAATTGAGGGAACCTTTCATACTTCTTGATCGATCTTGATTGAACACAGCACTTCTGCTTTGAAGCGTTCCAGGACCCGTATTCCGTGTACTGTGGAATTCCATGGCAACACATCGCTCTCTGTGTGAAATGATGGGAAAGCGACGTGTTGCTAGAATTCCACAGGTACACGGAATACGGGTCCAGAAGAACTAGTCAGTCACAAAAATACACCTGACTGTCAATAATTGGAGTTTCGCGATACGTCAAAATATGCCCTATTTTATCCACGATCCGACATTCGGGGCTACAACAATTCGTGTTTCTCATTAAATCGATAGTTCAATTCAATAATTGTAAAACTAGGTTTTGATTGAAGAGGTCGTCTTACTCTTTGTCGCCGTGGATCTCAACAATGCATATATTCACCCCAGTGTTGTCGGCAAGCATAGGCAGAAAAAAGTCCCCATAATTATGAAAAAAAATTGGAATGTACTGATCTGAATAAATTCATGAACCAGGACAGGGGCTACACGATCAGTCTGGCATCAGTTCACTCCGTCACTCAATGAGTGATGAAAAACTGATGGACTGGATGACGATTTACAGGATCATTCAAACTGACATCAGTTTCAAAGAAGGTTGGGTCAAAATTCCATGGTAAACAGCAGGTGACCATGCATTGGCAACTTATATCGTTATAACTGACAGGAAACGCAATACACAATCAGTCTGCTGTCAACCGCATTGTCGAACTGACAAAAAATCATAAAATATTCAAATATCGGTCAGTCCAGTGCATCACTACATCAGTCAACCCATTTCATGATCATCTCCTTATCATTCTGACCAAATTTATGGAATGAACTTTCAGTCGTCAGTCAAGGAGTGATGAAAAACTGATGGACGGAATGGCGATTTACACAATCATTCCAACTGACATCAGTTTCAAAAAGGTTAGGTCGAAATTCCATGGTAACCATTGGTTATCCGCTGATAACCATGGAACTACATCGTTTCAACTGACGTGAAACTGCGGAATGCGATACATGATCAGTCTGTTGTCAATCATCGTCGAACTGACAAAAAATTAAAACATAATATTCAAATATCGGTCAGTCCGGTGCATCACTCCACCAGTCAACCCATTTCACGATCAGTTTCTCATCATGCCGACCAAATTCATGGACTGAACTGATGCCAGACTGATCTTGTAGCCCCCGTCTAAAGACTCACCCGGGGGCACTCCAATCCCTAGCTCAGGCTGAAATCCATCAGCCTCTCATCATTGTCATAATTCATTAATATATCATCATCATCATCAATATCAATAATATTATCATAAACCATTCTACGACGACTAGCTGGTGTCACCTGAAATCAGTAGAGGCTTCCCCAGACGCCTGACTACCGCTAAACAGTAAGATGAGCGAGGAGAGTTTTCACATGACTCTCGAGGCTTTTTCGAGTCAATCGAGCAGTATGTAGGATCCTTAAGTTACACTCCATATTCAATCAGAGGCAGTAGGATTTCACAACCCTTCAGCTAACCAGGTCACACAGACCTCATTTACCATCGCCCAATAATACGTGGGCCACCCTCAATCACAAAACTATTCTGCAACCTTTCTCATCGACAACCAAAATCACTCCAACACTTATTGAGTCAGAAAACTACAATCAATCTATGGCAACACCCTAATGTTGCAAAGTGTATGTGTTGAGTTTATTATTTTTTTTACAGTCGTGCGGAAAAATCAATTCCACGAACCAATATCCGTGGCAAAATAGCTATTTACCTAACATGTGCGGAAAATTAGTTTTTCCGCACGAGTCTGCCGTTCACCGACCGACGCGTAGCGGAGTTCGGTGAAGCAGCCGAGGGCGGAAAAACATTTTCCGCAAGTGTTAGGTACAATAGTTTTTCTACAGACGTGCGGAAATAAGGATATAATTCGTAACTCAAAATTTTCTGATGCAACTGATGACAAATAAATAATAATGAATGTCAAAATGTGTAACTAAGCGACCATAGTTACCTCGAAACCTGGTTGCTGTTTGCTTATGATATTGTTAATTTTGACATATCCGTGCGGAAAAATTTTTCCGCACTGGTGCGGGAAATCTGATTTTCCACACGGATATCGGTGCGGAAAATTGAATTTTCCGCACGGCTGTAGGAAAATAAGTTTTTCCGCACTAGTACGGAAAAATTTTTCAGCACGCAAACTTCAGTTTTTGGCACGCATACTTCAATAGCATAGCACATAAACAAAAAGCTGCTTGAAGTCCTGATCCAAGTGTGTTCTATATGCTTGGTAACGTGTAAATCGACTATCTGACATTCCGACATTATTATTATTTATTCGTTTTCTGGACTTTGCATTTATTTTCGCACATTCGTAAAAAAACTATTGTACCAAACACTTGCGGAAAATCTTTTTTCTGCACTCGGCATTCTCATTTTTCACACTTGTTAGGTATATAGCTATAACAAAACCCGTTCTCATGCCCTGGGACACGTTCATTGCTATACCGAGTGCTTTTATCATGGTAAGGAGAATAGAAAAATATATTTACGATTCAAGGGTTTTATCCAAAGGAATATAGATATAAGAAAAACCATAATTGAATTATCATTTTCAGTAAGCTGACCTAGAATAAGTCTTGAATTTAATCAGTGATCAACTATTGTGGAAGTAATAACGTCATGGCAGGTCAATAAATTTTTAATTTTGAACTTGACCACCCTGTGTCTCAGAAACGGTGCAATTTTGGACAAAGGTAAATTGCAGTGAATCGACTTATTTTGACCACAGGAGTATATGGTAGAGTTTTGTCCGCACCTTTCAGGAAAACCCTGTATAAATGAGTACCGCTATGGATTCCTTGAGAAATTTCCTTCAAATTTGTTTTTCTGAATTTTTTTTTCTAGAATGTCAAATAAGACAGGTATCAGCTGTCAAACCTTACAACGCAAGAATGATCATAACTTTGAAACAACTCAACCGATTGAGGCGATCTTGGTCTTATTCTGAAGATGAGGTTCTTTTCTTCCACAATTTCGGGATTTCGAATGATTCTGATCAGAAGAGACGATTTAATTGGATATAATATGCGAACGACGAACATTTTTCAAATCAACTAGAAATTTTTAAATACAAAGGCATAGTGAAAATTGTATGTCTGGAATGTCGACTAGATTTCGCACATCTTTCATGCACTATACTCTTTTCTAGCTCTCGGAATAAATAAGCTTAACGCTTTTTTGTAATTCTCTAATGCAAAAAAGTCAATATATAAGATATAATTTGTTTGAAATAGAACAGTGACTGGGTGGTTACTGGGTATCGCAAAAATTTGTTAATATCTTCTTTACGAGGGCACCTTGAATAGTATTACTATTTTACATCAAATTACAGAAAACCCTAGAGCTTTTTTATCCCGAAATCTAGAAACAAGTGTATTACATGAAAGTTGTGCGGAATTTTGTCGACAGTTTGACGAAACTGAGTTCTCAGTTTATCTTTGCATTTTCAAAAAATGTTCGTCGTCCGCATATTATACTGAATACAATCATCTGTTTTGATCGGAATCAAATCTCAGAATTGTGAAAGAGCAGAACCCGAGGGAGAAACTCCTCTTCAAAATAGGACCAAGATGGCATCAATCGGTTGGGTTGTTTCAAAGTTATGGGCTTTCTTGCGTTGCAGGGTTTGACAGCTGATACCTGTCTTATTTGACATGCTGAAAAAAAAAATAACAGATTTGATGAAAATTTCTCAAATATTCCATAGCGGTACTCATTTATATTTGTTTCTTTAAAAACATCACGAGAAAACAGCGATTTTGTGTTTTGATAGCACCGTACCGCCATCTTGTGGCTATTTTGAAAACTTCTGATATATTTCCAGCATTTTCTCTTTTCCATATTACCCAGTAATTTTTTTTCCGCAAGTCTCTGGGATGCCTAGTTTCTGAGATCTGGCACCTTGCCATTCCTAAATAGACACCCTGTACACTCGCGTTTCTCAGGTCAAAAGTAAGAGAACAAGACGTTATTCCGCAAAAAATTGGACTCAAACGGGAGCTCACAAACACGTAACTGGTCACTTTGACGTGAAAGGCAGACTGAAAATTTTTTAGTCTAATCTTCGAGAATTAACGGAAATTTTTTGCGAAAGCATGGAAATCTAAATGAGAAATGCAAGGAAAAAGAACTGAGTACATTGGCGAGAAAAAAATTTATAGTGAACTCTCCTCTCATATATTCCTATTAATTAGTATCAACATCACGGCAGAACCATGCAGTCTGTATCAAATAGAAATTCTCTTTTCAGAAAATGCTTGCCGTAACTTTGAGCATAATTGATTATGAGAAGAAACAAGTACAGTTTTTTTATTAAATCGGGTGATTTTGCTTTGATGAAAATTTGGGATCTCAAATCTTTTGTGTAAACGGAGACCAACAACTCAGATTACTAAAAAAACTTGTTTCACAACTTGTGTATGATCCGCCTTTGATAATTTTTGGTCATATCCATATTATTGACTATACAGGGTGTCCGGAAATGATGAGCAAAAAAATCAGGAGATCATTCTTGACCAAAAATAAATGCTATATATATATATATTTTTATTCTCTCAAGTTTCCAACATAAAAAAGGTATACTTCTTTTGTTTCTTCTTACCGTTTTCGAAAAATACGCTAAAATAACTTTGCTTGCATGTGATGAATACCAAATTAATTTAACTTATTTTCAACTTTCAACATAGCATGCTTTGGAATCATGCGCTATAAGTTGCCGTATAAACATATTTGATTAGAATCAGTTTTGACAGTTGGTAATTTTCCACATTTTTTCAATTTTCAGTATTTTTGTCACTGACCATCCCATCAGCGTAATAACAAATTTTCCAAAAATCACCAACTAATTTTTCCGAAACTTGTTTCTACGGCAACTTTGCATGTTTCCAAAGGAAGCTATGTTTAAAGGTTAAGATTAAATTAATATGATTTCGTATTCATTACATGCAAGCAAAGTTATTTCAGCGTTTTTCGCGAAAACGGTTGAATTTATCGCAATGAAAGTGATATTTGGACAAAAGTCACATCACATTACAGTGTAGCACAAAAAAGGTGGGACCATTCAAATCAAAGTATAGGTTCGTATGTGGCGCCCTCTACAAAATGCGAAAAAAACGACGGGCAAATTTAGTTTCCTCATCTCGATAAAGCCCAAAATACAAGATTTCGTGAAAATATCATAAGCGTGGCAAAAGGTATTGCAAAAAAACTGCAATTAAAATGCAACTTCAACACCCAATAACTCCGTCAATAATCGATTTTCGAAAAAATATCATAGGAACAGGAAGCATTCATTTTTTGTTTTGAATTTACATCTGCATTTTCTGTTTATCATTTCCGGACACCCTGGATAGTATGACATCATATACAGGGTGTCCGGAAATAATGAGCAAAAAATTCAGTTGAGAGTTCTCGACAAAAAATGAATGCCACTTTTTCCTATAATATTTTTCAGAAAATTGATTATTGACGGAGATACAGGGTGTTAAAGTTGCATTTTATTTGCAGTTTTTTTGCAATACATTTTACCACGCCTATGATATTTTGACAAAATCTTGTATTTGGGGGTTCATCTGGATAAAAAATTCAAATTTGTCTCTTGTTATTTCGCATTTTGCAGAGGGCGCCACATACGAACCTTTACTTTGATGCACCTAACGATGCACTTTCTGATAAATTGAATTTGATATAAAATACTTTTCATCGAACAAAGAGATGGGTGAAGGTCGTCTCCTATCCCACTCAAGTATCTACCTGCGCAGCAAAATTTTGTTTCCAGTTGTTTATTCAGCGTAAGTTGTATCCACTTATTTCCTGAACATATAGAAACATTTGACAACGATAGAAAACAGGCAACACAAAACGAATTAAGGTATGCTCTGCTCTTCAAGTGAAAACCTAACTCATACTCACAGCATCCACAAAAAACCTTATACAGGGTGTAAGGAAATGATGAGCAAAAAAATCGAGAGAGCATTCTAGATCGAAAATAAATGCAACCTTTTCCTATAACATTTTTTGAAAATTGTTTCCTAACGGAGTTACAGGGTGTTAAACTTAAATTTTATTTGCAGTTTTTTGGCCATGCCTTTTGCAACGCTCATAAAATTTTGACAATATCGTATTCGAGGCTTTTTCGGGTTAAAGAATTCAAATTTGCCCACCGTTTTTTTGCATTTTGTAAAGGGCGCCACATTACGAACCAATACTCTGATTTTAATGGTCCTTACTTTTTTGTGTTACACGGACGGAGATACAGGGTGTTAAAGTTGCATTTTATTCGCAGTTTTTTTGCAATACATTTTACCACGCCTATGCTATTTTGACAAAATCTTGTATTTGGGGGTTCATCTGGATGGAAAATTCAAATTTGCCTCTTGTTATTTCGCATTTTGCAGAGGGCGCCACATACAAACCTTTACTTTGATTTGAATTGTCTTAACCTTTTTGTGCTACTCTGTGTGTGACTTGTGACCAAATATTTTTATTTTCTCGACCTTTTGACATGAGAAAGGGATGCCTTTCTTGTTGCGATAAATCTAACCGTTTTTGAGTAAAACGCTAAAATAAATTTGATAGCATGTAATGAATACGGAATCATTTTGATTTATTTTTAACCTTGAACAAAGCATGCTTTGAAAACATGTGCTATAGTTGTCGTGAAAACAAGTTTCGGGAAAATTAGTTTTGAAACTTGATAATTTTTTGAAAATTTGTTGTTACGCAAGTCAATGACAAAAATACTGAAAACCAAAAGAAATGAGATAATGTGAGAAATACCGACTGTCAAAACTAATTCTAATCAAATCTGTTTCGACGACAACTTATAGCGCATGATTCCAAAGCATGCTATGTTAAAAGTTGAAAATAAATTCAAACAATTTCGTATTCATCACATGCAAGCAATAGTATATTATTTTATATGAGGGAAAAGTATCTTCTCCTCCAAATAAAATATGATATTTTGTCTTCAAATGTCGACAAATTTGTAATTTATGCAAAAATATAATGTTTTCAATTTGCCATGAATATAGCTTTGGGCGGCGGCGCCAGGCTCACTTTCTCGTTGTCATGGTTACTTTCCCTTCCGGCGGAGGAAAAGTGAGACTTGGCGGCCGATACTCAGTAGAACGGTTAGATTTATCGAAACAAAAGTAGTATATTCAACTTTTTTTTTGTCAATAGTTGAGGATAATGAAAATTTTCACTCAAAAGCCGCATCAGAGTATTGGTTCGTATGTGGCGCCCTTTACAAAATGCAAAAAAACGGTGGCCAAATTTGAATTCTTTATCCCGAAAAAGCCTCGAATACGATATTGTCAAAATTTTATGAGCGTTGCAAAAGGCATGGCCAAAAAACTGCAAATAAAATTTAAGTTTAACACCCTGTAACTCCGTTAGGAAACAATTTTCGAGAAATGATATAGGAAAAGGTTGCATTTATTTTCGATCTAGAATGCTCTCTCGATTTTTTTGCTCATCATTTCCTTACACCCTGTATAAGGTTTTTTGTGGATGGTGTGAGTATGAGTTAGGTTTTCACTTGAAGAGCAGAGCATACCTTAATTCGTTTTGTGTCGATCATTTGCATATTCTGTGAACATTTGACAACGATAGAAAACAGGCATTTCTATCGTTGTCAAATGTTCACAGAATATGCAAATGATCGGTTGCTTGGTATTTTTTGGTCATAACTATTAGGTTGCCAGGTATATATTTATTTCCCGAGATATTCTGATAGGCCAATAACCTTGGCGTACCCTGTATAATATGTCGTGAGAATATATTTTTATTTAAAGTCTGATGCCAGTTGCGTTAAAATGATGCTCTTTCTTTCAATTTCATGTGCATTCTCTAGTGACCATAATAACCAAATTGAAACTGTGATTTTCCAAGCCCGGCAACCGTGGTTTATAACCGATCTATCTCAGGCAACCCTATACCAGCGCGTTTGTGACGGAATTGTCTTTGATTCAAGGATTAATCAAATAAACAGATAAGTGCAAATTACTACTATTGACTTACCTCTTTATACCCCGCAACCTAATAGTTATGACAAAAAAATACTAGGCAACCTATCGTTTGCATATTCTGTATACTTCTATTTGGCATTTTTTTTCAATTAACAAGTTGATGGAGAAATAAAAAAAAATGTACTGTTGATTAATCACTGGACCAGAATGTTTCAGGCAAGCACCCTGAAATATATTTCTTTCCATATTAGATTTGATATAAAGCACTTCTCATCGTATAAACAGATGTGTGAAGATCGTCTCCTATTTGGATCTCGTACTATGAGTAGTTCCATGAATCGATTCTCGATTTGAATCTGGTTGTTGAAAGTTCAAAGCAATGAGCATGTGCGATACTGCCATTGGATTTTCCCAATAAATATTCATTATCTTTTTTCAAAACACAATAATTCCTTTGTCATCCATACTAGTATTGAAAGATTAAACATTAAATTGTCCGACCACTTTTGAGAATACATGAATAACTAGCAAAACTCCAATTAAATGTAATTACAGGTTTCCTGGATGAGAAAACGAGATCTCCATATACTAACATCTGGGATCCATACCTACACTGGAGATGGAAGATTCAGTGTACGACATCCAGAGCACAGTGATGACTGGGATCTCAAAATAGACTTCGTTCAGAAAAGAGATGCAGGAATTTATGAGTGCCAAGTGAATACTGAGCCCAAAATCAGCTTGCCTATTGTATTGAACATTGATGGTGAGTTTCAAAAGAGCTTTGATTTTACATATTTATAATGAAGACTTGGTCCATTCATGATTTTATTTTTAATTATCTATGTCAATATGGGCCCTGGTTAGAAAACTGGCTAAAAAACCTCTCAATGTCCCTTTCATCATGATATTCATTGTTTCGTAACGTTATTGAAAAGAACCCACATTGTATAGTTGTATCAAAAACAAATAGTATTCACTGATGTCTCGTTTTGGAAACGACTATATATCACTCGTACTGTAAGGTTTTTAGTATGGAATTGTCCGGAATGTTGTGAATCTGTCTACTCTAAGTTATCTATACTCATGACCACAATTATATAGCACTATTGGTCCACTGAATGATCTGTATGTGTTGTAGAACTGATTCATTTGCGACGCCTACGTAAGATACCAGATACAATGAGGTTTTGAATTTTCTTGTAGGAACATCCAAAAAACTTTTAACAAAAGATATCTTGTAACTTGGGTTCATTATGCGAGATGTCGACCTCACAATCGATTTTTTTCGCAACCACAACACAAAAGTCAGATAGACCAATTTATGGTCCACGATGATTCTCTTTAACGAACAGACAAGATTGTATCGATACATGAGTGTTTCTTGAGGTATTTGTGGTTCATCGCTGGTAGTAGAAATAGTGAACATTTCTTATATCTCCGCAATTCATCGATGATGCTAAGGTATGCTGATCCTTTTTGCATGACAATGCGACATTTGATGCTTCAATATTATTGCCACTTGATTTTTTACTTGTAGTAGCCAGATCTGGTTCCATCAGACAATCTTTGATCTCTGAATGAAGTGGCATATTTACCGTGGAATCTAGGGACTAATGCTAACACATCATCATCGATAATGAGAATCACTCGCAACACGTATATGAGTGGAGGGTGGTTAAGTAAGATACAGACCATTCTTCTCTAACTTGGATAGTTTGAGTTTTATAGCATGTCAAAGGTGCAAAAATGACATTTTCAAAACGCGAACTCGAAAACGTCCAGATTTAGAAACATTATTTAAATCACAATTTTTGCTCAAAATTAAAAAAAGAACTAAAATATCCATCAATATACAGGGGGCTCCATTTAAAAAAATGCAACTTTGATCTATCACAACTTTATGCCCAACCCTGTATATTGCAATTCGTGACAGATATCTAGATTTTCAAAAGCCTCAGAACTTTTATGAAAGATATTTTTTTCTAACTCTTGTATCTTTCGAAATAATCGACCGTTCTGGTAATTTCTCCTAACCATGTATAGACCGTTAGATAATGCCATATTTGGCTGACTGATTTTGTCGTCTCTCAAAAAATCAAAATGTAGTGATCGGACGTAAAATCAACTTTTTTTCTGCAAAAAAAATAGGTTATTTTTTTAATCTCTCGTGTATGGCGTTTCAACACATCAAAATAATATGATAATCTTAGAGTGAAAAAACAGTGCCATAAGGGTTGCACGAACTCAGATTGTTGAAATGAAGGCGCTATCTGGTGAAAGATTACTTGGCTGATGCATTTCTTCGCTGATTATCATTAGCTGGTCAGCCGTTGAGAAAAATTTACCGGACAATATTGGGAAAAGATTTTCAGTATGCCCTAAGCACACGTCCGATCGCTAAATTTTCATTTTTTGAGCTCAACAATTATATTATTTTATTAATAATAATAATACAAATAATTATGCTGATAATAATAATAAATGTTTTAATCCAAACAAATTATCACAAATAGGTAGGTATAAGTTCTACTAAAGGCTAGGCGCAGTCTAGCCAGAGAGCCCTACTGAACCCCACTCTAGTAGACAAATTTATTACAAATTCTTGAACACTACTTGATTTTTCCTCTCTTTTTCTTTAGCAGCCTTGTTGTGTCCACTCCTTGATTACCTAACCTAAAACCTAATCGTATCACTCAAACACTACTAGAAAATCAAATCTCTCCCAAGATACACTTGCCATTCAGTGATTGATTCTGAAACTGAGCACAAGATCATAATTATTACATAATGAGATTCAGGAATATCGAACGTCACGAATATATGACTCATATAAAACTTTAAACTGTTTCTCATTCAGAGAAGTCAACTCGTTTGGTATTCGGTGAAGAGTTGAACAACTTGATGGCGTTGCATGTAAACGACCTCTGGAACATGGTAGTTTGATGATGCGGCATGGTTATCCTATTCCCAAACCTAATGTCCCGACAATGCACGTTTAGACGAAACAAAAACCTATCCCTCAAAGTAGACGGCGATCCAGGGTTTCTTAAAATTCTTATCAGAAAGTTTCCGAGGTGTAAAGTTCCACGATCATCCATTTTCAACCACTGAACTTCCTTAGGCGATTGTGAAATGTGGTCGTACTTTCTTGGACCAAGAATAAGACGGATACATGCGTTTTGTACCTTTTGAATACGGTTTTTGGGCAACAGATCTAGACACGGACCATAAATAAAATCGCAAGAATTGAAACCAGATAAAACCAACGATTCACACAACATTTTACGTAACTGAAAACTAAGAAGATGTCTAGTGTCAAACGAAATTTTCAATGGAACGTATGACTTCTGAGGGGGTCTTTATGTATTCTTTGAAACGCAGTTCCGTGTCAAGTATAATTCCAATTCCAGAAGTATCTTTTATATGAAGCAGCAGAAATCTTGTATATACAGCGTCCGTAATAAAGTTGGGAACATATTGAACATTTTCACTACTCATATTTCTGGTAAACTCAATTCGGGGATAGTTTGTGCACGTCCGATAACCAAAAAATCAATTTTGCCACATGTTGTCATCGGCTTAGCGAGAATTTTGAAAGAAGTTCATTTTGGTGTTGGAACATCATGCAGCAAATCAGATTAAAAAAAAAAAAGAAACTCATATTTTACCTCTTTCATTGAAACGAAAATCGTAAATTGTGTTTTTTTTTAATCAACTTTATTATACTGAACTACAAAGGCTTGATGTAAAATCAGTTGAATTTCTCATGAAATGAAACAGTCAAGGGATATTAATCAAAACATAACACTTGGTCGTGTCACTAACTGTACCTACCCTTTGTCCTTTTTTCCACAGTCGATATGATTTTATGAAATCATTATTCTCAGGATTCAACTATGAGCAAATGGTAAATATCCGTTAACTATCTCTTTGTTTGTCAGAACATTTGAGAAAACGGACACTGGTACAGTTAGGGAAATGACCAAACGATCTTTTTTAATTTATTCACGTCTATTTATGGAACTTTTCGCGCAGATATGTATTTGTTTGTTATTGGGTTCGTGTGACTGTATTGTGTGTGGTTTTTTAAATCGGGTATTCCAACTTCACAATAGTTTTGAAGACATGACAAAAAAACTGGATACTTCCTAAGACATTTTTCAAAATAGAATAACAATTAGTCACTCACAGACTCTCAAAAAGTCAATATTGCAATATTTTGCTGGCTCTGTAATTTATTTGAAAAGAAGTTGTGGAATAAGTCTGGTCTCAATGATCAGAGCAATTTACATGTTCATCAGAGGACATCGCAGTAGAGGAGCACAAACGTCCATTCTAGTCTAGGGCCAGAGTATTTTACTTCTGTTACATACTTCGTAGTTTTCTTATCTGTTTCTACTGTGTAAATACTGACAGAAAGTCGAACACGGTACGGACCCTAGAAGTGGTGGCTACTGGGGTCAGAAGTCACTTCTTAAAAGAGGGAGAAAAACATCGAGGCAAAGTTATTGTGTGATTTGTGGTGAAAATTAAAATATACTTAGCTTTATTGAACGATTTTAACGTTTTTTAGGTGAAAACTAAGCGTGGCTGTCAAAAAAATTAAACCGAAGTCTTGTTTTCTTTGTTGAAAAAAATTATGAAAATGATGGCTGTATGTTCATCAGTTGATTTTTCTGTCGAGTTAATGATTTGAAATCAAATGAATGATATTTCACAATGACGATATTTTGCAAAATGTCAAGTTAAAGTTTCAGTTTTAGACAAAATCTCTTCAGTTCCGGATATTACTTCTTGAACCCATAACACTGAAAAAGGTAACAATCATTATTATGCTGTTGTATGCTGGGGTTTTAGTTAGTGAAGAATGCAAAACCAATTAAAAATCAGATCTTTCATCATCAATATGGAGACTCGCTCGAATATTTTTGAATAACAATATTCAACGACTAGATTTCAGAAGCAGTCAAGCTCTCTGATTTTAACACTCTTAAGTGAGGGCAAATGAAAAAAACATACTAGTTATAATATTGTTACTGCATAACTTTTGGTTCTCTATAAACTCATGCTGGGTTATGACAAAAACCGGAAGTCGAAGCCAAGCTCTTATCTTTTTTCCTGATGTTGTGTCTTCAGCTATTTTCATGCCTCATACTTGCAAAAAAGCTCACACTCTTATTAAAAATATTTCCACATTCTCATCATCAGAAAAGCATATTTTCATTTCGTTCGATAATATTTCTTGGTAGAGAGAAGAAAAACATTATAGGTTTATCTAGATACCCCAGTCATTAGGCACAAAAAAATTATGATGACAATAATACCTTCCGCTTTTTTTCTCATGTAAGCAATGGATAGTAAGTTTGGAGTTTTAATGTCGATACTTCATCCAAACTACAGTCCACATTCTATAGCCCTACTTACCGTTTATTTTTTGATAAATCATATCCACTTATTAAAAAAATAACATGACAGTATCGACAGTTATCAATCATATTATAAACGATGAGTTGCATTTTGCTCGCAAAATACCAGATTTTCAATAGAAGCGGAAGAGTTAATAAATTACTGGTGCGAACGTGAACGACATACAAATTGACAAGAAATTTATCATTTTGAAGCTACGACAGAATTTAACTTGAAAATTAATGATCGAGAGCTGAATTTGCTCAATTAAAGCGAAATCTCTGTTGCTCTTTTCAGGTATTGACAATGGTTTTAATGACGAATTTAATTGGATTTTCAAAGTAATTCAATGGAGCGCGTTATGTCGTTGAATATAAAAAAAATGCATTAAATAATAGAGATTAATAATAGAGAGCAATTTTTTGAAATGTAAAATTCAATTCTCGGGAAGAATTAGTCATATTCACTTCACTGAGAGCAATTTTGATTATACCTTGTTATAAAGGTTGTCCACGAACAACCCGTAAACAGCGAAATGGGTCATTCTACATAAGAAAACAAGATATTTTTTATCATGTGAACATAGGTCGGAGATGTTCTGTTTGGTTTTTTATCTATTTTTACTGTAATTACATCGTGGATAGATATAGAATGCGTTAAACGCTGCCAGTCCATGTCTACATTGAATCAATACTAAACTTGTCTCAAGGTACCTCCAGACTAGCGCGGTAAATTTCGCTAGTTTTTGACTCTTTATGATACATTCTTCATGCAGATTTGTCAAAATTATGTCAAAAATCTTCCACGGCTGTCTGGTGGTACCTTTATACTTCTATTTTTTGATTTTAGCATGAATAATGAGTTTCAAGGAAATATTAATTATACAATGTCAAGGACAATGCAGATAATACGTTATTTACATCGTTCTTGGACGAACACGTACATAACTAATCGGAGTAAAACTTAAGCTGGCCATGATTTTTGTAGGACCATAATAGCAGTTGAATAAAAGTTGCAATTCTGAGTCATCCATCCATCGAACTATAACTGAGAATATCTTCAAAGATGACTTTTTCTACCTAGTAATGCTGCAATACCTTTCAAATTCATAATAGCCAACTTGTAGATTTTTCCGAATCCTCTCAGGTCAAGACTTCTCGAAAATTCATTTGTTATCACTCAAATTTCCATAATTATATGCCCTATGGCACTCATAAAGAACTTATCAACAACACACTCCAATTATCCATCAACCAATTCAAATGCCATCAGGGAACGATTAATGACAGAAAGAACCGAAACACGCTAAACGAGCTTCAGCCTATTAACTTTGACAATGTTATTGCCAGGTCGGGGTATGAACTGTTTTAGTTACGATTTCATGGGATTTGGCAATGGCTAGATAAAATTTGATTCAACATTCAACCGATTCAATAAATTATCTTTCGAAGTGTCAGATCCGCACATAAATCGGTAATGTATTAATCATATTTGCAAGCTGTCAGTCTAGTTTTTGCGAATTAATGACGACCAGTCAATTTGGAGGGCAGGTCATTTATTACTGCCAGTATATTTTGAATGAATATCGAATGGTTGTTGCTACAGCATACGAGTTATGCTGTGATTGACATGGCCTAGCTCAAAACTGTTTCAGCGATTAGATGAACTCATCTCATAACTGACTACAAAATAATTGAAGCAGCGTGTTGAGTTTACTGTTGTTTTCCAAAGCACTGCGTCACTGCATTTTCGATGAAATTTGGTCACGGGGCTATATTAAAACTCAAACTAAATGCACGCTCCACGAAGCCCACTCCATTATGGCGACTCGCAACGCATTGACATGAACCTTTCCGCCATCGAATCTTCAGACGTTCTATCGTCTAGAACCGTTAGGAAGTGAACAACGCTCCCACTGTACCAAGACCCTATGAAAAATAAGTATCGATTTGATTAATCATCATAGAAATCAAATGATTATAACAACAACAAAAAAAACACAGTGTAACGCGTTTTTCAAAAGTATTTTCAGGGTTGGAATGGATCATGTTTTTCCGTAACTCGGGCGCCACCTTCTGGCTTTGTGTGATAGAGCACCTACAGTGCCTATCGCATGGCATGATACTGTTTGTTTGGTTTAGTAGCGGGCAGCCTCTAGACAGTGAACGTCTAAACATTTTCCCGTTAAAAAAAGGCAAATGGTGTGGAATAGTTACTTCATCATCACAATAAGTAACTGGTTACTCAAACCAGAAGGTGGAGGAAAACTATTTCCAAACGGATGTATTATCAGACTTTATTTCAGCGCATGCGATGAGTGGTAAATTTGGTAAATACGGTACAAAAAGTGGATAGCGTGGAAAATTGTTTCGATATACGGAAAATAACGGCGTGGAACTGAATCAGAGATGGATGGAAACAGCGCGGTGTTTTGAATAAAAACCGGTGCAACTCCAAAAAACTCCTTCAAATATTTTTTTGGAACCATCTCAATTACGGAGAATAAACAAATTTTGATAATGAGAACGCAGAACGAATGTATTGAAACGGTAGTTTGAGATGCGGTAGACAAAATAACGTTATAATAGAAGAAACGCTGGAAATTTTGGTAGTCAAATAAAAAAATGACGAAATAACCTGAAAAACAGCAAAAGAAAATCAAAGAGTTCTAGTACCTTGCTAAAGCAATTTTCCGTGAGCTTCACTTGATTGCTGAAAATCAGGTAAAATTATCAGTGAAAGGCTCCAACGACAATAACTGGTTCCAGAAAAGATAGGGTCCATCACTAGTGATAGTATTGTAACGCTTAATGAATATCTTGTTTACGCTGCCAACGACCACCCCGGAAGATCAAAGAGAATATCACGGCTCTATAGTTTCAGTCTGGTCATTGTTGAATAATAGCCTGTAAGGAATAATAGCCCCAATAACTGACATAAGAAATACCGTACACGAAGTCTTAGAACTGACCAAGTCGACCAGACTCAATCAAGTCGCTTTTTCAAGTTACAATTTTTACTCACCTAACTCCAGAATAAGGTGGCTGATGTCTTTTTTGCATGTGAGTGAATAATGTACCAAGGACAGAATGGCTGTCGGCTGTATCTCGAAAAGTATTCATCGTAGAGGCTTGCACAAAAAAAATTTATCACTAAAACGGCCAAGAGAAGAACCTGGAAAATATTTTCAAGTTTTTGAAATGGTCGCTAGGGGGCGTAACAACCAACTCCAAGTAGACAAATAGGATTTTGATAGAATTTTGCCCAATGAAAACATACCGATAATATTACTTCATATTCACTGACTATTTACCCACACTTTTTAAAAAAGTTCAATTGTTTTTATAAACAAACGGAGATCCCTACCGTTTCGCGATACAGATTTTGGGCTCATATGGAAGAGCATGATTTGCACTACAAAATACTTTTTTGGTTTGGAATTTTTCACCTTCGTCGTTGTCGCTAGATGTCGTCAACTGAAATGGTAGCATATTTTTTGGTTTCTCCAAAAAAATCAAATGTAATGGTTTATTAATTTCTATATATTTTGAAAAAGAATACATTTTTCTATTGAAAACATAAAAATTATAGAAATAAAATTAAAAAAAATTTTGTTTTTTTTTATTTTTCAAAAGAAAAATGTATATATGAGCCCAAGCTCGTTAAAATCGGTAGAGCGAAACGAAAGAAATCCCCGTTTGTTTAAAAAAATAATTGAACTTACCCCACCTCTTCATTGTGATAGATACAAAAAAACGTTTTGGATAAAAAGTATAAGTAAATAGTCAGTAAATATGAAAAATATCATCGGTAAATTTTCATTGGGCAAAATGTTATGAAAATCCTATTTGTCTACTTGGAGTTGGTTGTTACGCCCCCAGCGACCATTTCAGAAACTTGAAGATATTTTCCAGGTAGTTCTCTTGGCCGTTTTTATTAGTATCCAAATTTTTTGCCGCAAGCCTCTACGATTAATTCTTTCCGATATACAATCAACAGCCATTCTTAGTGGGACACCTGGTACATCAAAATAACTCAATACTGTTCATTAAAACATGTTATCATTGTATGCCGATTTCAAATTGGAAGAAAGAAGGAACAGCGGCTCATGAAACAGAACTGCTCCTCCATTATGGAACAAAGCTTCATATCTGACGATATCCTGCGCGCTGGGGATATCACTTTGTCGATGTTGTTTTCAGTCTTCAATGGAAAACAAAAGGATCAGGGATTATTCAGTGTGATGATTGATATAACAATGGAACTAGGGGGATACAAAAGGAAAAGAGAATGACGGGGACTTTTTTATCACTTGAAGAGTTTAGTAAGTGATGCAGATTTTCCGAACTCCATCGTCTCTTTTGTATGTATTCTGTTTCTTATTTTGATCAATACTGATGGTTATCAGGTCTGGTGTGAACTGGGATTTTATCTATGAGCTTTTTCTTTGAATACATATAACACACATTATGATGATGGAATAAACACGATGATGGTCCGGATATCTGCATCAAGATCGACATCCACCATCTTAAAACTATCGAAATTGGTATCTCATGTAGAGTTTGTATGTTGTGTTCAGTCAGTGAATAGAATTTTTATAGGGACTCTCTTCTTGGATAGAATAAACTTCTTCTCAGTGAACTGGAATGATTGGCCGTTATTGATGTAGATATTTTGAGTAATTGAAGTCATGTGTGAAATCACATTTAGCGAATATATACAAAACATTCATGTCTAAAAATTCATGTCTGCAAACATAGTGATAAATTAGATAAAGTTTGTACTTTGGATATGTTTCACTGGGAGTTAGATGATTTGCTGACAATGTAATTGGTGGTGCTCTTGGGAAGGTAGATGAGAAACTTATTCACCCCTGATGATGCACTCTAAATACACAGTGTTATGTTCAAGCACCAGTGCATTGTAGATGCTCTTATCAAATCCTCCTAATCATCAGCAAATAAAAACATTTATTTATTTACTAGCTAGAGCGATGATCCTCACTTTGACATTGACCTTGGTTCAGGGCATATCTGTGTAACCGTAAAATTTTAATATATCATCCTGTTGAGGAGATTTCTACACAGTTTGCTATGGGAATCAATCTTCAGGCCGTCCCGTTTCGTTTAACGTTGGTTTAATCGATTTCGAGTCAGAGGTTTAACTCAGGATACAAATTTTTTTCCCAATGGTCGGTAAGTGGAATCTCGTCGTTCTGTTCCATGCCTGGGTATTAACCAATGCTTTTCCTATAAAGAAGTGTAGTCAAAGTCAATCCCACATTTCAACGTCACAACGTGAACCCTCAACCAAGATCTTGAGGATGAGAGTATAAAAACCCTTATTTTTACAAGGTAAGCACATTGCATTCCTGATATTTTTTTTCAAACCATAACAATCAGAACTAACCACACATAGTTTTCTTTCCGATTCTATTTTTAAAGTAACAACTAATTTTTAAAGTAACATGTTTTCAAGAGTTTTTTGTACTGTTTTCTTTTAAATTCAATTTTGTCTAATGTTTGGAAATAATCTACGTTGTAACGCTTCACTATCAATATGTTATGCTGTTTCAATTCATAATCTACACAGTTGATATCAAATTTCCGTCACAGTTTTATTTGTTAACTGTGAAAATCATCCAGGAAAATTTGCTGTGACATTAAGATGTTGTTAATTATTATGACTTGATGAACTTTCTTGCTGACTTGTTGACTGTTATGGAACTTATTTTATTTAGAGAAGGGGGTTTTCGTGGCATACGGAGAGAAAGGAAAATGGAAAAAGTTGCGACCTTCTAGATGTTTTTCCAAATATTCACGAATTAATAAATTTGTGCAACTTCACCCATGGTAACGGGATCTGAATACTAATTTTTTTACATATTTAAACTTGAATATCTCCTGAACGACTCACCAGAAAGGTATCAAACTATATATTTTTAAAATCAGGAAAATGAGCTACTTCATAATAATATGATAATATACAAAGGATTTCATTAAAAAAAGATGATACTTGTGGAAAAATATTGGCATTCCGATAGTCTTTTTTTTGACAGAATTCTTGGAAAGTCCAGATGAATATCTAAAAGTTTCATATTTACAAAGTTTTCATATTTTCATAGATAGCTGCTAGCATATGGGTCAATAAACAGTGTGTCCCCAGATCGACGCAAAAATTGGTGAAAAAGACAAAACATTTTGGAACTGATGTTTCATCTTCTGGGCTTCAGCCCTGCTTGGATAGAAACTAATTTGTGTCATGATTTTAGTTTCGAAAAATCAAGCATGTCTTGGAACTTCACCTAGTTGCTATTTTTCTCACCAGTAAAGTGCTTCTTCTGTAGGAGATACGACAAAATTAATGATATTGAAGAAAGTTGTTACTTTGATATTTTGTATTTTTTTATTTCAAGTTTTCAAAATAGCATGAAAATAAATGTAAGCTTAATATTTTTAGTTTGTTTCTGTTTTTTTATTCTGAAATTCGTTTTAGATTCGCAAAATTGCGTAATTCATCATGAGTTTTTGGTGACAAACTTTTCTAATATCTTCAAAAAATCCAAGTTTGCAGAGCGTTTTGAAATTTTGCATCCTAACTCTGTTTTTTATTCTAAACAACTTTGTTCAATAGTTAATAACGATAAATCGTCCATTATTTCCAAAGAGGATTGTCTTCTAATCGATGAAATTGGAAAAGAACACAAAGTCTAGACTTTGTGTTCTTTTCCAATTTCATTGATTTGTTCAATAGCATTTTGTCGTATCTCCTATAGAAGAAGCACTTTACTTTTACTAGTAAGAAAAATAGCTTATAGGTTAATTCACAAGACATGCTTGATTTTTTTAAACTAAATTTATGACACAAATTAGTCTCTATCCAAGCAAGGGTGGACCCCAAAAGATAAAATTTCAATTCAATTTTTTTTTGTCTTTTTCACCTTTCCATGCGTCGATCCGGAGGCACACTGTACACGGAATGACCCTGTACATGATGATTTCACAAGTACGAATGGTCCAAATTTTTCGTCTTTTTCTATCATTTCTCTTCTTCCAAAGCAAATGAGCATATCCTCGTCGCAAAAAAATCAAGAGCCCGGTCAAATTATATTCCTTGAGTCTCTTTCCGATTCTAATGCTGTATAACCGATTCATCGTGATAGCATATAACCTCAAGCGCCACCGGCTGCGCAAATTTTGCCAGAAGCAATTGATTTGATTAATCAATCTTCGGATGCGAGTTTCTCTGATTTTTGACCATAAAGAATAAGGAATTCTTTATGTTTTTGATATAATTGTGAGACTTTTTGTCAAAATGATGTCAAAAATCGACTAAAGGTCTTCACAGACGACACATTCTACATGCAAATGTGTCAAAATGATGTCAAAAATCGAATAAAGGTCTCCACAGACTGACGCACAGTGCTTCGAATAATGGACAAAAATGGAAAACTGAAACCTAAATTTTTTCAAATGTTAGTACCATTTCTGGTTTTAGACTACATTCTGTATATGAATATGCTGATATAAAGTCTCTTTTTTTTATTTTCCTTATCATTGAAATCATCGGAAGTTGATAGTCTCAAGAACGTATTGCTAAAATAGTATATTTTGAGACCACTTTGTTTGATAAGAGTCTAGTGTTTGTTCACCTTTCATTTTTCAGTTTGAATAACAATTATACTGGAAATCTACAAGCAGGGTTTGTTTGAATTTTGTTGTGTTTTTGATTTATTTTGATGAATAATGTTTGTCCTATAAAGGTTTTTCGTAAAAGTCCCCAAAAAGCGTCTTTTCATTTTTGGGCTCATTTGATGTCCCACAGTATGTTGTTTTAAACATAAAAGCCGTTTTTGCCAAAACTTGCCCTTTGTGACAAAAAAAGATTTCAGGTAATACAGTTCCCATAAGAAATATCGAGTTGTTGGACACACTTTTTATTTATTTACCTAATGAGTCTCGTTTCTACAGCTTTGACCTTCCTTCCATATTCTCTAAGATAGTCTTTCATATTACTTAACCATTTCAAAATATCTTTATTCCACTGGGTACCTTTCTTCTCAAGTCATTCATTAAGTGATAATTGAAGTTGCCATACTTCATACTCTTTACTTTTTGTATTTATCATAACTAGGTATAATCTCGACTCCGCGATTATGTATTATAAATAATAAGGTTATGTGATGACACATGACCTTCATTCACCACTTTTCTTTGGAGTTTTGTGTTATACTGAATCAAGAAATACAAAAAGTTTCATAACATCATGTGAATGTATTTATTTGTGATTTTTTCCATTCTTTGTAAACATCCTTACCCAGAATTTGTATGTTTCAAATGTAGCTTAGTGCATCAGCTACTCAACCGTTTCAATCTGGTTCAAAATCTGTTGACTAGAACAATAGTAATGATTTTTGTCCAGTTCTCCCATTCACTCAAAACACTGAGCGACGCAGCGAATTCTCACGCGGCAGTATTTTCTGGTTTGAAATTATTTTGACACTTTATGTCACATTTGCATGTAGAATGTGGCATAATGTGTCAAAATGTCCAAAGAATAATTAATATAAACTGCTTCCGGCAGTATTTGCGCAGGCACCGTTGGCGTTTGGGGTATATGCTTTCAAGATGTATCAGCTACACAGCAAATAGATTCGGAAAGGGACTCAAGGTATTTAATTTGACCCGGCTTACCGACTAAACTTGTCATGACAAAATTATTGTGTCATGATGACAACTAATCCATTAATTTTCGTCAGTAGTTGAGTTCGGCATTATCATCGCGGATGCGACAGATGTTTTGTCACGTGATAACAGTCAAGTCATACACGATCAGATCACGTGCCGCCGCTAGTTTTGATCGAACTCAATACGCAAGGTTTCTGTGACGTCAGCTGTCAGACGGAAATATCCAAACAAACTATTTTTTATTACCTCAAAAGCTGACTTTTCACTCGGCTAATCATAAACGCACTAACGGGACACACGATATATGCAATACACCCAAAAATATAGTCCAAAGAAGTCCAAATTAAACACAAACAGTGATTTCAAACTCACACAAGACAAAACCACATGTCACAAAAGCTTGTTTGGATACCAAATTCGGTCACGACCAATCATATGGTGCCTGTGACGTTTTCAAAAACGTCGCGTATAGTCCGGCACGTGATTTGGTCGTATATGCATAGTATAAAGTTGTTTTTTATACTATGGTATATGTTTTGATGGTTATCACGTGACTAAGAATCTGTCACATCTGCGATGAAAATGCCGAACCCAACTAGTATCTATCTATGGTTCAACATAAATAAACATGAATTTAGTCCAAAAATGCTTATTAAGTAATGGTTTTTTTTCCATTATTTTATAATACAATATCACATCACTATTTAGTCTTTGAATTATTGAATATAGTTGGGTACTGTTTCTCTCTTGAAGTAATTTGGAATAAATAGGTTTGCATTTTTTGCTTCATTATCAACATCTCCAAACTAATAAAATATGTACTACCTATGTTATATTTTGCTGAAACCTTTTGAATATTGGTACTTGACTCTTGAGGACTCTTTTTAAAATTTAATTTTTATAAAGAATTATTTTTACTCCATTTGCTCTATCGGATACCCCATCCTCGAACATAATATATCATATGAACCCCAGTTTATACTGAAATCGCACGGCATGTGAACTTTATCGATATCGACTGGCAGCACCAGAGCTCGATTAATGCGAACTCGACCAGAGCGTGTTTGACTGAATATTTTCCGGCAGAGTGCGTACGGGATGCGTGTTCGGTTAGCGTTGTGAGGCTGCAGGAACAAGTTCATGTTCTACTGAACCATTGCTTTTGCGCTGAATAGCGCTGAGTGCAATCAAAATCTCAATCAGATGAATAGAAAATAATTTATGCCGCACATGAAGTTGTTGACAAAGAGGAGACTGCTGAAGTAAAGAATTTCTTGGAAGTCATCAATTCATATCCTCATGATGATGTAAGGTATATATATTTTTTTTGATATTGTATATTTATATTTTATTATATTATTTATATTTTGTATATATATATATATATATATTTCAAAAGGTTAATTTGAAAAAACCAAAAAAGCAACTGAGCCGAATTTGACGAAAAGTCAATCCAGTCTCGAGCGGTCCTACGTTGTTATTGCTAGTTGTGTTATGCACTGATTCCAAGCTGATGCGTGGTGTTTATACTCTGGAGTGGACCGAATGCATGATCACAGAGCGTGCGAGCTGAAAATATCTGGGCCAGACAAAATTGTCCATTTCTCACTTCGTCTCATTCTGTGTGATGTGAGCTGCGCTTCGTCAGAGTCAAGCGAAGTTCAAGTGTTGATTTTCAGTGAATTACATCACCTACCTTGATGGCCCATTTTGTTAAAGACGAATAAGATGCAATATCGTCTATAATGGTTCGGCTTTCTTTTGGAAAAAAGTACAGAAATACAATATCGATTGTGAAAACGGAATGTTGGTTCATAAACTTTGTTTATAATATTCTCAGCGGTTTCTGTTCCAACTTGCTACTTTTGTCTACTGATGCCTCGTTACGGTAAAACAAAATGAAAGAAACTTTACTTCATCACGATATTTTTGTCGACTATTTATTTTTCATTTTTTGTCGCAAAAGTTATGTATGTAGGCTCCTGTGACTCACCCAATTTCGATTTTGATAGTATTGTTATTAGAGGATCCGATGGACTTTTCCACAAGACATCTCTTGGAGGTTTTGTTGTTGTTGATAAACAAACTGTCTCATCCATTTTCACGTGCAGGAAATAATAACATAATTGGTTGATACCTGTGGCAACGTTCTAATTTTGAATCAAACAAATCGAAACGATTTTTTTTCCGCTGAAAGATGTCGGTGTGATGTGATTCTAGTACAAGCGGAGTGACTTCTCACTTCGGCTCAAAACAAAACGTGTTTGATCTAATATATGAATCAATATATAAGTGGAGAACTGTATTTGCTAACGTCAAATAGCTACAAATCTGGTCCTTATTTTGAAAAGAGATTTTTGACAATGAAGATTCATCATTTTCCACTAGATAACGATGCAGCTCATTTTCAATCATTTGTCATGAATACTGGTACCCACTATGTGCAATTGCTGGCTTGGGAGAAATGATCGTGTGAAACTGGCGGCAAAAATGTCAAGGTCTATGGCCGCGTAAGCAAGAGCTTTGCCCTTTATGGTACAGTTTGCGGTTGTGAGTTGATGTTATGTTTTATTAACTTAAATACAGTTCTTTATATTGTGGCCATACCGAATCTGAAATTACATCTTGATGTTTACATTTACATAACCCCAATTTTCAACGCAAACACGATAAATTATACACTTGACATTAAACTATGTATTTTACATATTTATGCAGTTTAATTAATATCCCTGATAATAATTAGATGCACCTGATAAATTATTCGTGTTATTGGTCACTAGAGGATTGTGTCAAGGATATTTATCTGGCTTTTCATTTTGGTCATATTATATCAGAACAGGCACTAGGATTGCCGGTTGGTGACACCGGATATCACTGATCAGATGAAATCGTTCTAAAAGACGTAGGTACCGTACTCCGTACTACCAATTCGTCAGTATTCTCGAAAGATGAGAGATGTTCAGATAAAGTTCTTATCACTTGACTTTATAATTCTAAGGGCCGATATTTCAATGTCACCCTGAGTGACATTTTGGCCAAGGCATACTTAAAGTTGATGTGAATTTTGAAATTTGTCACCGTAAGTGCCGTTTTTCTTTGCGCCACTCCTTTCATTTAGCAAAGCATTGAATGTGAGTGTCGGAATCAGCACGGCACTCACAGGAGACAAATTCAAGGTCCAGAATAACCTTTAAGTGTACCTAAATCTTAAATGGACATTGAGATATCGGCCCTAAGATGTAAGAAGATACCGCTCAACTGAACAACCTCAAAAACCCCAACGAATATCTAACACATAAAAACAAATAAAGTTAGATTCGAAAGATTCAAGTCAATCTCCGGAAAATAAGTCATTTAGGCGCATTCTGACAAATAGAGGTCAGATATAGATAGTGACTTTCTTGATTTGTCAAAGTTTGGAGTAAGTTGGTTTTATCGCGACAAAAAAACTTACGAAGTGGAAAAACCAGTTTGTGAGTTGGGAAATGAGTTGTTTGATTGTCAGTTTTCCGTTCGAGCGTTACGTGATTCCATTTGATAGATGCTGATGACAAAATTTTATCATATCTACAGAACTTCTTTGTTATAAAGAAATTAACGTTAGAATTTAATTATATTGAAAATTATCACAGAAAACTATAATAACCTTATCCTATTTGACCAGTTTTCTTATTCCTTAGCCTCATCCTCTGACTCTAAGTCCTGTCACTTTTCTTTTCTGTTGCAGACCTCAATTCCTTGGCTGCTACACACCATGAATCAAGATACAGAGAAGGTACACTGAATCAAACTTTTGTACTTTGATGTCATTATTATTCGTCCACTTTACATCAATTTTTTTTTCTTGTTTTTCTTATACATCAATTTATTTTTCACTTATTATCACACAGTATTCATATCAGGAAACGTCACAATCACCAACTTTTGCACATGTTATGGAAATGCAAAGTTTAATATGCCACCACCTCACCATATTGGGCATGTTTGATATCTCATCCATTGGATTCTGAAAACTTTTCATAAAATACTTTTTGATACCATGATGATCGTTCTTGTCTGTTGGTATGATAGCACCGGAGCAGAAGAGAAGATATAACTAATAAAAGAGATCAAGAACCAAACCTCCAATGAATTAGTCCATTCTCATGCAGATTTCAAGGATTGCAAATCTTACTTCAAGGCAATTTTCCTGATTGCCCTTCCCAAATGATGTTTAGTTCTTTTATATGCAAATCAAAAACTATGAAGATCTTTTTCTAGTCATTTGATCGAGAAGAATGTGAACATTATAGGGCAATTTATAACGGACGATTAAGTTCTATTTCCTGTTGAGCGGTGCGATGAGGCTGGGATAAATCGACAACACTGAAACAAAAAAATGTTTGTGTATAAATTATTCAACTTTTTGTTCAGGAAATGTCCCATTTTCTCGAAGGGGATTTTTTCGCTGAGCTTAGACATGCCGCAAGAAAAATCGTTTTATGCGCAAGTATTTTTTCGAGTACGGAAAAATCAATCTTGACTGGAATGTGAAAACACACTATCCACTAGCAAAAAACAAGATAATGCCATTATGAAAACAAAGTCATTAATTGTGACTCTCGAGGGAAAAACTACAATAATTTGCTGCTTTACCAATCTTCAGGGCTGGTTACTGCAAATAAATCACAAACAATTGTTTCCTTGATCATAAGTCAAAATATTCATCAGTGTCCCAGTTTTAATATAAAAGATCAAATTATTATGTCGTATCAAATGATAGAAGAGAAATTCCAAATGAAAAAGATCAGATTTATTTTATATGTCACGGATAATATTGATATTGGTTTTGTTGGAAATTTGAGTTTGATGACAACCTTGACAATTCTAAGAGTAGGGAAGCAGTCAATGATATAGTTGGGCATTTAGATGCTCAGTTTATTGTTCGTCAAGCTTTCGGGAGACATTTCCTCCCTTCATCAGGACAACTAGTAATATATGAGTAATAGTACCATCACAGAATAAAACATAGAGGGCACTTACCAAATTATGAGTAACACAATATTCACTCATCACTCATATAGGGGACAGATTAATTTTAAAGTTAAACATTAAATAGGTGTTTGGAGTAAAAAGGAACATGGACATAGCTAGCTTAATCAGTTGTTCATAATAATAGATGATAAATAGATAAAATGTTAGGATCTCAGACGTGAGTGTGACTAGAATTGCGATAAGATTTAAAATGGTTTAAAATGTAAAAATAGATCAAAACAAAAACAAAATGAATAACTCTGGAATAAAATGGATAAAGCTAGTATGAGGGACCATGCACAAAGTTAACTGACAGACATTTTAGTACAACTAAGAACAAAGAGAATTACCAACATTAAAAAAAAAACAACCGAAAACTGCAAACTAATCTTCGATAAGGTGTAGATGACTCCTTCTGTGAATCGCTGCTCAGTGAGATTCTTGACAACGAGGGCGCAAAATTTGCAAAAAAACAAACTTGAACGGTAGGCTCAGTTTATAGCAAGACTAAAACCCCCCTGGCCACCAAAGGCATGAGAAATGTGGTTTATAAGGTTCCCTGCATGGCATGTGAGTACTCATACGTGAGCCAAACATCACAAAAATTATCAGCCAGATAAGCATCCCACAAAAGTGACTGTGGGAGGCGTCAGCAAACAAGTGGACTTGCTCAACATCACAAGAATACAGGTCACAACCCTAATTTTGATGATGTCAAAATACTGGCTCCTTCCAATACTCACCACAAACGCTTGTTCTTGGAGATGGTTCTCATCAAGAATACTCCAAAAAACCTGAATAATCAACTTGATAACCAAAATCTCAGCACAATAATAATAATAATAATAATACTAATAATAATGGATGCCTTTTATTCATACATACAAACAAAAATTTTGTGAACGATAACAATAAAAGTTGACGGCGAGATCTATCTATCGCTACTCCATCTAAACGTCTTATTGGAATAATTTATGATAAAAAAATTACAGAAAAGTAGTATACTTGATTATTCTAAAAATACAGAATATAATTTATATATTGTTACCTACTCGATGTGCACAAACGAGAAATGGTGCCCAATACAACCAACATCACAATCGACTTGTAAGTACCATCTCACAGCATTTTCGTCAAAGCGAACATGTTTTCGCTTTTATCACATCCCTTTGAGGGTGCATCACCATGTGGAAATTGATGAAAGTGAGGTTCAAATGAAAGTTTTTATTCCTTCCACTCTCCAAATCAAAAATCATTTGGCGCGCAGACAGCTGATATTCTTGTCCTGCATAGTACCATGTTGCCGTTGTGACTTGCTCGAGGCTTTTCTCTATAACTATTATAGATCCCTACGATCTCGCTGAACAGCGGTTCCATCGTACTAACCCAGAGGGAGTCACCTAACCTTATCGAAGATTAGTTTGCAGTTTTTAGTTGGGGTACTTCAAAATTGATCTGTCGACTATATTATGAGTGATAAGTGCTTATTGTGTTACTCATAATTTGGTAAGTGCCGTCTATGTTTTATTTTGTGATGGTACTATCACCCATCTATCACTAGTTGTCCTGATGAAAAGAGGAAATGTCTCCCGAAAGCTTGACGAACAATAAACTCAGCATCCAACTGCCCAACTGTATCATTGACTGCTTCTCTACCACTCTGCCTTTTGCTTCAAACTTGGCCAGTCACTAAACCACTTACTAAATTCCAAGTCACACCTCGAAAATCATATGCGAAGGAAGGAATGGCTTTCTGCCTTTTATAAATACCTAAATAAACTAAGTCAAGACCAAATCATGTTCGTCAATTTACTTCCAGACTTCAATTTCATCAGCCCTGCATAAACACACTAGGCTTTTACAAAAAGATACATTTCTTTTCTTATCAAAAAGCTGATAATACGAGTCTGGATGTTTTTTTTCGAGCTGTTCCCTAACGAAAACAAAAATAGGGGACTGGTTATAAAAATCCAATAAAAACGAATATTGAAATCGGAAACTTGTGCGGTTACCATTACTTTGAATGTGTTTTTTGTGCCGATCTTTGACTTGTGAGTATTATCAATACTGGATAAACCATCGTCCTAATAGTCTGGGACGAGTTTTTGTAATATAAAAATGATTATTGCGAATATGTGGGGTTTTAACGATATATAAAACATTTTTTCTCCAAAAATATATTTTTCATGGTTTCAATAATAGAGGAAATCGCTCGAGATCGTCTACGCCATTATAATATTATGAAATGGGGTGCAGATAACGGAAAAGAAAGAGCCGATTTTTTTTAATATAATCTTTCAACAGTTCGAGAAAATGAGCTGGAGTGTTTTTTTTAAATACTACTCGTGGATCTGAATATGATCAGTTTCTCCAGAATTATTTCCATATCTACAGGCTATGATACAATATGAAACTTTTCAATGATGAAGTTGATGTCCAATGTAGTCCATATGGAGTCTATGGGGACACTGGTGATCTAACTCTAAAAGTCGTACAAAAGGAGGATCATTCAACAAGGAAGGAAGATGTGAGATCCTCTTAGTTTTTGATGCATTCGTGTTTCACTAAGGAATTTGGCGACATCAAATTTGCAATCATTCACAAAATGAAAACAGCAGTTAGATCCATGCACACCAAATTGTTAGGAGCTCGTAGAACCCTGCTTCAAGAGAACTCCCATACCGGTAACCCAATGCCGTAGGAAACTCAATTATCTGGCGAATAAAAGAAGGTCACGCTGATAGAACGGAGGCATCGGAGGGTGATAAATTGCTGACGGTGAGCAATTCTATCCACTGGTCATGTCTCCTTTGGGTGCTCCCAAGACTAAAAAGATATGAACCGTTGGAAAAAATCATAACCTGAGCCTCGAACACGAATATGAGAAATCATTGATACAGTCAAAAATCGAAAAAAAAAGAATAGCAAATATACTGAAAAAGTTCTCTTTCCAAATCGTAACTCCCTCTCGCCAGAGCACTCTCCGTTACAGAAACTCCTATACAGGGTGTCCGGAAAGTCAACTGAAAGGGGTGATAGACCAACTCATAAGCTTCCAGAAAAACATTTTTTTTTTCAAACTTTTCACTGTTCCTCACCACCTTTTCCTTCGCGATTACAAGCCAGTCACGAAAATTTACACGTACCTAATAGAAAAAAAAAATAAAAATATATTATTTTTGTGTTAAAGTGAGTTTTCTTATTGAATATTTTGAACTTTTAGTGGCAACATCTCGAAAAACAAAGAGTATTTACTAAGGTCAAATTATGTTTTTCTGGATGCTTATGAGTTGATCAATCACCCATTTCAGTATTATCGTTGACTTTCCGGACATCCTGTATAAATATGTCAATGTACACAGAGATCTTGTCATGATTATATTATGATGAATCGGTAAAGACCAACACACAAGGTCAAACCACAGAAGGCTTGAATCTGATTTGAACGAAATGCATCCACGCATATCTGGCAAACGTCGTCTTCTACTTCTGCCGGAAATCAGAGGTTTGAGATAAGTGCCATAAACATTGAAACTTGGAAATTTCATGATTATGCCTCCGTTCGGGGTAGGAGAACATAGTTTTGATCAATTTCGCATCCTCATGTCACGTGACTGTGTTTGTGAAATTGAAAAGATCTTCCACTACTAAGGTTTTTTTGATGTGATAGCTATATCACCCCCAGTTTTCTCAATATTCAATCTAATGAGTTTTTCAAAAAAAAAAGTGCTTGTCTCAGCTTTGCTTAACCAGCAAGCAAATGTTTTGTTATGCAGCTTCGTTTTTTAGCATTCTAACTAGATCCAAACAAATCCCAATTGTTTTAGTTTTGGGGAGTTTCTCTTTCTTCTCCATTAACAACCTGCTACTCGATAAACATCATATCTTAACGTAATTCACATAAAAAAATCTGCCGAACACTAAGGCTACAGCAGCCTTAGTGTTCGGCAGATTTTTTACGATGAATGATGCTCAAAAAATAAGCATTTATCCATCATAAATCAATCTCATCATCTCTCATTATTTGAATAATCTATTTAGATATTTCTCCAGTTCAAAGTGTTATTCTGCAAATATATTCAATATATTTGTGGTATATCTCATCAGTGTATTGGCTATATTTGAATGGCTGTGGGCATTAATGATACCATGATTTCAATGGTGTTTGTGTATTAATTAACAGCGGTTTAAACAGCTTTTGATAAGGTATTACTATTGCTGCGCAAGTGTTATTCATGCGTTAGTAATAAAAATGTTTTGTGGACAGAGTGAACATGCTTTATAGATAAATAATGTGGCTTTGTCCAGCTAGATATTTGATATTATACATTTTCCACTTAGCACAATCAATGAGAATATTCTTCAAGGAATCTAGTGGTGTTGAGAGGTGTCAGAATTGACCTATCACCTAATTTGATGAATGATAGATAATATGAGAATATCTCATCACATAAACAAAACGAAAAATTGAACAAAAAATGAAGCGAACCCTTCGATAGACTAGATTAATATAAGTATTCACATATTAAAGATAAATCAATCAAATATCGTCAATTATGTCTAGGAAAGTAGTGAGTGATTCTAAACTGGAAAAACCGACAATAATGCCTAATATTCAATCAGTGCTTTTACAGTACATTTCACTCATGATGATGTATAAAATTTTTAAATGAAAAATCCGTTCTATATTCTTTTGAATCCACAAATTGTTTTCATTCGACAAATTGTTTTTGGTCTATTTTATTTTGAACCGTGAAATTGCATACACACCCGGTCAGATAAAATAATTGAATACAAAATGCTCACAAATTGGATGTGTATATTTGTATTATTGGCAGAAGTGATTATTTCCCCACCCGTAACTTTTTAAATCTTCATCAAAAAATGCGATATTCAAAGAACGCTATGAATCCAATGACGCTTTTTTTATACAAGGTGATTGTTTATGTTTTACTCAAAGGATATCTCAGTTAATATTGTTTCTACGAAAAAGTTTAGATACGCAAATATGCAGTATTTTTCCGGGCATTAAAAATTCGATACTCAAAAAAGCAATAATGCATCGAAAATATACAAATTTGACATAAGATGGTGTTTTTTGAAAGGAACACTCTGTATTTTATTTTTTAATCGGTAGAGCTCTTTTTTGTGATTTCGAATCAAATTTATAGTGTGTTCCTGGATCGAGGCATGTATGGGTGAAAATGACAAAAGAAAATCTGATTTGAAATCTCATCTTCTGGGCTCTGCTTGGATGGAAACTGATTTGTTTCATAATTTTTGTTTCGAAAAATGAGATATGTCTTGGAGATGTACCCAAAAGCTATTTCTCTCACCAGTAAAGAGCTTCTTCTACAAAGAAATACGACAAAATGTTATTAAAAAAAGTTATTCAGAATGAAAAAATGCAAAATTTCTAAACTCTCCGCCGGACGCTTGGATTATTTTAAGGAATTGGAAGTCACCAAAACCAATGTTTGACGCGTCAAGAGTATTCGTCAAGAGAACTCCAGGTGAAAAAATATTATTTGTGAATTTATATAGACGTTTTCGAAACAGGGGATCATTGGAGCAAAAACCCAGATTTGTTCAAGAAAATGGAAATGAAGAATTAGATATTCTTGATTTTCAAGGTGAATAGCACATTTTGTGCATTTTAGTTGATAATTAAAATAGTTGATAATAATAATGATGTGTTTATTCTCCATGTCAATTTAGATCTTCACGAAAAAATCTACTTTTTTTAAAACCGATAAAAATAACCCCAACATATACTGGAAAAAAGGGCTTTATCGACAAAATATTATGTAATTTTGAATAAATAAACCTACGAATTATACATAAGTATGAGTGATGAGTATCAATATCAAAAATACAATGCAATTTCAGTATCCATGACTACTCAACACAAATCAGTACCGTCGTTGGCCCTGCAAAGTCGTCTTTTGAACTTATCCAAAAACATGTATATTTCTCGAGAACTAACAAAAATAACCAGAACAAAGTATATAACAGCAGATTGATCACACAAAAATATTGTGATCGACCCCAACTTGGCAATTCCGATAGTTTATATCAAGAGAGATACAGGGTGTCAAAGTTGAATTTTGATTTTTGATTCACAGTACAACTTTGGTAATCCGGACTCATATCGTTCCGGTCGATGCCGGATTATCGCGGTATCCGGACTACTGGGAATTATTTATTTTTTGATTAAAAGTCGCAGAATCGAAAAAAAAAAAAAAAATGTATTTATTCCTCTGGAGGATTAGAGGGTGCATTGTCAATTAGCGTCAAAGCTTTTTTGGGCCTGTTATCAACTGTTAAAAATTTGTGGACGCCAGGATAATATATGTTTTGAACCACTCTATAGAATCCTTTGCTGCATGCTTTTTACTCAACGGGTAGCTCAGCATTTTGAAAAACTCTGTGAGTTTTTGATTTGCCGAGAACCAGATGGTAAAACTTATGTGTGCCTTCTGCGTTTCAACCGGGCATGAAGGTAACACTGTCTTTGGAGATTTTTCTGTCTGGAGCTGATGTTTCTTGACTTTGAACACTGTTCTATCGGGCAACGCTCTTCAAAATACCACGGATTCCTCAGGATATCATACACCTGTTCCTTTGTTAAGCCCATTTCCTGCATGACAGCAAGAAACTTTTCATGAAATGGAGTGATGACGTTCTCATCACTCGAAAGTTTCTCAGCACAAACCTTCAAAGATCGAATAATGTGTCGATCTTGAACAATTTATCAAGCCAACCAGAGCTTGCCAAAACAACATATTTTTGAGTTATGCGTTCAAAAAATTGATTCGCTTTTGTCCTTAAAAGATCTGAAAAAACAGGTAAGTGGGCAGGCCGTTATGAAGCAGCCTCAATTTTAGGAAACTTGTGAAGACCAAGACAAAAAAATTGTTGTGATTTTGTCACGGAATGTTTTATCGTCCGGTTTAAAGGAAGAAATTTTGAAAATGTTTGGTTTTTAGAGCAATCCGGTTGAGGTTGTCTGACATGCAAAATGCAAATCTGAGTACGGAATTGCTCTCACTTGTGGGGGCGCCACTTACACACCTTTTCACTCATTCAAAAAGTCATAACTTTTTTGCACGCACTCGTACATTTTTTCGAAATGAAAAAAACAATTTCTCCATCATATATAGATAAAAAGGGTATACTTTGTAAAAGTAGCTGTGATTAACCTTTTTCAAGACATTTGAACTTGAAGTAATCCATGCATTGTGGCTGCAAATGGAAAATTTCGAAAATAAACATCAGGGGCTTCGAGAACGACGTTATCATGGTGATTTTGACATATGCTCAAATGCTCAATGTTTATTGATTTGAAAAAAACAATTTCTACATTTTTTTTACAAAAAAAAAAAAAATTTTAATATTTTTTCTTAATTTTTTCTTTTCATAAGAGCCATAAGAACATCGAGAGACTAGTCAAAATTACCATGACAACGGCGTTTTCGATGCTCCCTATGTTTATTTTCAAAAATTTCCATCCGAAACCATATTGCATGGATTAATTCAAGTGCAAATATCTTGAAAAAGGTTACTTCTATCCACTTTTCAGAGTATACCTTATTTGCGTGAAAAAAGAAAAATCAATTTTTCAATTGAAAAAAAAATGTTCGAGTTTGTTCCAAAAGCTACGACTATTTGAATGAGTGGAAAGATGTGTAAGTGGTGCCCCCTACATATTAGAGTCATAACAAGGCCATATATGAATTTTGCATGTCAAGCAACCCCTTTATACCAAATTTCATCAAAAGAACTTGATTATTCCCAAAGTTATTTGGAAAAATCAAAAATTAAAATTCAACTTTGACACCTCGTATCTCTCTTGATATCAACATTTGGACAAGTTTAGGTCGATCACACTATTTTTGTGTGAGGAATCCACTGTTAACATATGTCCCATGATTGCTGGTCCAACCTGTATATTTGAATAAAAAAAAAAGAGCTCTACCCATTGAAAAAGTAGAATATCCTGTATTTCTTCTGAAATACACCATGTTATGTAATTTTTTTTAATTTTTGATGTATTAAATTTGATGTGCGGTTGAACAGTAAAGTTATCACTCAATTGAGACGATTAAAATATAATCAAGGTTAATCCGGAAAATATTCAAACGGTGGTTTGAGTTTCATAAATGATAGGAAGGTTTTATAGTATACAGGGTGTCCGGAAAGTCAACGATAATACTGAAAGGGGTGCAGGCGTTAATCAAGAATTGATGAGAACTGAAGAAGGCAAATCAGCAATTCATATTGATCTAGAATATTCAAGTTTCGTTATAAAAAGTTTTTTGAACAAAGGCACACAAAGCACTGACAGCAGTGACAGCGTAGGGTTAGTAATGATTGTGTTTTCATTGGCCTGATGTTAGAAACGTACTGTACAAGATGAAAGTCGGCCAACTCTACCGTTCCTGTCCATTTCCATCACGTTACGTCATGCGTCTACGTTTATCTAAACGGGGTATCAGCATGAATTCAGTGGTTGCTCTATAAATCACGTTTTGATGTTCCAAACCAGAAAAATCTTGTTACAATCAAATTCTCCGTGTACCTTCATCCTGTGAGAATTCACAGCAGTGAAAGTGCTCCTTTTCATCAGAGCTGGACACAGCTGTCTTCTGGCCCAAATATCTTTAGAAGGAACTATTTTTTCTTTTCCTGGAAACTACAAGTATTATGAGGTGATATTTTATTCATCAACCGTATTGTGGATGATCTCACCAACTTTCCAAAAATGTCTATAGAAATTCGACAACCATTTACAATTTTGTTAGTAAGATAAAAATACCCTTCAGCTAGACTTTAACTTCCCAAACTTTCTAAAGTTACCAAATTATCTATCTCATAGATAAGCTGCAGATAAAGCCTCGTTTAATTTTCCAGTTAAAAGTTTGCCAAAGCAAAAGTTAGCGTCCGAGTTTATATGTGTATTAGGTGAGGTAGGTTTCTCAACTATCATGAACTGTTCGTAATATGGGAAGTTGATGATTATTGTTGGTATTGCTGGGTTTTGCAAATTACATTTTATTATTTAAAGGTAGTTTTTAATAATAGAACAATGAGATAGACGAGATAATATATATCAATGCTCCATGTAACAAATATCCAATTTATAGAAAACTTTATTATTTGGCTAAAGTGTTACTATTCAATTCAGTTGGGTTCGCAAACCACTGCAAATAATGTAATCAAAAGCATCAAACGATCAAAATAATTGAGTTTTAGGTGAGAAATTCACGGTATAAGTATTGAGAGCCAATGTTCTGGGTTTCTCTAAACGGCTTTATGTGATGTTTTCTATGTTTTTTCAAAAAACATAATTTGTTTATGAATGTTTGAGCTGGGTGAGTTTTTTCTCACGATAAAGATAAGAACAATGTAGTTCTCATGGCTCCAGGTTGGTTAAAATGTTTCCCATTGTGTTTTGGAGATCGGTTTTTAATTCAGTTATTTGTAATTATCTGTAGCTACTTGTCTCTTTTGTTAATTTTTATCTACGTCCCATTTACAATTTTGCGGCATTTTATATTCAATTTCAATATGTTCTCCATAAAAGTGTTTATATATGCCGATCGGTAATATATTGTCCTTTTTTCAATTTCTAGTCCTGAGGATGAAACATAGCAGTTTCGAAAAGTTGGCAATTGCTCGATAAATTTTTTATTCACGTCCAAAAAAGCTGTGATTTCTAGCTCCAATCTTGAACCTAACTATCTTACGTTATCTCTGTTGATGCAGAATAACTTTTTTTGGTTTCAATCTTTTGCTTTTTTTTTTATAGGTACCGTGTTTCTCTAAATGAAAAAAACGTTATTTCAGTCCAGAAAAATCCCGTTTCTGAACAAAATCTTGCGGACAATCCATTAATGTTTATCATATTATGTCCACCGTTAACCGTAAATCTCCATCAATATTCATCGACATTATACTGTGTTGGCTTATTTGTATGGTGGTATTTCTGCATGGAAGAATTGATACTAACTAGGGTCATTAAAGCCTACTCTCTGCCGGTTAACAAACTACAATCAAACTTGGAAAAAGCTGGGTCGGACTTGGTGGCGGAACGTATTGAAGGGTTTGACTTCAAGGTGACGGGCTGCTGTGCACTGGTCTGAATCCGGCGGTGGAAAGAAATTATTTTTATACATTTCAAGTCTAATAAAACTGAGTTGGCAGTAGTAGAATCAATAACAAGCAGACAAGAAGTTGATAATTCAATCCAAATTAGTTGCTTTTATCTGGCCTCTACGGCACTGGGTGTGTTCTCAATCATCACTCTAGTCCAACCTGGGAAACGTCGGAGATACACAATAAGCCTTCTAGGCTGTGTTGCAAAGTGAACCAAGGACTAACTCATATAACATGGGCCTGAACCAGAGCTTTACCTAACCCCGAGCAGAACTTACCACTACAAAACTTTAGTGAACGATAGTAAACAATGAAAAATACATATCATCTCACTATCCTGAGACAATGAACAGATGTTGCTTTTACACATTCTAGTGTATCTTTGATTCTGCTATTCGAGATAATTACATATTTTTTAATGGAATCTCAAAAACAAAGCATGTATTGTCTTTTGTGCATCAATTATTGACAATTGGTTTCTTGAGAGTGGTACTCTAGCTTCCGTTAAGAGACGTGAAATTAACACAGTAAACACTGTTTTCTCAATTCATCTATATTCAACCTCTTTTTATCAGACATATCAACATTCTTGGAATATTTTCTATGCCTAGGCCCACGTTTTTAATTTCGATAGGCACACGGGAATAGTACCTATTTATTATATTGGCATGATATGGCAGGTTATGTCTCTTGCGAAAACACCAAAACCAGAATAACACATCGGTGGACATTTTATTATAATCACACTGAAAAAAACTAAGCACGTGCAAGCCATAACGCCGGATGCGTGACTCAATTTCCGTACAACATTGGTGACCATTATGTCTGGACTAAGGTAACAAAATCGCAATCAAATAGGTATCATCAAGATCACCCGATGAAGTCTTGAATTACCGATGTCACCGCGTATCCACACGATACAGCGCCTAGAAATAAGATAATATATTAATTGCTTGGCGCTTTCAACGCTCATAACGTAATCATATTAGAAAGCGAAGGTGCCGATGTGTGGCAGATATATAATGGAATTGTCAGAAAATAATTTAGCAAGCAACACTCAATTGCATACAGGTGAGAATTGGTATGAGAAATTGTAGAATAAGCTGTTCAACAATGATTTTTAACCATGATGCGGGTCCTTTCTTTTTTCCCGCACTGATCTTCTTTCACTTATTCATCTACGAGGATATTTTCCATCCCCCTATTGACAATCAACAATATTCTAGTGCGAAGATGCTTTTAGAAATATCAACATTATAACGACTATTATATGTCAAGCTCTGAGTTCTTGAGTATGCAATCAATTATTACTATATGTATACAAGAATCTGGTGTTAATATTTGTCCTTATACTTATTGAAGTAAATGCTTGAAAGTGGTCTAGGAATAGATTTATTAATGGAAAATGAACAAGTTTAGAAAATCTAGTAAGTTGATCTCACACTCTAATGATGTCACTATGATATCTCTATCTTTCAGGTATTCTGGTATGTAATGCCTAAAGTTCGTGTTCCAGCAAGAAAACGAAACACTCGTTTTAACATCACTATGTAACTTGTGCTTGAATTCTCCGATGACCTTGACATAAATCCAACACTGTATGCCAAATCATTCCCTGTACCAACCATCAAACACATCAAATACATCATAACCCCTATAGGTTGTATGTAGGGAGAACTTGTCTCGGTTCTAGATACTTTCTCTGATTTTGAGTTTTCCGCATTTTTTAAAATTGGTGTAGTTACGGGCCTGCATTTTGAACATTAAAATTTGTCTAGTTATTTTTGGGTATAAGCCTCTTGATGGATTTTCAAACTTCCATCATCCAATTTTTCTATCTGTATTCACAGAAAATGGTCTGCTGCCCGTGTGGTTATTTTGACCTCTTTTTCAGTTCAGAAATAAGATTGTACAATTCGTCCTGACCCGTTGCTGACATCAATCCATCTTCAAAATATGATGCAATAAAAATGTTTGTATCGTCGTCTTGTCGGGTATATAGACATGGATTTGCACTACTTCTTTTGAATCCCTGCTTTGCCAAAAGCGTATTGAACCTTTTATTTCAACATCGTGGCGCTTGCTTCAATCCATACATACTTTTCTTGAGACTGCAAACTTGTTTTTTTCCATCTGAGTACCCCTCTGGCTGCTGCATGGAAATATATTTTTCCAAATCTCCATACAAAAAGGCAGTTGATACGTCAAACTGTATCATTCTCATTTTTTCACTAGCTGCAAAACTCAGAACAGCTCGAATGCTAGGCATTTTTGCAACAGGGCTAAAAGTTTGGTTATAATCAATTCCTCGTTTTTGATTATATCCTTTGATCTTAAGTCCGGCTTTATACTTATCAATGCTACCATCTGGTGATGTCAAAGCCTTGAAACCTTAATCAGCAAGATCCCAAGTACTATTCTCCATAAAAGAACTGATCTCACTGTCCATCACTCTTTTCCAGTGAAACTTCTCTCTACTGCTCAATGCTTCTTCATATGTATCAGGAATTGTTACTTCACAAACAATTTCTTCAGAAATAGCGACAATGTCTTCATACTTTTATGGCTTTTTGATATTTCTACTATCTCTCAGTGCATATTTTCTCGAATAAGGAACTTCTTTCAGTTCTCCTTTCAGATTACAATCTAATAGCTTCTTTTGGAACTTCACATCTCTTGACAGAAAATCTTCACTTAGTTCCTTTACCCAAATCCTGAACCACTCGTCACCATCGTATCCAACCAAAAATCCTTTCACAGTTTTTTTATCCATTTTCCTCCTTTTTTGCTTTGGAATATGAGCAGAACAAGTTGAGCCAATCATCCTGAGATGATGTATTCTATGCTTATTTCCAGTTCAAATCTCTTATGGACTGACGCCTTGAACACAAGATTTTCCGAAGATGTGAATAGATGTGCTCACCAATTCCGCTCAAATTGCCACAAGGAACTCTGCATCTGGATTGGAATACTTGAATGTTCGAGCCATTTCAACGATCATTCGATTCTCACGCTAACTCTCACGATTTTGCTCTGGCGTATACGGAGCTGTTTCCATCAGTGTGATACCTCTAGACTTCAAAAATTTATTGAACGGCTCACTATCGAACTCTCTACCGTCATCTAACAGAATTTATTTCACTGAATGTCCTATTCTTCCTACATGGGCCAGCATGTCCTTCAAGACATCTTTAGCTTCTGATCTATCTCGTAATAAGTACCCATACCTGAACTTTGTATAAGCATCGCTAATAACAATGAAATACCTTTTTTTCTAGAGCGGCGGATCAAAAGGTGCACATATATCCACAGAAAACAACTTAGCAGGCTGTGTTGCTTTCACTTCGATGTAGAATCAATGTTTTTTGATGATATACTGAATAAATTGGATTGAAAAAAAATTGACTCCGGATGCAAAAGGCAGACGACGTGACTTTTCACACATGCATGGTTCACATAAGTCTCTGTTCAACCCAACACTTATTCCAAGTTCTTGCTGTGATCCACTTTTCATATGATTCTTATCTTGGTGTTCGAACCTTTCGTGATACAACTGAGGCTTAGAATCATCTGCAGCTACTGTATTGATGGTGACGGTTTGTTGAGAAATAATTGGCTTGATGTCAGGGTCCCACAAAATTATCCTTCGCTAGTGATAGCCTTTTTAACATCAACATGAAATCAACATTGTCTTGGGGATGATTGGAAAACGCTTTTGATATTTTTGTCATGTGCAGCCAAAACCAAAAATGGATTTTTTGAAACTTTCGGACCATACCACACATCAATCAATATCATAAATTTTGACACTGATGTCTGTCCGAGCTTTGTTTGTGTTTACAAACTGTTTTCCAACAGCCTCAAGCGTTTATTTTTGAGCAGCTTTTATTAAACATGGAAAACTGAACTCCTCAAAATCACTGAAGTGAATCGATGTTTTGGTAACATGCTTGGTTGCACCATTATCCAACCACCACACTGATTTATCTGGCTCGGTTGACTGATCTTCGATAACTACAGATGTTCAAAGATGTATTCGTGGATTCTGTATTCTTCACTGCTTTGATTTTAAGGTGGTCTCCTTTCCATTTGCTGCAATCATTCACCCAATGGCCTCTCTTTTCACAAAAGATAGTATTGGTTCATGAATCTTTCTTTTACAAAATCTCCATCTTCCTAATTTTGTTGGCATTTAGCAACATCGCCTCTGTATCTGTTTCTTGATCTAACCGTCTTGTGAAGTTTATTTCGAACATACACAGCTGCGGAGTTATTTTATCAAGAGTCTTCTCATTTTCTTTGGTCAGTAACATCCAATCCAATTTTGATTTGTGCTTCCCTTGCGTCTTCTGCAAGTGGTGCAGGTTTAACTAGCTTATCATCAAGAGCATCTGAGGTTCCTTCATGATAATCTAGCATATCTCGCATTTTATGTTACCATATCGGCCAATCTTCAGCTCAACTCAATATCAATGTTTCCCTCCCTTAAAGCAATAGTAAGGGGTCTGGGCACATAGCCTACCAAGGTATATCCTAGGAAATGCTTTAGGAATGGAACCAGTAAGCTAATCTGGCACTCTTATTAGGTCCGGTTTCTCAACGATGGCCCAACGTTGAACTGGGTTCAAAGATGCACAGTTTAATGTACTTGAACCAGGTTCAACGTAGAACCATTGTTGAGAAACCGGGCCTTATAATGTAACTATGACATCTCTACCTTCTAGGGATTTTTTTTAACAAACACATTATACAGTGAAAACTGTCTTTGAACAATACTATCATTTAATATTAGAGGATTGGGTCTGAGCATCCCCTGATTAATAAATTCGATAAATCTCAATATATAAAACTATTTTTCTTTTGATGATGAATATACCAAAGTCGTCTTGCAACGTTTTTCCAGCGTGTATTTGACTGGCAAAAATCCATTGAGAAAGAAAAATCGGAGTAATTTGTGAACTGGAGATGTATGATCTTATATAAACTAAATCTTGGGAAAATTACGATACTTTTTTGATGCTATAAATGTTGTATCCACGTTCCTTTTTGATTTGTCTGTTAAAAAACAATGAAACGGCACTTATTATGCAGAGAGTGAACATCGGATATATCAAAAACTCTAAGTCTATTATACAAGTACCCATAAGGAATTTAGAAAATATTGCATATGCACAGCAAGACCAACATGGAGCGAAACTCCAATCTCATAGCGACGCGTTCGGGTGACATCTGGACTAGCCAATAATAACTGAAGGCGATTGAAAACGGCTTTGTTAACATCTCACGTCTCAAACACATAAAATCCAGGGACACTATCGAACCGTTATGAAACTTTGTCGTGCACAAGTTATCCAGCCTGGTTATTAATTTTGCTATTTCTCCGCAATGAACGTCCGATACAACACTTCGAGATATTTCGGACAATGAATACGTGGCTGGACCAAATTGTCAACCGAGAACATAAACAAGATTAGAGGCTCAACGTTTATGTGGTGGTAATGGTTGGAAAAATATAATGTTGTAAAGATTGATCAACTCCTACTCTACATTCATGACCTAATGATGAAAAGTTTATCCCAGACATTATTCATATACACAATTTAACTCGCGCCAAATCATATCAACGGGATAGGATCGGTCATTTCAATACAGAAAATGTAGTTCTTTTTGAATGTATAGCAATAAATATCACACATAACTCAATAATTCCGCAGTGCTTTGCCATTGAATTCACAAATGAAATATGTACATTATTCAAAGTCAATATTGTTCCAATATTTATAAATCAATATATTCGCATCTGTTTTCATAAAGCAACACAAAAATTACCGCTCATACAATACAGTTTTAATATGAAAATCTGTCTGATCGTTGAATTTAATAATTTTTTTTTACACTTTTCCAACGTCAATAGCAAATGCCTTGAGTAATCAACCTCTCCAATTATCCCCTCGTTTATCCGGAACCCCTCAAGGTATCTTTTCTGCATAAAGAATTGATTTACCTTCGTTCGGATCTCGCTAATTTTACCGAATTAAGGGCAGAATAACAGTTACTTAGTTTGATTGAGTTACAAAGTGTTCCAATTGATAATTTTATTCTTGAATAAGAAAAGTTTCGATCTTGTGGAAAAGTTACTTCGAATTATTTTGGCAATGGATCTATCACCTGCTCCAATTATGTTCAAGTTATCTAACATAAATTCTCGCTAACGGCCGTAGATAATATTTTATTGATGTCAAAAGTTTGAACATTATCTTCAAGTAGGTATCAATTTTTGCAATGTCAGGCTTGAAGGTTTCCATATCCATATGCAATAAGTTAATGACATTTTGATTGTTGAGTCTTCAAGACATCAAGCGTGTTCGAATGCATATCACTGATGCTCAGGTTCAAGTAGAGTAGAAAAAGTGTCACTACAATTAACAAACATTATTTTGGAGTTGGTGGACTGGAAAGTTTCACAACCACCCAACATTTTGGGAGGTTCAGTTTTCTACATTATGATCCTGTAAGGCTACACACTTCTCGCAGCGATCATCAAATCTGTTGATACTCTTCATAGCTATATGCATCGTACGTAAGTTTAGCCAATCTGGTTTAATTTTCAAAATTAGATTGGAGGAATTCGCTGCGACGAATTTAGATTTAAATATTTATGTTTTGTGATTTGTTATTTATTTTGCTATTTGCTTGCAAGCTTTAATGAAAAATATGATATCAGTTACAAACGCAAGCCTGATATGACGTATACCAAAGATTAGATGTTTTTCTAGTGAATGCAATTCGCACTTCGGTGCAACAAGGGCACATCTTCCAATGTATTTCCTATGATAATGTGCCCTTGTTGCACCGAAGGTGCGAACATTTGGTAAAGCAGTATTCGTATATTCGTTTTTTCTCTTTTCTTAGGCTCAGATTTCATGATAGTGAGTGGTTATCATAATAATATACCGTATTACCTAAAACAGCAAAAATAACAATGCCATCCACCTGATGATAAAAAATAAAAACACCACTTTTCACAACACAACAAAATTCATTGTTGGTAGAAAAAAATGGTTGATTGATTTTGGAGGCTATGTCCATTGATAAATTGATAATTCTGTATAATTCTCAAACTCATTATTTACTTTAAAATTATTAGAATGTCATTTTAGAATCATTCTACAGTGTTTTTCTTCAATGTCCCCTCCCCCTTTTTTTTTGAACGGCTCAACTTAGAGCCTTTAAATCCAGTGGACGAGAGTTTATCATTTTGAAGCAGAACGACTAGGTATCAAACAAAATTAGATCAATTTGAATTTTCAACAAATTGATTGTCAGTGTTTCACAATTTTTTGACATTTATTCATAGCCCAAACTTGATGTCAATAGTCCGCATCAGTCACGAAATTAGCAGCAAGAATATCTCCAGCATCTTTTGAATTGAACTTGACGATTTCTTTTGAAAAGATTATGTATCAATGTATTAATTAAATGTACCGCCATTTTGTAGTACCTCAAGATATCGACTCAATAATCCAAGGTTATAAAGTACTCATCAGGACCTTCAAAATGAGGTGTCACATGACCCCTATTTTATTCAAAAAATATTCCAAGATGGCGCCCAGTCCGTCATTTCTCATATGTCAATTTTATGTCAAAACATAGTTAACATGCTAGTATTTTATCACCTAGATTTTGAAGTCTCCAAGTTGAGCCGTTCAAAAAATAAAGGAGGGGGGTTGCATTAGAGAAAGCACTGTATGTACAGACTTTGGAAAAATCCCTGAACGCATCGTTTGAGTAAATGACCATCCTAAACTTGAGGAAAGAGAGAAAAAATAAATAATTTGAATATTTTCTTATGTAAGTTGATAAAAACTCAAATCTGCTTCTATTGGGATCTCTGTTGTGAGTTGGGACTTGGATGAAGTCGTGAAATTGAATTAAAGAATCTGATTGAGAAAAATAAATCAATAGTGATGAAACCATAAGTTTTAAAGGTTTTTATTTTAGCGACATGACCAGTATGTTATGCTGGAGTGATAAAAGTGAATGAGGTACATGTTAAGGAGTCTGGAATTACCCATAAACTCAAAATTTTTAATTAAACTAGACAAAAACTTGCGATAGAGGATATGGATATACAGGGCGTCTCAGAAGTATTGAGAGACGGAACGGTTGGTTTTTTCAATAAAAATATGTTTTTTCTCGAACGAAATCATTTTATCGATGATGAACAAATGTACCTTTTTTGTAGCCTAAGGTTCAGGCTATCCAAATCTATTTTTTTCAAGTCTTCATCATACAGGTTGTTGAAAATTCAAGCATCAAAGTGTACAACCTAGTCCGCCCCTGGTAAACTAAACAAGGTAATCATGTTTTAAGGGCAGTATTTTGAAAGGTAATGTTCACTGTTAATCATATTTCATCAAATTATATCAAGTGGTGGAAAGTTATTCAAGAAAAACTGATTTCCAATGGCGTCCTTTCGGGGTCCGTATCTTCGTAGAGAGGGCCTCTGGGAAAAAAGTTCAGAGGAACTTGTCATCTTATTTTTCAATGTTATATCCAAATTCTAAAGATCTCACACATTTTTCCGGACAACCTGTATAATATGCACTGTACTTTGCCAATTTGCAAAATATCTCAAAATACGTCAAAATCAAGTTCAGGTTGAATGTACACTTCAGCTCAACAACAACGCATATAAGTACCGAATCAGTATCAAAATTGCAACAAAGTTCCGCATAACTGAGTTACTGGTACAAATCCGCTTCAGCTAAATAAATAAGAACGCTACTCCTTTAATAACGTTATGTTTCACAATAATCAAGCGAGAAAAGGAATGAATCCGAGCAAGTTGAGAGAGTTGACACTCACAACAGTTCATCACGGTTGCCAACACCAATACAAAAATTGTCGACACCAATACCAAAACCAAAACCCCTGTGTTTTGAATTAAAAATTGGAAAAGACCGTGACAGCGCTTTTGGCCCGTGATAAGATACAGAATAGGTCCCAAAACAAAATTCTGTGGAAACCCGTCCTGGTTTTCTGGTGGGTGAAGGTCGCGATAAATAATCTCTGAATATCACCATTTGCCTTCTTTCTGACATATCCATGCGTGCTAGATCACATGAAACCAAATAGACATTCACTTTTCACAACAAAACTTCATGATCTTTGAAAAGAAATGCCTCACAAAGATTGCAAAAAACAAAAGCTTTATCCTCATCATCTCTTAGTCGTGTAAATAGATTTCCCAATAATGAAAATATGGCTTTGCCCGAATTGGTATTCAGCTGATAGGCAAACTGATGATTTGAAAGGATCTGATTCTTCTCGATAAAAATCATCATCCGCGTTCACCAAGACATTGAACCAATGAAACCGTTCGGTGAGATGAGTCATCCGTGTTGCCACCCAACAAAATGGAAATCACCTTGGATAGCTTCAAAGCACCAGGCACCCTTCCAGTCGAATAGGAGTCATGCACCTCTTCAAAAACGCAAATCGCACAGAGTCCAGCACATGAAGTGGTATCTTCACTGAAATATCTTCCAATCTTAAGAATCTTTTGCCCCCAGATGACACAAGGATACTTTTGATCTCAATGGCATCAGTAGTGGATCATATTTTGTAGCGGTATCATCAATGATCACATAGTACTTGTTGAGCTGTCCCGAGACTTCCCCCTTAGCTCTTCAATAGCTTTCCATGACAATCCCTTTTTATTGGCTGACAATCTCTCCTTGCTTTTGTGATAACTTCTCCTATCCCTTTTCACAACACGTCCAAAAATGTAAATGTCAACAAGTAAATTGGCTATTTTGAGGAAAATAATTTATGGAATCGGGAATCGCCTGTATAGTATTAACAAGTTTATCTTATTCATGGCACATAAAATTATGATAATTTATTATTCTTGTGTTTCTGGTATAAGGCAGAAGATAACTCTGATATCATTCCAAAAACCTTGAGAACAAAACCGATAGTAGGATGTGAGTTGTGTTAGCAGGAAGAACAGTGGTGGATCGAAAAAGAACCGATGATATTACTAGAGAGGTTATCAAAGATAAAAGGATGATTATATTCAAGTGTTAATTTTCATGTTGATCTAGATTAACAGGTAAATTATGTTCCATAAACAAAATAATAATGAGCAAATTTTCTCTGATAATTGATGATAGATTGATAAACCTAATGAAAAAAAACTCAAAATATATATCACATAACTGGAACGCCGGATATTTCAGAATAGTGGCGATAAAATAGGGCTAATTAAATAAATTAAAATATACTCCATTATATGAACAAAAAACCTTTCAGCTTTGAACGCAATGCCATCCGTTCCAAAAAGCAGTAATCGTTGCGTAAATATGATTATCTAATTTATTTGGTGACCATTTTAATGGATCGAGTTTGGCCGAACAGGAGATTTATATAACGGGGGCTGCCGCTTTCAATTATATTTCTTTTATGCGCAGATTAATTTAGTCATGAGTGATATACGAGTTGAAATAATTTTTGTTCCAGATGCTCAAGCAACAATTGCAGGGCCTCCAGAAATATACGTCAAGAAAGGCAGTACGATATCATTAACATGCTCTGTTAATGTCCACTCAACGCCCCCATCTTCAGTACTTTGGTGAGTTCCAACCAATACCTTTCAATTCAGTTATAGCGAATCAATTTGGTTTCCAATGAATTTGTTTCCTTGCATATTTAATATATGTTCTACTCTTTATAGTTATCTAAATGCAAAAATACTTGAGTATGGTTTTTTAATTTGAAAAATTGTCAAATACTGTCAAGGCCAGCTATTTTGGCAAATTTGACGGAGGCCTCAATTTATTTAACATAAGTGAGTCAAAACTCCGGTTAAAAGTACCTATATCTGCTCAGTCAACTGTATCACAGATATACTCAGTTGTGAATAATAAAGGCACTGAAACGCGAACAATCATTTTTCAGGTATCACGGCCATGCAGTGGTGGATTTTGACTCTCCAAGAGGTGGAATCAGTCTAGAAACAGAGAAGACGGAGGCTGGTACAACCAGTAAACTCTTGGTCACCAAAGCACTTCTTTCTGATACTGGAAACTACACATGTATGCCGTCTAATGCGAGTCCTGCATCGACTGTTGTGCATGTTTTGAACGGTGAGCATGGAGGAGTATTGATATCGTAACTGTATACAGAAAGGAAAAGGTCTCATGATTAAGGTCTCGATTTTAAACATTTCTGAAAAATCTAATTCGGATGAGTAGCTTATGAAATTATGCCATGATGGAATTCAGTGGTGTCTTTTTGAGTGTTGGAATGGGAACACTCCTCTTCCGATATAAAAACTCACCTGCATGTGAAGAAATTTGAATGAATAGCTTAGCTTTATAAAAATCTGGAAATGAATATATTTTCAAAAGTGCTATACTGTATTTCTCGTTTCTCAACTGATTTGATACACTGCCAAATCTCCGTTCTCGGCTTTCAAGCTTTGAAAATTATTCATTTCCATCACGGACCAGCAGCAAACACAGCGACAATACAATATATCAACACGTATGTGCTGTTCATTTTATCACCAAAAAATGAAAACAAAACCAGGAAAATAAACTATTTTATTTATTATTATCGTCTTTTCATTGCATCATTTCACTTGAATGTTCTTGAGTAATGGATGTGTTAAGTACGAAGGGATCACTGAAGACAATCAATCATGGTTGAATGTACTCCCGTTAATAAATTGGGATCTTGCGAATATAAAATAGTATGAAGTGATGTTACACGAACCGGTTTTTACACTGCTGTATAATCTATTTGGGTAATATCATGAACTGTTATAACACTCCCCGACGAGAGATTTCGGACAGGAATAATTTGCGTCATATTGATATCCCTGTATTTTTCTCAATTATGCTCCGATTTTGGTAAACTTTTTACCAAAGTGTAGCCCTATGCCTTGAAATATTTTCACAACACAATTTGCCCAATGTTTCATATCACCCAGAACACCCTTTGTCATGGTATAGGCTGGGAACTGGGGTATCACTACATATGACCGAACAGATCTTTTATTGATTGGAAATGGGAAATCGAGCATGTATGGGATAAGATACCATGTTAGCAACAGACATATGGAAACCTGGCCTGATTTGCGAGAAGCCCTTCTTGAAAAATGGGAAATATTCTTCAAGGGGCAATTCAGAGCTGCATCAAAAGTATGCCACGTCGCATGACAGAAGTTAGAATACGAGGTAACAATACGCACTATTAGTTGTTGAATATTTGTTCATGCTAGTCTAAAAATGTTTTCATTTACTTGTTGATAAAAAAATTAAGCATTTTCTTTTAACATCTGTATCTCCCCTAAACGAGAAGATATTGACATGGACAAAAAAACATTTTGTTGATAAAAGATTGCACTTCACTATAGAACATAATGAAGCCAAATTTTGCCGCTCAATTTTTACACAGGGCGTTAAAAACTTGAGAGGAAAAAAGTAGCACCTGTTCGTCTCTGTGTAATGACCAAGCCATCAGCATTTTTTAAAAACCAAAATAAAGAGTAATTATCTCAAGACAAAGAGCCATACTTTGATAAAACTTTTACCAGAATGGGACAATAATTAAAAAAGTTACAGGATTATCAAATTGACTCGAGTGATTCTTGTCGGGAATTTAGTGTTGGAGAGTGTAGTTCACAACGCAAATTAGAACTTTAATAGGAATTCTGTAGAAGTCCATTCAACATCATCCGTAGATTGCTTCTAATGTCGTAGACATCAAACAATTTTTATACCCAATCATGTGGGTGATCTGATAAGTTTCCAACCAAATAAACAGGATAGATTCTACTCTGCTTCCTTTTACTCGTCTTACTATTGAAGAGAAATCGTCCATAGTCTCCAAGAGGTCCTCCAAATAAAGAAAAGTGAAGATGAACGTCTTCAGGCCTCAAATACATATATTGTACACATGGAAACGTTACATTTCATGTTTCGCCACAAACTATAGCATGACGTCCTACTAGTACCTACAGGACATCTTTCTATAAACGGTAATGGTAATAGTTATCACAGCGTTCAGCTCAGCTTTGATTCGCCAAGCTATAATATCGTATTCCAAAAGCAAATATTTGAATACAGCTATTCATTCGTTTTTTTTCCATTTCCACAAGATCACTCACACCGACCCACTTACACTATTATCAAATACCAACTGCGTATTTAGAATGGCCGGTATTTGAGGGAGTGCCTGTCAAAACATGCACAACCATATTTCCTAGCATTTGGTGATCATTGGTAAGGTTGAGGGGCAGAAGCCCAGCGAGTAGGCCTAGTGGCTTTTCTTGCGAACTCCGCTTCACCAACACCTCAAACCGCTCCGTCTCCATTGTTTAATGAACCGTTCATGCCAGCCAAAACCCTCAACCTCTCTTGAGAAATGGTTGCCGCCTCCAATGCTTTCTCAGTGATTCTCAGAGCCTTTCGTACTCTTGGTCAGCAAGTGGATCATCCTTGGTTTGTCGGGCTGTGTAATCATCCTTCTGGCTTACCCACAGGTCGTTTCATTCTTTTAGTTTGTCACTGTTTTCTGCTAGGCCTATTCTGCTTCTAGAGCCTCGAAGATCTATCTCTTAGCTGGTATGGATCTGAACCGAGCTTTGATTATGAAGGGCCCACACTAGCTAGCTCGTACCGGTACACACACCAGTTTGACCTTCTTACACTCGCTCAGGACATGCCTTAGTGCCACTGGGCCGTCAGAATAGATACATCTGCCCTCTTTTGACTTCCAGCAAACAACACTGCTGGCAAGACTATTATGAGTTTTCCGATAGGTACAGCTTCCCCTGCATTCCTGTCTAATATGTATGCTCCGGCTTCATTAGACTTAGTGTTAGCTTTGGAGTCCCTGGACGTAAAATGTACCTGAAAACTTCTATAAACACTGGGACCTTCATCCTTGGGTGTCAGTCTCGCCGACGGTAACGGCCACCTCACTCCTAAAAATACAGCCTATATAGCTGCAGCTCTTATTCGGTTTCATACCATGGGCGACATTCATGGTTATTTGGATGCAGAAGAAGTAGATATTATCCAAATTTTGGATAATATCCACTTCTTTTGCATCAAAACTGTACAAATAAAAATGCAGTGAGTGGTTTAGTGACTGGCCGAGTTTCAAGTAGAAGGCGAAGTAGTAGGGAAGCAGTCAATGATACAGTCGGGCAGTAAGATGCTCAGTTTATTGATCGTTAAGCTTTCGGGAGACATTTCCTCCCTTCATCAGGACAGCAATTGTGAGTTAAACAAAAAGCACTTATCACTTATATAGGACACAGATTAATTGTTGTGAAGTTGTACATCACGTATATAGTGTGTGGATTGAAAAGGAACATAGAATTGTGATTAACAGAACAAAGCTAGCCTAATATTAGTTTAAAATGATGGAAAGTAAATATGGAATAAAATAATATAATCAAAATGTTCGGATGTAAAAGATGAATGTGACTAGAATTATGATGAGCCTAGATTTAAAATGATTTAAAATGAATAAATAGATTAAAAGATAAAAGAGTTAAGAATTATGAATAAAATGACAGCGAAAAAAAATGGATAAAACTGGTAAAAGGGACTAAGCACAACGTTAAATGACAGACATTCTGGTAAATAATCAAAACAAACAAACTTTGTGGTTATGTAGGTAGCTCTTCTCCGAACCAACCTTCTAGTGGCCGTGTGGTTTGATCGAAAAGCCGACGATTTCCGATTTTTTCCAGATTCGATCGAGTTTGGAGTCGAATCGTGGTCGTGACTATCGATCTAGAACGGAATTGAGCTGCTGATCACGCCCTGAAGTAGTATTTTCGCAATCGTTCGAGTATGATCCGTATGCGAGAGAGGGTGGAATTCGCACAGAAACAGGTTCATTTTGGCAAATTTCATCCTGCTTTTCATTACTCTTGTACGAGTTTGAACCACATTCGTACACGACTTATACTCCAAGGGTTTCAAAAATACGACTTCTGGTGGTCGTATTAACCAAATCGTTAAAATAAGATTCGTATGCGAAAGTGAGTGGGATTTTCACCAAAGCAGGTTCATTCTAGCAACTTTTACCCAGTTTTATACCACTTCATGCGAATTTGAACCGATTTCGAATCTGACCCCTGGTAATTAATTCTTCAATTAGTCCGTGAACAAATGTGCATTTTATTTTCTACATTACTCGTGTTCGGATTTATGTGGCGAATTGGGCAACTGAGCCAGTGAAGAACATGTGTTTTTAGTCCTCTCTGTCTTTCCACCTGATGGTACTGTCGCCACGTTGGGACTATGACCTTTTTAACTATCTTTTCATCGTTAATCTACTGTTCGAGACCACCTCAAGATTCTTTCTGTTTCAGAGCTGTCTTAAACTTCTTGAGATTCTTTCCATTTGTGTAGAGCATTACTGCCGTTGATGAGTGTTACCATCATGGTCAGGTTGTCACCGGAAACTTACCAGACCACTCAAGTTTCTGATAATATACTGGAAGAAGTGGTTTATTATGGTTGGTTTCTCATGTTGCTGAACTGGTGTTTTTGTGTATTTCCTGGCTTATATTGGGAATTAAGAGATCGATGAACAGTTTTTTAGTAGAATCCTACCATAAATAGTAGTATGTCACGGTATGCACGTGCTAAATAATACACCATCATAACGTTAACCTTCACAGCCAAAATCATGCCCGACACAACGCACGAAGAGATTGTATGCGCAAAAGTTTTTTTCACGTATTCCTCATTAGAAAAGTCAATTCCATAGATACATGATGTGGAGACTTGCTCGAAGTTATACAGACCAATCAGTTAGGTGATGATCCTAATGTGATCTCCTTGGAAATACAGCATTGATTAACTTCAACATTGTAGCGACTGAGCATGTTCCGTTTGAAGCTCATCTATTTTCTGAGATCGCATTAGTTTAGAAGGTATTCATTTAACTTGCAGAGAACTCATGCCGTCTCTCACATCGTTCCTCTAGAACCTTCCTGATTGTATTTTTTTTTCAAGATAAATAGCACAAAATTTTATGAGACACGAATCTTTCACAATGCCATGTTCAAGTCGATTTCTCATCAAACTGTCTGCTCTTTCATTTCCCTTGATTACGCTATGTTCCTTTAGTCAGGCCACTGTGAGCGCATTTCCTTGGGCTGAATTTTACAAGCCTATAGCGTTATCGAACAGCCTTCTTTGTTCGAATTCTTTTCTGATGTGTCTTTATTTCAATAAGTTTTCTTGTGTGTCATCCCGCTAGGAAATGATGAACAAATGCTAGAGAATGTTACCTCTTGAAAATAAATCCCTGGCAATTCGCAGATTTCATCAACATAAGGCATAAAGATGATCAATTCAATACCAGCACACACATTCGATCATCTCGTCGCAGAAAATAAATTCTCCAGACCTCCCCATCTAATATCAAAACTGCAATTTCTCCAAAATTAATCCAATAGGGAACACCTTGATGCCAGTTGAAAAACCAGTCATCTGCTTCAAAACTCATTACGCAGCCATAATACGTTTTATATATACGGGACTTTGATCAGAACTTTCCAGAAACTCAAAGTTTTCAGAATCGGTTTTATTAAGTCTTGGACTATTTTCAGGTATGTTGGGAGTAAATAGAAAACAGAAAGCGTAGCTATCTCGTTCTGTTGCTGATTGTCTCGAGAGCTCTATGGTACCTGTGGCGATCATAGGATTGCTTTACAACTTTTGTCTCTGTTTCCGGAAAATGAATTAGATATGCTATTGTTGACATCCTCTTTTTCTTATTTCATTATACCTAGTGAAGCTTTTGAGAAATATCATGAATAAAAGTTATTTATGGTACTAGTGCGTTGTGTTGAAGATAAGTCACGCGAGAGAGGTATAAATTTTCGAGTGACTTGTGAAACATAACGGACGAGTGCATTGTTTCATCCAACCAATGGAGGAAATCGTTTTTTTTGTGAGATAATTATCATTACACAGGGTGTTTCAAAAGCATCTTGCCAAACTTTGAGGGGTTATACCTTACACTAAAATATTTCGATAGGCCCCAAATTGTCCATTCCAAAAGTTGATATCAAACAGGGTGTCAAAGTTGAATTTTAGTTTTTGATTTTTGAATTAACTTTTGAAATAATCAAGTTATTTGATTAAATTGGGTATATGAGGATTGTTTGACATGCAAAATTCAAATCTGATCTTGATTTGACTCTAACTTGTAGGGGGCGTCACTTACAAACCTTTTCACTTATTCAAATAGTCATAAGTTTTTTGTATGCACTCGTACTTTCTTTTCTTACCGCAAACATTTTTCTGGCGTATTTACATAAGAAAGGTATTTTTCCTAAGAGTGGTTAAGAGTAGATAAGATATTTGCACTTAAAGTAATCTATGCAGTGAGATTTTAGATGTAGGATTTGGAAAATTGACATGGGTGCTGCTAAAAATCGCGTTATCATGCTAATTTTGATTTTTTTTTATATTTTATTTTATTAAAAAAAAGACTTTATTTTGTATTTTTTATTGTTTTGTTATTTTGTATTTTTCATTTTTTTCTCCATAAGAAACATTGGACATCGAAACAACTTTGAGAGTTATCATGATAACGCCGTTTTCAAAGCCACCCACGTTTATTTTCAAATTATGCCATTTGCATGAATTACTTTAGCTTCAAATATCTTGAGGAGGGTCACTCCTAGCTTCTCTTACAAGGTATACCTTTCTCATGTAAATATGACGGAAAAATCATGTTTTTGATGAAAAAAGAAAGTACGAGTGCATACAAAAAGTGTATGGCTATTTGAATGATTTAAAAGCTGTGTAAGTGGCGCCCCCTACAAGTAAGAGTCATATCAAAGTCAGATTTGAATTTTGCTCGTCAAACAATCCACATGTATCAAATTTCATCAAAATAACTTGATTATTTCAAAAGTTTTCAAGAAAATCAAAAATTGAAATTTAACTTTGATACCCTGTATCTCTGTCAATATCAACTTTCGGAACAGACAAGTTGGGTTCTATCGTAATATTTTGGTGTAAGGTATAGCCCCCTGAGGTTTGGCAACATTTTTCTGAAACTTCCTGTATAGTGACTATTGAGTTATCGTTTATAACACACTAGTGTGTTATTTGACACTCTACTTGTCCAAGATGACATCCATGATGACAACTATAATAACTATCATACGTCAGATAAAGTTATTTAATTCAACCACATTCTATTTTATCTGTGTGCAAAGTACGATTAATGTCTTATAACTGAATAATGAATGCGCGATTATGGAGAGCATCGGCAGACATGCATTTCGAGAATTTACATATGGGAATATACAGTTTCTCTCATATCTATTTTGTGCAATTTGTCGTTTCATATGTATGGGCTTGAATGTGAAAGAGCGAAAACCTTTTACCGTTGAACTTTCAGTAACCCAACCTGACCTCAATTTTGATGTGGGCTCACTTGGCCTATTGAAGGATAAGAACGTCCCCATGTTACGAAAATACAAGGCTGCTTGAACAACATGATGAATTTCAATATTATAGGGATGTATAGATGCGAGTTTTTCTGTATTTACATAATATTAAAATTTAGATTTATCACTTAACACGCTGATAAACATCTATTATTGGCGGAATATCATTCACATGTCGTCAGTTGCTATATGCACGGTTATCCGATTATTTTTTCAGTGTCGTATACTATTTACAAGTGTTGTTTTGGAATCATTGATTGTCAAACTAGTCGATGAAAACAAATCAAAAGTTCAATCGGTTGCCAAAAGAACAATATGATCTCCATTATGTATGTTCCTCATCAATTAAGTATAGCACATGTGCGTTCGGGACCATTTGTAAATCGAATTGCCACTGAATAAATTTGTTTCTCTAGACATCCAATGAAATCAACCATTCTAAAGTTAAATTCTGATTTTTTTTCAAGTATCTGATTTCTTGTCAGAGATTTCCCAGGCTCACATTGTTACACTCATATCAAAGGTAGTAGTTTTTTGTTTGTGATCACTATCAGTATTAATTCAGATCAATTTTCTCAAAGTAAACGCCAAATAATTTTTGATTCACGTCATCAATGCCACCAAGCGCGTAGTAATGTGATTTGCTTGTGACCAAATCTTGACACCAGTAAATTACATAAGAACACGCTTGGTGGCATTGATGATGTAGATCAAAAATTGTTTGACGTTTACTATGTATATTTTCTGGCATTATGGAGTTGAAACTTTCACTATCAGATGACCACCTACCAAAGTACTTATTTAAGAGCGAAGCCCATGGCTACACCGTTTGGTGTATGCTCGAGTATATAAAATAGATTTCCGAACGTCCATCGTCTTGAGTTTACTGGTTACACGACGTCTCGAACTATATTATCCTTGATCGTCTATTCAAAAAGGCCTGAACTGCTAGTCCCTCTATAACATTCTCTGGAGTGATTTGGTGGACCAGTCGTGCGACGGTAGCAACATCCACTTCAAACTCCTGCTTGGTCTTCAGAGTGCGATTTTTCAACTGACAGTGATGAATGTGTTTCTGTTCAGCTTGTCCATATTGCAGCTCCAGTTGCTTGACCAGTTCATCGTAGTCCTCCAGCCCTGGATGTTTGGGTTCTGCAGGATTTCTGTTGCATTTCCAAGAGGTACCAGATTTAGTGCCAGGAATTTTTCTGTTGCAATCCATGTATTAGGCTAAAAGAACTTGGACTGCCGATGATGATTGTTTCAGGACCGCCTGCCTCCAAACTGTGGAGCTTTCCTTTGGACTCTGAAGGTATGTCTCTTTCTTAGCACTCGTAACTCACGATTATCATTTTTGATTGTTTGACGATCGCTACAACTTGCCTTCTGATTTGGTTGATCTCGTCCTCCAGTGTCTTCACTATATCTTCAAGCTGTGTCCCGATTTCTCTTTCTTCATAATCCTTCAAGTAGTTGTCTGCCAGCTATTCCTTGATTTTTTCCTCCATAATCCTAGAAGAATCTTAGACCTTCTCTTTCATATATTTTTCGGATCCCTCCTCCAGATCTCTCGAATTATTTTCGAGTTTTCTTTAGCTCATCTACTTAGTCTTTTGATAATTTCTAACTGCTTTGGGATCAGGAACCTGGGATTGAAACGTATCCAGATCTACACCGTCTTTCTCACGAAGTCTCTGATGTAGGTCAGCTCTCCTTCCTCTCGTATCGAAGTCACACACCTCCAACTCCTTCCTCAAAATATGACAATTCAATTCTGTCAGCAAAACTTGCTTTGAATTCATATCATGTCCGATTCTCTAGCACAAAATAAATCTTACCTCCGACACCAATGTGACTTCATTTTTATATAGAGTTCACTTGTACGATGTAAACTAGTTTATTTACACACACTATTTACGTACATACACAAACTCACAGTTATTTATATTCGCACTGATTTTTGTTTTGAACATATTCGTAACTGTTAATTCACGACTCACTTTGGCGAGACCTATACGAGGTGTCCCAGAAAGAACGGCAGATTCCTCACAAGAAAATATTGCGAACCAACTTGTCTAATCCAAAAATTGATATTTCAAACTTAAATTTTTGATTTCTTCAAATAACTTTCGAAATGATGAACTTATTTTGTGGAATTTGGTATACAGGGTGTCCGGAAAGTCAACGATAATACTAAAGGGGTGATGGACCAACTCATAAGCATCCAGAAAAACAATATGACTTTTGTCAAAACTCTATGGTCTTCGAGATATTGCCACTAAAAGTTCAAAAAAGTACGCGGAAATTTCCGTTACTGGCTTGTGATTGCAAAAGAAAAGGTGGTGGGGAGCAGTCAAAAAAACATATATGTTTTTCTGGAAGCTTATGAGTTGGTCTATCACCCCTTCAGTATCATCGTTGACTTTCCGGACACGCTGTATACACAGGTGTGGTTTAATACACAAAATTCAGATCTGGCCTTGGTATGGCTCCGTCATATTCACATAAAGAAAAGCATGATATGACTGGGAGCAATATTTTTCAAGATATTAACTCTCAAAGTATAATCCATGCAATGTGGTTTAAGATGGCAAATTTTGAAAATAAACATGGGGGACTTTGAAAACGGCGGTATCAAGATAATTCTGACAGTTGTTCCAATGTTCAATGTTTTTTGATAGAAAGAATAATCTGATTTAATTTTTTTATATATATACACAGAATTGACGCTTGAATAGGTGAAAAAGACAAACAAAATTTGAACTGAGATTTCAACTTCTGATGTTCAGCTCTGCTTGGATCAAAATCAATATTTGTCATAATTCTAGTTTCTAGAAATCAAGTATCTACCTATGTCTTGTGAATTGACCCGGACGCTATTTTTTTAGTAAAAAGGTTCTTCTTTAGGATATATGACATAATGTTGTTAAAAAAAGTTGTTCAGAATGAGAAACTGAGTGAGAATCCAAAATTTCACAATTCCCTGCCTACTTTGATATGTTGTAAGTTTTCAGAATAACACGAAAATACATTAATCCTGATTCTTTAAGCATTTGTCTGGGTTTTTTTTCATTTTTAAATACTTTTATATTTTGCAGAATTACGTTATTCCTCATTCAAAAGAACTTTTGCTGATGAACTTCTCCGATCTCTTCAAAACATCAAAGTAGGCGGAGGGTTTCAAAATTTTGTATTTTAACTTGGGTTTTCATTCTGAACATCGTTCGTCGATAACATTTTGTCGTGTCTCCTATGTCAGGAACACTTCACTAGAGAGGAAAATAGCTTTCAGGTTAATTTCCAAGACATAGGTAGGTACATTTTTTTAAGCAAAATTATTACACAAGTTTGTTCATATTCAAGCAGGGTTCGACCCCTGAGAATGAAATTTCAATTAAAAAATTGATGGTATTTTTTTCTATTTTTTATTTTCATTATTTTTTTTTAAGGGTTTTTGAACATTGAGACACTTTTCAAGATTACCATGACAACGACGTTTCCAAAGCCACCTGGGTTTATTCTCAAAATCTGCCTTTCAAAACCACAGTGCATGGATCTCTTTTCTTCTTCTACAAAGAATACCTTTCTATGTAAATATGACGGAGAAACTTATTTGAATTAGTGAAAAGGTTAATAACCTGAGTGAAAAGGTGTTTGGGTGGCATCCCTTACAAGGAAGAGATATATCAAGACCAGATTTGAATTTTGCATGTCTAACCATCCTCATATTCCAAATTTTATCAAAATAACTTCATTATTTCAAAAGTATTTAGCAAAATCAGAAATTAAAATTTAACTTTGACACCCTGTATCTTTCTTTATATCAACTTTCGGAATAGAACAAAATTTTTTTGTATGAAATCTGCTGTCACCTTCTTGTGTCCCATTCTTTTTAAGACACGCTGAATATTCAGTTCTTTAATTTCGGACCAATTGCGAAGGTTCGAGTATAATCCATATCGATCCCCGAAGGCGTAGTAGAGTAGTGTGTTCTCTTGAGCTTACGAATGTCTTCCGACCACTGATCTCTGACATATCCACAGTGGCCTCAATCCCGTGCTGGATGGACAAGCTACAAGATGTTCGAATAAGCAGCAATGGCTGATATGTTAAATTTTTTGCCGGCTGCGTCGTTTGGTCGAGCCAATGTACGATCAAATATTTTAGTCACAATATTCTGGAACTCAATTTGGTGTATAGCTTTAATCCAATAAGTCATGTTAGTACTGAAATATTTTCAGGAAAATAAAAAAAAGTGTTTTATTGAAATGAATGCTCAACCATTCAATCAAGAAGTTTGATTTTTGTTTTAGTTATTTGAATTTTGATGATATCCAAGCCATCAAGGGATTGTCCCTCATCACTCAAACATGGGGAGTCGGTGATTATAGATCAACGATAAACTGGTCACTAACCTTTTTTTCCAAATACGTTGATCTCCTTAGCTAGAGGAATTAAATTTAATTTGTACTATGCATTAAAAATCACTAAACCATATTACATGTTTATATTTTGTTTCAGGTGAACATCCAGCTGCGATGCAAACAAGCAGTGGTCATAATTGCATCCCAATTTTCCCAGTATGCGCCACAATCTTGCTACTATCATTCAAAAGCTGATTTCCATGCTGTCAACTGCTAGTATGTGAATAGAGAAAGTTCAATCAAAAACGGTGATATGAAGCATGAGTGTCAGAACGGGTTGATGATGAAATGTACAGTATAATTATTGTAAAAAGTTATATATTTCAACACAGGGTTGAATGGTAGTTATATCACGCTCTCACTTGATTTGGAACAGCGATCACATTATTCGCAATATGCTTTTTCCGAAAAGTGGAAACTTCATCGATGTAATCAAAATTGTCTTTCTGAAATCCTAATTTATAATTCAATCACACAAATGACAGTTTAAAAATCATCAGGATGAGGTCTGAAATCAATTTATTGAGGATGATATCAATTTCATAGTAGAAATATTTCAAACCCAGTGAGCTTTTGAATGGAACAATCAAAAATAAATTGAACTCGTTTTATTCTCTATGATGGCCGCAAAGCTTTCATTGAATATCATATTGATTTATTTTTTTTACATCTCGCGTGATATTCCAATGGTGTTAAGGACCTTATGAAAAGGACACATCAAAAACACTTAATTCAAATATAACGTCCACAATATTGTAAATAGTATTAGTTGTACGAATGTTTTGTATTCCTGTAAAGAGTAGTGATCTTTTGAAAGAAGAGCTACGTTATTCAAAACATAACTTTAAACAACTCTAGAACTATCATAACAAACCCCTATGATATAAATGTTTTCTTGTACTATCAAATTTTATCAAAATTTTTTAATGGGTCGAGAGCTCATAATAGTAGCTCTTGAACCTTTTTTGTATATATTTTATACTGTATAAATCTTTGTTTCCTATTGTTAATATCTTAGAAGTTTATATAATCATCATGAATTCATGTCAAGAATGAAAGTTCTGTTATACAATGAAAATTTAAACGATAATTGATAATTAATAATTATAATCATCTGTGGCAGGCTTGACAAAACTGCTTTGGTTTTTATCACGAAATAATGTAATCTTGATTCAAGTTATCTTTCATTTAACAAGTGAATATTTTTGTAAAAATATGATATTGAGACATAACAAATGTGTGTATATATGTATTGTATATAAAATAGCGCTAAGAAAAATAAAGTCCTAGACATATGTATAGTCCTTTTAATTCACTTATATGTGATACTTGATGTCTGAAGTCTCTTCTTTTAAGATAGTGGTAGATGACATGGTACTTCTCATGGCGAATGCATTGTTGAGATACTTTAGATCAGGTAGGTACAGATCATCATCACATATATTTTTCTTGTTAAACCTGGCAACATGTAGTGTGTTCTTAACTCTACAACGAATATGATCCACATTTTGAATCTGATTCAAGTCTGTGTAGATACAAATTTTGATGATTTATGTATTGTGAGTTTCTACCAAAACTCTTATCTCACACAAGTCTTGAAGAAAGATTCTATCTCCGTGATTTTCATAAAGGTGATGCTCTTTATCAAAATCATCATATTATTATTATTATGGAGTTTGGTTTTCAAACAATTACTTTCATCCGCGTACTCAGCTTCTTGATTTTTTTCAAGGATTAAGTTGAAATAATACTGAGAACAAGCACTCTTCTGGTTTTTGCGGATGTGTTATTTAGGCAATCTTTAAGGTCATTCGCACTTCGTTTTTTCCATGATCACACACATTATATAATCGATAATCTGCACCGACGGGTGCACAAAGCTGTGTTTTGTTGAAACAAGCAATTATTGCCGATGGCAAATACAAACCTATGCAAATATAGGATCTACATTCGTGACGAAAATTTGCATTATTGGAGCAAATTGACAATTTTGGTTACGGACTCTGCTATTACGATTTGATTGCTACGTAAAATATCCCGTCTCATTGTTTATTTTGTCAATCATCATGAGGATTTGTCCGTTTATTATTTTTGCTGTGGACAATAGTTTATGATGTTGGTGAATTTTTCCATGGAACGATAATGTTGTTTATTCCGATTTATGCAATCCATTCAATTCCTTCATATGTTCACTTGGACACTTTCCCATATTGATTGAATTGTATTGTGTTGATCAGAATAGAGATGCTCTTGTTTTGCAAATGACATCATGAGCGATATCATCAGTAATCGTGAGATACTTTTGTTTTTTTGAAAAAAAAAACAGTCAATTAATTGTTTAAAATTGTATCTATTCTGTTGATTCGACATTTATAAGTTACCAGGCGTTCCGTCCCGGCTTTTATCTATTGCCCAAATACTTTATTGATTACGGAACGATGGGTTGATAATATGCCTGGAAGTTAACCTATGTCAGTTTGACAACAGCAAATCCCTTTGAAAATTTAACGACTAGAATCAGCATAACATACCGAACGTAGGCGATTTGTTTGAGTCAATAGCCTAGTTTACACCGATAACTCATTTAGTTCGGTCCGATAGGACCAAGTGGGTGGGGATAGTACGGTAGGACCAATGCTTGCTTCTCGCTCGTTTACATCGTCTTGCAACGCGTGAACTAAATGAGTACGCAAGTAATTCGTCAAAATGTAAAAAAATGTCGAAATTAATAATTTATCAACACAATTCGCAACCAAAAAAAACATAAGTAAGAACGCTCAGAAACTCAGAACCAACACAATTCACAATAATAACAATCAACATAACCTCATAATTTTGATCCAGATCGAACCAAATTTAGTTCGGTACACCTGCTGGCGAATACCGAACCAAGAGCGGACCTGCTTAGTCCGCAACTGTTTACACCATTCGAACCAAATATTTGGTTCTGATATAGTTCGAATTTTGTACTTGGTCCGCGGACCAAGTTGTCGGTGTAAACTAGGCTAATAACATCTTGTTTTTGTTTTGTTTTTGACAATCGATGTTGCGACGTTTTTATCGTTTGAACTGGTATTTAACAAAGATCACAGATTTAAACAAATTCTGTATCAAGATTACATGCTGAACGATTTTTGTTCGTCTTCTACAGAAAACTACAGTGTAAATTCACCTTCTGCAAACATGAATTCGAATTTTTTATGTAGAGAGAATGGAGAGATATTGCCAATGAATAAATGTCAAGCGGTAATACCGCATGCGGTATTTTGACATCATTTTGACATTAATCGGATGCGCGATTCACTGCTTTACGTCATTCACGGTATGCAGAGATGTTGTTTATCAAAGAATGTCAAGCGGTTATAGCGCATGCGGCATTTTGACATCATTTTGACATAAATCGGATGCGCGATTCATTGCTTAACGTCATTCACGGTAATAAGGTTACCGCATGTAGTTATTCACGTTACGTAGCGTGGAGCGCTATTTCGAATACCGCACAAAACGTATGCCATACAACCTGACAATTATCAAGCCGTGTTTTTATTGAGCTGAAGAATGTATTCATCGGTTGTCAACTTGAACAAAAATACGCCCGTCAAGCACAAAATTGCGTGCATCCATTATTCTGCGACTTGAGTTCATTGGGTGTCATGTCAATTCAAAACTTTTTTTCTTTAGATCATTCTTAGAATCAACACTTGAAATTTGGCCATATACTCAAAGCACCCTGTATTTTGAATGTATTAGATGATAGGTAGTCCAAATGGAAAGGGTGCCATATGCATCATCAACCATTTTGAGGTATTCAAAGAAAACTCAATAAATCTACAAATAGGAACTATAGAAAAATGTTTTCGATAACTAAAAGTACAAAAAAGAATTTGATTTATAGTGTTTATACTTAAATTAATCTTATATGTTGAAGGATATTGAGTTCTTGATATATTTTTTTAGTCAAATAGTGACTTTTGCAACCACTATATTATAATATTTAGCAGGTGTAGTGTGCAGTGCGGATCTAAAAGGTCCCTCCCTTTTTTTTTAATGTGTGCACCAAAAATTTTGAAACTTGGCATACTTTGATTGCTGTCGAAATACTACTTTTTGATGTTACTGACGTACTTTCAGTATTCAAGATGGCGGCTGGGCGTCATTTTGAAACATTTTTTTAAATGGAAAGGGGGGTCGTGTGACACATCATTCGAAAGGTCTTATCGAGTAGATTGTGTGAAGATTTCATAGGATTGAACACGTCCGTGCGAATATGACAGCCTGCCAAACTTTTCGTTTTTAAAAATGTCGTTTACATTAAGTTTCAATTTCTTAACGAGCTGACACATCAGATTCCGGAAATATGATAGTGAACATGAGCAAAACAGTACAGGTTGAGAAATGGGAATGCTGATACAAAGCGGATAAAGAATTTCAAGATGATAAAAAAAATTGGAAAGCATTTATTAGCATTATAATACTAAAATCTAAACTAAGATGGAGATACAGTTTCCACACTACCTCGCCACAGCACCAAAGTTTAACCAAATGTGAAAATCTTGAAACAATATGAGCCAGTTGTTTGATTATTGTGTTAATTAGAAAGGGTTACAAAAATGTCTGATTCGCGTCCCCTCGCGGAAAAATTGAAGCAATTTTTATTAATGGCGGAAATCGTGATTTCCATGAGACGAAAAGAATCTTCAAGAGCGCTTCCCGGACCGTCCGATATGCAGGAAATATCGTCGCGAATAAGTGCGGAAATTTATCGAGACTGGTAGTGTTCACATGATATGTGGTAGTGTTCAGAGCTTGAATAATCAAGGGCGACCATCTATTTCGGAAGATAAACAAATTGCAATCATTGGTGAGATGGTGGTAAATCCTGAACAGTCAACTTCTCAGGTTGCAGACATCTGTGATACTTCGTCTGCTTCTGTAAAACGATTGCTGAAAAAAACAGAAATGTAATTCTTTTAAATTTCAAATGGTGCACCAGTTGACTGAAGATGATCCTGACAGACGTGTGGAATTTTGCAAAATTATGACCGATAGAATAGGCCGAGAACCAAGATACGTTCAAAATATTTGTTTTAGTGACGAGTGTACTTTCTTCTTGAATGGCCGTGTACACAGGCAAAATGTTCGTTATTGGAGTGACGTAGATCCGCATGTTTTTATGAAAACCGACACGCAATATTCCGAAAAGGTTAACGTATGGGCTGGCATATTGGGGAACCATATTGTTGGTCCTGTTTTCATTCATGAAAAATTGACAGGGGACCTGTATTTGAACTTGTTAAAAACTCCAATAGAGCCTTTGTTTGTACAAATCATGGAGGACTATAATTAGGAGACGAATCGAATGCTTGAAAAGTGGGCCAGAATTCAAATCATAATTCAGCTTCAATTGTTACCCCCAGATGGCGAAGAGTCGCTGGCGCTTTCATGTCAAACAAAAACGATCACCCAGGTAACCATAATGAAACTATTTTTATCAGCAAGTTGGCATCAAAACTCTCATTATTCGATGATGATAGGTATCATCAATATATTTTTGTTATACAATTATTCTGAAATTGAACCTTTGCGAGAATGTTTGTATTTTTCTGTTCAATTGCATTACTTGAGAGGGTAACTGAGTAACCTTCATTGTAACCATGATGAGTAATCAAATGCGCTACTATCAGCAGCGCCCTCAAATGAACTAACGAAAAAGAGGGACAGAAATTTCAAGGATATTCGTTTGTGGATTCATCTCCTAGTTACAGTCCTTCATATTACAAATTTGTCAGAATGATCCCAACGAATTTGGCATGGCACCAATTTTTCAACAGGATGGTGCGCCTCCTCATTTCAGCAGAAATGTAAGGCAGTATTTGGACATAACTCACCCCAATCGTTGGATTGGTCGTCGGGGACCTACCGAATGGCCTGCCAGGTCGCCCGATTTAACACCATTGGACTTTTTTTTATGGGGATATTTGGAACAGAAAGTATATACAACACAGCCAGACTCTCTTTCAGATTTACAGCAAAGAATTACTGCTTTTTGTCAAAATAATTATGTCGATACTTTCGAAAAAGTCCGTCAGGAATTCTCAGACAGATTATTTCATTGTTTGGTGGTCAACGGAGGACATTTTCAACATTTTTCACAATAAAAATTGAAGAATGCTTTCTTTGATCTTATTTCACGAATTTCTTTATCTTGTTAGTTTGACAGTCTGTCATATCCGCACGGATGCGTTTGATCCTATGAAATTTGAACACAATAATCTACTCAATAAGACCTTTTGAATGATGTGTTACACGACTCCCTTGCCATTTAAAAAAATGTTTCAAAATGGCGCCCAGCCGCCATCTTGAATACTAAAAGTACGTCAGTAACATCAAAAAGTAGTATTTTGACAGCAATTAAAGTATGCAAAGTTTCAAAATTTTTGGTTAACACATTAAAAATAAAGGGGGGGGGATCTTTTAGAGTCGCACTGTATATCTGGAAATAGATGGAAATATTGGAAACGTAGATTTTAAGAACCTTCAATAAAGATTTCAACAAAAGACTCTTGAGAAGGAACCACAAATATTACACTCGAATAAATATTCATTAAAACAGTAAAAACAAAAAAATATTTTTGGGGTCCAAAAAATCAGTCTATGCACTTGGTGCAGAGTTGAGTGGAAAAAATGATACCGTTTCGTATAAATAATCGTTATTCTGGAAAATTTAGTAAAACAATTGGTAAGAATATTATATTTTCATCCATTATTAAAATACAAAACTATTTGTTCCAATTCTCAATAAAGACGATTTATTAGTATTATTATTATTATTATACAGCGAGTGCTAAACCATTCAACGGCGGTTCTCGAGCAAAATGTTGGGGGGGGGGTTATACCATGCGAGATGCTTTGAAATGCGCCGCAGGCGATACATTTTTGAATTTCCTATTTTCGGCAACCAAAAATGAATAAATTGGGTTTCTTTAGCATTGATAGTGATCAAGATTTCGTGGGTATGATAAGGGTTCCCCGACTTTTTCACTCAAATTATGTTATTCCAATCTACTATAGACCTCCAACATGCATATGGGAAGACGATTTTTTCAAGAATTTGAAATTTCCAATATTCCCATTACTTCCGACGGAAATACTTACATCACTAGTCTTGGTCCATGGTAGATCTTGAATAGAAGCAAAAACGTTTTAAGATGAAAAATGAGCATTCCGCTGAGCAAACTATTACCACCATGACCACGAATATGCGTAAAGCAGTTTTTACGTACAGAAAAACCGCTTCCAAGTTAAGAGTACGAATATATGAATATCGGGTTCTTCAACAATTTCCAAAACATTTTGAGCCATTTGAAAAATCATCTTCCTGGTCATATAACATTCTTGTACGTTTTTGGCGCTTTGGATTGACTCTTAAGATACCTACTTATTTAATTAATTACATTTCGGAACATCCTTCAATAATCCATTATAATAATTGCGCAGGCCTTCGTCGTATTTTTTCTTCGATTATTCTTTGAAAATTTGCCGCCCCACAAATTTTGCCGCTCTACGCCGCGTCGTATTGTGCGTAATGAAAATAGTACGGCACTGGTTCCCGTCTAAGTTTATTATGCAAAATAAGATATTCCATGTTATTTCCTTTAGCTCCGGCCAATATTACTGCTGCTTCATTCATGATGCTATTGGAATACCCATATACTTATAAATACAATATACCGCGGGCAGCTTGTCGGGACTCCCGCGAGGATGTTGAAACAGACATATACTTTTACACATAAGTCTGTCCTTGGTTAGGAGATTGAATTATGCGCAGAATCGATTTTCGAGAATTGTGATTCGCCGGCTGAAACATGGCGGAAACAGTGCTGCATGCTTAACATCAGCTGTTCTATCGACGTATTTTTAAATTTTTCGCGGGATTCCGAAAAAAAATGACGTGAATTCACATGTGGGGTGGGTGATAAATATTATGAGCATGAGTGGAAAATATGTTCATGAATTCATCTTATCTGATCCAGGATTTTGTGTTTAGGTGTGAGATTGCATAAGATTTAACATTTTTGTGCAACAAAATCCCTACAAAATATTATTTATTATTGATTCAAAAACGATTTGAATGAGTTTCGTGATTTGTTCTCGATTATACATTGAAATATTATAGTTACTTAATAGTTTTTGAAGCAATATAGGTATCACCAGAGATTGGTAAGGTTTTACTTTATAAACTTTGTGTACCTAGGTAGGTATAATGTTTTTGTCATTATTATCGCTCATATTTATAACAGTTCGAGGTATTTGCGGTAGATATCTTAAATCAAGTGAGAATAATTCAGAGATAAAAAAATAAATTAGAACAAAAGCTCCCATAAGCGGGCAGTCACGGTTCCAGCTTTTTTGTTCGCTTATGGGAGGTGCCCGCTTAAGAGAAAATTTCATCGAATGTTCATATTATACTTATAAATAAAAGTATACACAAATGTGTTAAAACATAGATTTAAAATTGGTTCCAAGAAATTTGACCGTTTAAGGGAGATAATCGCTTATTAGAGCTGCCCGTCAAGGACTTTATTATAAAATCAAAAGAAAATAGTAATTTTCTGTGCGGTAGTGCAATCACACAGTTCATAGGTCTTACTAAACTTTCTAACTTTATACTTACTTCTCAGAGACACTTCGACAAACTGTTCCAGACCTTTCCAGTTTTCAAGTTTAAATTTAGTGAAATAATATCCATATAATATGTACCATTTTATCATATAGTCTTATTATAAAATGTATGTACTTATATGGAAATATCTATAGGTACAATTTTTGATGTATAACTGATGGTAGTGATCGACCGATATGACTTTTTTAGCCGATACCGATAATGTCCTGGCCGATACCGATATATATCGGCATATCGGCCTCTTGGTCATTATTATAGCACTCATTATTGTTATTAATATTTATTGTGGACAAAACATGTTTTATATCTTTAATTTAAATATTTCAAATTTGTAAACTCAAATCATTTGTCGCGCAACGCAGAAGAAAACCTTAAAATAGAACTTTGACACCGTTAGTGTTTAAAAAAAAAAACGTGTTTTTTATCCAAAAAAAACGGGTCAATTTGGAAAAAATAATTTTTAATTTTTGTTTGCTGTTTTGTTAGTTATCCATTAACAACTCATTTACGTAATTTGCAATGATTCTTTGTTAAAAAATGGTTGAATATAAGGTCTGAGGACCATATAGTGAGTTTTTCAAAATATGATTCTGAACAAAATTAGATTTATTGATTTAGTTTTTGAAATAATATTTGGGTTTGATTTTTTTCAAGTTCTTTTATGTGTTGTTGTATTTGATGAAGGAAAAAAGTCGTTTTTTTTTGGGCAGTGGGAAAAAAAACGTATTTTGTCGGAAGGAAAACAACGGAATTTCTCTCACTAGGCAGTAGGCACCGCTGTTATACACGGTAATTTTCAGTATTGTGGGGATTCAATGAAATTATTCTTAATTTAAACTGTTTTTGTCCTAAATGATTCCTCTGTTTGATTAAAAATGTTTTAAAGCTTGCTTAAACATACAAACAAACAGGTGTTATTGGCGTCCCCTAAAAGTAAGAGCAATTCCGTGCTCAGATATGAATTTTGCATGTCAAACAGCCCTCATATACCAGAACAAACAACCATGAATCAATAATGGCGTCTTTTCAACGTTCCCGTTCAATTCAGCCGGCTCTAGCTCCTTGTCCGTCTCCGTACGTCGTGACAATTTGAAACCGAGCCAATAGGAAATGGTATTTCGCGCATGAGTAGTACATCGAAATCCTAACCAAGGATTGCCTTATGGGATTCTTCTGTATTCTCCTTCTCACTTCTTCGCGGAAAATCCCTCTCATTTGCCTTATGGGACGCACGCGGTATATTGTATTTATAAGTATATGGGAATACCACTATAATTTTCATGACATTGCTTATGTCCAACACAACTCAGCGGTGACAGCAGCTTGGCAAATTTTGACAGTTTCGATGTTGAACGCTCACGCTAGCAAAAGTCGCTGAATAAAGCAGCTGACCAAAATTAAGCGAACATTTTTTCGCTGTTTCGCTGTAACAATGGTCAGCGCATAATGTTTGAAGGTTATTCCGTTTATTTACATGTCATGTTTTCAAAATTGATTTTAAAAATATCAACAATGTGGTTCTTTGGTTTGGTCAAAATGGAAAAGTGGAATCATAAGTATCAGTACCCGTACTTAATACATTTATATTAATCTCTTCACTAACATCGTTTGATAGTTCTAAAAAATCCAGGTCGATGATATTTTCTGCATCTCATTGTAGTTGGGGTAAAAACGCCATGTAAGGATCTGGTTCAGAATCAAACAAACTCCAAATATAATCGTACTCCTCCACAATATCACCGAACAAATAATACCGAGTTTGCAATACGAAGAATTCGTCTCTCCACTGCGTCATAGTCAGCGGACGACGTCGAGCAGCTGTCAATGAGCTCAACACAAATCTAGCAGTGCAAAAAGCGCTTATTATTTTTCGCTTGACCGCTGTTTGGTGTTGAACAAAAGCATTGATTATCTTGTATGTCAGTTTAGGTTGTGTTGTATGAAACATTTGACATTTTGTCGTTAATTTTGACATCTTTAACGCCTGGCGTAATAAGATAACGCGGAGTTATTAGCGCAACGCATGCGTCCGTTACTAAGCTACAGGGTGTCGAATCTTTTTATTTTTTCATTTTTTCCATTTTTTTATTTATTCGTGATATTTTAATAAAAATTGTTGTTTACATCACTCATTACTTGAATTTTATCTTTTTACTAAAGATATGTAGCAATCATACTGAATATTCCATAACTTTACCTCTGCCATTATTTTAAAATCAGATGTATTTATTATTTTAAATCCGAATATCTCGAGAATGGTTGCCTGTAGCGACTTTTAACAAGTATACTTTTTCTGCGTAGAAAATACCAATTAATCTGTTCTGTTGCTTAAAAATATTTTAAAGGTACGTCCAAAAAAGTTATGGCTGTTAATAATTGGATAAGTAATTGTAGGTAGCGCCCTCTACAAGTTAGAGTCATACCAAGATCAAATTCGAATTTCTTATGACAAAAAAACCCTGAACAACAATTTTTATCAAGATATCGACCTTGTACGCCACTGCTTCCTTTCAAAATAAAAATTATTTTTTAAATTTCTATTTATTTCTGTGCCAATTTGTTCTCTTGATATTTTTTTCGTCCGTGGCATGGTTTTCGCTTGGAAAATAAAATCTACTTAATTGCATTAACACCCTGCTGTGTCTTCCAATATTTTGGAATCAGTGGCGCCCTCTCTAACATTCCCATGCATATTGATGCATAGAAGACGTGTACCAAATTTCAAAAAGATATCTGGAATGGTATCAAAGTGATGATAAAATTTTTTTTTTTAAATTTCAACACCCTGTATCTTAAAATCTAGGCTCATGCGGACCTATGTCCATATGAACTTTTTTTCTTAAAATCATCCAGGAAATATCATCTCTGAGTATCGGCATTCAATCAATAAACACCCTGTATATATCATTATATTATGAGTACTGTCTCATAGACAGCTGTTCATCCCAACATCATTTTCTTGCAGTGCGCAAAATCCTATATGCCCGGATCTGCTCGACTTTATCAACATCTTCAGCTCATGATTTAGCCATTTCGAAGACTGCTTATTGTTCATCAAGTTTTTTAGATCAGTGGTTGGTTCACAATATGATAGATTATGAATCAACTCACATAAGTCCTAATACAGACTGAACTTAATTTGAAGTGTGAAATACAGAATCAATATCGCTAAAATAATTTGCACACAACGTGATGTGGATCTATTTGCAAATGACCAGCGAAAAGTAATCCCTGAATCAATACAATTCCCTCGTCGCACTCTCCAAGAGCAACAACTAGCTTCGAGTCACATCACTTCATACGTCTATAGCCTGAATGCAACAATGCAATTAAGCTGCAGGTGCGATAAATCACGTTTTTATTTAAAAGTAAGACAAATTATTCACGATCACTGAAACAAATAGTTTTCCAAGTATGTCATACTCCGTTGTTAAAGTATATCGGCTTATAAGTTACATTCACTTCGCATTTGTAATTCGTCGTTGTTGTGGATATACTTTTATATTATGTTTGAGTATTTAGATTTTTGTAGCAAGATCCGGAGATTGCATCAGCTTCAATATTATGCTTGAGTATGTTGATATTTTTGATAAATTGTTTGATAGTTTTCTGCTTGTAGATTTGTGAACGATGTGATGATTTCTAATCGCTAGTTATTTCCTCACCATACAATGATGGTTTGTTTAGTCTTCAATGGTTCTAGAAAAGGTACAATACAAGAAGTGAAGAGAAGATGTCTGGGATTTTGTGAGTACAAGGATGGCACAATAACATAATTTTGGAAATAGTGGCAAGACGATTCTCTTTAAGCATGGCTTGAATTTTTGGCAAGAGCCAAAAGTCGCACGTTGCAATGTCCAGAGTGTAAGGGGATGTAAACAGGACTCCACTAAATAGCAGCCGACGTGACGTGACATTACGTCTTGTGGAATCTGAAGCCTGCAATGCTTTCCGCACGCATCTTGGGTTTTTGTTCAACCTGAATTTCTTATCAATGCTCTGCTCGCATAACTGGCATTTGCCGTCGTTATGAGTGGGACCTTGAGGACTGCGTGCCAGGTAATGGTTAATTTGCAAGACTGCTTATTGTTTGATTTTTTATGCATTTCTGCATATCGTTCGAATGACCAAATCTGGTGTCCCCCTCTATTTCGAGCTTACGTCATGGCTATCAACTGTTGTCTTATTAAATTAATAAACTTGATCAAAATATATTTTTTGCGTGAGTTGCAAATTCGAGTATTTCAACATAGTGTAACAAATTTCGCTATTGAAAACATCTATCATGCTATAATTTGTTTTTAGTCAACAATTTATGTCACTGCCCGTTCACAATTGATTTAACGACAACTAGAAAACAACTGTTTATCAAACGGTCGAGCTTCATATCCTCTCGCCAAAACTGCATGAATAGTGTGGGATTATCCAGAATAATCGATAGATTGAGCAACATTTTACAGAATAGCAAGTTTATTATCGAATTCGTTTTAGTGTTATGAACACTAAACTCAAATGTATCAAATTTGATATGTATTGATATTCAGCTATACATATGACTTTTTTTGATGGTTTTTGTAGTATTGCGTTAGAAGGAAGGAACATTGAATATGCACTTTTAAATTAAATATGGTTATCTTTTTGTAGATAAATGTGAAAGATACAAAAATATTAAAGGAGGTTTATGTATAGCAACTTCCAGCCTATTCACTGAAAAGCCGCATAATTCCTTGCAGTATTGCGATTATGTAGCTTCACGTTAAGAAACACAAGACGAAATTTGCGTGGTCCAATTCTCTCACATTGTCTTAACTTGTTGATTCTTATTTGGTCTGCGGATACTTTCGGTCAGCGAGAGGGGCAGAGGATTTATTCGTTGGTATTCTCTAGTAGGTATTTTCTAGTGATATGATGGCATGGACTAATGCTCTTCACGGCACGAACAACGAAGTGATTTTTGATAGTAAAATCACTACTTAAACCATTTTATCACCATTGATGAAGTAACACGTAGTAACATAACACATTCGTAGAATATTGAGAAGATGATGAAGAATGTAACTGAAAAAAAAAGGTGAGTTTCTGAAAATAGGAAATACTGAATGCCTTGGGATGTCAAGGTATTGAAGAAATCTCACCATTTTCTTCATTCCATGTCGCTAAGTATTTTAAAACTAGAACTTATGATAACTGGTGAGTTTAAAAAAATGATATCGATAAAAATACTACACACTCATTTTTTGAAAAGTTTTTTTTTGGGATAGCACCTAAAAATTTCACCTGAAAATACTTTCTTATTTAAGACTAAATCTAAAAGAGTCAAAGCTGACTAGAAATGAGATCCGTTTCTTTTTCATTTGAGAGCTATATATTTTTATCCAATATACATGATAGTTATGGCTGTCATTATTGATCCAATTTTTGACACATAAACTATCAAATATCTCACCACACTCTATTCACAACCGGAAGGTAACCAAACCACACGTGAACAAACAGGGAAACGATTGCAGGGTCACGTGAGATAACACATGTGGTCAGTTCAATCGTTTCTCTATGTCTAATCACGTGTAGTTTGTTTACTTCTGGTGACTTCTGGTTGTGATAGAGTGTAGTCACTAGTGAGTTATGGATTATAACTTACGTTCCCGTGACATCCAAACAAATAAACTACATTGACCAAAATGTAAAAAAGCCACTGTTAAGTCATTTTGACATTTATAGGGTACTGAGTTTTCATTTGATCACAAAGCTCATTGATAATAATCATTATCTCATAAAAACGAGATCTCTTCCACTTGTTGGACAAAACATTGTATGCCACGCGTGTGTTAGGTTTTTCAAGTCACTTGAGAATGTATACATGTATAAATCTTTCTCATGTGACTTCTATGCAACATAACAACTATTATCGAGTTTTTTTGTTTTCCAACTACTGTCCAGTAACTTTGAATCGTCGTTTGGGTGATAGAATCAGAGGGTTCCTTAGCTGTTGCGAAAAAAGTCTTTAACTGCATATCACTCAAGTTGTTGATGACTATTCACAGCTATCCAAGGTTATCGATTTCAGTCAGATTGGTCTTCGATACGATTCCATAAACCACTGAACCATATGCTAGAATAGATCTCGACAAAGTTTGATTCAGTAAAATTTTCTCCTTGACTCAAGTGACTGCGTTGATTCATAAAGCAGATGAACAAACTCATCAAAGTGGGGACAAACATTGCAATCCGCGGTATCAGGAAATCAGGCTATCGGTGGCATTATTTCACACAGATCTAACTCAAACTGTTTTGCCACTGGAATTCATATATTTTCCACCCACGAACATTTTTTATCCCATTTTGCATCCCCTGTTTGTTTTCAATAGATATTTTTATAAAAGTATATTATTTTATATGGAGAAAAAGTGATACTTTCCATGACGCGCTCATGTTTAGCTGATAATAGAGAGCAAGTCATGAAGTAACTTTTCCTCCAAATAAAATATGCTATTTTTTCTTCAAACGTCAGTAAAACGGACATTGTTCGACTGAGTAGCGGCCGCAAAGTTCCACTTTTTTTCCGGCGAAGGAAAAAGTAACCAGGACAACGAAAACGTGAGCCTGGCGACGCCGCCCAAAGCTGTATTCATGGCAAATTGAAAACATTATGTTTTTGCATAAATTATAAATTTGTCTACATTTGAAGAAAAAATAGCATATTTTATTTGAAGGAAGAGTTACTTTTCATGACTTGCTCTCTTTAACACGAGCGCGTCATAAAAAGTATCACTTTTCTTTTATATAAAATAATATACTATTTTCTTCAAATGTCGACAAATTTATAATTTATGCAAAAACAAAATGTTTTCAATTTGCCATGAATATAGCTTCGGGTGGCGGCGCCAGGCTCACGTTTTCGTTGTCATGGTTACTTTTTCCTCCGGCGGAGGAAAAGTGAAACTTTGCTGCTGATACTCAGTCGAACAATGTCCGTTTTACTGACGTTTGAATAAAAAAGTGTTTTAGTGTGCTCTGTTGTTTGACGAAGAAAAAATGGAATTTAATTTTGTGATAAAAATAAAACTAATTGCGCACCCTAGATGATCAAACACGCCAATGTGGCTTTGGAGAAAATTATTGTAGAATCGACGAGTTTCTATTGGAGAAATTGCTAGGAATGTCGGCATATCGGTTCGTTTCCATGAGAAGTGTTTTTTCTTTGATCAAAGCGTCATGATGCATCGCGAGTACTTGCCAGAAAAATATTCCGTAGAGGAATATTACCTAACCTCCCTACCTTCCTAACAATTAGTGGCTTCTCGCACACACTTAATCATGCATTTGCCCCTGTACTTTGCTCTTGTTCTCTGAACTGAGAAGACACATGAGAGGATGTAGATTTGCAACGATCGAATATAAAGTCCTTATCGCTAGAAGAGCTCAAGACTATAACGAAAAGGGAACTCCAGTAACGCTTCCAAGTTTGGGAAAAGCGCTTGTACAAGTATCATTCCAGTTGGAAAGAGACAAAATGGATATTGACAAATATATCATCATTTCTCGTCACTTTTTCCAACAAACTGTATAGTATGTGGTGTCTGTAAAAGGTCTTCACAAAATCTCACCACATATTTCTGAGGTCAAAATCAGTCGATTCAAAGCAACTTGGTATTGGTATTGGTATTATTGGTATGGATGGGTGAGCAAACCACTGCCCAGCGAGTAGGCCTATTGACCCTTTTTGCTAACCCCAGGACAGATGTAGTTCTAACTAAGTTGATGATGGAGAACATCACCTAGCTAAATATTTGAACTAGCAGGACCAATAATTAATTTAGGCTAGTTTTTAAAACTTTTTGACTGTCAGTTATTAAAAATACTTCAGTCTACTCAGTAACGTTAGCCAATGAGAGTGGTGCCACTAAATGTCGAACAAAAAATCATTTCTGCCCACCTCGGGATTTGAACCCAATGATCGCGTACTATCCTCTCTGGTGACTTTTGTCGAATTGCGCCTCAGACCACTCAGTCACACAGCCGTTCAAAGCAACTTACCTCATTTCGGAATTGCTCCATTTTCTAGATACAGGGTGGTAAAGTTAAAAAATAAAAATCGTATTTTTCGAATTGTGTGAACATTATTCAACGTATTGCTTTGAAAATTGGTACAATGGGTTTTTTTGTGATGCAAAACTTAAATATGGACACTTTTTTATGATGTTCGTCAGATAGCGCTGCGCACCGATGGTTTAAAAAAGCCACAACTTTTTTACCAGTATGGCTTTTAATTTTTTTTTGTCAAGAAAAATATTCTTTTCATACTTTCAGGCAAAAAACTTGCTCTTATTATAACCCAGTGAAAACAGCAATTCTCAAGATATTTGGATTTTTAGAGTTCGAAGCCACCAGAATATTGAAATTACTTTGAATACAAAAAAAATGAGTTACTTGTAAGGCTGAAATTTGGAAAGGGAATCAGTACTATTTGAATTTGAAGGGTTGACATAGCTTTATGAGACAAATAAATCATATGAAAATTAAGGGTTATATCGGTGCACGTCCACGGCCATGGATTGATAATAGTCTTAATTTTGATATGGTTTTCCCGCCCCATAAAACTATGGCAACCTATAAAATCAAAATATCACTGATTCACTGACCAATATTTATCCTATAGATGAGTAATTTGAATATTCTGGTGCGGCATCAAATACTAAAAACCAAAATATCTGGAAAACTACTCACTCTAGCGGATTATAACAAGAACATTTCTGGAAGTTCTAGAAGAAAAGTGAAAAAGTATACAGAGAAGAAAGTTATGGCCCATTCAAACCATCAGAGATGTAGTGAGCAGTGCCCTCTACAAGCCACAATGAAAAGATGTCCATATTCAGGTTCCGCATCCTGGAAAACTTCCGGGTATCAATTTTCAAAGTGATACGTTGAAAAATGTTCACACATTTTGAAAAATTCGATATTTATTGTTTCATTTTACCACCCTGGATCAAGGTTAGTTGCTGTAAATCGACTTTTTTTGGCGTCAGGAATATGTCGTGGTAATATTTTGTGAAGACATTTTATGTATGTAAAGTATATTCTTACCTATATAGTATTGGGTTGTTCTATATGCTGTGGTATTGGACCAATGAGTTGGAAACTATTCGTTCTCTATCAAGTCAGATATTCAATACAAGACAAAATATCTTCAAAAACGTTTCCATATCATACTAAATGTCAACATGAATAATAAGTAAAATACATCAATCAGAATTTATTTTGACATACTTTATCTTTCCAATCCCTCAAAGTTGTTCCTTTGATGCACCTACTTTGCGAGCTGAATAACAAACTTAAAGCGGATCAGCTCGTTCACTTTATAGTCGTAAATCGAATTCTAAAACATTACCGAGCCAAAATTGGCAACAACGTCGCCAGGCTCAAGTTGTAGCTATGTGATTAATGGCTTTGTCGGGCTTAACTTCCAACGTGGTCAAATCCTCTTACAAAAGTCGTTTTGTGCTTTTCCTCAGGCGGCTCAAAGGCTACGGTTCTCTATTTTTATTGGCCATCACCACCTCGGCGATACAACGCTGTGTTACTTAAAGAAGGCTCCAGGTTTTCGAACAGGATGATGTCGACCATACCCATCAAGCTTTGGAAAAATACTTCAAAATTCACTGGCTGATGATTTAGTTATTTCATCCGATAGAAAACTGGCCTTTCCAAATTTTCTCGAATATTTCAATAGCATAAACAATATCATCACTGCAGAGCTTTGACCACAACATCGCACTGCAACTAACAAAGCTTCTCTGATTAGAGATCAGTGTTTTTCAGAATGCTAAATGAAAAATCATGGATTGCTTGGGACCTCGACCTCGTAAAACAAAAGAGCCTACATTATGCTCTGTTGAATTGTGGCGCATCCATGACTCACCAGTTTTTGTGTGTGTGGCGAAATACAAAAAAAAAAGATAAAGAACACATTTTTTGTTTTATGAACCTCTCTTATGACCTGTTTTCTGAGGGATTCTTCCACGTAAAGCAGCATCTCCAGACCAACAAAGTCACTACTTCATTTCAGTTTCTAAAACCTTATGAATATTCCAGAATGTGCTCTTCAACTAAAGCCAATTTCCACATCAATCAATAAAAACCTATCAAAGAGGATAATGTCAACAGAGATGAAAAAATCATACATGTTCAAGTTTATACGGCAGATGACTATCTCTTTTAGAATGGCGATAAGGTGGTGTGCTTGTATTCTCGCTTAAGCAAAGCTCGTATGCTGAATACTGAAAACAGAGACTTCCACAAATAAAATTTAATTGCTATGAGACATCAATACCTATTTAGAAAATTCAATTTGTATGGGATAACGCTGTGAGATTTTATCATTTTGAATATTATATTTTCTAGAATATTTCACTATATCGTTATAAAAGTCTTCAAATGATTCAAATCTGACGACGTAAACAAGATTCCGATCCTTTGACGTATTTTGACTATGATCATTTCATGAACAAATACAGAGGGTGATTTAGATACATCAACAGTATTACTTCTTGTAATACTCAACCTGCATCAACAAACATATGGGACTTGCAATACATAAATCAATGATTGAGTGTACTCATTCAAACTTCTGATTCTCAAAGACATCAAAAGCGGTGAAATATCTGCATCACTAAATTAATCATTACTGACTCAAGCAACTGCACCATCAAACCTGAAAAACCAGTAAAAGACTGAAAAAGGTCTTTCTGATAGAGGCATCCGAGGGTGAAATCGTTTCCAGATCACACTGACTGTTTAAAATGTAAAGCTTTCGTCATCCGTTAACATCGGATACGTTAATCATGTCATGATGCTCTGACTATTTTCCTCTAATCTACTTTTATACTGGAAAAAAAATCTTTTGGTGAGTGACTATATTGGATCGAGAGGATGAGGTGAGAATTCAAACAATTTCTAAATGGCCGAAAAACTTTTAATGAATTTCCAGAATTTTTTGATTTTCATTTCCGTTTTATCAGTTTATTCCGTTATTTCGTTGATCAACCATCAAAATATCCAGCATTTTTCTTGACACCTACCACATCGTAGATCACGGTTCATATATCTCCCGTAACAACCGTCATCAATTTGTCCGTCGATTAAGACTTTACTTATTCTATACAATTGGCCGTCGAATCAGTGGAGAGTGAACCACAGCTACCTGAATTCCCCGATCAAGCAGGAGCACTATCATAGCAGCGACTGCCTTTCGGTACGGCACCACCGCGCGCTGTTTCCTATTTTGTATCTGACCATTTTCACTCAAGATCACGAAGCAGTAACGTTTTTTAAATCAACAGGGGGTGTCACATACTGATTTCCTATTCTTATTCAACATAGTGGGCTTCCTAAGATTTGTTGTTTTTTTCAGGAGGAAGCACGTCGCTGGAGGGACTGCACTTTTTCCGAGGAAATGCATTTTGTTACCAAATTTTCCAGATTTTTACTCAACTGTGTTCTCTTCACGACAGACACCGTGATAGATCTTATCTTGTTCTCTTTGATCCCTTTTTCATTCGTTCTGGGGTCTGTTCCACCACTGTAAATTCAGAGAAAGCGTACACTTGCAGGAAGGAGTAGACCCGTTAGTTTTCAAAACACGTTTCATTGTCATCTAGCTGAAAACTCGCGCCTCCGCTCGCCTGTCTGTATAAAATAATATAAAATAATAGACTTCCGACTCAAAAATTTTCATGAAACAGAAGGTTTTATCACAAATGATCTTTTCCTAGACATTTGTCTAATACAATAGCACAAAGCCATCGATTCTAAACTCGTCAAGCAAAGTGACGAATTTGCACCATAATATGCCCATCATCCTGTACTGGATACCTCTAGTAGTGAACACAAATCATTGGTAGTGATTTATGACGAGAATTTTGGGAATAGAACTGCTGTGATCTAAAGTCGTGTGTATCATATTCCCACCTATTGTGTCAAGGTAGTTTTCCTCTATGTAACCAGATATTTTTTGTACGTGTGATGGCACACCATTTTATTAAATTGAACAAGTGAATGGAGTTGTTTAAATCTGTCAAAACTGTATTCAAAAGAAACAAATGTTTGAAGTGTTTCGAAATATACATGAATCTTCTGAGAATCTATCTTGATTCAAATCTCAATGAAATCTCATTTGTCAAAAGCCAATAGTCATAAGTAAAACTCGAGAACACTGGAAACCTGACCTCAACATTACTTGCGAAAATCAAAATGGCAAAATGCATGTGTAACCGCTCAGCAAACACTGATAATTGCCTTATAATAGATTCAGATCTCCTATGCAAATTGAAGTTGGCAATTTTGAAGCAGACGAGTGGAATAAACTGCTACTGGCAATGTTTCGGGAGTGAGTAATTGTTTGAAGTGCTGTTAGCATTGATTGCATTCCGTTAGGTGGATAATCAAATAGCCGCATACTAATTTCAAAGTAAGGGAGACTCATTATTCAACTGGAGAGAGTTCATCACTTCACAGTAAGGCTGTAGGCTACGAGCGTAGATTATTTCCATTAGACTCAAAATACTGCATCCGAGAAAAAACCAAAGTTTTCTCCGATTTGTACTGAAAATTAAGGGTGATTCAAAGACATAAACTGAGAAGAAAATGATAACATTCGATCCCTGTCGTAGTTATCAAAGATATTGTATGCCACACCAGAGATCCCCTTTCCAAAATATATCACATTCTATAGATTCGTTCACTTTATGTCTAGACCATTATGAATTCATTTTAAGTTGAAGATGATTTTCTTTGAAATATTTTGTGGTATATACATCATTCATACTTCTAAGTAGGACCGACAAAATGTATCTCATGAGAAGACTGCATGAAAGTGCAGTCGGAAACTACTTCTTTCGCCTTATAAACACTAACATTGCAATTTTGTGGACAATCTGAACAAAGATTTTCATCCAAATCAAAAGAATTGATCTGCAAAAATGATATTTTTTTAGTGGTTTATCTGACTCAGAAATAGTACCTTTGTACTTTGACAACCGATAAAATTCCGTCAAATCAAAGATTGGTTCTGCTTTTAAAATATTTATTAAATGTAGATTTTGTTTCAGTCAATCATTTTTTTTGTCATACTGTACAGGGTGTCTATTTAAGAATTGCAAGGTGCCAGATCTCAAAAACAAGGCATTTCCGTGACTTGCGGAAAAGAATTTACTGGGTAATATGGATAAGAGAAAATGCTGGAAATATATCAGAAGTTCCCAAGATAGCTAAAACATGACGTAACGGTGTTATCAAAACACAAAATTGCTGTTTTTTCGTGATTTTTGAATAAAGACAAATATAAATAAGTACCGCTATTGGTTCCCTGAGAAATATCCTTCAAATTTGTTTTTTTGATTTTTTTTGTAGCTTGTCAAATAAGACAGGTATCAGCTGTCAAACCTCACAACGCAAGAATGAGCATAACTTTGAAACAACCCAACCGATTGACGCGATCTTGGTCACATTTTGAAGAGGAGGTTCTCCTCTTCCACGATTTTGAGATTTCAAATGATTTCGATCAAAACAGACGATTGTATTCAGTATAATATGTTGACGACGAACTTTTTTTAAATTTACTTGAAATTTTCAAATGCAAAGGTTGACTGAAAATTGTCCGTCTGAATTCTCGACAAAATTCTGCACAACTTTCATGTATTACACTTGTTTATAGATTTCGAAACAAAAAAGCTACCTATTCGCTTTTCTGTAATTCAATGCCTTAGTGATACTACTCAAGATGCCCTCGTAAAGAAGATATAAACACATTTTTGCGTTACCTAGTAACCACCCAGTCACTGTTTTATTTCAAAGTTATATCTTGAATGGTAGGACTTTTTTGCATTAAATAATCACAAAAAAGCATTTAGCTTATTTATTCCAAAAGCAGGAAAAAAGTGTAATGCATAAAAGATGTGCGAAATTTAGTCGACATTCTTGATCAACTATTTTCACTATGCCTTTGTAATTAAAAATTTCGAGTTAATTTGAAAAATGATCGTTGTCAGCATATTATATTTAATAAAATCATCTCTTCTGATCAGAATCATTTTAAATCCCAAAATTGTGGAAGAGTGCCTCGTTTTCAAAATAAGACCAAGATTGCATCAATTGGTTCGGTTGTTTAAAAGTTATGCTCATTCTTGCGTTGTGAGGTTTGACAGCGGATACCGGTCTTATTTGACATGCTAGAAAAAAAAACAAAAAAAGAAATTTGAAGAAAATTTTTCAAGGAATCCAAACCGGTACTCATTTGTATTTGTTTCTATTCAAAAATCACGGAAAACAAAAAAAAATTGTGTTTTGATAGAACCGTTACGCCATCTTGTGGCTATCTTGGGAACTTCTGATATATTTCCAGCATTTTCTCCATTCCATATCACCCTGTAATTTTTTTTCCAAGTCTCTGGGATGCCTACTTTCTGAGATCTGGCACCTTGCCATTCTTGAATAGACATCCTGTACATACAGTGAAGAATCAAGCTAAATGACGCACTTTGCTTAATCACTGTGACATTGCATTGGTAGGATGGTTTGGCTGGCGCTAACTTATGACTTTAATCAATGACTTGACATAAAATATTGATAACATAAGTGACCTATCTATATTACCCAAGTGAAACCATCATTTGACTGGAGCCATTTCATGGTTTTAATTCATAACTTGATTCCGAACTCAGCTCCTTCGGCGCCTCGTCCATAAACATATTGACTTGTGATTTTTAAAGTCATCTACCGTCTTAGTATCGTGAATTACTAATAATTGCCTAGACGTCTATAGTAATATGGTGTGCAGTCTCAAAAGTGCATAGCAAGGTTTATTCTGCATTCAAACTTGTACAGATTGTGATTTTATATTCCGTAGTAGCAAAGGTTTTTCGAAAAACTACTACATTTTTTTTTTTTAAAAAATGATAATCATCACCTAAGATATAACTCCATTTTACAATTTTGTGAACTTGTCACGTATTTATTATTCAGTATGATGTGTCTGCTGAAGCTACTACTCCGCAACTTCACGTAGAAATTCGCGAGTGAAGGATGTAAAAAACTACCTGACACAAGAGATATAATCTTTTTAAAAGTACGAGTCATGATATTGTTGATTCCATTATGCATTATACGCTCGTAGAAATTTAATGGAATTAAGCTCTTCGAAAACCAGCCACTGAGCTTTTATGGAAACAATACAATGTAGAGAAGACATAAAATGTGGGAAATAACAACCTTCAAAACAACACGGCTACCCACTTTTCACTTTTAGCTTCATATGTTATCAAAAGCAGAAAAAAAATCCTGGTGTGCTCATGACCACACAACAGATGTGAATACTGTACCAAGGTGAAATTAATAACACAGAATTCTTTTTTTTGTTGTTGTTCCACCACTGCAAATCCAGTTTTTGTGGAATAGCATGGGCGCAGACATCTTGAACTTGATCTGTCAATTCTACTCCATTTTATTGTCATTATTAGCTGCTTTTAATTTGCATCTTAAATCAGGTCAATTTGACCCAGATCACTAAAATTTGACATTAAGGATGATTTATTTGAAAACTGATCTGATTTGTAAGTGATCCGGTCACTTCCACCTTTGCCGCTGACTGTACCAGCAGCAAATTTTGATCACTCAAGTGAACTGGTCGGAAGTAAAAGGTGGGAGTTGTTTTGACTGATATTAGGCGTGAATTTCGCAACAGCCTTACCCTCAAACCACTTAAAAAAATAAAATATTTGCCCTTGATCCAAAATTTTGAAGAAAAGAACTTTTTTTTGGCTAAAAATGATGACACTGACAGTGACATGATCCAAAACCAATAATTACAAAATAATAAATGCAGTTTTATTTGATGGTTTTTTGATCAGATCATTTCTGGTCAGTTCATTTGAAAGTGAACTGATCCAGTATGCAAATAAAAAGCAACCATTGTCGATTGCTCTGATCCTTTCACACATAATAATTGTCGTATGCCATGTCATGAGTCATGTCATCTCGAGTTTGTTCTTGTTGATGGTGCTACTTTCTGATACATGTATCTTCTTTATATGTATGTGTATAGTGATTTATAATGAATGATATTTTCAATGACAACACTATACAAACATTATCTCACTATATCATTTTTTGAATGAAATTGAGAACAATGGGTCCAATGATTGAACATTCACGTTAGGTTAACGTATACGTTGAGATTGTTTACTTATGCAAATGTTCCATTTGATAACAGCGTTACAATGATGATATGGATATGTCAAGATAACGTGAACGTTCAATCATAGGACCCAATGGGGGGGGTATGACACATAACAGATGTGTGGGTAATGATGAAAACGTTATTTCCATTTGACCATGGTAACGCTGTTAGCAAATAGCCTTGTTTTAGCAACGATTCCTAACGGTACAGAATCGTCCGGAGCTTGCGCATACCAAAGTTCGCGTTCTTGCAAATTGGAACTGGGATTTTGACTGTCAGTCAGATGTTCTAGCGATAAACAATTTTAGTTTTCAAACTAGTTGAAAACTGTCATAACAGTCCCCAGGAATTTGAGCGGATTTCTAGTGAGTGACATGCGCAGAAGTTGTCAAGTGTTCTTGGTTCTGCTTTCGATCGATTTGTTTTGTTGTTTTGAATTTTTGGTTATAGTCTGTTGAATTTATTCAAAAAATTAATCACCAATTAATTGTCCCTCCTAATCAAGTTCTGTGAATGATGAAATTTTGAAAAACCGGTAGGATAGTTTTTTTAATGTTTAGAAAATAACTAGTTCAATAATTATGCTTCTTGGTTTGAAAATGTCATCAGAGTCTTCAACTTCAAGTTCAATTGAGTCCAATTGGAGCTTGCCTTCTGATTTATATCAGATAATAAACTTTTAGAGCTGTTCTAGCGAATGAAAATATCAAGCCGTTTGCTACCCTATCCCAGGATAAACATGCGCACCAAGATAATCCACAAAATTGGTTTTGAACCGTCAACAATCTCATGCTAGAACAAACCTATGGAACATTTGCATTAGTAAACAATCATAACATATACGCTAAGTTAACGTTAACGTTCAATCATAGCCCCCAATTTATAAGTCTCAGGTTAGTGTGCACTTGTTGCAACAGAAGTTTTTCAGTTTGGAGTACAAAGAAGGTGGTGTAGCCGCAATTATTTCTTAGATTGAAGAAATTCGAAGTAATCTGAAGCAGATGGGGAACCCCCCTATACCCCGGAGCAGAATGTTAGAGCAAAGCGAAAGATGCGAACTTTTGTGAAGGCGACTAGAACCCAGTTGCATAGTAAAAATCTAGAGAACTTGTGGGCCAAAGCAGTGAGCTCGACAGTTCTTGTTTTGGATAGAGTTGGTAGGTGTCCTCAAAAAGTTCAAACAGCGACTTTGGTATGGGATAGAATGTCAAATGGAGTTTTTTATGAAGTTAAGGTTGAAGGTATCCATACACGTACCAAAAGTGGAGAGGTTAAAGCTTGATGAAGAGAACAGAATTGGAGTATTTGTTGGATACAGTGAGAATGTGAAGGGATATAGGATCTATTTTCCTAGCACCAATGACCGAGATACACAGAGATGTGATATATACAGGAAGAGTCAAAAGTGGAGAATGGAAATAAAATTGACGAAGATGAAAAAGTGATTTGACTATAGCCAGACCATGAAAAAGACCAGGACAATTCAGAAGATCATAATGGAAGAGCCGAAGAAAGAGACAATTCAGATGACGCAGAACGAAAGCCAGACGATTCAAACGGAGATGACTTAGATGATTCAGGAGATGACACTGATATAGAAGGAAATCAACAAAGAAACAGCAGAAGACCAGTTTGGACCAAAGACTAAGACATTAGCACGGATATGAGTTTCTATACAATGACAGAGGACCCAACTACATATGAAGAGGCAGTTTCAGGACAAAACGCTGATAAATGGAAAGAGGCTATAGACAAGGAGTTAGGTGTATTACGTGGAAAAAACACATGGACGGAAGTGCCGCGACCTGCAGATTAAAAAGTTATTGACAGTCAGTGGGTTTAAAAAAAAAAGAGTGAAAATGAGTTCAAAGCAAGACTCATGCGCGTGGTTTTCAACAAGCGTGTGACAGTAAAATGTATGACATCTATGCACCGGTAGCAAAGTTGGCAACTTTCAGAATTTTACTTGTTGTTAGTGATAGGTACTCCGATTCTTCAATTGGTCAGAAGAGCGTTTTTATATGGTGACATCAAGGAGGAGATATTTATGTCATTACCAGGTTACACTTGCAAGGATGTAGTTTGTAAGGTGAACAGGTCGAATTATGGACTCAAAAAATCTGCTTAATGTTGGAACTCCTAGCTTGACTCATTTATGAAAGCTCAAGGTTTTTTGAGGTCAGAAAATGATTATTGTCATCACTGTGAATGTTTTACTGATGATAAGTTGTATGTTTTATTGTACGTCGACGATTTACTGATTTTAGGAACTTATTTACAAAAAGTTGAAGAATTGAAATTGATGTTCAACAAAAATTTTTGTATGAAAGATTTGGGGACTGTTTCACAATATCTAGAAGTCGATGTTAAACAAAATTTAAGTAAAGGTTATACCGAGCTAAGTCAGTCCAATTATTTGAAAATAGTTCTGCAAAGATTTTGAATGCAAGAATGTGAACCGATCAAGACACCAATCGAAAGCAACATAAACTTAAACTTATTGAAAAGTGATGGTGATGACTTGAAAATCCAAAAGCTGTGTAGAAAAATTAAAGGTAGTTTGATGTACGCTGCTTTGGCAACCAGACCAGATCTATGTGGGAGTGCAAGTTTATTGTGTCGATTTCAAGATTTACTATTTCTTCACCAGGTGCAGTTTTTCCCAAACCAAATACCACAGGACGGTTTGTGTATTTGTTCACATTGTCACAAATGTCACGATACGTGATTTTGATTCATAGAAGACACTTGAAGCCAAGTCGAAAATCCAAACGTATCCGTATCCGTATCAATCTGCGCATGCACAAACTTGATATTTTTAAAGAAATGTGTTACGGGCTACGTATCCATACCTACCCTTTCGGTATAAGTAACCGTAAAGGGGTCTGTCAAAGTCAACAATATACTATTTACTTATTTTGTTTTTTTACCGGTGTGAATGTCTTAAATGTATCCTTGATAACAAGTAACATGATATTTATACATTTGAAGGTTTGAACGTTTAAGTTGATGAGTGGCTTTGAGAGCTTAACGAAATTCGTTGCGATAGGTATACGTATAGAAATGCACGTTTGTCTTTTGAGTGTCTTGTTTTGAATTGAGAAAAAGGGGATTGCACTGAGTTTGACCTCTGGCAAAACCAGTTATGATGAAAACTTGCTCTAGGGCAATCCCAATAGATCATACATCTTCCGTCAATTATCGAAAATGCGTGATAAAATTCAGATTGAATCGAAATTTTAGTTATCAAACTTCTTTAAAATCCAATATGTTTTCTCTGTGTAACGGTGGAAGTAACTCTTAAACTAATAAAAGTCTATTTTTTACCTACTTACTCAAAAAAAAATCTTGAGACCAGACAATTATTTTGTATTGTATGGATTATAGATACTTGGTTACTAGATACATCTTTACCGAGAGCTTTGGCACCACATCTTGAATAAAATTTTTATTTCTGAGAAGGTACCACTTTTTCACCAACCATCAACGCCAGTTTTTCTTCTTCCACGTCACTACTAGATCCCGACGATAATGAGAAATTCAAAATTTGTTTTTCCATATTAAAAAAAAAAACACCTTTTGTTACACAACTTTAACTCTTGTTATCGGCTAGCTCACCAAGAGAAAGTTCAATGAGTTTATTCATCAATAATTTGCCTCATCAACAAACCATTAAGAAATTTTACTCGGGTGTTTAGGTCCGGGCATGAAGTGCTGACTTGTTTTCGTAGGTGTGTGCGTACAACAAATTAAAATCACTCTAAAAAAGCAGCAGTCTATTAACTGACAAATAAGTTGACAACTTCAATAAGTTTTTTGGTGACCTCTGTTGGGTGTGTGTGTACCTTGTGACTCTCTCGTCAGGAACGGACATCCATCAATGGTGGCAGGTTGTTTGAGTGTGTCTGGACGGGATCAGCTTCACTGTGACGTCACATCAGAGTGTCTCCACAAATGATCCAGCACATGAAAAGAAAGTACACACAGTAAGAGGTTCACCAACAGTGTCAAAAAGAGTGAAACTGATGTTAATGAAAACCCAGCTCACTATCCCTCAGATCCACTCGATAATACAATTGAAAATAAGTAGGTAGAGATAATTAAATTTTTAAGCAAAATACAGACAAAATATTGAAGTGTGTCTCGATCAAAACAAATTCAAAAACTCAATTGATAAATGGAAATTCCAATCAGGAAATTTTCCAAAATACAAAATAAGGTATTTAGATAAATAAGAATTGGTATTGATCATTGACTAACCAATCCAATCTTTAACATCAATGAAAAAAATTAGGTATTCTAGATAAGAAGAGAAAATTCTCGTCCCCTGAGACCCGGTGATATACTTCGCAATACAAAAGGCAATTAAGACGACTGCAGGACACTTTAAAGAGACTTGAAGGTAATTAAAGTTGAAGGGGCACAAAGTAGGTAAAAGAGAGAGAATGTGACTTTAAAGAAACTTGGTTATATTGAACAGAGACTGGGCTGTTTCACCAGACAAGATGAGTCAAAATCTTCGTGAAAAGACTGCCGAAGCAAAGATATAAAATATCTTAACAAAGCTCTGACTCACCTGGTCAAGTTTTCCAGCGATAAAGGACCCAGTACTCGTGTTCACCAATGATCCAATTCCTGGTAGAGGAAAATATAGGTATAGGTAGGTTTCTGGCTTAAAACTCCTCAGTCCACTTCCATCGATCCACTACTAGATCCAACAGAAACACTCCGGAATCCAAAAGTTGCATTTAAGCTACACCTCAACGTGTCCAGGATCCAGGTGGAACTGTGAAACGTAAATCCAGGCAGTCATCGTCTTCAGTTGGTGGTTTAACCGAGTTTTACTTCAATATAAGCCAGAAAAGGTGAAAAGGTAAAGATAAGCGTGCCCACGCGCAAAATGGCGTACACTACGCACTGATTATGCAAAAATAAATACTTTTGCAGAGGACAGGTATATTAGACAAAAGGTTTAGATAAGTGTGCCCTTCAAAGAAAAGCAAAGAAGGTAGGTGAAAGATAAATTACCCCAAAAAGTGCCTACAAACCCCTTGTACAAAAAAGTAACACCTTCCCGGTACAATGGACTCAGGAGGAGAGAAAGAGTTTTCCACCTGTTGACATGGATTGCCCTGAAATTAGCACCTTGTGCATAAATCGATACCCTTCATGCTCATTCATTGGCCGAAACACTCACATGGTACTGTATGATATCACAAGAACCATCTGGGAGGTACAATCACTTCAGTACTTGACAACACAATTAATTACTGCTAATTACACCTACAACACCGGGTAATTAATTAACCGATATCAACAAATCAAACTAACCCCAAATTAGCACATTATTAGTGTAAATAATCGTCAGCTGTATACGATTTTAACATTTCGAATTATATCGCTATTTGTCTTGCACATTGGGTTCAATTCGCAGACGGTGTTGATCGGATCATAATCCTCATAGCGTAAGTATTGATTTTCAGCCTACGTTCATACAGGTGTAGCAGGTGTATTTCGATATCGACAATAATTCGACGATATTGCGGTGTTGTCAATACGAATAAGTAGTACCAGGGTGGATTGTAAAGATGTAAAGCGATGTTACGGGAAATTAATGGATTTACCGTAACACAGTACCCTTACCACGATAAAAAAAAATTTGAACTGGATCAAAATTTTTTTCGAAATAACAGACCAATGAACTCACCGAAGAGAAACAAGAACGTTTTTAAACTTTGAAGAAATGACAAAGTCGATAGGAGAAATAAGTCAAAGCGAGAAATTGACCGAAAACACACTCAAGATATGGAAAAAAAATATTGAAGAGAAGATATGAAAGAGAAAATATGAAACAGAAAATATGGGCGCCATTGTATATTACTATACAAAAGAAAAAGTTCCTTAAATGGCAGGACTTAAGGATCAACCCTACGCCAATGTGAGTCTCAGAACCAAATTAACTTTTCCAGAAAGCTTGATCCTGAAAACGACGTTTTCTCCCCAGTCGAAAAAGAGGAATCGTAGACCACAGCGGTTTGGTAACCGTGGGAGCTGTGCGGATCAAGTGACTACGCAGACCATCCTTGCAGCCATCCAAGAAGTTATCTATACTGCTACCAAATTACCCTAACCCAGGGTTATAACCAAAATGAAGCTAACAAACAAAAAACTGAACAGAGAACCTGACCAAGCCAACATCGTCAACCATCAGAACTGTCCCAGAATACTTTTTCACAGAAAGAACACCCTAAGCACAACTGCTTGGTTTTAAACGGGATTCAGCCAGATTTGCGTAAGCCTCTTGAAGTATGAGGGAACCTCGTTTTCTGACCTTGTGAAAAATTACTTGTTACAATCCCTAAAGTCCCAATGCTAACAAAATCAGGTAGTGAGTAAAAGAAAAGGAAGAAAAAAAACGACAAGTCACCTCTATGACTCACCACACACAAGGGAGAATATTCAGCATACACCAGACTACCACATTGTAGCATGTGATAAGCTAAAAAATGTTTCCATGACGAAAACACCAGGTGGCCTCAAAAATGACGGGTTGTACGAGTTCCACATGGATTAACAAAATGAATTTAAACAAAGAGAACCACCGCAAGAAAACCAGCGCTGACGGCCTCTGGACTCCAGCACTTAGAGGGCTCCTACCTCATCCAGCACCCGGAGTAAGGGTATTCTGCACAACCCCCCAAACAGGGTCCACAGCCTCGTAACAGAGGGAAGACAAACACAACAATAACCAGGGAAACCGGAATACGGGGCTGAGATGAAACGCAGTAGCTACGCCTCGTGGAGTCCATGTCGTGGAGGAGCTTCAAACGGTTCACTACCCCTAACCCACACCACTAGGAGTACTATCCCAGCAATAGCCCCCCAACGCCCATCCTCCCGTATCCGATGTGCAAAAGAAAAGTCTTGTAACCACCAAAAAGTGCAAGAAAACACGACGGAACCGTCATAAACCAAAAAGTCACAATCGGGAAACAACCACGTAGGTTAAAAGTCAAAATCGGCAAACCATAAAGGCAAAGTCACAATCGGTACGATAAATCCCAAACAACCGTAAGGGTTTATCAAAGTCACAATCAGGTAAGATAGGTACTTTATATCCATCGGGATATCAAAGTGAAGATAAGGCAAGATAGGAACTTTATATCCATCGGGATATCAAAGTCAAGCTAATAGAAGTCACGATAAGGTAAGGTAAAGACAAGTGTACCGTGTTGGACGGGTACTTACACTACAGAGTGAACACTTGAGAGACTCTTACCATAAAGAAACCCCTATAGAGCGTCGTCTGACAATAGTGATGTTGGATTATTGTTACCGCCACCAGTGAAGTGGATGGACTGGGAACTAATGGCGCCAAATTCGAATGGGGGATATATAATATGAATTTTATAGATAGTGGAACCATTTTGTGCTTGTGAAGATCTTTCTAATGGATATAAGGAAATAATAATTTTTCAACGAGCGTGCGCAAAGTAACCACTTCGCACACTCATTTGCGTGTGCAAAGTAGCCTTTTCCCGCACTAGTGCGGGAAAAATTTTTCCCGCACTCAAATGTCAACTCAAATAACTACCTACCAATTTGTTGTTTCAAACTTCGTTTCCATACCAACCAAACTGTAGATAATGCACTTTCTAATGCACAAAATAATGTTCTTGTTACTTTTCCCTTTTCGGTCAAAATCAAAATGAAACACACAATTCCTTTTTTGCGTTACAAACGCATTCGCCAGTAACGTAAACAAACATTGATAATGACGACTTTCAATCGGCATTTGTGAGTTATTCTTGCTTGATTTTGGAGCAAACTACTGTGTTTATCGGAAATCTTCGAACGATTTGAGCTGAATACTGGCATAAAAAAACCTGATCATGTATACAAACAAACGGACAATCAAATTTATAAAAGTATGAACGATTAAACGAAGACTGACTGACACTGACCCAGCTGTCTAGAGTGTCATGTCAAATCAAAACAGTGTTGCCAATAGCAGGAAATAAGGCGACAAAAGAGGACATTTTATGAACAGTGATCGGACATGCCCTTGCATTTCAAATATAAAATAAATCAATAATGATTTTGATTACACCCATATTATCCAATTTCCAGCTGCCGCCACAAACTGTTCTTTCAATATAAATATATTGTTAAGCATAAATAATCATTGTACCAATTAGTACATTTATTTCCTTATTCCTTGTTCCTTCGAAGAACCATCCTCAGATAGAGGAAACCCAAATTAAACCAATAAACTAATTTGATTGATTTAAGTAATTGATCTGTATGTCCATAGGCACCTGGTGTGTATGATTAATACACCAAAAGTGTTTCAATGTATTATATTTTGCTGAAAATTGGTTTTTTAACAGAAGGTTTTTTATGAGCTTTTTTTATTCTTTTATTGACAACAACAACATTTTTCTTCCATTAGTTACAATTCAATTGTTTTTTACAGCCCTCTCCTCTCACAATCGAAAGTGCATTCCGCAAATGACAATCAATGTCATCACACATACAACCGGTGAACACTGCTTAGATGCAACAACGCAAAACAACAACATGCACATGTGAACGAAACACAATCCAAAAATAAACTAACTAATAAACTAATTAACTAAATATTCGCAGGACAGAATCGGCTGAAAAGCAAAATAGTATTTTGTTTCAAATCACAACATCCTCCCCCCCTTGAGGCAACGTCCTCAACTAAGTTTCAAATGGCAAAGGACATAATTTCGTAATAGGTCGTATAAAAATTCCTTCTTTAGTTTGAATTCGAGCAATTCGAGCTCTTTTGTCTTTGCCTGGTAGCAATTCCATAATTCGAGCAAGTTGCCATTTCAACGGAGGCAAATTATCCTCTTTTACCAAAACAATAGAGTTTACCTCTAGATTTTTTGAGGATTGGAACCATTTCGGTCTATTCTGTAACCTATTTAAATACTCAGTAGACCAACGAGTCCAAAAGTTTTGGCGCATCTTAGAGCACCTTTGCCAAAAAGACAGCCTATTTTCATTTAAGTTTGAGATGTCAATTTCGGGAAAACTTGTAAGTGGTTCGCCTATTATAAAATGCCCTGGAGTCAAACAAGTTAAATCGTTAGGATCTACTGATACCGGACACAGTGGGCGCGAGTTAAGAATAGCCTCTATTTGAGCTAATAATGTACTCAGCTCTTCAAATGTCATACATGAGTCGCCAATAATTTTACGTAAATGTGATTTGGCAGATTTTATGCCAGCCTCCCATAAACCACCCCAGTGTGGGCTAAGCGGTGGTATAAAACGCCACTCTATTTCTTTAGTACCAGTGAAATTCAAAATTTCTGTTTTATTTACATCTGACCTAAAAAATTTGTACAATTCGTTCAACTCATTAGATGTACCCTTAAAATTTGTGGCATTATCGCTATAAATAGTGATGGGATTGCCACGCCTAGCAATGAACCTTTTTAGAGTAAACATGAATGCTTCTGTTGTGAGACTACTCACAACCTCAATATGCATGGCTTTCGTAGCCATACACACAAACAGTGCAATGTATGCTTTAGATTTGGGAGATTTTCTAAGTCTCGATTGCCTAATAAAAAGCGGACCACCAAAATCTATCCCAACCTTGAGAAATGGTCGAGCTACCGATACCCGATCCACCGGTAATGTCCCCATTAATTGTGATGACACCTTTGCTTTAAACCTATAACAAACTGTACAATGATGTAACACACTTTTTACAAAATTTAACCCATTTATCGGCCAATATCTTAGCCTTAACGAAGCCAAGACAGCTTGTGCTCCAGCATGGGCAAGTCGAATATGCTCTAACTTAATTAATAATTTCGTAACGTGATGTTTTGCTGGTAGCAACAGAGGATACCTTTGATCGTAAAGGACTTCTGCGTTTGAAATTCGACCATTTACTCTGAGCAAACCCTGACCATCAATGAATGGATTTAAGCAACGTAATTTGCTGTCCTTAAGAACTGACTGATCTTTATGACTTTTATTTTTATCAATTTGACACTGCAAATCTTCAATTTCCCTGAAAAATGAATCTCGCTGAACTAACTGTACAATTTTTAACCTAGCACTATTTAATTCAGATACCGCAAGAGAACCATGTAACATATTATCTGACCTTTTCTGAGTATTGGTAACAAACCTTAGACAGAACGCAACTGCACGTTGTAGACGTGAAAAGTTTGAAAACCGTGACCAATCAATAACAGGCTCGAAATTTTGAGTATATTGAGCACAAACAACCTTTTTCTGTTCAGAAATTGAGTCCAATTCAATTGCACCAACAGGCATCACTGAGTAACTTGGATCTAAAATATTTTTTGGACCATTCCACCAAAAGGAATTATCAATCAAATTACTAGGAAAAATCCCCCTAGATAGCCCATCAGCTGCGTTGTATTCCGACCTAGTATGACACCATTCAAAATTCGAGGTGAGCTCTTGTATTTCGGACACTCTATTTGCAACAAATGTGGTCCATCTAGACGGTGAACCTCCTAACCAACAAAGAACTATTTTAGAATCTGTGTACAGATAGATCTTTGTAGTATTTAAACCCATAATAGAAACAACTTTATGTACAAGCCTGGACAAAAGTAATGCGCCACATAACTCCAGCCTTGGAAGTGAAACTGTCTTGAGTGGTGCAACACGTGACTTAGAGCACAACAAATTACAAGCAACACTACCATCAGAATAAACACTCCTAACATATATACAAGCAGCATACGCAGATACAGACGCATCTGCATATCCGTGATACTGGATCTCAACCAACGACTTTCCTGTAAACAAGTTACGAGGAATTTTCAATAACTTCAAGCTTGATAAGTTATTAGCTAGAGTCAACCATTTTTCTTTTAAATCTGCAGGAAGCTCCTCATCCCAATCTATTTTTCTAGCCCAAATTTCCTGCATTAAAATTTTTGCCAACACTATAACAGGCCCTACCAAACCTAAAGGGTCAAACATTTGAGCAATATGAGACAGGACTCTCCTTTTTGTAAAACAGCCAAAACAGTCAATATCAGGAATTGAAATCTTGAAAATATCGTCGGACGGGTTCCAACTAATACCCAAAACCTTATTAGAAACAGTCTCATCCAAAATATCTCGTTCCTTTCCTTTTATTTCCTCAATCTCATTGATTAAAGACTTATCATTGGAACTCCACTTGTGAAGTTTAAAACCAGCACTACTCAACATTTTTATCAGTTGGTCTTTCAATTCTAATGCTTCCTCTTTAGTATTAGCCCCTGACAAAATATCATCAACATAGCATTGATTAAGGATGGCTTTTGAAGCTAATGGAAAAATAGTAGCCTCATCAAAACCCAATTGATTCAAACACCGAGTTGCCAGGTAAGGCGCCGAGTTGGTACCATAAGTCACAGTTTGAAGTTCAATGCATTTGAATTCGTCATGACCTGACTCTCTCCATATAATGTTCTGAAGATGCCTTTGATTAGAGTTCACCATCACCATTCGGTACATTTTCTCAATATCAGCAACAAGAACAAACATGAAACTGCGAAAACGACACAAAATTTCAAATAGCTCTGGTTGAACAGTGAATCCCTTATACATGATGTTATTGAGTGAAACACCTGTAGAGGTTTTTGAGGAAGCGTCAAAAACAACTCTTAATTTTGTAGTTGAACTATTTTCCCTAACCACGCAATGGTGAGGCAAAAACACTCGAAAATTCATATTCTTAATCCCAGCATTATTAAAGTCAAAAGGTACCACTTTACCATGTCCCAATGAAATGTATTCATTAATAAACTTGGAATAATCCGTGAACAATTGTTTGTTATGTTGAAACCTTTTCTCTAGAAACTGAAACCTTTTTATAGCTGAACCGAGTGAATTTCCCAGTTTACAATGTTCTTTAGGTGAACGCAAAGGTAAATCAACTTGAAATTGTCCGTTTTCCAACCTTTGTACCGTAGATGTGAAATATTGTTCACAAACCTTATCCTCTGGTGACAAATAGTGTTTATTTGTCACTTCTTCTAACTGCCAGAACCTTGGAATTATATCATTGGCATTGTCTAGATTTTGACAAAATAGTGACACATTTAAATTAGTGAAGACTTTGTTGTTGAAAGAAGACTTTATGGGTGCGCTGCCACAAACTAACCATCCCAATTTTGTGTTCTGTAACACAGGCAAATTTGCACCTAACTTGATTATCCCAGGAAGCAACAGATCAAAATATAAATCTGCTGAAATTAGCATGTCAATTTCCGAAGGCCTAAAATAACATGGATCCGCCAATGTTATGTTATCCGGCAAACTTATTTTGCTTGTATCAACCAAAGCATGAGGCAATGAACAAGTGATTTTATCCAAAACACAGCAAGAAATTCTAAAATTCTGTGAGCTTTCGTACCTCGATTCCAAAATGAGATCAACCATTTTATTTATCTTTGAAGCAGTATTCCCAATACCTCCTACAGTCAATGCTCTATTGTAAAAATCTAAATTCAAAAGCTTTAGCACCCTTGTGCTAATAAAGGGAATCTGTGACCCGGAATCTAAAAGAGCACGAACAGCTACCCTTTCTCCTTGTCTATTTATCAAATGCACTCTTGCAGTTGCTAGTAATATTTGTGATTTCCATCCCATAGACAGAAGACTTGCATTATCAATAGGAGTTTCATTTGAAGTAGGAAGTTGACTTGTAACATAGTTTTCGTTTGAACCCTTATGACCCTGCCTATTCCTATCAAAATTTTCCCTAGCAACCTCAGGCTCCCTTTGACTTCCTGTGAAGGAATTTTCTTTTACATATCTTTCATCGCTATGAAGTAATGAATGATGTTTACCATTACAAACTTTACATTTATTTGACTGACACTGTGAAACTGTGTGCTTTGAATCCAAACAGTTGTAACACAATTTGTTTTGTTGCACAAACTTCCGTTTATCTGTTATAGAACAGTCCTTGAATTTAAAACAGTTGCCTATTTTGTGCCCATCCTTATTACAAAATAAGCAAGATTTTTTATTTCTAAAATCAGCCCTTAAATTCTCTTGAGTGGTTACTAAAGTAGATTTCATCTGTTTAAAATTAAAACTTTTGTAACTCCCAGGCATACTTTCAAACGCACAGCACCGTTTTTCAAGAAAATCAAGAAACTTAGCCAAATTTGGCAACGCTGTGCTATCTTTTTCAAGCTCATAAGTCCTAAGTGATTGAAAATCAAGTTTCTGTGAAAATATATAGACAAGTAACACGTCCCAACTATCAACGGGCAATTTTAATGCTTTCAATGAATTTAGATGTTGCCTTATATTTGTCAAAAATGCTCTAAGCTGAACCCCATCACCCTTTGTTATGACAGGAGTATGCAATAACCCTTTAATATGTGTATTGACAATGACAAGGTTGTTGTCATACCTTTTCTTCAATATATCCAATGCAATTGGGTAATTATCATGCGTCAATGACAAATCATTAACCAAATTCAAAGCTTCATTGGATAAAGCGCCTTTTAAATATAAAAATTTCTGGACGTCAGTCAATTGAGTACTGTCATCAATGAGAGCAGTGAATAAATCAATAAATGACTTCCAATCCTCATATTTACCCGAGAACGAGGGAGTATTTAAATTTGGCAACTTTACTCTACTTATCGAATCGCTATGTGTTTGCAGAGTAGGTTGTTGTGAATTACTAGAAGAATTATTGACACTAGTTGTATTTAAATGGGTTTGTATGACGGTTTTAATTTTAGCCAAAATTTTAAAATATTGATTCTCTATCAAAACTCTATCAGCCTCTTCAGCCTCATCCAAATCCTCAATTTTTGTTTGAATTGTACAATAATTCTCAAAATTCTTATTTAAATGAGTGTCCCTCACAGCAAGTTCATTAATATTTACATTAACGTCATTTTCATTAGTATTTACGAAATTTTCTATCCTAGTTATGGCCCTTTTAACCTTTGTACGCTCTTTCTTGAGGTCTTCCATGATAAAAATTCAATAAAAACACTGTTGGTCTGCTAACACAACACGATTTCGCAAAGTCCACAGAAAGTATAGTATAAAACAGTCTGACCTTGTTTGATCCAAATCCTTCTTGTTTTGGTATCACCTTGACCTTTCACCTTCTACGCAGCAACCCAGTATTCAGCAAATCCCATAAGTTTCAGCCAATTATTGTTGTCCACTTCAAACAACCCAAACTTCAATATCCGGCTCGCAGCTGGCCAAAATATGTACCAATTAGTACATTTATTTCCTTATTCCTTGTTCCTTCGAAGAACCATCCTCAGATAGAGGAAACCCAAATTAAACCAATAAACTAATTTGATTGATTTAAGTAATTGATCTGTATGTCCATAGGCACCTGGTGTGTATGATTAATACACCAAAAGTGTTTCAATGTATTATATTTTGCTGAAAATTGGTTTTTTAACAGAAGGTTTTTTATGAGCTTTTTTTATTCTTTTATTGACAACAACAACATTTTTCTTCCATTAGTTACAATTCAATTGTTTTTTACAGCCCTCTCCTCTCACAATCGAAAGTGCATTCCGCAAATGACAATCAATGTCATCACACATACAACCGGTGAACACTGCTTAGATGCAACAACGCAAAACAACAACATGCACATGTGAACGAAACACAATCCAAAAATAAACTAACTAATAAACTAATTAACTAAATATTCGCAGGACAGAATCGGCTGAAAAGCAAAATAGTATTTTGTTTCAAATCACAACAATCATTATTCTCAAGTTCTATGTTTTTAAGTGCGTTCAAATAATATATTATCTAAAGTTTTTCGTGTCTAATCTGTGAACGCTCGTAGAAAAAATATTGTTCCTGAAACGTTCGCTAAGTGTCTTTCCCGCCCTTAAAGCATATCCGAACTCCGCTTCGCGTCTTTCGTCTAACTGCTTTTGCGTGCGGGAAAGCATCACTTTGCGAACTTGTTAGGAAAATAACTATTTTGTCTTACGTATGAAAGAAAAAAAATTATTCCAAATAAACATTAAAAAGATTTTTGTAGGCACAAAATAATTCTCAAAATTATTAATGAGCATACGAACACCCCAGAAATAATTTGCAATACATACATAGGTATATTTATTCATTTTTCAGCATTCATCCATTATTTTACAAAAACAAACAATACAAAAGTAAATCATCTAATTAGGTATTACCTATTATAATCAGAACAAGTTCTAAAAAAATCCCTCGAAAAATCCCTATCTAACCTTAATAACTCTGGAGAACTCGTTCAAAAATATGCTACCTCTACGACTCTCCGTGTAAAACTAGTATTTCTGTTCCAATACATATTCATTTATCTTTTGTTTATTTAACGATCCAGCAAATTTGTAGACGAGTGTGGTTAATTTGTTGGGTTTGAGGATCAGTGAAATCAAAGTCCAATTTGTTTTAAAATGGCAGAGTGTTAAAATCGCCCTGATTATGCAATTATATATTGCGAAACGTCGGCCATTTTAAAACAAATTGGACTTTAATTTCACTGATCCTCAAACCCAACAAATTAACCATATTCATTTATATTTGAGGAAAAGGAACTCACTAGGTTGATACAAGTAGGAACAGCAGTTCTTTTCAAGCCTCTCTTGGTTCCCTGTAATTGAATCCTCAAAAAAATCTTTTCCGCAAACTAGGTGTAAATAATTGTACATTTTTTCATTGTCCATAGACAAGTTTTGAGTTGTTTAGGTTCTCACCCTCTGCCTAAGTAATCCAGGTTCTGATTTAGGAAATCAATGCTTTCTGAATATGCTCACTTCTAGTGCTCTTAGGTACGTTTCATTACTTTTTACAGACACAGTGAGGATAACTAATAGTATTTTTTCAAAAATTATGAAATATGACTGACTGACACTGACAAACTCGAAAACTCAACTTGACATTCACGTGACAATCTTGTCATGAACGGCGACTTCAGCGCTGTATGGTGGATGGACTGGTCCCCAACATAATATCGCTATTGCTCATTTACAAAAAACCTCTATAGGAAATTCTTTATGACTCTTACCCCCGACAGTTTTCCGTCGCGGACCCATTCTTCCATCGCCTGGTGCCGCAAAGCGTTAGAAAAGGTAAGACAAAATCAATCAGCTGAAACATCCGATTCGGGTTCGGATAGGTCATCAGAGTCCAAGTCATTTGTAACATCAGGTTTAATGTCACACACATGCCAATTGCCAAGGTCATTTCCATCACGATCTGTCAGACCGTACACCAAATTGGAAATGACTTTACTCACGACACAGGGTATGAATTTAGGAGCAAGTTTCCCAACAAAATTATCAACAGCTTTTGATAAGACATAATTCTTCTTCCACACGTAATCTCCTTCATGATCGAACATCCCTTTTCCTAAGGTCGTATCGGTTTTTACTCCTTACATAGGCTTGATATAGCTTCTTTCGAACATCCTCGTAAATTTCAGGTAGTTGTTGTATGGTTTCAGGATTGTGAGGTTTGGATGAAACTTCGACTTTATTCTGAGCATTATCAGATATCAGTCCATAAAATGATCCATCCACCGGAACTATTCGTCCGAAGTTCAAAAATGAGGGAGTAAATTCAGTGATATCATGTTTGGCTAAGCGAATTGCTTGGGCTATTTGATAAATAGACTTGTGATTTTCATGAATGTATGCTCTTATCGCTGTTATAATTATTGTTCGATTGACACGTTCGGTATGATTTATTTGTGGGTGATACTTGGCATTATAGAATATCTTCTGAACCTGGTACTTCTCCAGAAAGGCCTTGAACTCTTTACTTATGAACTGTGAACCATTATTACAAGAGAAAATTTGACAGACTCCAAAAACCAAAAAGACTTGATTTTCAATAAACTTGATAATGGCTTTCGAGGTCGCCTTCACCATCGGATGCACAAGTACAAACTTGCTGAATCAGTCTACAATGACCAGAAGATATTGGTTTCCATTCTTGGAACGAGGATAAGGGCCAATGAGATCAGCAGAGATCAATTGAAAAGGGAAATTGACATTCCTGTAGTTGCTCATAAGTCCTGCTTGTGGTAGGTTACTGGCCTTGCTAGCTGCACAAGTTACACACTTCCTCACGTACCTGAAGACACTCTGCCTCATTCCAGTCCAATAATACAATTCCGAGATTCGAGATAAAGTTTTAAACACTCCTAGATGTCCGGAAGTCTCAGCATCATGATACATTTTCAAAATTTCTACTCTATGAGCGGAAGGCACGACAATTTTCCAATCGGAAACATTTACGTCCAAACTGTATTTAGCAAAGATGTGTTTACACAAAACACCGTTTTCCACCTTGAATGCAGGATACTTTTCGGGAGACTCTTGGACATTCTGCAACATGTCCCTATACCATGTATCAAGCTTCAGACAAGTCAAATTCAAGACACAAACGTCCTCCAAACTACGAGAAAGAGCGTCAGTCACGGTATTGTTACATCCTCGACGATGAACAATATTGAAAGAGTACGGGTTCAACTTAACGATCCATCTGGCAATACGAGCAGAGGGAGATTTCATACTGTTCGACCAAATTAGAGAAGAATGATCAGTATGAACAGTAAAGTGAGTTCCTTCAAGATAATACCTAAACTTTTCAATCCCAAAAATGACAGCAAGAAGTGCCTTCTCTGTAGTCGTATACTTTCTTTGAGCCTTATTTAACATTTTGCTTCCATAAGCAATTGGGTGCTCCAAACCATCTTCTTCCTGGTACATTACACAGCCAACACCAGTATCGGAAGCATCACACATCAGGGTAAAAGGTTTTGAGTAGTCAGGACTAGCTAATACAGGGGCTGATGTCAAACACTCCTTGATTTTATTGAAAGCAATATCCGCCTCCATAGTCCAAACAATGGGCTGTCCCTTCTTGCGGCCTTTTAAAAGATCAGTAATCGGACTAGACAGAGAAGAAAAATCCTTCAAGAAACGGCGATAATAACCAATCAAACCGATCAAGCGACGTATTTGAGTGGTGTTTTTGGGAACAGGGTAATCTAAAATTGCAGAAACCTTTTCAGGATCGGTTCGAAGTCCGTCCTGATCAACAATATATCCAAGAAATTTAAGGGATTGTCTACAAAACTGACACTTTTCAAAATTAATAGTCAATCCAGCATCCTTCAGTCGATGAAAAAGTTTTCGAAGCGTATGACAGTGAGTTTCAAAATCAGGGGGAACAAATGATGATATCATCAAGGTAATAGAATACATATGGTTCCAAAGCAGGACCAATAACCATATCCATTAAACGACACATGCTTTGAGCACTGTCATTCAAACCAAAAGGTGACACCCTATATTGGAACTGACCCTTTCCATGGACTGCAAATGCTGTCTTCGGTTTAGACGTCTCATCCAATGGAATCTGATGAAAGGCTTGTTTCAAGTCGATCGACGAAAGGTACTTGGCATCTTTAACTTTGGTCATAATGGAATCAATCAGTGGCATAGGGTGAGCTGACGGAATACGGACTTCATTCAATTTCCGAGCATCCAAACAAATTCGGAACGAACCATTGGATTTCTTCACCAACCACACAGGAGAGGACCACGGAGAATTGGTGGGTTCGATAATTCCCATCTTCAACATGTCTTCAACTTCGTGATTCAAGGTACACTGCATCGCATAGGTCAGTGAGTATTGTCTCTGCTTGAAAGGTCTGGCATCGCCAGTATCAATGACGTGCTTCAACAAATGCGTACGTCCTAGTTTATCAGCTGGAGCAATAGTTTTAAACAAATCAGTCACTGTAGGAAGGCTTGCAGTCTCTTCCTCATTCAACTCGCCAAAAGCTTTGAGTTTGTTGACAATACAGATAGAAGCTGGATTGGCTTTATAAAAGAACTTTTGGAAGTTCATCTCGATGTTGAAGTCCTGGAGAAAGTCGATTTCCAGAATCAACGAATTTTTCAGGGAAGGTACCACCAAAACTTTAATAAGATGGGTTATATTTCCCAACGGAATAGGAACCCAAACATAGCCTAAAACACTCTGTGCCTGTCCGTCTGCTGTAGTGATATGGAAAGATGAATCCTGAGATAAAGATAAATTCAAAGCTTTAATTATGGACATCCCATCAGAACCAATGATAGATGCACAACTGCCACTATCAACCAAAGCTAACAACTTGTGATTGAAAATCCCAACTCGTAGATATGGTCTGTCGTCAAATTCCTTCTTGACTGCAGGTTTAGGTACAGGGAACGAAAAAGGTAAATTTGGAGAAATTGACTTGGACTTAAGATAAAAAGACTTGACATGATCCACCCACTTCTTCCAATCAGGAATATCTGACTTTATTGTTGAGGAGGGGTTTGTCTGTTTTCTCTGACAGGGGGTGCCTGTCCTCTGCCAGAGGGTTGGCCGTTTTTTGAACACTTTTTACACTTACTTTTCATCACTCCAGGAGATCCACAACCATAACAGAACAAGGTACGCTTTCTGGAACATTGGTTAAAATGGTGACCGTTTTCCTTACAATTCCAACATTGGAAGGAAGAAAGAGCTGAACAGTCAGAAAAACTGGGTCTGTTAAGATCCGGTTCCATGAATTCACCCTTGAAAGATGGAGGTTTGTAGAAAGTGGTAGATTGGGCAGTGTTTTCCAAAATTTTGCACAGCTTTGTAGGTTCTGTAATGGTCTTCACCTCATGTAAAGCAAGGGCTCGCACATAATCTGGTAGAAGATTACCACGAATCATGTCAACGATCTCTTGTTCGGTAGAAGCAGAATCAAGACGATTGAATAAACCCTACATGGAGCAAATAAAAATATAAACTAATTCCTTTGGATCCTGTTTCTTGGCCTTAATTTTCTCCAACAAGTTCTTGTCATAGTGATCACGCAAGAGAGTCTCCTTTACTTTCTGGACTAGGTCTTCCCAATCAGAAAAGTGACCTTTAATGTGGTTATTATGCCACCAAGTCCAAGCCTGTGATTCGAACAAATCATCCGCAGAAGCAAAAACTTATTTAGTCGAACAGTTACGTGACACCCTCAAAAACTCTACCTTCTCCAAAAATGCCATGATAGAACCTTCCCCAGTGAACTTTTGAATGCCCCATTTGTACACAGGAACAGTATGATGGTTACTAAAAGAATTGGTACCCTGATTGAAGTTAGGACGTTCGGACGTTCCAGGAACAGGAGTTGAAGTTACAGGAGATACTTTTTGGTCTAGTTCACCCTCCAAAACAAGGAGTTTCAACTTAAGGTCATCCTTGAGAGAAGCTTCATTTTCACTCTCAACATTCATCCGGTTAATCCGACCAGAAAGATGCCAGAGACGAGAAGTGATAGTCTTATACGCACTATCGGTTTTAAGACCAATAAAAGTTTCCACTTTAACCCTGACGTTATCTAAGGAGGATTCAACCGCCTTTTGATCCTCTTCAAAGGTAAAAGGATTTTTAAAATAACTGAAACTACGGTTAGCATTCTCCTGACACAATAAACCCCGTGAGACCTTCCGTTTGTCTTCAACGGAACCCTTAGGTTTAACATCCCTAATGGTCAACTCATAATCCAACTCCGTAACAAGCAAGGCGTTTATCAAGATAGGCATTTCAAATCAGGCAAAAATAATGATATCTAAGTGTCAAGTAAAGGAGCAAAAATATGGTACCAAAATTATCAAATGTATCAACAAAGTAAAAATCGAGAAAGATAAGCGAAACTGGAAGTCGCCAAAATCAATTTTGAGAAAATTTCAATTTGATGCACACAACACACCCTTTTTTTGTGGGCCCCACGTTGGGCGCCAAATTTGTTACACAACTTTAACTCTTGTTATCGGCGAGCTCACCAAGAGAAAGTTCAATGAGTTTATTATTATCAATATTATCAATAATTTGCCTCATCAACAAACCATCAAGAAATTTTACTCAGGGTGTTTAGGTCCGGGCATTAAGTGCTGACTTGTTTTCGTAGGTGTGTGCGTACAACAAATTAAAATCACTCTAAAAAAGCAACAGTCTATTAATTGCCAAATAAGTTGACAACTTCAATAAGTTTTTTGGTGACCTCTGTTGGGTGTGTGTGTACCTTGTGACTCTCTCGTCAGGAACGGACATCCATCAATGGTGGCAGGTTGTTTGAGTGTATCTGGACGTGATCAGCTCCACTGTGACGTCACATTAGAGTGTCTCCACAAATGATCCAGCACATGAAAAGAAAGTACACACAGTAAGAGGTTCACCAACAGTGTCAAAAAGAGTGAATCTGAGTACCAAAACTGATGTTAATGAAAACTCAGCCCACTATCCCTCAGATCCACTCGATAATACAATTGAAAATAAGTAGGTAGAGATAATTAAATTTTTAAGCAAAATACAGACAAAATATTTAATTGTGTCTCAATCAAAACAAATTCAAAAACTCAATTGATAAATGGAAATTCCAATCAGGAAATTTTCCAAAATACAAAATAAGGTATTTAGATAAATAAGAATTGGTATTGATTATTGACTAACCAATCCAATCTTCAACATCAATGAAAAGAATTAGGTATTCTAGATAAGAAGAGAAAATTCTCGTCCCCTGAGACCCGGTGATATACTTCGCAATACAAAAGGCAATTAGGAGGACTGCAGGACACTTTGAAGAGGCTTGAAGGTAATTAAAGTTGAAGGGGCACAAAGTAGGTAAAAGAGAGAGAATGTGACTTTAAAGAAACTTGGTTATATTGAACAGAGACTGGGCTGTTTCACCAGACAAGATGAGTCAAAATCTCCGTAAAAAGACTGCCGAGGCAGAGATACAAAATATCTTAACAAAGTTCTGACTCACCTGGTCAAGTTTTCCAGCGATAAAGGACCCAGTACTCGTGTTCACCAATGATTCAATTTCTGGTAGAGGAAAATATAGGTATAGGTAGGTTTCTGGCTTAAAACTCCTCAGTCCACTTCCATCGATCCACTACCAGATCCAACAGAAACACTCCGGAATCCAAAAGTTGCATTTAAGCTACACCTCAACGTGTCCAGGATAAAGGTGGAACTGTGAAACGTGAATCCAGGCAGTCATCGTCTTCAGTTAGTGGTTTAACCGAGTTTTACTTCAATATAAGCCAGAAAAGGTGAAAAGGTGAAGATAAGCGTGCCCACGCGCAAAATGGAGTACACTACGCACTAATTATGCAAAAATAAACACTTTTGCAGAGTACAACTATATTAGATAAAAGGTTTAGATAAGTGTGCCCTTCAAAGAAAACCAAAGAAAGTAGGTGAAAGATAAATTACCCCAAAAAGTGCCTACAAACCCCTTGTACAAAAAAGTAACACCTTACCGGTACAATGGTCTCAGGAGAAGAGAAAGAGTTTTTCACCTGTTGACATGTATTGCCCTAAAATTAGCACCTTGCGCATAAATCGATACCCTTCATGCTCATTCATTGGCCGAAACACTCACATGGTACTGTATGATATCAGAAAAACCATCTGGGAGGTACAATCACTTCAGTACTTGACAACACAATTAATTACTGCTAATTACACCTACAACACCGGGTAATTAATTAACCGATATCAACAAATCAAACTAACCCCAAATTAGCACATTATAAGTGTAAATAGTCGTCAGCTGTATACGATTTTAACATTTCGAATTATATCGCTCTTTGTCTTGCACATTGGGTTCAATTCGCAGACGGTGTTGATCGGATCATAATCCTCATAGCGTAAGTATTGATTTTTAGTCTACGTTCATACAGGTGTAGCAGGTGTATTTCGATACCGACAATAATTCGACGATATTGCGGTGTTGCCAATACGAATAAGTAGTACCAGGGTGGATTGTGAAGATGTAAAGCGATGTTACGGGAAATCAATGGATTTACCGTAACACTTTTCTGACGGTGGTATCCACACTTTTTAATGATTTTTCCAATTTTGTGAATGAACTGAAATTGCACCAGCACGAGCTCGATCCCTACCAATCGAACATTAAAATTTGCCCCAGTTTTGCACCCCCGGAAAAGTAGCGGAGAAATGGTCCACAAAATAACGGATGTCAAAGAAGCAGAAACGTTCTACCAGCTGAACAATTCTGATCGGAGCTGTCAACAGCGCATCAAATACTGCAGCCATCCGACGCCATCCTGAAAGAAACTAATGAAGGGGAAGAAACAGGAGCGGTGTTCCTTCTTATCTTCATGGCGTTTGACGAAAAGTCTGGGAGCTTTACTTCAGAATAGATATGCTCTGTAGTTTTGTGGCGCATCCATGATTTACCTGATTTTTTGGGTATTTCGCCACACCCTATCAAAAAACAATCAAACTAGTGTTAATATACCGGATCTTCTATATTACCTGAAAAAAATTCTATTAGTAAACAATAATAACTAACAATATCAAACGTTTCAAAAGCGAATCTGCTTTCGTCGTCAGTGGAACCTGAAAATGTCACTTTTACTTTTACTTTTTTTGTGCCAAAAACACAATTTTTTACTGCGAAATCCTAAAAAAACGTAGAATAATTTTTGAATTTGAATTATAATTTGAATGTTTCTTTTTTAGGTTCCACTGACGACAAAAGCAGATTCGCTTTTGAAACGTTTGATATTGTTAGGTTTTATTGTTTACTAATAGAATTTTTTTCAGGTAATATAGAAGATCCGTTATATTAACACTAGTTTATTGTTTTTTGATAGGGTGTGGCGAAATACCCAAAAAATCAGGTAAATTACTTCAGTATGTCTGAGTAAAATTATCCTCCACACATGACTAAGTGAGTATCACCCTTTTTGTCCAACCGGTCCTTCCAGGTTATCGCAGACAGCCACACCTTCCCTCTGAGGTCAATCATTGCAGGAGTCCCGGAGGGTTTCCCGTTGAGCACGCTGCTTTTTAACATTTTCAAGGCGGACATTCCAAAGTCCAATCACACCAGTCTCTTGGCCTATGTGGACGACACCGCCATCACGTTAACACCCAGATATAGGATCCTCATCCGGTCAATCTTGGGAAACTGGAATGCTGGAACTACTGGCGCCTGTCAGTGAATGAAAAGTTGGCTTTATTTTTGAGAAAAATTCGGAGCGACAACCTAGAGCAAAACTAGGCATTTTCTGGAAAGACACGACTCCCTTGTGTGGAAAAACCAAGCCAAATATCTTGACCTTATCTATCACAAAATTGTAAGAAACACATCGAGAAGAAAGAGGAAAAACCGCAGAACAAGCCAGCAAACTTCGAACACTGCTTGGTGCAAAAGCCAACTTTCCCCTTTATAAGGTTGATAGTTTAAGAGCTAAACATCCAAACCAATATGCTGCAACAGCCTGGGTTGGCGCAACCTGTTCTGCAGTTTTCACGCTCATCCTGCACACATATCTTCGACAGAAGACCGTGATATATTCATAATGTTGGAAAAAAATATAGCAGAACTCTCAATCTCCTTTTATGGAATGAGTTGATACAAAAATACAATCGTTCATGTGAGAAATATAAAAAGGTATCTATCAATATCGTGATACCAAAAAAATACGAGATTGAACAATAAAGCAGAATCACGTTATCTTGTGAGAAGAATCTCCACTGGAAACGATGCCCTCAAGAAATGTGTTATCATGGATGTAGGCATACAAGATGACTTGATTATGCTTCAATATCCTATCTTGTATTAGTCGATTAGTGTGATTCGCAGCTATTGCATTCACAGGCCGTATCAAAATTTGGTTCAATATCAGAGTTATTCATACGTCAATAAAAGTCAAATAAAGATGCACTCTAAAGATGGTATCCGGTAAGGTAGCTACCATTACCAAAGAAGATGATCGGATGACAATATTTCTCGAAAACTAAACGACGGTATCAATGAAGAAAAATTCACACTTCAAAAATGTTTCCGTGGCGAAAAGAGAATGAGATTTGAGAATTTGATTTGGAAAACAGAAACCACAGCTAACTAACCTGTGACAATGTACAATGCCCAAAAACTCTTTTTCATTTAACTATTTCAAACAAGTAGTGACAATGGATAAGGTTGGTGAATCCCAAGTCTTGATTCAGAAATGTGAGGGAAACAGATTTTGAACAAACAATCTAATATGAAAAATGCATTGAACCTTTTGTTAATTGGAAGAGTTAATCAATAAACTGATATGTTCTGGGCTTTGGACATTTTTAGCAGATGTAATTTTCTCAAAAATGAATTTAAAAAAATAGCAATATCTCTAGTTTTTCATGTTCACTTTTGAAAGAAAAGGCTTTATACCTACCTCAACAGTAAGTGGCACCACTTCATCAATGTCAACAATATCCAATTCCAGTTTATCCAAACTATCTGTTCGAGTCCTAACAACCCTTGGATTGTCCACTATATAAACCACTGTATTATCGGGATTAATAAATAACTGAAACATTCTATCTATCACAAAGATGCTCATTCATTTCTTCACTAACCATAGCATCTTTCTTGCCTGAATAGGATGGAGTAATGGTATTGTACAAAGGAGCATCGTAATGATCCAGTAACCCAGTCTTGGTGATATTTCTGGAGAAAGAAAATAAAAGCACGCCTTATGAGATAGAAATGATATAAATACTGCAAAGTTTGATAACTACTGATATTGAGACTAAGGCCAGTGCAAAGAACCCATTCTGTCAACACATCGACTGGATAATCTGCATTACTTGTCAAAATATGTATTGGGAGAGCGGAGGAGCTTGGGCTTGAATATGAACTTTGATAGAAACTGAAAGAAAAAAATGAAAATCAAACTAGGACCTCGACTAGGACTTATGCTCAACTAACTCACATCTATGTAATATTCTGACTTGAGATATTCCTTTTAAATTCTCAAAGCATATGGATCGTACTGTTTATAATTAAAGTAGTTCTTGAAAGCGATTTTATTCAAATATTCGGTAGATTGTGTCAAGTTCTTGGCTGTACTTTTTCTGAAATAACAGTCCTTATCATGTGAAGCAGATAGCTGGGCACTTACTCAAACATTTTTTCTTCGGTTATAGGTAGCAATTGCCAGAAACAAACAGTGACAGATGGATATAAAAGCTCCCATGAAGTATAATTTCTGTTCAACTTCACAATCACGGGTCTTTGTTGATAGTGTCTATATACTTTAGTTTCCTGCCAAAAAGCTGCTACCATTGTTAAAAAGATGACGAAAAACCATACAGTCCTATCAAAATGATTTATATTCTGTTACTAATGGATTTGTGATGGAGATATATTTTTTGTCAATGAATAAAAAAACCTCAAGCGACTGCGAACATAAGAGCTATTTGAGATATCAGCCAATAAATTGGCTAGATCTACTTCATAAGAATCGAAAAGAGTGCATGTTTTTATTGCTCATATAAAAACGTTTTCAGGAGATTAGTATTCCGCAATGAGTGATTCCGAGTCTATCCATCTTGTCGCGTCGTATCTACAAGAAGGGTTTGAGTAAGTAAAGTTAGAGTTTTAAATCTGAAGATGATCGATTTTTTCATTTTTTATCAGTTTAGATTCTTCATGGAATCAGCATCAACGTTTGGGATGATACTTAACAACGTCATAAAGATGGCTGCCGGGCAAAAATCGTAGTAAGTAAACCATTTCAAGAACTAGAAGTATCATACACTAGGATCAATGTCTGGAGTAATACTTTGTGAAATTTGGTATCTTGTTGTTGTTCAAGGCGGAGCCGGGCTATTCTCTTTTCTATTTGCACTGCAGCCTATTGTCCTGACCGCAAACGTATTTGCCTCTTGATGTCAGAAATAGAACATCAACATAACAATTTAGAAAGAAACTAGAACTTCTTCTTATTGAGAAGGAATGCTTTAATCTAGATGAGTTCTATGACGATGCGTCTTGACTGTTGCATATGTCAGAATTTTATTCTTGGCATTAGTTGAGTTTTAAGAGTACTGTCAGTTCTTAGACCTCTTGCACGTATTGTCATTTCCACATAAGTTGTACTCACAGAACTCTTAGTTGATTCTCTTTAAATATATATTTTTAGCTATTCGATATGTGGAACGTTGGTGGGGAGGCGAGAAACGATCCCGCGCCACTGAAGGTATAAATTTGCAGTTATGTGGGCGCGCAATGTTTCCAAATTTGAATCAAGACCTTTCACTAGAAGATAAAAATCTGGTCTAGTAGAAAATCAACTAGATTCATTCCACTATTTTAAAGAGCATTTTGTTTTTTCGTTTTTCTTAGTATAAAATATGTAAATAACATAAGGTGTCGAATAACTATCAACCATTCTATGAGGTATACTTAGGGCCGATATTTCAATGTCCATTCAAGATTGAGGTACACTTGAAGGTTATTTTGGACTTTGATTTTGTCTCCCGTGAGTGCCGTATTTCAATTGCAAGACTCACATTAGTTCCTTAGCTAAATGAAAGGAGTGGCGCGATCGAAAAACGGCACTTTCGGTGGCCAATTTTAAAATTCACATCAACTTTGGGTATTCCTTAGCTAAAATGTCACTCAAGGTCAGTGAGTATCATTATTTTTTATCGTTTTTGGTGATTTGACGTTGAAAATTCACGTCATGGAGATGTGAACATCGCCGTATTTTAATGAATATCACTCGCATTCCAGTTTCAGTCGAGAATAAAATACCAATGTTTTGGCATGACTTCGATACTAAAAACTTGTTTTGAGAAAATATATTATAAAATCAACTTTCTGCGTCGAAGGAAGAAGCTCTTGGAGAGGCGAATAATGTTGTCGATGTAGAAGAGTTGAGAAAAAATGGGGAAAGCCACTTGATTCGAGCAGCTATAATAAGACAAATCTCAATTGCCGCTTAGCCTTATGCCTGGAAAACTTCATGTACATTTCATAGCATTATTATTATATAGTTATTCGATATGCATTATGATTTCTGATGTCAATTTTAAATTACCAAATCAGGTTGATCCGAATATACAAGGTGTTTATTAATTGGATGCCGATACTCAAGAGTGATAATCCTTGGATGATTTTAAGACAAGAAGTTCATATGAACATAGGTCCGCAAGAGCTTACTTTTCAAGATACAGGGTGTTGAAATATTAAAAAATAAATGATTTTTTTATAATTACTTTGATACCATTCCAGATATCTTCATGAAATTTGGTACACGTCTTCTAGACTTCAATATGCATTTTGTGATGTCCAATCAATTTCATTATTTTACCACTGGCGTCCGTACGGGGTTTGCACTCATTATTTTGGAAGAAAAAACTTGTACGCCACTGCTTCCTTCCAAAATAAAAATCATTTTCAAAATCTCTATTTATTACTGAGCCAATTGGTTTTTTTGATTTTTTTCCGTCCGGCGCATGGTTTTCGCTTGAAAAAATGAGATCTACTTAATTGCATTGACACCCTGCTGTGTCATCCAATATTTTTAAATCAATGGCACCCTCTCTCACATTCCCATGCATTTTGATGCATAGAAGATGTGTACCAAATTTCAAAAAGATATCTGGAATAGTATCAAGGTGATGATAAAAAAATGTTTTTTTTTTAAATGTCAACACCCTGTATCTTAAAATTTATTTCAACACCCTGTATCTTAAAATCTATGTCCATATGAACTTTTTGTCTTAACATCATCCAAGGATCATTACCTTTAAGTATCGGCATTCAGTTAATAAACACCCGGTTGGATATGTGGGTCCTATTAAGAGAGTCATAGCTACTCCCGTCATTCGAAAATCTACAGGGTGTCCCAGCAAGGGTGGCCACCGGCCATATCTCAGAAACTACTGGACCTAAAAGTTCAGGAAAAAAAAATTATCACTAAAGTGGCCACGAAAAAATGCTGGGAAATATTTATAACTTCGAAATTTTTCCGCTAGGGGGGCGCAATCAAAGCTTAAATATTAAAATTCGAAATTTCTCCGGAAATTCTCAGATTGAGGTAGATCTTTATTAACATGGTTAGAAAACCTAGACAATTTCACGTCTTTTTGGTACAGGGCTCATTGGCGTACCGATCTTCGTGTGAGTAGGGGAAGGTAGTGAAAGTGTAATTGTTCAAGTGGCTGTAACTTATAAACGACTTGTCCGATTTTGTTGCGTATAGGCTTGTTTGGAAGATAAATGTGAGTACTTTCGTATATCGTATCCAGTGATGCGTAATTGTCTCCAGAAAAGTTGCTAGAAGGCGTAATTTGAATTAAAAACTGTTATTTTCGTTTCACCTCAAAAATTTAAATGGTACGGTATAATTCTGATAACAGAATCGAAATAAAGATTAAATTTACAAGAAAAAACCTTCAAACCGCAGGTTGATATCTTTTCTCGTTTTCGAGTTATGGCCGAGAAAATAATTTTTGACACTCGACAAGTTGATTGTTGTGTAGTTTTATTTAACTTTATAAATGTTCGAATTGTCCTCCATCTTGTAAAATACATTTCTCAATTCTGTGCCTACAAATAGAAACAGCTGTTTCTATTTCAATTGGTGCAAAGGAATGTATAGCATTCTCAATCCGCTCAATCATATTTTCTCTTGTCGTGGGACGAGTTTTGTAAACGATGTCCTTGATTCGTCTCCACAAGTAATGGTCCAACACAGTTAAATCGGGGGATCTCGGTGGACATGGGAACAGACTGCCCCTTCCAATCCAGCGATCTGGATAACGGTTGTTCAAAAAATCACGAACTCTCCGTGCATAATGAGCTGGGCAACCGTCATGTTGGTACCACATGGACATCCTAAGACCAATGGCAACATCTTCTAAAAGTATTTGCAAGTCATTTTCTAAAAAGTTTAAATATGATTCACCATTTAAATGGCCATCAATAATATACGGCCCAATAATTTTGTTTCCTAACACTCCGCACCAGACGTTTACACTCCACCTGTTTTGATGATCCACTTCCCGCATCCAGTGTGGGTTTGCCCACGACCAAAAGTGCATGTTATGCAAATTAACATTTCCAGAACTAGAGAAACGGGCTTCATCGGTCCATAAAATTTGGGAGAGGAATTGAGGATGTTCGTTGCACATTTCTCGAAGCCAATAGCAATGGTCTAGTCGCCTGTTGAAATCATCTTCTGATAGAGCTTGGTGTAAGGAAAGATGGTATGGACGAAGTTTGAAGTCTCTTAAAATTCGGAGCACTGAAGAACGACTTAATCCTAGATGGTGGAAAATTTCTCTTGTGCTCAAATGCGGTGAAGCTTCCACGTAAGCGGGAACGTTTATAATATTGTCTTCATGGTTTCATACCGGACGTCTTCTGATTGGAACTGGATTGAGCTGTACACTTCTCGTTGTTCTTAAACGTATTGCCAATCGCCGAAATACCTTTCTGCTGTAGTGCCTTCGTTCAGGATAACTTGCAGCGTATTCACGTGCCGCAATCGGAGCATTTCCAAAACATTGAAAATATACGGCGAGCATATCAAAAGCCTCGGCATTGGTGTAAGACATTTTAACAGAGAATGTTAAAATGATGATTAAGAGATTGTTATGATTGCAATATCTGTTTCAATTATCTCCATGAAAACCCGCCGATGTTTTTCCACAGCTACCTAGATTTTTTTTCAACCCATCATTGCAATATTCAATACATAATTAGATTGGGATTTATGCTCATCAAAATATTTTTCATTTATTATGAGTTTTGTTCTATTGAAATAACAAATGAAAACATTAAATTTTACATAATTTGGACTAGTTATTATTATTGAAGCCAAAAAAAAAGCAGGTTGCAATAGAACTACACAACAAACAACTTTTCGAGTGTCAAAAACTCTTTTCTCGGCAATAACTCGAAAACGAAAAAAGATATCCACCTGCGTTTCAAAGGTTTTTTCTTGTAAATTTATTGTACCTTTCGATGCTCTTATCAGAATTATACCACACCATTTAGATTTTTGTGGTAAAATGAAAAACACTGTTTTTAATTCAAGTTACCCCTTCTAGCAATTTTGCTGGAGACAATCACGCACTACTGAATACGATGTTCGAAAGTACTCACATTTATCTTCCAAACAAGCCTATACGCAACAAAATCGGACAAGTCGTTTATAAGTTACAGCCACTTGAACAATTACACTTTCACTACCTTCCCCTACTCACACGAAGATCGGTACGCCAATGAGCCCTGTACCAAAAAGACGTGAAATTGTCTAGGTTTTCTAACCATGTTGATAAAGATATACCTCAATCTGAAAATTTCCGGAGAAATTTCGAATTTTAATATTTAAGCTTTGGTTGCGCGCCCTAGCGGAAAAATTTCGAAGTTATAAATATTTCCCAGCATTTTCTCGTGGCCACTTTAGTGATAAAATTTTTTTCCTGAACTTTTAGGTCCAGTAGTTTCTGAGATATGGCCGGTGGCCACCCTTGCTGGGACACCCTGTATATTCTATTAAGAGAGTCATCGCATTCCGTTCCGGATCTTTTGTTTATTGAAAGTATAGTATTGAGCTATAAAATAAAATGTCGAGTCGTGGTAAAGGTGGTTAAGCGCAAAAAGTCGTTCAAGTTGTGCTGGACTTCAATTTCCCGTAGGACGTATTCATCGTCTTTTACGTAAAGAAAACTATGCTGAAAGAGTAGGTGCCGGTGCTCCTGTTTATTTAGCTGCCGTGATGGAATATCTAGCTGCTGAAGGACTCGAATTGGCTGGTAACGCAGCCAGGGATAACAAGAAAACCCGTATCATCCCAAGACATCTCCAATTGGCCATAAGAAATGATGAAGAATTGAATAAATTGTTTTCGGGAGTTAACATAGCACAAGGTGGTGTACTTCCTAACATCCCCGCCGTTCTTCTTCCCAAGAAAACTGATAACAAGACAAAATAGAGTGAACTACAGTTGTACGTCGATCAATCAGTACTTTCAAAAAATTTCCTGAAAAAAAAAATCCCCAAAAAAAGTGACTGCCGCGGCAAGTTAAGAAAAAAATCCCTAGAAAAAATTAAGTGACTGCCGCAAATTGTAAAACAAAATTCCCTGAAAAAAATTCCTAGAAAAAAGTAACTGCCGCGAAATGTAAAAAATTCCCTTGAAATTATTCCCTGGAAAATTCCCTAAGATAAAATCGAAAGTGATAGCCGCAAATTAAAAAAAAACCCTGAAAAAACTTTTTGAAAAATTCCCTAAAAAGATGATTAAAAGTTACTGCCGCGAATTGTAAAAAAAATCCTCAGAAAATTCCCTAAGAAAAATCCCTAAAAAATCCCTAGAAAAAAGTAACAGACGCGATTATTTAAAAAAAATTCTAGAAAAAAGTAACTGCCGCGAATTGTTAAAAAAAATCCCTGAAAAATTCCCTAAAAAAAACTAAGTGACTGCCGAATATATATTGTGAAAGAGAATCCCAAAAAAAATGACTTTGGAAAAAAGTAACTGCCGCGAATTGTTAAACAAAATTCCCTAGAAAAACCCTAAAAAAATCCCAAAGAAAATCCCTAGAAAAATCCCTAAAAAATCCTTAGGAAAAAGTAACTACCGCGAATTGTAAAACGAAATTCCCTAGAAAAACCCTAAAAACAAAACCCTAGAAAGTCCCTTAAAAAAATCCCTTGAAAAAAGTAACTGCCGCGAATTGTGAAACAAAATTTCCTAGAAACACTGAAAAAATCCCTGAAAAAAACCTTATAAAATTCCCTAAAAAATCCCTAGAAAAATCCCTTAAAAAAAAATAAAAAAAACGGCACATAATATACAAATGCATACCAATAATAAGAACAATAATCAAAGAACAGCTCCCTGGTTGATCCTGCCAGTAGCAATACCCCCTGAAATATAAAGGCCAGAGTGCTGATCGCTTGACGTCATGTTGAGTAGGTGGTTGTCAAAGTAACACGACAGTTTCAAGCATAAAAACGCGCGCAACCAGATACATGATTGCCATATCATCGGCCATGACTGTGGATATAACGTGACACGTGTCTATAGGAGACCGAATACTTTGAGCTGTCATTGTGACAAACATCAAAGGTCAAAGAAATTCAAAAAATCATTGAAATAGTAAGAATAACAATCATTTATTCAGTGGATGATAAAAGTCCCCAGATAAACAATGTCGCGAACGTTTAGTGTTGTTGGTTGTCGGTCCAACTAATAGCGGAACCAAAGATTTGAGTGTTGATAATGTGCCGGTACAAAAAAGCAAACTGTAAACAACACACAAGAAGCAAAATGATGTACGTAGGATCTGAAAATAAAACATTGGATAAGAGTTCAGACAAAGTTGATGACACTCAGCGAAAAATAAACAAGTCAAGAGCATAATATTGAAAAAATGAAAGAACATAACATCAACTTTTGTAAAAGGTAGGTAAAAGTACAGGGTGTCTATTTAAGAATGGCAAGGTGCCAGATCTCAGAAACTAGGCATCCGAGAGGCTTGCGGAAAAAAATTACTTGGTAATATGTAATAGAGAAAATGCTGGGAATATATCAGAAGTTCCCAAGATCACCTCAAGATGGCGTAACGGTGCTATCAAAACACAAAATCGCTGTTTTTTCGTGATTTTCAAATACAAACAAAAATAAATGAGTACCGCTATGGATTCCTTGAGAGATTTCCTTCAAATTTGTTTTTTGATTTTTTTTCCTAACATGTCAAATAAGACAGGTATCAGCTGTCAAACCTTACAACGCAAGAATGCTCATAACTTTGAAACAACACAACCGATTTACGCCATGTTGGTCTCATATGAAAGTGCAGATCATGCTCTCAGAAGTTCCCAAGATCGCCAGAAGATGGCGTAACGGTGCTATCAAAACACAAAATCGCTGTTTTTTCGTGATTTTTAAATACAAACAAATATGAATGAGTACCGCTATGGATTCCTGGAGAGATCTCCTTCAAATTTGTTTTTTTTTATTTTTTTTCCTTACATGTCAAATAAGACAGGTATCAGCTGTCAAACCTTACAACGCAGGAATGCTCATAATTTTGAAACAACCCAACCGATTGACGCGATCTTGGTCTCATATGAAAGTGCAGATCATGCTCTTTAAGGTGAAACCGCGAAAGGCTCATTAAATCAGTTATGGTTCCTTAGATCGTACCCACAATTACTTGGATAACTGTGGTAATTCTAGAGCTAATACATGCAAATAGAGCTCCGACCATAGATGGAAGGAGTGCTTTTATTAGATCATAACCAATCGGTGGCGGCTTGCCGTCATCGTATAATTTGGTGACTCCACAATAGTCATTTATGATAAATCATAAATCCACTTCGCGACTTTTATTCAAAATCACTAGAACTAATGAGAATTCTTCAAATTTGGCAACAGTGTGGTTGATGTTTACATCTTCATAACCTCAGTTCTCAACGTCAAAACACTAAAAACGATAAATTATACACGTTAATATTGTAATTACAGTCTTCTGCTATTTTAATGATAGAAATAATGATTATCAAATGGACCTGATAAACATTATTTTTATCAATAGTCACTGAGAGATCGCTGCAGGTATTTTTCTTTATATTTCCATATGATCATATAAAGAGTGTTCAATAAAAAATACGATCAAGTCACCTATCAATTGCCATTGTTTCAAAAAACGTATGTCTTGGCTAACATCGCAATTATGACATGACATCCACTTTCTAACCGTCACAGATGCCATGATGCCAAAACATACAAACTAGCCACGACCTACGTTCATGACACAAAAAGAAATCAAGAGGTGACTTGATCGTATTTTTTATTGAACACTCGTTATGAAAATAGCCCACAGTTTCGTTGGCTGCTGACACCAGATGTCATTGTTCGGATCTTGCACATAGCGAATAGGATGCTTTGTCACTGGAAAATTTCTGATTCTGAGACAATGAAGTACATTTTTGAACTGATTTGATATGATATCCCCGAGTTACCAGGAAGCCCGATTATCATCACTCTTTTTTCCTCAAGTGAATCTAACGCGCTCTTCGATGTGAAGCGCTCTCAATGCAGCCTGATTATTCGAGAGAATGTGGATTTTCTGGTTATTGCAGCCCAGTCCAGCAATATCTGGTGCACATGCTTAAGATGCGTGAATTTCCGCTAGGTTCACTTGGGGTAAAGTTGGGAGAGTTGCCGCATTGACCAGTTTGGCAACTCGAGACCTAAGGTGATGAGCTGCATTGTCACTATATTAAAAGCGTGACATAGATACAGGTCTGTTGATTTTCGCGATACTATGGTGCAAAAATCAGTTTTGTCAAAACTTGAAATAATTCTATTCAAATTGTGAGTGTCAATTTTTTTTAAGTGATTCAAATCATGTATTTTATAGTGGTTATATGATGTGTTAGGAGTCTGCATGGTTGGTTGGTGGTAGGGACGGTTGGCACTGCTGCTAGGGAATTCGCCAGCTCAGTTTATATATAGATATGTAAGGGCATGTCATAGACGGCAGACGGGATGGTAGGTTAGGGAGGAGAGACCGGTTATTACATTCCTTGCAATGGGACCTACATTTTAACGTGGACTCCGAACCACGGTCCTTGACCCCATCGGAGCACAGACTCATCTCACAGCCGCGCTCGCGGTGGAATCTACCGAGAGTGTATTTTTTTTTCTTCGTTCTCTACGAGAATATCCGATTCTCTCCGGTCTGGTTACCGGCGTGAATAGGGAGAACAACTATACCTTTTGCACTCTGCTTCGTGGGTTTCCTAAAATACCAGGCATTCGACTTTTTAGGGGCTATTGCCATTGCTGGGGATCGAACCCAGCACCGGGTCGGTTCCCACTTACTGACCCAACGATTTACACGTTGCGCCAGCTCGGCATTGGAGTCTGCATGGTCTCTGCATACAAATATTATATTATAGGTTATGTTCTCATCATAAATTTGTATTTTAATTGTGAATTGTGTGCGAGATCTTGGGTGTGGCATCTCTGCCACGGATATCTGACGCAGTAAAGTGGGGGTGAGATGCCGCAGTAAAGTGGGGGTGAGATGCCGTTTAGTTATTATCTTTGTCAAACTTATATTCAATAATTATCTTATAAAAAAGACGATTCCCCCCATTTGTGAAACATTGTTCTGACGTGCGTTATGTTCCACAAGTCACTTGAGAAAGAGAGAATCTTTCTTGCGTGACTTATTTTAAACACAATGCACCAGAACCATAAATAACTATCTTATGTTTAAGAAAAAGAAACTTGTAATAAATTAATAAATAGATAAATAATGTGCTTATTTAGCAAAGTGCTATACAAAAGAACTACTGAGTATACTTCACTAATTTGCAATATGGATATGGATTAATACAATGGGGTATACAATAAAAGTGAATAACATATAATTAAAATGGGTGAAAATTTGATATCACTACTAAGAAATTATTTAATTCTAATCAATACACATTGACGAGCATCAAACTCAAACATTTTTACATTGTTCAAGGGACATAGATAAACGAATAAATTCAATCATCCCCTTATAAAATATGGTGCTTGATAGCGTCCTAGAGTTTGATTTCTTGTTTAAGATGAAATCATTTTTGTGTCGAGTTTCATAAAAGTGAATATCTTTGAAAGTCTGCGTCTTATCACAAATGTATTTTGAAACTAGGTTATTCCTTATCTGGAAATAAATATAAATACATCGAATACTATTTTTTGACGAACAGACAACATATCAAGAACACTTAGCATAGATTTTATAGCTATATATTTATCACAGCTCAGTATCACTCGCATAGCTGTATCATGAATTCATTGAAAATCATCCATGATGAAGTTAGACACACTGTAGAAGAGTATGCTACAAACTTCAAGATGGGGAGCTGCTGTCTTCATTGAAATATATATGCCAACTCTTGCGATGAAATTAACTTTTTGGGAACTATGAGCACATATATCTGTAGTTGAACTTCTTAACCTTTAACCAATGGATATCAAGACCAAGGGATAAAGGAGACAAAGAAAAACAGAACCAGATCTAAATAGTTACCCCGTACGCCAAAAGGCACAACAGAAACATACAAATATCTTTTCTGACAACAATAAACCAATAACCACTCCGCAATTGTAACAGATTTTTGCGAGGATTTTTATTTCTCCACCTCGTCTGTACCGTCCTTGAAAATATACCCCGCGTGAGAAAATTTTCGAAAATTCCAAATTCAAATTTAAAACGGCACAACAAAAAATTACCCGTCCTCTGACACCGATGCGATGGATCAAACACCACGTCACATAATTAGAAGCGTAATAAATCTCTAGCCATCTCGTGAAAAAGACCTCCATGTATAGATACCAAAAACCTTACCTTTCTATTGAACTCCGGGAAGAGTCATGTCATTGTGTAATACAGTTCAGGCCGCTTATTGAAGATTCATTTAAGCTTCCCTTTAAACTTTCTCTCACTGTTTGCTTAAGATCATGGTAACCTTCAACTCCTGCCACAAAATATATTATCTCTATTATGTATATTCGTGATAAACTTTTAACACCTACTGAAACTGCCTTCCGGTAAAATCCAATTAAATCAGATGACTATTCCAAATTCGATGTAGCATGTTCCAAAAATCAGGATTTATGTATAATAAATCGAGTTTATATTTTATTCATGGATTTTGAAGTTTCACTTTCGACCCACTTTATAATCTGCTTTGTGTTCATATTCCGTGTTCAGTAGAACAATTTACGTAGTGTGTCCGATTTTATGCAATTGGTTTGTCAGCTTATCAGATAAGAACATTCACGAATTTGAATGTATGCATCGGATTATAAACTGCATAGAAAATTAAAAAAGCCTCGAATTAAATCGCTTTTTTTCTGTATTAGTCAATATTATTGCATGAAATATTTTCATTTCATTATCTACCAAAAATAACAGCCAATGCGTTATAAATTGATATATTTACAAAGCTGAAATTGTATATTTACATTTATGGATCGGAGGGTAGGTATTCACAAAATTAGTCTGTACAAAAATGTATTTACTAAAATAATTAATAATCTAATCATAATTATCCATGTTGAAAGTCGAGTGACGCTTGTTGCTGATCTGGATGCAGCTGGAAAATCTCTTTGCATTGCTTCAGAAGATTCAGCTGAAAGAAAAATGATATAGAATCAGAAGATCGTTGACCAAATTGTTATGTACGATACACATAGACAACGTTTTCATGATTATCATTTCATTTCATCAAATCAAAGAACAGGAAGAATCGAACACACGTGGTAAATGTTCGATCAATGTGGCGTTACATCCACAAGTAGAGTTGGAATTCACTGTTCCATGGCTTCTTCGAGGTGCTGGTTATACTTGAACAATTAAACAATTATTATTGTCCATCCTTCAATTCTATTAAACTTTTTAACTGCTAGTGAATACAGGAGTATGATATTGGTGATGATACTGGAGTACAATCAGAGTATTTTCCTTTTTTTTTAGAAAATCGAGCCAAAATCCGCGTCCTTCCCTGTCTCTTTTTGAGTTATTATTTTTCACAATATTGGTTACTTATGATTGTGTTATAGTCACAATTTTATTGGTTCTTTATTAGAGATTCGTGATCAAGAGTGCATGTTTTGTATGTTAAGAATTGCGCTCATTTCTTGTTAGAAGGATGACAATAATCATATAATGATGAACACAGCTTGTTCAAAGAAGGGTGTGATTTCTCTATTTAGAAATATTCCAGACGGTATATACAAAAATTTCAACTACGGTATCAACAAGGTATCAACGATCTCAATAAATCATTTTGCTATGAAAACTTTTCATGGCTCAATAGTTCTAATGGTGGAAAATGGGGCTTGAAACTAGAATAGCACAAAAACGGTTGAACCAAACATCAACTTTTATAGAATTTTTTAAATCACAACAAAGAAATCATTCGTTCTGGACAAGGATATACCAGGTGACCTTTTCAAAAAAACTGAAACATCTGTAAAAATATTTCATTTTCGAAGAGCTTTTATCTTTTCGACTTGAGTATCTGAATCCTTATCAAATTAACATCAATTTTGATCATTCGAACTTTTTACTAGGACGAATATTGAGAAAGATATTCATTGGCTGAAATATAACGTTTGTGAAAAGAAAATGGCCTAAAATTTCGATTTGTGGAAGTAATAGATTTCCAGAAATCTGAACGTTGCCTCATTGTTATGATAGGCAGACCATAATATATATTATCGCGTAAACTATGAAGGCTGGACAATGTTCACACGGCAACAATACGGAACCTTTGTCGACAAACAAGCGCCAATGTGTGGAAGGCACAAATGATGCAACAAATAATTACCAAAAAACGCAGGAATCGTTATTCACGTTATTTGACACGAAACATTATGGCTGAAGTATCTGATTTTGAAGAAGTTTTTTTTTCTGGATGGATAGGGACCCCTTAAGACTACATTTTAAAAATATTTTCCTGTTTTACAGGGTGTCCCTAAAACACAAAACTTATCAAAGTTTTGATTTTTTTAAATGGAATACCTTGTATACTATTTCATTTTTGGTTTGTATGATCAAAATTAAGGTAAGTTTGATGAAGGTTTAATACACCTAAACCTTATGGTTTTTGAAATATCTTCAATTTTGCGAAAATGTAGTATTCATTTTAATGCTTAATTTCTCAGCTGTTGTTTTCTTTTTTCAACCAAATTAATAAGCAAGTTTACCAATTGATCAAGTTTGAAGTCACACAAGTAAAGCGAAGAAAAAGAAAGTCTCCAAACCCTTGTTAGGAACATTATTTCCCCTATGGTATTTTGACAACTTCTATAATTATTTTCTCAAAGTTGTCAGTTATTAATTAATATTTTCAATTACTAATCGATATTTTGCGCAATTGGGTTTTGACTTATATGGGGATTTTTTATTACGGAGGTGATTACCGCAAATTGAGTATCTTCATTTCCAGTCACAGGTTTCCTTTTGATGGATTTTTCATACTGAACACTTCCAGTTTCTCTAAATTGTGTTAACAGTCTCTCAAATACTGCCTTATTTTGATGGTTTCTGTTTGGAAATCTTTCAGAGTAAACTCTTGATGCTAAGATGTAGTTTTGATGGCATTCTCCTAGTATAAAAATCATGTCGATCCGTTCTTCTTTTGGATAAATTAGCATTTTTTCTACAAAGATCACAAGCTATTGCTAGCACTAATAGAACGAAGTCAGCAGCTTACATATAAAACAAAAATACTCGCCCCCCGGGACGACACTCGTCTTTATAATGTTCACCTAGCTAAGGCTACAGTGGGTTTTTATTACTGAAAATGAATCTGCCAAATTTCAAAAAAATCGGTTCATATATTTGTGAAATTTGTAAAAAAACAAATTTTTCTAAAATTTGCATTTCCGGACTCATATGTTTATATAAACTTTTTTTTATGAAGTTAGCTCAGGAATACGATTTTGAATGCAATATACGCAATCAGGAAATACCCTGTAGATCTTGGGTTAGTTCTATACTAACCCGATTAACCCAAATCTCATCAGATGTTGTGATCTCGTTAACTCCGTAAAACAGGTGAGATGGAGATGAGTTATCGGGATCATCACGATCAGTTGACGGCAGTGACAGCTAACAGTCCAAAAATGTTTGTAGTTGCTCATTTGTTTCGGGCATTGGCTAACGGAGGTTTTTTTCAATAATTGAATCAAGAGATACAGAATATTTTCATCATTTATCAACCCACTGGAAATATCACTTGAGTTTGGAAATAAATAATAAATGATCTGTGCGTTCGGAAATATAGGACATCTGGATCTATCTGATCCAAGATTACTCTTGTCGAAAGCGCCCAAGGTATGCCGTTGCGCATGACATCTGACCGCCGTGCTCGTGAAAGCCGCGTTCAAGGAACTACAGCCGAGCGCTTTATTCAAGCCGTCCCTCTGAATGGCATGATTCAGCTCTGTACTCTGTACTCGAGCGATTGAGCATATATTTTTCCCGTTTTGTCGCTGAAAGTGTGATGGAGCAACCGGAAGCCATTCCCTGGACGCAGCAAATGACAACAACTCGAAGAGGGAAAAAGTTTGGTAGAGATACGGTGTTTTGGTAGTATAGCGTGTCTTACGTGCACCTGAAGTTGACAGTGACATATCAAAATTGTAGGTCACAAACTTTGTCTTTTTTTGCCCAAGAAGCCGATAGTTTAGGCACGAAGCTGCGAAGGCTGCCACCCAATCGGGTGGGCAACCTTCCGGCCCGAGGGTGACCCCGCGGGCTGCCGAAACCGCAAACGCTACCGGAGAGCTGGCCTCTAAGGTTAACCTCACAGGCGCGAAATCGAGAAAACAGCGAACTACAAAGGGTAGGCCGCCTAAAGATTCAATGGGGAGGAAATCTGAAACGTGTTCCTCAGGTATCGCCCCATTACACAGAGACCCGCAGGACAACAAGAAGAGGATACGGTCGGATGAATCAAAGGGACAGCAGGAAAAACTGAACCCTGGTAAAAAACTTAGACCAGCATCCAATCAAAAAAGAGATCCACCAAGGAGCTTCGCCGATGCGGCCGTGAGCCATCTCAGAATGGCTGTAGTGAACCGCAACGACTCCATGGGAAGGATCTCTAAGGATCAGGCGCGGATCGTTGAAGAGGCGCTTCTTAGAGAGCTGGATGCACTTCTAGCCTCTCCCGGCACCTCCGACACGGCCCCTCCTACATTCAATGGAGTATCACAGAGGAGACATCCTGATGATCCTCTGCAACGATCAGAGGTCCGTAGACTGGCTGCGGAGGACTGTCGCTGGTCTTCCCCCTTTATGGGAGGGAGCTAGATTGGAAGCACTCCCAGTGGACAGACTCCCGCAGATAGTTAAAGGGACCATCTGGGTAGGGGAGCCGCCCGAAGACATTGACTGCGTCAAGCGTCGGCTCAAGGGGCAGAACCCTTGGGCAAATGTTGACATGTGGCACCTCTTTCACAGAGACGTTAAGGAGGAGCCTCACCGAGGACCACTCCTTGTGGTTGGTGTCTCAAAAGAGGACGCAGAGTCCATCAAAAAGAGGAACGGGAAGCTGAGTTACATATTCAGCTCCCTCCACATAAAAATTATCCAGGGCGCGGCTAAACCCCGACCTTAAGGGACATAGTGGAATCAGAGGAAATGAAAAAGCGGACAGTTTGTCGCGAAAGGGAGCAAAGCGAAAACCGTGTGGCCCAGAGCCCTTTGTTCCACTGTCCTCAAAAGCCATCAATCGCAGAATTAATGAACAGACAGTAGAGGTTCTAAGAGAGAGATGGGAGACACGACGGTTTGGGCACTCGAGTGCCGCTATACACGGCCCCGAGGCTTCGCGAACCCAGTACCTCCTTGGACTCTCGCGTAGCAACCTTGGAAAACTGGCGGGAGAGATTACGGGACATTGTAAGCTAAATGAACACCTCAACACCTTGGGTGTGGTAACAGATCCAACTTGTAGGGGGTGCCACGAGGAACGAGAGTACTGAGCATGTCCTGGCTGGCTCGACGGGTAAACCCCGAGGGAGGTTACAATGGGCCCGCCTAAGTGGCCTAAGTAAAAGGATGGCGCATGCTACCCCTCCATATCTCTAATAAGCTCATTTACCATATTTTTTTTGCTACATATTCGGAAAAAGCGTATTATATTTAGTACTTGTGCGAAATTTCATAATTTTCTGAGCCCGTTTTCATATTTCAATAAATTATCAAAACCTTGCAAATTTGAAACGTTCCGAGCTCAACCGATGACGTCAATGCACTCGTCGCGTCTAAGTGTTGAGTGAACACTGTCAGTTTGGAATATTTTTTTGTCCGCATCGCACATTTTTTATCACCAATCAATAGCAGAACCGCAGAACGATAGAATTATGACCAAAACAATGAACTATCCAATAAAACTATTCCAAACCTACGCTACCGTTGCTAAACCGGTAGACAGTATTGCGGCGAGAGATGGAGTGACTTCACATTGACGCTAAAAATATTCCGATAACTGAAGGCCCGGAAGTTTTTTGATTTTTATGCAATCGAGCTGAAATTTAGTTTGTGTGTTATTGGTGTGGGATATAACATTACAATGCAAAAATCGTTTTCGAAATTTCATCGAACTAGCCTATTGTGGGGAGGCATATTTGTACAGAAATTATCGGATCAATACTTCTACAAATGTTCCGGCAAATACAGAGTGACCCATTTGAAAGCAGGCCACCCTCATAACCTTTAATTTAATGATCGATTTTGACGTTTTTTTTTTTGAAATTTAGAGAGGGAAAAGGTTTATTTTGAGGCCATACGTCTCCCTGTTTTTTCCAAAAACCAAATTTAAAGGCTGAAAAATCCAGAAAACATATTAGCGATTTTTTTAGAGAAAATCTGACTACGCCACTGGATTTTTAATCCCCTGATATGGATCTGTACCAAATTTCATGAAAAAATATTAAAAATTGAAGATTGATTTTATATGCACCAAGAAGTATTTTACCTCGAAACTCTTGCGATAGCAAGTCTATCAGAAAAAAAAAATTAAATATAAACATTTGAAAGATATTCTCATGTCAAAATACGATGAAAACAGACAAACGAGACTGACAAAAAAAAAATAGAAAAAAAATTACACACAAATAATATTTTCGAATCGAATATTTTTTCATGAAATTTGGTACAGACCCATTCCGGGGATGAAAAATCCAGTGGCGTAGTCAGATTTTTTTTAAAAAAATCGCTCATATGTTTTCTGGATTTTTCTGCCTCTAAATATGCTCTAGTAGGCCTTGGTTTTGGAAAAAACTGGGCGACGTATGACCTCAAAATACATCTTTTCCCTCTCTACACTTCAAAAAAAAATCGTTCAAATCGATCAATAAATCAAAAAGTTATGAGGGTGGCCCCCTTTCAAATGGGTCACTCTGTATATTGGCCAGTGTGTATTGACGAGAGGGTGAGACCCAACACTTGTGATGACAAATGAACATCATATAATCTCGCAGGAAAGGTTCAACGTGTCAAAACAATCTCACGTCATACCTTCAACAATCACCACCTTCATCGTATCTTTTCTCACTGAAGGTTGAAGACAAGTATATTCCCCTGCATCTTGCCATGTGACATAATCAAAGCTCAGTATGCTATGGATTATGTTATTCTGTTTGTTGTAAGTAGTTTGAATTGACACTCTAGACTCCTTCAGCTAAAACATAAAGTTTGATTGATAAACTTGGCGTTTGGAAATTGGAAACACGTATTTCCATAAGACAATTTATAAAGGTGGATTTATAAACTTGGCGTTGGCGCTGGCATTCGAGATGAACCTAGCCCATCTTTTCCCAACACCGCCGCTCATGCGTCTCTAGCCAAACCGTTGCACGACCGTCTCAACCAATAGGAACACTTCGATCCGTCACAGCTGTTTACTGTTTACATGAAACATGTGTGGTGTGGTATTATATTTTTCTATCGTGGCATCATTTCATTTCTTTTGAGCATTTTCAAGTTGGCTCACGCTTGGGTTTGGATTCGATTATTGAGTTGTTTGTTGTTTTGGTGTTTCGTTGTGCTATCTGAGTTTGGAAAATGAAGCTATTGCTTTGAAGATGTCTTTTTCCAGCCACAAAAAAGACAACAAAATACCAAGCATCCCAGCATTTCCATCACCTCTCTATTCAGATCCATTTTGAAAAAAACACATCACTAGTTAACTCGCCGTAGCTAAGCGGTGGGTTTTTAAAAAACTATTTATTTCGACAAGCTAACAAATACATTGATTAAATATGGAACTGATGAACATTAGGTTTGATCTGAATATCTTTATGTCTGAATTGGTGCTGGACTGCTGAGTGTGTGCGAGAGGCTCCGTTTGGTTTTATATGGTTGGAGTGCTGAGTCGACGTTTTACTTGTCTAGGTTGCAGGAATTGGGGATGTAACTCCTCCCTCCTTAGGATTCAACTATAGGGGTAGTTGAATGTCTTCTCCCGGAATTGTGAGTTTTCTTCTTCTCAGTTGGGAGAACTTCTTGTAGGCAAAATAGGTACAACAGCAAAGGACTGCAAAATATATTAGAATGGTCCGAATACTGGGTGCTGTTGAAACATCACTAAAAGTCAATTGGGGATTATTTTCTAGGGCTTCGTTCTTCAGTTTATGAAGGTCATCTAGCTTCAAATCGTCCAAGTGAGTAGTGAGATTTAAAATTGGAAGTTTGGTGATGGTATTGTCAAAATCGGGAAATAATATTGGTTGATCATTGGTCTCGATGATTTGCTGGTCATTGATGATTAGTTTCAGATTGGTGATGATCTGACACTTATTTGGAATTGTTGTAAGGAAGGTTCCAATCAAACTTTGGACTTCTTCTTGATTGTAGCATTTCAGTTTTACTGAACTTTTGTTCGGGAATACCAATATCCACTGATTTGTCTGATCCAGTTGATGGATTATTGGTTGGCTAATTTTGACTTCGGTTTGTTTACAATTTGATTTGTTGGGTTTGGATTCGAGTAGTTGTATAATACAAGGGCTGTCATCTTGAGTTTCCTTGAGGTCGGCAATATCGCATAAATGGAGATCTTGCTGGACTTCTTGGCATTTGTTTTCATAATATGCAAAGTGCAATTTGTTTTTTATCAAATATTTATTGTTCGGAAGAACCACTTTAAACATATTTTTGTGATAGACTGGGATTGAGTGAATATGAAAATATTCAAAGGTTTCTGATTGAGTGATTGGAATTTGCAAAATATAAGTGATTTTGTTATTCCATACGAATGATTCTATTTTTATGAGCTTCTCAAAAATGGGAGTGTTTTCTAGAGTTAGAGGAATGGGCATTTGTTCTGGACCAAGTTTAATTTTAAGTTTATTCAACTCAGAGAAAAGGTCCTCAACTTTTATTATGTTTGGATGCATAATCTTCAATTTTGAGAATGTTAGTGAATTTTCTATGTCTTGTAGAATGGAATCAATTATTTCATAGATGTTGATTAATTGATTTAAAATATCTTTAACGTATAGAGAGTTTTGAAAATTAGTTACTTTTCCTACAATCAAAGCTATTTGATTTAGTTTATTCTCCAAAACTTTCTCGTTATGGTTTATTTGTTTGATGGTATCATTGAATTTTTCTATGACTGAGAGTGATAGCGAGTATTGATTGCTGATTGATGATCTTAACTTGATTTGGTTGTTTTGCAATTCTTGAATTAGTTTTTCGTAGCGCTCTCCGTCTGAGGCGTCTAAGTTTCCAGTGACAGATTTGAAAATTGAACCTATTCCGTTTATAAGTCCTCGTTTCTGTCTATTTGGTTGGGGTAATATTTCTCGGATTTTAGTTTCGACTCGATCTCGGGTTATTTTGAGTAGTTTGACATAATTTGATGCGTCTTCGCTATAAGCGTTATCATTGTTGATTGTTGTTATCAAATTTGTTGTTTTGATTCTTAACTTTTCTATTTCTATTACTATAGGGTTAAGATCAAAGAAATGTATCATTGTATGTACATAGTCAATTACTTTTGCGTGTCCTAAATCTACGGGTATGATACCTGGATTATCATCTAGTTTTCTTATTTCTATGCGTTCATCCGTTCCGGAAGCATCGAGTTTCTTGGGTACCACATATTCTCGTATAAAGTTCATTAAGTCTGTTTCGAAGTTATTTTCAGAAAGTTGTACTAAAAATCTACGTTTTTGTTCAAAAAGAATAATTCTTCTTGATTTTGCAGGTGAGTGTAAAACTTTAGTTATGAGTATTTGGTTTGCTCCGAAATTAACAGGGGTGGTTTCTAAAATGGGGATTCCTACGATAGGGTCCTGCTCATTGTTAGTATGAACAGTGTTATTATCTGAATTATTTTCAATAGCTTCTTGTGACATATTATCGTCGGGAATTACTTGTGTTGATAAAAGATCATTGTCATCGTTATTGGGGTTTTCTATTTTTTCATTAAATTCGTTAATATATTCGATGAGGTTTGAAATGTCGCCATCAGTTGTTTCCTTTGTATGAATTTCCACTCTGCTTAATGCATCTGCATTCGTGTTAAGTTTACCTTTCTTGTATATTATTTTATAGTCGTATTCTTCAAGTTTTATACGCCATCTTAATAATCTAGAAGCAGGGTCTTTTAAATTGAATAACCATTGCAGAGGCTTATGGTCAGTGATAATATTGAATTTTCTGCCATATAAGTATGGTCTAAAATATTTTGTAGCCCATACAAGACCTAGACATTCTTTTTCAATCGTGGAATAGTTTAATTCTGATTTGTTTAAGGTTCTAGAAGCATATGCGATTGGAAGGTCTTCGCCTATTTTTCCTTGCGAAAGTACGGCTCCAATTGCTACATTACTCGCGTCGCATGTGAGATTAAATTCTTTTGAAAAGTCCGGATATTGCAGTAAAGGTTGATTTGAGAGTATATTTTTACATTTTTCAAAACAATCCGTAAATTCTTTGTCGTGAATTATTTTTGCACCTTTTTTTAAACAGCTGGTCATTGGTTTTGTTGATTTTGCAAAACTGTCAATGAATTTACGATAGTAACCTAACAAACCTAAAAATCCTTTTATCTCCTTCGTGGTTTTGGGTATTGGGTAATTTTTTATCGCTTTGATTTTTTCTGGATTTGGACGAACACCGTCCGGTGTGACAATATGACCAAGATAAGCGACTTCGTGTCTGAGAAATTCACTTTTGTCTAGTTGGATCTTGAAATTTGATTTTCTGAGTCTTTCGAAGACTGAACGGAGACTTTCGATATGCTCTTGTAGTGATGTAGAGAAAATTATAATATCGTCTAAATACACTAAGCATTTCTCATTTTGGATTTCACGTAAGATATTGTCCATTATGCGTTGGAAAGTTGCCGGTGCGTTTTTTAATCCGAATGGCATGCGTGTAAATTCGAAATGACCATTTTTCGTACTGAATGCTGTTTTTTGTATATCTCTTTTATTCATCTCGATCTGGTGAGAACCACTCGCAAGGTCGAGGGTCGTAAAATAATGACACTTTCCCAATTTGTCCAATAAGTCGGTTATATTCGGTAAGGGATACTTATCGTCAATCGTTTTCTCATTTAGTTTTCTAAAATCAATAACAACACGAAATTTGGTTTCCCGGAAGCATCGAGTTTCTTGGGTACCACCCAAATTGGTGCGCTCCACGGTGAATTACTGTGTTGAATTATTTTTTGTTCGAGCATTCTCTGGATTTGTGATTGGACTTCGTTTTTGTAAATAAATGGGTATCTATAAGACTTTGTGTAAACAGGGAGTTCATCTTTGGTGTTGATTGAGTGTTTTATTTCATTGGTGAATGATAAAGGCATATTTTCTCTATAAAATATGTCAGAAAAGTCTTTACAAAGATTTATAATCATATGTCTTTCCTCAACGTTTAAATGGTCTGTTCTCAATAAACTGGGATCAAATAATGGTTTTTCATTCAATGAAATGGAATTTACATTATTCATATTAATTTCTTCAATTTCATTTTCATTAAATGATTCGACTTGAAAAGCATTTGATGTATCGAGTGTAATAGGGTGATTTGTGTTGTTTATTATTGTGGTTAACGCATAACCATCTTTTGCTGTACTTAAGCAGTTAGGAATTTCACAATTATGCAGTTTTGTATAAGGTATTAAGATATCACCGTTTTGAATATTGGTTTTTATTCTTATGACCTGTTCTGTTCTTGCAGAAATAACTATGTTATGTATTTGATTATTTATTTTCTGAAATTTCAAAGGTATTCTTGCATGAGGGGTTATTAACATACTTTTTTGGAAATCAATATTGATTTGTAATTCTTTCAGGTTATCGAGGCCTATTAGTCCGTCGAAAATATTATGAAACTTGAACAGATGAAATTTCATTTTTTTCTCATGGGGAATCTTAAAGATTTCTGAAGTAGGTATTAAAGCACTATACTTATGGGCTGACGACTGGAAGACAGTATTTACAATAAATGGGTCGTCAAATACGTTATTAGGATAATGTTTAAATACGAAATTAGGGTCGATAAATGACTTAGTTGATCCACTATCGATTAAAAGTTTGACATTATTTTCAGGTAAAATAATGTGAGGCAGTTCGCTATTATTCAACGCTGCATTATTAAAGGATATTATGTTTCCAACTACGTTGCGTCTAAGGGTCCTCTGTCCTGTTGAAAATTTGCTTCATAATCAGGATGTTGAACTTGTGGTTCATGGAATGCATTAGTTTCTTGACGAGATGTGCTTGGTATTGCATCATCTAAATGTATTGCTTCTTCATTGTAAGCTTGAGTATTAAACAATTCTTCACTTATGAAATTTTTCGGTTGATTGTTTTGGAAATGATTATATTTTTGGAAGGGTCTGTTGTTTTGTGATCGGTTGATCTGAGATGGTTGTTTATGGAATGTTTGAGTAGAGATACCACTCATAGGAGTAGGCTTTGGAAGTTGCCTGTTTGGATCACTTCGAAAAACATTTGACTGTTGTCTATTAAATGGGTTCTGGTTTCCAAATCGATTTCCATTTTGAAATTGGAAATTTCCAAAATTAGGTTTGGAATAATTAAAATTATTACCATAGTTATTTTCAAATCTTCGATTATTATTGAATCTATTATTGTTATTATTATAATTGTGATTTGATCTATTAGGAGGATTGTTATTAAACTGTGGTCTATTCAAATGTTGAAAATAATGTGTATTATTTTCTGAAACTACAAATTGAAGAGCCTCTGGTAAATCTTTTGGTCGCATACAACGGATCGTTGTACCAAGTGGTTCTTTTAATCCACTTAAAAACGTTTTTAGAGCTAAATCATTATATAGGTTCCTTTTCAAATTTTTCGCATCGTTATTCACTTCATGAATATCTACATACGAACATAGCAAATTCAAGATATGCATAACTTTATCATAAAATTCTCCTGGTTTTTCATTCGTTTGTCTTAGCATAACGAGGTCGCGATTTAAGCATGCTTCGTCACGTTGATCGGCAAAATGTCTATTTAATATGTTTTTTAATTCCTCCCAGGTAGTGACGTTCTGGGTTCCCAATACTACTTTGGCATTTCCATTTAGTTTTCCAATTATTGAATTTAATAAAAAGACATTTTGGAAGTTATTCGGTTCAGTGCGGTTATAACAATTGTCAATGATACTTTGACAAATAGCCAAATAACGGTTTAATTCATTTGGGTTTCCGTCAAAATTTGTTGTATTTTTAGTATTGATTGGTTCAGATCAGTTTTGTCTATTAATTCAAAAAATTGTTCACTCAGTTTCGTTAAATTATTCTTGTCTTCACTATTCGAAGAAATGTTTACTTTTTGTAATTCTTCCGTTATGTCATCAATATTCGACATTAAAAATCATAAAATTGCACATGCATAATAAAATTGCACTTACATTGAAAACATTATCTTGCTTATCATCTTATGAGGTGACTGGTTCTGGTTGGCAATGTTTCTCCACTCCGAAAGGTCCAGTACTCGCAATTTCCAATATTGATTGAAAATTCGATTATTGTCCAAATTTGGTCCACGATGGATGGGTTTATCGATTTCTTGATAGCCGCTCCAAATTGTTCAACAAACACTTAATTAACTTAACTAGATTTATGGTTCACTCCGGTTAGTCCAATAGATGTCTATTAGTCCCGAAATTCACTATAAACACGATCTCACGAAGATCCGTTTTTCCAATTTTCTTAGGAAAATTATCCGAACGACTGCGCCAGTTAACTCGCCGTAGCTAAGCGGTGGGTTTTTAAAAAACTATTTATTTCGACAAGCTAACAAATACATTGATTAAATATGGAACTGATGAACATTAGGTTTGATCTGAATATCTTTATGTCTGAATTGGTGCTGAACTGCTGAGTGTGTGCGAGAGGCTCCGTTTGGTTTTATATGGTTGGAGTGCTGAGTCGACGTTTTACTTGTCTAGGTTGCAGGAATTGGGGATGTAACTCACTTCACCAGTTACTTCACTATCAAAACACAAAACCAACCACCATATAACAATGAAAACATTTCCTGTGAAATTCCATAATTAACAAAAATTCAATGTTATGTTGTCCCGAACGCAGGCGCCAAGAAAGTTCCAAAATGGCAATTTGGGATTCTATATACGAACGTCGAAGCCAGCGCGAGCGAAAACGCCGACGCCACAAGTTTAAAAATCCACAGTAATTAAAAATGTATTACATGATTTGTTGGATTGATTTATTCAAAACTTACCTGAAACAATATTTGGGAATCTTCATGCAACCACCACACATCAAAATTGATATTTTTGGAAAATTGCAAAAATATTTCACAGCTGATGTGAAATGCAGAACCATGTTGCACAAACACCTCCTTTGGTTCTGGTATCTTGGCATGCCCCATCCATTTGGAGTTATTGTCATCTGTGTTCATGCCTGAAAGATGAATTCAACATTGTAAATAAGCAATTAGTGGACGAGACTGAGATACAAAATGATCACACATTTTTTATATCACGAACTTTGTGAATATCGGATGTAGATTAGTAGGATGCTAATTTTGAATTCCTTGGAAACAAAAACAATATTTTTTCATTTGTTTCAAGCGGCTCTTCACCGGTTAGGTCAGGCCTCTTTGCACCACACAAGAGTATGTACGGCGAACCAAATTTTACATGCTTCCACCACCAATGGATTTTGTTTGTTGGGTAGTTCAAATGGATAAAGTATAATAATTGATAACCGCACCTGTAGTGCTAGTTCTAATTTGCTTCGCATGAGAAATTAAATCGATTTTTTTTATTCCAAACTGTAGAAAATTACAAAAAAATCGTTGGATATTTTTTTATTCCATTCACATATGATTTTTCCAAAAGTTATTCATGTTTCAAGCTATACAGGGTGTCCGGAAAGTCAACGTCAATAATACTGAAAGGGGTGATGGACCAACTCATAAGCATCCACAAAAACATAATATGACCTTGGTAAAAACTTGATGGTTCTCGAGATATTGACACTAAAAGTTCAAAATATTCAATAAGAAATCTTATTTTACAGAGAAATAATTCATTTTCCTTTTCTTTTTTACTAAGTACGTGAAAATCTGGTGGTGGGGAGCAGTCAAAAATAAAAAAGAAAAAACTTAAAAAAAAAATATTATGTTTTTCTGGAAGCTTATGAGTTGTTATAACGCCCCTTTCAGTATTATCGTCGACTTTCCGAACACCCTGTATATGTAGATGTACTGACCGTGGTGTGACTGAGATGTGACATCATAACTCAGTGATCTTAACACATTTCAAAGCGTTAGTAGGAGAGTAGAAAGATGTATTATGACGGCGTCAAATTTTTCCAAAATTCTAGGCCTACTAGATCATATTTAGAGGTTGAGAAATCCAGAATCCATATAAGCGATTTAAAAAAAAAAACTACCTATGTCACTGGATTTGTCAGACCCTGAAATGAATCTGTACCAAATTTCATGTTTTTTTTTAAATTAACGATAAATTTTATCAAGCACCAGGAAGCATTCTATCTTGTTAGTCTTGCGATAGCAAATCCATCACAACAAATTTATTAAATAACAACATTTGATAGTTATTCTTATGTTAAAATACAATGAAATCAAACAATCGAAGTTGACAAAAAGATTTAAAAAAAAACACAAGAATAATATTTTTAAATTGAATAGTTTTTCACGGTTTTTCATGAAATTTGGTAGAGATCCATTTCAGGAGATGAAAAATCCAGTGGCGTATGCAGATTTTGTCTTTCAAAAAAATCGCTCATATGTGTTTTCTGGATTTTTTAGACTCTATATGCCGTAGTCGGCCTTGGTTTTTGAAAAAAACTGGGCGACGTCTGGCCTCAAAATACATCTTCCTCCTCACTACATTTCAAACAAAAATCGTCAAAATAAATCGATAAATTGAAATGTTTTGAGGGTGGCCCGCTTTCAAATGGGTCACTCATATGTACATACAGCGTGTCCAGATTGAGATGATGTACAGGGTCATTCCGTATATATTGACTCATATGCTAGCGGCGTTATCTATGGAGATATGAAAATTTTGTAAATATTAATGTTCTAGATATTCATCTGAAATTTTCCAAAATCTTATCAAAAAAAACTAAGGACTATCAGAATGTCAATATTTTTCCACAGGTAGCATTTTTTTTTCATGGAACACCCTGTATATTATCATGTATTATGAAAGAGCTTATTTTCCTGATTTCAAAAATATATAGTTTGATACCTTTCTAATGGGTCGTTCATCAGATTTTCAAGTTTAAATATGTTTAAAAATTAAAATTCACATTCCTGTTGCTATGGAAAAAATGATAGAATCGTGATTATACAGTGTGTCCAGAATAAAATGATGTACATGGGACTATACGAGGATATTGGAAACGGTAAAAGATACGACGTTGCTTGAATGGAAGAAAAGTTGCGTATTTGTATGCTCAAAAATATTCTACCTTTGTTTCATTTTGAATCGATTTCGTTATGTTCATACAGGGTGAAAAAAGAAAAGGTTCATTTTGAAAAAAACACAATATTTTGCTTGTTATAAAACCCAACACTTTCAAATTTCCAGGATATAGGTAAGAGGATACGACGATTCTAAAACGGCGTCAAAAAAATTCTAGACCTACTATGTTGCGTCCAGACAAAGTCAAGTCTGTTTTTTTTATGGAAGTCATATTTTTGGAAATTATTTTCAATACGGACCATGAAAATGGAGAAGTTCAATATGGCCTCCATAAGAAAAACCAAAGTTGGCCTCGGCCGGACGCAACATCGTGGGCCTACAACATTTTTTGATGCCGTTTTTAGAATCGTCATTTCCTCTTACCCATATCCTGTAAATTTGAAAATATTGGCTTTTATAATAAGCAAAATTTTGTAGTTTTTCGAATATGGACATTTTCTTTTTCACCCTGTATCTACATCACGGTATCGATTCAAAATAAAACAAAAGTAGATTATTTTTGGGCATACAAATACGCAACTTTTCTTCCATTCAAGCGACGCCGTATCTCTTACCGTTTCCAATATTCCCATGTACATCATTTTATTCTAGACACACTGTATAGATAAAATCAATAGAAATGGAGGTCAAATGACTATATTTTCTAGATATCACTCCAAATATTCAAAAGTTAATAAATATGTGCAACCGGGATTTAAATACTAATTTTTACACATATTCAGACTTAAATATCTACTGAACGACTCATCAGAAAGGTATCAGACCATATATTTTCAAAATCAGGAAAATGAGCTCTTCCATAATATATTATGATAATATACAGGGGGTTCCATTGAAAAAAATGCATTTTTTGCAAAAATATTGACATTCCGATAGTCTTTTTTTTTATAGGATTTCTGAAAAGTTCAGATGAATATCTAAAAGTTTCATATTCACAAATATTTTATGTCTTCATTGATAACGCCGTTAGCATATGCGTCATGCGGTTTTCTATACAGGGATCTTGGCTGGTTTTAGAGGAAACTTAGTGCATTCGATATTTGGTTCCAGATTTGCGATCGGCCAATTGGTTTTGGAAATATCGGCGAAAAACCGAAAATGGCGGATTTTGTTTTTTGCCAGTAAATCCGAAACGGCTAATTGGACAGCGATGAAAATGTGACATTATCGGCATTTTTTTTTAAGACGAATAAAATGGTGTGTATGACATGACTCAATCGTCTTTTGTTTTTCCGCAACCCGACTCAACTTTCATTTTTCTTATGGCCGCCATATTGGATTTTTCGATTTTTGGAAAGAGTGTAAAATTTCCAGTCTAGTGATGTCTCACAAGTGCATAAAAGATTAAAGTATCTTCGGAATATCACATTTCGTAGTTAGGACTCAATCTTTTCTAAGGAGGACATGATCTATTGGACAGGAGACTGGTTTATAAGCAAAATCCTAGGAGGCTCTGATATGTCGTTCAATAATTCTGCCAAAAGATGGCGTTGTGGTCTATAACACCCCGCAAATAATGATTCAGTATGAAAGTTGTGTTTACGTAAATAGTAGTACGCTTCTCTGTCATTGAAATAATAAAAGTGGATAAAATCAACAACCATTTTTCTGAATTGGGTTTTATGAGGCTGCCGTCGTTAGGGGTACATCTCCAAATACCTTGCTGTGGTTATGTCGGCATTTCTCTGTGACTGCAAGTACAGCGCTAACATATCCAACTTTTCATCATTCGAATAGGAAATACCGGGCATTTTCAATCAGATTTATTATTTTAGTGACAGAGAAGCGTACAATTATTTACGTGAACACAACTTTCATACTGAATTATTATTTGCGGGGTGTTATAGACCACAACGCCATCTTTCCTCCTTTGAAAAGATTGAGTCCTAACTACGAAATGTGATATTCCGAAGATACTTAAATCTTTCATGCACTTGTGAGACATCACTAGACTGGAAATTTTACACTCTTTCCAAAAATCGAAGAATCCAATATGGCGTCCATAAGAAAAATTAAAGTTGAGGCGGGTTGCGGGAAAACAAAAGACGATTGAGACATGTCATACACACCATTTTATTCGTCTTAAAAAAGTGTCCATGTCACATTTTCATAGCTGTCCAATTAGCCGTTTCGGATTTCCTAGCAAAAAACAAAATCCGCCATTTTCGGTTTCTCGCCGATATTTCCAAAAACAATTGACCGATCGCAAATCTGGAACGGAATATCAAATGCACTTAGTTTCCTCTAAAACTTTCCCCATTTAACCTTTGCTGTAGGTATAATAGGAGCCAAGATCTCTGTATAGAGAACCGAATCTGGGACACACTGTATACGGAATGACCCTGTACATGATAGTATATGGGGATATTGGAAAAGGTAAGAGATACGACTTTGCTTGAATGGAAGAGAAGTAGCGTATTTGTATGACCAAAAATATTCTACCCTTGTTTTATTTTGAATCGATACCGTCGTAATATCTACATTACGAGTGAAAAAAGAAAAGGTATGTACATTTCAAAAAAACCGCAGTATTTTGCTTATTATAAAAGCCCAGATAAAAGCTAACACTTTCAAATTTTCAGGATATGGATAAGAGAATACGACGATTCTAATAATGGCGTCAAAAAAATTGTAGGCCCACTATGTTCTGTCCTGCCAAAGTCAAGTCTGTTCTTCTTATTGAAGGCATATTTTTATAATGCCTTTTTTATGCGAATTTAGAAAATAGAAAAATTCAATATGACGCCCATAAAAAAAACAGAAGTTGACCTCGGCCAGACGTAACATAGTAGATCTACAATTTTTTTGATGCCGTTTTCAAAATCGTCGTATCCACCTACCCGTATCCTGAAAATTTGAGAACGTTAGCTTTTATAATAGGCAAAATATTGTGGTTTTTCAAAAATGGACATTTACCTTTTTCACCCTGTATCTACATCACGATATCGATTCAAAATAAAACGAAGGTAGAATATTTTTGGGCATACAAATACGCAACTTTTTTCCCCTTCAAGCGACTTCGTTTCTCTTACCGTTTCCAATATCCCCATGTACATCATTTTATTCTGGACACACTGTATAACCGTCAATTTTAGACTAACAAGGAAAAGAGAACAACCGTGTCTCCTCATTTTTCATGGACTTTCAAATACAGCAATAAATAAATTATGCAAGTTCCCTATTATGAAATATAGAGAGAATAATTATTATTATTAATTATTGTTATCTACATTATGTGTTGACAATTCAGGACCTGAGTCCACATACCTCAATTTTTAATTTGCATAATTTCAGTTCAAAGTAAGCTTTGAATTTGAGAACTAGGCTTTGTTTTCTCCTCATTTAAAATTAGCCAATTTGGAGAGCACCCTTTGTCCATTATACTGGGGCAAGATGTTTTCGTTTGCTTGGTCATGTTTAAGGTAACTTCCTCCAGTTATCTCAACCGTAGTATCATCGCCGAATTTCCTTGTTGAGCCTGACAAATTTAAATTATTGATAAACCGAACAAACAAAGGCAGAGTCAATACCGTTCCTTCAGATGTGCCTATGTATTTCATACTTTGGAGATGATTTTCTTTGGATTCGCACCATTATTGAATTGTCTGTTTTGGAGAAATGGTATCTTTCTATATTGTACTCTGTTTATTTGCCATGTACAGTTTCTCCTGCACAAATCGTGAATCAACTTTTTATTTGCTCTGTATAGATCAAAAAAAATATGTAATCAGTTTTGCAGAAAACGAAGTAAACCATTTTTCATAGTTCCTTCAATGCATCGTGCTTACATTGTCACTATTTTGAGATTTTCAATTAGCATAAAACTTGTGCATAGGAACTACTATTGAAAGTGAAGTGAAGAGTTAGTACATACAGATATTTGCCTCTGCTAATTGCTGTACTGAGCAGAAGTTCCTCTCTATTTCTTGACATATCTTTTTCAGAATTTTGGCTGGAACACCATCAAATTAATAATGACATTTTGTTTAGTTGAAGAATGATTCCTTTCATTTCATGAACAGTATGTGTGGAAGTGCGAAAATCACCCAGTTGGGGTATTTGCCCCTCCCTCAAAACTCAAGAAAAAAACTCAAAATTCAATTTAAAAACAAACTTTTTATCCTGAAAGAAGGTATAACCTCATTCTATTCTGACACACACACAATTTTGAAATTCTTGTGACTTGCCCTCCCCAAATATTTTTACGTCGTTGGTTGATATAATATTGATATTGTAGCGTTTTTAATTTCTTGTTTGTGTTACGCAGACCCGGTTTCTTAAGTCCAGTTCAACGAAGGTTCAATGTTAAAAGATGCACAGTCCAATGTACTTGAACCGGGTTCAACGTTGAACCATCATTGAGAAACCGTGCCTCAAATCAACAAAAACATGTCAAGAAACCAGCACCGTAAAATGCTGGTGTCCAACAAAACTAGTGGATAATATCGATGAGCTTTATTCGGCGATAATAATATAATTTATCTCCACATTAATCACTATAAAAACCCAGCTATCATGGGAAAATGAATTGACAATAATTCAAAAGAAAGTATCAGCAATCAAGCTTATACTCCAATCCAAATAAGTCTGTATTTTCCACACAATTTATAGACGACAAGTCGAACTCATCTCAACCATAAAGTGTTTACGATTATATCGGTTTTATTGATCGTGAATGTTATCAAATAAACACTTTTACGGATTGCCGAATGGCTATAAAGTTTGGCGTTTATTTGCACTTCCTAATAGTTAGACTTCTGTTTATATTTTTTTCCAAACAATGATGTTTTTAAGTATAACAATAAGTGGGTCCATTTTAGATTTGATAGAAACTTGGATGTTCCTATAAGCAAAGCAAATTTTAGAAAAAATATATAACTTTCCGTATGCCATACTAATCCCCGATTTCCTGTTTTAAGCAGAATAATTGACCAACTGATATTTTTTTCCAGAGATCAACAACTAAAATTGAATTTTTCCTAATACAAGAAAATATGATGCACGTTCAAATATCAGATGTATTTCGTGGTGTTGAGATTTTTTTTTTTTTTTTTTCATTCAGACACATAATAACAAAAACAATCGACAAGAAATATCTTCCGGGAATTCGTCCCTGGTCCACAGGTACACATACATCAAAGAAACTCTTTCACTTCACCTCTTCGATATATCAGAGGTGACTTTCCGAGTTATAGGGATAGAAAATAACAAGCCTAACGGTTCTCTCGGGGAATTTGCCAATTAAATTGGACATATCACCAAAGGGTCTCTCGATCTAATTATTGAAAAACTAATTGGCTTTTTGTGCCTGCTTCTTAATCGATAAAAAGAAAAAGTAATCAAAGAGGATGTGATAAGGTTTTGGGTTGGACTCTAAATGAGATTGCACATAATAATCATGATTCTACTTCATATGAAATTAGGGGATTATGGCATAGTAACACACGCGATTTTAGCTTCACGTGCTAAGCTCGAGTATAGCTTTTGTGAGTCAAAGGTAATGTACCTTGAGAACTTGTTTTTTTTTTTTTTTTTTGTGAAACGGTGACGCTTTTAGACATGCAAATCCAAAATGATAATGAATGATAATGATTATCTGTCAAGACCAGATAGTGACGAACAGGGTTTTTTCTCATAATTTGCCACCCCTTTGGAAACTCTATTTGGAGAGATACAAAAATAAATGTTCAAATGAAAGTTTCATGATTTTTCCTGAAGATTTTATAATAACCAAGCAAAAGAGCATCACTATTGGAAATGAGGAAAATGTGTGAAAGTTTAATTTTTTTGAATAAAATGCCCTATATTTCATCACAGATTCAAGATCTCCCCATTTTCCTCTTTTCAAAAATATATAGTATGCCTATATTTGAACTAGCCGTTTTTGAGTTATTATGTGACTTAATATAGTGTACAGGGTGTTTCCGTATATTTCGTCTGCAGACTAACTCGCTTATTATGCAAGATAGATAGGGACTTTAAATACAGAGTTGGTAGGTACTAACATGAACCGCCAGAAAAAAATATTTTTTTGTATACCGGGTGCACTAGAAAAGTGTGGCAGACACAACTTTCATTTTTTTAAATGGAACACCCTATATATCATTTTATAATAAAATAGACAATATTTTTCTGATCTCAAAAATATACAACATGTAGGCATTCCTTCTGGCCGTTTTCAGAATATTTAAGTTTTAAAGTTGGTTTTTTGGTATTGCCAAATGTAGTATCTATGACTACAATAATTTTGTTTGAACAATATGTATTAATTTGTATCCTTCCAATAATCTGAAACAACGAATATAACAAGTAAATACATTGTATTATAAATAAATTGATATCATAAAATGCATTTAAGAAAATGTGTTGTGAATAATGGCGGGCATATTCAATAATTATTGCACTTTATGATATCAATTTATTAATAATATAATGTATTCACTTGTTATATTCGTTGTTTTAGAGTATTGGAAGGATGAAAATTAATAAATGATGTTCAAACAATAATTGTTGTCATAGATACTAAATTTGGCAATACCAAAAAACCAACTTTAAAACTCAAATATTTTGGAAACGGCTGGAAGAAATGCCTACATGCTGTATATTTTTCAGATAAGAAAAATAATTTCAATTTGATTATAAAATAATATATAGGGTGTTCCATTAAAAAAAAATCAAGTTGTTTCTGTCACACTTTTCTCGTGCACCCGGTATACAAAAAAATATTTTTTCCTGGCGGTTCATGTTAATACCTACAAACTTTGTATTTAAAGTGCCTACCTATCTTGCATATTAAGCAAGTTAGTCTGCAGACGAAATATACGGAAAGACCCTGTACAGGGTCATTCCGTATATATTGACCCATATTATAGCGCCGTTATCGAGGGAGATATTAAAATTTCGTGAATATGAAAGTTTCAGATATTCATCTGAACTTTTCAGAAATTTTATAAAAAAAAAACAAAACACTATCGAAATGTCAATACTTTTCCACAAGTAGCATTTTTTTCAATGGAACCCTTTGTATATTATCATCATATATTATGAAAGAACTCATTTTCCTTATTTCAAAAATATATAGTTTGAGACCTTTCTGATAAGTCGTTCATGAGATTTTTAAGTTTTAATATGTATAAAAATTAGTATATAGATCCCGGTTGCCATGGGTGAAGTTGCACAAATTTATTAATTCGAGAATATTTGAAATAAAATCTAAGCTCCATTTCTATTGATTCGATCTATTTAAACACGATTCTATAATTTTTTCCATAGCAACAGGGATGTGAATTTAAATTTTTAAACATATTTAAACTTCAATATCTCCTGAACGACTCATCAGAAAGGTATCAAGCTATATATTTTTGAAATCAGGAAAATAAGCTCTTTCATAATATTTGATAATAAACAAAGTGTTCCGTTAAAAAAAATCTACTTGTATAAAAATATGGGCATTCCGATAGTCCTTTGTTTTTTTTGATAAGATTTTTAAAAGTCCAGATGAATATCTAAAACTTTCATTTCTACAAAGTTTTCATATCTCCATAGATAACGCCGCTAGCATATGGGTCAATATATACGGAATGACGCTGTACAGTTTCAATGCGGGCGAATAATGCTGTTATTCATCACGACCATTATGAAAAACCAATGAAAGCAGAATATTTGATGACAGAAAACTACTTGATATGAGAACAATAATCATTGCTATTTCCCTTGGTAATCCATGGCAGTTGCGAAATAACTCAAGAATGGTTAGTCCAAACAAAGCAAACTATATATTTTTGAAAATAAGAAAATGAGGAGATCTTGAATCTGTAATAAAGTATATTATTCGTGAAAATTAAACTTTCCCACATTTTCCTGATTTCCAATAGTCATATGTTCTTCATATGTTCTTTCGCATAGTTATTACAAAATCTTCAGGAAGAGTCTTGAAACTTTCATCTGAACAACTTTTTTGTATCTACAGTGTGTTTCATTTTGATTGGCGACAATTCGCTATTTAACTAAAAATCGACCAATTTGAAAAAACTTTTTCTTTAAAGCTTATAGTACTCAAAAAGCTCTATCTTTTCATAAAAAAAAATTGACATATGTCATTTCCATGACCTACCATGATTGATAGAAGGGCCCCAGAAACGCGAAAGATTATAAGGCATTCTTTTAAATTGAAAACGGTTAGCGTTTCTGAATTTGGCATACCCAAAAACCCCTTCAAGGAAGTAAGGTCAAATTTGCAAAAAAATCAATTTTTCCAACCACGCTGTATAAATTCCAGCAAAGATTTTGCAACAGCTTTTTGATATTTTAGTAGGTATGAGATTATGTGAACATTCAATAACTTTTGTTGGTCTAGCTTATCACAAGCCTTCAAAAAATTAAGTTAATTTTTTTTTTTTTTTTTTTTTTTTTTTTTTTTTTTTTAATAGTTATAGTGGGCTAACTAAAGCGAAATCATCAATGGATAGTGTATGATGTATTCCTTTGAGTACCAGTACACATGTGTCTATTCTTGTCACTCACGCTTATACGGGGACTGTTGAAAAAGAAGACGGAAAAGTAATGTATTACGAAATATTTACTAATGAGTTATAACAAAATTATGTTTCACTCTTACTTAACAGAGTACTTTTGGATAGTTTCTCAATATTTAATCATATTAATATGACGATTCAAAATAACATTATTTTTTCATACATTTTGACTTTCATTTCTGAACGCTTGGTATGAGATAGAGAAGCAACACTTATCAAGTGAACAGTTCGCGTCATACCTACAAAAATAACAAAAAGTTGTTGCAAAATCTTTGCTGGAATTTATACAGCCTGGTCAGAAAAATAGATTTTTTTGAAAAATTACTTTTTGAACATCCCGTATAACATTTTATTTCAAAAGTATCGTTGAAGGGGTTTTTAGGTATGCCAAATTCAGGAACGCTATCAGTTTTTAATTTAAAAAAATGCCTAATAATTTTTCGCGTTTTTGGGGCCCTTCAATCATAGTGGGCCATGGAAATGACAAATGTCAATTTTTTTTTATGAAAAGAGTGCTTTGAGTACTTTGAGCTAAAAAAAATTCTTTCAAATCGGTCTCTTTTCAGTTAAATAGCGAATTGTCGCCAATCAAAATGAAACACTGTATACTGGGTGTCCAATAAGACATGGATCAAACGGCTGTGGGTGATATTAGATGCTATTTGCAATAAGAAAAACCACATACAGTGTGACCCATTTGTTTTGGGAACACCCTGATAAAAAGTTTATTTCTTAACCGATTTGGTTCGTTTTTCTTTTGGATTGTAGAGCTCGAAAAATTGTATATTCTTGGCAAAAAGTGACCTTCGCCATTTTGACTTCAAGGCCTACTATGTTAGTTTTTAAGAGCAAAATTACAGGAAACCATATTAGCGATTTTTTTAGAAAAAATCTGTGTGCGCCACTGGATTCAGCATCGTTTAAAACGGGTCTATACAAATTTTCAACCGAAAATATCAAGTTGAAAAAAATTAAAAATTCGCACTTTAACAAGCTTTGATTCTATCAAAAGAAATGATAAATGCATTGAAGTTGATGGTGGTTTGGTAGAAGTTACAAATTTTTAGTTTTATGTCATTTTTATTTGTTTTGATAGAATTGTTAAAGTGCGAATTTTTAATTTTTTTCAACTTGATATTTTCGGTTGAAAATTTGTATAGACCCGTTTTAAAGGATGCTGAATCCAGTGGCGCACACAGATTTTTTCTAAAAAAATCGCTAATATGGTTTCCTGAAATTTTGCTCTTAAAAACTAACATAGTAGGCCTTGAAGTCAAAATGGCGAAGGTCACTTTTTGCCAAGAATATACAATTTTTTGAGCTCTACAATCCAAAAAAAAAACGAACCAAATCGGTTAAGAAATAAACTTTTTATCAGGGTGTTCCCAAAACAAATGGGTCACACTGTATGTTGCTATTCAATTGTCGATCGTTTTCGAAATACAAGGTGTTCAAATTTTCATAGAAAAAACTATTTTTTTTATTTATTTACCGGGAAGAATGATTTTTCAAAATAATAATTCAACACTAGATGTACGAGTCACAAAAATACTTTTACTACTTGGATACTCATTTGATTTGTCAAAAAAAGTTATTCGAAACATTTTTTCGTATCTGCTCCCATTTTCCAGAAAATTAATTTTGTTTTATTTTTTTAACATTATGTTGAATCTACTTGGTAACGCCAAACTAAATTCTCATCAACCAGGCTATGAGATAGTTTCATGTGGTGCAATGCTTTATACTTACCATGAATATGCAAAAATGCACTTCATTTATTGGTTTTATAACGGAAAAGCTTTTGGGGGTTTGCAGGAGTATATCGTGACCGATATCCAAATCGTGAACATTATCCTGATTATCGAGTTTTCATGCGGGTACATAATGCTTATCTAGCAGGTCGACTTCATGGTGAAGCAGTAAGAGAAGGAAGACAAAGAAATGATGTTGATGGACTGGTACTTGATGAAATTGAAGTGGATTCTTCAACTAGTGTACGTCGCATATTCAGAGCTACTGGGGTACCAAAGTCATCAGTTCCCCTCACCTTAAAGAGAAAATTACTGCATCCCTATCACATTCAACGCGTACGAGAACTTCTGCCTCAAGATTTTTCACGGACAGTGCAGTTTTGTAGGGAAATGCTAAGGAAATGTGGGCAAGATCAAAACTTTTCCAATCCAATTCTATGGATGGACGAATGCAGTTTTAAACGGAAGGGAATATTCAACATCCATAATTCATATTTCTAGGACGAAGAAAATCCACATGCAGTAAGAAATGACCGATTTCAACATCATTTTAGTATAAATGTATGGGCAGGGATAATGAATGGTAGTGGATACGGAAAAATGTTCCGAATAATTTTTTTTGACAAATAAAATATGTACAGGGTGTCCCGTTCTATTCAAGCCATTGGATAACTTTCTCATTATTGATCGTAGAGAAACGTTTGAATCATCAAAGTTGAAGTGAATCTCACCAGCATTCAGAATCCGTGGTCGAAAAACCCAAAATCGAATCGGAAATAGGAGATTTTTACGGATCCTTGAGTTTTTTTGATGGGACACCCTGTATATTTTATCACAGTTCGATGGAGAATTGTCTCATGATTTCAAATATAGATAGTTGGTGGGGTTTATTTTCAATGGTTCAAATTTTATAGCCACTCTAATATATCAATGTTCCATGGGTAGTTGGATATAACCATGGCAATTCCAATATTAATAAGATGGCCAAAAGTCCCCTTTGTTCTCGAAGACATTTTGCGAGAAAGGGGAATTATGACAACTGGCCAGCTTATTAATATTGGAATTGCCATGGTTATATCCAACTACCCATGGAACATTGATATATTAAAGTGGCTATAAAATTTGAACCATTAAAAATAGACCCCACAAACTATATATATTTGGAATCAGAAGACGATTCTTCATCAAACTGTGATAAAGTATACAGGGTGTCTCATTTAAAAAACTCAAGAATCTGTCAAAATTTCCTATTTCCGATTCGATTTTGGGTTTTTCGTCCACGGATTCTGAATGCTGGTGAGATTCACTTCAACTTTGATGATTTAAACGTTTCACTACGATCAATGATGAGAAAGTTATCCAATGGCTAAAATATAACGGGACACCCTGTACATATAAAATAGTATTTTTTTGACTCGTACACCGATTGTTTCATTATTTTTTTGCAAAATCATTCTTCCTGGTAACCCATATCTCCGCCACTGGTCGACGACTGGAGTGCTTCATATTGGTAGATATTTGAGCTCTTCATGACATCATTGTCTAAATATAATTTTTGGTTTAGACAAAAAAAAATCATGAAAATGTCATCACTTATTGGACACCCTGTATAAATAGAGTTCTAAACACGTTGAGCCTCGCGTGCCCAACTGCGGTCATTTCCATTAAAATTTCTGGAACACGTGCTCACCGGTGGTCACTTGGCAACGGTGGTCACTCACTTGACAACGGAAAAATTGAGTTCGCATGCCCCACCCAGGGGCCAGATCCTCGAGTAAGGGAGCAATCGCTCCCCCAAACTTGTATAAGGGAGAATATTTTTGAGAGAGCAGACGAGTTCCCATAGCATGATTTACTACTTAAGTGGAACTGTCAACTTTCCGCTTGCCAAACGGGAATCATATGCTACCATCTACATTGTATTTGTATGCAAAGTCACGCTCACGCCCAATTCAATGTGGATGGTAGCATATGACTACCGTTTGCCAAGCGGGAATTTGACAGTTCCACTTAATTCTACTGACTCAAGTCAAAAGAACAGACTTCTATCAAAAATAAGGAGAACATTTTTGAGCCCACTGTCAAGAATAGACATACATTATTTTTAAAAGAAGCACGCCTACTTTGATCCCAAGGAGCGTTGTTTTCTAACTCGAGTATCGGGCCCCAGAAAATGACCACCGCTGGGCACGCGGAGTTCAACCTTTGGGTGGCAAATTATGAGGAAAAACGCTGTACAAATAAGTCTTGCTCTCAATAGAGTCATATGGGCCCTTATCTCTGATAAAAATACAGTAAACACTATTTGACTGTGATGACATCCCTGGACTATTCATATGAAGCTTAAGAAAAAGGATAAAGTCAGTCAAGTCTAGTGATTATACAGTGCGGCTCAAAACGGTCCCCCTTCCGTCTATTTTTTGAACCGTTTGATATATGCAAACGAAATTTGGACACACCATATGTGAAGACGTTCTGCATTTTTTGACAAAGTGACAGCTGAAAATGTGTCATGTCATAATCATAGCTGGGCGCCATTTTGAATCATTCCTGTTGTAATGAAAGCGTGTCATTTTTTTTTTTTTTAATTTTTGTTACTTAGTTGATACCCGCAAGAGGACATCTCACAACTAAGAGAATATGATGAGGTCCAGAAGATCTCCAAGATAAGCTATTACTTAATCTTTTTGACGAGGATTTTTTTTGGTAATTTGGAGAATTTATCCTCGTCATAAAGATTGAGTGATAGCTCATTTTGAAAATATTTTGTACCTTATCCTATCCTTCTAGTTTGGATAAGTCAACTCTTGCGGGTGAGTATTATTTAAGTAACAAAAATTGAAAAAAAAAAAATTGACACGTCATGTTAACATGATTGATAGCAGCGACTTCAAACTCGGCAGTTTTAATCAAAGTGCCTTCAAAATAACTCATTACTCGACCCCCCTTTCCATTAGACTTTTTTATTCAAAATGTCAAAAAATGGAGAACGTCCTCACACAATACATGGTGTGTCCAAATTTTGTTCTCATATATAAAAGGGTTTGAAAGTTAGAAGAAGGGAGGACCCTTTTTAGCCGTACTGTATAATAGATTTCTGGGATAAAGAACAGACAGTCCTCCCACAAATATTATTTTAGGGTACTGGATAGGGCTTTATAGTGCAACCACAGAACACATATACAAAGTTTAGAACAAAAACGTGAATGGAGGGCGGGGCCTGAGTGAAAGCTTTGATTCGCATCCACGGAGAGGCGCTGATGTGCCTGAAGTTCGTTAGATCTCGAGAAGATGGCGGTATGTGGAATGCCACATCACAGCTTATTAGCTTGTCATGATGATAGATGAAATCATTTAAACGTCACCCTTCATCTTCATGTTGCCTTTCATGCTTTGATTCCTCTCTAAGTGAAAAAATGCCCTGGTAATCCTCATCAAAAAACCTATAAGAACGCAAAACACTAGGGGCTTATCAATGTTCTAGCCGTCATCGGAAAAGTTCCGGAGAAATGCATGCGCCACAAAATAAGGAAAGTCACGATGGCAAAAAACTTTCTGCCAAAAGAACAAATGGGATTTCGCTCTGTGTATTCTACAACAAATCAAACAGTGAGGCTTAGTGACGACATCCTGAAAAGGTCAACAAAGGAGAAGAAACGCAAGAAGTGTTCCTTGACGAGTTTCGTACAGCCCAGCCGTCCCACACCACATGGAGTCATGCACCGCTTCCCGAGACCTCCGGAGTGCATTTTCTCATGGTCACCATCACACAGGGTCAGCGCTCCGCAGCGCAGAGAGGAAGCCCACACTGACCCCATCCCCAAATGGTTCTGGACATTCAAGAAAAACCGAGAAAACTACATTTATTTAAAGTTTCAACGTCAAAGTCAATGTCAGAGCTTTTATGTAAAGGGAACTGTATAATAATATATTACAGAAATCTTCAATAATACATTATCCAAATCTGATAGTTCGATTCGCATCCACTTCATTCTGTGGCGCATTGTTCCTTAAAATTTTATCCGTCTGTTTGTCTTCTAAACTTTGTATAATATGTGTTCTGTGAGTGCAACATTCAGATTCGTCGATCTTACAATTGTGTTTAAATAAGATCCTTCAAAAGTATGTTTCTCAATAAAGTAAAGTTCAATGATAAGAAAGAGAAAAAAGTAACAAAGCGTAATTATTGTGTCAAAGACCATTGATCCTCCGTTTAAAAGTTTTCTCTGAAACAAGCTTAGTAACTACCAGAATTCCCTCTTCAACAACGTTGGAATGAGTTTGTTTTGAGTTCATTCCATCTGAGAGACGTGTCAACTCGTCAGCCGACAGCCGGTAACTGTGTTTATACGTCATCCGATTTTATGCATTTTGTTCGTGAAGCCGAGATCGCGGTCTGTTAAAATAATGCACGTGGGATTAAAATGTAAGTGAAAATGTACTCAAGACTTTAGGGGGAGATTGTTTATTGACGGAGCCGTTGAGTTTGAGTTGTTGTGCACATTGGTCTATCTAGATGGCGAATGAATTTTCGCAAATATAACTACTGTTTTGAGATTCTTGACTAAATAATATATGGTTCTACTTTGTAATTTGTTCAATATTATTTGAAAATGTGATACTGTTTCTGATTTCTTGGACTAATTTTAGGTCCACTTCTTACCTGCTGTATAAAAATATGATTTGTTACTTACCAGACACAGTTAACTTGTAAGCCAAACTCATTTTTGGATCAGTGTTGATTTGACATTCGTACTGTCCAGTATCGTCTACTTTAACACCCCGTATCCTCAGACCCCAGAAGTCTTCATTCGCATCGTTATGCACAACTTCTATTCTGTAGTCACTGGAAAAGCTGTGAAGACCTGACGTAAGAATATTGATGTCCTTCGTACGAATCCAGGAGATCTGAGAAAAGAGACGAAATTCAAAGAACTGGTCCATTTTTCTCATGCAATAATAAATTTGGTAACCGTATGGTTCGGTAGCAAACGGGAAACGAAGTCGTCAATGAAAAAAGGCAATGTGCTCATGAATTCGTATTTTTTTAATTTACTGCACATCCTGATTATGATAACACCATGTTTCAACAACACTCATCAAATAGACAAAATGATGTATTTCTAGAAGATATTCCTAATACAAGAAGAAACGTTTAGTCAAGTTGAGGGAATATAGAGAATCTAATATCATTTTAGTCCTATTTGCTCCTTATATCGATGATGCATTCCGACAATGATATCTCGTTGTCTAATACCTGTTTCAATATTCAAATCAGGGATTAACCCCGTCCTGTCAAGTATAAGGCTTGTTGGGATAAGCACGTAAATGTCTCTAAGTTTATCCCTGACATCTTCTATCGGATTAAGACCAGAATTTGAGGCGGGACAAGTCATAGGTTCAATACTTATTTCGAATAAGTAAACTCAATCTACTTGTTCTATATCGGAACGTGGATTATCTTGAATAAGGAAAACGTTTTCTCCTCAAATATTATGTCAATTAAGTGAAGTTCAGCATTTGGATTGCCACCATCGAGCAACGTCAAGTCCATGCGACCCGTTAACGGGATTCCTTCCCATTCCATCAATATCCTTTGTTGAATAAAATGGATAGTTGCCATCAAACATTAAGCAAACCGTTTGAGCTTCTCGAAACAGGTTTCGTGATATCTGGAAGTCCAATTGGCTCAATGAAAGCGCTTTAGCGCTGGCCATCAGACCGCAATGCAAGATCCCAAATTGTGTTCACGAAATTGTTGCCATGCGGTTTACAAGCTTACTCGAATGCCATGTGCCTTCTGAAGCAGGGGCTGTCACTTTCATGTTATTGCTAATCGTCGCCTTACTGCAAACATTTTTAAAATCTATCTTGACCGGAGATCGTGGCAAGATTTGTGTGTTCACGTCTTGTAAAAACATCATCTAAATGAAGCGAAAAATGTTTAACTATCGCCTGGTCTTGATTCACAAACAACACTTCATCGTTATTTGATTGACGAACTGAAATAGGAAATGTCTGTTGACAGAACATTCAAAACAGACTGAATGATGATGTTTTTTCTAAACGGTTTGCAAGTTGGCTGGCTGATTTGTAACAGCGAATCTTCGAACCCGATTTCCACCCACTTAAAAATATGCCCGGATTGATTCGAAACATTGCACACATATCAAGAACCGACGACAATAAAAAAAATAGCTAAAAGTAGAGAATATATTGCAATTAAAAAAAAATCAAGTTTTTGATATGGGTGTGTCTGAAGGGACCATAGATAAAGGATATTATGGACGTGACGGTTATTCTTAAACCGGCCGCGGCCGTCTGAAAGGAGTGATATGCAACGTTGCCAAGTTAATTCATTTTACGCAATTGGGGCGTTCGGATCATGGAGTGATAAAAATATAGTCTTTATTTCGAATTAGTTCACAATACATCATGTACACATCCGAGACACGTCCATAGCGATCCGCCCGAACGTTTTTTCAACATTGTACTGGCGCATAGGAGCTTTTTAATTTTTTTGTGGTCCTTCACTTGCAGCACATACGGCATATCTTCAGCACCTCTCCCGAACATCGGCCTGGCAATCAAGACCCATTAAAACCGTACTCGCAGCTCGTCCAACGTCTTTGTCACTCCCAGATGTACACTCAAGATGCCGTAGTGGACTTCTTCCGCTATTTTCACCTGCATGCTTCAAGAGACCACTATCTGCTTCCGATCTTCCGTGCAATTCAGATTCTTCACCAGTCTCCTTATGATTCCGTCGCTAAGAACCATCAAGTTCCATTGAGCCCACTAGGACTTCACTGTAGTCGAGAAAAGAGCGACTTCGCGTCAAGTTGATCGTTGACCTGTCTGTTTCCATCCGATGATAAGCTCCAAATCTGGATCGATCTCTTTTCATTTTGGAGTGCGTTAGGCTGCCAGAGACTATCCTGCAAACGCTTGCTTCCATTTTCTGTTGAGCTCTTTAAAGGCCTAAAGTTCCTTGATGATCATTCAATAGTTTCTTTTTTTGCGGCATACTGTTCCTCCATCCTTTGTTTGATGTCAGGAAACTTGACGCACTGCTCCGCCGCTTCGTGTTCCAAGGCTCTGGCCAGTGCATCGACCAATCTATCAGGACGTTGAGGTATCAATTAGTTCTAAAAAAACTTCGAAAAAATATAAAATAGTCAATAGATCTCGGATGTCGACGGGACGAACTTAATGTTCTCCATCAGAAGCATCCTCCACTTTTTCTGTAGATTGCTGCGGGTCTGTATCACTATTGTAGCAGGGTGAACTGACAGCAACTTGTCAATCGTTTCTGGTGGATAAAGTATTGGTTGTTTTCTTTTGTTTTGGTCATATTCCATTCTGGAGATTAACAGGAGCCTTTTTGATAAAACAAGACTGCCTACCTTGAGAATTTTCTTGTGAAGTTTTGCGGGTACAGTCGGAAATGTTTGTAGCGGGCTAGCAACAATTGCGCGTTGCATTTTTTAAATATGTCTAATTTTGTGTGTGCATTTAACCGTCTTTGCATACATTGTGATTTGACATATGAACCTTGTGCCTAATATCCTTGATATGTTCCTCGGAATAATCTTCCCATGTCACAAGACAGTTTTGCAAATATTTCAATTTTCTGCTTGCTGTTGCATCTAATAAGACATTTTTGGTTCACTTTTTTTGAGGTAAGAGATGCTTGGGAACACTGGAAGGTATTTGTTACAATAAGTTTAGATTTTTGGAAAAAAGTAACTTGGTTGTTCTTTTTTAAAATCCATAGATAAGAAAAAGTTGTAGCAGTCCGCGGTCAACTTTCAAGCAGTTGTACTGTCAGAATGCTGATTCATCCAATAAGACCGAAAAGATAACATGAATGCATCTTGAAGAGTGAAATATTTTTATAATAATATTATCAACACATTCGTTCATGAAATCCATTATTTCCAACAGCTGAATTTATCAGAATATAAAACAAACAATGGAAACCACTTCAAGAATTCGCTGTCTCATTACCTATATTTTCTTTTTCACTCCACACACTTGGCGATAGTAATAACAGAACACGCAATATTTTTTCCTGAACACAACCTGTTTTTTGCTCCACGACACATGTTTCCAAAATTGATTGTTGGTTGGCTGGATTGGACAAATACCTATGTTAACCCTGCCTCTCATGTCCAAAATAGGGTACGATTTCGAAAAGCTTTGTTTCATGATTAACCGATTGTACTTATGACGCTGAGATGCCAGAGAGGCATCCGCTGGCTAGGAAGCGATGGAGAGGGTTGCCAAGGGGTTCAAGTGTAGTGAAAAAAAAACAAAATCTGTAATAATTTCCTCCAGCACGGAACTTTCACGAGACGAATGTTATGTTTCATAAAGTAACTTAGATATGGGCCGCTGGGTGGGCGATGGTGGAATCATGGTCCGCTGATGGCCCAAAAGAGGTCGAAAACCGTGATTTTGAAACCATTTGTCAGCCAAATGTCAGGAAATTCTGATGGTATCTGAACAGTGTTTATCTTCAAATTTCGTAACATTTGGTTGAGAAATGGTTTTCAAAATTCCGGTATTTGACTTTTTTTTGGCTATCAGCGGACTATGATTCCACAACCGTCGACCCAGCGGACCATATAAAGGATACTGTGTGGGATTTAACCTTTTTTTCGCGAAAGTTTCGTGCTTCGGGCAAATAATCCTGATTACTTTTTCTCCAACTTTGCAACCCCTTGTTACGGTTATTTTTAGTTATTTATTTTAGAAAGGTTTTTTTTTATTAGTACAGTTCGGTCTCCAAAGTTGGTTTGCAAGTTAGTATTAATTAGTGATAGTATTAAGCCTAGTAATTGAGAAATTAGTTTATAAGTTGATATCGATCTCGGCATCAGTTCTGACCATGGTATTATGAGTTGAACAGTTTCACAGTAAAATTCACTTTATTCATTTCAGTAATTTCATTCACGTCATTCACTTCATTCACTTTATTCATTTCATTCAATTATTTACCTTGGTTTAATGTGGTACCGATTTTAATTAATCAATATTCGTCAATTTTGCTGGAGCCCCAAATTCAGTCATTAACCTCAAATTTCACGTCTTTGTTTATAATTATTAAGGGTCTTTCACTGTCACATTTAGTAATTTCATTCTTGCCAACCTATTTCGTAAGACTTGACATTCTCCGGGTCCTTTGACCTATCAGCTGAGAGCTACAAGTTCAATGACCAATCGAGGCCGTTCATGGTCATGGTCAAGGTTATCATCGTCAAGATCTAGGGACATTTAATTTGGGGAAACGGTTTTAAGGGTCGGATGACATTTGATTTTTCTGAAAAGTGGTTGCCAGGTGCACACTTGAGTCGCTCCGTTTGCGAATTTTAGAAAATAATTATCTTCAGTCATCCCTCTCTTGGTTGAATATTTACGAGGAAAATTAATGCAATTTTGCATATTTCTCGAAAGGGATTGAGAGTTAGTGAAGATTTTTGTCAAAGAACCCGAACCAAAGGCCACATTACATCTCCGGTGAGGTAATTTGCCCTACTTAACCCCTTTTTAAACCCTCAGTTGATGGTTATTTGTCATTTTCTATAATGTTTCTAAATTCTATTCGTATTCACTTTTAATTCAAATTTTGATCACGTACCCCCTTAAATGGACGAATTTTTGAGACGTATCTATCTTTTTCAGGCCTTCATTCATTGATCCATCACTTCATTTATTAATTAATTCCTTCATTCTTTGCTGTTGATGCTAAGCTATTGTCAATACAACCTACCCCTGGACTACCTGTTCAATTACTTGGGGACTGATCGTGAGGAGTTTGCCTTCCGGTACGACTAGGGCCCCCTTATCGGGATCCCACCAGCACAACTCCCACAGGACCTCCAGAGGCTGAATAACCATAGCACAGGTACCACCACATTTTATGGAACGTAATTTCAGGCTTATTCAATTCAGACATTATTTTTATTTTGATCACGCTTCCCATACCCGCTAACTTTAGCACCTGGTAAAGTGAGGTTATTGTTATTGACAGTTTGTGAGAATTTGTCATATGATTCATGACAATTCTGGTTAGGGCTGGTGCCTGAGAATCGATATCGGTTTAATTAGTAGTAAGGGTCTAATTTATTGAGGTCTGGTAATATTATTTACGAGGGGTGTTTTCCTGCTTTTTGTTTACCGAGCGGCTTACTTTACTTTTCGGAGGATTAAAGTAGGTGGCGTCCTTATTTGGCAATATACCCCCCCACTCTCCGACATAGCCTGGGTATTACTCCGATAAGTGAGCCACTCCATCACCTCTAGTGTTTATTTTTTTTTTGTTAGTAATAAAGCCACCTATATTTATAGACCTCTTTTTGTTTTATTTACATTTTTTTTTTTGGAAAGTAACAAATTGGCGCCCAACGTGCTAAAAGGGTAAACTTTTTTTTTTTTTGATAGTGATAAGGTTCCCAGCCCAGCCCTATATCAATTTAGAATTTGATATATTGTTGTACATTGTTTATTTATTGCATCTACTGTGTTTGCGAGTATTGCTACTGCAATATGCATATATTGTTGAATTATTTTGTTGCGACTACTTTTGGAGACCGTTTTTGACTGTTTTGAGCGTACGCTTTTGGTATTTTCAGACCTTTTTGAGTTCTCAGGGGTTTTGCTTCTTTTTTTTTTTTTGTTTTTTTAGTGGGAGTTGGGTTGCGTTTTCTTGCGAAATAAAACTAAACGTACTTGAACCTGTATTTTGCTTCCTCGATAAAGACATATTTTTGATTGGAAATGACGGATAATAATACAACCATGGTCGACGATCTAATTCTTTTGGATTCCGATGAGGAAAACCAGCTTCCTGGTAGTACTTCTAGTAGAAGTGACAACCCAACAGTCGGATCTGGAAGAAACAATAATGTGGATTCTGGAATAGGACGAACGCGGTCGATTTTCGATGAAGACATACCATCTTTGGAGAGATCGATGCAGGCTCATGAAGCGTCGAATGTCTTGAATATCGCCACACTGCCGAATGAGGTTGACTCGAGACCTAGAGTAATGGAACAATTAATCCAGACAGAACATTTCAACCACACATGCTCTAGCGAATTTGAGGCTCGACAGTCGAGTGGTCACAGAGGTCATACGGTTCGTTTTAGCCAGACAAGACCGGAAGTCAACTCTCCCTCCCATCCTCACTTTGAAGAGCCTGCTTTCGTCAACCGTCTGGCTGATATGAGATTTTCACCTGCTTCAAGTTCACGAAATCAACGTGCGTCTACACCATACTATGACGTCAGCAAATGGAGTCTCACCTATAACGAACAAAGTAGTGTGAACAATTTCTTGGAGAGAATCGACGAGTTACGGACATCCAGAGGAGTTTCGAAAGAGCAACTGCTAAGATCAGCACCGGAACTTCTGTCTGGGGATGCCTTATTGTGGTTCCGCACGACCTCGTTTTCTGACTGGGATGATCTGGCATTTCAGCTTCGACAAGCGTTTCAGCCGTATGATTACGAGTTTGGACTCTGGGACGAGATCAGGCGAAGAACGCAAGGGGCCCAGGAGAAAGTGTTGAACTTTGTTGTGGCTATGCAAAACCTTTTCCGAAAGTTGGCGGATCAGCCTTCTGAAAACACCAAATTGACTTTGATTCGTCGAAACCTTTTGCCTTACCTGCAAGGTCGGTTAGCCACTTACGAGATCAACAATTTGCAGGACCTCCTACGTCTGGCAAGAGCCATTGAGGAGACGGAATCACGGATTCAACGTTTCGTTCCTCCTCCAACTAATTATAGACAGCTGCTCGAACCAGAATTGGGCTATAAAAGGACGAATAACCTCGCTCCAATTCAGTCTGAGGAAGTATTGGAACCTTCACCATCCACATCATCATATATTGTCGATGCAGTCCAATATAGACCACAAATCTGTTGGAATTGTGACGAAACTGGACATCGCTGTCGGGCCTGCAATAAGCCCAAAGTACTTTTTTGCTACCGATGTGGCAAGAAAAACGTTACCAGTAGGAGTTGTGAGTCCTGTCCAAAAAATGGAGGTCTGGTAAGGCAATAGGCCGCTTCCCTTGCCAGGATGAAAACAGATTGGCCACATCCGATTGTGTCCCCATTTTGAATTTTGTCCTAGCCCATGCGAGAGACGATCAGCGACCATACCTGCATGTGGAAATCTTGGGTAGGAGTTTTCTGGGGCTATTGGACAGTGGAGCTTCAAGGACGATATTGGGAGACGTCGGTTGGAAGATCCTCAAACATCTCTGTACCTTGGAGAAGGGTCGCATCCCTAATTGCACAGTGGCAAATGGTGAGAGTTGTGACGTTATTGGGACTGTTCACTTACCGTTTCGACTGAGACAACGTGTTATTGTGTTGGAAGTATTGGTGGTACCATCGTTGTCGCACTCTGTCATCCTGGGGATAGACTTTTGGACGCGGATGGGGATTGTGCCGGATCTTTTGGCCGAAGAGTGGACTTTCAGGGATAGTGTTCAGGAGACTTCAGATGCTCGGGTGGCCGCTATCCAGTCATCCGAATTACTGTCTGCTGAACAAAAGACTCAGCTGGATGCGCTGGTAGAAGAGAGCTTTACAACAATGGGAGTAAGACTGGGATGAACTAACCGGGTGAAACTGGCCATCAAAACCGACGCAGCCCCTATCAAGCAGCGATACTACCCCCTGTCCCGTGCCCTCCAGGACGAAGTAAACCTCGAGCTGGAACAGATGCTCAAGGACGATATAATCGAACCATCTGAGTCCCCTTGGTCGTCACCTATTGTGATGATCCGCAAGAAGTCTGGCGGATGGCGGTTCTGTGTTGACTTTCGAGTCCTCAACAAAGTCACCGTACCTGACGCTTACCCGATACCTTATGTCTCCGCTACGTTGGACAAGCTACGTGATGCTCGATTCCTGAGCACCCTAGACATCTAGTCTGCCTACTGGCAGATTCCAATATCGGAGGAGTCAAAAGCCCTTACTGCCTTCACCGTGCCTTCTCGAGGACTTTTCCAATTTAAAAGGATGCCGTTTGGCCTTACCAACGCTCCAGCAGTGTGGCAACGGTTGATTGATGGTGTCATCGGCGTGGATCTGGATAAATTTGTGTTTGTCTACTTGAATGACGTCATCATTTGCACCCCCACCTTTACAGAGCACCTACAAGTTCTCCGAGAGGTCATACGTCGGATTTTTAAGGCTGGTTTAACTCTGAATAGATCCAAATGCAACTTCTGTAAGCCAGAACTTAAGTATTTGGGATATGTTGTCAATGCGAATGGTTTGCTGGTCGATCCAGAGAAGATCGAGGCGATTGTGCAGATTCCAGCTCCGAAGAGTGTAACTGAGGTACGTCGGATCGTAGGACTTGCCTCTTGGTAAAGGCGGTTCGTCCCAAACTTTTCGAGCGTAATCGCCCCATTAACCGCCCTCACCAAGAAAAACGTGAAGTTTACCTGGAGTGACGAATGTGAAGCTGCATTTCAACGGATCAAGGATCACCTTGTCGCAGCTCCAGTCTTGTCGTGCCCTGACTTTCAGAAGAAGTTTACCATCCAGTGTGATGCTTCTGATTATGGCCTTGGCGCCGTACTGACACAAGTGCTGGAGGGTGAAGAACGTGTCATCAGCTACCTCAGCCGATCGTTGACGAAGGCTGAAAGGAAATACAGTACGACTGAGAAGGAGTGTCTTGCTGTCTTGTTCGCCATCGAGAAGTTACGGCCATATATCGAGGGAACTCACTTCACCATTATCACAGACCACTATAGTCTCCTATGGTTAAATTCCATCAAGGATCCGGTTGGTAGGATAGCGCGTTGGGCCGTACGACTCCAACAGTACGATTTCAAGATCCTCCACCGAAAGGGAAAGGAGAATGTCGTCCCAGACGCTTTGTCCCGTGCCGTCCCTGCTGTTGACGCTATCGCTCCCGTCGATCCCATAGACGATCCTATACTGGACAAATGGTATCGAGGAATGCTGGGGAAAATCACGGATAATCCCATTAAATATCCGTCGTGGTGTATTACCAATGGCAGACTTTTTAAACATGCCAGACCACCCTATCCCGCCTTGGCTCAGTCGGAGGAATCATGGTTGTCGGTACCCCCCAAGGCTCAGAGATCAAAGATCATCGCCACCCACCACGATCCCCCCACTTGTGGACATCTGGGCATTTTCAAAACGGTCTGTCGAATCGCCCAGAAACACTATTGGCCTATAATGAAATTCGACGTAGCCAAATATATTTCTCGCTGCAATACTTGCCTTAAGACCAAGCCACTCCAGAAGCCTTCTGCTGGTTTGATGCTTAGCCGACAACCTACCGCTGTTCGACCATGGCAGATAATATCCATAGATATCGTAGGACCCCTTCCACGATCGACCTCCGGATATTCTTACGTGTTTTCCGTGTATGACGTTTTCAGTAAATATACCCTGTTTTATCCACTGCGAACAGCGACCTCTGGAAACATCCTGAAATGGCTAGAGGACCATGTTTTGTTGGTGTATGGCATTCCGGAATCCATTATTGCCGATAATGGGCCTCAGTTCAGAAGCAGAAAGTTCCAGGATGTAATGAAAAGTTATGGAATCAACTTACGGTTCACGGCGAACTACCATCCGCAAGCCAATCCTGTGGAAAGGACTCATAGAGTGTTGAAGACGATGATCTCAGGGTACGTGGAGGACGATCACAAAGTTTGGGACAAGTTTTTGGGCAAGGCTGCGTGCGCTATGCGTTCGGCGACGAGCGAGGTAACCGGGTTGACACCTAATTTTGTCATGTTCGGAAGAGAACCGACCTTCATTCCTGTGACGTGTGGAGACCAACCACCACTTTCCGCCGCTGATCCGGAGTATGACCCCGTCCAGAGGGCGAATGAGATGACGAAGGTGTTCAAAGATGTACATCAACGGTTGAAACTAGCGTTTAACCGAAGCCGTAATAAATATGACCTGCGGAAGAGAAACGAACGGTTTCATCTTGATCAACGGGTATGGCACAAGAACTACGTACTTTCCAGTGCAGCCAAACAGTTCACGGCAAAACTAGCACCCCGATTTGTTGGACCATACGTCATCACTCGAATCCTCTCCCCATGGTCATACGAGCTTTCGGACATCTCTGGTCGAATTCACGGAATCTGGCATGCCAAGGACTTGAAGGCTCATCCTCCTCCTGAATAATCATTTCTAATCAAATCAGTCATATTATTACTACAGCTACCTACCGTTTTTTTTTGTTTTGTTTTCTTCAGCTATTCCGGTCGTCTAATTTTATTTTTGCAACTTTCATGACAACTTCTTTTCTAATACTGGCTACCTAAACTTTTAAGGTAATGGATTGGACAACTCATCCGATACCGATGTTGTTTTTTTTTCTTTCCAGAAGAAAAGCCTCTTTTCGGAGAGTACTGCTCTACAGAGAGGGCGGCCTGTAATGTTCCCTCAATCAACTTGGCGCGAAACTGGTTGGTTGATTGAATATTCTGGTGAGAATATCTCTGTACCGAGCTCTGGTTGGGGTAAAAGTCCCCTGAGTGCTCAGTGATGGTGGACCTTCAGTCGCCTCACTGTATGTTTTTTTTAAGTCGGGCGTTCACCATCAGTGAACTACCCGCACAGGGTTTTTTTTTTATTATCTCCTCTTTTTACTGACTTTATCGAAGTTTTTCTAGTAGAAAAACTTCTTTTCGGGAAAGGGAGGTGTTGTTACGGTTATTTTTAGTTATTTATTTTAGAAAGGTTTTTTTTAATTAGTACAGTGCGGTCTCCAAAATTGGTTTGCAAGTTAGTATTAATTAGTGATAGTATTAAGCCTAGTAATTGAGAAATAAGTTTTTGAGTTGATATCGATCTCGGCATGAGTTCTGACCATGGTATTATGAGTTGAACAGTTTCACAGTAAAATTCACTTCATTTATTTCAGTAATTTCATTCACGTCATTCACTTCATTCACTTTATTCATTTCATTCAATTATTTACCTTGGTTTAATGTGGTACCGATTTTAATTAATCAATATTCGTCAATTTTGCTGGAGCCCCAAATTCAGTCATTAACCTCAAATTTCACGACTTTGTTTATAATTATTAAGGGTCTTTCACTGTCACATTTAGTAATTTCATTCTTGCCAACCTATTTCGTAAGACTTGACATTCTCCGGGTCCATTGACCTATCAGCTGAGAGCTACAAGTTCAATGACCAATCGAGGCCGTTCATGGTCATGGTCAAGGTTATCATCGTCAAGATCTAGGGACATTTAATTTGGGGAAACGGTTTTTAGGGTCGGATGACATTTGATTTTTCTGAAAAGTGGTTGCCAGGTGCACACTTGAGTCGCTCCGTTTGCGAATTTTAGAAAATAATTATCTTCAGTCATCCCTCTCTTGGTTGAATATTTACGAGGTAAATTAATGCAATTTTGCATATTTCTCGAAAGGGATTGAGAGTTAGTGAAGATTTTTGTCAAAGAACCCGAACCAAAGGCCACATTACATCTCCGGTGAGTTAATTTGCCCTACTTAACTCCTTTTTAAACCCTCAGTTGATGGTTATTTGTCATTTTCTATAATGTTTCTAAATTCTATTCGTATTCACTTTTAATTCAAATTTTGATCATGTACCCCCTTAAATGGACGAATTTTTGAGACGTATCTATCTTTTTCAGGCCTTCATTCATTGATCCATCACTTCATTTATTAATTAATTCCTTCATTCTTTGCTGTTTATTGTCTTGCATTTGACAATAATTGTTAAGAACCAAGTATTAAGCCTTTTGAAGTACTTGTGTTGCTACGGTCATTATTTATGATCCATTTGGAATTACTCACCACCACCTGTTGATGCTAAGCTATTGTCAATACAACCTACCCCTGGACTACCTGTTCAATTACTTGGGGACTCCTCTCGTGAGGAGTTTGCCTTCCGGTACGACTAGGGCCCCCTTATCGGGATCCCACCAGCACAACTCCCACAGGACCTCCAGAGGCTGAATAACCATAGCACAGGTACCACCACATTTTATGGAACGTAATTTCAGGCTTATTCAATTCAGACATTATTTTTATTTTGATCACGCTTCCCATACCCGCTAACTTTAGCACCTGGTAAAGTGAGGTTATTGTTATTGACAGTTTGTGAGAATTTGTCATATGATTCATGACAATTCTGGTTAGGGCTGGTGCCTGAGAATCGATATCGGTTCAATTAGTAGTAAGGGTCTAATTTATTAAGGTCTGGTAATATTATTTACGAGGGGTGTTTTCCTGCTTTTTGTTTACCGAGCGGCTTACTTTACTTTTCGGAGGATTAAAGTAGGTGGCGTCCTTATTTGGCAATATACCCCCCCACTCTCCGACATAGCCTGGGTATTACTCCGATAAGTGAGCCACTCCATCACCTCTAGTGTTTATTTTTTTTTTTGTTAGTAATAAAGCCACCTATATTTATAGACCTTTTTTTGTTTTATTTACATTTTTTTTTTTGGAAAGTAACACCCTTTCTCCACCTCTATTTAGCCAGCGGACGCCCCTCTGGCATCTCAGGGACTTAAATACAGTCGGTTTATCATGAAATGGAGCTTTTGGAAGATCGTTCCTAATTTTGTACAGGGTTGCAAAAAAAAACTGATACGACTCTTTTTATCAAATTTGAGCAGTGTACTCTTAACAACCATGTCGTCAAGCAAACTTCATTTTTCCTATGTCATTGAAGCTATCAGTGTCAAATTAAAAAAAAATTCAATTGGAACCGAATAAACGTAAGAAAAAGTCAATCTCAAAAATGAATCAAGCCAAATTCAGCACATGTCGAAGTATGGTATATTTAACATTTTTTCTGATACCTACTCTCAACAAAACCCGTCTTAGTCATATTAACACTTTTTTGTCAAATTGTAATTACTCATGTCATCCTGAAAGTATACACTTCTCAAAATAAAGAATAAAAAAACAATTCACATCGTATCAGTTTTTTCTCAACCAGCGGAACGTGGGAGGCGGAGGTATGTGGGCTGGTAGGTAGTCCCCGATTACTATTATTTATACAAATAAAGAACAATCTATGTGACTATTTTCTTGACCGCCGGCGCCGCACCGTCTATAAACTATAAGTGTTGTTTCAGTTAACAACGCTACAAGAAATATGCGGCCGTTTTAGAAAAAATGATAATGGGCATTCTTGTTGAGAATAATAAATAATCATTTATCAAATACTCACCACTTTTTCTTGACTTAGATCTCTAACTGTACAAGGAATGATAACTGTTTGTCCCTCTATGGCTTCTATCTCCCTTCTGGAGACTTCATCGAAGTAGGGTAGCATATTCGACTGGACTTTTTTCTGTGAACCAAATATCCTCTGATCCGCGGCCAATGGTGAACCTGAAATAAAAATATCAGAACTAATCAATTTTGAACTTGAATTAGCTTTTCAATTTTTCATTCTTCATTCATAGATGGAACGAAATGGAAACAAGTCCAGTATTTCATTATTTATCATCTGCTAGAATATTTTTACATCAACTCTGTGTGTCTTGATTCCACTCTATAAAAGATAAGATTGAAGTATCAACCAGCATCTTAATAAATTAACATCCACGTAACTGAGGCAGAAATTCCATAAAAAGCCCCAAGTTAATTTATAATGGCAGACTTCCAAAGAGTAATACTACTATAGATGATATCGCGCATAGATAATGGGTTTTTTATCAACTTTAACTTTTAGGCAAACTTAGTGGACTGTGAAAGTTATTTTTGATTAGGGATTGCCGTTTGAATATTTATAGCTGGGAAAATGTCGGCATAGATATTTTTGGCTAAAGATACTGATTCTATGATTAGTGAGAAACATTGTCCAATACTTTCATGAAATAATACTCTCAATGCAAAAAGCTTTTCTGGAATCCAGATTTCATTTTATCCATGCATTCATGACTTCATGAAATCCCATCGCAAGACAATCAATTTAGAGCTTCCACATCGACTACAAATGCTTCAGACATCTCCATAATATCTCCTTTTCAAATGTAAATATATTTTATTCTACACGGTAAGAACATGGCATAGTCAAACCTTCATATTCGTATTCCCTTGAAGCACGCAGACCAGGCATAGGCACAATGCAGCCCTTGATATTTTCCTTTATTGCCTTTCACACCCTTAAAAGCATCATATAAAGGACAACGACGTGGCCATTTTAATAAACGCGACTACGGGTGCTATTTTGACTCCCTGCTTTGGTTTTATTAAGTTTTGGTTCGTTTATTGTTTCGATGAATCGAACTCTGATTAAATCTGATTTTGGAGGGTGAACATGAGTAACAACAAATGGCAGAAAAGTATGTCAAAGGGCTTTAGGTGTCTACGGTGGCGCCAATTATAGTAATGAATGAGGATTTGGATATAGAAGGGTACAAATTCACGGAGCCAGATCCAAAAAGTACATAGTCATTTTTTCAATAGCAAATATTTGAAGAGCTAGGATATTCAGAAGTGAACCTGCTCAGGACTTGTGAAATGATTCACAACCACGAAAAAATTTGTTTCAACTGATATTGTGACACTATTCGTGATCACTACTAAAGATACGGACGGGCGCTGCGATAAGTTACAAAAGTTGTACGGAAGCTAGTATAATATTTGAACCTTTGATATTTTTGTTGGTCAATCATGCTTTGATTTTGTGCGAGTAACGGTACCACAACCAATGAAGCTATTGTTAAAAAAGTTTGGTATACCATCAGTGTCGTGTATTTTGTTTGTACCAATAAAACTGACTTTGAGATCATTGGTCGATTGTGGCTTATTGGGATGGACCTGGGACATCCGACAACGTCAAGAAAAAAGGATTGCAATTTCTCTTGCCAACCCAGCCAAAAATACACTTGGTCGCTGGAAATAATATTTTAGCAGACTTTAAGGCTCTCTTCAAATCGCTCTAGGACCTGATCAGCAAACTGATAGCATTTTTCCTGGGTTAATTAGATCTTGTACGGATGCAGGCTCTAGTCCTTGCGCAAAATCCGTCAAATCTGCGTAAAGCCAAACTTTTTGCACTTTTGCACGACGAGGAATTGACTGACTCGGGTCCTCCTGGACACTTTTACGAACAGCAGCGATGTTCTGGGCCGATATGGCGGTTTCTTTTTGACGTAACACCCGAACTGATTGTTCGTCAAACCGGTCGTCCCAAATTTGGGCCCTACTTACCGAAATGGTAGGTACTATCCGCTTCAACTATTTATGATTGATTATTTTATAAGCTCACTTCAGTCACTTCTGGCTGGTATAGGTATGAACAATAGTTAAATGGATAAACAATGATTTTGTTTTCTGAAAAAACAAATAACAACAACGAAAATTCAAACAGTTTGGACAACTGCTCTGAATTTTAAAAACTCACATGTTTATCCAGTGGTCCGCAGATATACAGTGCGACTCTAAAAGGTCCCCCCTCCTTTTTTTTTAATGTCTGCATCAAAAATTTTGAAACTTGGCATACTTTAATTGCTGTCAAAATACTACTTTTTGATGTCATTGACGTACTTTTAGTATTCAAGATGGCGGCTGGGCGCCATTTTGAAACATTTTTTTAAATGGAAAGGGAGGTCGTGTGTCACCTCATTTTGAAGATCCTGATGAGTACTTAATAACCCTAGAATATTGAGTCGATATCTTCAAGTACTACAAAATGGCGGTACATTTAATTACTACATGGGTACATACACTTTTTGAAATAATTCGTCAAGTTCAATTCAAAAGATGCTTTTTTGATATTTTTGTCATTTATTCCTAACCCAAACTTTATGTCAAGAATATTTCCAGCATCTTGGTGGGGGACCTTTTAGAGCCAAACTGTATACAATGTTGCTTCAGTTTTTAATATTTGACGCTTGTTATTGCATTCTTTCCTTTTGTGGTTTTCATTTCAATCGAAGAAGCTGAGCTCATTCAACAATAATTGATCTCATTCGAAAAAGTAAGTAATTCAGCTACTGACTTTCCGAAATGCATAACGTTTTGAAATTTAAGTATTTTTTTCTTAACATTATATTCATAAATAGCTATTTATTCCTTTTTTGTTTACCAAAACCCCAACTTGAGAACAGAATACTTGGAAATCAACAAATCCTCTCTAGAATTTTACCCCAGTCATCAAAATACTCTCTGTGACCAACAAAAAGCTTGTCTAGCGGTTAACAATTCAGGGGTGAAATCGTTTGAGATAGCCCAACAAACAATTCAAGAACTCTTTACCAGAAGAAAACAAAAATGTCTTGATTTGATATAGAACTATCTCCTTTTACCTTGCAATTTGACTTCAATGTCATAAACAGCTATTAGTTATTCAGCTCAAGGCAACTATATCCTATTCACGATATAAAAGAAGTTCTATATGATAATTTTCCTGTAAGTTATTTAATATAGTTAGAGGTTACTAAAAATAAACATCGAGTGTGTCATATGAATACAACGACGACATATAAGGTATAAGGTAAACGTAAAAGTCTAAACTCCAGTGAAAATGACCAAAATAATTGCTTTCAGGGACAAAAATATATTTCCTCTGAATTTAGGTGAATATTACTAAATTGTGACATTCTGTCTCTATCGCTACCTGTCTGTTGGGTTATAACAAAGGTCATTCAACTTTATGAATAACCTCAAAAGCTAAAAATTAATGGGGTGGCCAAATCATCTGAAATATTGACTTGATGTCCCAACAAACAATCTAAGATCTGTAGACCAGAAGAAAAGTAAAAGATGAACATGCATTGCCTCTTGTGCAATCAGACATATAAAGGGTTTGAGAATAAGTCTAAAATTACTTGAAAACAACCAAAAAGTTACCTGCAAGGACAAGACTTATTTCCTCTGAATTTAGGTGGAATATTATCAAATTATCACCACAATTCTGTCTCTATCGCTACCTGTCTATGTCTAGCAGGTTATAACCTTCTATGTTTGTTGGGATACAGGGTGTCTGTAAAGTCAAGGATAATACTGGAAGGGGTGATAGACCAACTCATAAGCTTCCAGGAAAACATGATATTTTTTATTTTATTTTTTTTATTTTTTTACATGGAAAATCTTGAAACTGTTTCATCAGTCTGACCATGACCAATCCATGTACGTTTCGTCCTACTAGGACTCATCAGCATGGCTATGGGTCTAGGTCAGATTTTCCTTGCTTTCCAGGAAATTGTTGTAGACCATATGGCGACCAAATTGTACAGGGTAGTTAGTCCGCCTACCAGTGGAGATTTCTTAAAACAAAATATGAAGCTAAAAATTCGTAAACCGATAGCTTTTGGTATGGCAATTCTTGATTTCTGGTGTTGCAGCCTGAGCGGAGTGGTGAACACGCGTAGCGACTTAGCGAGTGGTGAGAGAAGATGAGACGACAGTGAAATGTAGCAGGGTACGTGTCATGTCTGTCTTCTATCAAACAATAAGGATGTCGCTCACGCGACACAGGGTTACTATACAATAGGTTGCCCAATAACTTCTCTTATTCACGCGTGACGTTCATCTGTTGAGAGTCTCCATGCTATAGCATAGGAATGGAACGGGCAGTTTTTGTGGATTCACTAGGCAGTCTTTCGAGATAGAGATATGAACCCGGGTATACAGTGTGTCCAGAATAAAATGATGTACATGGGACTATACGAGGATATTGGAAACGGTAAAAGATACGACGTTGCTTAAATGGAAGAAAAGTTGCGTATTTGTATGCTCAAAAATATTCTACCTTTGTTTCATTTTGAATCGATTTCGTTATGTTCATACAGGGTGAAAAAAGAAAAGGTTCATTTTGAAAAAAACACAATATTTTGCTTGTTATAAAACCCAACACTTTCAAATTTCCAGGATATAGGTAAGAGGATACGACGATTCTAAAACGGCGTCAAAAAAATTCTAGACCTACTATGTTGCGTCCAGACAAAGTCAAGTCTGTTTTTTTTATGGAAGTCATATTTTTGGAAATTATTTTCAATACGGACCATGAAAATGGAGAAGTTCAATATGGCCTCCATAAGAAAAACCAAAGTTGGCCTCGGCCGGACGCAACATCGTGGGCCTACAACATTTTTTGATGCCGTTTTTAGAATCGTCATTTCCTCTCACCCATATCCTGTAAATTTGAAAATATTGGCTTTTATAATAAGCAAAATTTTGTAGTTTTTCGAATATGGACATTTTCTTTTTCACCCTGTATCTACATCACGGTATCGATTCAAAATAAAACAAAAGTAGATTATTTTTGGGCATACAAATACGCAACTTTTCTTCCATTCAAGCGACGCCGTATCTCTTACCGTTTCCAATATTCCCATGTACATCATTTTATTCTAGACACACTGTATAATCAGGAAAAAGATATCTTTTCAAGTATCTAATAATATACAGGTATTGCCATATAAAAATAAGCATAGGTTGTACTTCTTCATGTTAATTGTTTTCTCGACTACACATTTTATGGCAGTTCACAAAAAATTTTTCATAGGTGATGCGAATTTTCTTGAAGTTATTTTTTGGTTCCTTGGTACTTTGGTACATTGGTTCTTCGGTACTTTGGTTATTTGGGTCTTTGGTACTTTGGTTCTTTGGTACTTTGTTACTTTGATTCCTTGATACTTTTGTTCTTTGGTAATTTTGTTATTCGGTGATTTGATTGTTTGGTACATTCATTCTTTGGTATTTTAGTTCTTTGATACTTTGTACTTTGGTTCTTTGGTACTTTAGTTCTGTGGGACTTTGATTATTTGATACTTTGGTACTGTGGCTCTTTGGTTCTTTGGTTATTCGGTACTTTGGTTCTGTGGTACTTTGGTTCTTGGGTTCCTTGGTTCTTTGCTTCCTTGGTTCTTCGGTATTTTGTACTTTGGTTCTCTGGTAATTTGGTACATTGATCCTCGATGGGTTCTTTACTACATTGGTTTCTTGCTTCTTGGATCGTTGGTACTTTGGTTCTTGAGTATTCTCTGGTACTTTGGTTTACTTTGATTCTCTGGTTATTCGATACTTTAGTACTTTAGTTCTGTGGTAATCTGGTACTTTGGTTCCTGGGTTCTTTGCTTCTTTGGTACTCTGCTTCTTTGGTACTTATTTGGTTCTCTGATAGTCTGGCTTTTGGTAATTTGGTACTTGATTGGTCCTTTGATACTTTTATACCTTGCTTCTGAGTATCTTATTACCAAAGAATCAAAGTAACAAAGAGCCAAAGTACCAGAGAACCAGAGTACCAGAGAGTCAAAGTACCGGAGAACCAGAGTACCAGAGAACCATAGTACCTAAGAACCAAAAAACTAGAGTATCAAAGTAACAGAGTATCAAAGAACCAAAGTACCAAAGTAACAGGGTAACAAAGAGCCAATTACTCAAAGAACCAAAGAGCCAAAGAATCAAGGTGCCAAAGAGCCAAAGAACCAAAGTATCAAATATTCAATCAATCAAAGTACTAAAGTACCAAAGAACCAAAGTATCGGAGAACCAGAGTACCAAAGAATGAATGTACCAGAGGACCAAGGTACCAAAGTATCAAAGAACCAAAATACCAAAGAGCCAGAAAACCAAAGAATCAGAATAGCAAAAAACCAAAGAATCAAAGTACCAAAAAACCAAAGAACCCAGCAGAACGAAGGTATCAAAGAGTCAAAGTACCAAAAAAAAACAAAGTATCAAAAAGCTGAAGAACCAATGAGACACAACCGAAAACGAGCTATTCGCTCACACTCTTTAACCAAAATCAATCGCACAATCCTATTTTATTCCTAGTAGTTCTACCTATACTACATCGTAACCTCCGCGTAAAGAAATTCGTTTCTAAACAATAAATTGAAATTGACCAAAAAATCAGTGCAAACTTTCCACAAATAAAATAGTAAACACCATATAAACTGTGTTCTGATTCCGACCAATTTCAACAAATGACGTCACAGATTGCCACTTTCGTCTGTCGCCCCTCAGTTACGAGGCCACCTTTTATACATACAGGGTGTTTATTAATTGAATGCCGATACTTAAGGATGATAATGCTTGGATGATTTTAAGACAAAAAGGTCTTATGGACATAGGTCCGCAAGAGCATAGATTTTAAGATACAGGGTGTTGAAATTTAAAAAAAAAATCTTTTTTTATCATCACTTTGATACTATTCCAGATATCTTTTTGAAATTTGCTACACGTCTTCTATGCATCAAAATGCATGGGAATGTTAGAGAGGGCGCCAATGATTTAAAAATACTGGATCACACAGCAGGGTGCTATTAAGTAGATTTTATTTTTTTAAACGAAAACCATGCGCCGGACGAGAAAAAATCCAAAAAAAAATTGGCTCAGAAATAAATAGAGATTTCAAAAATAGTTTTTATTTTAAGAGAAAGCAGTGGCGTACAAGTTTTTTCTCCTAAAACATTGAGTGCGAAACCCGTACGGACGCCACTGGTAAAAATAATGAAATTGTTTGTACAACACAAAATGCATATTGAAGCCTGGAAGACGTGTACCAAATTTCATAAAGATTTCTGGAATAATATCAAAGTAATTATGAAAAAATCATTTATTTTTTAATATTTCAACACCCTGTATCTTGAAAATTAAGCTCTTGCGGACCTATGTTCATATGAACCGTTTTGTCTTAAAATCATCTTAAGTATCGGCATTCAATTTATAAACACCCTGTATAGTAACCTTGCACGCGACATCCATTTGTTTTTTCAATTATCATCCTAATTATTATAAACTAGCTATCCCGGCAAATTCCATACTGCCTCATAATCAATAACTAATGTTGTGCTGAATGAATTTGTTTCAATTTTTTTCTTTAGTTCATCCGATGTTTCACTAATTATTCTGTTATTCGGGGTGCAGACATAACAGACATATAAAAAATAATAAGAATCCTTCCAGCGATTTTCCAGTTAGGAGTTAGGATGATATGTTAAATATCTGACAACATTTCTAGCGTACTTTTTTTTGAAATGAAAACTGAAAACTTATCTATTGTTACAACACTTCAAATCCCAAATAGAACTAACATATCTAATTTGGATAAAAATCTTTTGAAAAATAACAAAATTAGGCAAACATAACCTCACATTTTTGAAAAAAAAATTGATCAGATCCCAGATAGAACCTCTATAATCTAATTTGAACAAAATCCTTTGGAAAATTACAAAATTATGCAAACATAACCTCACTTGGACGATTTTTGGTAAATTTCTGAAATCAAACCTCAAATTAAAACCTTCATGTCCTATTTGAACAAAGTCTTTAGGAAAATAACAAAACATTTCGAACATAACCTCACTATATCATTTAGAAAAAAATGTTTTTATCAAATCTCAAATAGAACCTACGATATATTATCTAATTTGAACAAAATCCTTTGGAAAATAACAAAATTAGGCACACATAACCTCACTTGCTCAATTTTTGTTAAATCTCTTGACCAAACCCTAAATTAGAGCCTACTTGATTATTTGAACGAAATCTTTTGGCAAATTACAAAACTATGCAAACATAACCTCACTATGTATGTAATTTTTCAAGAAAATTTTTGATCAAATCCCAAATAGAACCTACATATCTGATTTGAAAAAAATCGTTTGGAAAATAACAAAACGATATGCAAACATAACCTCACCATGTCATTTGTTGTTTGAATGTTTTCATCAAATCCCAAATAAAACCTACGATATTATTATCTTATTTAAACAAAATCTTCTGGAAAATAACAAAATTAGGCAAACATAACCGCACTTGGTCAATTTTTGATCATAGGTACACCAAATTAGAGCCTACATAATTATTTGAACAAAATCCATTGTCAAATAATAAAACCATGCAAACATAACCTCATTATGTCAAAGAAAGGAAAGTTGTGTTTTCGGGTTCTTAAGGGAAATTTTCCAATTTTTCTTTTCATAACATCACTCCTCATATTTCAAAGAACATTGAAAAAAAAAACCTAGATTGCTTCAGCCGTTCTCAAGTGATGGAGTGACCAAGAAAAACGGGATTCAAATTTATATATTAGATAAGATAAAAGCCTGGATAGAATCAGCATCAGCACTGTTTTAGTTTTATGTTTACGTTCACTGAATGCATCTATTTTAACATTATGGCAACGTTGCTTTATCAGTCCTGACCTATGATTCTGTTTTGGTTTTAATTTTTGTATGGACGTAGAATAAACTCTGAAAATGAATCTGGACTTTGTCTGTAACTCGCATTGACGTGTAGATATTCTAACAGGCGCACACAACATCCCTTTATGGGAAAAAATAGAAATACTCTGTTTTGAATTTTTGCTTATAATTTGAAGATGTTGCCTCGTAGCTAAAAATTTCCTACGTGAAGAAGAAAAGTAGGACAGAAGGATATTTTTCTGAAATGACTGACATTTGAGACCAGATATCTTGGAAACGGTGCATTCTAGCGAAAAAATCTTCAAAACTTATTTTGTTGAAAATTTTATTGGCTTTATTCTCTGTGAAAAAAATTTTCCGCTACAAAGTACCGATTTCAAATTATTTGCGAAAACCCAGAAGAGGGCACCTTTCTACCACCTCCCTATCACTCCACCATCACGCACATGGTGCAAGACCATTAATTATTATTTACTTACCTATGATGAACCTTCAGACAAATTTTCATTAGATTGATGGGAACATCATCCTTGAGATTGACAAATTCTACCGATAGATGGCGTGAGGTACTACAACATTTTACAGTGACTATATACAAGACAGTGACGACAATGGAGGTCTTATTTTCTATTGGCTAGCGACGGATCCACCATGTTGCAGCAAACATTCATTGTTTATATTTTTCATGTGTGCGTCGTTCGTGTTTTGTGAGTGTTTTTGAATCAAATTTTATAACTTCAAAACATCGATTTCAATGCCTCACAATTCAAAAAAAGTGCAAAAAACTAAAAAAAGTACGGTGACCTTATAGAAAAAAGCATGCCCGAGCTGGGATTCGAACCCAAGACCTTCCGCACGTTAAGCAAACATGAGACCGCTGAGCCAACGAGGCCGGAAATATCCTAAATTCTCAGTACAGCCGCGATGTTGCAGCTAACCTGAGCTCAATTGTCGTCACTTTCTTGTATATAGTCACTGTACAACATTTCACATTTTTTTATATATTTTTTTCTACTGCTGACCACCACCTTTTCCTTCGCAATTACAAGCCAGTCACGAAAATTTCAACGTACTTGGTAAAAAAGAAAATAAAAATAAATAATTTCTCTGTAAAATAACATTTCCTATTGAATATTTTGAACTTTTAGTGGCAATATCTCGAAAACCATAAAGTTTTTACTGAGGTCATCTTATGTTCTCTGGATGCTTATGAGTTGGTCCATCACTCCTTTCAGTAATATTGTTTACTTGACACCCTGTATATAGAGTGACCCATCTGGAAGCGGGCCCTCCTCATAATATTTCAATTTATGGATTGATTTTGACGATCTTTTTTCAAATGTGGTCAGAAGAAAGGTTTAATTTGAGGCCATACGTCGCGTCACCCGATTTTTTTCAAAAACCAATTCTACTAGAGCATATTTAGAGGCTGAAAAATCCAGAAAACATATTAGCGATTTCTTTAGAGAAAATCTGCCTACTCCACTGGATTTTTCATCCCCTGAAATGGATCTGTACCAAATTTCATGATTTTTTCTGAAAAAAAATCGCCAATATGGATTCTGGATTTTTCAGCCTTTAAATATGATATAGTAGGCCTGGAATTCTGGAATCAGCCATGTAATATTTTCAGAATATATTTGGGTCATTTGAATCATGACTACCTTCTTCATAGATCCTTCTAGAACACATAGATCCTCACATCAAAAAATTTTTGGAAAATGGATCATAAATAACTACAGGAGTTAGGAACGATAAAAAAAAGTAGAACTTAATGATGTTATACCGAAAAAAAAACAGGAATTCAATAATGAATTCAATAATCATTATTCGTGAACACGACATAAATCAATTTCATGAATCAATTTCTGTTTTCGCTTACGTTGATAAACCACTCTAGAAGTGAAAAAACATCAAAAATACGCCCATAAGCTTTCTACGAATAAAAAAAAGTAAAGCCGATTTTTCTTCCCAATTCAAGCTTGAAGATGTTAAAATTGTTCATCGAAACTTGTAGTACCAGATAATTTATCTCGATTGTTTGCTGAAATAGCCAAAGTGGTTCTCAGCCCGAATCCAATACCTATACAAAAATGAAGTAATATGCAAAAATCATCATTAAGTAACTTCAGTATTTTCGAAGAATGTAGAAATACAGGTATACGCATTGAAAATTACCTGTTTGTAATGACATAAGGCATACTTTATACAGTGTGGAGCAGAAGTAATGGGACATACGGTAACAATAGATTCCGCACTCAAAAATATTGCGATAGACCTCAACTTGTCTATTCCGAAAGTTTATATTAAGAGCGATACAGGTGCCAAGGTTTAATTTAATTTTTGATTTTTTCAAATAACGTTTAAAATAATCAAGTTATTCTAATGAAATTTCGTATAAAGGAGTTGTTTGACATGCAAAATTCATATCTGGCCTTGGTATGGGTCTTACATGTAAGGGGTGCCACTCACACATCTTTCCACTCATTCAAATAGTTGTTACTTTTTTGTACGCACTAGAACATTTTTTTTCTCAATTCTTAACTTGATTTCTCCGTCATTTCTACGTGAAAAATGTATACTTTGTAAAAGTCGATCGGAAGTGACCTTTTACTTGCCCTTGTTTCGAATGGAGAATTTTGAAAATATAGAAGTGAGCATCAAAAACGCCGTTCTGACGGTAATTTTGACAAGTATCTCGATGTTCAATGTATCTTATGAAGAAAAAATCAAAAATTGATTTAAAGTAAAATTAGATTACATTTTTTAAATCAAGAAACATTGAGCATTCAAGCTGATGTTATTAATTTGAAAAAATCAAATGTTAAAATTCAACTTTGACACCCTGTATCTCTGTTAATACCTAATAACTTTCGGAAAAGACAAGTGGAGGTCGATCGCAATATTTTTGTGTGAGGAATCTACTGTTACCGTATGTCCCATAACTTCTGGTCCACCCTGTATATTCTCCACCAAAGATTTCAAACAATGTCTATGTTTTCAACTATTAAAAATATCTGCACAGCTTGGGAACACAAAATAGATTAACTGAAAGTAAATTCGTGGCTGGAGGACAAGTTTGTGTAGATGGGAATTCAAAAAAGTGACACCCCAGGTGGGGTTTCTATAGCTTATTAGGACGATAATCTACTCCACAAAATAGATTGTTTGTACCAACTAACTATTCGGATTTTTTCATCCGGTAATCGCTGCTGGAGTTATTTTCGATACATCGTACGTATTACCTGAATGGTGAAGAGCTTTTTCCTTTGGGCTTTTTCCTAAAGAACAGTGCGAAAATGATGAGTTGTCAGATACAAAGAGAACAAGTGGAAACTGCTGATATGGAAGTAGTTGAATGATAATTTTCGTGAGAAAAATTGCTACTGTATGATTGTATATGATTGTACTCTGTGTTCTTCAGCTTGCAATCGCCCGCTTCTACATATTCATTACACATAGACGTGTAAATAAATATTTCTATTCCACTATTTCACCCCAAATAGACGTAACAATACACCACCCGAGGCAAGTATCAAACGCAAAAGATAAAGCCGCCTTTTCTGTGTAGAACCCAAAATGTAGATTCCATGTAACTTTATTCTGGCTGGCGTGAAATCCTATTTGAAAGACCTGAAAGATTTATGCGGAATTTCTTGTGGTTAGATATTGTTAAACGATTCCTATATCTTTGTGTGATTTTATTTTTGGTTCAAGGAGACAAACTGTCTATGGGGTATAGCTTCCAGTAACATATTATCTAAGCTTTTTCTATCCTTGCCCTTGGCCTCTATAGCGAGAGCTATAAATGAATCAAATGGAAAAAAAAAGATATTATAGTCTCACTCTATGAAATGTCACTACAATAATTATTATGTCAACCAATTCAAAACCTATTATTTATGATACGACCACTTAGAGCCAGATTTAACCGAGCCATTAATATTTTTCTCCATCAAGCCATCCGTCCGGAAATAACTTTTAACTTTAATACACTTCATGCATCCGAATTCCTTCCCGAGTCACCTTAACTTGTTTACAGGCGGGACAACTTTTATGAGCATTTTTGTCAAAGATTTATAGAGCAATACGGTAAAATGAAAATAAGTTCATGGCTAAATTTCTTGTAACTCGTATTCGCAAATAGAGCACTCTTTTCGAATAGCGAAAAAGACGATGGTTTCCTGGATCATTTGAATTCTGACTCACACAGTCAGCTGTTCAGTCTAATAATAACGCCAAGAAATGTATTGTTGTTTATTTTAGGATGAAAGCATCGCAAAAAATATCATTAAGGATATTTATGGGCTATACTTCATTGGTTTGTCGTTTGTTTCATAAAAAAATCTTTAAGTAATGACAAGATAAAAAGAAGCTGTAATTTTTTATGATGAAGGTATGCTCATTATGTTCATGATTTACCTCTCAATTCAATATTTTCCTGTTTGTTCAAAAACATTAGTTCTTGTACGTAGTGTCATAACACTCCACAGTTGAATAAAATATTTATTCTTATTGGTTGAAAAGAAAAAGAAATAAAGAGAAGAGAAGAAAATGAATTAAATGCCCTTTTAAAAGAATTTTAGAAGGCCCGGTTGAGTAGAATTTTCCTATGGTTTATCAACAATAAGTTCTGTGCTGTTCATCAGATCCGGATTTTTCAACTTGTGCAATCCGGAACCGGATCGATCCGGGTATAATTTTCGGCCGGATCCGAGATCCAGAGATCCGAGCTCCAGAGATCCGAGATCCATGCAGAGCCGCGATCCTTGTCCCATCTGATAATTAAATATTTTGTGCTGCAAATTATACAACTTTTTTTGTGTGACCATAATTTATAAGTTATCACAATGCGAATCTTAGATATGGGATCCGGATCTGAGATCCGAATTTCGGATGAAGATCCGGATCGCATATTCAAATCCGGATACGGATAAATACAGTACTAATATAATCTCATGGTTGTCCGATGTTAAAATTGAAGGTACAGATAACTCTTGTTATTCATAAGGGTTATGTACCAACCTTTCCGTTAAACAATATGTTCCTAGTTTCAGGCCTATTCCTATAATGGGAACAGAAAAGCAAAAAACATTGAATTTTTCTACACAAAAATCCACATGAAACCTTCGACAAAAAATATTTTTTCGGTAAAATAGCACACTTAGAAACATACAATGCCTGTATAAAAAATGCTTCTCGTTTGTGAGTGTAAAAATGTTTGTTCTCTCTTCAACTGGAGAATCTTTCAAGAGATCGATTTGACATCTGCTAATGAGATTCACATTGGAATGGTCTCTAAACAAACAGAATGACATTTTTCCGTATCTGTCATAATAAGAAAGGAAGAGGCCAATGTATCATTCAATAATATTTGTATTCCAATATCTCCTGAACCGTTCAACGAATTTGATTATTTTTGACCTTGTTTGAAAGGGCATTTTATGGTCTTGCGAACTATATTTTTTTGTTGAAACTTTGAGTTTAAAACGAATACACTAGAGATTAGTGAGGGATAGCGATTTATGGAAGAAAGTTACGTTGAACGGTACTATTTTTTCAAGGGCCCTCAACCAAAATGAAATTAGCTAAATTTTAGTGAAAACCGAATCGCGATATCTCCATGATAATAGTAGTAGTAGTAATAAGATCAAAAAATTCACGCTGTCTCCGAAATATACACGATGAATTATAACGACGAAAAATGATCCGGATTTTTCTTCGTGACATTTTTTTATATCTTCTTTCTTAAAATCTGTATGTTTATTGCCATAAGGCTTTTGAACCGTAGTACAGAATAATCTGAAAATTTGCACAGTCATCAGCCTATACCATAAGATGGCTTAGGAAAAAGAAACAAATAAAACAATAGTAAAAGATAAAAAATTAAAAATATGAAAAAAAGTTAAGAAAATAAAAAAGCCTGTGTTTTTAATATGTAGGTTTTTAGTACAGTACAACCAAATGTTTAGGTGGATCAAATTTTTATAAAGCTGGGACTACCTGAAAAAGGTATTACTGTACTTCCTTTTTGAAATATTAAAAGTCCCCGGATGTACCTTGGACCAAAAGCCCCCAAAAAATGTCCGCCATCTTGAAATTTGGTACTTTTCAACAAAATCTTGTTATATCTCCCTAACTATTACTGATATAAAAAAATATCAGGACAAAATCGAAAAGCATAAAAAAACACATACTTAATATTAGACTATTTTTTTTTCATCATGGATCATATGACAGGTGTTTGAGAAAAATAAAAGATTTACAAATCATTCTAAAAATCGCTACGGTTACTGCGATGTCACAAAGCGATGACATATATAAATAAATACAAATCAAAATACACAAATGAGAATATATTGAGATAATATTTCAACTGACACATCACAGAATCTGGAAATAACTAAATAAATTGACTACTAACATGCCCCAATTTCCATCCAAAACAAAGATAGGTCCGATTCTGTTTCCATCAAGTTCGCTCAACTCAATTCCCCAGTTGGTACATGATATACCATTGCAGTTGGCACATAGACTGGAGCACGGTATGTTTGACTTTTTGCAGCTGCAGAGCTTATTACCTCCTGCTTTGTATGAACAAAATATCATTACTAACACAAGCTCGGGAGCTATCGGTCTCGATGACATCAAAGGAAACAAGAAATAATTTTTTCTTGTCCAGCCCCATTCCAAGGCATTTTGTCGATTCCCCATCCTGTTTTGAATCTGAAGATATAACCTTAAATGATGGTTCTTTGAAGTTTCCGTTGTCGGTGTAAAACTGCTAACTCAAAATTTGTGCTAAGGGGTTGTCGAGCTGTTATTGTTCTGTATATTTAAGATTTTTGGCTAGTTTGTGTCTTCCGTATAGAGCGAGGTAAAGAGCCATCAGAAACTGATCCCCAGATTTGATTACATCTCTCTCATCCGACATTGGATCAAGGGAAAGAGACACAACATTCTGCATCTTGGAATCTTTCTCGAGAAGTTTATACGCAGCAATTTTTCCCTTCTTAAACAAGCAGGAAGTTGTGTCAGTACTGGAAATTGCATGAGCAAATAGAATGCATTCCCAACTTTCCCTGACTTTTTAAGATATCTGTTACACGACTTGGTTTTCCAGATCTGCCTGGGCGAAGCATAGATATTTTTTCGTTCTGCACGTGGTATAACAATAGGACAACCAGATCGGTATCATTTCCAACAAGTACCACGTGTAAATCGGTCTTGTCCAATGAAATTGCTGTGTTCACCAAAACAGTATCTGCATCTCCTGTAGCTTGAACATTGACTTTAAATACTATAGACTGGGTATCCCATTCATAAAATGGTATTAGTCTTGACGCCAACATCACAATAAGTGCGAAAGAGACAACACTATGAGTGGAAAGAGATAAAACGAGGAATCCGAACCCATCGGGCAACACCGGATGAGAACATGTGATTCTTATAATACGTACGTCCGAACTCGATTTTCATCTGGAACAGCGGCGGCACATTTCGAGTTTCTACCGTTTTGTATGAAAAATATAAATGAATATTAATTTGGGTAGGTACCTATGTCGTCATTGTTATATGACAGTATATCACATTTTTGACTTTCTGAATCAATAAAAATTGAAATTTTCATAACATTAAAAATTAAATCTCCTGCTGTTCTTCCGACAATAATGAATTACGGTTCCGAATAAAATGACAACCAAAATACAAAATATATTTCGCCTTTCTTACATATCTCTTAGGCCATTTTACTCAATTTGCCATATGATTTTTGTTTTTGGAGACGAGAAACTGTATGGTCTGCCGGTGAGTCATGATTGGCAAGCTTCCCGGTTTTAAATATTTGATTCCATCAATGTCACGTAAATAGTCTTGTGGGTTAAAATGGGCCGAACACAAAAAACGAGGTTTGATTCGAAGTCGGTCCTCGTCAATCCTCACCAAAGAACACCAAATATTTCGCAGCTCTTCATTTCTTGGAAATCTAAAATTGGATAACAAGAAAAAAATATAAAAAATAGGAAACAGCAACGTTTTACTTTTCTTGTTTCTAATACATAAGTATATGTACAGGCGAAAAGTATTATAAATAAATGGCAGAAAAACTATTTTTAACTATACCAAAATGATTATCAGTGCTGGAAAGTGAGTGGAGATAAATTCAAAGAAATATGGTGCAGGAGTCATACTAAACAAAGACCGCAAATATTGGTATACCTGCAAATTGAAGCAGGTAAGCAAAATTGTTTATTGGTCTATTCTTCTTTAAATTAATGTCTAGACATAAATTTAGTTTTGTATGTTAAGACATAAATTTGGCCCAAAAACATTTATGTCTAGATATACATTCAAAGAAGTATGGGCAAATAAACAATATATAATCTTTACTGTGTATGAAATAATCGAGGAAATAATGGAATAGGTATTCAAGTAATATGAATATCCTTTCTTATTTGAGAACAATCGGTTCCTATGGCATAAAACACTACCATTCAGGCTTTTTTTCCAAATCAGTTTCATTTATTCGTTGTTACCTATTCACGAATAAAAACAAACATTTAAACTTCCTGAAGATTGAAAAATCCTCATTTTCATGAATGAAATATGATGATGCCTACACTCTACACCACTGGATCCCTCTCCAGTCAATGCTCAATGCAAATTTGACACTTACCTGTGAATGGTGATTTCTGGATCCGAATGGTCCAGTTTTTGACACAGCAAGCACAATCTTACTATTTTTCACAAATAAAGTCACAATACAACACTTCACAAGCACGAAAGTAGAAGTTTTCAAGTTGAAACCCCATGGCATCACCGCACTACCTTCACAATCGATACCTGCTGTTTAAAGGCAGCGTTGCCGTGTACTACGACTAATATTTACTATGTATCGCCTGTATCCAATGCACAAAAAATCATTATTTAATGAATGTTAGTAATTAAGCTTTGAGTAGCACAAAAATGTTTCACATTATTTATGATATGAAATGATATCATCATTAGACACTATCACCGTTGTTCAACATTGAGTTTATTCACACGAAGTTATGGTTGTAAATGTGTCTGATTATGCGATAATCTAGAATAGTGAACCTTGATGCACCTTCTTGAAAAATGAACAATACTCAATCATCCTTAATTTTCATTGTATCATGTCTTATCAATCAATTTCGTACACAGAGGAATTTTCATTGATGAAGATTTGCCAAAATCGGCAACCGCGTCCAAAGCAGGTTAGTTTTCGGCGACGCAGATAGATATAACTCGACAAGGATAGCGATACAGTGAATTTCTCAAGACATACGTCCAAAATTGGATGATGGTGCCATCATTTTTGAAGGTTTCCTTCTCTAAAGCCTTATAAAACTCAATGAGCTTGAACCACGTTTATCCCATCACCCTCAAGATTCTTCGACAGTTCCTTGATGAATCTACTCTTGTTTTTCACGTTTCCAAAAAGAAATCCTGGTTGATGTTGCAGAGTTTTCATTAAACAAAATCTCAATACTTGAAACCTTTCCTGCTCTACGCATTTGTTCTTGTTATTTTGTGGAACTTTGCTCATTATAGCCATCAAATACTACAGTTGTACTAGAACCATAATGAAAACGATGTAATTTATATTGGTTCAAAATTTTTCCATATGTTGCCGGAAATTGCCACACTACCTTATGAAGTAGATGCCCTCCGTCAATCACAAAGTCTGATTCTTGTGGTATAATATCTGTTGGGGGGCATTCCTTATCCAAATATGCAAATAGAGCTGCCTTATTCGTTTTCCGCAACATTCCATTGTCTATGAGAGTCAAAGGAAAAGGTGCGGAGGTGCGGGTTCAAATTTGAAGCATTCCTTCAAAGTTTATCTAGTCTTATAAGTGCATACAATCCTGTTGAAAAGCTGTGTTGGGTTCACTGGAGCCTCTTGATTATTGACCTTCACAGTTTTGAACATAAAAGAGAACGGTTTCACTTTATCGTCTCTTTTCAATCGGAGGTCTTGAAAATTTAGGCCAATGCACTTCGATAAAAGATTTTCTCCCACTCTTCTTGATGAATCACAGTTTATATCAACTGACGCTACTGCCAAAAAGGAAATGGATAGCAGTGAGTTTATTTGGTCATCAAACGGGTTGCGGTATACCAACCAATCGGAATATCTCTGGAGATCGCTGTGGTCCCGATTTCCTCTAGAGTTACGAAGTTCAACATGCTGGACTGAATAGCAAGGCGTAGATTTTGAAAACGTCTCTAACGATTCGCAAACTTCCGTTGATTCTGGAATTGATAATACCCATTTTCCCAAGACGGCTTCAGTTAAACCTCTGCCACGTGTCAAGCCCCCTTCTGATTTCATTGCTCGCATGAGTACTTGTTCAATGGTGATATATGTCCATAAACCTTGCCAAAACTTGTCTTGGTCACGCCTGATTGTGAATGAAGCAGAAAATTTGTTATATACCTCTTCGCCTATGGAACTTTCCAGTTGGTTCATCTATGTTCTAAGGTTTATCTGCTGTAAGTACAAATGGGCTGATTTGTTATAGGACAAGTGACCGCTTGAATGGAAGTAGGGCAGCATTTTTTTGACCCAATACAAATGTAGCTTTTAATCTCCGACTCGTTCTGAATAAATTAACATCCTCACCAAATCAATTTATTTCCAATATTCGAACCAAATCTTACCTGCTCTGCTCAGTGGTGGAACTATGATGAAACAATTCTAGGCAAAGCCCGGGGGCCCGTTAAATTTGGGGGCCCGGTCCCCAGTCATCGCACTAAGTTGAAAAAACGTTTTTCTTTTTAATTTGATCGATGATTTTTAATTTTTTCAAGTCATATTTTATTTTTCTTTGGCTGTTTTGTTAGTTGCCCATTTAAGCAACACATTTATGTACGTGATTCTGAAGGATTCTTTAATTAATTGTGGATTATAGGGTCTAAGGAACTATATTCAACATATGATTCTGAATAAATTTGTGTTTATTGATTTTGTTGTTTCAAATAGAGTCCTGGCTTATATTTATGTATCCAGAACGCAGATAGAAATACCAAATACCTGAGCCAGCCTGTGACCATTTTATCAAACAAAAAAACAAAAAAGTTGTCATAGTGGAGTATTCGTGTCTAAGTCAAATGAACACAGTTTTGTTCCGCTTCACCAACTTGTTGCGTTTTTATCGTTTTAAAATACAGTTGGCATATAGAGGAAAAGTAAGAACAATAATACGATCAAAACAGACTTAGCTTTTGAAATAATATTTTTGAGTTTGATTTTTTTTAAGTTCTTGTACCTATGTGTTTTCAACTTTTTGGCGGAAAGACAAAATCAATTGTTACGATAGTAAATTATTGATAGGTATATACCAATAGATTGCCACGGGGTTCAAAAATATACTTATTTGTTGTACAATAATATCATAAATGTTGTTCAGTATTTTATATTGTGTTTTATTTCAACGTTTGGCCAGCGCAGACGTTTCTCGATTATGACTCGAGAAACGTCTGTGTATATTTCAAAAACGTAACACTTGAAATTCTTATGCATCTGTGGGGTCCATTGTGCAGTATTTGCCCTGGGGCCCCAAGGCATCTAGTTCCGCTCACGTATTTTTTTGATTTTTTTTGCTACTAAAAATAAATTGTTATTGCTGTGTGACTTGGCAACTAAGGGTTGTCCTAGAAACTACATTATATTATTTCATATCATGTATGCCAATATAATTTATTTTTTAGTAAAATGCATTTTTCTTGTAGATCCTGAAGGTTTAGGTATAGGAACATGGGATACCATTTGAAAGGAAATTTATTGGTCTTTTCATTCTTCAAGTAATATACAGGAAGTTCCATTTGAAAAAATATAATAGCTTTTTTATCATTTTTGTGAGAAGGAAAAAGATTAATAAATTTGAAGCACCCCTGTATATTTTCAGATCGGTTTCTCCATTGGAACCATATAAACCTACCTTCCTGTAGTCGGCATTGCAATTTCAAGTCTCCACCGTTTTCAAGTACCTACGAAAACCGCTGCCGATAGGTATAGGAGTATATCAAGCAAAAGTGATCAGAATCAGTCAAGGAATCCAAAAAAATAATAATGTACAGGTGATCCATTTAAAATAAAAAAGTTGCCACGACTTTTGGGTAGAAGCGACAACACTGCAAAACGGAAAATATTTTTAAAATATAGATCATACTCGATTATGGGCTAAGCCAACTTTTCAGGTCGATCCTATGTCTAGTTTTCCGTAAACGTCCAACGTACCATAGACCGTCAGACACCCTGTATTTTTTATGATATTATCTATTTTCTAGTGGTTGAGGGATCGGGAGGAATTAATAAAGACCACAAAGTTAAAGTGATGGCTCAATGAGAATGTGATGGATATAGGGACCTAATTTTAGAATATTACTGGTCCAGAACATCAGAACATTTTTGCATTCAGAGTCAACCATGGTTCAAGTCTATTTATCGATAAATGTCAAAACTAAGAACTATCAGGTCCTCTATCGGGACAGTCACTTATTGGTATGAGGATGAGCTTAAATTTCAAGAAATATTGTAATCCATCACCTACATACATAATACGTAATTTATCTAAAAAAATGGCTACTCATAATAGACCATGCAGCGTTCTATTCTGCAGAAATGTCGAATCTCGCTGTCACTATACAGGGTGTCCGCTGAGTATATGACATGCTTCCGAGAACGTTTAGTTGAGCTCAAAACAATCCCAGTTTGTCATAATTTTTTTTTCTCTAAAGCGCTTCCTAGCGGAGATACAGAGCCCTAAAGGAGTATACCCATCGATTTAATTTTTTAGCTCTCTCTTTTGAACCAGCTTTTATAATTTGATGAAGTTATAGTATATTGTGTTGGCCATAAACACTCATAAAACCATAGTTAAGTCGATATTTGGAATTGAAGAAGAAACCAGGAACGGATCGGCCACCAAACCTTTTGGGCCCAATTTTTGACAGAGCTGAAAACTTTTTCAAATACTCTGACTTTTTTTGACACTCTCAAAGTGATTAACTGTACTGGAATTTGTAAAATTTGAAAAAAAAAAAATAAAAAAATGAAAATAAAAATACTTGATTTTTTTAATCTTTGTTGTTTTTTAGTTCAATTTTCAACTAATTATAGTAAATTAAAGGCAATCAATCTGGGAGTGTCAAAAAATATTTCAATTCCAAAAATACCAGCAACTTTGTCTCGCCTTAGTATTTTACTGTATCATTGCAATAACCTGTAAAACAAAAACCTATTTTTCTCGAAATCGGTATTTGAAAAAGTAGTTTTCAGCTCTGTTGAATGACACCTGTCTTAGATTGGGCATAAAATGTTTGGTGGCCAGTCCGTTCCTGGTTTCCCAAACAATTTGAAATATTGCCTTCACTATGATTTAGTCTTTATGGCCTACACAACATACTAAACTTCATCAAATTATACAAGCCGGTTCAAAAGTTAGAGCTAAAAATAAAATTGACAGATTTGTTTACATTATTTGATAAAGCATAGACGTCAAATCACATTCTAAGCAAGTTGCGGTATAACTTGCGGTAAATGCCAAATCTCCATGTAATGGCCGACACAAGGAATATCTCCGAAGTTACATGCTTTAAAAATTCGTGAAACTCAGTTTGCCAATGTTCATTATCTATTTTGATTATTCATGTCATTCGCTTTTGATAATTTCCAGTTCTGAAAAATATAGATTCAATTTTTACATCAAAAACTCAAAATTAGTATTTACAATTAACTACATACGGCAACGTCGCTCAAACGGCCTCCTATATGACAAATGCCACTTCCCTTAAAATAGGCGTTTAGGAAAACGGTTATTCGAATCTCTCTAGACCGAAAGCGTCTATAGTAAACGACTCTCAAAATTTATAGTTAAACGGTTTCAATGTTTTCATTCATAACGTAGACGATAGACTATTGCTTATGTAGGGAAATCACGGGTCCATATTAGCAAAATGTTTATGAATGACTGTCCCTGTCTATTTTATTTTTAGACTGAGGGTACCCCTTTAGGGCTCTGTATCTCCGTTAGAAGGCACTTTAGAAAAAAAAGTTTTGACAAATTGGGGTTGTTTTGACCTTCTCTATACGCTCCCGAAATCATGCCATATACTTTCCCTACAACCTGTGTTTTGATCAAGTTATTGTTCTGATTTTTATTCTATTTGTGAACTGTATTTTAAAATGATAAGATCGCAGTAGGTTGGTGAGCAGGATAAAAACTGTGTTATATTTGATTAACACGAATATTTGACATTGACAACTTTTTTTTGACAAAACTGATCACAGACTGACTCAGGTATTCCAATCTGCGTTCTGGATACATACAAATATGGCAGGGCCAAACACCCTGTATACCGACGTTTGATCCCGCCAAGACTGTTACTCATACACCAGCATCTCTCCTGAGGGACAGACGAATCCCACAGCTGAATATGAAATGCCAGTCCATGAGGAAAGATTGAAAGGAATGCTGTTGGTTGGTGATGAAATGATTATTATCCCTTGATGATTGGAATGGAATGGACCCCATAGACAAGCGTTCGTTACTGACATTTATTCTCCTCATTTTTTCCTTTCAAAATATTGAAGGTATATTGAACATTTCATCACACAGAAATACAAAATGTTTATAATCACTCATTTACCACTATTTGGCGTTCTTGCCAGCAAGATTCGACATTCCCACAAGAAAAAACGCTGGTCTACGTGTGACAGACAGTCTTGTCGGATTGAACGTCGGTACACAGTGACAAGGGTAGTGGAATGAGCATCTATCGTCCAACATATTCTTTTCAGCGAGATTCGACATCCTCACAGAAAAAAACGCTGGACATTAATCATGCAATACTTAACAGCCTACATTGCCATAACCTTACGTAAAGGGTTTTCTTCCATATCACCAAAAAAAAAGCATTCTGATAATTTTTTTCTTTCTCATGTGTTCTTATTATCTTGAACCATTGTATAGATTTTTGCCCATATAGCTTTTCAAATTTTGTATTCCTTACTTCTTTTAGGAAGCACTGATGATGGCAATGTTACCGAAAGCGCTCTGCAATTGATTTTTTGAATAAATTGGGCATGAAATACAATCTCATATCGACTCCTCTTAAATAATTGATAGCATACGCAGCGTCCTATGAGTGTTACATAAAAACCAAAATTATGATTTCTCAGCTCAAAAAATCCCTGGAGAAACAAGTTGTGTGCAAAAATCCAGTTTATTGTGAATGTTGATCGAAAAAATTAAAAATAAAATTTCCAATTCAAAAATGGAATCAGCGCATCAAAATCATATGACAAAACAGTGATCAAATATAAAATATTTCCCAAGAAGTTTCATTTTGTAAACCTGTGTAATCTAAACAAAATTCATCGAGAGCTGAGCAGAAATGGGATGCAGGGAGCACTTGGAAATCCAACTATCGTCGTTGGTTGTTTTGTTCGTCCAGCAGATATTTTTTCACTAAAACAGTGAACTTCTTTGGAGTGACCTTCTTTGAATGTGCCGGCAGTTTATTACACATATGGACGGCAGAATATGAGAATGACTTTTGAATATTGCTTGTTCCATGAGGTGGAACCCTAAAAATGTTTCCGTTTCTGGTTTTATGAGAATTTGCGAAAGATTTGAAACATTTTTTCAAGTATTGAGGCTGACCTGTGACCATTCTGATAGGGGGTAATGTGGCTTCTTAATGGTTATTTATAAGAGAAACACATGCAACTATTTTGTAATTTTTGAATTGAACTGGGGATACTAACAGTTAACGAACTAGAGTGAACAACATCACCAAAGTCAAGCAGAGACGGTACAAGAGTTTCAAAAAGAAAATATTTAAATGGAAGTAGATTCTTGGCTGGAGGACAAATGTGTGTATATGGGAATATGACTTCCATTTGACCATTATTAGGACAATAATCCACTCCACGAAAATATTTAAGTTTGAAAGAAAGCGTATCCCTGAAACGATTCAAGTTTTTTAGTCTCATATAATATGCTATGTAGTTGAAGTTTATCTTTAACCTGTGATTCAAAGGAAAGAGACGAGTCAAGTTGAAGTGTTTAGAGGTACCTAACAGACGATATGCGCTTATTATTGCCAAACAACATAGCGGAAGATTTTGATGCATTCAGGTTTAAACTGTGATCTTTGGCAAATTTGCTCGCGTTATTTGAATCAGTGGACAATTTATTTTGAGCCTCTTCAGCTTCTGATGCCCCGAACGGAATATATATTTGAGAGTCGTCTGCGTTTTGCTGAAGTTTTGAAAATTGTAGGCACTCCTTCATATCTGCCACGTTAATGGAGAAAAGAGTGGGCCCACCACACTTTTCCGATTAGGAAAGGCCGCAATTTCGAAAACCGATTGTGACAAAAACAAATTTTGAAGAATACAAAACAGTGTGGTTATAGAGCACAGAATCTGTCAAAATTTCCTGCGTTTTGATTGGTTGCAAAAACCGACAACGGTGTTCCCAGGGCCTTGCTTCTCCTTGATTGATCGGGGGACCGTGGAAGCAGGGACAGGGATCGTGGAATGCGCTTTTATCCATCTGATTCCCACTAATTCGCGTTTTTTCCAGCGAGATTCGACATTTCCGGAGGAAAGAACGCTGGTCTATGAGTAACAGTCTTGTCGGGATTGAATACTCGTACATCCTGACAAGAAAAATGGAATGCACTATCATTATCTCATCATCTATAGGTAGCTAATGTTGGTGATGAGTGCTGGTGTATGAGGTTCCAAAAAAGAACCGGTTCTCAACGGAAAAATCGAAATGTTATTTCATGTTGCTTGCGCTAAAGTGGTAAAACGTCATGTCATAGTATGCCACAAAACATAGATTTTCATCAAAGAAATAATGTATTATTGGGAGATGACGATTCCGCATACAACTTATAACTTGAGGTCGCACTTCCTCATCTATCTCAGGGTTATCGAAAGACCGGCATGAACAATAATTTTATACAATTTTCACAGTACGCTCTATCACTGCAAACGGAGTGCAGAATTGGAAAACGACGAGGTACGCAAATAAAAATACGTAAAATCTGGTTAAGACGCTCATGCAATTTGCGCAAGTTGGTTTTGACGCAAATTGTGTTGTGCAATCCAGCTTGCGCAAATCAATCTCAGCGTGCAAACAGGTGCATGCAGTTTGTGCAAATCAGAAAAATTATCCGCAAATTCGCTTGCAAGAGCCAATTTGTGTAAATTGCGTCTAAACCAGCCGTCAGCCAAAAAGTTCAATTCTGTTTTGTTTGCGCAAATTTGCACAAACAGATCAGTTTGCACAAAGTACAATCATGAGTCTCTAAACCAGCCTTGAAAGAACTGACCAATCAATAGAGCAGGACTGTCTTGGAAAATTCAGAGTATTATTTGGACCCTAGAAAAACTCAACAGCAACATATTTTGACACAGTTCTCTTTCAAGAAATGTATCAGATTTCTTTGGAGATAATGGAAAAGTCTAGTTTTCCACATTTCTTCCTGTACCCTCAACTCATGTGAAAGTATTGATCATTGACAAGAAACGTAGGTCCAAAATTGTCTTTTGTCTTCAGTCACAGGTAGGTGAAAACAAAATATTTCGTCTTCCCATTCTTCACTGGAATCTTGAATAAAAAAACAGAATCCGGTAAAGTGATCCAAATACGATGAAAATCTGAAAATATCTCTTCACGATAAAAGCACTTCAGTGGAACCTAACAGTTTCACACGTAATCTAACCTCTTACTGATGTCACCAGCTGCTCGCCGTATTTGATATACCAAGAACTCACTAATTATTTCTGAACAATAGAAACACAAATACCGCTGTCATGCCAAAACAAGAAAATCATAACAAATTAGACTATACTGTGGTTGTTTGGCACTTTACCAACTATTTCAAACTTTTAAAATCTACCCATATAGTGTTATGATTTAAGAAAGGTCGTCTGGTCTGAACACTTGCTCTTTTCCAATCAAAACTGACGCGACGCGTTAATTAGCGAATAAGAAAATTAAGATTTTTTCATGAGATGATATAAATGTCTGACTGTGTTGTTCGAAAATGCTTGTGACTGCGGTACGCCAAGCATGTCGTTGATGGCGCCTATAGACAGTGGAGTTTGAAATAGAATTGTGTCTGAAATGCGGATACCTCACAATAATATTCCATTGATATGAATTCAATGTGTTTTTTGTTGCATGGACGATTTCTTTTGACTTTTTCGAAATTCTGTTCTATATCATGCCAAACAATGTATATACAGGGTGTTTCCTAAAGATTGGTAAAAAATTCGTTGTGTGATTCCTGGGGTATTTTCATGAAAAAAATTTCCTATAAAGATTTGCCGAAAAATGCTTCCTAAGGGAGCTACGCCCCTTTAAAAAGGGCACCCCGAAGACGGTTTTTCCTCAATATTTCCGAAACCTTTCATACAAAAATCATGAAATTTGGTACATCATACAAACTTTTGATGCTGAATGAGAATTTGAGCTCAGAATTTCAAAATTTTAATCAGGGAAGTACCATACTGGCGGGGTTAAAGGTTAAAAGAAAATTGGATTCTTTTAACCTTTAACCCCGCCAGTATGGTACGCCCCTGATTAAAATTTTGAAATTCTGAGCTCAAATTCTCATTCAGCATTAAAAGTTTGTATGATGTACCAAATTTCATGATTTTTGTATGTAAGGTTTCGGAAATATTGAGGAAAAACCGTCTTCGGGGTGCCCTATTTAAAGGGGCGTAGCTCCCTTAGGAAGCATTTTTCGGCAAATGTTTATAGGAACTTTTTTTCATGAAAATACCCCAGGAATCACACAACGAATTTTTTACCAATCTTTAGGAAACACCCTGTATACAAGATGTTTACAGTCATATCAGATGGACATGATTTATTGGGTTATGAGAAATTAGTTGTCAAAAAGAGTTTCTGGTATGTAATCAATAAATTACCCCCCAAATATTAGTAGGATTCAACAAACGAATGGAGACTGGGGAAATGTTTCTGGACATCGCCAATGCGTTTGACAAAAAGTAAGGTCATTCCTCACAGACCGAACATCGGAGACAATTTAATCTTGTCTTTTTGACACCTCCATTGATTTTTGATCTGATGGCAGAACTACCAACAGCAACGGAAACAGCCCTTCTAGCATACTGAGATGACAACCCATCGCAATAACGACCAGATTCAGACCCATAATCAAAGCCAGGTTACACAGACACCTTAACTGACTCAGCTCATTAATGGACAATTAAAGACTATATGTCATGATCCAAACAAAACATGCACACACGATGATGCTTGGATAAAGAGAACACGAAAACCAACAAGCCTTTCAACAACAAACAATCGAGAACCCAAGCAAAATTCCTGTGAATCACCATGACGAGACACTCAATTGGTAAAACCATATCTAGAGGCAAGAGAAAAAGTTCTAGAACAAGCTCGATTCCTATACACACTGCTGGGTACAAGGAGAAAAAGGAAATGTACCGGGTGACACCGTATAAACTGACAGCCCCCTTGACTTTTTTAATTTTTCATCGTACAGAAAAATAAAGAATACTGACTTCAAAAGGACATTTTCCGCAGTTTAAATATCATTTGTTATTCTCTGTAACTTCCAAGCTATACGGGGAAGCGACAAATGTTTTTTTTTTAATGGAAAGCCTTACTTTTCTGATTTCAACAATACCATATTTGTTGACATTTCACTTAGCCATTTTCGAGTTATTTACTTTTCGAAAAGTTGGCCATGATTACAATGAAAATAATGTTTCGGCTGATCATCTTCACTCAAATGATAATAATTGCTCATTTGATACATTCAAAAAAAAAACTTTGAAAATGGTGTTCTCTGTGGCAGAAAATAAAAAACGCAGTGGAATTATTTTCAACATCCTCAAAATCAAGGCTCTTGTGGACCTATGTCCATATGAACTTTTTGTCTTAGATTCATTCAAGAATTATCCCCCTTAAGTATCGGCATTGAATTAATAAACACCCTGTAGGTATGTATAAATAGATCAGCAGAAGATTATTTCAAATGTGGCAAATTTACGACCAAAAAATTTAAATAGCTTGGAGACCCGTGCATCTGCGCACTGAAAAAATTTGATCTGTCATGAGAAAGGCTAGATGAATCATCTTGAACCCTTTCAAGAAGCAGTAGAAATATGTTTTTGCACATTTGATTGTACAAACGATGTTTCTCCCTCTTCACCGACATAATAAATAATATGCAATATTTGACATAAGCGTCAAAGGACAATTACTAACAGCTCAAGAGAGGCTGTTAACATTAGTGACTGTTAGTGAGAACACCCACTAGTAATCAGGCATACAAGCTTCTGACCGACGCATTTTTTCGTCCATGTTTCGGCGTTTTATTTTATATGATACTACGCTTTAAACCCTTTCCACACACAAACACCAAAGGCGGCATTTCAACTTTGTAAAATGACATCATTACGGATGCGACTACAAGTACGGACCTGATTTCATCATATTATTATTTCAAAATTCAAAGTGCCTAAAGGTTGATTTATAAACTTGCCGTCCGCCGTTACGGTTGACGTTCGCCGGTGACGCTAACGTTGCCGTCGCCCAATGCATTTATAAACTTTTATACCGTCGATTGTCGTCGAAGATTGTCAAATTTTTTGTTCACTTACTTTTAAGTTAATTTGTTTTAGTTCAGTGAGATTTGGTGACTGACTCGAGTATATGTTGGTACAAATCTTAATTTTATGATATAAAAACAACAGTTATGGGAACAAAAACCTATTGAGCCATTTTCCTATGGCTTCAGCTACGAACGGCGGACGGCAAAAGATGGAGATGAACGATCTCTAGCGGTGCGCCAACGGCAGACGGCATGATATAAATGTAAGCAGGCGCGTCCATATGTCCATCTCGAACGTCAAACGTTAGCGTTAGCGGTAACGGCGAACGGCGAGTTTATAAATCCCACTTTAAACGTTTAATTGCATTTTATTCTGTATTTTTTGAGTATGCTTTCCTCTAGGTTTCTATCCGCAAAATCCATCACCAGGAAATGTAACGAGGATTCTTTTGATCATATAAACTTAATTTTGCGGCGTTGTTCGATCGTCACTAGAATCACTTGTAGAACTCAATACTCCGGTGGCCAGTTTTTAATCCAACGGAAACAACGGCTTTATTCTGTTGCCGTTGGATCAAATTTTTAAATAAAAATCACTCATGATGACAACATCCATGTCCTTATTCAAATCAGTCCAGTTGAGCCCGATAACAACAAAACGTTGATATTTAAATTTATTTTTATCCATATTCGAAAAATAAAATAGAATGCACTGAAACGATTTTCAGCACTTTACATACCGTTAAGCAAGCCGGGTTACTATGGCCCTAGAGGGTAACTTTGTCACCTACGTTTTCTCAATGTTTTCTTATTTTTAAAGGTTTTCTGAAATTTGTCTCTTTGTGTTTATAACAAAGAGAATCTCCTGAAAAAAATTGACGATACCTTCAAGATTAGAAAAAATAGATGTGATGCTAGTTACCCTCCAGGTCCAAACTAACCCGACTTTACCAGAAATGAAATATATTGAAGTCGGAGCCGTATTTGTAATAATTCCTGACAACATATTATAGGGTCGCAACGTCTTCAATTATTATAATTAATTGTTCGTCACAATGAAGAACACAGCATTTTTTTGCCCACATATATTTAATAAGCTCCAACTTTGAAACGAATTTACGGATTCTGTCGAGTGTTTTAGCGTTTTGAAGGTTGACTTTCGTGCATACATTGGACAGACTCTTTTTCTGTAGTTTTTTTGTGATATGAGGTTTTCTATGATATACATTCTGCAAAACAAATTCTTTACTAAATTTATACCACATGGGTACAGCTAACACAAGTAACTCGAGACGTATCTCTCATTTTCCTGATAACTGTTCTGAAACAAAAGATAATCAACTCTTATTTTAATAATTCGAATTTGGATGTTTTTTTTAGATCTGCGGATTCAACTCAAATTGACTTTAAAATATCAGGATTCTCGATACTTTTGCAATTCAAAACAAAAAAGATGATTTAACTTATATACAGGGTCACTGAAAAATACGGCAAACGATAGTTTTTATTGAGTATAATTTTTTAGGGATGTATTGCGAATCAATAACTGATGAACCCTACGTATATCGGTTATGAATTTCGCGATACCAAAAAAAATTGTCTGTCTTGATTCTAAGGGGGGTGAGTCATTTAAACGGGAAAGCTTTATTGCGCCTAAACCGTTGAAGATATCGGAATGAGCGAAATTGATTTGAATACAGGATGCCTCAGTGCAGTAACATGAAGAAGTGGTCAGTAAAAATAATAAATGGTAGATATAAATAATCAAGAGTCAGTATCATAAAAAAACGATCAAATAAATTAGTAAATGCCTGGTGAAAATAATTTACAGTCCATAAAATTAATAAAGCGACAGTAAAATAATGAATGGTTGGTCATATATTTTATTTCGTATAAAAACAAACATTTTTTCAATGGAACGAAACACAACTTAGTAAAGAGAAAACACTCTGCCTTTATGTCATGATGAAGTAGTCAGATAGGTTCCTTTGAGAGGCGGATTTAGTTTGGGTTAGTTAGGGTTAGTTTGTGTTGGTAATAGAAATTGATGAAAAATATGCAGCGGCTCGTTGGTTAGCACTAGGTTAACATTACAATTATTATTATATATTATAATTGACGTGTTGTGTATTGGTTTTATGTGGATAAAGTTTGGGTTAGTTTGTGTTGGTGATCGAAATTGATAAAAATATGCAGCGGCTCGTTGGTTAGCACTAGGTTGACATTACAATTATTATTTTATATCATAATTGACGTGTTCTGTATTGGTATTATGTGTATCAAGTTTGGGTTAGTTTGAGTTAGTTAAAATTATCACCGACTATTGACCATTCCAGTATGACGTCACTACTGTCATTTGCTGGGTGGCACACACAATTTATAGGTTGAAGCTTGTTATGTCAGTTATGTGTACACAAATAATATTTGTGTTTTTGATAACATATTTTCTGATAAATACTAACCAATTTCATCCAGTAACTAGAATGATCCATGATTCTTACCTCAGACATCACAACAAATCTTTCTTCGCTGATTTGTCTAGCAGCAATTTTCTGAATACAGGATTCGTATTGCTTGAAGGCTTGCAAACTCTCATAAGCCTTTATCTGCTTCCCAGTGTGAAAACTGTGAGTTAATATCGATAATTCACTAAATCCATCATGGTGATATTCATTAATCGGAAGAGCTTAGGGATCAGTATTGTGTATAACGCCGATTTTGTGGTCGTTTTGTATCTTCACATCACCACTTAACGTTTAATAATAATTGCTGTGAGCCATTTTAGAAAAGAACTGATTGAAAAAGCATTATTAACAGATTTGTTTGTCACCCAGCAAAAATGACATCGTTGTCAAGGTCACGTGTTCTGGAATGGTCAATTGCATACTGGCTATTTATTATTTCTTACTGTACATTTGTGGAATTATTACCAGCTAAGTCATACTGACATTTCATAAATTTTTACTGACCATTAGAATCACAATAGTGAACATAGAAATACAGGCCAAATAGTACTTTTACTGCTCAAAAATGCCATTTTTACTTATCATTTTTAACAGAAATACTGAGTCTTCTACAATATTATACTGACTGCTTGTGATATTATACTGTACATAATGAATTAAATACTGTTCAGTTTATTACAACCCAATCACAAAAACTGTTCAAAATGATGGCCACCTTGACGATGATGTGAAAAAAATCATTTTCATGGCACGTTGAGAGTGTTTTCGATTGTTGAGTTTTTCAAAAAAAAAATCATCTTCCAAACTATCGACTTATGAAAAAAATTTGTGGGATAAAAAATACGTAAAACGACAAGCTGAACGCGACTGAGAAACAAAGTAGACGAGGTGCTATTTGAAAAAATCAAGCCAAAGAACTTTGAAGTTTACCAACATTGAAGTATCAGAGCAAAGTGGTACCATAATGCAAATCGACGGCATTGGCACCAAAAGATACCCAAGGCAGTTGCTTTCACACTGGCAAAGTCTCAAGTTGATATCTCAAAAACCAAGTGCACTTCAATCAATGGTTGCAAACGCATCAATTTTTAGAAAAAGTGGAATAACTTGCGAACGGTTAAAGCGAATTACAAAAACTTAATGGATTTGAGATGTCAGAAAAGGTGCGATTTCAAATATCTAAAGATATACAGGGGTTGCTATTTAGTTTTTTTGTAAAACTGCAAAAAACTTCAACAATAACATTTTCTGCAGAACTATTTTCATTAAGCGAGAAACTTTTTTGTTCAACAGTTGTACAGTTTTCGACTTATAATGTTTTGAAGTTGAGTTTCCGCATGGGTGGCTCGCGGCGCGGCGTTTAAACAGCCATGCCATGCCGCGCCCTGCATTATATACTATTATAGCGTTATTATGGGGCCGTCCAGTTGGTTTTATGTGTAAACTCAAAACTGTAAATACAAGTTCAGGAAGATTCTGAAGAAGTCTATCATTTTATGAACATCCCATGTACGCAAAAAAAAAAATTGGAACATTTTTGCCTCTTTTTCAGTGCACTAAACCGCTCTAGTTGAATAATCCTTTTTCTTATGTGTCAAAGGTGTCGTATATCCTAGGATTTCCAACTTCAGTTCGCAAATCTCAAAAAAACATCGCAAAATACTTATTGGAATAAAAAATGATTATCTTTTTTTTCAGCAGAGTTATCCGGAAAGTACCAAAAACGTCCATTGAGGTATAAATTTAGTGAAGAACTGAATTATATACAGGGTGTTTCACGGTCTATGGTATCTTGGACGTTTACGGAAAACTAGACATTGGATCGACCTGAAAATTTGGCTCAGCACATAATCGGGTACGATCTATATTTTAAAAATATTTTCAGTTCTGCAGTGTTGCCGCTTCTACCCAAAAGTCGTGGCAACTTTCTTATTTTGAATGGACCACCCTGTATATTATTAGTTTTTTATATTCCTTGACTGATTCTGATCACTTTTGCTTGATATACTCCTATACCTATCGGCAGCGGTTTTCGAGATATAAATTAATTTATAATATTTTTGTCGTAAAACACATCAGTGGATTGAATTCAATAATTTCGTACTTGAAAACGGTGGAGAGTTGAAATTGCTATGCCGACTAGAGAAAGGTAGGTTAATATGATTCCAATGGAGAAACCGATCTGTAAATATACAGGGTGCTTCAAATTTATTAATCTTTTTCCTATACACAAAAATGATAAAAAAGCGGTTTTTTTCAAATGGAACTTCCTGTATATTACTTGAAAAATTAAAAGAATAATACATTTTTTTTCAAATGGTATCCCATGTTCCTATACCTAAACCTTCAGGTTCTACAAGAAAAATGCATTTGTCTAAAAAATAAATTATATTGGTATTATTGATATGAAACATAATGAAGTTGCGGTTTGCTACTAAAAATAAATTGTTATTGCTGTGTGACCTGGCAACTATAGGTTGCCCTGGAAACTACATTATGTTTCATATCATGTATACCAATATAATTTATTTTTTAGTAAAATGCATTTTTCTTGTAGATCCTGAAGGTTTAGGTATAGGAACATGGGGTACCATTTGAAAGGAAATTTATTGGCCTTTTCATTTTTCAAGTAATATACAGGGGGTTTCATTTGAAAAAATAGCTTTTTTATCATTTTTGTGTATAGGAAAAAGATTAATAAATTTGAAGCACCCTGTAAATTTACATATCGGTTTCTCCATTGGAGCCATATAAACCTACCTTCCTCTAGCCGGAATAGCAATTTCAACTTTCCACCGTTTTCAAGTACGAAATTATTGAACTCAATCCACTGATGTGTTTTACGACAAAAATATTATAAATTAATTTATATCTCGAAAACCGCTGCCGATAGGTATAGGAGTATATCAAGCAAAAGTGATTAGAATCAGTCAAGGAATCCAAAAAAATAATAATATACAGGGTGGTCCCTTTAAAATAAGAAAGTTGCCACGACTTTTTGGTAGAAGCGGCAACACTGCAAAACTGAAAATATTTTTAAAATTTAGATCATACTCGATTATGGGCTCAGCCAAATTTTCAGGTCGATCCAATGTCTAGTTTTCGGTAAACGTCTAACGTACCATAGACCGTGAGACACCCTGTATATGATTATGATTATGATTTGATAAAATAAAGGAAAAAAGAAAATGAATGTCAGTGATGAACGCTGGTCTATGGAGTCCTTGTCACTTTTTGAACATAGGTACAGAATTATTGATTATAAATGTTCCCCCCCTCTGAGTTTTGAGTTTGACGTTTCAAATAAATGTTCAAAAAAAAAGTTTCATGGTTGAAAATGATTTTTTTTTAAGAAACCTGTTTTCTCATATACAGGGTTCTCCGAAAAGTCTGGTCAAGGTCTAACTTTCTTATCTCAAGTATGAGATATGCTGCATAGAAAGAAAGTGTTTAAAACTTAAAGGAGAATCCAAATATCAATTAAAAAAATAGGGTATCAATTTTAAACCAAAAAGTTAGAAAACTAGTTCTTTAAAAATCTCATTTTCAATCATGAAATTTTCATTTGGGACACTTTTTTCTAAAACGTCAAATTAAAAAGTAAGAGGGAGGGCATTTATAATCAATAACTCTGTAATTTCAATATTGAGGCCTCATAAACATCAATTTTGTGTATGTTTTGTAGTCAAAAATACCCCACAGCATTGTTGAAGACCGTAAGCAGCATTATATCGTCGATATTGTCATGAAAAACCGAAAGCAATCTGATCATGACACCAAAATATGTCGTGCAACAAATTGAAACAAACTTGGTAGTGACGTCCAAAGCTTGCTCAGATTCTAGTTCATCCAATACATTTTCTTTTAGGTTACAGAATTTCTCTCTGGCTCTAAAACTAGGTGTATATCGATAATCAAGACGTCTCGAAAATATATTAGCACCTTCATATTTTTCTCCAAATCCACTTTCAATCTGCAAAGTCTTCAAATCTAAGACCAGGTTCTTGTATTAGTGGAGTTTCTGTCGATACTTGCTAAGCTCATTACACAGCAAATTACGAAAAACTATATCAGACAACTTCTTTCAAGTTTTCTTTCGGGGTTTATTCTAGCGTCAAGCTTGGTTTGCAAAATTTGTATTTCGACGAAACAAATTTGAATTCCAATAATTGGAAGAGATAACGAATTTAATTTATCTTGTTTATTCGACATTGTAGTTTCCGACGTTAATAGTGTTGCTATGGCTGGACACTGTTTTATTAATAAATCAAGCTCTGGTGCGTAATTAGGTAGGTACCTGATAGTTTTTTTCTGTTTATTGATTCAGAGTCTAGTTTACTTAGAAACTATAAAGCACAACATTCATGAATATAGGAATAAATATCTCCTTTAGGTATCCAATATCAAAACATATTCAATTCTTCCACTTCTCCCATCTCACTATTCCCACATAATTTTATATTAATTTACATAACTCTACGAAGAAAATATAATTCGATTAAAGGAATGACTCGCTTGAAGAGGGTGTTAAATCAAGCTGTCAGAACGCTAGGTTGTATCATTAATATCAGGCATCTGGTCTAGTTTAAGGTGTTGGAGTTAAAAGTTTTTATTCGAGTTTGCTCGATGGATTTTTTATTAGGATATTAGATCTGGTCCACGGGGTTCACTTATTTAGTTCACGCTGAGAGCTAACTTGATATGAAGCCCGTTTTGCCTGAGGGTAATTCGAGATGAGAAATGTGAGTTTTGGTTTTTATGACGGATTAGATTGGGAGATTGTTGATGGGGATTTTACAAATGGAGTGAAAGTGATTGATGAAATAGTTGGGTTGATTTTGAAATTTTAACTAATATCTCATTATTTTACAAAAGACGATATACGCCGGATTCAGTGATTACTGATAGACTACCATCCACATTATCATTATCGAACAGCCAAAATAAATTTTCTTTGACAAACAAAAGCAATGAGCCCTCATGATTTGATATGTGGATTTGATCAAGAAGCAACAGTCAGAAACAATCGATTGACCTACTTCACACATGAATCACTTGAAAGCAGAAGCAAAACAGATTACCAAAAAATATTATCGATAAGTGGAAGTCTTAGTTTGTGGATTTTTGTGTCTTCTACGATAGCATGATCAGAAAAGTTCTCATTTCCAGAGTGAGAGATTCAAGGCTTTTGCAAGATCAAAACTCGTCCAAGCTACACTTTTACGACTTGTGTAAAATATTATGCCGTTCAGAACCTTTCGTAGCAGATTATTTGAAATAGTCAAATCAAAAGAGATAATCCTTATTGCCATAATATATGCCATACCTATATGATTTATGGATCAAGCATAGTCTACCAAGTAAAGCCATTATAAAAAACGTAAAAACAAGAATTGAATGTAAAAACAAACAGGGCAGTAAGCAAGACTAAGACAGTATCAATGTATGACTAAGATCTACAGTGTAAGACACAACTAAAAGCGATAGTGACGGGGAACAAATGCTACAATAATGGATTGAGGTATCATCGTGCCCAAAAAAAACAAGGACAGTAAATTTCCATCTCCATTTCCATCTCATGACTGCAAGTTTCTAAACAAGGCAAATCAAAGTTACAAACTTGATTTTTGGAACTACCACTTGAGACATTTCATCAGCTTATTGACTTGAAGGTACACTTGAAAAAAAACTAATTTTTCTCAATGGCAATAGAAAAATATGTTATATTTAAAAATATTGGTAAAAAATGGAAAAGCATTTTCAAGTAAACGAAACAAAATCGAACGCTGGGAAGAATAATCTAGAATGTAGACGGTCACTACTTCATCCCATGCTTCATTTATGCATTGTTGCAATTCATCCGCATTTAAACGCAATTATTATTCTTACATTGGGTTCCTTTGGTGTTTTCAATGTTAAAGGCCTTAGGTAGTCTTGAACTATGCGGGGCTGTATGAATCGGAGCACTACCCGGAAACTATTCATCGTAGAAGCTTGCGGCAAAAAATGTTTTTACTAAAACGACCAAGAGAAAAACCTGGAAAAGATTTTCAAGTTTCTAAAATAGTTGCTAGGGGGCGTAACAACCAGCACCAAGTAGAATTTTTTTTTTTTATAGAATTTTGCCTAATGAAAATATATCGATGATATCATTTTCGTATTCCCTGACTTCAGTGCTGGGCAGTATCCGGATACATATGTATCGGGATACTGTATCCGGATACAATTTTGATATCCGGAGATGGTATTCGAGTACTTAGCAAACCATAGCAGCACATCCGGTATCCGTATCCGGAAAAAAGCAGTATCCGATATTCGAGTACTTGAGATCTATGTATCCGGATACTTCATAAGTATCCGGATACATTTTTATCGTTCGGATACAATTCTGAATCAAAATTTATCGGATTGCAGAGATGATGATGAGTCGCTTCGAAGGTGGTGATGTGAACGCAATGATCATAATCCTTGATGTGAACGTACTCTCTATCATTTCTGTCACTTGTCTCTCTGTACCAGTCCCCACTAAACATAAAAACATAACTTAAACGTTCAAGTTACGTTACACACTTACAATGTAACGTTACTCAAAAGATAACAATAACATTAATATAACGTTTATGTTACCGCTTATGTCCACTACATAAACGTTCATCATAGTAACGTTGCAAATCAAAAACATTATTGGAACGTAAAACTAACGTTTCTCCAATATAAAAACGATGTATTGTTTAGTTATTTTAACGTTGCGTTACGTTGCATCAACATTATTTATGATATGTTTCAATATGACATTTTTTCAACTGGATTGGAATGTTTCTAATTTAACGTTATAGCAACAATTTTATAACGTGGCTGCTACATTTTCGCAGCATCCCTATAGCAGGAATGTAATGACACGAAAATGTTGTTGTTGGACATTGCAGAAATGTTGTTAGAAGGGACAACTTTGAAACATAGATATAGTCCGGGATCTCTCATAAAAAAGTGATTACTACTCCACTGTATATCTTTTTGAAAATATTCATTTTGGGATTTTGGTCTGTCAATTTTTCAATTGGAGAAAAGACTGGAAATCGCGGCGTTTTCCAAAATCAGGAAAATTTAAAATTTATGACATTTCATACATTTCTGACTAAGAATTTTTTCTAAAATATTTCTACTAGTTCACCAAGTAATCATTTGATAAACTGCAACACATAATTTAGAAAAAACTTTTGGTCTAAATTGATATTATTTAGAGAACGCAGCGATAACCAGATTTTTCGCAGATAAAAAAAACATTGTCAGGTTGGCCAAAATGAATTTTCTCAATAAGTTTACAGATGAGTTGGTAGTCACTTTTTTCTTCAAATGAGGGATCCGGTACCATAACGTCAATCGATGATTCGACGAATCTGCTATTCAAATGTGTGAACATTTCAGTGGCCAATAAGTTCAATACATTTCCTGGTCACTGCATGTTGTGAGATCCTAAAAAAAATGTCATTACGCATAGATAGCAGATATGCACAAACTGGAAAAATTTGATGTATGAAGTTTTTAATCGTTGTGTGCCCTATCAAACATGAAAACGCATTCAGAGGTGAAAATATGTATTGACTTCATATAAGTAACATTATTAAAACTTCATATGAAAATAGACTTGATACATATTTTTAAATAGCACAAACAAAATAAACATAACATTCTTGAAAACTAAAACTATAAAATTCTTAGAAAAATACATTTTTTCAAAACGACACCAAATTAAGTTACATGAAAAAAACAGAAACTCCATATAAAAATGAAGTCAAGTTACATTTTTTTAACAACATGAACAAAATAAACATAGCATTCTTGAAAACAAAGCAATTATTCTTAAAAACTAAGACAGTTCTTAAAAAAATGTCTTTTCAATCACAAAATAATCACTCTTTTTTTTGCGCTGATTCGCAAATCCGAACCAGTCGACAACTGCAAAACTAAAGTCCCGGTCATTGAAAGTTGGATGAATTTTTTTGATGACATCTGTAAACAATGGAAATATCTATTAAATATCATATTATTTAAAATCTGAACAATTACATTAACATTAACTGGCACGTTTGTTTGCGTTAAGCTCATGTAAGTTCAATATTGAATAAAAGAATCTTACATCAGTGTACAGAAAGGTCCATTTCGGAAACGAATCAGTTTCGGAGATTTTATTCTCTCGAATTCTGTATCGTGCATCAAGTTAAAAATCACCGTGTAGAGTGCTTTCAATTTAATTGGTCACACTTTCGAAAGGCTGTGAAACATTCATTCATGGAGCTAAAAGGTCGAACAAAAAAACGGTTTGTCGTATATTTTTCGTCAAGTTTTGTGCTACAGTCAAATATTTTCTAAACTGCCAAATTCTTGACAAAACTTATTTTTTTTTTAAATAGCACATCGTAATATCATTACATATCTAGAAAAGCATCTTTCTTCTGATCACGAGAATATAGCACACATGCTATTTATATTCAATAGTTTAGAGTCAATTGGTATAGAGATCTGCTTAAAATTATAATTTCCTGGGGTGTTGTATTTTCTTTCCAATAATTGTTATAGTTCTTGTGAATATTGACTAAGATATAGAAGATTTTCTGGTTTGTAAATACAGCATTTTGATGAATTTCTCAAATCAGGTATATTTACTTTTATCTACTTTTACTGTGAAGGGACAGTATTCACGTTAAACATTTGACAAATCGAGTGCAACCATAACAATTATTGGAAACAGATGAATAAACTTCGTGTATCTTCATTCTGGAAAATTACAATTTTAATTTTATTTATACCAATTGTGCTATATTTTCGTGAACAGAAAATGCCTTTCCAAATATGTTATGATATATGTATAGGGTGTCCGTCCCATAAAAAAAGTAAGTTACCTTTTTCCATAATTTTGACATTTGACAGTTTAGAAAATATTCGACTCAATCGCACAAAACTTTACGAAAAACCCTATAATTCCTTTTTTTGTTCGACCTTTTAGCTCAAAAAATGAATATTTCCTTTTGAAAGTGTGTGACAAATTAAATTAAAATCACTGTACATTTTGAATACACAGTTAATTTTTTTTAATAAGGAGTATAGTGATTAGTGACAGATCAAAATTGCAGATTTAAGATTGGCAAACCTTTTTTAGTAGGTACAGGGTGGTTAGTCAAGGTGTCAGATCTCAGAAACATATTAACTATTTATCCCGGAATTGCGAAAAATAAAATGTTTTAGTAAAAACCTGCAACAAAATTAAATGTACACCCTACACAATTATTATAAATGGAAAACTACAAGGTGTTCAAAAATTCTTACATCCCAAACCAATGAAGATGGACCAATGCTCACCTCTCAAGATTTTTACTAAACGTCTGTGTTTATAACCACAAAGTTGTTTTTTTGGCCGGTCTCTGAGCTGAGTGAGTGCAGCCAAATCATTGCTATAAATGCTATAGGTACCTACATCCATCACTGCTGTCACAGTGTCAAACAACTTCTTCACTCGTTCTTCCAATTCTTGCCACCCACAAGGCAAAGCTTATTAAACTGAAAAATAAACAATAATATACATACATTAAATATCCAGTAATTCAATTTATTCAAATATCATACTAGTCAAGAATTATCGAGATTAAATTATCGAGATAGCCACATGATATATTGACAATTATTAATTTTTAAGATTATACCTACCCATTGAAAAGTTGAATATAATAATATGATAGGTACTCACAAATTCACTCACTCAATGCATTTTCTGCTTTGTCCGCTTTTTATTCACTGTTGTAGTAGTAGTTGAGAACTGAGTAGTGAGTACGTGACGAGGAGCCCCTGGCCGTGAGGATCAACTCACAAAACATTTTTGTGGATCAACTCACAAAAACAAAGCACAAAACATTCAAAACAAATTAGGAATAAGCATCAATGAGATAAAACCACAACAACTGATCAGAACAATGGCTCTGGCTGTCTGGCTCAATGGCGGATGGCGTCAGTTGTGGTTTGTTGCCCCGTTGCCCGTTGTCGTTGTCGTGTTCTCGTTCTCGTGTTGTGGATCGATATTCGGTATCCGATGCAGTTCATGTAGGCGCCTTGCGCACGGTATTGTTCCGGTTATTGGCGTTCGGCGGTCAATTTGAAAATTCGAAAACATTTTTCATCACTACTTATTTCTCGCAGTAGAATGCCTTGTGTAAGCGTGACTTTGAACACAAACTCAATGTGGATGGTAGCAAAATAATTATATTATCATTTAAATCAGCGGCGCTTTCTATTGCTATGATCGGATCGATCCAACTTAACACAATATGATCAGAAAATTTTGAAATCGACCTTTAAAAATGGACACCGTGAAAAACTAGCTTTTATAGAGGTAGTTTTATAAGAATATTTTGAGAAAAATTAAGATAAGGTGATTCTGAAATAACGTTAAGATTTCACTTCACATTAGCATTATTGCAATGTTGAATCGACAACATGAAAAATCTGTTACGATTGTTACGTACTTTTATTGTTAAATGTATAACGTTACAAATATGACTACCAAGATATACTTTAAAATTACGTATTTCTGTTTCTTGCCAGAAACGTTTCATCGTTGACGGATAAATAACGCAACTATAACGATATCGGAAAACAACATTTTCTTTCGATCTATTGCACGTTGGAATTACGTATCATTAACATTAAAAAATAAACGTTTATGTATAAACTTTTATGAAACGTTACAAATTGTTTATGGTACGTAACATGTTTAGTGGGTCTGTTCTGAGTTTAATCCAAACTTCAAACAGCCTTCTACGTTTTGCAGTGGAAATGTGAGAAATGTCTGTAGTGTTATAGTTTGATGATTATACTAGTACTGGTACTAGTACTAGTACTAGTACTAGACTAGCAGAAGAGAACAGTTTTTAACCCCGCGTGAGCGTCTTTTGATGCTGATAAATTGACTGTTCTCACTTCTCATTAGACGAAGTTGAGGTAGAAAAAAACAGAAGAACCTTATTACCTAATGAGTTGAAATTTGGCATGAAAAAGAAGTTTTTCAATCACCATCATACAGTCTCTAAGTTGGCTTAAATCCAGTGGGTACTTAGTACCAGATCGAAAACCTTCCTTGTTTTTGAAAAAGTGCTCAGATGCGTCAATTTATTGTTTTTTTTCAATTGTTGTCTTTTTTCATCCTAAACTATAGATTATGAAGTGTGTTTTTTGAAAAATAATATTATGTTTCTATATTTTTACACTTATCTTTAGGAATAGTGGATGTTTTTTTATTCGTTCTTCGTTTAAATTATAATTACTAAAACCAATGAGAATATACAGTTTCTCGTTAATCTTTAATATTATGTTTCCTTTAGCCTTAGCGAGCGGATCACTATTGCTTGCTGCACCACTTCACCATGGAAGTATCTGTATCCGTGTATCCGAAGAAAGTATCCGGATACATGTATCCGGATACTAAATTTGACTGCGGTATCCGAGTTTATTGTATCCAGTATCCGGATACTCAGAGAGTATCCGTATCCGATACTCGAGTACGATTTACCTGTACCCGAACCCAGCACTGCAAGAAGTGTAGGTGAATAGTCATTCACCTACACTTCTTGTAAGGATTTTTTTTTTCTATTTATCAAAATAAAGCGGTGAGGGAAAGTTCAATAATTGTGTTTTTTAAACAAACGGAGATTTCTCCCGTTTTGCTTGACCGATTTCGACGAACTTGAGCTCATATGAGAATATGAGAGAGCATAATCTGCACTACAAAATGCTCATTTGCTTTTGAATTTGTGACCTTCGCCGTCGCAGCAAAGTTGTATTATCAGTTGTTCTATTTTGTTGATATATTTTCAGTTGCTTGAGAAAAATTGAAATATCTACAAAAAAAGTGAGTGACTGTACTGACTGTGAGATTGAGGCAAAATTGTTTGTGTGATTGAGACACAATTATCAATTTATTATTATTCACGTTACATGTTTCAATTCAAAAACAATAACATGAATATAACCCTAAGACTACCTCATAATATTAAATATATGATATATAAGATATAACCATCGCTTATATCGATCATCTGTCAACCATGCCCATGATCAGTGCTGCCCAAAATGTAAACGTCGCCATACATCACGGGAGTTGTCAGCGACCATCAAAAGACCTCGAAATGACAACGAGGCGGCTCACCGATATTACATGACGTACAATTACTTTTCCAATATTATTCGTGATATTTCCCGACCAATTTTTCAATATTTGCCAAGAATAATGCATTTCCGGAGCTATGCTTATATGGACATTTTTACAAAAAAATGACCTGCGGAATCACTTCTTTGATTTTGTCAAACAGGTAAGGAAAAACACTGTTTATTCAAATAGAATAAACTAGAACTATCAACAAGATTAATTCAATTACATCACAACTCTCTGAATGGAATTTATTTTCATTCAAATCACGTCTGCTCAACCCCATAATTACCAAGCACGTTGCCACCATTTCCCTAAATACCCTCCACCATATAATTTATTGCTCACTAATTGTTTATTTCCGACAGCACCCTTAACTATAAATACGGAAAAATTCTTTCAGTAATGGCCTTTCTATTTAAATCCATAAAAAGTGACGTGATGTTTGAGGCGTCCTGTGTCCTGTATTTTTAGAATTTTCAATAAGCCATTCAATGACAGGCATGCCGAATGGACACTTATTAAGCGAAAACAATGTGACGTTCACCGGATGCAATCACCACACCATATGGATATGGACGGCTCAAAACTATTTTTGTTCTGCCAAGCGAATTGTTGCCAATCGGCTGATTGCGAGATGTAAACACTTGCAGAGAATGTCAATTTTCTCGATTTGATTGTGTTTGGTTTTTGCTTTCGCAGTTGATGGATTAAACTTCATAACCTTCGAGGAGTTCGAATCTGGGTACTTATGAGAATCTAGATTCGAGAGGCAGCGCTCTGTAGTAGAATGGGGATTTGCTAGTGAGAATAGAAATAGATTCATAATCAAATTGGTATTTGCGGTCTCGATTTGCCGAAGATTACTCAGTCACTGTAAAGAGAAGAATATTCTCAAAACATGAAATATCATTATTGGCCAGCCACATTTTGCTTGCGGTGAATTTCAATATATAGCGACTGGGAATTTTGGAAATGCGTTAAAAACAGTTTTTAGCCTTTTGGAAATACGGGAACTTGAAGAAAAGTCTTCGTGAGTGGTAATAATTTGTTTTGGCCTATGTGGAACTACTTTATTTTTTGAAATTCTTTTCACGTGAAATTGATGTATCGGCTAAAACTAGAGATCACAAAACATTCACACAGTTATCGCTTTTTTGAGATTTTCACTTTGAATGTCAACTGATAAGCGTCGGGCCATACATGTATTATAGTGATCGTCTCCGTATTCTAATAATTCGACCTTCGACAATCGAACATGTTCATGGTTTGAGTTTCCAATATAGTAAACTTAATTCTCACTCTTGTCTACGTCGTAGTTCATGATTCATTGATTAATTTTGGTTAGTTCTATCTCATGATACTACAACAAGATAAACTCACGCGCACGATACACTCAAACACGTTATGTCATTATTGTCGTCCGAATTTCGTCCCTCACGCGCATGTAAATTCCTCCATGAATAATGTTTTCTGCCGCTTCATTATAGTCTAAGAGCCAGTGAGATTCTCCAGTGATGATTTAGTTAAGGCCTATTTTTTAAGAGAATGTTGTACGGACCTTAATCGAGTGTCATCCGAGAGGGTTCGCCTTGATCGCGGTTCCAAGGAGGTGGCGGAACGCCCCCAACATCTAAAAAAAATGCATCTTTTTATCATTTAGTCATGGCTGAATTTTTTACCAATTGTTCTTTGGTAGTCCACAATCATCCAAAAAAATTGGCGGATCGATTGGCCGGTTCCTTAAGGGTGGCGGATCACCCTCAACATGTCGTGAGACCGATGAAGTTTTTATGATTCAGTTAAGGCCGAAATCTTGAACAGCTGTTCTTTGATAACCCACAATCATCCAGAAAAATGGGCGGATCGATTGGCCGGTTCCTTAAGAGCAGCAGATCACCCCCAACATGTCACGGAAACATTGAAGTTTTCATAATATGATTCAGTTGAGGCTGAATTTTTCACCAGTTGTTCTTTCATAACCTACAATTATCCAGAAAAATTGGCGGCCTGATTGGCCAATTTCTCAAGGGTGGCGGAGCACCCACAACATGACGTGGGAACAATGAACTTTTCATGATATGATTTAGTTAAGACTAAATTTTTCACCAGTTGTTCTTTGGTAGCCTACAATCATCCAGAAATCAATTTTTCAAATAAAAAATGGAGATATTCAATGAATATTCTAGAATAAACAAATTTAACAAGGACTTGGAGGTAGTGATAGGATATCCTGCATGTGCATAACAGTGCATTCAACTAATTCTATTCCCTATCTGGATTTTTAAAATATTCTATCGATAGCAACAAATAAGTTGTTTGCCCCTATACATGAAATATCCATAATCATTTTCCTCATTCTGATATTGAAGGACTTAACTACGTATATTAAAATTAAACGGAAATGTATAACTCCGTATTGCTGACGCACCAATATGCATTTTAAAATTTATTCGCAGAAAATGTATCAAATAAGAATTCTGGGGAAAACTCTATTTCGAGATCGCGGAATTTCCGACATATTAATAAGACTTTTTTTATTGGAACCACTCTTCACTACTTAGTGATGGAAACTTCAGAAGGAGAGACGTCAAGAACGAATCAGTTTCTTTGACATTTTAGCATATTGAGTCGTAAGCTTCAAAAACCGAGTCGGCAGATGTTTAGGGTGATCCAGAGTCAATAGTACAGGGTTTTCACGTATATTTTGGTTCAAAACCCTGGAAAGTGGTTCAAATTAACAAAAATGTAGTATATTTTCTGAATCATCAGAATTTGTTATCAGAAAAAACAATTGAGCATCAGAAGTCAAAAAAATTGAGGCTCCTTGACTTTTTTAAATGGGATCCTGTCACCTGGGGGTGTTATCTTTAACGGTTATTAAGATATTGACGTTTTTCTATACATAGAATACAGGGTGTCCCAGATCAACTGGTCACTTCTTATACGGGAAATTGAGAAACCATATATAAAAAGTTTGAGATGGGAACCCATGGTCAAAGTGCACCATTTCCTAGATACAGGGTGTACAAGTTTTTCAAAAAAATTGAATATCTGAATTTATTTTGAAAACCGTTCAACCGATTTTGATGACATTTTCAGGGTTCAAATACTAAATGGTACTGCATGTTTTTGAGTATTTGAAAAAAAAACTCCTCGTCCATATGTGTGCACTGTTCAAAAAAAAAATGGTTGAGCAAATTTTTTTCAAAACAATAATACCTCTACCAGAAACCTTGTTCAATTACCAACAAACTAGCTTTCCTGACTTTTTTCTCTCCGGCGGCGGCGCACCGTTTTCGAGTAAAAATAAAAACCAGACTAGTGTCCTTCAAAGCGTTGATGACCGAAAATTTTCAGTTTTGGTGAAATAAGGAAATCCTACTGTTCTACTCGTCGAGGAGAAAAAACTCACGTGACCTTTTTCATTGGAAATTGAATCAGTATTTAGAAAGAAAACAAAATGTTGTGCAGAAAACAGTGGCGTGTAATTTTAGTTTTCTCGAATAACAAAACACCCTGTATCTTGGAAACGGGGCACTTCCGGCCATGGGTTTCCCTTCTCAAACGTTTTATTTCTGGTTCTTCTATATATGCAGTATAAGTATTGACAAGTTTATCTAGGACACCCCTCTACTAATCAACACCTAACGAAGATAGACATTGGCCAAAATATACGTACACTGAAAAACTGGCAAAAATGTTTAAAAAACAAATTTTAGGTACAAGCAGATGATATCATCTCTACAAAGAGATGAACTAAGTTCATCTCTCTGTAGACCCTGGACATTAAAAATCGCCAATTACAACAGTTTTTGACAGGGCCAAAATTTGTAATTGCGAAATATGTCTTAGATCTGTCAAAAGTATGTTTCATTACTTTTGTTGTACCACCATTTCCATCAGTTAAAGTTTGTTCATAGTCCCTTTTACAGTTTTTTATGTATTTTATTGATAATTTATTCATTTTAACCGTAGACATAAGTAAAACTATGCTAAGTTTTAAAACATTTTAACGTTTTAGTCATTTTAATTAATTTCAAATCATTTTATCCTGTATGAGTGAATTGTGTTTTTATGTTATACTCATCATTGTTTGTCCTGATGAAGGAAGAAATGCTTCCGAAAGCTTGACTATAGCAATAAATTGAGCATCACTTTGCCCACTTCAGTTACTGACTGCTTCCTCACCATTCCTTGCTCAAAATCATCGCTTTTCCACACATACCTTACCATATCCCTGGAATCAACCTAGATATTATTATCAAGATTTTCTCATGATCGATAAATTAACTTTGGGAGAAGGTAGCCGGTATAATTCCGTTAGTATGAGAAATTGATTTTTTTGTACAGCGTATAGCTCACTGACCTAAAATAAGAGGTCAGTTTATAGCTAGGTTATATTTTATTCGGGTAGCAACAACGGTTTGCAGCTTCAAGCATTGACAGTTTTGAAATATCAATTAATTGTTATATTGCTTAATACACCTAAATGAGTAACAATCTGATAATATTATTAATAATGGCAAAATTTGGCAACACAACAATTTAAAAAAAATAATCACGCATACTATGGATCAAAAATTTCCAATACACCATTCATGTTAAAATTTTGATAACTGATGCAGAATAAAAGTGTTATTGAATGTTAGGCGGTTTCTCTAGTTTTTCCGGGTAAGGTAATATGGCTGTTTTCTGTTTATTTTGTCACGAGGTCAATAAAGGTCTTTAACTGTCCATTGAAAAATGTCCTATCTTTCATCTTTCATGTTCATATTATGCATCATCAGTCTCCAATTATATCATCATCTAATTATCGCTGGGAGAAGATTTAATACCAAGAGTTTATCAGAATACAGTTTCAATACCTCTACCTTTACCCCATTATAAACTTCTGTTTAGAATACGTATGAAATTACTTAGACCGAAAGTTCATCGAATGCTCTCTTCTACAAGTCAGTTAAGATTTCTGACGCTATAGAAACTTCAATTACCTATATCAAATTCATAACAGTGCAGCTGCTACTTACAGAGAGTAATACTTAAAACTCGTCTCGGAAGCCAAGTTTCGTAGACTACCGGCAAAGTTAGGAAAGAAGTTTAATACTCTGGAACTTGATCTTCGAATCATATAAGACTAGCAAATATGAGAAAAACCCATGAGAAAGACTCGACAAATTCAAGTTAATTCGATTGAATTGTTGAGACTGAAAAATACAGTGACATTGTTTGAACTCAATTTAATCAATTGTCTTTGAATTATGTCACTCATAATGATCATGTCAATTTCATAAAATATGGTGTTCTCTTCGCAATACCACCAACAAAGCGAATTAAACCATAAACAGAGAAAAACGCAACTTGCACAGCTTTTTCATATGAAATCTGGAAAAATTTATTAATATACAAAAATTGTCTTGATAACAACTCCGTGAGTACAAAACATTAAATTTATATGAAGATAGGTTCACAGATTTTTTTCATAACCCCTCCGTTACTGAATAATCAGGTCCATAAGTTTCAAACCATCCAAAACCTCCTCATTATACATAAATTTTATCAATTGCCCAGAACTAGTCGATATATTTATGGCACTCGGCCCACATGCATACGAAAACCATTATAATAATTCAAATAAAGACGCATTGAAGGGGATAATTTTACCGACACTTTAATGGTTGATATCTTAATTAGGTAATGCTCTTTTATAACTCATAAAAACTTATGAACTCTTTGGATGCCACCCTCAAAAAAAGTGATAACCGTGAAATAATAGAGGGTTGTATAAACGAAGCCATATGGTTTGTAAGTGTCGCCATAGTTTTTGATAATTCAGTTTTCTCACGAGAAGTTGAGTCACAGAATTTTCGTGAACCATACTCTGCTCACAATAGTGTGCTAGCGTTTAATAAATTCTCATCCGTGGACTTGGCCAATATTTTTTAACAAGAGAATCATTAATTCAATTTTATTTCTCTCTCTAGTTCCATGATTCTTTTTCGCTGATGTTTGTTGCTTTGCTTCTATCTAATTGGGTTCTTTTTTTTTGTCACAAACATCTGTTGTATTCTACCATTTTCTTAGAATTATTTTCTGGAATTATTTATTAATTCTTTAAATTTTAAAATTTTATTGATGTGGCGAAAATCATCTTTGATCTGAATAATGATTGAGTATTAAAGTCTATTCAGTAGAACTACCAATGGGGTTAAAAATGTAATCGCATAGCAAAGTATACAAGCCATATACTTATAAATACAATATACCGCGTGCGTCCCATAAGGCAAATGAGAGGGATTTCCCGCGAAGAAGTGAGAAGGAGAATACAGAAGAATCCCATAAGGCAATCCTTGGTTAGGATTTCGATGTACTACCCATGCGCGAAATACCATTTCCTATTGGCTCGGTTTCAAATTGTCACGACGGAGACGGACAAGGAGCTAGAGCCGGCTGAATTGAACGGGAACGTTGAAAAGACGCCATTATTGATTCATGGTTGTTTGTTCTTTGTTGTGCTACCGTTGTTTTGGATTGTTTTGATGAAACAAGTCCCCGGATCGATGCATGAATGATTGAAAAAGAATACAATTTATTAATTTATTTGAAATTTCATCTTTTGGGTTCAGCTGTTTGAATAGAAAGTAGTGTGAGTAGAAAATAAAAAATAAAACAAAAAAAATGTGAATCTTCAGCTATAATTCAAAATTAGTTGAGAAGTTGAAATTGTAAGCATAACGGAATAAATCAAAGTAGATGAAGAATTTGAAAATTTTGTATGAGTAAATTTTTCCTTCTGAATAACATTTTTTGTCGCATCTCCCAAAGATAAATAATTATTAATATACAGTATGTCCACGGATGGGGTAGACAAGAGGTGAAATGGACCAAAAATTGAAAGATACGACAAAAAGTTATTCTTGATAAAAGTTTTGCTTGGTCTAAAAATAAGATCTACGATGAGAAAATTGATTTTTATTATACAGGGCGTCTCAAAAATGTAAAAACATAAAATTAAACAAGAGCAGTCATTTTTTGATCTGTTAACGTGAAATGATTAATAAAAAACTTGCTTTAAACTCAGTCCTAACCCTGAATCCGAACTTACTGAAAGAAATTTGAATCTATGAAAATTCTAAAAAATTGAACAAAATTTTGCAAGTCAGCATTTTACTACTTCCATTATGACTTTTATACCTACAACAACAACAGGTAATCATATACAGGTATTAAATCAATAATATGCGAGTGTTAAAAAGCGGACTTGCAAAATTGATCAATTTTTCAAAATTTTCATAGATTCAAATTTCCTTCAGTAAGTTTGGATTCATGGTCCTATAGATTTAAAGCAAGTTTTTTATTTATCATTTCACGTTAACAGGTCAAAAAATGACTGTTTGCTCTTGTTTAATTTTATGTTTTTACATTTTTGAGACGCCCTGTATAATAAAAATCAATCTTCTCATCGTAGCTCCTATTTTTAGACCAAGCAAAAACTTTTATCAAGAATAACTTCTTGTCGTATCTTTCAATTTTTGGTCCATTTCACCTCTTGTCTACCCCATCCGTGGACATACTGTATAGATAGTTTTTGGTTGATTTCCAAAACTAGTATACCTACTTGACTTTTGGAAATTAAAATACTGACACAAATGTGAAGCAGGACTGAACTCCCAAAGGTGAAATTTCAATTCAAATGATTTTAGTATTTTCCATCTATAGGGTGTCCCAGAAAGAATGGGGCATACGGTTACAGCAGATTCCTCTTACAAAACTATTGCGATCGTCCCGAACTTGTCTATCCCGAGAGTTGATATCAACAGAGATACAGGGTGTCAAAGTTGAATTTTAATTCTTGATTTATTTGACTAACTTTCGAAATAATCAAATTATATTGATGAAATTTGGTATATGAAGGCTGTTTGACATGCAAAATTCATATCTGAGCACGGAATTGCTCTTACTTTTAGGGGACGCCAATAACACCTGTTTGTTTGTATGTTTAAGCAAGCTTTAAAACATTTTTATTCAAACAGAGGAATCATTTAGGACAAAAACAGTTCAAATTAAGAATAATTTCATTGAATCCCCACAATACTGAAAATTACCGTGTATGCGGTGCCTACTGCCTGGTGAAAGAAATTCCGTTGTTTTCCTTCCGACAAAATACGTTTTTTTTCCGACTGCCAAAAAAAACGACTTTTTTCCTTCATCAAATACAACAACACATAAAAGAACTTAAAAAAAATCAAACCCAAATATTATTTCAGAAACTAAATCAATAAACCTAATTTTGTTCAGATTCATATTTTGAAAAACTCACTATATGGTCCTCAGACCTTATATCCAACCATTTTTTAACACACAATCATTGCAAATTACGTAAATGAGTTGTTAATGGATAACTAACAAAACAGCAAACAAAAATTAAAAATTATTTTTTCCAAATTGACCCTTTTTTTTTTTAATAAAAAACACGTTTTATTTTTTTAAACACCAACGGTGTCAAAGTTCTATTTTAAGGTTTTCATCTTGCGTTGCGCGACAAATGATTTGAGTTTGCAAATTTGAAATATTTAAATTAAAGATATAAAACATGTTTTGTCCACAATAAATATTAATAATATTAATGAGTGCTATAATAATGACCAAGAGGCCGATATGCCGATATATATCGGTATCGGCCAGGACATTATCGGTATCGGCTAAAAAAGTCATATCGGTCGATCACTTCCAGTTATACATCAAAAATTGTACCTATAGATATTTCCATATAAGTACATCTATTTATAATAAGACTATATTATAAAATGGTACATATTATATGGATATTTCACTAAATTTAAACTTGAAAACTGGAAAGGTCTGGAACAGTTTGTCGAAGTGTCTCTGAGAAGTAAGTATAAAGTTAGAAGTTAGTTTCACTAAATTTAAACTTGAAAACTGGAAAGGTCTGGAACCGTTTGTCGAAGTGTCTCTGAGAAGTAAGTATAAAGTTAGAAAGTTTAGTAAGACCCATGAACTGTGTGATTGCACTACCGCACAGAAAATTACTATTTTCTTTTGATTTTATAATAAAGTCCTTGACGGGCAGCTCTAATAAGCGATCATCTCCCTTAAACGGTCAAATTTCTTGGAACCAATTTTAAATCTATGTTTTAACACATTTGTATATACTTTTATTAACAAGTATAATATGAACATTTGATGAAATTTTCTCTTAAGCGGGCACCTCCCATAAGCGAACAAAAAAGCTGGAACCGTGACTGCCCGCTTATGGGAGCTTTTGTTTTATTTATGTATATTATGGCATATTCTAAAAGCTTGATTGATGGATTTTACCCTTATTTCATTAGTGAAAAACAAACCTACTTATGAATACAAATATGGTGGAGACCAAGAAAGAGCTGTTTGATTTTCCAAATCTCCGTGTATTACTCCTTCTGTTACAAAACTAGAAGAACGCCGATATCGGTCTACTCTCTATCGTCTATTCACCTACCTCTGAATTAATCTCACTTGATTTAAGATATCTACCGCAAATACCTCGAACTGTTATAAATATGAGCGATAATAATGACAAAAACATTATACCTACCTAGGTACACAAAGTTTATAAAGTAAAACCTTACCAATCTCTGGTGATACCTATATTGCTTCAAAAACTATTAAGTAACTTTAATATTTCAATGTATAATCGAGAACAAATCACGAAACTAATTCAAATCGTTTTTGAATCAATAATAAATAATATTTTGTAGGGATTTTGTTGCACAAAAATGTTAAATCTTATGCAATCTCACACCTAAACACAAAATCCTGGATCAGATAAGATGAATTCATGAACATATTTTCCACTCATGCTCATAATATTTATCACCCACCCCACATGTGAATTCATGTCATTTTTTTTCGGAATCCCGCGAAAAATTTAAAAATACGTCGATACAACAGCTGATATTAAGCATGCAGCACTGTTTCCGCCATGTTTCAGCCGGCGAATCACAATTCTCGAAAATCGATTCTGCGCATAATTCAATCTCCTAACCAAGGACAGACTTATGTGTAAAAGTATATGTCTGTTTCAACATCCTCGCGGGAGTCCCGACAAGCTGCCCGCGATATATTGTATTTATAAGTATATGATACAAGCCTATTGCTTACTTTTTCATCATTGGGAATACGAGGTCCTTCAAATTAGGGAACTAGTAGTATATATTTTCTGCTGAATAAATTAAACATCGTGTTTTTGACTTATTTAAAAAAAACTCATTTTTTTAAAGAAACCCGTGTATATTTTTATCCGCTTATTTGAACGAACTCGAATCATCAATGATAAAAAAATTAGCAATAGTGCAGACTTGATTTTGATCAGCATGTAAAGGCAGTTGATTTCATATTCAAGAAAATAAATAAAGAATCACAATTAAAATTATTTTATTAATTTTATTCCACACATACGTTATAAATATAAAGGGTGCCCCATTACTTATCCGCCAAAAAACACAAGGTGATATTATAAATGAAAATAAGATTACTTCTCTTAGTGTGGTGGCAAATGCTAGTCGTTTAAAAGATACAAGGTGTTCAAAGTGAAACTTTATTAACAAAAAATTTGTTATTTTCAAACTGATAAAGATAACAAATTCAAAATTGGTAAACCAGCGTTTTCGAAGATGAGAAATCCGAATTCGGTATTGGTTTGAAACTAATTCCTAGAGTGCGCTTTCTACGCACTAAATGTTTTCATAATTTTTAATCTGTGTAAGTGAGACTGTTTTGACTTTATACCTGGAAAAAGTCAATCTTTCCACGAAGAAAATATATTCTTGATGAATATCGGTACCTCAAGTCGTTTGCGAGATATTCGACTTTGAAAGTAGAATCACCATTATAAAAATTAAAATCTGGTTATCAAAACATTAACTCAATTTATTAAAACTATTCACTTTAATAGATGGAATTAGGTTCAAACCAATACCGAATTCGGATTTTTCACCTTCGAAAACGCTAGTATACCAATTTTGAATTCAATATCTTTATCCGTTCAAAAATTATTTAATTTTAAACTAGCTGACCCGGCAAATTCCATACTGCCTCATGTTTCAATAATTATTCTGTTATTTTTGGCACAGACATAACAAACATATAAAAAATAATAAGAATCCGCTCAGCGATTTTCCAGTTAGGATGATATGTTAAATATCTGACAACATTTCTAGCGTACTTTTTTGAAATGTTTAAACTGAAAACGTATCTATTGTTTCAACACTTCAAATCCCAAATAGAGCTCACAGATCTAATTTGAACAAAATCCTTTAAAAAATAACAAAATCAAGCAAATATAACCTCACATTTTTGAAAAAAAAATTTATCAAATCCCAAATAGAACCTCTATAATCTAATTTGAACAAAATCCTTTGAAAAATCACAAAATTATGCAAACATAACCTCACTTGGACGATTTTTGGTAAATTTTCAAAATCAAACCTCAAATTAAAACCTTCATATCTTATTTGAACAAAATCCTTAGGAAAATAACAACAGTTTTCGAAAATAACCTCACTATGTCATCTAAAAAAAAATGTTTTCATCAAATCTCGAATAGAACCTACGATATATTATCTAATTCGAACAAAATCTTTTGGAAAATAACAAAATTAGGCAAACATAACCTCACTTTGTCAATTTTTGTTAAATTTCTTGATCAAACCCCAAATTAGATCCTACATGATTATTTGAACAAAATCTTTTGGCAATTTACAAAACTATGCAAACATAACCTCACTATGTATGTAATGTTTCAAAAAAATGGTTGATCATATCCCAAATAGAACCTACATATCTGATTTGAAAAAAATCGTTTGAAAAATAACAAAACTATATGCAAACATAACCTCACCATGTCATTTTTTTTTAAATGTTTTGATCAAATCCCAAATAGAACCTACGATATTATTATCTGAATTGAACAAAATCTTTTGAAAAAAAACAAAATTAGGCAAACATAACCGCACTTGGTCAATTTTTGATCAAACACCAAATTAGAACCTACATAATTATTTGAAAAAAATCCATTGGTAAATAATAAAACTATGCTTACATAATCTCACTATGTCAAAGAAAGAGAAGTTGTGTTTTCGAGTTCCTAAGGAAAATTCTCCAATAACATCGCTCCTCATATTTCAAAGAACATCGAAAAAAAAACACCTAAATTGCTTCAGCCGTTCTCAAGTGATGGAGTGACCAAGAAAAACGGGATTCAAATCTATAATATATTAGATAGGATAAAAGCCTGGATAGAATCAGCATCAGCACTGTTTTAGTTTTATGTTTACGTTCACTGAATGCACCTATTTTAACATTATGCCAACGTTGCTTTATCAGTCCTGACCTATGATTCTGTTTTAGTTTTAATTTTTGTATGGACGTAGTAGCAACTCTAAAAACGAATCTGGACTTTGTCTGTGGGTAGATATTCTAACAGACGCAAACAACATCCCTGTATGGAAAAAAATAGCAATAGTCTTCTCTCATAACGTCATTTTTGTCTTGATATTGAAAATGGCCTCCACTGCTATGCTGTAGAGTTTAGTCTTTTTCATTTCTCGGGTCTATGATTTGAATTGACAATATTGACATCAATATCATTAGGTGAGTTCGAGTTTCCGCTCTTCGTGCTCAGAGTGTTTAGGGCGGAAACTCGAACGCGCCTATTGAATTTACTCATTGACATTGACATTAGTTAATTTTGTCACGGAAAGGTGACATGTGACATCCCGAATGAAAAGTTGTGTTTTCAAGTTTTTTCGTGAGATTTTCCAGCTTTTCTTGCAATTAAAACAATCCCAAGACTTAAAGGAACAATTCCAAAAAAAAATGACTCAAATCGCCCCAGCCGTTCTCAAGTTATTGATCCTCCAGAAGAAATCGGTACTCATTTTTATACATCAAGATAAAGATTCACTTTCAACACCGGCATCTTTTTAACGACTAGCATTTGCTGTCATATTCATAAGAAAAATCTTCTTATTTTAATCTATATTGTCACCTGCTGTTCTATGGCGGATAAGTTATGGGACACCCTGTATAAATCTTTGAAATAACATAATATATCCCATTTGCCAACATAAATGAAAAAATAAATTAATAAATATCGTCTTTATTGATACCATGATGTACACAAGCAATAGGAAATCATGAAATCAAGATGTTTTTGTGAATAGAACTGTCTTTTTTTACCCTACTAAAGCACTTAATTCAATCTGATGGAACTAAGACGGTAACAAGGATGGTAATAACAGATTGTCGTGCGACTGATATCACTTTACGCTTCATCACTGACATAACTAACACCGTCCCTCATCATCATTTCAATCTGCTTTCATAAGGATTCCTCCGCGATTTCTTCACTTTCTCGATGTTCTTTTCTACTCATCGTATTATTTGTTTTTCTTTCTTTTTTTTCAAGGAATATCAAAACTAAATTTTTTATATATGGCCTGATAAAAGACCCAAATTAACAGGTTAGATCCCCTTCAAGCAATAAACTTATATTCTTTTTTTTTACTGTTATAAATTGAACCAACTTTTCATAATAGGCTCGTAGGCTTGTTCAGTGAAATTTCGACAACGATGCTTTTTGGTTTCATCATGTTTTATCACCCACCTATAGCACATGAACAACATTTCAGCTCGATTGCAAGAAAATTAGAAAACTAAGAAACTTAGGGGCATCCGAATACCAAAATATGTTTAGCATCTCCGTGATGTGACGGCTTCTCTCGCTTCAATACCTCAATACCTTGTATCGACTGGCGACACCGTTCAGTGTTCACTCAACACTGGTTAGACGCGACAAGTGCAGTGACGTCATCGGTCGAGCTCGGAGCGTTTTTGTTAGAAGGATACTGTGGGTTGGAGAACCGCATTTCTTGGGTCAAGAACAATTACAGACAAGAAGTTCCAGCCCCGAGTTCCACAAAAAAAAAGGCTCCCTCTCCATCAAACATCCAGTGAAAGACATGACTGTATCCTTGATTAACTGTAAGAGAGGATACAGAAAAACAGAAGCCAATGACACCAGTGAAGAGGAATCCTTAGAAGAGAAAATCTCGAGCCTCATAGAAAAAGATGTTACTGTCAAAATGCCAAAAAAAAGTTATAACCAACAAACTAAAATCAAGTTTGCTTCATCTAAACAAAATAGATGCAAGTAAAGAGAGCGGAAGAAAGGACGATGTAGAAAAGCAGAATCAGGGAAATAGAAATAAGTGATAGCAATTCCTCAGTTTCTCATAATGAGAATACCATAAAAATTTCTGAAACTCATTTATTTAGTTTTAGAGATGGGAAAATCACGATTTCAATTGAGAACGGAAAGGGGTTAAATCAAATATTATTTTCAAAGAAACTTTACTTATGAGAAATTTAATTGAAATCAGAAAACACAACCAAAATAAGAATATTATAGATAAAGCATTCGATCGACTGGAAAAAAAAATGACCCCAAGTTCTAAAGCTATTGCTGGATTTAATGAAACCTCTAGCTGTTCTTCTATCTCCTGTTCGATAAAGACTTCAAGACGGTGGAAGTGACTGCCAAGTCCAAATTTGACTTGGATTTTCCTGACCTGAAAAAAAAGGTTTCCCAGTCTGAGGCAACTCCAAGAGGTGAATCCGATTCAAACGTTTCAACAGCAAGTCCAAATAAAGACAAGCAGAGCTTAGAATGACCCCTCACATTTTATTGTTTTACAGTCAAACGGAGAACAAGGGTACAGACTTTCAAAAAAGAATCTATACTTGAGGCTAAATTTCTGGGTATCTCCATCTTGACAAAATCGGTCAATGATCGCCGTGACATCACCTCCTTTATCCTTGGAGAAGAGAAGATACTCAAGGTGAATTCAGGTTGAGATCTCCATTGAGAAAATCACTGAGGAACTAAAGAAACTGTGATATTTCGCCAAGGAAGTCATTCGCTTGAAAAGCGGCCATCGTAGGAAAAGCGGTACCGGTTTTGTAAAACTACTTCTGCCTGACGAGCAGAACAGCATCTTCATGTTGATCCACTTTCTGTTTTGTGTAGTGGTGGTGGTAGAGGCTATAGGAATTATGAGTATAGTGTAGATGGCACAATTACTCCCTTAGGACTGGCCATACCATTCCGGCGTGTAAAAAGTGTGCGGGGGATCATTTTCATAAAAATGGCGATGAGTCGCTTGACCAATCCCTCAAATGTGTGAATTTCAGAGGTGCGGAATTCGCAAATATCCCCACGTCCCTCAAAAGCTCCAATACCTAATAACAAACTCACAAACTCCAATGCCCCATCTAAGACACCAATAACTCCCGTCAAAAAGAATGTAAGACCTGCTTCGACATCAACCAGCCCTTATGCTGCTAAAATCCAAGCTGCAGAAGGAAAGAGTGAAGCAAGCCAATCCTTTACTCTTGCCCAATCTCTAAGCATCCCCCAGGAGAACTGCAGCTTATATTGAATGAAATTTAAGAAATATCCCTCCAATTCACGGAAGAAGGAGATTGGTATACACTGATGAGGAGAAAGATTTGGCTTTCGCAAAATCACTGGAATGCCAATTTGCTCCAACCGAAGAACTGGGAAAGATGAACTAGAAGAATGGGCTGATGTCTTTTTGTAGAACACAGAATCTATCCCTTTACAATCAGGACATACTTCTTTTGAGAAAGTAGAAAGTATCCTGAATGCATTGACTGTTAAAAATTCCCCTGGTTTGGAAAAAATAAAAAATACAATTTTAAAAGTTGTGTCATCTGACGCATTCATATTCCAAGACTTTCTTCAAGAGGGCAGGAGTAATTGTTTTACCAAAGGCTGGAATAAATCTGTCTTTCTCATCAAACTGAAGGCCTATCTGTCTTTTGAGTTCGCCAGAATAGGTCTATGAACAAGTGATCCTGGAACGCCTGAAGGATGAAAGTCTTGAGAAGGCTCGATGTGGAGAAGGCCTTCGTTGAGGTTTGGCATGATGAATTTCTGAACAAATTGTCCATTCTTGGATTCGAACAAAGTTTGATTCTGCTCGTACACAGGGCAGAGAAATCTGCGTGAGAGTGGGTCACGCTATTTTGGAAGTTACACCAAGACTTGCAAGAGTTTGATTGTATGTGAACAGAGTTTGTTGTCACAATCCATAGGTTCATCTTTCAATTGACAATCATTATCATCGTGGACCATAGGATTGTGCTACTACAGAAAAGGTTGTGAATGCACCCTCATGATATTCATGAGTTACCTACGCCATTGTCATTTATTTATATCCAACGCAACATTTTTGACGTCGATTTGCAATCAACTGTCCCAAAATCCCTCGTCCAATTTATTTGTTTATATAAAAAATCTGATAAATTAATCTCAATTTAACATGTTCATTTATATACATTCATCATATTTTATCACTCTCTCGCAACATGCCACCCCAAAACATCATAAAACCGTGAAAAAGGCTCAATGGGTGGTCTGTCGAAACGGCAGCTGCCCCTCAAAGTAAACGAAACATAATTCAAGTCTATTAACACGCCATAGCTGCTGCTACTGCATATGATACTTCCCCTAACAAAGAACATAAATAACATTAATTTCCGAACTTTTGTTTTATTGCAATTGATACGGAGTTTTAGATTTGCAGTGAATTGAATTTAAAATTTGTAAATTGCCACTTCATTCAGGGGCGGTTTATTAATAATTCAGAGTTAACCCATGGGTTAACTGACTCTGGGTCAACTCAGCTCCTGTCAAATGGACAAGTGTCAAACATTTTGAGGTTATCCTGAGGTTATTTCGTTAGCCCAGGGCTTAACCCTCATAGGCAAATCCATAGTGAAATTTGTTGGAATTTATTCCATACCAATATTTCCAATAAGAGGGAGATGGTAATAGGAGATGGCGTTGAGTTTTCCACCAAAGTAAGATGTAGAGTGAGATATATAGCCTTTTTCCGATGCTGGAACCATTCCAATCGGTCACATATGAAATATTTTATGAGTATCAATTTTCACATTTGTAAATATCTACTTAACAGTATAACGGGGTATTGGGGTTTCAATCTAATTTAATTCTGGAGATGGTTTATTTTATCAAAAACTAATATTTACCTACCTTGTATTTAGTTTCTCATTACATTATGGTCACCTCTGAGGATAACTGCAAGCAATTTATTTATTTTGCTTTTGAAAGATTCTCATGAACAAATGCTAGATCTACAGGATCACCAAAGATCGTATCATGAAGTTGATATTATTGAGGCATGATATAATGATACAAAAGTATGATATCGCACAGGTTGCTTGTGACGACATCGCGTGAGGTTCATTTTTGAGAAACATGGTTCTTGACTCCCTTACAAATAAAGGCAGGCTGTTAGAAGATCTTCTTTCACTGATAGATGATAGATTTGTTGATGAGATTGGAAGAGAAATCATCTGAGTTGTCCGTGTTTCCCTTTCCTTGACCAATGACATGTCTTGAGAAGCTACATACCTCTGGTAGGCCATAGATTATGTTCCCAGGATGAATAAAATGGAAGACTGGAATTGTGGCTCTGCCTAATCCAGGATTGTTTTGTAGCACCGGAGCTGCTGGCTACCTGCACCCCAGAAAGTGATCCCATATATAAGGATACTCTCAAACAAGCAAAATCTCTCATTCTCATGGATAGTGTGTGATCATCAAAACGCAGGTCGGTGTCCAAGTGGTGGATATCCAAGAATTTGATTGTGGCCTTTCTATCCAGTAAAAAGTGATCTAAGTTGAGACTTGTTACATTAGTTGTGAATTCCACAAAACTTGACTTGGCGACATTCAAACCACCCCTTCCCACTGAACATGTCAGTAGTGGTCACCAACATGTCACTATAGGAGATACTCGAGTCCTCGCTTGAGTCATCTGCAAACAATGTTAATCTCCCTCATATTGACCTTACCGATATTGGACTATAAACTGATCACTTTTTGAATATTCAAGTCTGATGACTTTTCACCTGAGCACATCATCAACTGATGACCTTCTCTCGAGTATGATTGGCACTGCTCAAGAACAATACCTAAAAACCCATATTGTTCATGTTTTCACAAGACTCTGTAGCCTCTCAACGACCTTGATTTATACTCAAGTATGTACAGCCTCCAAGAATTGAAAAATTGCATCGCTAGTGCCGATATTCTTCTAGGAAGCAAACTGATACTCAGAATAATACGACCGTGCATAGTGAGGAAGTCCCACATCTTTGTCTTAACCATCTTTTTCACCAGATTGAAAAAAGTTGACAGCCACGAGATTCGTCTGAAATTAGAATGGTCGCAGGTGTCACCTCCCATCTCGCTTATACAACGGTATAACAAGTGCAGTCGAGGTATGATGAAAATTGCCTCTTTGCCCAGGAATCATTAATAGCGTAGACCAGTGCATCAACAGCAGCATCGGGTAACTACTACCACCGTCGTACCACTAACGACGGACAAGATACGCTCCCAAAACGTTTGATATTTATAGATTTCATTGTTTACTAATAGACTTATTTTCAGGGTGTGGCGAAATGTCCAAAAAATCTGGTAAATCATGGATGCGCCACAAAACTACAGAGCATATCTAGGATTTGTTCTTTATAGAGTTCAAAATACTTAAAACTTTTTCCTTAGTATAAGGAAGAACGAAAAAAAACTGCTTCTGTAACCAAATAGATCTAGGGGTCTGTGTAGACCACTGAACGATTAATAATGAGGTGCGGTGTAAGGAGTTAATGTGGATAACCAAAGAAAAAACTATGATAAGAAACTAAGGTTTTTAACGTTCTCCCAAGATACAAAAATGTATAGTTAACGGGTTAGTTCACGTTTGTTCAGGTAAGCGTTCAACCAGGACAATAATTCAAGTGCAAAAATAGCTGGAAAATAATATTATTGTTCACGTGCCTACAACGTATGCATTTATATCAACGCCACTCACGCAATGACGTCACTGCGCGAAGCGAACTAATTTGAGACGGATAGATGTCATACCATACTTTTTCCTATAATATCATGATAATAATATACAGACATAATAATGCAATAAATAGAGCGAGTCGAGGAGCGGGTTTAATAAAAGCATATCGATAAAATAAAGCAACCCATGTATTATGTCTGTATTAGAGTGAAAAAGTGGGGAAAGTGGTGAATCCTACAAGTTATTTCTCAACCGTGATGAAACTAATGATTAGAGCCGGGCAAAGGCTTTTTGACCAATTGTCTTTTGTCCCATTCGAAGCGTGGACAAATATCATATTGAACAGCAAAGCAAAACTTTCTGTTAAATAAATCACACGAATAGATCCTCAATAAATTTAATACGAAGTTAAATTCATATTGTTTGAAGCTGAAAAAGTATATTGGACAGAATAAAAATGGAAAAACTCGTGATTCAGAGGAGGATTGTTAAAAGTGAATAGCTAATTTCACTTTTTTAATTAGATCATCGGAAATGTTACGGGCGCCTTCTAATTTCATTCATAATTTATAAGAAACTTTGTTTTATTGTGAATAATTGTGCAGGAACATTTAGGTTGAGAGAGTACTGTATGATAAATTTTAGAACATTTACTGATTGATTAATAAGTAACATTCTCCATAATGGATTGCAGTTTTTTTTTGTCAATCATATGTTGCAGTAGAACATTTCCTCTGAATAATAGAAGTCATGTGATATTGAAATGTCTACTTGGGGAAGATCTAGAACATTTCTAACATTTTCTGCCTAAAAAAAAATTTCTCAAGTCTCTGGGATCGATAGTTTCTGAGATCTGGCGCATTGCCATCCTTAAATAACCACCCTGTACAACAGAAATGTATGCATGAGTGAAGAAATTATAGAAAGCTTAACTTGCGAAGTTTTGAAACGCAGCAAAAATTTTGTTCCAGTCAAATTATGGTCCTGACCAACTAATTCAAAATTGTTTCTGCTTGCAAGTTGTAAGGCTTGTTAAGGATTTATTTTACAAAAGTGATACAAATAATGATGCTCGCGATCATGTAACGGTATCTATTTCTGATTTGTTGATGATGCTCTCCATCAGTTTTTCATTACAAAAAGTGAGTGTCAACAACATAAACTCAATCCATGAAAAAACTCCATTCTGCGGCACTTTTTCAGCTCTCAATAGTTTCCACAAGCCCTTTTCAAATTTCAATCAACTAAAACAGAAAATAATACTACGTAATTGAAAACATCACTCGATGGAGATTGCAGTTTTTGTAAGCCAATATTTCAATTTCAAGCCAAACAAGTGTTTTCTGTTTAGACAATCCTGACATAGTGATTATTTTTTATCAATCAATCATATAATAATATAACAGTGGAAAAACTACAGCTGAAGAAAATCCAGAAAATAAATAAACAGAACGTTTAATAAAATATTATAACTTGCTGTGTAATGTGCAAATTGGCAATGAATAGTTACTCACAGATTTCATTGGAAGTATCAATATTTTGTTATTTTGAACTTTTAAAGTTTTGTTCATCGGTTTTTAATGGGGCGCCACTCTATAAAAATGTAGTTGAGGGCGAGCCTGTCGGGTAGTTTCGAGAAAGTAGCATTTAATAATAATAGTAGAGAAAGGTATTCCAGTGTGCCGCTGCAACAAGGGGTGTTTTGTGGAGAGAATAATGATCTCCAAATAGAGACCTTTCAAGCGCAGGGTTGGAACAGATAGATTCACTTCTCAGATAAAAAAAAGGCAGACAAATTTTATTATAGAATATATAAAAAAGAAAAATTATTATATAGTGCCTTTGGTAATGCGGAATGCGAGAGGGGGAAGGTTGAGGTTGGAGAATGGAAACTGATATTAGCGTAGTGTTTTGCAAAGCGATTTGTGATATTTGTTTTGGACAATGTTTCTACTTTGTCATCGGATCTTTGTCAATGTAATGCTCTGGAGGAAGAAATCGTCTTACCTTGTGATGTCTCGCGAGATCTCGCTTTGTTGTTGGTATATCTCCTCATCCTCCATATCTTCGTACTTTCTTGGACTCGGATTATCTCGACGATAGTGTGTATCCGGCATCACATTTTATTTTGAAATTATTGAATTTGAGCTTGGGAACTAATTTAGTGTGATAAAGAAAAATTTAGAATCGGGGACCTTCAGGACAGTTGAGCGAATATTTTGACCTGGTCTCCGTTTTTGAAGTTTGTTTGCTACAAACAGCAAAAAAGTATATTCAAAGAAGTCATCACCGCCCATGCAAAACTCTATATTTTGATCGAACAGAACAAAATATGTTGTCTAATTATATTAAACAGAAACCACGGTCTAGAATTAAAAGTTTTCTTGAAGATGTTTAAAATTTTGTTATGAATCGTTGGATTCCGCGGTCTCGGTTCTGAGCTGATAACCACCAATACGCTGCATACACATTCTAGTGTAGGAATCATTTCAAACTTAAACATTTTCTGCTTTATGTTAAGTATGCTAGTGTATCTAGGAAAAAATCTTTTTTTCTTGTCTTTATTTCCGCTGGTAGTAAAAACACAATATATTCATATTCAGGTACGGTAGTCTCGTTTTATCATTCATACCAATCGCATGAGGAATATATCACCTTCCTTATCAATTCAGGATTTGCAACTACCTTTTCATTTCTTAGGTCCTTGGGCAAATCAATGAATTGAAAAAGCTATTCTGTTAAATTATTTGATCACACACAAAGTCTGTCATTGTTTTTGGTGGTATGTTGTAGTATAATCGTCAACATCAATCAATAGAGCACTCAACATGAACTTTACTGCATTCGTTATGAATTAAGAGCAAGACTATCTCAGATACTCATCAAATCCAAACTTCTCTGGTGGCCCACAAATGTTTACGCTTCAACACCACCCAGTTCCTGACCTACTCACTGGAACACATGTTCCAGGAAAATTATTTTTAACATTCAGCCTCACAATCTGATGGTACCTTTTTTAATATCGAACAAGACAAAAAACAGGGCCAAAAATGACATTAAAAGATGACCGACGACTGAGTACAGTTTGGTTTTAATCAAGGGGATTAAAAACAAAAACAAGTATCATAAAAACAATGTTCAAGGTTAATTGATGCTCGGGTTGATTGATCATTGCCATTGCAATCAATGGTAGATATCCGAGTTTTTTTAATTCAATTTTTATCCAAATTTATTATAAGCGTTTGTCTGTAGCATTTTTAATCAATAAAATGGAGCGTCAAATAGCCAAAAATAGTCTTATCTGAATTCTTTTTCAATGATTTATTAGCAATGAAGTGTACTGGTAACTATGATAATAATAATTGTGAAATAATTCCTGAACACAACCTAATAATGTAATGTTCATGAATATTATTCATGAACATAAAATATGACAAAATGTTCTCGGAACCAATAAGGGATTAGCTTTTAGATAAGACGACATCCTACTCATGTGCCGCTGACATTTATTATATGAAAACTATTCCAGATATATTGGAAGGATCAAGCTTTATGATGGCTATTTGCTACGTTATTGTCCTCGTTCTAATGACATCGTTGTGTCTTAAATTGGTTCAGGCTGTAGTGTATGATTGACACATTTATATTCAGTATCTCGTACCGGTTCAGCGCTCGCCGCTAGCACTAAAAAGGATAGAGAGTGTGTCTATTTTTCATGCCAGTAGCTGCGTCGGCGACAAACCTACAAATGTTGATCTTTGAATTAAGTCTACTTGGTTGATTCAATAGTAAACCCGAATCCCTGCTATAGCTTTATAACTGTTCCATTCACTCCCTCAACGTCGCTTTTCCACATGCTCTTCCTATAACATTTTGCTCCATTCTTCTTTAAGAATTTTTCTCGAATTAATTTTTCAAAAGAACAGAATACCACAGTAAAAACTCATGACAGACTGGACGCGTGAAGAGGAATTGGGTCTAGTTTTTCCTGTCAAGAATTGGCATGCTACCAGAGACACGTGTGAATCTGCCTAAAAGCTCGCAACCCTCATATATCAAGTGTATAAGTACTCAGTAGTTTCGGGTAATTTAACTTGATCTCGAATAGCTAAGACTGCTGAAATTCTATTTTCTAGATCAAGTTGCAAGTGATACTTGGATCTATTAAAGTATATCCCATGCGAGAACCAAGCTGTAGGGTGTCCAGTTGATGACTCTTTTGAGATCTTCATTGCGTGAGCCTCACTACATGATAGTTGAGAATATATTCAGAAAAACAATTCTCAAAGGTTTACTACACGCTGGTTGAATAGCTTTCTTGGGTGTCCACCATGTTTGTTCCTCGGCTGGTAGATATTCAAAATAGTATGAGGTTTGGAGTTGGTATCTTCCTCTATTGGTGGTATGAGAAACTTGCTTTGAGGGGACCAGCTACGTAGTACCAATCTGAAAAGGCATCCACCACAACTTCAGGGATGATGATATAAGCAACTAATAGAAAATTTTAGTTTGAGCAACTGAAAACGCTTTCAAACTATGGGTTGCTCTCCTGCAGGTTCTACTATACCTTATTCACAACCGAGCTGCCAAAGATGTAAACTACATGTGATCGGACAAAGCAGAACGATTGAATGGGTCACGTGAACGTGAAATCTTCGATGTGCATGAAGTACACTCGGCTTTGGCCTAGGGTATTCAGAATAGTGTTTTCAAGGTGATTCCCAATTCAGTCTATTTGCCAAAAGGGGAATACACTCTTTTGACAAGCGTCGATAATAAATATTCTGTTGTTGCTGAGATTTCAGACTTGATGTACCAAATGCAGGAACTTGTTGGCAAGTTAGTCTTTCATTGGTCGGTGATAAATTTTTATGTTTTCCCTCGAAACTTTGTGTCTTCTATATCATTCCATCCAGTAGATGATTCACTGTTTCCGGTTTCCATCTACAATCATATCAAGCTCCTTGAAAATGACTTTTGTCAAGAAATAACGAAAGAGAGATCAAGATTATTCTGAAGACTTCCCACCACTTACGCAGTGTTTTGTTCTGTTCTATGCAGTTAGATTCTATTGAACTTGACAAATGAGAGTTACAAGATCACTTCTGTGGTTAACACCAGGTTTGCCAATTTTCCAATATCTACAACAGATCGGTCATCTCTTTTATGTAACCAAACTATAGTTTCTCAGTCAGCTGACTTTTCAAGATTATATAGTTGTCCGTGGCTAGATTTTTCCCTAGAAGTAGCTTCTTTGGAGGAACTATGTATGAGCTTGGTGCTTTACCCAGCCAAACTCACAAGAAGTGTGCTGGCATTTTGATGACTACAGGATGGCCTAGTTATACATAATTTCATTTTGAGGTTGATCACCTATGCTACAATTATTGCTACTTGATGACTTCAACTATCTTTGTGTATTCAAAATCTACTTTCCATCTGTAGATGCGTATACTTTTGTATCTGCGTTGGATTGAGCTTTTTATTTTTAAGCCGTTTCTATCTCAATTAGATCTGGATACTGGTCTCTTTATTGTATTCGTTGCATTGATATGTCGCTAGGGCTAGGGCATCAATTACTTATTAAAGGTCTCACATTTTCATCTCAATCTAAAGTTTGAAAATATCATAACTTCTATCTGAGAATTCTGTGGACATATTGTAGATCATTGTCTAATCTGCTACAACTACGTATAACCAGAGTACAGCATTCAAACTTCTTTCTTCAGAAGTGGAAATAAAACGTATAACTTCCCCAGCACTCGATCAAATCACATGTTTGGACATGAAATCCAAAAAAACAGACGATGTATCAAATTACTACACAAACCATGGGGAAACAATCTTGAAGCATATAAGCCATAAAGTGTTCACTACTAGTGGAAAATTTAATAAAGAAATATTAAACGGACACTTAGCTCTGATATATTCAGGAAAGTCCCATAAAGTATTATCATAAATAAGCGGTATTTTATAAGCGAGCAGTGGCGTATTGACTTCCTTCCAACTTTAAAGCAGGGTGATGAAGGAGTTTCGGCGACTAGCAGTATACGCATTTGGGTTTATTTATGTGAAATTAATTTTACATCAGATTTAACCGTGAACTAAAAATAGTTGGAGTGGAACTGTCAGGCTGATGACACTATTTACATAATAGATGCAGCACATTGCTCGGAAGGTGTCAGTAGGAGATTCCATTCTCCTCGCTTCATAATAATTAACTGATGACAGTGGATTGAGTTACAAAAGTGACGTCTGTTTATCCAGGTGAATTTTGCTCCTGCATATCAGTATGACTGATTATCTGATAATATGGGAATATACAGTGTGTCCTAAATTCGTTTCTCTATACAGGGATCTTGTCTCCTATTATACCTACATCAATGATTAAATGGGAAAAGTTCTAGAGGAAACTTAGTGCATTCAATATTCGGTTCCAGATTTGCGATCGGTCAATTGGTTTTGGAAATATCGGTGAAAAACCAAATATGACGGATTTTGTTTTTTGCCAGTGGATCCGAAAAGGCTAATAGGACAGCTAAGAAAATGTGACATTATCTGGAAACTTTTTTAAGACGAGTGAACTTGTGTCTATGACATTTCTCAATCGCCTTTTGTTTTTCCGCAACCCGCCTCAACTTTCATTTTTCTTATGGCCGCCATATTGGATTTTTCGATTTTTGGAAAGAGTGTAAAATTTCCAGTCTAGTGATGTCCCAGTTTCTTTACGTCCTTGAACTACTGTGAGTCTGTTTGGATGGTACTTATTCTTTTTTAGCAATCTCTGTACTGTTGATTTTGACACACCAATTTTCCGTTCTACAGTTCTCACCGATTTACTAGGGTCTTCGTTGACAGTTTGTAAAATGTTTCTGTTGCGATTTTCATTTTCAATGTTGTATCCGCTTCTAGGTTGTTCGAAGGCCCCAAAGTTGATCAAATTAACAACCATTTTTCTGAATTGGGTTTTATGAGGCTGCCGTCGTTCGGGGTACATCTCCAAATACCTTGCTGAGGTAATGTCGGCATTTCTCTGTGACTGCAAGTACAGCGCTAACATATCCACTTTTCTTCATTCGAATAGGTATCACCGGGCATTTTTAATAGGTTTCGACAATTTGTTTATCAGATTCAGTATTTTAATTACAGAGAAGCGTACTACTACACACGCCGGCAAAATTAGGGGAACGCTGTATTTAACCTGTATTTATATATAATATATGTAACCCTGTATTTTCGTTAAAAATTGAGATATCACAGAAAATAAAAAACGGAAATGTTTAGAAAAGATCAGGCTACAATGTGATGCTATAGACCATATTCAACTGTCAGCGGTTCAATCCACAGAGTGTCTCAAAAAACAACAAAAAATCTTCACTTCCTTTTCGCCCCTGTATATGGTATAAGACGAATAATTTTATAACTAGTCAGATGTATTCTTGAAGAGCCGATCGACAATCCAGTAAAAAATATATTGAAATCGAGCATAGAGTTCTAGAGAAAATTGATGTCAAACTTTGTATATATATATTTTGTGCGTTCCCCTAATTTTGCCGGTGTGTTTATTTACGTAAACACAACTTTCATACTGAATTATTATTTGCGGGGTGTTATAGACCACAACGCCATCTTTCGGCAGAATTATTGAACGACATATCAGAATCTCCTAGGATTTTGCTTATAAACCAGTTTTCTGTCAAATGAATCATGGCCTCCTTAGAAAAGATTGAGTCCTAACTACGAAATGTGATATTCCGAAGATACTTAAATCTTTAATGCACTTGTGAGACATCACTAGACTGGAAATTTTACACTCTTTCCAAAAATCCAATATGGCGGCCATAAGGAAAATGAAAGTTGAGGCGGGTTGCAGGAAAACAAAAGACGATTGAGACATGTCATACTCAACATTTTATTCGTCTTGAAAAAGTGTCCCGATAATGTCACATTTTCATAGCTGTCCAATCAGCCGTTTTGGATTTACTGGCAAAAAACAAAATCCGCCATTTTCGGTTTTTCGCCGATATTTCCAAAACCAATTTATCGATCGCAAATCTGGAACCGTTTATCGAATGCACTCAGTTTCCTTCAAAACTTTCTCCATTCAACCTTTGCTGTAGGTATAATAGGAGCCAAGATCCCTGTATAGAGAGGCGAATCTGGGACACACTGTATATTTCGAATATACCACATTCAGCATTAAGCTTGGTTCTGATGAGGCTCATTTATTACCGTGGAGAGTTATTACTCTTGATTAAAATTTTATCACCTTTCAATATCGAATAATTGGTCTATTGAAATGGTAACGTGAGATTTTGATTATTATCGTTGTCCCTATTAAAAATACTTTTGAAAAAAAAAATGCAAACACCACTAGTAGGCAGTAGACATATTGATTTGATTTGATTTGATGGGATATTACACATAGATCAATAATTGAGACTATTAAGAGGTGGATGATCTGGAAGGTTATGGTCACAGCAGCAGATGTTGAAATGTTCTGTTAAAAAAGCCACGACTTACAAACTCACTACTCGAACCAATTGATGATATTGAATATTGTCTATTATACGGAATCGCACTAAAGTACCTATCCTGAAATCATCAACAGATTTTTTAAAAGATTCCACTATACCTCTTTACGTTTATCGTGATATTATAAGTGTAATGGGATGCTGTGGGAATAGAAAAAACTTATTGTTTTTGAACTACTTTGTTTCCATCGACATAACCAAAACCTGAAAAGATATTTCTCTGTGGCTTCAACAGGGATTTAAAACCATTTTCCATTTCAAATCTCTGGGTTTACATGCTTTATACATACTTCGAAAAAGACAAGCATGGTAGCATAAAACGTGTTAGAAGTTATTATCCGCCACGTCTTCGTATAAATTGTGTAGCCGAGCTTTAAAAGTTACCTCGGCACGTCTCATGGAAACTTCACAAGTTTTTGTCATGATACTGTTTTGTCCTGGAGTGTGATAAACATTTAAGACTCGACAATAAAACAAGTTTTACATCCCGGAACATACATATCCCTAATTCCCGTGTGCTTTCATTCTGTTGTGGAAGACGTCTGTCTCCAAATGTTTAGTGATATTCGTTTTGAATGACGCCAAGGAAAAGGAACAAGAAATATGTAGATAGAGAGTGATATTTGATAGAAATGTCTCTATTCGTTTTATTGAAGCTGCGAGTTAAGTTGAGATAATTGCGTACTCAACCCATTTTTTTATTTATCAAACAAATGTTGAAAGGTCACGCATTCAAAGATGAACATACTGTGAGGACGTAAATAGTCCCCCCCCTCTAACTTTTGAACGCATCAATATTTTTGGCTCAAATTTGGAGGTGTTGTTCAGGGTAGGCTTTACTAAGTTTTGACCTCCAAAAAAAATTTCAACTGTCAAACTGACAGCTGGGCACCATTTTGAAACAAATTATTGAATGGAAAAGGGGGTCATGTGATACCTTATTTGAAAGGTCCTTCCATTCTCTTTTCACCCCCAAAGTTTGAAGTCCTTAGCATTTTTCTAAAGGAAATGGCGCCATATCGAAAATAAATTATTTGGGTCAAAATACTATCTCTGATTCTTAAAAGAACTTTATTTACAATGAAAAAACTAACCTATAACATAAGTGATTGTTTCTACAACAGTATTTAATAAAAATTTCAAAAAAACCTAATACTAAAGATGATATTAAGAACGAATTCATGCAAAATTATCTCAATAAATTTTCAAAATGCTGTCCCTGAACCTAATATGCAGCTTGGTGTTCTGTAGCAATCTGTGCTACCATAGTTTCTTAAACAAAATAAAAGATAGTATCTACTTAGACACAAATAATTTATTTTCGACATGGCGCCATTTCCTTATGAAAAATAATAAGGACTTCAAACTTTGGGGGTGAAAAGAGAATGGAAGGACCTTTCAAATAAAGTATCACATGACCCCCGTTTCCATTTAATTTTTTGTTTCAAAATGGTGCCCAGCTGTCAGTTTGACAAATGAAAATTTTTTTTGGAGGTCAAAACTTAGTAAAGCCTACCCTGAAACACACTTCCAAATTTGAGCCAAAAATATTAATGCGTCCAAAAGTTAGAGGGGGGGGGGACTATTTACGTCCTCACTGTATATTAGATATTAGTACTTCGTGGATGATCTGAAAAGGTTCCGAACTAACAAAGATACTGGAGACATTTTTTTTTCTATAAATTAGTATTTGTTTTTCAAGCTACATTCTGCTCAAATAATAGTACTCGAAGTCTTTATCGGTTGAAGAAATGTCTCTGTGAAAGTGGTGGCATTTTTATTTGACGTCCAATTATTATTAGATTAAAAAACAAAAAGAAGTCGCTTGAGCGATGAGCCATTCGAGATGAGATAGGAAAAAATTGATGATAGACAACATATCGAATCAGAAAGATCCCCAAAACACAGTTGAATGTAAGGAAGCAAATAATGGCCGTTAGAGTATGGACTGTGCTATTTTTGACCTATTATGTTTGGTATACGCAACTTGTCAACAGCGGACGTGTTCACACAACACGGAATACTCCACTCAAACTCCACAATTGTCCTTATGATGAAAGAGAAAACATGAACATTTCCGTACATTGAACTAAAAAATGTCAAAGATTCGAGACTTTGACTTTGATTTTTTCCAACCCGGTAATCTCCTGAACCAAGTCTTTTGAAGTAATGGACGCTTTTCTTGAATTCAAAAATATCAGCCTGGGATAGAAACAACACAGCATTTGATAAGGCTTCAAATGGAAGATTTTATACAAGCTGGCAGCAAGCGGAGGTAGATACTAAAATATAGTGTCAAATTCCTACTTCACAGCTCATAGTATCTGGTACCAGATCAGGAGAGAGCTTCATTTGCTATTCAGGATCAAGTAGTATCAAGAACAAACACTACAGTCCGCTGCATTATTAAGGGACCGGTAGACACCTTCAAGTGCAGAATATGTGTGGTGAAGACGATGAAACAGTGCAGAACTTGCCCGAAGGATGAACCTTGCACCTTGAACGTTGTCAAAGCAACAGACTCTTGTATTTATGTTGAACAATTCTCTTATCATAACATATATATTTTTTTTTTGCTTCATTCAATGAGAACACTTCTTGGTTGAAGAGGGTTGGCTTTACCGTACATAGGGCTACCTTGAAAACTTTTTGTATTTAAAAATTGGAAGCAAAAAGTCTACTAAGTAATTGAGGGAACCAACTATCCACAATTTCGGTGAGCTTTTACACCTGTTTGATTATGGATATATGGATACCTATTGTATTTTTCCGTACTAAAATAATTTTAAATTCTTTCAATCAATTCTCAAGATGGATCGGTCAAATGTGGGCAAAGTTGCGCCTCTTTATGATAAACAAAATGTCATTTTGAAATTAGGAACATTTCGACCTTTTCCGAAGATATCCAAAAAAATATAATTTTTGGCAAAACGTTTTTAATATATTCTCCGTTTATTTGAAAAAATATTTCAAATAAACTCCTATAGAGGATGAAGGTATCATATTCAAAATCTGACGTTGCGTCTTTGAGCGGCCATCATCAGCTTTTTAAATAAGATTCTGGATTTTCTACTTTATTTCTAGTGTGTACTTGAAAAAATCAGATGATATTGGTTGCTCGCGATCGAGACTGTTGGGATCATAGACTTCATAACACAAGACAAGTAGCAGAACAAATATCCCTAACCCAAACATCCCTCATATATAATGTATTTTCCCTTTTTTCAGCTATGTTGTCATATACCCTGCATATTCCAAAGCTTTATGAAAAAATACCTGAAAAAATAAATCAATTCAACTGCTTATCTTCCAAATCACCAATCCCAAACAACCATAATTACATTTATGTTCACTTTTTCGTCACAAATCACTTCTCTGTGAATTATATTCTGTTCTAAATTGCGCTATTTAATGTTTTATTGATAAAACCCTAGATTGTGTGTGGTCAAAAAATAAAATCAGGTAGACATTTTGTCATTTTATCGGTAACTGCACAAAAACAAAGCTGGCCTCTTTTATCATTGTGCTTGGGTCAAAACATTCAATGCTATAGGTATAATTGGCGTTATGTGTCTTGTTAATGTAAGTCTATGAGCAAGTCTATGAGTCTATGGTTGAGAGATTCTGAAGAAGAGAAAACACGAGGAAAACATTTACAACGTTCTAAAAATTGTCCCCACTTCAAGAAATCCACTGGGTTAATGTCAAGTGATCGTGGTGGCCAATTTAAAGGGGCTTTGAAATCATAGACTTAATATCACAAATATTCCTAACCCAAGCAATCCTCATATGAATATTTTCTATTTTTTCAGCTATGTTGTCATGTGCCCTAAATGTTCTGAAGTTTTATGAAAAAATACCCGGATAAATAAATTAATCCAACTGCTTATCTTCTAAATCAACAATACCAAACAACCATAATTCCATTTATCTTCTGTTTTTCGTCAAAAAGTGATTTGTGTTATCAAAAAACATTTTTGAAGGTGTGAATTTGTATTGAGGTTTACGTTTTGTGTTGAAACTTGGCAACATCTGGCCGGAAAGTTAATGATATAATTATCATTTACCCTACCCCCGCAAGCCAATGAAAATGTTAGTGCATCTTGAATGACCATCAAATACGGCAGCTTTTCTCCAATTCAACCGACCTTTTATCACTTATCACTCACCGCTTCGAAGATCATTTATTGCAATTTATGCACTTGAATAATGGATGATTATAATATTTTCTTGGTTGGTAAAAATCATTACTAGACAGCAAGGGTCAACAGTTAAAACATTTCTGCGATACCTTTACGCCGATTTCCGATATTGCAAGCCCAACAGAAATTCCTTTTTGAACCTCATCGTGTGGGACAATATCCCGAACATCAGATTACTATGCTGAGCAGCGAAACTATTCCTAGGAAATTCCGGGAATTTCAATGAAGGGATTTTGGGATCTTTATAAGTAAGAGTCAATCTATCGGCTGGGTTGAAATAGTCATGAGGCTTTCGCAAATAATTGAATACTGATCAATATTTTATTAGTGGAGAAAGAGGTCAAACAATAATTTTTTATTGTGTTGTATCATCTACCGTGTTCAAATAATGTAAAACGTTCTCATGTATTTACACTCGTACCTAACCGTAATACAACGGTTCAATAAAAATATTCCACAAAGGTAACCATATCAAAACAGTCTTATTTAAATATTAATGTAGTAACAGTTGTTGGAAAATATTGCTTTTGTCTGAAATTACCAGACGGTAGAAACAATACAATCAAAAGATCATTGTCTCAAAGCACAATGCAACTTACCGGCAACTCGTATATCAATAGGGTAGCACAGAAGGTATATAAAACACACAAGGGAAAACCGAATAAACCAATCCTGGAAACTGCATGGCACTTGTGTTCCTCCATTTATTCGCATCATATTTATGTAGAGCAACTGTTCACATTGGAATTATTTACTTGCAGTAATACAGTTACATTTTGGTATAAATTCGCGCTCGGCGACCCGAAAGCGATCAATAGTTTTATTGTTCACATCAGTTCCGTTTCTGTCTTCAACTCTGAACTTTAGCCTTTTGTTATAGCTTTCGCAGGTGTTCCGGTTGGCAGTGGGCTGGAATAGAAAACAATAATTTCAATCGAAATACTTGACTATTTTGAATGGGAACTTGGTCCCTTCCATGCTGCAATGACTAGAAGTTATTTTTGAATGCAATAATAACTTAAAGTTTCAGTGTAGCATGAAATAAAAATTTGAAAGCGGTAACCTAATAATCATTTCAATAGCCAAACAAATAGCTGTTTTTCATTTGCATCTTAATAAATCAGGTCAATTTGACCCAGATCACTGAAACTTGACACATAGGATGTTTTATTTACAAACTGATCTGATTTGTATGTGATCCGGTCCAAGGGAAAGTGACCGGAATCCGGTCACTTGCTCCTGTACCACCCGCAAATTTCGATCACTTAAGTGAACTGGTCAGAAGTAAAAGGTGGGGGTTGTTTTGACGGATATGAGGCGTGAATTTCGCATCAACCCAACTCTGAAACAACATAAAAATATAAAATATTTGGCCTCAATCCAAAATTTTGAAGGGAAGAACTTTTTTGGCTAAAAATTATGACAGTGACGATGACGTGATCAGAAACAAATGACAGAATAACGAATGCAGTTTTATCTGATGGATTTTGAATCAGATCATTTTAGGTCAGTTCATTTAAAAGTGAACAGTTCCAGTATGCAAATAAAAAGCAACTATTCTCATAGATAGAAACGTACATGACAGTAACACGTTCAGAAAAAGATCGCTTAGGTATAGACGGATTGCGGAGGTACTCTGGATAAGCGATGTGTGGCCACACACATCAATTCTCAGCCAAAGCAAATAAACGAAGAGGAGATTGGTTAGGTTTTTCGTCTTGTGCATTGAGACTCTTGTATTTTTACTGACATGACATTGTGTTCCGTGAAGTCAGTTTGGCGACTTCTGTACGCTGTCGCAGTATTCAGAAATTTTAAATAAGTTTCGACATAATTTCCTAGGATGTCCCTTATTATCACTTGAGCAATGCAATCAGGCTAGTTTTCGGACAATTGTCATTTGATCGACTATTCCTGCATGCTTTTGTGACCGATAGATCAACTGTTACGAATCTTAGCACATTTACAGAATGTGCTGCGCAGTCAATGTTCATAGCGAGAAAAAACCAACTGAATTGTTCATACAGACTGTCAAAAGGCAATTGACAAGACCCAGTCACGAGATTTTAGTGAGTAGACTTGCGACTTATGGTATATCAGCATATTTGCATGTAAAATGTGACATAAAGTGTCAAAAAATTCGCCGTGGCAAATGTCACCATGAATATTCGCCCCAGTCTGGGGGTACTTTATGGTAAAAAATATGAAAATTCCTATTCCGGTGAAAAATAATTTCAACTTTTGCACGCGGGTCCAAAATTTAATTCCAAACATTTTTTCCAAATATCTTCTATCGATATTTCACCACCCAACTCCACTTTTTTTTATTTAAATGTCTAATTTTTCAAATCTATTTCTAGTCAGACATGCAGAATTGATAAACTTTAAACTTTTTTTTCGATACCGCAATAATATTTTTTTTTTCCATATTATGTGCCCAACATTCTGGCGGACACTATGTATATACATACATCGGGAAAAATAATGCGAATCCAAATAAGATCTCTGAATGTGAACTGGTCAATTTACATAAATTTATACAGGGTATAAATGAATAACTGCGAAAAAAAGCTTCAAAACTAATAATTGGAATAGTCTCTCATACATTGAATTCAAATTTTAAAATGATCTTAACTTTGGCACGCGAGTCTCACATCCCATCCCAAACATTTTATCCAAATAACTTTTATCGATATTTTGCCACCCAACTACACTTTTTCCATTTTCATGTCGAAATTTCCAAATTTGCTGCCATCGCATCGGAGTGATCATTTCACAGATGTCAATAATTGATGTCGAAAATTATCAATTTCTTTAACTTCTCTATGTACAGATTATACAGTGAGAATCTTGGCTCTTGTTCCATAGAAAAAATATTGTAATGAAAAAATATTGAGTCATTTAAAATGTTCCATACGTAAAAATAAATGTTTTGTGTTGCTATGGATTTTTCATGAAAATGTCGAAGTCAACGCAAAATAGGTATTTTAAGTTAAAATGTATTTCAAAGAAGAGAAAATTCAAATTTACAGATGGTATTGCAGTAGTGGTGCCTCTTTGCGAGAAGTTTCAGCATTCTTTAGTGTGGAGTACCCAAATAGACCAATACCTTCACATACGACAATCAGAAGAATTATTGAAAAATTTAACACATCTGGCTGTATTGATCCAACTCATGGAAATCAACGTGTTCGACAGCCCCGTGTAAACACAGAACACAGAAGACATGGAAATAAGTGTTCTTGCTGCTGTAGAAAATAACATTAATAGTACCACGAGAGGACTTGCAAGTCACCATGGTATAAGCCAGTCTAGCGTCTGCAGAATTCTTAAAAAGCAAAAATATAAGGCTTATGAATACCAAAACCACCAAGAACTATCATATCAGGATCCTGAATAACATTTTGTGAATAGATGTTTGAAATGATAAATAATGATGAAAATGTTCTAAAAACAATCGTTTTTACTGATGAATCCACCTTTTTTAAACACGGCCAAGCAAATACGCAGAATTGTAGGTATTGTTCCAGAGAAAATTTGCACTTGTACAACGCCATGATACTACGACAAACAGATAAGCTCACGCGCATCTTGTCGGGTGACCTTTGTGAGGTTATGTTGTCAAGCTTCTGTCAGTTTGCAATGTGAATATTGTTGTTCTGATATTTGTGTGATATAATATCTTATTATTTCGTGAATTTCGCATGATCTGATGATGGTGTACTGTCTCGTGATGTTCTGCAGAAGCAGCAATAAGAAAAATAAAGAAAACCGTCCGTGCAAATACCATTTCTTTCGATTTCCAACATCCGAGTATATTCGCAAGATATGGATACAGAAGTGTTATCAAAAGGACAGTTTTAATGTTGAATATGCTAGAATTTGTTCAAACCATTTTTTTGAAGACGACTTTTGTGACAAAGAGAGACATTTGCAATTGCCCAAAAATAGAAAAAAAAACTCAACGAACCGGAAAGATCACATCGAACCACAAAAAAACACATAGAGCACCAAGAACCACATGGAACCACAAAAAGCACATAGAATAAAAAGAAATCTTTCGCAGAACCACAAAAACCACATATAAAAACACAAAAAAACACATATAGAACCACTAAAAACCACATGGAACCACAAAAAAACACATAGAATCACAAGAACCACATGGAACCACGAAAAAACACATACAACCACCTAGAAACACAAAAAAACACATGGAACCATGTATAAACACAAAAAAACATGGAAACCACAAACTACTAAAAAACATAGAACCACAAGAACCACATAGAAATACAAAAAAACACAAAAAACCATAGAAATTACATGTCAAAACCTCTTAGAACCACATAGAATAGCAAAAAGCCTTTTAGAACCACAAAACCACATGGAACCACATAGAACCACAAGAAGCCACATAGTACAACAAAAACCACATTGAACCAAAAAACAACCACATGCATGGATCATGGAGCCACATAAAATCACAAAGAACCACATCGATTCTTAAAGAAACACATAAAACCACAAAAAAGGAAGAAAAGAACATAGAATCACAGAAAACCAAGTGTGTCGCGACCTTGAAATTCCACTCCCACCGCACATAAAAAAGTTTCACCTCAAACATCCTTTCTAACGTCGAAAACCAACTGAGAAAAATGTTTTTTCAATGTAACGGCAAAATATTTGAAAATATGATCTTTTTTTAAATACTATTTAACCAATCTGGTGAGATTTGCGTAGATTATATTATCAATTTTGGATAGATAGATAACCAACTAAATACATATTATTTATTTTGGGGTAAATAACCAACTATAATCATCAGAATTCAACAAAATCGCAATATAAGCCATGCTTTCCAATGCTATTTTATCCAATTGGGTCACCGGATAGCTTGATGCGCAGTTCAGTTCGAAACTCGTTCGGCTAGTGAGCATATCTTGTTTGTCGTAGTATCATGGTACAACGCCACAAGGACCCAATACCCTCTAAAAGTCAATGTGTGGGCTGGTATTGTGGAATGGCAATCCACAATACAATCATGGCAATCATCGGTCCATTTTTTATAGACGGTACACTCAATTCTGAGAGGTACCTTCGTCTTCTTGATGACCAAATTATGCCAGCAATAAATGCGCTGAAACTAGGTCCAAACGTTTGGTATCAGCACGATGGAGCACCTGCTCACAGTACGACAGCAGTGAGAGAATATCTGAATACCCGTTTCCCTAACAGATGGATAGGTAGAGGTGGTCCTATTAGATGGCCACCACGCTCGCCTGACTAGAGCGTCAATGACTTCTTTTATTGGGGAAAATTAAAGTCAACCTTTTACAATTCTGTCCCTATAAACGACTTGGAAGAACTGAAAAGAAGAATACAAGATGCCCCAAACGAATTGTCTTATCAACAAGTTAGGAACGCCACTAATGAGTTTCACAACCGTCTAGGATACTGTCTTGCAAATAATGGGCATGTGTTTGAACATTTGATTTAATTTTGTTACCGGTAAAAATATCCTACTAAAATAATTTGTCAAAATGTTTATTTTTGAACTATCATTGATACTGAAAAACTAAATATCACCTCCTGTCTAGTCGCCACTTTCCGCATAACTTTTATTTCATTTCTTAGTTTTTTTCTTGACTTGTCAATACATCATTCATCGCTATGGAACATTTCCAATGACTCAACTTTATTTCATTGTTTGGTTTTCCTATGGAACTAGTGCAAAAATTCTCACTGAATGAAATATGCAGTCAGTCATTTGCAGTAACTATTGAGTTTGAGTTTTATCAACATGATCACTGTTGCATGTGTGAAACATATGATTCTCTTCACTCAACCATAATAATCTTATGCAGCATTTTGCGGTCTCTGTGTATCATTTTTTGATTTGGTAACTTGCTCCAGATATTCGGGTAATTCTTCAAGTACAGGGTGTTCAGAGATAAATGTCCCATCAACCTTTTCAATTTGATGTTTGAGAAAACAATGTTTTCACACATACAGGGTGTCCCAACGATAGAGTAAAGTAGGTTTTATCATATAGGATATGAAAAATATCAATATTAATATGCGTCACAGGTTAGGGGTGTAAATAGCGCACATTCTGAAAATATTTGGAAACATACAGGGTGCGTCACAAAAGTATGGCACGAAAAAGTATGATTTTTTTAAATGGAACCCCCTGTATATTGATTGATATTTCAATTGTTTCTTCAATTTGGAACAAGAATTGTGATACAACTAGTGTTCCTAAATTCAACCGTTATCGAGATATCGCGTTTTGAAAATGGCATTTTTGCAACTTTGACATGCTATAAAACTCAAACTATTCAAGTTAGAGAAAAATGGATTGCACATTCCTATCTTAACTTTTCATGAGCTATTCAAGGAGATTAGATCCATTATTGTGAAAAAATGTCAAAATGTGCCGAGAAAAGTTGACAGTTGACGTTACCTTCTATCCAAATGACAGAAGAGCTCTTGAAAAGTTAAGATAGGAATGAGCAATCCATTTTTCTCTAACTTGAATAGTTTGAGTTTTATAGCATGTCAAAGTTGCAAAAATGCCATTTTTAAAACGCGATATCTCGATAACGGTTGAATTCAGGAACATCAGTTGTATCACAATTTTTGTTCCAAATTGAAAAAAGAATTGAAATATCAATTAATATACAGGGGTTTCCATTCAAAAAAATCATACTTTTTCGTGCCATTCTTTTGTGACGCACCCTGTATGTTTCCAAATATTTTCAGAATGTGCGCTATTTACACCCCTAACCTGTGACGCATATTGATATTAATAAAAAGTGGTGGTTATTGGGAATGATGATAGTTATTTTAACTGTCCTCATTCCCAATAACCACCACTTTTTATTAATCTACAAAGGACGCTAAGTTTCTGATCACATATTGATATTGATATTTTTCATATCCTATATGATAAAGCCCACTTTACTCTATCGTTGGGACACCCTGTACAGAGATTTTCAGAACTTCTGGGCGTTGTCAAACTTTCCTATTTTAAACCACAACCCCTTTTTTTATTAGATTTTTGCATTCTACCAAAAATTCTAAACATTTTTCATATAGCATATTAACGTCAGAAATTTGCCAATCTGCACTTTGGCCATTTAGCTGTGAACACCCTGTACTCTTCGACATATTAACTCGAAGTCATGAAAATTCCACTTGATCACTTTTGGCAGTATGCCCACGATATGATCTCTGAATGTGTACTGGTCAATTTACATAAATTTATGCAGGATGTTTATAAATTTGTGCGAAAAAAATTAAGGGGTCACTCTTAAGACAAAAACTTCATATGAACGTATTTCCAAAAAGTCCCAACTTTTGAGATACAGGGTGGTAAAGATTTAAGAAAAATATATATGTTTTTTTATATAATATCTATGTATGAAACCCTATATTGACCTGTTAAAAATCTGCTGACGGTTGTTGATTAGTTGTATGTGGGTTAAACAAGACTTTTTTTCGAAAAGTACAAATCAAAAATTATAGTCACATTTCAACATAAATTAATAATAAAGACATAATACATCAATTATGAGGGACAGAAACTCAATGTCTCGGTCTCAGTGGATAAAACTATATTGGGTGACCCGGGTTTCGCCTGTTAGGGCATCATCAGACCTATCAAAATTAGGTTTGTTAGGAATAATTATTACTCAATTTCACCAGAACTTACTGCTGAATGAGTAATAATTATTCTTAACAAACCTAATTTTGATAGGTCTGATGATTCCCTACCAGGCGAAACCCGGGTCACCCAATATAGTTTAATCGACTGAGACCGAGACATTGAGTTTCTTTCCCTCATTATTATAATCAGGTCTCTTAGAGCATGGATGAGTTTTTCCAGTAAGATAATACATTAAAACAAACAGTTGTTTTTTTTTCAAACGAAAACGCAACGTCGAAGAAAGTTATGGGACCAAATTTGTTCAAAAATAAATGAGAATTACAAAACAAAATCTTGAGAAAACAGTGGCGTACCGTGATTTTCTTCAAAAATATTCAGTTTAAACACCGCAAGAACGCCACTGGTACAAATCAGAAAACACCTTTAGGCGCATAGGAAATGCATACCAAATGTAACTAAAATATCCACAAGAGTTTCATAGATATTATAAAAAAACATATGTTTATACGCCACCCTGTATCTCAAAGTTAGGATTTTCAGGACAAACATTCATATACAGCGTGTCCCAGTAACTTCTTACCTAATGGAAAAAATGTTGATTATTGATTTTATGGAAAAAAACTTTCTATTCAAAAAAAGTTCTGCTTCGTGAAAAAATAAAGACTCAGTCCTGAAAAATTGTCTAGGATATACAGGGAGGCTCAAAAATCTAAATGTAGCGATTTTTCATAAAACACCCCTAATTAAAATGGTGATTTTACGACTATGGTAGTGGTGTAAGACTACTGAATTATTTTCAAGCATTTTTTCCCAACATATCACAATACGGAGTAAGTGAATTTAATTTTTATTTAAAACATACTTCATGTATTCATTTAATACTCAATACTCTTCACATAAAAATAAATTTTAGTCACTGTGTATAATACGATCACGTACGAAAAGAACTCATTCAAAAATAATTGAGTACAGGTAGTTGTACAATTACCGTTTTTAATGAGGTTGTTTTATGAAAAAGTGCTGTTTCATTTCTTGAGCCTCCCTGTATATCCTTGTTAATTTTTCAGGACTGGAACTTTATTTTCTCGTGAAGCAGAATTTTTTATGAGGAGCCACTTTTTTTTCGTAAAATCAATGATAAACATTTTTTCCATTTGGTAAGGGTGAAAAGTAACTGGGACACGCTGTTAAGTTTTTTTTCTTAAAATCAACTAAAGAATCACCACCTGAATTTTTTCGCACTTACCTACCTAAATGCTCTCTATCCTTTCAAAAAGATGAAGGATGAATGTAATAGAATGCTAGCTGAAAACCAAATAGACATACAGCAAATGCCAAACAACTTTCGATTCACGACATAATTGCCACCAAGCGAGTTATCATGTGATTTGAAGGTGACCAAATTTGGCTACCAGCAGACTTCACAACAACGTGCTTGGTGGCAATTATGACGTAGATCGAAAGTTGTTTGGCAGTTGCACCTATGAAGGAGTCCAGGGCATTGTTAAACATTGGTCGTCCTACTCGTTCTCGTCGTCCACTTGTTGCTCATGGTACTTGTTTAATACTTTTCATGTATGGTTTATTGTTGTGTATAATAGTTTTCACTTCTTAGTTATATATTTTATACTTTACATGAAATTACGTCATGGGTGTGTATGATTTAATTCAATAGATTTAAATAAAATAAACATCAACGCTGGGATTTTTTCTTTCTACAATTTATAACTAATGCCTACATACCAAGCTTTATCAGGACATTTGAGCAGATCAGGATTATTATAGTAAACTTTGATGAGTCACCAACCTAAAATTTTTCTCAAAGGGACAAAAGCCGCTTATGTATTTTTTGCCATATCTCTCAGTCCGTGCGTCATAAAATCCTAAAGTACGGTAGCGGTAGACTTCAATACCTACTATGAAAAAGTTATAAAAAATTTTATGTGGTGAAAATGATCTGGTCATAGGCGTCTCATACAGAGAAAATCATATTGAGCTCAAAAGTTCATTATTTTCGAAATATTTTAGAATAGGCATAAAAATGTAGATCTTTTGTGATTAATTTCTGAAATACTGTTACTGGTTATTGCTTTTTTTCATTATTTATAATTTTTTTTTAACATTATTTTATTATCGTTGTTTGTCTTCCTATTAGACAATGCATCACAATATTTTAAGTACTGAGTTGAATACCATTCTAATCGTTCTTTATTGCTTTGAGTACCATGTGAACTCTGACATCAAAATCGCATATAATTTGGTTGAATTATCACTGATGTTCATAAAATATTATTTCATAGCAAGCAAATATCGAATTTAAAAATATTCGAAATCCCCATATAATATTCTATGAACAGAAATACCTATGACTATAGGTATACAAGTTAGTTTATTTAATTAATGACTGGATCAGTATCACCTTATTATCTTGTATCGAACATACATTTCCTAGTTTTTGTCTCATATTATTGAAAGCTTGAATTGAACCCGACTTCAAGAAACATTTTGTTTTGATTCACAAGTATAACAATAAAGACAAAGACTCTTTGCGGAATCTAAGCGTTCAGAAAAGCATTGCGTTTGGCATCAACACAAACTTCAAAGTTTTGATGTTTCATTCCTTTGTTTTCCCTTCCTTTGCTTTTTCTGGAACATGTTCTTTTGTATTTGGCCTATAAATTCGGACCAAACTTCTTGTTGTTCCGTGCGTTGGTTATCTAAAATATGATCTTCATGGTCGTGCCACTTTATACCTAATCAATAAAGAAAAGTTTCACAGATCAGCAACTAGAAGCGATATCTGGAAATCTGAAAAAGTTTTTATGACCTGTAAAATACCGCGAAGTCAACGCAGCTCAACAGTTAACACCTTTTTATATTCTTTCCTGGTTTTGAATAGATTTTAAGCGGATTGCGCTGAACTATTGAATGGGTTTAATGGACTATTTGCAATTCTTTGTTCAAGTGGATAGCTGCAGGGAGAATAGATTTTTTATGTTCGTTCAAACTAGGACGTTTGTCATAAAAGTTTCACGGTAACTGGAAATGTTGATTGGAGGAAATTTTGATGAATTTGTTGATTTCAAGATAATAGATTGTTGTGTTGAGGTATGTCAACAATTGGCAGCACATTTCCAGTATACGACGTATGAGTATGATATTGTATGAAATAATCAACTGAACGATTGAGTCTCCAAAACAAACTTTATCAAGGTAACCCAATCGAAACCGAAACGGCATTGATTTTGGGCATTTGATGTCATATAAATGTTAACACTCAGACACTTCATTTTTGTTCCTGGAGTGGATACTTATTAGGTGTATAAGCAATTTATTGGGTAAAACTCACCCCTAAACTCATAAATTGAAAGGAGAGTCGAGTGATACCTTATTTTGAAGGCCATTCGACCCTGACTACAACTGCCAAGTTTCAAGCCTTTGCTGTCATTCTTGTTGATATGTGAAGCTTTCTCAAAAGCTAGTTGGAAATTGAAGGAATATGCATGGATTCAAATATTTCAACTCGATTGAGAAGGTGATCCATCACTGTGGATATATAAACTTGGCGTTAACGCTGGTGTCGGCGCTCACGCCGGCGTGTGAAGTTGAAAACACGTATTTGCATAAGACAAATTAATAAACGTCACCGTCGGTGCTAAGCGCTGGCGCTGGCGTTCGACCAAGTTCATCTTTTTCCAATGCCGAAGGTCATGCGTTCGTGGCCAAACCGTAGCACGACTGTCTCAACCAATCGGAAAACCTTGATAAGGTCACAGCTGTTCACTATGTACATGAAACATGTGAGGTGAGGAATTATATTTTTCTATCGTCGCATCATTTCATTTCTTTCAAGCTTTTTCAGCATGGCTTCGCTTTGTTTTTGATTCGATTTTTGAGTTGGTTGTAGTTTTGGTGTTTTTTCAAGTTGAGTTCTGCCATCTGAGTTTGTAAAATGAAACTATTGCTTTGCAAATGTCTTTTTGTAGCCTCATAAACACACAACAAAATTTCCAAGCATCACAGCATTTCCATCACCTATCTACTTAAATCCACATAACTTCACTCTCAAAATACAAAACCAACCACTATCCAACAATGAAAACATCACCTTTGACATTTCATAATAAACAAAAATTCAGGGTTATGTTGTCCCGAACGCCAGCGCCAAGAAAGTCTATACATGGCAATATGGGATTCTTCGAACGCCGACGCGAGCGCTGGCGGTCGCTCCGACGACACAAGTTTATAAATCCACCTTCAAGATCAACTTCGTACAGATTTTGAATTATTTTGAGAATCAAATTACTTATTCCTATTATTGGAGTAGAGTTTCAAAATATGCTCCGACATATCCTCAGGAAAAGATACGCATCTGTGTACCATGGTCAAAAATGACTCAATCTCTGCATTGCGTTAATGCAGAGATTATGTCTGGAGCAAGGATAGATGATGGCCAGCCAGATAAGAATAGCACCTTCTCACAGAATTACCAAGCTATAATTCGCACAAGATCTCTAAGGAGCTTATTGGAAAAGTTCATCAAGCAGGTAAGCTCGACTAATGTGAACAATTGATTGTAATTTGGTAAAAGTAACAACAAGAGCGTCGAGTAACTTATCTCAGTATCTGTGTGTGTGAGAAAGATGTCTGGACGGTATATGCTAAAAGGTCCAGATATGGGTAAGGAGATAACCAACCTTCAATTAGGCATCATTGCCATACAATTCGGAATGATGAAGATTAGGAAAAGCAATCCTTCGAGGAAGTCACTCTCAATCATCAGCTCAAAACCGAGGCAATCCAGCCACTGGGAGCTTCTGAAATAAATTCAAAGACAGTTCCAGAATTTCTGAAAGATCTAAGGGCTCTTACCAAAACACAAAACAAAATAAATCATATCATGGTAAATGGAGAAAGAAATAGTAAAGCAAGAAGTTCTATACTGTGCTGGAAAAGTTGATATCGCGCTAGTGGAGAATTGTACAAGAGAGATCTTATCAACTGGACTGTATCACAACACAATAATCACTGGGAAAGCCTTCCAGGCAAGAAGCATTCAAAGCCTTTTCTCAATGCTCCATCTATAGGTCTCATAACAGCCATGTTCCCTTCAAAAAACACTTAAGCATAATGGATTGATGGATGCTTGATCCATTATGAGGATGATGTGAGAGGATGAAACACCTCTTCACATTATAATTTACTTCCATTGGCGCAGCTTCAAAGCTTCTTGGAAGCTGGAACTGTGAATGTAAAACAGAGGATGGCAGCCACTCGCCTATGAGTCACACAGAAGCTAGAGTTTCTCTGAAAGCACATCACCCCTTTTTATAAAGTAATGTTTTTTCGCATTAAGGGTGCAATACGGTCACTATAGACTATAGGTGATGACACTATACATATATTTGGCGGAGAGCAGCCAAAGATCGATAGTTTAACGCAATGTTTATATGAGCTTTTTGCTTTTTCTCTTGAAGTTCGTCCATGATTCACCTTTCAAAGTTTCTAGTAGTCGGTACTATGTATATTCCTAGTATTTCACACATAAGTCCAGAACATCTTCGTCCATGATGATAAAACCGCACTGCATCAAAAAATTATGATATTTTCTCTTTCTCTGTTATCATCTTTATTACCACCCATCATGGACAATGGAGGAAGATTCTGAGGAAAAAGAAGACATCTCAAATTTGACAGTACCACATCGAGATGAAATTGAATGTGAACCAGGCAATACTTTGCACGAACGTGTAACTTTCTGCTAATAGGCCAATCCAGAAACCTGTCAACATAACGTCAAAATTGACAGCTTGTACCGGAAACAATACATATTACAAAAAAAATCAAATTAATTGTTATCAAGACATCAAAAGAAAAAGGGCTAATAATGTGAATATAACTTTCTTTAGCTCCGATAATAATATGTTCTGCATTGCAACTTCCACAGTGAGTACAAAACTCGGCCTTCAAATTTTTGAAAGCATCATTTAAAGTTCTATAAGATTTTATTTTTGGAAAGCCCTGAGTGCTTGCATCAAAGTCTGAATCACTTTAACTAGAAAAGTCTATGTTGTTTACAATCGAAATTTTGTGCTTGTATTAAATCAAAATTTATTGGGCTTCCTGCTCCTAACTTCGCGAGATAATCGATCACTTCACAGCTTTTCTGGATCAGAATCTCAACAAAACCATATTGCACACTTGCATTTCAAAAAATGTCCCAGAAAGTGGAGGAAAAAAATGACAATTAGAGGTCAATGTTTGTCTACGGTACAATTAGCTGACTTTAAGGTTATGTTCTGAAACGGCCTATCACGCCTCTAGGTTGAAATTGCACACTGAGTTTTTGAAATTTCAACATCACCTCGGAAAGTTTCCATTGCTCCCAAAAATTTCACAGGTCGGTAGCAGTTATGAAATACGTAGCAATAGCTGCTATTTGTCAGATAAAAATACAGTTTTTGATCTGAGCAACAAACAAGTCCGCCTAACGTTCTGTTAACGTTAACTCAAACCCTCACCATTCTTATTACCATAATATGACACCGCAGACTTGTTTTTTTTGGTATTTTTTTTTGTGAATGGGCTATTTAATCAAAATGATTTATGATTTGGTGTGATTATTGGAAATCCAGTGATAAATCAGAGTTTGAAGATGCCATCTTGATGGAAGTGTTGAACACCAAGAATAACATCTCCATCCAAGCATAAATTTACGGGATGTTTAATCTAGAAATGCTGGCTAAAAACGAGTGTCAACCTAATTTTCGCTGCGCTATTTATTTTATTTTAGAAACAGTCTATTTGATACGTAAACACCAAATCACCTCTCCCGAAAGCCACAGCATGAGTATCTCACCCAGAATTGGTGCTGATATCTACCCACCCTTTCCCACCTCCGATCTAATAGAAAAATCCATAATTTACAACGACAAGAAACTATTCAACACCTCAAATTTATTCCCAAATTTGCTAGCTTCCGTGAAGAAATGAAAGCCTTCCTCCTGGAAAGATCTTTAATTCTAAAAAGGAGTTTTTCACGGAATAATTCAACTTCTCTGTTTGGGCACCATAAGCGGCAGTTTCATAAGATCTCATTAGTGAGAGTGGAAGTTGTTCGAAAAACCTTGATTAGGTCACAGCTGTTCACTGTGTACATGAAACAGGCCTCCCTTCTGGAAAGATCTTTAATTCTATAAAGGAGTTTTTCACGGAATAATTCAACTTCTCTGTTTGGGCACTATAAGCGGCAGTTTCATAAAATCTCATTAGTAAGAGTGGAAGTTGTTCTATGGCATACAATGAACGTTAGACTATTCATATTTTTCAGGATCAATCGCCTAGTTTAGTGATTCATTCAACACTTGGGTACTTCCTCTGTAAATAACACCAACTAAACATTGCTTCTTGCAAGCAAAGCGGAAACAAGTTGAGCTCAAGTTTATCTATTTAATTTCAAGTGCACCGAGGTCGCGCACCTCAACTGTTGTTCATTTTCTGAATAGGAAATGGATATCAACACGTTTTGGTTGCAATAACGTCGACAACCTCAAGTTCCTTGTCAATCAAAAACACATACTTCAGGCAGGGCGAAAACAGGATGATTTCGATTTCATCAATTAAATTTCGAATTAACCGATCTCGCTCACCCCAACTGATGTCTATTTTCTGGATGAGAAGTGGATATCAGCGTGTTTTGCCTGCAATAACGTGAGCAATCGCTGGTTCCTTGTTTGATATTTTTAACACCGCAGTATTATTGTTTGCCTCATAATTGTTGAATTTGCTATAGTATTGTTTTACTGACTTGTCATCATAATATTACTATAGGTGTTACAATGTTTATTGTTGTTGTTTATGAACAATTTCCATTTAAATTTGACAAAATATTGAAAAAATATATTTGTACTAGTATTGTTTTATTGTTTCACGTTATGTTAACTATTAAGATGTTTGGTATTGTTTCTACTTTAGCATTTGGTATTCGCTTTGTCCATCAAGTTTATTTGAATTTTTCTGTGGCAATAAAGCATATTTGATTTGATTTGTTTTGAATATTCTGCATTATTTTGGTACGGTCGTGTTCTCTTTTTTTTATACTTTCTGGGCATTTTGCTGTAAAGAAAAATATAGCTTGGGGCTATGGTTCATCATATTCCTCGTTACTACAAAAAAGTACAAAAAAATTCAAGAAATCGACCCGATCGTGCAAAGTTACCCCGTGGACCATCATACGAAAATAAATTTATAAACAGCATCAAGACCTTATTGATAAACTCTCAACTTTCCCATCTTCTTTGAAGTTTGATATCAAGCAATCCACAACCAGATTCAAGTAACCAGGTAACAAAATCACGAACGTAGCAATAAAAGATGGGACGAATTATTACTTTAAATATTCAAATCAATCAAATTTCAAATAAGAATTATTGGATTGACTTTGTGTAGACTCGTTCCTCATATTTCAGTAATTTGACATCTGACAAGACTCTCAGTCAACGTTGCCAACTTGCAAATAATGCTGTACGCTCACGAATTAAAATATAGGTAAATTACTAAAATATGTTTGATTTTGGGCAAAATAGATAGGAAAAATAGCCTGAAATCAAAGTACCGCTTTGCAATTTTTCTGATACGGCAACACAGTATTTTTGTAGCGAATGACGTCGCAATGAGATGCGCGTTGGCATAACTTGTTTTCTTCTACCATGCTTTGTGTATCGAATAATTTCTAATTATAGATCAATATCGAAGTTTCCAGATACTACCAAATAGTCACCTGGTTCTCAGAGCCCTCAGCATCCCTCTGAAAAATCCTTTCAGAATGCAGAATGCAATATATACGAGTGCTTTGTTTTGTCAATAGTAACTACGGAAGCGGTGTGGTGTGCAGCCTCTTGTTCTGCGACAATCTAACACGTGTCGTTGCTTGCACCCGGAGAGGGCAAGTGGTGGTAAGTTTACGCATCTCAAAATAAAAAAAATAATTTTTATGCAAAGACTTCCGACGGTGAAAAGTAGCCACGTGAATAGAAGCTTTGTCTCTTACAAAGCAAAGGGTTCAAATAATAATACCTCGAAATCCACCAGAGTCAGGTATTGGAAAGTATTTGATAGAAATTGTCAAAGAGAAAAGCTAAGCCCAGGAGACTCGTTATATATTAAGTGCCTCATTTAAAATGTCTCAGTTGCTGCTACTTTATGATTAAAGCCGGATTGTTCTTTTGAAGACATTTCAACAATAAACCTAGTTCTGATATTCAAGCCTTCAAATATCAAATCATTTTTCCCATAACATAGATTTCACTACTCCCAGTGAATGATGCCTGAGGTGAGTCGATGAGTGATAATAATTGCACTTTTTAAAGGCAATCCATTTTGTCTTTCTATATTGAGATGTTTTTCGAACAAATCTCTTGGTACGAGATGCTTAAGATTATTTTTTGCTTGCCATTTTATTGAATTATATGATTTAAGGCTGCTAACCGTCCCGCTTTTTCGACTACTGTCCCGATTTACGGTGTCTCCCGCAGAACGTTCCGCATTTGATCAAAATGTACCGCAAATCCCGCATTTTATTTTGACAAACTAAACTGTCGTGCACGAGATTCGAGACTCCAGATAAAGGCAACACCGCATCTGTTGATCGACGCTGACGCGACGGTCGGTGGATGTAGGACGTCTGAACTTGGCCTTACGATTTACGATTTTGCTAAGTTATGTTGCCTTCTGCTTCTGTTTACAGTGTTAACAACATACATATACCTATGGCTGAGTTCGGGGAGCACGCTATTTGCGCTATCTGGTGCTATTCAAGCTGTAAGTTCGTGTATAGCTTAACCATAACGAGTTCGACAACATCCCTACATGGAAGGCTTTTCGGAGAATATTTTGATTTCACGATTTTAGGTTATGTGATAACCAGCAAAGCTGATGCTTCCAGGAATGCTTAACTAAGTGTATGCGTATAGCATTTTCCGACAAAAATATTAGGTATTTCCCCTTTATCCACCAACCTAAACATTGTACAGATGGTGGACAACGAGGAAATACCTGATATTTTCTTTGTCGGACAACTGATTGCTGAAGTACAGGCGCTACGAGTTTCGGGCTGTTGGCCCCGAAAACGCAGCCTCTAGTTGGGCTTATTGTATCGTCTCTGTGCCTGTCTCTTAGTCGAAGAGCTCCATTGCCCGAATAAGGTTTATAACTCGTTCTACTGTTTCCACGTCCGTCCTTTGAGGAGCGGTTGTGAATTCCCCGTTATCTCTTCTCCAGTACGCCAGCGCTTCACATTCAAATACAATGTGGGAGGGTGTTTCCTCCTCCTCGTTGCACAGCCTTCATATGGGTTCCTCGTTTTTCCTAAGAGTGCAGTGGCCAGTTAATATACCTGTTGCTTTCCTGAGCTGATTCCTGCTGAGTTTCAGTAGGCTTCCAGAAAATGATGGTTCGATCTCGTCTGCCATCATTTATTAAATGTGTTTCAGTCCTGGTGATTGGCATCTAGCTTTCTGTTGTTTTTTAATCCAACAGTTCAGCCAACCTCTCACAGAGGATTTTGTAATACCAATGGCAGGTTCTGGACCCAGAAGTGGTGTGTTTGCAGCTTTGCGTGCTAGTAAATCCACCCGCTCGTTCCCAGCTATCCCTGTGTTTCCTGGTATCCATCCAAGAGTAACATCGTTAGAAACTCCCAGTGTGACAAGGTTTTGCTGACAGTCCATGACTTGTTTAGATTTGGTTTCCCGACAGGAGATGGTTTTGATTGCAGCTTGGCTGTCACTTAGGATAAGGATTTTCCTTCCTCTGTAGCCTATCTTGAGATACTCTAGCACGCATACATCTATTGCATGTACTTCTGCCTGGAAAACTGTAGCGTACTTCCCAAGTGGTTCATATGTTTCCCACTTTGGATTTTCTCCTACGATTCCGGCACCAGTTCCCCGGCATGTTTTGGAGCCGTCTGTGTACCATATTGCCCCATTTGCCATCCGGAGTTATTTCACCGTTTCCTCTTTCCATATTAGCTTTGTCTTGGTAGACGTGCTAAAGTTGATATTTCTCAGCATGGTATCACTCCTCATTGTTACTAAGTGGTTCGTGATTGTGCTGGTTATCTTTGTGTGTCCTTGGGAGTTTGAGTAGCTCCAGTTCCCGGTGTTGCTGAGTCTATATGCTCCCATTCTTGCTTCCATTTTGATGTAGATATCTGTCACAGACACATGCTAGCCTCTGAACTTTTGCAAGTTCCGTGGCTGCTTGTCGCTGCTCGATTTTCGGCCACCAGACAACAGAGCTGTGAACAAGAGTGGGTCCCACATGGTACAGTAGAGCCAGTGTACCATGCGCGGATCTATGCCCCAGTTCTTTCCTATCGCTGTTTTTGTTGCCATTATTGTGGCTTTACCTCGATTCACTATTTTCTGTAGGTGTGAATTCCATGTGAGTTTGTCATCCAGGATGATGCCTAGGTATTTGACTTCTCTTACCACCTGCGATTCTTGCCCAAAGAATATGGGTTTGAATAATTCCGCTATATTCCTCTTTCTCGTAAAACTGACCAGGGAGGTTTTCTCAAGATTGACCTTCAGGTTCACCTTCCTGCACCAATCTTCTACGATGGTCAGAGCTGTCTGCATCAGTTCTGATATCGTCTTGGTGTGTTTGCCAGTGATAAGTATTGTTACGTCATCGACATATTCTTGGGCATAAAATCCCTTGCTGTTTAAACCTTTAGCTGCCTCTATAGTGGCAGTTTTGTCAAGCATAGTTGCTCGAATTCTCCTACCTTTCAGCATGTTCCTTATCCACCTACAGACTGTGTCTTTAATTCCACGCCGGTTAATTGCGGTGGTCATTGAATTGAAGAAGGTAGGATCAAATGCACCTTCTGTATCAAGGAATGCAGCAAGGGCAATTCCTTGGTTTTTCAGTGGTTGCTCTATTTTATGAACAAGTTTATTCAGAGCAGTTTCATATGATTCACCAGGTTGATAGGCGTTTTGGTTTTTGTGTAGTGGCCTCTCTATTAGGGAGGTTTCCCTGATGTGCCTTTTAATCACTTTCTCCGACGTTTTGAGAAGAAACGACGAGAGATTTATTGGTCTGAATGCCTTGGGCCCGAGAGCTATCTTTCCCGGGTTCCGGTATAAAGACCACTCGTGAGAGTTTCCAGATCATGGGTATGTGTCCCGTTGCCAGGCTTGCTCTGAATAGTTGGACAATATTTTACTGGCGCATGACCAGACCTAGTTAGGCATTGCGGAAAGTATTAGCTTTGCTGGTGATCACATAACCTTAAATCATGAAATCGAAATATGTTTTAACGTGCCGAAGAAAACCCTTCCACGGACAAAGTTTTTCCACGTGGAGAAGTTGTCGAACTCGTCACGATCAATCTGTACATAAACTTTTTTTTATACGCTGCATCAAGGAGTAGTAGTGTAGCATACCTCGGTAGTTATTGTTATGGCCGACGCTTGTGTTATTGCAGTTACATATTGAGTTATCATGTCAACTATTCACTCGCATAGATTATTGCTGTCACGGAAAAGTTTAACAGATTTAGGGGGTGAAGGGAACTCTTTGAGGCAAAACATCCCTTTCTTTTTCCATCCATTCTGCAGCGTCTTATATACAATGATGTCATTCAAGATTAGATATACTATAATTGAAATTATCTTGATCCATTATATGTATAAACAGCACACAAAATCGACGTTATTCAGAATATGGTCAGATTGTGAGGTTGGAAACGCTAGTGGGAGCTCATTCTCCTTTGTGTATGAGGAGGAGAACTTGAACTTACCGGGAACCCTCAAATCATCCATCAAATTTCCAAGAATATGACATCCGCCGTATATTATGATGAATCACGGCTATTTCCCGCACAAGTTCTTCTCCCAGATATTCAAGAATACGTGTCCGGGAAAAATCTTTCCAACTGGACTGTATCACAACAAAAAAATCACTGGGAAAGCCCTCCAGGCATGAATCATTCAAGAGCTTCGTGATGCTCCATCTGCAGAATAGCAGATAGCATGAAATACTTACACCAGGACTCAACTAAAGAAAGCAGCTGCTGGTCTTATCACAGGCCTTCAAAAAAAGCCCTTGCGTGATGGGGATGGCAGATAACCCATTATGCAGAGGATGTGGGGAAGAGGATGAAGAACTCTTCACGTAATGATATGTCACTGTGAAGTGCAAAACGCCACAAGAGAAACACACCTGGGAAAGTATAAACTCCGACCACTTTCACTGATACAGCTTCAAACAGAAGCGACGGGGTTGGAACTTTGGAGGTAGAACAAATAAAGGGTATGATAGAGTTGCGGAATCAAACCGCAGTGCATGCCTTCAGGCAACCTCAAGGGATAGTTTAAGTGGGTATATATTGGCAAGATGGGCGTCCACACTACCCAGGATCTCATGAGGAATTGGATGTTAGGATCAGTAAGTACTGATGCCATTGATGTTAAAAAAATCGACTTCTTTCATTGTAGTAATCACTGATCAAAGAGCGCCAATCAACATTCACGACGTCACAGAATACATCATCTATCTCCGTCTGGCGTATGGACTGTATTAACTCTTTCGGGAAAGAGAGGGGAATTTAGCTCCGCCCCGTTTTTGATCATACAGTGAAATTTGCGTTAGCTTTTTTATTAATTTAGTATATTTTTGGGTATTTCGGGAAGGAATGCTCACTGATGATCAAATATTTTCTAGAATACGTATATAAAATTCAAGTCATTCAAAAATTGTCCCTAGAATTTATCCACCGAAACATAAAATTTTTGGATCAAGGATAGACACAATACGAATCACCAGAATGACGATGGAAGGAATGAAGAAGATATATTATACAATCTTGAGTACATCCATGCACATCATTATCACATGTTTGTTATATGCCATGCCGAGAGTACCAGACAGAATTTTCTTTTCTGTGCCGTTATTAGCTCTTGTATAGGAAGACCATGGATATTATTTCGTTATACTCATAATCAGAGAGGCAAATGAGTTGTCACACTCGAATCATTCACCAACATGAAACATCCAAAACCATATCAGTTGTGTCTTTACACTACGATCAAAAGATGATATTATTTCAAATAGGAGATTTGAAACTTTTACACAACTTGTCACCCGCTTAACGCCAGGAGATCTTCACACCCCTTTAACACCAATTGGTGTCCTCCCTACGGACATTCATGTAAACCTTCAAAAGCAATTAGGAATTTTTGTCTATAATACGATATACCCGCATAATCACCAAAAGTGTCCAGTGAGCATTGATGCCGATGGGGGTTCATCATTTCATACAAATACATGGTTACGAGGTGCAAACTAGTGCTGGCAAAAACCAAAAAAAAACAAAGTTTTCAATATAATCAGTTTTGGTTAAAAACACCTTTTCAAAACCGGTTAACCCATTACTCGAAAGCCGATTAACCATCAGGTTCCACAAATGTTGCAAATAACACACATCTCGATTCTAACATCATTGTTCAGTGAATTTGCCAAATCTGCACAAGAAATTATTGATCAAAAGAAGCTGTTTACAATAATTGGTTTTACGGTCATCAATCTCCAGCAAAACACGGTAAATCACCTCACTAATCAATACAATAGACGTCGTTAGGTAAAGTTAAAGAATAGATTTGGCGCCAAAAATACATTTTCCAAATGAGTTTTCACAGTTGTAGAAATTGGCGGTATGAGTCAATTTAGCCAAGAAAAATATTGTCCGCTTTCTGTCAACGTTTCGGTGATCTATTTAGCCATCATCGGAGCTTTGAGAAAATATTTTTGTATGAAATGTAATCCAGATCCTATGTATTCTTGTTTAACGGAACATCAGAATAAATCATCCATCTACGATCCTAACGATGTTTTCCATAACTGGAATAATACATTGATCACATGTAGCTGTTTATAATAAACTCTTATCAATTATTATCTTCTTAATAATATCTATCGGTCATCGGTCCATTATGGCTCCACAGCTTTCCGACTCTCACACGGAGAAATCTGTATCTTCATAATGTATATTAATTTGTTAAAAGCTGAGCTAGATAATAGATCTTTTTTACCAAAATCCTTGTAACCAATCAACATCATAATTTCTATTATTTGTTGCGTCATCAAGCATGTTGCGTCATACAACCAACAAACGATAACTTTCAAAAGCTATTTTTGTTTCGAAGTTTATTGAAAATGTCCGCTTAAAGAATCTTCCTTGAACAAAATTCTTAATTTGGAAAAACTAAACTGTCTTGGTGATTAATACAAAGTGTTTGATGACCAAAGTTTTAAATTCAAGGACCTACCACTTCATACAGGTTTCTCATGATATATTTGTGTATTTAGTCTTGACGACCCTCATGCAAATTGGTTTTTGCTTGAAGTTTTGAAAAAAGTGAGACATTTGAGAATTTGCGAAAGTGATGTCCGATCATTGATAAAGCGGAAGACTGACTAAGGTGTTATTCCGACCAATGAAGATTTTCGTTACATTGTTTTATGTTTCTGTATTAATTTGATTTTTGGTCCTTTAGTTGAAACCCATATAGAAACAGATGTTCGACTAACTAGTTTGTGTTACAGTGGAAGCCAACTTGGCGTTGGCGCTCGCCCCGGCATGGAAGTTGAAAACACGTATTTTCATAAGACAGTTCATAAACTGATGGGGCACAGACATAACAAACATATAAAAAATAATAAGAATCCTCCCAGCGATTTTCCAGTTAGGATGATATGTTAAATATCTGACAACATTTCTAGCGTACTTTTTTTTGAAATGTGTAAACTGAAAGCGTATCTATTGTTACAACACTTCAAATTCCGAATAGAACTAACATATCTAATTTGGACAAAATCGTTTGAAAAATAACAAAATTAAGCAAACATAACCTCACATTTTTGAAAAAGAAATTGATCAAACCCAAAATAGAACCTCTATAATCTAATTTGAACAAAATCTTTTGGAAAATTACAAAATTATGCAAACATATCCTCACTTGGACGATTTTTGGTAAATTTCTAAAATCAAACCTCAAATTGAAACCTTCATTTCTGATTTGAACAAAGTCCTTAGGAAAAAAGCAAAACTTCTCGAACATAACCTCGCTATGTCATTTGAAAAGAAATGTTTTCATCAAATCTCAAACAGAACCTTCGATATATTATCTAATTTGAACAAAATCCTTTGGAAAATAACAAAATTAGGCAAACATAACCTCACTTGGTCAATTTTTGTTGAATTTCTTGACCAAACACCAAATTACAGTCTATACATGATTATTTGAACACAATCTTTTGGGAAATAACAAAATTAGACAAACATAACCGCACTTGGTCAATTTTTAATCAAACACCAAATTAGAACCTATATAATTATTTGAACAAAATCCATTGGCAAATGTTAAAACTATGCAAACATAACCTCACTTTGTCAAAGGAAGGAAAGTAACATCACACCTCATATTTCAAAGAACATTAAATAAAAATCACCTAAATTGCTTCAGCCGTTCTCAAGTGATGGAGTGACCAAGAAAAACGGGATCCATATTTATATATTAGATAAGATAAAAGCCTGGATAGAATCAGCATCAGCACTGTTTTAGTTTTATGTTTACGTTCACTGAATGCACCTATTTTAACATTATGGCAACGTTGCTTTATCAGTCCAGACCTATGATTCTGTTTTAGTTTTAATTTTTGTATGGACGTAGTATCAACTCTGAAAATGAATCTGGACTTTGTCTGTAACTCGCATTACCGGGTAGATATTCTAACAGATGCACACAACATCCCTTTATGGCAAAAAATAGGAATACTCTTCTCTCATAATGTCATTATTGTCTTGATATTGAAAATGGCCGCCACTGCTATGCTGTAGAGTTTAGATTCTCCTTCATTTCTCAGGTCTATGATTTCAATTGACATCAATATCATAAGGTGAGTTCAAGTTTGCGCTCTTCGTGCTCAGACTGTTTAGAGCGGAAACTCGAATGCGCCTATTGAATTTACTCATTGACATTGACATAAGTTTGTTTTGTCATGGAAAGGTGACATGTGACATCCCGAATGAAAAGTTGTGTTTTCAGGTTTTTTCGGGGGATTTTCCAGCTTTTATCGCCATAAAAACAATCCCAAGACTTTAAGGAACAATTCAAAAAAAAATGACTCGAATTGCCCCAGCCGTTCTCAAGTTATTGATCTTCCAGAAGGAATCGGTACTCATTTTTATATATTAAAAAAGATTGGTGACAGAAGACCTGGTGAAAGGAATTTCAAGAAAGTAAATATAGCAAACAAGCTGCTTGCTTTTCCCCTTTCCCTCCATATGTCTAGATTGAAATCTTTGACCCACACAACAATGTCTGTTATGCTTACAGTCGTTCAATGTTCTAAGGTGGGATCTATACCATAGTCCGTATTATTTGAACTGGGTCAAAATTCACATCGTCTGCAAATAAACTTCACTTTTTCTCGTTGTCGATTTTTGGAATTGATCCGTCCAAAATTTCATGAGCCGCCGCATATTCTAATATACAGAATTTCAACTGACAGAATTAGGTTGTGTTATCTGCAATGTAGTTGCTTGAAAATTTGCCACGGGTGATCCTACTTGAACTTAGAGTGAGATAGTTCCTGAAGATTATATGAATGAATGGATAAACAAAGTTTTATCAAGGATACCTATTTCAAGTGGATTAACGTCCGAAATGGTTGTCGAGGATTGCGGGAAATAACGGTAACGGCAAATGTATTTCTTAGTCTTCTTTCAAATGAATAAATAAATGTATAGACCGTCTAGAAAGTATCCGGAAAAAGAAAGAACCATCATAATTTTTCGGTATATATTTTTAGTACTTACTAAATTTTCATAACCAATCCATCTTAATTCCTTATTTAATCTTCATCCAACTTTAAACAATCAACTGTACGTTCGGGTAAGCCCGAAACCCAGGTCAGCACCATAATGTTGGTGTATTTTTTTTGACCCTCTTGAATGCGGCCGTGTCTTTTCAGTGACATGGGGACAGTTTCTGGGCACACTTCAAGACTGCTGATTTCCAAATCTGTTAGTAAATTTGCGAAACCTTATACGCAGGTTTTGTCGAACCGAGGCCACAAAAGCATTTAAATTGTTTTCGCAAACCTTACGCAGATTTTTCGAAACTGGTACATTCTTCATGTCTGTGCCATTTTTCATCTGCTTTATTGTCTCATATACTGCACTTTTCACAAGTTCAGTCAATTTCACTAATTTTTTAACGTTTCGAAAATATTTTTTAAACAGATATTCCACCTTTCTTTTTCTTTCTACTTGCGGCATTATTTCACAAAATTAAGCCGGTTTACAATCAACACTATTTCACAGATGGTGCATGTTTTCAAGCGATTCTAGCCATAGTCTACCATTGGCACAACATGCATGACACATTACTGTTGTCTTGGAGTGTAACAAGAAATAAGAATATAAAGATAAAAAAAAACCTGGTACTTTCTAGACGGACTAAAGTTTTGTAGTCTGATGAAGATGTGATAGAACATCGGAACTGTTGCTTCACATTGAAATAAGGGCTACTATCGCTACACTTTTCCTCAAGTTTCCTGAGTTGATGTACTCAGAAGTATGAAAATTATGGAATTAAATTTTTGCCAAAGCAACGTATAGAAAATGAAAGAAAGGATAGCTACAAAAGAGATTTTTCAAGGGTGGTGTATAAAAATGACATATTGGTTGAGAGTTATTATTTACTTAGTGTAGGTAATGATGGTGGCAACGGAAATAATCATATGCCCATGTCGATAGAGTCAAAAGGGCTTGTGTCATGATTTTTGTTTTTGAATTTTTTCGTTTTTTTTTATAATTATGTGTATTTCAATGTTGAACACGCATATGACGGATGTAATAATCTTTCTCTCATAGAATTTCACTGTTGGTTAGAATATAATATTTATGGATTAGTCTTGCAGACTAATCAAATGAGAAAGTACTTATAATGAGTCTCATCATTTTGACCCCTCACTGTATTCTGTGACACCTACTTATCACGTCTAGACGTACCTCTATATTTTAACACGTTTGATTGAGTTTTCAGAATACTGCAAAATATTCAGATTGTGCCGTATTAACTGTGAATCAGAGCTGTCGCAATTAATTTCAAAATAAAATTCAATTACAATTACCAGTCAGTTTGAGTATGACAAAAGTATTTCAATTACCAATCACTAAAACAACTCACAAAAGTAGTTCAATAAAGCAATTGAATAATTTTTTGGTAATTACTTTTTTACCACATAGTAGAATTCAAACAGTAATAGATGTTAGTTAGTTTGGTTGTTGTTTCCTCCTCCACCTACTACAAATAACAAAATAAGATGTTATACGCATGTTATTTTTTTAAGAATAGGTCATGGAACACAACCCACACCCCGCATTTTATTATTAAATTTGGAAACCAATTCTGATCGAGAAATAGGTGAATGATTTTTTTCAAGTCTGATTTGTTCAAAATAATGCTTATTTAAACAAATAAACTTATAAAAGTGAAATTCGTTCCCCCATGACCAGGACGATGTCGAAAAATTCCCCTACAACTCTCAAAATAGTCCGAAATGGACCCAAACCATCAAAACTTTATCGGACTGACAGTCACGTGATGGGAAAAACAATTTTCAACTAATTAACTTTCCGTCATACTCACATCAGTTTAAGAATTCAACAGCGTTTAAAACAACAAAAGTAAAACCGAACTCTTGCAAAACATGAAATTACTTTTAAAGTAAGTACTTAATTGAATTATTTAGATTATTAGGTCTAGAAGAGGAATCCAAAGATTGAATCATATACAATATGTTGTATTTAAAAGAAGAAAGTTGGGATTAGCTTCTGTTACATGACACCCTGTATAAAATGTTTTTGTTAAAAAAAGATGCGCACCTGAAAATACGAATCGTTATATCCGAACATTTTTTTGATTTACGCATCTATGTTAATCTCAGGCAACCCATTTTAATGCTACGATATAATGTTATTTTGATATCCCCTGGAAAATTCACACTGTGTCTTATTTACTGTAAACAAAAGGGTTTTGATGTAAAAAGAGATGTAGTTGTCGGCGCGTATTCTTGGTTTTTCAGAACCAGATTGTAATGTTCAAAATAACAATACATCTGAATTATTCAAGCAATTATTGCTCTCCATTTTTTTCTGAAGAATTCTTTTCTTTAGTTTATCACCATTAAATGTTTTTTTCATACTAATTGGTCAAAATCACCCCTCGTTCCACTTTGATCCTTTAAACTCTTTTATTTAAACCGCCAGTTCAGCACCAAAGAAAAAACTTACTCAATTTATTTTAAATTTAACGTAACACCAAATATCTGGCTATAGCATCATCAATCCAAGTAGAAAAAAAAACTACCAACTCATCTATCCAGCAAGATGAAATCACTATTAGTAATAATATGTTTAAAATCTTTATCACAATATTCATATAGGTAGGAATGACAAGTGTTCATTTGAACACTTTTTAGGTTGAAGTATGAGGACATTAAACTCTTGCCAAATTTCAAAAATATAATATAGGATTTCACATAAAAGTATCATAATAACTTTTCGCCACAAAAAAGATAATTGAAAAAACCTATTGTGAGCTAAAAAACCATTATATTCCAATCCAAAGGGGATAACACTTTCTTTCCCGGAAACAATCCACACTCACCCCTTTTATAACTGAACAGAAACTTCACAATACTGTCACAAAATGTTTCCGACTAAGTTCATCCGCGATAAAAACTTACTCAAAAACTACGTCCCGAAAAGTTTAAAGTTGGCGGTCGGTAGCGCCGTTCTATCACGTCCGTCTTTCAAACTTATAATTCCCTCTATTGTTTTGAACTGAAACAGCTCCGTTCCGTATTGTAGCGGGTCTTTTCTGTTTTCGTATGCGGGCAACACGTGCTACTAGTAGGGGGACCTATGTTCGCAGATCAATTTGATAATTTTCTACAACTCGTACTATATTTTTTCCAGATAAAAAAGTTTTCTTCAGTTGATACAAAAGAGAAGAGCTTTTATAGTGGAGGAGTTCACAATAAAAAATTACCCAAAACATGTTATGTATAGTTATTTGACTGGTAAACTGTTCAGTCCAAAAAAAGTTATTCACAAAACCATTCCTCTTAAAAGTGAAGTTTGATCTGTGCAGATCCAGTCGTGGGTGGTTGAACTACGAGATGATATGTGATATTAATAAAGCATAATAGTTTTTCTTGTTGTTCTTAGAGCGTAGGTGTAAGTCTATTGCAAGGATCTAAATAATAAGCATCCACTTATTCTCTATTAGTTCGACCCAATTTTTCAGTTTTTCATTGTGCATCATGCAGCCGCAAAAGAAGAAATTCCTCAAGATTATGACTGCACAGTTTTGCCTCGAGGAAAAACTGTATGTCTGTGGCGGGCTCTATAAGATTTTTTTACTGTATTTACAGTTCACCGGAGGCCTCAAGGTCTTACTATCCACGTTGAGGGAAATCTCAAAGGTTCGACTGCGCAGTCCAAATCCCGGGAAATCTGTGTCTTGAGTGACTTCATATAAGACCTTAGTGGGTCATGGGTAATAATTATATTTTAGTTTTGACATTTTTTTCCAATTGCAAAATTCTATCAGAATTACACCCAATATCGGATTATTTGTTACACTACAGAACAAAAATAGAACCAGCTTCACAATATTTTTGTTTGAATAACAAGTCAATGTTGAGTAATCAAATTGTATGAAATCCAATCAAACAGACTAAACATATTGCTTGCATTTTGCTTGTATAATCACACCAATTATTATTTCCAAATATAAATCCAACAAAAATTTGAAACCACAAAAAAATCAGTTTATACATCAAACTGAAAAGCGCGGATGGTTGTCGTAAGATATACTAATACCAATACACACATCGAGATAAACGATTATCAAAATATTCGGAAGGTTTTTTGGGAATAGATATACAGGATCTTGCTTAGTGAGTTGAGCAACCATGGTGTCCTTATTTTCAACAGTAGGAAAAAGCAGTTTAATACAAAACTTGTGGGATGCATATTTTAAAAATATTTTTAAATATACATATACCATATAAGTGAGGCGTTATAAAATATATTTTTTAAAATGACACACCCTCTACGTTTTGGCACTTCCGGGATCTTTCTGCTGTTCTCTCTTATGTGCCAAAATATTTTTTCATCTGCTTTGGCATTTTAGGCGCAATAAATGAAAAAAATCATTTTGCACGCTTGGAAAAATTAGAAAAAAAAACATTTTAGATCTGTTTTTTTTTTTCATCTAAATAGTGTGAAGAGTAATGATAGAGATCTCATAATACTCTGACAATAGAAAGGTTTTTCTTCTATCATACAGGGTGTTCAAAATTTGGTTACAAAAATGACAACTTTCAAATCAGTTTTTCTTAGTATTTTTAAATGGCACGCCCTATATTTTATTTCATTATTAAATGCAGAACTCAATTACAACCATTTTTTGTTATGACGAATTAATTAAAATTCTCAATTGTCTTAAAGATATTTACCAAAAACTATAAATATCCTCATTAAACTAAAAAAAAAATGGAAAAATGTCATAGGAAGCTATGGAAAAACAATTGTAGGTGTTTATTTATCACTTTGAAGACTTTGAAAGTAACTATGTATTGCAATTATTCATTTTAACTAAATGTTCAAAATGTCTTCTATTTTGCTGCTAACATTTGTTTTGAACATTTATTAAAATGAATTGTCAAAAGTTTCTGAAAAGTCTGCAAAGTTATAAATAAACACCCACAATCATTTTTATATGGCTGTGTATAATATTATCCCAATTCTTTCATAGTTCAATGATGATATTTTTTATGGTTTTTGGTAAATATCTCCAAAACCATTGAGAATTTCAATAAATTCGTTATAACCTAAACTGCTTGTAACTGAAATCTGCATTGAATAATGAAATAAAATACACGGTGTGCCATTTAAAAATACCAAGAAAAACTGATTTGAAAGTTGCCATTTTTGTAACCAAATTTTGAACATCATGTATAAAATAACGAAAAGCTGTTTATTGTCAGATTATTATTAGATCTCTAGAAACACTGTTCACATCATACAGCAGGAACAAAAGCTCTTAAAATATCGGGGCAAATGGAAAATCATTTTGGCACATATGAGAGAACAATAAATATGCCAAAAAATACAGGCTGTGTCATTTAAAAAAATATATATTATTATTTTTTGACGTCGCACTTTTTTTGGGACCTTGCGGTATATTCAAAAAGAAAAAGAAAATATGCATCAACCCACATCCTACAACTACTTGTGTATTAAACTTCATTTTCTACTGTTGTAAATAAGGACACTATGGATGCCCGACGCACTAATGCCGGACCCTGTATTATGGAAAATGTGGTAGGTACCCATCGAGAAATGATTCCTAGAAACATTTTTCTTTCGACAGCATTCTCAACGTTTGGTTAAGCTCCATTTTCCTTGTTTGTTTATTATATTGACCTATTTTTAAAAAAAATATACATATTATTCTATCATATATTTCTCTAATGGAAGATTTTAGTAAATGTTTTATCCCAATTCTCGATAAAGTATCAACTTCACTCAATTTCACGGAATTGTGCTTTGAAGACTTGATCATTTCCAATACATTCCTGTGAAATTGTTTGGAATTTCATTAAATGTTCGGGATCTTAGCACATTCCTTCGATATTATCACGAGCGTTGAAGAGATGTGTGCAGTGGCAAACGAGTTGACTTTCAATTTTAGGAAGATTTACAATGATTTTGTGCACTCGCGTACAATTATTGGTAAATAGCAGTGGATGAATGTATTTGTTATAGGACTCAAACTTTCCAAATCCGCAGAAAAAAAATATATTTTTATTCGTAATACCTAAGAAGAAAAACAAAAAAATATCCTGAGGCTTATTTTGTTCAATTTACCAGAACTGTTTGTCAAGTGCTAAACAAATCGGTGAGGTTGAGCGAAAACGGTGGATTATCAAGTGGGTGCAGAACCTCTTATACAATAAATCTATCTTTGAGTTTCCACTTGATAGAACTTACCACGATTATGTCGCTTCGGTATAACATTATCTGATCAGTCAATATACGAGTACGTTTGTCATGACTGTCCAATATGGTTTATGTTAGCTCCGACAGATTATTGAACAGATCTCCTTATTTTCCGTACCAAATGTGCGGTCGTATTTGCAGTAGTTGGAAATCCATTCTCATGAAGTGAGCCATCAAAATCCACAATTATATTGATTATATTCAACTCTATTAATGCTGGCCGTCTGATGTTCAGGCATTCAAATTTTATGAGGCAGTTTTCCGAAAAATAAATTGGTCATTGAGGTTATTCGGGAAACGTCTGCCAATAACGATCTTTGGATATTGGTTCAAGGAGACGATGAGATTATACAGTCCTTGAATCATAAAAATGTCTTCAATTGGTGACCTACACCATAGAATGTCATGTATGTTGATAAGTACGTAGGTACTGAGAATGTCTTACTTATCTGTTAATAGGAATTTGCACCTTTGTGTCGCGGTCGATTCGGGGTGACGAAACGTTAAAAGCCTAAGAGCAGCATATTATTATCGATGTGTTGAGGTACATTAGAGCTATCTACTCTTCTCATCCTCAATTTGAGCAAAAAAACCAAAATCGAAAAATTTTCGGAGTTTGAAACATCAAATGATTATGGAAGGTGCTGCAATTTGATGAAGATGCTGGGGAGCCGGCAAATGAAACAAGACTATCTTGGATTCAGTTCTGATAAGATAAACCCATCATTGTAGATCAAGATCACCTCGCAAGTCTATATCGCAAATAAACAGACGTTTTCCAATTCACTAAAATTTTCCAAAAATCCAAAAGCATAACGGAAGTGAACTGAAAAATGCTAAATATTGGAAGACACGATCTTTTTTTACAAAAGGAGTAGAATGCAATCAAATGAATGAGTCATATAAATCTCAACAAAACATAATGGACTTGATTTGTCAGAACAGATCTTGATCATAACATCTGCTCCCGTACTAGCAGTAGTCGTTTCTCCACAATATCTCATCAAATATAGTTCGTATACCAGGTAATGCGAGACACAACTAATTGAAGGGTGTGACAGAAGCATTTTTGCCTTTGAGAACTTTACACCCTTCGGCCATACTGTTTGAGTTACAATAACCGCAATTCCAGCCACGTGACTTGCATTTTGTCACGATAATGATCAAGACTTATTGCACAGATGGGTCATTGCAATTTTGATAGTGATTGGCGAATATAATCATTGTTTTATGTTTATGCTACATAAAGCTAATCTGGATAATCACGTCCGTACCAAATCTATTATTTTTGTCAGTAGTCAATGAAATGCTGATAATATTTGCTATCACATAAAGTTGAATGGGGCATATAGTATGTGTGTAGTTTGGGCGCTTTTGTCATTTATCAAGTGCATGTTACGGTGAGCGTCAGTGGTCAGCATTTGAACATTCCGTATATACAGTGAGGACGTAAATAGTCCCCCCCCCCTCTAACTTTTGAACGCATTAATATTTTTGGCTCAAATTTGGAGGTGTTATTCAGGGTAGGCTTCTAAATTCTAAATCTAACCTCTGTTATGAATCCCCGATAAGAACACGATCTTTGAACACAAACTAATCCTTATTTTTCAAATACACCCTTGACAATTAAAATAAATTACACACAAGTTTAAAAAAGATCGGCAGTCATTCCTCCATCGAATGCATCACTCAGATTCAAGATCATCAGCTGTAATAGAAATCACTAAATAGTTATCAATCTATCGGGATTTCTAAAAATCGTTGTGATTAATTTGGTGCTTAAAACAACTTTTGATGGACATTAAAACTGTTATGAAAGTTTAAAAAATTGTTTAAAAAATTAAAACTTATTATTTTCTGTTCGTGGTCTACTGGTCTGATTTGCCTGATTTGCCAGAATAAAACAATATTTCGTTGTTTGTGGGTAACAGAACACCCATTTGCAAACCAGTGAACACTTGAATAATAAAGTTCCCAAAAAGCTTCATGCGCGCAAAACGCCATAATGTTTGACTTTTAAAAAGTGCCAATTCACAATGAACGTAAGCGTAATACAACCGTGAACGTAACCATAAACATAACAGCAAATATTACGTTAGTATTCACATTAAACATGAACATGATTCGTAAGATCGTTACGTGCGCCTGCATACTTGCGTCTGGTATTTCTTTCAACATACAGTTTATTTTTTATTCAAAGTAACAGTGACAGATCAAATTTGGAGGTTGAATGTTGGCAAAAAAAATTAAATGACACAAAGTGCTCGCTAATTGAAATGAAAAGATAAAATATTTGATTATAGACTTCATTTTCTCGATTAAAGAAGGATTTCGCTCATGAATTCCAAAATTATCATCACTGTCTATTCTCGAACGTTTTTTTCTATCTAATCAAACACACTTTAAACATAGCAAAATAAAACGAATCGCAGCTCAATTTATGACTATCGTTATAGAACATGTTTGCCAACCTTTAACCTACAATAATTTTGATCTGTCACTGTAACTTTAAATAAAAAATGAACTTTATAAATACTCGTAACCCTCAATCAAATGCATCAATACCTCCATACCTCTACGTCTGAATTTTCCATAGTACCAAGACCAACACCACACAGCAGTCACCAGCTGTAACAGAAAGTAAGAAGAGTAGTAGGTAGACATCCAGTACCGTAAAAAGTATAATAATAGCCACAAGCATTATAGTTTTTAAAGAAAATGAAAAAATACACATGGATGTAAGTAAAATTTATTTTGATAGGTACATAAAGATGACACACCGATGACAGGAATGTCAATAATGGAGCTTGGTGACGAGATCGATTCGGTTTATCGTTCGTGGATTTCCGATTCCCTAGTCATGGCGCAAACCTCTACATATCAATTAACCTTGGGTTATGTGCACCGAGAACCTGACAATCAGCATGTCACTTGATTACCATCATGACAAGGCAACCACATCGCACAACACAAAGTTATATACCAGATCTGATACGTAAACTGAACTGCGCCTTACGGATGACCGTAACTTGTACGTAAACGTAATATTTACGCGTGATCATCAAGAACAGCTACATACCGTTACAGTATCAGTATCTTTATCTTTACAGATTACGTTTCCGTTACGTCCTTTTTACATAATACGTTCATTGTGAAGATTATTGTTAAAGTCGTGTTGGGATTTTCTAGGCGGAAAGATGGCTCTATTTTTTGTCAACTCATTTAATATTATGCTCTGTGGGTTTGTGGCGCAATCATGATTCACCACAAAATCTCGTGAGAGAGACAAACTGTGCCGAAATACCTAAAAGAGAAATCAAGATTTCATAATGTACATACAATATACAATATACATACACTGTGGGCCAAATTAAATTAGAACATAATTTGATCCTTGATAACTTTCTTGTTTGTTTATGGATTTAGATTCATTTTGGATATGATATTGGTCAATACGTTCTGGATGTTCCTCCAAAATTGAGTTCACGAATTTTGGACAGGACCGGACTTAAGCTCGTTGCAAAAACGAACTGCGCTACGTACAGACCAGCTGATATATTTTTTGAGAAGGACATCAGTGGAAAAAGGTATCCTGATAATACCAATATTTTAGTACCATAACCTAAGAAACTATGATTTTTTCTATATGATGGTGCTTGTCGGCATTAAAACTATTTCACTTCGTTTTGATCAAAATTTCTTGAAATTCCATTGCAACGTGCATTGTTTGTTGGAAATTGTTAACATTTTTGAGATTCCAGAGTTTGCCTGTTTGATTTTGAATACGTAGACATGGTTCTATCTATGAAAGATAAAATCTCGATCAAACGATTAATGGAAAGGAACATTTATGCACGGCAATGTTGCGGCCCCTTTCAAATTATCGAGTGAAATTAAAGAAAGTGTAAAAATGAAAAAAAAAATAATAATTGGGTATTATTTTTTTTCAAAATTAAAAAATCTAAAATGTGAAAAAATCGACAAATCTCTAACAAACAATTGCTATGAAATTTTCAGAAACCTTGATCAAAATGTAGTGAAATAGTTTTTATGCCGACAAGCACTATCATATAGAAAAAATCATAGTTTCTTAGGTTATGGTTCTAAAATATTGATATTATCAGGATACCTTTTCCCACTAATGTCCTTCTCAAAAAATATATCAGTTGGTCTGTACGTAGCGCAGTTCGTTTTTGCAACGAGCTTAAATGCACCAATTTTATAAAAACGTCGTAAGTCCGGTCCTGTCCAAAATTCGAAAACTCAATTCTGGAGGAACATCCAGAACATATTGACCAATATCACATCCAAAATTCATCTAAACTAGGTTCCAATTTAATTTGGCCCACAGTGTAGGTATACGCTCCCTGTTGCTGGAATGATATGGCGGTCAAGCACACAAAGATAGTCTTTTCTAATTTGTTCATAACGATGTCTGCGTATCTATCGAGGATGTACCACAAAAAACTAGGTGTGAGATTCCATCATCTCTACTGGTAAAAAGAAGATAAATCCGTATTTTGTGGGTTAAAGAAGTTTACCCTCATATTGTTCGGCTGAAAAAAGCTACTATAGAGGTATCCTCGCAAGATGATCGAGTTGACATTCATCATACAATAAACAAGCCCATTATAATGTAAACAAGATAGACGTAGAGAGACGGAATGAAACGTGTTTAAGCAACTATGACAATAATTGTCAATTTTTTTGTAGAAGAAAAACAAAGGATTTTCATGAGCAGTAATTATATAGCTTACACGGAAACAGTTTTTTTTTGTTAAAAATATATACTTACCACTAATCCATTCCCTATCCGGGCTTCTAAGGGGAGTAGAAACGAAACATTAATTTCATATCAACATCGAATGATGTATTACTGTTCGCGTTAGGAGAATCTCGTGAAGAAATTATGGTGAGTGGCGGTCCTGCCTGTTTTTGTTTGGAATATAAAGGTTGTGGAAAGAAAAGAATCGTTTATGTCCGCATCAATGACATCAAATCGAGCATGAAAAAGAAGGATTTGATCAATGATAACTGCTGACAGATTACCTTGGAATTATACTTTGACATAATGTCGCTATTGTAAAAATAAAAAATAAGTTAAGATAATGTGTGGAAACGATTCTGAATCTGGATTTCCAGTAATCGGTAAATTCGTGCTTTTCCTGAGAATTTTGGGAAATACGCAAAAACTTTTTTTTAATTTGTTGAGGGGGTCCTCAATAGCTTAACTCTGAGTTTTCGGGAAAATCGAAGGTGAGCTTACCACGACATCTTGAAAATAAGGGCACGTGTGTTTTCTTCGTTCCTATTAGACTTACGATAAATATCAGGGAACCAGAGTTGTTCACGATTCATTCTCAAAAACTTTGATTTCAAACTCTCTTTTCTGAAATCAATGATACAAAATCTACAAGGTGATTCATCAATATGGAATGTGAGAAAAAATCGTACAGGACGAAAGTAGTTCAGAATTACATTTTCAGGCACTTTTCTCCATTCATTTCAATGGTCAATGAGAATTTAATTCTGCTTTATTTTCGTCCTGTACGATTTCTTTCCAACTTGTAATCACCCTGTAGATTCTGTATCACTGATTTCAGAAAAAAAAGTTTATTGGAAAAGTTAATTAGAATATAAATTCGAACAATTTTGGATATGATATTTTATCATAATTAAATAATAGGAACGGGGAAAAGAAGTAGCTCCCTTGTTTTCAAGATGGCGTCTTGAGCTCACCTTCAATTTTCTCGAAAACTCAGACTTGAGCTATTGAGGACAAGTTAAAAACTAGATTTTGCGTTTTTTTCAAAATTCTCAGATGCCCCTTTTTAAGCACTGGATTCACTGTACTATAAGTTAGAGATGAAAAGTTAACAGTTCAGATGCTTTTTTTTTATTTTTATAAAATAAATCGATGTTCTCGAGTTGGATGCTCACTTATTTTTGTAAACGCAGATGAAAATCAAAAACGTATCAACATTGCCACTTTCACTTCTTACATCAAGTTCTAGAAAGAAAGAGATTTATTCGAAATAAAAACAAAATCGCTAACACGATAAGCTTTCAAAAATAGTCCGCCCTTAGCGATTTTCTAAAAGCCTTTAGAAAAGTTCGGTCAATTTTCAAATGTTTTCTGTGCATTACCTACCTTTTCAACACAAATTCACTATGTTTTGGTATAAAGAAGTGAAGTAGAGAATAAAAGTATATGAATATAATAATGAATAATCTTTATTGAAGATGAGAAATACTTTTCTGATCACATTAAAAACTCGAGACCCTTTATCAAACCCAATGTTCACGAGACATTAACCTTTGAAAATAAATGGACTCATCATTTTTCCAAATGTATCCACAACCCACAAAATTAAACGTTAAAAAAGGTCAACTCCAAAATGTTCTGCTCATCAGAAAAACGACTCCATGAAAAGGAACGTGATCAATTCACGAAGACTGGTGAATAAGACTTTTTAGTATTTTCTGTTCCGCCATAATTCTATTTACTTTTTTAGAAACATTCACTTTAAGGACACGGCTTTTCCAGTGTCACGGCTGGCAGGCCTAAAAGGGATGAAAGATATTTATTCCGCCCCATCAAACGCCCATTATTTCTTTTTGTGTTAAATGAATCGGACGTAGAAAATCTTTTGGTCTCGACCGCGAACATCCGAGAAGTGAATTTTAAAATGGCACCCCATCGATTCCATTCTATTGCCTATTGTTAGCAATCTCTTGTACAACGCGTTGAAGGATTTTGAAATTCAAATTTCGTTCGGACATTTTATGGGTTCAATTGAATTGTGGCTTTTTGTTGGCGAAAATCAATAAAATAATCAGATTTCTGTTACTTTTGAATATTTTGCAACTATTACTTGAGTTATTGATGACGAAAGCTCAGATAAATCGGAACTTCGTGTAAGAAAATAAAATCAAGACGATGGAAGCTCAAGAATCTGTTTCAAGATCGCATCGTAAACTATACAGGGTGGCCCAACGAAAAGGTCCCACCCTTATTTATGACTTTCCTGGTTAGATAGATTTGAGCAAAATCTTTATTATTGCATGGAGGTGAACGGACACCACTTTAAACATTTATTACCGAATTGACTTTTTGACACATTATAGCCAAGTAATTAATTTTTGTTAAAATTTTTCAAATAAACGGTTGAAGATAGGTATAAACTGTATTATACAAAAGTTACTAAAAACTTCATGAAGAATCCAAAAATTGAAAAAAAATGAGGGTTTCCATTTAAAAATGTCAAGTGTAATGCGATATGTTATTTTTGGAACACCCTGTATTATACAGTCATACACGAAAAGACGTCCCCCTAAAAATAAAAATTGACGTGTCCTGGCGTTTTTCCCAAAATATACCAGGAAGGTCATAAATAAGGGTGGGACCTTTTCGTTGGGCCACCCTGTATACAAATATGATGTCCATTTAGTGGTAAAGAATTCCCAAACTTGAAGATTCTTAGACTGTCACTTGAAATTATTTTGAAGTTTGTTCATGGTATATACAAATTGAATTGATTATCCAAATATTTCAAAATACATCTATACCTACTATTGATTATACAGGGTGTCCCAGCAAGGGTGGCCACCGGCCATATCTCAGAAACTAATGGACCTAAAAGTTCAGGAAAAAAAAATTATCACTAAAGTGGCCACGAGAAAATGCTGGAAAATATTTATAACTTCGAAATTTTTCCGCTAGGGGCGCAATCAAAGCTTAAATATTAAAATTCGAAATTTCTCCGGAAATTCTCAGATTGAGGTATATGGTTAGAAAACCTAGACAATTTCACGTCTTTTTGGTACAGGGCTCATTGGCGTACCGATCTTCGTGTGAGTAGGGGAAGGTAGTGAAAGTGTAATTGTTCAAGTGGCTGTAACTTATAAACGACTTATCCGATTTTGTTGCGTATAGGCTTGTTTGGAAGATAAATGTGAGTACTTTCGTATATCGTATCCAGTGATGCGTGATTGTCTCCAGAAAAGTTGCTAGAAGGCGTAATTTGAATTAAAAACTGTTATTTTCGTTTCACCTCAAAAATCTAAATGGTACGGTATAATTCTGATAACAGAATCGAAATGAAGATTAAATTTACAAGAAAAAACCTCCAAACCGCAGGTTGATATCTTTTCTCGTTTTCGAGTTATGGCCGAGAAAATAATTTTTGACACTCGAAAAGTTGTTTGTTGTGTAGTTTTATTTAACTTTATAAATGTTCGAATTGTCCTCCATCTTGTAAAATATATTTCTCAATTCTGTGCCTACAAATAGAAACAGCTGTTTCTATTTCAATTGGTGCAATGGAATGTATAGCATTCTCAATTTGCTCAATCATATTTTCTCTTGTGATGGGACGAGTTTTGTAAACGATGTCCTTGATTCGTCCCCACAAGTAATAGTCCAACACAGTTAAATCGGGGGATCTCGGTGGCCATGGGAACAAACTGCCCCTTCCAATCCAGCGATCTGGATAACGGTTGTTTAAAAAATCACGAACTCTCCGTGCATAATGAGCTGAGCAACCGTCATGTTGATACCACATGGACATCCTAAGACCAATGGAAACATCTTCTAAAAGTATTTGCAAGTCATTTTCTAAAAAGTTTAAATATGATTCACCATTTAAATGGCCATCAATAATATACGGCCCAATAATTTTGTTTCCTAACACTCCGCACCAGACGTTTACACTCCACCTGTTTTGATGATCCACTTCCCGCATCCAGTGTGGGTTTTCCCGCGACCAAAAGTGCATGTTAGGCAAATTAACATTTCCAGAACTAGAGAAACGGGCTTCATCGGTCCATAAAATTTGGGAGAGGAATTGAGGATGTTCGTTGCACATTTCTCGAAGCCAATAGCAATGGACTAGTCGCCTGTTGAAATCATCTTCTGATAGAGCTTGGTGTAAGGAAAGATGGTATGGACGAAGTTTGAAGTCTCTTAAAATTCGGAGCACTGAAGAACGACTTAATCCTAGATGGTGGGAAATTTCTCTTGTGCTCAAATGCGGTGAAGCTTCCACGTAAGCGAGAACGTTTATAATATTGTCTTCATGGTTTCTTACCGGACGTCTTCTGATTGGAACTGGATTGAGCTGTACACTTCCCGTTGTTCTTAAACGTATTGCCATTCGCCGAAATACCTTTCTGCTGTAGTGCCTTCGTTCAGGATACCTTGCAGCGTATTCACGTGCCGCAATCGGAGCATTTCCAAAACATTGAAAATATACGGCGAGCATATCAAAAGCCTCGGCATTGATAATGCCGAGGCTTTTGATAATTAAGAGATTGTTATGATATCTATGCAATATCTGTTCCAATCATCTCCATGAAAACCCGCCGATGTTTTTCCACAGCTACCCAGATTTGTTTTCAACCCATCATTGCAATATTTAATACATAATTAGATTGGGATTTATGCTCATCAAAATATTTTTCATTTATTATGAGTTTTGTTCTATTGAAATAACAAATGAAAACATTAAATTTTACATAATTTGGACTAGTTATTATTATTGAAGCCAAAAAAAAAGAAAGTTGCAATAGAACTACACAACAAACAACTTTTCGAGTGTCAAAAACTCTTTTCTCGGCAATAACTCGAAAACGAAAAAAGATATCCACCTGCGTTTCAAAGGTTTTTTCTTGTAAATTTAATGTACCTTTCGATGCTCTTATCAGAATTATACCATACCATTTAAATTTTTGCGGTAAAATGAAAAACACTGTTTTTAATTCAAGCTATCCCTTCTAGCAATTTTGCTGGAGACAATCACGCACTACTGGATACGATGCTCGAAAGTACTCACATTTATCTTCTAAACAAGCCTATACGCAACAAAATCGGACAAGTCGTTAATAGGTTACAGCTACTTGAACAATTACACTTTCACTACCTTCCCCTACTCACACGAAGATCGGTACGCCAATGAGCCCTGTACCAAAAAGACGTGAAATTGTCTAGGTTTTCTTACCATGTTGATAAAGATATACCTCAATCTGAGAATTTCCGGAGAAATTTCGAATTTTAATATTTAAGCTTTGATTGCGACCCCTAGCGGAAAAATTTCGAAGTTATAAATATTTCCCAGCATTTTCTCGTGGCCACTTTAGTGATAATTTTTTTTTTCCTGAACTTTTAGGTCCAGTAGTTTCTGAGATATGGCCGGTGGCCACGCTTGCTGGGACACCCTGTATATGTGCTCCACTTTCGATGAAGATTATTGTTGTTTTGTTTTACCTGAAGTTATCATTGGCACATTTTGTCTCATGAGGCCGAATTCTAAGCTAAGACCGTGGCTAAGACGTCGCCGTGGCAATGGTATTTCTGATGAGTTTAGTCTGCTGTGATATAATCTGGATGAATGGTATTTCTTCTGCTTCGAGGATGTTTTATGGAATTTCACTGTATATTTTTGATCAAGCGATTCCAGTTTAAGAAACCTGGATTACAAATTCGTGGGTTGTGAATGACTACAGGACAAACCTTCGTTCTTTTTTATATCAAACACTTTTGCATTGACTATTAACCCCTCCGTGTTGTAACAAATATCGCAGCACTTACAAACGCATGGTTCCCTAGTTGAACCTGTTAATATGAACTTTTACAGAATCATACTCACACTGGTGCAAAAAAAAAACAACAAAATTTATATTGGACCATTGTAATTGAGATTTCATGCAACTAACTGCTCATGTATAGAGACCTCCACAAATGAAATAGGTACATATTCATATACAGAGTGTTACCTAATGATGTCATAATTTTAAGGGGGAGTTCCTGGATAAATTTCGAGTTGAAAAGGTCATATGAACTTGAGTCTAAAAATAAAAAAAAAAATAAAAAAATGAAAAAATAAAATAATAAAATAGAATAAAATAAAAATAAAAAAAGTGTGTTACTATACCATAATATCCTGTGGCAAAATCCGGTTCAATATCTCAAACCGTCTTTGGAAAATGTATTAAAAACTGAAAATAAAATAGATCTTAAACACCCTGTATCTTAAAAACCAAGCATTTTAAGACCCAAATTCATGCGACCTTTTCGATTAAAAATGTATCCAGGAACTCCCCCTTGAAATTATGACATACCGTTAAGTAACCCCCTGTATACATGGTCCGTTTCAAGTGATACCAATATTGCTGTATTCAAAACAAAAAGTTCTACGGGGTCGGTTAAATGTGAGAAAAGTTGCCATTTTTGATGCTCATTGAAGATCCATGCACTGTGTCACAAGATTTCACTCGATATATTCTCATAATAATCATTGTTTCTCAGATTATCACCACCAGAACGCTCCCTATTATACAGAAGTGTGAACGAAATTATTATTATCCCCAACACAAGATAATAACAACTTGATGTTAAAAACAGAGAAAACAAAGTTTGTATTTATTTCTTCATTCATTCTATCATGCACGAATACAGCGCATACGAAAATCGTCCATCAAGGCTCGAAAATACATAAGGTCGTTTTTACCATGCCACAGTCTAGCGAATTTTACCCTTCCTCGTATCTCCGCGTCATAGAGCGGTCGTCACGACATTTTTCTACATTTTACAGCTTTTTTACAAAACTACTTTTCGGATTTTCTATTTAAAAAAGCATTTTAATCCTTGATCTTTGATGAACAATGATTATAGATAATGTTTTTTAGATTGGAATTGGTATTCTCGAGTTTTCTCGGATTTAATGATGAGATCTAATGGACGCAATTTTGATGTTTCAGCAAGAGACCTTTTGTATTGAGGAGCTCCATACAGCAGCATGTTGTACAGGGTGATTCATTTTCAGCGACAGCGACTCATTAACTATTCGTCATAGAGACCAGGGAAAAAAATCTGTATAGTAATGTGCCCAAGAGAAAATGCTGCAAATATATTTCAAGGATCTAGGATCGCCGCAAGGGGGCGTAACGGAACTGTGAAAACAGAAAATCGATGCATTCTCAATTTTTTTTTCCGGTCAACTACCAAATAAGAATATGGAAACAGATTCTGGACGATATTCTCTAAAACATTGCCCCCAGACACTTCTCTCTAAGTTGTCAAATAAGACAGCTACAAACCGTCAAGCTTAATGTTACTAAATTGCCTATAGCTTCGAAATTCCTTGACCGATTTCACTGTTCTTAAGCTCAAAAAAAAAGGGGAACATCTGCTTTCTCTGGTGCATTCACTCGAGGTCGATTTTATTTGCTTTAGCCGACCACACAACATGAATTGTGAAAGTCAAACCTGTATTTGAGTTTTTTTCGAAATTTTCAAATGCAAACCCACTGAATAGATGCCTCCATCGTGTTATTTGGATAATTTCCTACCACTCCCATGAAAGTAGTTTTTCTAGATCTTTTGAAATAGAAGAGTTACTGAGATTTCATCAGGAATCCCTCCAGGAATACTTTTGAAACAGCCCGTGTAAATTTGAATGTGTCAAAAAGTGATTTTCCAACGGTGGAGATTTGGAGCATTTGCACCAGTTTTTTGTTTTTTTTAGGTTGATTTATTTTTTTAAATACTTTAATAAGGTGTTTACTGGTCCATCGTATTATTTTTGGCGCGTGGTGCACTGTATTCTACTTGTCAGCTGCTCTCGTGGAAAAAAAAACGAAAATAGTTGGCATTCTGAGTTATAGGCTTTTCTTATCAACTGAAGAAAATGTCAAACGCGAATCAAAATAAATCTGATGTATATCTTTTGGACACATTCAAATTCACAAGGGCTGTTTCAAAAGTATTCCTCGCGGGATTTCTGATAATGTTTCAGTAACTCTTCTATTTTAAAAGATATAGAAAAATGATTTGTATGAGAGTGATAGGGAATTATCCAAATAACATGATGGAGGCATCTATTTAGTGGATTTGCATTTGGAAATTTCAAAAAAACCTCAAATACAGGTTAGACTTTTACAATTCATGGCGTTGAAGTATCGGTGGTGGCGTTCTGTGATTTAACGATATGGCTTCGTAGATTTCTTTTGGTTTTCGTTTAATCAATCAATCAATCAAAATATACTTCAGTGTCAATATTCAAAATATGTATATGTTATAGTAAATGTTAGGAATTCAGTGAAAAGCTAGCTCTCACTAGTTGATGCTAGCAATTACTTGATCCGTTAGGAAATGTTAAATTTTGAAGAATATTGTACACTTTCACTAGTGAATGTTGGAGAAACTTTATCAAATCAACTTTTACTGAAAGCAGTTAGGAAAAGTTCTTTTTAAAACTTATTTTCGCCATTTAACTAACCCAAGGTGCACGGGGCACTAAATGATGTCGCTCACGCGACATCAAAATTTTTGCCAAACCCAAAATAACCCAAACTAACCCAAACTAACCCAGACTAACCCCTATTGAGAATACTCAAGTATTTTCTATAATACGGTATCTGAACAATGTTCACATTGTACACCTGCGATTCATAACTCTCGTATTTTCCAGAGCGTCTAATCTGTCGGCGAATTCCAACTCAGACCAAAAAGGATATTTATAATTACGATAATAATTTTCAGTTTAACAGCTTTCACTAGAAAAGTTACGTGAATGCTAACAATAACTAGTAAAAGTAGGATGAAGTCGATCGAATTCAACTTTCACTAGCTAAATGTTTCCAAATCAGGAAAAGCTTACTTTTCCTAGTAACAGTTAGCTTTTACTGATTACCAGGTTTTACTGTGACATATACAAAACATCCCAAGTTGCTTGCATTCAACTTGAACAATTATATATATTCATACTCCCAATCTGAATAAAATAATTGAAGAAACAGAAGAAACTGGGAAGAAGAAACTAGCAATCAAAGTGATCAAAAATATAAACAAATGAAAAAAAGGCTAGTCTAAATGATTTTATACGACGAATGATCAGTGACTGTATAACTTACAGTCTGACAAAGTCGGCTTTACAATAGGGTTAAATGGTCATTGACCTCCCAAATAATCACCAAGATTTCATATTGATTCACTTCAATAAAAACTTCTATTGATACATCCCATAATGCGCGCACGTTATAATACCAACTAATTGAAATTTTGTTTTCAAAATTTCGGATCGTTGTGCAGTGTGTGAAATTTTTAATCTAAAAGAAGGAGATGGTTTGACATTTGAAAAACGCATCGAAAATGCTTGGAAGATCTTTTCGACTCAGGACAAAAATAAAACAGTGAATAAAAACTTTGAAGTTGAGTTCTCTGTCTCCTATTTTTCTTGTGTAAAGTTTAATTTCATGACAGAACTTTGTTTAATGAGGAATAATTCTAAACTACATATTATTATGAATAGGTAAGTCTTCAAAAATTTTAAAAATTGATGAGTCCTTATACTGGTTTTTCACTTTTATGTGCTCAGTACGATATAATTCAATTATGTATTTGCTTTCTTTTGATTTTTTTTATATTTAAACATGGGATATTTCGTTTAATGTTAGAGGTTGGGTGGCTCCTACATTTTTTTCGTCTCCGAATGTTTGTGTTGTTCCACTCCACACATCATATCATTTTGACCCCCCTATTGAATAAACCTCGAGCCGCCACAGAGTCTGAGCAGCATAGAATTGTTCCTACTCATAATAATGTCTATCAATAAGCGATTCTTTGAGGGATCTCTTGTAGGCCTTGATGACTTCAACAGTTTTCAGGGACATCGGCAGATGATTTCTACCATCATAAATGAAAAGTTTTTCGGTCAATAGAGTGGAGGGCATAGGCAACGGTAGGTTTAAAGCTTGACGAGTGGTTCGAAATGTTGAATAGATGCTTTATCATCTTGTAAGAAAACCAGTACAGCAGTTTCCAGAATTAACTGTGGTACGCCAGACTCTCTAGGTTCAGCATTGCTCAAAAACCTCACTGAATTTTTTCGTAAAATGAAGAAAATGCATCTTTTCGAGAATCTCACCACCTGCTTCCAGAACGGTATTCCATATCGCGAATGCTATTCATCACAGCAAAGTAGGCTGCTCTAGCTACGTACTGCACGTCTACTGCCCGTCTGATTACTCTGACGGCAAAGCATCCCGCGGACAGCCTCCTGGTCTGCCCTACGAGAGATATTTAAAAAAACTGATTTTTAGCGATTTTTTTAAACGCCCCGAGAATCTGGATTGTGGGGGTAAATCTTATATACAGGATTAGGAAATTCTACTCTAAATAATGTCAATAAAACATTTTTTGTCACACTTTTAATTTTTGACATAATATGACATGAACTTATTTATTTTAAAATAGAAAGCATATTGAATTTCCTCATTCAATAGAGATTTTTATTACGATATATCATATTATGATGGGGTTATTTTTTAAGGTAATGTTTTTATGGGCATTCTTTGTTTATTTTTTAATTCACGTTTTAACATGATATGGTAAAAGATTAATACATGAAATAAAGCATTGATGGTATGATTACGATGGTTATTTAGTTTGTTTTCAAAAAATATTTTCGAAAATTCTACCGTTATCAGGTGTTGATGCAAACGTTGCGTCTTCTCAAAACTGAATCAGTTGCCTTTCTTAGAGATTGCCCATTAATAGTATTGGAAGCATCAATCATAGCACCTTGAAGTTCATGCATTGTATGATTAGTTTTTTGTAAACTTTGTTCTCTACAGCTTTCCACGAAAAAGTTAAAACAAAAGATCGGGAGATCGTGGTGGCCATAACAAGATAAACTAAGGCCCGGTTTTTCAATGATGGTTCAAATTTGAACACGTTTCAAGTACATTGGACCTTCGTTGAACTAGACTTGAGAACAAACGCCAACGGTGCATGCGCAAATCCTGCCGGCAGCAATGATAATGTCAAAAATCGAATAAAGGTTCCCATAGATTAGCGCGAATTATTCGCATGGAATTTTTCCGAGGCAGATTTATCTGATTTTTTACATTATTTTGACACGACTTTATGATACAATTGCATGTCAAATGTGTCATGAAGTGTCATTATTTTCGAAGATTTATCAATATACATTGCTTCCGGCAGGATTTGCTTAGGCACTTTTGGCGTTTGGGGTATATGTTTTCTTGATGAATCGATTATACAGCATTAGAATCGGAAAGGAATTGAAGGTATTCAATTTGACCGGAATTTTCGACTAAGAGTAATCCCCTGCAGATCTTACTGAATTTTCATTGCATTTTATGTAGCATAAAATATTGCGTTTTTATAAATTAGCAAAAATCTTTTTGAACTACCCAAGTGAATTTTCAAAAGAATCCAATATTTATATTCAGATTTTGGTAGGTACCTATTTTTAGTGATGAGTCATCGATATAACTTACTTATTATTATTATCAATACAGGTTGTCCCTGAAATTACTGTAAAACGCTTAACCACAAATCTCTTGACCAAAAATAAGGCGATCTAGGCAAACTTACCTTTATCCAAAATTGCTCTGTTCAGTGTACAGAGGGCGTCAAAGATTCAAAAAAATGTTGGTTTCTCTTCATTTTTCAAAAACCGTGCAAATCGATTTTGATAATTTTTCGTACCTAGTCTTGGACCATGAAATTACGTTTTTGGTTTTTATAGCGACCGGTTGTAATTAACCGAAAGTGTTATAAAGGTGATGTCACTTGTAGTTATTTCTTTTGATTTTTTTTGGATTTGACTGACTTTTTGAAAATTCAGACGCTTTTATCTAATAGTTCAATGTATTGGAGAGTTTTTTCTCTTTTGATAAATTTCGCTAGGATAAGTGGTTGTGCCCGAAAAAAAAATATTTACAATTAGGTACACAGATATTTTGTTATTAAATCATTTTTTTCTAGTATAACCACTTATCGCAGCAAATTTTTTAAAGAGAGGAAAAAGTAGGAGAGCTTTTTAGATAAAACCGTCTGAATTATCAGAAAGTCGATTCCATAAAAATGACGTTACTGATATTTTATGGAATTGGCTTTCTGATAATTCAGATGTTTCTATCTAGTAACGCGAGGTATGAGAAAGTTTTTTTATCTGTTGAAAAAATTTGCTGGGATGAGAGGTTATGCTGGAAAAAAATAAATCAATAATAAAATATCTGTGCAGCTAATTGGAAAGAACTTCATTCTGGCACAACCACTTATCTGAGCAACATTTTTCAAGATAAAAAAACTCCCCAATACATCAAACTTTTAGATAAAAATATCTGAATTATCAAATAGTCAATGTCAAAAAAAATCAAAAGAAATAACTACATATGACGTCACCCTTATAACACTTCCGGTCAATTACAACCGGTCGCTATAGAAACAAAAAACGTAGTTTCATGGTCCAAGACTAGGAACCAAAAAATATCAAAACCGATTTGCACGTTTTTGAAAAATGAAGGAAATGCCAATTTTGTTTGAATCTTTGACGCCCTCTGTAGACTTATCGAAGCAATTTTAGATATAGGTAAGTTTGCGTAGATCGCCTTAATTTTAGTCAAGGAATTTGTGGTTGGGCGTTGTACAGTTATTTTAGGGACACCCTGTATCTCCAAATATTATTTTGCCTGAAAATACATTACCAGCCGCCACTGGGTGTAGCGCATCTATTGTTTGGCGCGAAAAGTCGATTGGTATTGAGAAAGACAATAAATAGGTAACAAATAAATTGGTTGTGATTGAAGAATTTGTTCAATTATTCTAAGAGAATATTTCTGCGATCTACGCTGGGCGATGGGTTATTCATCAATCTTGGCACAAAAAAATCTGCTGCATGTTTTGCAATTATTGAGTAATTGGTCCCGCTGTGGCATGCACAATTCACTTCGAATTTTTTTAATCTAGTATAAGGCATAGCTAACCTCTTTGAGAGATGAGTTCGCTAGTATTTGCTTGAATTACATGCCCTGAAACTCACGATTGCAGCCATTTTCCAAAAAAAGCCACTTGAAAACGTGGAAACTTGAAGCCCATCACTCTTCAACAATAATTGTTTAATCATGAATTTTTATTAAACATCTTATTCTTCGCTTGATCGTTCTACTGCACAGGGTGTGGCAGATCAAACGATGCAATTTTGAAAGGCGATTGGCACAACTTATAAAAACATTACATTGTTGGGTAGACAACCATAATTTTAATCCAGTCTTACAAAAGTAAGATGCTGTACAACCCTCATTTGAAGGATTTTCAATTTGTTGTTTTCAATTTTATGATCGGCTTAAATGTCACACATTATTCACTATTTCACAACGAATACCTAATTCAATATCTCTTGCCCTAATGCGTTTCGCGAACGTGAACATTTCCCAGTTTTCAGTCAACAATTATTTTTCATAATCTTCTCAAGCATCTGTGAGATTCGTCGCCGCCGCCTAGGCGATTTAGAAGAAAATTCAATTAAATAGAAGGTGCTTATTTCAAAAGTGCTCAAGGCGACAGATGAAAACTCGTGATGTAAAAAGTAATGCTAGAAATGGCTTTTTGCTATTTTCCATTAAAGTACTACTGAATAAAAAAAATATCCGTTTGTAATTGGATACATTGATAATGTAAGAGACGGTGAGCAGGAGATTCTTGAACAATGAAAATATTCATGGATTGACTAAAAGAATAAATAATATACACACTTCCGTGGTCTTTGCAGTAACTTTAATGCCATATTTTTTCCATAGGAAATAATGACGAGGGATGATAGTCTTGCTGACCAATCATGGATTTTGAATACAAAGTATTATGAATATCACAACACAAGAATCTATTGAGTAAAAGATAAATCATTGTACTAACCATGTGCATCTACTATGATTAAATCAATCGCAAATAATCAAAACCATAGGTTTATACATGCCCATGTAATGGTCCGAAACAAGATACTGTTCCATAATGTTTCTGCTCACAAATATCACTATGTCAAGAATCCTGCTTTCGATCGTGGTGGACTGTATAAGAATAATAGTTTGATAAGCCCTCATCATAATGAGTGATATTGATTTGTTTCCGCCAAATAAAAAAAACTGTGATTGTCGTTGTCTAACGTGCGTCAGAATCGAATTAATCGTGACTGAAAGACGAAGAAACCAAGATTCTACTATTATTTCTTGAAAAAAAATCTGAATGAAAATTTATTTAAATCAACTAAAGCTTACAATAAGTATGAACAATTTAGAAATATGCAAAAATTATTGTTTTTAATAGCTGAACAACGTGACAAAAAAAGCATTCCACCCGCTACCACAGATCGCCGATACTTTGAATACCTTGGCTGGATCAAAGATCTCCACAACCCTTGACCAAAATAGCGGTTATTGAGATGATGAGATTGGTTGTAGAGATGGCTCCAGAAGTTCGGGAAAAATCTGCTTTCATCATTGGAACTGGGTTGTGGTAGTTCACTCTCATGCCATTTGGATTATGCAACGCATCTGCCACATTTGAAGGGCTGATGGAGGGGTTATTCTGGTCAACATGCCTGCTTTACTTGATGACATAATCGTGGTTGGCAGATAATTTGAAGGCAACCTAAAGGATTTGGAGGCGGTATTGCGTACAGCTCTCTTTTGAAAAACAAAGACAGACTTGAAAAAGGCTTGGCTGCAAAAACCCCCAAAAGGAACATCATATACAAAGAAGACTGTCAACTAAAGCAAAATAGGCGATTGCTAGTTTCTTGCTTAGTTCTTCAATGTAGGTTGAGAACTTGAGCCTATCATCAATGTAGATACCCAAATATTTCACTAAGAATTTTTGTTCCAAGTTTCTACCATCGATAGTCAGAGGGCCACTGTCGTACTTGAAGCTCAGTAGATAAGTCTTGTTAAAGTTGAGGGAGAGTCGGTTTGCATCACACCACTCTTCAACTCTCAACATGTTCTCTGCTACCATACTCGTCATGGTTTCATTATGTTCATGTGTCAACAGCAAACCGCGTGAAGTGACCAGGGATATCGATAGAAGTCAGGTCATTGATATATAGTGAGAACAAAATAGGTCCGAGTACAGATCCTTGTGGGACACCATGTTTATTGTGTAGTGGATTTCAAGTATCGTGTCTCGTTCTCACTATCTGCTGCCTTCCGTCCAAATACGAACTGAACCATTCCAATGCCTTGCCCCTAATGCCGCAGTGACTCAGAAAAATCACAGAAGACAGCCGCAGCGACATCGCCTTTATCAAGGGATGTAAATAAAGATCCAAGAAGATCAAGTATAGCATCAGACGTCCCTCTACATTATCGGGAAGCATGTTGGGATTCAGTAAGAACACCATCCACTGAACGAAACAGCACCAATTTAGATTCAACCAGCTTTTCCACTATTTTGAAAATGGTGGAAAGTAAGGAAATCGGCCAAAAATTTCCTGGATCATCCATATCCCCTCCCTTGTAAATTGGTATGACTACAGCCGGTTTCAAATAATCCGGGAACACACCAGTATCGAACAAGTTGTTGATGACTTGAGCTAGAGCGTCCAAAGCCTCATCACAAAGGCACTCGATGACTTTCATAGATATTTCATCGAATCCACTAGCATTTTTATTTTTAATTGATTTGAAGATTTTCTTCAGCTCATCTATATTCGAGTGAAAAAGCACAAAAGAGCCGGAAACTAAGTTTTTAAGGTAAGTAAAGGGATCAGCGTTCTGGGAATATCTTCCTGTCAAACGTTCAGTCACTGAGCAGAAATGACAATTCAGGCTATCACCTTCCATACAGGCTTGGTTGGGGGGATTATCGTTACCCCGCAGCTCATTGATGATCCTCCAGATCTCCTTTGATTTGTTTGATGATTTAATTAGTCTTCTTCCGTAATGTCTCTTTTTGCAGCCTTGATAACCGATCGATAAGTTCTACGATAGTCACGATACAGTCAGTGGATACAGTCATCATTTGTGAATTTTCTCATATTATGCAGGCATCTCAGTTTTCTCGGTGATGTCTTTATACCAGAGGTCAACCATCGTTTTTCTGCTTATTTTTGAGAACACTCAATGAGAAACCACTTTCAAATTCTGTCTCCAGCTTGTCCATAAAAGAGTGAAAACTTGAGCGTTCCATTATTTTTTTCCAATTGACTTGAAAGACTGTTTCTCTGAATTTGCGGACATTTTGTTCGAGAAAATATGCTTCTCTTCTCAGGTGGCTTCCTCACTGAAGACTTCCTGAGTGAGATTTTCAAAAGAATTGCCTCGTGATCAGACAGACCAGTCACAGATAGACTGGACTGGATCTCATCTTCGAAGTTAAGACACCATGTAATCAATGATAGTATAGTAGGTTATTCGTGTTGGCCTATCAACCAACATGGATAATAATATGTTAAATGACTGGAACAAATTCTTTAGATAGGTTGCATCACAACCACTGTCCATAAAATTAATATTGAAGTCACCAGTCAATATGAATTAAGATTTTCTTGGTAGAAGCGGAAGCATCATCTCCAGTCTTGTAAGAAAGTCTTGCGCACCTTAGCGTGGCGACTAGGGCTTCGCGAGACCACAAGGCCAAGACCTGAAAATTTTCTAAAGACCAAGACCAAGACTTGACGTTCAAGACCAAATACTAGGAAGTCGTCCATTTTCTCAAAGAGAGCCTCTTATCGATGAATCCAATAAAAATATGTCTAGACTAGACATATTTTTATTGGATCTTGATAGTCTTGGTCTTGGTCTTGATGGTCTTGAAAAAATGTATACCGAATTTTCAAAATACTCATAACATCCAGCTTAACAATCCTTCAATAGATGTTTTCCATAAGAATTGATTTACCTGAAAGCCTTATTGGAAGTAGATAAGACATTTGCAGATTTTGATAAATATTGTGTCGATTTATCTTTTCAAGACCAAGACCAAGATCAAGACTCTACCACCAGAGTCTCGTAGTCTCGTCTTGGTCTTGGTCTTGGTCTTGGTCTTGAAAAGATAAATCGACACAATATTTATCAAAATCTGCAAATTTGATCGTTCGATACATGTCTCAAGCTTTAAGCCAAAATTGCCAATTTTTGACATCTTTCAAATAATTGTAACTAGTCGATAAAAAGTTCAATCGTAGTGTGATTTTCAGGATGGGTATAATTTCAGCCCGTTCATTCGAAAATTATCCAATTTTTTTCTAGAACCACTTTGAAAAACCGTAAAGAGTGTTTTTTTTTTCTTCAGAGGTCAAAAAGACACAATGACTTTTCTACAAAAAAAAAGTCTGAGCACCTTAAGTTGGAAAAAGAGTAGAGTACTTATTCAAGTGACCAGATTTTTAATATCTGGAAATGGAAAAAAAAACAGGGAGGTTCAAGACTTTCGGCGATGTGTGTATTTTTGGTGAGAAACAAATAAAATGTTTTGTCGATAGTTTGAAACTACATTCCCTTCTAGAAATTGAAAAAAGGAGGACGGAGAAGCAGAAAAATATAACGAAAAAATATTATTTTATTTTATATTGAGGAAAAGTGATACCTTTCATGACGTGCTCGTGTTTAGCAGCCGAACGAAGTGAGGCTGATAATAGAGAGCAAGTCATGAAAAGTAACTTTTTCTCCAAATAAAATCAAATGTCGACAAATTTATAGTTTATGCAAAAACATTATGTTTTCAATTTGCCATGAATATAGCTTCGGGTGGCGGCGCCAGGCTCACGTTTTTGTTGTCATGGTTACTTTCTCCTCCGGCGGAGGTTAAGTAACTTTTTCTCCGGCGAAGGAAAAGTGAAACTTTGCGGCCGATACTCAGTCGAACAATGTCCGTTTTACGGACGTTTGAAGGAAAACACATTTTTTCCTCAAGAAAACTCAAGTGTTTTTTTCCATGTTAAGTATTTGTTTTGTTTTGTTAAAAAAATATATCTTTTTCATCATTTAGATTTTTGATAATCTGGAAAAATCGATACTCCGAACGTTCCTTTGCAAGAATTAGTTCGGATTATCGATGTTGTACTGTATTGACAAACTGTGCTAAGATCAGTTGATTGGTAGACATGGCAGCGCTGTCAGTTACACAAACCTCGCATCTCACATAAACTAATCCAAATCTACTTTTATTGTGAATAGGCGAATAAAATGCAAAATATTTAAGCTATGTGACTCTTTTCGAAAACCTTTTAGTTTAGTGAAAAGAGACAACTGCTATTTCGTGCAGCTTGTTAAAATCGTACCGGCATCCCAGGTAATAATAAACAATAAGGAACAGTAGCTGTCTCTGCTTCTTGTGACAAAAAGACCGTATGTCTTTCGCATTTTTGAGGAAGTTTCTCTTCATTGACCAAACTATACGGGTTGTTGAATAGGAATTTATTTTTTTCTTTGGTTCAGAACCGCAATTTTAAAGAAACATTCACTGATTAACGTCTTATGGAAAACATCTATTGTAGGATTGTTAAGCTGGATGTAATGAGTATTTTGAAAATTCGGTATACATTTTTTCAAGACCATCAAGACCAAGACTATCTTGGTCTTGGTCTTGAGACATCGAGACCAAGACCAAGACCAAGACCACATTTTCGAGACCAATATCAAGACTAGCCAGTCTTGGTCTTGGTCTTGCGAAGCCCTAGTGGCGACCTATATATTAAGTATATTTTTGCCACCGTTAAACCCCCCTCAGACGTTCGAGCATGTTGGGCTCGTCACGAGCTCAACTTCGAACCCAACATGCTCGCGACGACCATATACGTTCGAACATATTTGTGTTGGTCTCGTGTTGGTGGGTGTCATGGAGCCGAGCATTCCAACCGCCAACTTGGCTTTAACAACCCACACACTGTCGAGCATGTTGGTCCGAGCCTACTTCCAACTCGTGCTCGCCCAACATGCTCGAGCATCTGTAGGGGGTTTCATGTTGACAATGCTCAACTCGAACACCCCTTCAACAATCAGGTGATCATATTTTGTAATGGCAGTATCGTCGTGTTCCTCCATTGAGTCGCGATTTATTAGTATCATAGTGCCACCATGTTGTGAGTTCTTCCTACAGTATACAGAGGTGATGAAATAGTTGGGAATATGAATGATTTCATGACTCTCAAGCCAATATTCCGTCAGTAGAACAACGCTGGGCATTTTAATCTCGCCAAGAAATACAAAAAGCTCATTTGTCTTGTTCCTTAAGGACTGTGTATTAAGGAGTTATACAGATAACCTGTAAGCCGATGTCTCCCCACCAAGATGATGAGGCTCAGGAACGAGAAAACTTGCCCCTTGTAGTCAAAGTGGGTGTCATATTTACCTCCGATGCTACTTCGGGAGAGTTGGGATGAGGTGTTATTCGTAAATTTGGGCAAGAAGGATCTGTTCTCTTGACGAAAATAAGGTTTTTTGATCAACACGGGATCGGTTTCTGATAATATCAAGTACTTTCCCAGTGTTGTCCCAGATCCAGCAGGGACATGGAACGGTCATCGTTTACATCAGCAAAACCCTGTCAAATTACGTCACGAGATCAGAGCACGTCTAGAAGAAAGTTTCTACGGGAGGAAGTTTCTGCTGAGAACCGGCCACGCTTTTATTCAAGTGGCTTCTACAGTTCAAGAACCCGGAAGGTCAAGATGCTCGTTGGATCGAGAGACTTCAGAAGTTCGATTTCGACACGGAACATACAGCCGGATCAATGCACAAAAAAGCTGATGCCTGGTCTAGAAGACCTTGCCCAGACCTCGACCCCCGTGAAGTCCAACAGGGCTCATTGGGGTTCGATGATTCTTATCGAGGGCATTCGAGGGTATCTTGCTTGAAGATTCGGATAGCACGGAAGATCGGATGCAGATAGTGGTTTCTGAAAACAGACAGGCAGAAGTAATGAAGGAGGTCCATGATGGCATCACGGTCGCTGGGAAAGTTAAAAACATTAATCAGTTGTGAAATAGTGAGTGTACAAAAATATCGACTTGAAATAAATTAGTTGAAACAGGAGAAGTGATTTCTATGTTGAAAAACGCTACAAAATGAAGAGCTTATTTAAAATAAAATTCTCAAAAAGTAAGATCTCTCTAGGATTACTCAGAAGTTGCTGATACTGATATAAAGATCATATAATATCACTTCATATTCTTGGTAAATATATTACAATATTCATTGCAGCCCTTTGATAGTCCATCGATAGTCCAAATCAGAATATCGAAATGAATACGTAGAATTTATTGATATAACATGAATGATTTGAGCCACTCAAAAATTGCGTACGAATTAATATATTATCACGACATTTTATTTCTATACATCTGGTTATGATTTTTTAACCCGGTTATAGATGGAGTAGTGAATAAATTTTGAAGTAGGTAATAAAAAAGTTTTTTAGTTGGTACATTTTTATGAGTTCAGTTTTCATGAATATTATGGTCTAGTGGACAGAGTAATTTTAGTGCTGACGAATGCATACTTCTGCTTTCACTGATTTTGTGTTGCAACTAGTGTAGTTCAGTTAATTTTTGAATAAGTCTTTGGATAGGATTTGAAATCTTTTTTTTATTCTCCACTTTGCTCCAAAACGAAAAATATAGGTTAACTTTTAGAAGTGTTCCACGTTGTATCATTTTTTCAACCCCCTGTGAAATATTTCAGAATTAAAAATATGGCAAAAGACATTTCAAACCACGCAGAACTTTTTATAAAGAGATGAATTTTGGTCGAAAAATGAAATTTTTGGAGCATTATACCTATGGGATATACTGTAGATCATGAAAACAAAAATGCCAATTATATAGATAGAGGAGACGATGGTGAATAAAGACTTATTGGTCGAATGTCTTGGGAACCTTTTTTGATTGTCTAACAATTGCTAAAACTATGCTACAGAAACAATAAGGCGCTCATTATTTCATCTTGGACAGCGCTCGATTGACATGTGTGTGTTCGTAGCATGAAAATATTTTCCATGAGTTACATTTAAATCTCAATTATTTGAGTTCTCAATGTTTGTGACAGATTTCTTCGTTTTGCTACTTGTTATTGGTAAAAGTGGTGTAACCATTCTTGTTTATTTCCAAAAACTTGGAATTGATAACTTTTTCATAGTTGAATAGTTGAACTATTGTTAAAAAAACGTTTCTTTCCAACACTTCAAAATTCACAATAAGTTCAATTTATATTTGGTCATTTTGTATGCCTGAATAATGAATAGCACATTTTAGCCTAATCTCACAAGATTTGCACTCATTGCATACAAAATGTGAGAGACTTGGCAATATAAACCTCCAAACAACACACAACGGAGAGAGTTCGTCAACACAGTCAACCATTCTCATGTTGATGGAGCGGAAAGTTATAGTATGCACTTAGTGTCAAGAAAACCCACATAAGTCTCATAGGAGATAATACATAGATACATCTAAAGGTCCTTTAAACGTGTTGGTTTATAACACGAAACAATTAATCATCATCATTTTGAGCTAAAATACTTCAGGTACTCTTCATAGCACAGGTTTTTTTTCCTATCACGCTAATCTGTTATTCAATAGGGTGATATGTTAGTTTCTACCTATCTTTTGTATCTGAGAAAAATTTCCGAGGATAATCTGGAGAATAGCTCCCAGGTTGATGTATCCGTTTTCTTTTTCGGTGGAGAAATTCAGGTCAGATTACCTAGTCTCCTCCTGGGTCCTAGATAGTCTGGTACTCCCATCTTGCGAATCTTTACCCAATAAAAGTCCTTTCAATGGGGTGTGCTTACCTAATTCTATTGTATCCTTGATTATTTGTTTTACCTCCACAGTTCCAGCTCCGTTGCGCCGTTTGTAAGAAATTTTGTGTCTGTGCCAGTAAAAGTGATTTTACTTGTCCTTCACACTCTGCCAGATGTGTTTCTCTTGTGGCGTTGAAAACTTCACAGTGATACATTATGTGAAGATAAGTTTTATCCTCTTTCCTTCATCCTCCGCATATCGAGTCAAAAAGATCGACGATAAAGTCGGGGTATAATATGAGGTGGATACTTAGGTAATGCTATTATGGGCGCTATATAAGATATTATGATTATACTCAAGCTGAGTGCAAAGTGGTTCTCCATCGAATGCGTTGGATAATTTTATCAAAACTTTATGTTATTTCTGATTTTAACATATCTCGACTGATGATTCTGACGTGGATGTATCACCGCCTCTAATTCATTTCGTTTTTGTTACCCTCTGAGTCAGCTCCCAGCCAAAATACATTCCTTCATTCCAAAGTATGTATGGAAAATCACAAAATTCACCTCTTCTTGGTGCATCGCTTTCGCAAGAGTTCTGCCTTTTCAAACTTGTAGGTACCTTTCTGAAAACGTATCAACAAGATTGAATCTTGTCTGTGACGGACTCCAAAATTTTGTGGTATAAACTTTTCAAATTTCCATTCTGGCAATTTCCAGATTTTCCATGACATTCTGGGACCTATTATTTCTGAAATCCATAGTGAGTAGTTTGATCCTGTTGGTCAACCTGTTTGTAACTTTTCTTTTGTTGTGATCGCCATCTTTAATGAATCGTCGCCTGATATGGTTCCTTTGGGTGATTAATTGTCTGATTTCCAGCGAAAAGGCGATGGAGTTTGGAGATTTTTTCTTCACGATGATAGTGGAGTCATTAACTGCATCATGGATGGTTTGGGTGAAAACTTCTACCAAATCGTGAACCTCCTCAATGGAGGCATAAGTAGAGCAGGACTCGATGTCAACTAGCATAGTGTTTAGCTTGTTGAGATTGGTGATCTACAGAAAGATGATTAGAAGGCAGGTCATCAATGGTTTGGATGTGTGCATGAGAATGAACATTGTGGAGCAGGCCGATGTGCAGGACAGATGGCGGAAAGGCTTTTTTCTATGACTATTTAGGGCTTCGCGAGACCACAAGACTAGTCTTGATCTTGTCTTGGTCTTGGTGACAAGACTAAGACCAAGACTGAAAATCTTCTCAATACCAAGACCAAGACCTGACGTTTATGACCAAGACCAAGACCAAGACTCTACCTCGAGAGTCTCGTCTTGGTTTTGATCTTGAAAAGAAAGTCGACACAATATTTATTAGAATCTGCAAATGACTCTATCTTCTTTTAATAAGTCTTTTTGATAAATCAATTCTTCAAAAATGTATTATTCCTATTCACAGTAGGTATAGCTAGACCAGTGTTGCCAGATCATTTAAACCAATATCCGTAAATTTGATCGCAATTTTTTAGTAGACTTCGTGAAAAATTGGCAGGCTCAAATTTAACATCCGAACGTGTATTTTACATCACAAAAAGTGATCATAAAATTCCATATAATCCAATCGAACAATAACAAAGTTAAAAAAAATATATTGAACTGTATCATTCAGAATTAGGAAAAACGCTATAAAAATGGCAAGACTTACGTTTTTGATGTCACATGCTATAAAGAGAGTGTAGTGAAAACAGACAACCGCTGTTCCGTGCAGCTTGTCAAAATCGTACCGCCATCCCAGTTAGTAACAAACGATAGGAACAGTAGTTGTGATACAAAGACCGTATGTCTTTTGCATTTTTAGGACGTTTTTCTTCATTGACTATAGTTTGCATATTTTATTGCCAATTAGGCCGAACTTTACGGGTTGTACGATAGAGATTTATTTTTTTCTTTGGTTCAGAACCGCGATTTTAAAGAGATATGCACTGATGTTCTATGGAAACCTCCTGTGATAGGATTGTTAAGCTGTACGTTTTGAGTATTTTAAAAATTCGGTATACATTCTTATCAAGACCAAGACCAAGACTAACAAGACCAAGACCAAGACTGAGCCAGTCTTGTCTTAGTCTTGAGTTTTCGAGACCAAGACCACATTTATTTTTCGAGGACAAGACCAAGACTGGCCAGTAGGTTAGGCCAACCCTTACCAAGATTGCAGTGTCGCTACCGTTTCCATCTTTTCTGTCCTTTCTGATAACGTTAAAATTGTTGATAGAAAAGCTGTTGAGTGGTTTGGGAAATGTTTCGCATAGTAGGACCACATCTGGGCGATGTCTGGAAACAAAGTCCTCAAGTTCTATAGTTCTGTTGCAGTTCCACGAAAAAATTTCCGAAGATGTGTTGAGGGTGTATTATTCATTAGTGTGCGATGAGAAATTTGATGATTCAGTATTGACAGGAGACGGGGTTGTTAATTCTTCAATAAATATTGTAGTCTTGTTTCCAGAGGTCCCTGAGTTTTTTAGTTGATCAACTTGATTTTTTAGGAGGTTATGGTTGGATTTAATTTCCCTGATGGAGATTTTTGTTAGGTTAAGATCTTTCTCTGAGTTCTCCATCCTTTCCAGAATTCTGTGAAGTAGGAATTCAGTGCTGTTTCGTAGATCCATTTGTTGTGAGATTTGAGTGGGGGTGTTGGTCTGCTGTGGTGGCAAGTTTTTTCCCAGTAGTTTAGCATTAGACTGGTCATTAGTACCATTAGTCATGAAGGAGAAGTTTATTGTTCTGAGCTGTTGTGAGGCATTGTTCTGTTGATTTTTGATGTAGTTTGGATTTCGTGGGCAGAGTTTGTAGCTTGCTGCATGACCGCCTTTGCAGTTGTCACAGATAAGAGGAGAGTCTTTGGGATGAGTACACTTTCGATGATTATTTGTTGCGATTTCGATTTGTGGGTTGGCACACGACTCCATTCCACCGTGGGCCACTAGTGAGTTCATTGAGGCTCACATGATTGCCAGGCTATTCACAAATGAGGCCCATTCTTTTAAACAGACTGACAGCTGCCCTGAGTGAGGCATTGTTCAGATCATCTGAAGTAATCCGAGGGTTCCCAAAGACATTTAATCGGAGGCGAGCAATCGCCGGGCACTCACAGAGAATGTGTCTGGCTGTCTCTTCCTCCTCCAGGTACAGTCTGCATTCAGTGTCCTCAGTGAGCATTCTCAACAGGCAGTGATCGGTGTATAAACCCACGGCTTCTCGGATTTCATGTCTGCTGAGCTCCAGAATTTCTCGGGCGCTTATGATGATAGTGGGGTTCAGCACATCTATCAAGGAATGGAGTGGCATGAGCTCATCCCTGACAGTTATGACACTGTGGGATTCGGCCTGGAGTGATGCGTTGTGGTTCTACTGTGATAAAGCAGGAATTTATCTCTAAGCAGATCTTCGGCTTGGTCATTCTCAATTGGTATTTTTAGTGGTCCTGGTTTGTTCTCTTGATTAAGAACGGTGTCCAGCCAGAAAACCTCAGTAAGAGTATATCCTTCATCTTTAAGGGCGGTTCTGATATCCTCAATGCTGAATCCTGGACTTGGCTCATGAATGATGAGGTAAGTCTAGCGATCCTTATGCAGAAAGTGGGTGTGGTTGCCGAGGATGTAATCTTTGAAGAAATTGGTCAACAGACGATGATCTGCGAGAAATTCCGCGGCCTTATCCGTATTTGAAGGTTTCAATATTTTTTGTCTGGATGTTGATTTTGGATTTCATAAGGTCGGAATATATCTCTGGCCATCCTTTGAGGTTTAATATTCACAGGTTGATTCTTTTGTTGTCGTGGTTGTGGAGTTTGGGGTTGATCACTTTCCATGTATTGCTCATCAGTTAAGTTTTGGTTGTTGAAGGGTTGATTAGGTTGTAGAATTGCAGATTAGTCAGATTTAGGGGTAAAGTTTCATTTGAGGGTTTAGGTTTAGGTTTGGTTATTTTTATTTTTGAAAATTCCGTGGATTTTTGTTGTTTCTCTTCATTGATTCGTGTACGCAAAAAATTGATGGTATGATCTCTCAACTTGATGGATTTGACAAAAGATTAATATCTTCCCTAGCCTCCATAAGCTCTTTGGGAAATTTTGCGTTCATCTCCTCTGATTCTTCCAACTCTTCATGACACTTGGCGTTAACTTACTTTAATCCTTCAAGTTTTGTGGTATGTCCTTGTGATGATAACGAGATCTTCTCTGGAGTACTTGTAGGTGTGTTGTTGATTTGGTTCAAATGTATTTTCAGAAGCACTTTTGTGTGAATTGTTAGAAGAATTCTCATGTGTGATCGCGAGTTCAGAAGTGATAAGGGTATCACATTTAGAAAATTCAAATTTGGCATTGGGAAAATCAATCAAATATTTAAAATTGTTGTCGGTCAATGAGGTAGGAGAGGAGGGAGGGGATATGGTGCACTCACCTGTGTTGGAAGAAGTTCTAGGGCTTCCCACGCGGTCGTCTTCTTAGGAGGTGGAATGTGATCGTTGTGGTGGGTGATCCATCTCCAGGAAGTCTTTGGATCGACGTCGTCGTCTTCTCGTCATGACACTGAACACTTTTCGCTAACAGATGTTGAAAAACTTGGATATAATTCTCCAACACGTGTGTACAAGTCGACAGTCAGACAGAGAACTGTTCACAAGAGTAAATAATCAAGGAGTTTTTATTCGTGACATTTTTATTCATATGGATTCAAGTAGGCTACCCGCTATTTTGAAGCATAAAAGCTCAACGAAGATTCTAGAAACGTTGGTGTAAAGTTGTGGATCAGGCGGATTTGTTATGCATGCTCATTTCAGTTGATATTAGACAGTTTTCGTTGCTCCTGGGAATTTCACCGGTTGCGGTTACGAAAGTCGTAGCGATAGCCGCTATTTGACAGATAAAAATATAGTTTTCGGTGAAGGCAAGAAACAAATCCGCTCAACGTTACGTTTAACCTCAACCCTAACCAAAGTCAATGGCAAATGTCATCGCAGTCTTGTTTTGATTATGTGTATGTGTTATTTTTTCAAAATGATTGATGATATGGTATTATTGGACTCCAGTGACTAATCAGATGCTGATTTTAAAGATGCCATTTTATTAGAAGTATTGAACAACAACGTCATCCAATATAGAGAAGATATTTACATCATCTGACACTTTCCGGAAATCGTTGCCCTTTTCTTTTTCCTCAAACATTTTCAATACATATGTAATATGTTCTTAACTTCCCTCAAAGAATCCTTTTTACCTCAAAAATATTAGAAACAATCACACTCTATATAGATACATCCCCATATGGATTATTTGCCAGTATTTCAGTCAGTAAGATCTGTTCATCTTCATCGGTAAACCAAACTCGGTTTCGCCTGATTGTTTTTGAAAAACTTGCTGCTTCTTGATTTGGATTCATTGCGTAAATTGACTTGGTCTTGAATCCAGCGAAAGTATAAACAAAACCAATGAAATCAAAACCTCAAAACATTGACGATCAAATGTCAAATAAAATATTCTCTTCCACTGCGCATGCGTTTCGCTACGTTAACCGCTATGACTATCGTCCGTTAACAACCGGCATTTATCGGTATCGATATACGATAAATGACATCCAAATGTCAAAGTTGTCAATTAGCGTTAGTCGGAGCTGCATTTTTTGAGCAACGAAAACTGTCTATTATGGCATAAAATAATGAATGATTTCTTATCACCCACTGATTCTATTTTGCAAGCATTAACTATCCAAAATATCTCATTGTTAGTATCGGTGGTTTAAGGCTTCCATAAACCTAACCAATTAAATAAAGATCTTACTGCAACGAAAACTGCCTTCCTGATCTTTGTACTGTTGTCTCACAAACTTAATTGCACGCAACAGCCGGTGAGACTATGGTTAGCAGAGCGCTACTGGCTGGATACTCTTGCCAGCATGCTTCACCCGGTTGTGTCGTATAAATTTCCCATAAATAAGACCGCAGGCTTCCCCAACTTTTATTTTGACCCAGTCACGTTCGTGGGCGAGCGCTGGGCTCACTGACTGCATATTAAGATCTTAATTATTAGTAATAGCTGTTAAAATGCGAATAGATCAAGCGAGGCCGATTTAAATTTTCCCCAGAGGTTTTTTAACCACCGATAATGTTTAGCTTGTCTGGGGTCTGGGTAATTTCATCACACCGTCTTATGTTGATGAGTGGCGGCCAATTAAGTAATTTGGAGCGTGTTCGTTGTTCTGGACAAAGATTATCTGGAACGCTTTGATAAAATGCTAGCCGATAAATGTGAGAAAAGATAATCAGCAAGCAAAAAAAAACTGGGTATTTGAAGCTGTCGATTATTCAGTTATATGTCGAAGAGTTGTGTACAGAAAATGAGCTGAATAGGATCTGAGTCAAGAATTTTTTTTAAGCTTCATGTTGTTTGTCACTATAAATCATTTTATCTTGCTCGTTGGTTTCTTTCGCATAGTGTGAGATGTGAGAATATACCCATTATTTCTGGAAGATTTAGCCAGGTAGATGTCTCGCAAGCAGGCATATTGTTGCCACTTCATTGACTTCATTGGAATGTAGTAGTTCACGCTGGCCATACTAAATTTCCTAATAACATATTGTAGAGTGACCTCTTGATTTGTAACGAATTTGTTTTCTTGAAGTCTCGAATATGAGATTTGATTTTTGATGCTTCTTTTTTGACCTCTGTTTATATAGAGTTTTAGTTATTTTCGGAGAGGTCCGAATGCCTTTATTAGACTGATGTATGCCTATACAAGCTTCCAGTAAAGCTTTCTGTATCAACCCCTTGGAATGAAGATTCGCCTACTTCTGGGCTCACTGCTTATAAAGGCATTTTTTCCACACCAAAATACCCTTCGACAATTCTAAAGTGGAACTTGCTCGGGTTTTTCTACATATTAGGGGCTATGATTGAACATTTACGAATAATCAGAAATATATCTGTTATTTAATGCGGATAAGGACTATATGTCAGATAACTTGCTCAAAAACAGATTGCGTATGGGTTCCTGGTGATATCCGTGGCTATACTTCTACACAGGGTATTACCAGAGCCGTCTATATTGTAATAATAAAGACGGCTCTGGTATTACACATTTTAATGTATGTACACCATCATATTTTGGAAACGGTAGGGTATACAGAAATGTTCATACCACGACAAAGCTGCGCATTTTGGTACTCGATAAAATGCCGTTGAGAAATCCAAAAAAATCCAAATACTTACAAATATATCCGCGAAAAACCAAACTTTTTTATATGGTTCTCATATTTTCTTAGGCTTATTAGAAGAAATATTTCAAAATCAAGGTCACATCTTCATAGCCACTTTTTTCCTTTACAAAATGGTGTCATCAAATTTATGATCCGACGTTTCGTCTTCGAACAACCGTCATCAAGTTTGTTTCTAGACTGTAAGTAGACGAACAATAATTTCGTTCTACGCTTGATAGATTCTAATTTTAATTGTTGTTTTGACTACATATCACACTTGACATTTATTCAACGTTTCGAGATAATAAAGCCATCATCAATGTGAATAATTGATGGCTGGGAAATGCATATAATATATTATGATAATATAAGAAGTATCCAATAAACTTATCTTGTAGAGAAGAAAAATACACTCTGAATGCAAAATCAATCAAAAGCAGGAAGAAATTAGGAAAATAGTTATTTTGAAACCATCCCTTTTTGAATTTGCAGATTTGAATCTTTGACTTCACATTTATATAGTGAAAGATGACGTAATCATATTTTATATCCGACGTTTCGTTCCTTCCCAAAGATCATCAATCCATATTGATGATGGCGTTATAAGCTCGAAACGTCAAATGAATGTCAAAAGTGATATGTCGTTTGAGTAAAAATTATTAAAATAAGATTATATCATGCACTGATGTTCTATGGAGAACTCCTGTGATAGGATTGTTGAGCTGTACGTTTTGAGTATTTTAAAAATTCGGTATACATTCTTATCAAGACCAAGACCAAGACTAACAAGACCAAGACCAAGACTGAGCCAGTCTTGTCTTGGTCTTGAGTTTTCGAGACCAAGACCACATTTATTTTTCGAGGACAAGACCAAGACTGGCCAGTAGGTTGGGCCAACCCTTACCAAGATTGCAGTGTCGCTACCGTTTCCATCTTTTCTGTCCTTTCTGATAACGTTAAAATTGTTGATAGAAAAGCTGTTGAGTGGTTTGGGAAATGTTTCGCATAGTAGGACCACATCTGGGCGATGTCTGGAAACAAAGTCCTCAAGTTCTATAGTTCTGTTGCAGTTCCACGAGAAAATTTCCGAAGATGTGTTGAGGGTGTATTTTTCATTAGTGTGCGATGAAAAATTTGATCATTCAGTATTGACAGGAGACGGGGTTGTTAATTCTTCAATAAATATTGTAGTTTTGTTTCCAGAGGTCCCTGAGTTTTTTAGTTGATCAACTTGATTTTTTAGGAGGTTACGGTTGGAATTAATTTCTCTGATGGAGATTTCTGTTAGGTTAAGATCTTTCTCTGAGTTCTCCATCCTTTTCAGAATTCTGTGAAGTAGATCCATTTGTTGTGAGATTTGAGTGGGGGTGTTGGTCTGCTGTGGTGGCAAGTTTTTTCCCAGTAGTTTAGCATTAGACTGGTCATTAGTAGCCAAACCAAACTTTTTTATATGGTTCTCATATTTTCTTAGGCTTATTAGAAGAAATATTTCAAAATCAATGTCACATCTTCATAGCCACTTTTTTTCCTTTACAAAATGGTGTCATCAAATTTATGATCCGACGTTTCGTCTTCGAACAACCGTCATCAAGTTTGTTTCTAGACTTTGTAAGTAGACGAACAATAATTTCGTTCTACGCTTGATAGATTCTAATTTTAATTGTGGTTTTGACTACATATCACACTTGACATTTATTCAACGTTTCGAGATAATAAAGCCATCATCAATGTGAATAATTGATGGCTGGGAAATATGATATAATATGATAATATAAGAAGTATCCAATAAACTTATCTTGTAGAGAAGAAAAATACACTCTGAATGCAAAATCAATCAAAAGCAGGAAGAAATTAGGAAAATAGTTATTTTGAAACCATCACTTTTTGAATTTGCAGATTTGAATCTTTGACTTCACATTTATATAGTGAAAGAGGACGTAATCATATTTTATATCCGACGTTTCGTTCCTTCCCAAAGAACATCAACGATATTGATGATGGCGTTATAAGCTCGAGACGTCAAATGAATGTCAAAAGTAATATGTCGTTTGAGTAAAAATTATTAAAATAAGATTATATCAAGTGCAGAACGAAAATTTTCGTCCATTCACAAAAAAAATTGATGATGTTTGCTCGGAGACCAAACGTCGGATCATGAATTTGATAACGCCATTTTGTAGACGAAAAGAAGTGATTGTGAGAATGTAACATTTGTTTTGAAATATGAATTCTTAAAAACAAACGAAAACACAAAATTCGTTTTACAAATTATTAATTTTTCCCGGATATCTCGGGAAGTAAGTATTCGTTTGGCTTTCTCAACAGCATTCGATCAAGTACCAAAATTGTCAATTTGCCATGATTTGGACTTTGATGTATATCCGTTTCCAAGATACTGATGATAAATATTTTAATTTGTAACACCCTGAAGTATAGTATAGCCCCTAACTTTGCCAGACAACCCATTCGCAATCTATTTTTGATCAAATTATCCAACATTTAATCTTCATTTGCATCAAATAACAGATGATGGTAGATATTCCTAATACCGTATCTCGTACTATAACGTTTACGTTACGATTGTTCACTAATGCAAATGTTCCATTCGCCAACAGCGTTACCATGGTGAAATGGATATGTTAAGTTCATGTTAACTTGACATAACCGTTCAATCAAACCCCACATTTTTGCCTTAAATAATGATTTTGGATTAGATGCGCTGAATAATATTGATCAATCAATGAAAAAGTCTATGGTTAGTCGTGTTGTAACGCGACTGTTAGTCGTGTTACAACGCAACTGTTAGTCGTGTTGTATCGCGACTGTTAGTCGTGATGTAAAGCGACTGTGTTGTTTGTAAACGTGCCCATTCATCAGTAATCGAATTTATTGCATTTATTGTATTTTGTAAATACATATTATATTGTCATTGTTATTACTGTTATCATTTGGAATCTGAATTCTGTGTCCTCAAACTCTTTCTGGAAGTTGAACATCCTGAATCATCTAATCTTAGGCAAGTATATCATGGATGAACGTCAACAACAAAAAAAGTTATGATAAAAAAGACGAGAAATGTTTATCAACAGACAAAAATAACCAATAGAAAAACTAGTAGTGAGAATGATTGTACAAATGTTATATAGAAACCGAACAGTTACTCCGTATCCACAACACGACTAACAGTTGCATGCAACACGACTAACAGTCGCGTTACAACACGACCAACAGTCTCGTTACAACACGACTAACAGTCGCGATACAACACGACTAACTGTCGCCTTACAAAATGACTTACAGTCGCGATACAACACGACTAACAGTTGCGTTGCAACACGACTAACAGTCGCGTTACAACACGACCAACAGTTGCGTTACAATACGATCAACAGTCGCGATACAACACGACTAACGGTCGCGTTACTACACGACTAATAGTCGCGTTACAACACGACTAACAGTCTCGTTACAACAAGACTAACAGTCGCGATACAACACGACTAACAGTCGCGTTACAACACGACCAACAGTCGCGATACAACACGACTAACAGCTGCGTTGCAACACGACCAACAGTCGCGTTACAATACTACTAACATTCGCGAAACCAAAATCAATTGATACTTACCAATAAAAAAAAATCTAGCATACGTATATTAATCTACAAACTCGAAGTATCTACATGAATCTAATCTTTAAATAATAAAAAGTCAATTCATCGGTTTTTAAGCTAAAATTAAAGGAGGAAAAGTTTAAAATTATGTTTTGCATAGAATTCCCCGGATTTTCACTTCCACTTGCACCCTCCCAATAACAAAAAGCGTCAGCCCAAGACATAATTTGTAGTACCCGTACTCGAAAACAATTAATAAGTAAATATTGAGTCTAACAAAAACCGGAAAAACAGCCAACAAAAATCACTATACATAGATAAATATGATATTATATTGGGTTAAAATCACTTGCGTTTCTGTTTACGAGAATCTCGATACATAAAGAGCGGTGTACTAATATGTCCTGTTAAATTTCACAATTTCTGTGCCGTTACCTTCTGCCATCAACTAAGGCTAGAGTTGTAGGTATTTGATATTTATATCGTAGTTTGACTGTTTTTTTTTTGTGTGTTTATGATATTTTCTGATTTATATTGGTAGATATTGGAGTAATTAGTTACTCTATCGTGACGTCACATATGCGTAGCGGTGTGTATGTGTATCGTGGATGGATCGGACTAACAGGTTGAGAATAGTGACAACTGATAGGATGAGGCTGATAACAATTATTATTATTGTACTGGAACAATGACAAATGTACTAAAATGCTTCGTTTTGAATTGAACTATAAGTTCCACCAGCACAAATATTGTAGTTTTGAGACAAACCTGAAAAAGTAAAAACGCTTTCCTGTCCTAGTGTGTCTTCAAATAGCACACGGTGGTGCCCTTATATCGGGCGATTTTTCGAATAGTTCCGACTGATTTCCATAGAAAAAATGCATTTGACTAGAGCGCTGAACGAATATACACATGGGCTGGGACCGACTAACAAAAAGCATAGTGACTATTCAACGGAGTCAAAGATGCAAAAAGCTCGGGAGATTTGTGCTAATAGATAGGGTATTCTTGCACTTCTGAGCAATATTAAAATAGTAAAAACAGTTCGTCAACTGAGAAATATTCTGGAAGTAACTTTTTGAAATATTATTTTTATTCTCATTTCATCTTTTCGCCGAGCCGCCCTGTAAATAATAGCAGCGTATTCGATATTGGACCTAACTAGAGAATTGAACAATGTTGTGATGGTTATGGTTAAGTGGGGGGGGGGGTAAAGCCCGGCGAGTAGGCCCAGTGACCCTTGTCGCCATCCCCGCTTTGCCAATCCAACTACTCAACCCGGCCCCTTCTTGTCGTTGATAAGAGCAGACCATCCCAGCTCAGGTACCCCAACTCTTTCCTGGGGATGGTGGCTGTTCCTAGGACTTTCCTTCTCGAGCGACCCCACCTGTCACAAACTCCAGCAGGTGGTAGGTGGTTTCCTCCGCCCTTCTGCAGTGGACGCATAGGGGTGATTTGCTCATTCCCAACAAATTCAGGTGTCTGTTGAGCATGCAGTCTCCTGTCAGAATACCAACGATGGTGCATTCCGTTGAGAGTGCGTGAGATTAGTTGTTTACCATGGCCTAGAAATGATTCCGGTCCGAACAGTCGCGTGGCAGATCATTGTTTGACCAGCTTGTCAACTTGCTCATTTCCGGTGATCCCCGTGTGCCCCGGAATCTATCCCAGTTTGACCCTCTTGTTCTAACCCAGCACCTGCAGCGCATCCCTACACTCTTGGACCAGCGGGCAACTTATCCTTAGTTTGATGATTGCTTTAAGTGCCGATTGACTGTCGGAGTAGATAACAATGTCATTCTCCATTTCTCTTTTGACCTAATCTCTCGGGGCAACCTCTGGGATAGCGAATATTTCCGCCTGGAAGACTGTTGCAAGTCTTCCAAGGAGAAAAGTTTCGCCAGTGTTCCTGTAAACCCTGATCACTCCGGCTCCAGTCGCACCCGTGCGTGAACCAGACTTGAGTGATGACAGGCGCCTCCATCGGTTTGGTCAGCCACTCTTTCCTCGTCGTTACGTGCACCTCAAAGCTCCTTCGGAGTCTGAGACGATCATCCGTGGGTATCAACCCGGCCGATAGAAGCGGTAACCCGCACCGCACTAGTGATGATATTCTGGTGTGGACAACTTCCATTTCCATGTGCCTCCATGTCTTCTGGGCAATCATCCTACTATAGGAAGTCATCGCTTCCCTCTTCACCCAGAGTCCTAGTTCTGGCAGTCCGAGAAGGATGTTCAGTGCTGCTCCAGGAGTTGTCCTCATTGCGCCTGTTGTACCTAAACAAGCCATCCTTCGCAGTCGATCTAGCTTGAGTACATAAGTGGTCTTATTGGTTGCCGGCCACGAGAGCACGGATGCGTATGAGATCCTCGGCCTGATGAAAGCCTGGTAGAGCCAATGCATGACCTGGGGTTTTAGGCCCCACTGTCTTCCGATCACTCGACGCAGTAGCCACAGTGTTGCTGTTCCTTGACCTCTTGCCTGAGTGACAGTGTGGTCCCATACGTCATGGGTGGCTTGAATTCCTGGATATCCCTTCTGTTGGTGAAGAGAATGAGCTCTGTTTTGGAGGGGTTCACTGAAAGTTCCATCTCTCCACATCATGTTTCTACTATTTTACAGGCTAGCTTTCTCCGCTCACAGACGATCCCTAGGTGTTTGCCCCTCACTAGCACCAGTCCATCGTCCGCGTACGCCTGAGTGTAAAATCTTTCTGAATTCAATCTTGTGAGGAGGCTGTCCATTTTCAGACCATAGTCTGGTGGAGAGGTAGCTGCCTTGACGGCAGCCTCCTCGTACTTTTGCCTCAACCTGGTAGCCTTCTTAGGACGCTTTCACTTGGCGGTCACGAAGGAAAGACCAGAACCACTTCACGATGGAGGAGGGAACCCCCTTGCTGGTGAGCGCCCCGCAAATAGTGCCAGTTTTGGCCTTATCAAATGCTCGTTCGACTTCAAAGAATAGGGTAAGAGCCACTTCTTTGTCGTCTATGACCTTTTTAGCTATTTGTACTACCGCATGGAGAGCTGACTCCGTGCTTTTGCCCTTGCAGTAGGCATGCTGGTTCCTATGATGAGAAAATGCCGGGAGGATTTCCTCTTTCATCAGGTACTTATCAATCAATCTTTCCAAGGTTCTAGTTTCGATGTTAGTCCTGTTGGATTTTGGCAGCCCGTAGTCCTCTGTCCCAATTCTGGGTATGAGGACTACCTTGGCGGTTTTAGACACGTTTGGAACGTGACCCAAGGCGATGCTTGCTCTAAAGATGTTCTCTAGCCATCAGGTGCCTAGCCCTTTGCATCATCGCCAGGAAAATACCATCAGGACCTGCAGCCTTGTGTGGACTGAACTCACTTATGGCCCACTCGACTGCTTCATCGGTATTGACTTTGTCAGCCGTTTCCCAGTCCGCATCGAAGATATGGAGAGGCTCCTGGGTAGGTTTATTGCCATCTCCAGGAAAGTGAGTACGTAGAAGAAGGTGTAGAGTATCCTCCATGTTATCAGTCCATGTGTTGTCTTCTTTTTCCAACAGCCCTATCTCTGTTTTTCTCTCTGAGCTGAGTAGCCTCAAGAGTCTAGTTGATTCTGAGAGAGATGCTATCTCTCCACAGAATCCACACCATGCCGCTCTTTTGCTCTTTCTTAACTCTGACTTGAATTTTCTTCTGGCTTCAACAAAGCTGTCCCAGTCGGCCTGCCCTTCCCCCTGGAGTGCCCGGCGGTGCGACCTCCTGGCTTTCTTTTTAAGGCGCTTCATGGGATTTTTTTGGTCCCCGCTCTCCTGAGTGAGCAAGACTCTTCAAATGCGGTGTTAATTGCATTCGTCAGGGATTGGACCTCCGCATCTATTTCACCTGGGGAGAGAATCTGCCGACTTTTGGAGCCCATTGACTTGCTTTGACAAGTGTTGAATCTGTCCCAGTCAGTCGTTCTCGGGTTTTGCTTCAGGATCGGCGGTTTCCTGTCCGCTTGCAAGGAGAAGCGGATCAACCTGTGGTCGGACATTGTTATGTCATTTGTGACACTCCACTTTAACACTTCATCCAGATAATCATGCGTCACAACCTTTATGAGAATTGAATAAAGTTATACATGTTCTCACCTCCTTAAATCCACGAGGAAACCTTTGAACGAACGTAACTCTTCTAGTACATTGTGAAATTAAGTTGATGATATGATCATTGAATTTAAAATCATAAGTGAACAATAAACCTAGCGCTCATAAGAGTCATCAGATACAAGTCTTTATTAGTTCCTGAAATCATTCCCCGATGGTAATAAACTATGATAATAATCATAATGAATATTGGGTTGAACTTAGACTATATTTTGGAAGTTGCGAGATTAGGGCTCCACACACGGAGCGATATTTTGAGCGACTTGGTAGGTACCAGGCAGTGTCTGTCTAATTTTACATACTTTGAACGTCCGTTAGTGTGAACGACGGACCCGGTCGGTGAAATACGTCGTTGGTGAAAACCTTATCACCACACTCTACAGTCAAATTTTCATCAACAACTAACGTGACGACCCAGTCGTTACGCTCGTCGTTTGATCGTGATTCAAATGTTGTTCATGTGGGAAATTATCAGAAGAAATTCGCTGTTAATGTTTGGGCAGGTATTCTAGAGAATCATTTGATTGGGCCATATGTGGTGCCCGATCGCCACAATGAAAGTAATACCTTGTTTTTGTGCGCGATATTCGACCAGAACTCCTGGAATAGGTACCTCTCCAACTGCGAAGGGATACATGGTTCCAGCACGATGGGTGTCCAGCACACTTTTCCCGCCACGCGAGAGCTTTCCTGCTGGATCAAACCTACCACAACCGATGGATTGATAGAGGAGAAATTGAACGAGGTTTTATGAAAAAGTATTACTGTTCCGAAAACATTATGTTTCACCATTATTTATTTTTTTTAATAGTGCACACATGTTCTCTATCCGCTGTTTAAGTAGTGAACAATCAATCTGGGACTGTATTTACGAGTACTACATAGTGCTTGAAAAATAATCTGAATGTGATTGTAAATCTATTGATACGCATCCGTTACCAAAGTTTATTTTGAAGATTGACATTTTTGATCACGAAAGCATCATCATTGATTATCGTGAATGGCATTGCCTTTACATATTAAATTCGAATTGTGAATTATTAAAAGCCACAAAATAAGAGTTTTGAGATTTTCAAGTTTGCGGCGTTTATGAACCTATTTATCCAGAGTTCATTCGGCATAATTTGCACGTAGTGGATTTCTCAAAATGTTGCGGATCAAAGCAAGCATATTGGAGTAGTGAAAACAATAGTGAGGATGTTCATGAGAGAGACATAACTTTTATATCAGAAGCTTTGAGTGCAGTTGAGCCAAACATCAAGTTTAACGATTCAAAAGTGGACTTTATTTTAGACAGTGGTGCAACAGATCATTTAGTGACGCAGGATATGGAAAAGTTTATGACAGACATTATAACAATGGACAAGGAGATAAGAATAAGAGTAGCAAATGCAAATTCTATAGTTGCGCAGAAAAGGGGTAAGCTTTTTCTTGAATATTATGACAAAATCAGAGACTTTCACGCTTCAATTGTGCCGGATTTAACATGTAATTTACTCAGTGTGAAGAAAATCAATGAAAAGGGTAATCAAGTATTATTTGAAAAAGAAAAGGCGAAAAGGCGACCACAAAAAACAGTGTCAATGTTTTATGTAAGGCGATGCGAAACTTGTATGTAGCAACTTTCAATTTACCTGAAAAAATGTGTAACATGACAGTGACAGGCGATATTTGGCATAGACGTTTAGGCCATTGTCTGAAGCATATTTGAGAAAAATGCAGTTACCAGTATCAACAAAAGTATGCAGTCCATGTATGGAGGGTAAAACTACGCGAAAGCCTTTTGAGAACCTAGAACTAGGTAATCGTTCAAAAGTAGTAGGAGAATTTCTTTATTCAGACATTGGTGGACCTATTCGAACTCCTACAAGTGATGGTGAGAAGTATTATCAAACCATTATTGATGATTACTCTCATTTCATCATAGTTTTCCTATTAAAAAGAAAGTCTGAAGCCCAGAACAATCTAATGAATTACATTAGGGAGACGAAAAGGAAAGGCTACTCTGTGTCAAGGATACGAGTGGACAATGGTGGTGAATTCACAAGTGTTGAATTCAAAAATGTCTGCAAACAGAAGGGAATAAGATGTGAGCACACATTTCCATACACATCTCAGCAAAACGGTGTGAGTGAAAGAGCCAATTGAGCACTTCTTGATAAAGTTAGATCAATGTTTGCAAAAACCAATTCACCAAAAGATCTATGGGTAGAAGCTATTAGAAGTGCAGCCTATCAACTGAATAGATGTCCAACAGTTACCTTAGATGGTAGAACACCAGTTAGTGTCTACTATGGCAAAATCGATTTAAGCAAATTGAAGATCTTTGGAAGTGAGGCATGGGCAGTGAAAATGCCAAAGTCAGGTGACAAATTGGAATCTAGAGCAGTACCAGTCCGAATGGTGGGATAAAGCACAAACGGATATCGTTTATGGAATCCTCAAACAAACAAAATCATTGTATCAAGGGATGTTAGATTTGATGAGGATGATAAAGTATACCATGACGGAACAGCTCAGGATGAGACAGGAAGAGAAAAATGCATCAATTATGAAAACGAAGAGGATAATGTCAGTGAAAATAAATATGGAAATATTGAACAAATGACGGACAACCCTGAACCTGAGCGTGAATCTGAACCCATTATCAGCAATAGGAGGGCATCGAAACCACCTGCCAGATTTACTGACTACGGGTTATATTCAGCATATTGCTTTCTATCAGAAGTACCAAGTGTCTATGAGGAAGCAGTGAAAACAGGTTGGAATCAAGCTATACAGAAGGAGCTAGAAGCACATGAAAAACATTCTACACGGGAGCCAGCAGTTCTGCCCGAAGGAAAACAAGCTATTGACACGAGATGGGTATTTAGCGAAAAACAGAATGGTTTTAAAAAGGCACGTTTAGTAGCTAAAGGTTTCCAAGAAGAATATCATTACAATGTGTACGCACCTGTCGCCAGATACCAAACTATCAGAATGTTTATGGCAAATGCTCTTAATAACAAATGGGATATAATGCAACTTGATATTCCAACAGCCTTTTTAAACGGAAACCTGAATGAAGACGTCTACATCAGGATACCAGATGGTGTGACAGTCAAAAAGAAATGGAAAAGGACTTGCAGATTTTGGACTGATCAATGTGACAACTACTTTAATGATAGATAACCAAAGTGCTTTGAAATCGATCGAAAGTTTTAAAAACAGTAAACGTTCAAAACACATAAGATATCAAGGCGCATTTCATAAAAGATATTGTAGCCAAAGGACTTATTCAAATGATGCATGTTTCATCAAATGAAAATGTAGCAGACATATCCACAAAATCTCTTGTTAAAGATAAATTTGAATTCTTCAGATCTCAACTATGTGTGAAACAATTTTAAATATTTTTTTAAATTCAGATTTCGTAGTTTATATTTATCATGTCCAATTTGATACTTGTATAAATTGAGGAGGGGTGTTAGTTAATCTGTATCTATTGATATTAATCATGTTCTTATTATTCATATCAGTTTGACATCAGGTAATTATATGTCATAAGTTGTAGAAAAATTGTAATTGTCAGAGCAATACAGATTTTTATATTTTTCGTCTCTTGCTCAGTAAAGCATACTATTTTCACCAAAATCACCCAAAAGTCAATACCCTTGTTTGAAGAGGTGTCCCCTTGATCTTAACCTGCAGCCTTTCTCTTAATCGTTCTGAACCATCCCATGGTTTTTACGAAGTTCAAAATAAGCACGATGTCTACATTTGCCGCTTCCTCCAAGTCTTCAAGGTACTTTTGTCCTATATTCATGGAGGCGTCCTTCTTTCAGAGTTGGGCAGTGGTACAGTAGATGTTCTATCGTTTCATCAAATAGATGCAGTCCTTGCAGAGATCATCAGTCCCTAGGCCCCATTTTCGGAGTATGGTTCCGATTTCACAGTGTCCTGTGAAAGGGTGCTCACAGAGGATTTGCTCTGCTTCAGTAATTTTCCTGTTTTTTTCATATCCAAGTTTGGCCACAGAGCTTTCGATGTGTTGCAGTCGTTTCGATCGTTTCACATGTCGCTGTGAACATGTTTTAACACGTTTTCATCTACCATATCTTTCAATAGTTTGATCGTTGGTAACAATATGTTTTCCATTTTGGCTTCGTCCTTTCTTAGTCCAAATTTCGCCAGTTCATCTGCCATCGTGTTCCCTTCAATATTGCTATGTCCAGGAACCCAGCATAGAACAAGCTTCTTGTTCCTGATCCAGGCAATGCCTCACGGCAACTCATTAGTCATCACTACCTTTGACCTTACTGTATCTGATTCTAGTAGTATCAACGCTGCTTTGATGTCTGCATAGACTGTGACGTCTTTTGTTGTGTTGTCCAGTCTTTGCAGCAGGTTGGCTGCTTGTTTAATGGCAATAATTTTTGCATGCAGAATACCACATCCTTGCTCAAGCTTGATGGACTCTTGAATGTTTAGTTCCATTGAGAATATCTCTGCTCCTGTGCCTGTATTTGTATTTGCAGAGTCTGTAAAGATGGATATCTCTTCCTCCCTTATTATTGAGTCTTGATTCCAGCCTTCTCTGGAATGTATTTTAACCAATACTTTATTCTCAAAAGAGCTTTTGGTCACCATGTATTCTATTGCTGTCTGTAGCAACTTTGCCTCTTGGTTATCCATTGCCTTTGAGATTTCCCTCAGCACCGTTGAGTGCCCACTTGTTGCTTGTTTCCACAATTTGGCCTTCATCAGTCTGAGAGCTCCCTCTGCGGCAGTGCTTTAAATCAACAAGTCAATGGGCAGGAAAAGGAGAATGACATCCAAAGCTGCCTGCGGTGTGCTGTTCTTTGCTCCCGTTGTACTTAGTGTTGCCAGGCGTTGTACTTTCGTAAGCATCTTTACGTTCGAGTTCGTGTCTATGGCTTTCCACCATACCACGGCTCCGTAGGTAATTATGGGTCTCACGATCGCTCTTTGCATCCAGTGGATGATGTGCGGCTTCAATTCCCATTTTTTACCAATCATTCTCCTGCTCCTGCATATATGTATATAATGCATTAAGGCCTTTCTTCATTGTTTCCTTTGTGTTTTTTTTTTCCAGGAAAGCTTTGAGTCCAGGATGATCCCCTGGTACTTTGCCTCGTCGGAAAGCCTGAGAGTTTGTCCCCCGAATGTGGGCATTTTACTTTGAACACCTTGTATTTCCTTGTAAACAGTACTAGATTTGTCTTATCAAGGTTTACTCCAAGACCGTTCTGTCCTGCCCATTTGAAAAGTTTTTTCAATGCAGATCCCATGATTTCACTGATATTTGACAAACTTCTGCTCACTACCAAGATTGCCACGTCTTCTGCATATGCTACCATCTTTATTCCTTGTTCATTGAAGGTTTTCAAGATCGAGTTTACTACGATCAACTACAAGAGTGGAGAGATAACTCCTCCTTGTGGTGTCCCTCTTGTTGTTTTTTTCTTTAAACATCGTGATTCAATTAGAGTTTTCACATTACCATCTGAAATATTCTTGAAACGCCACTGTATTTGTTTATTATCATATGAGATTTCTAACCTCAAAACATTAACAAAATTAGTCATTGAGCAATAAAGGACTGAACAACGTTCAAAAATTGTGCAAGCCTATTATGAAAATGGTCGATCAAGAAAAAATGCATTTCGGGCTCTACGAGAATTTTTCGGCGCGCAAAGTCGACCTTCTGAGAGGACAATTTGGAATGTTGTTCACAAATTCGAGCAAACTGGATCTGTAACTAACCTCAAAGTCCCTCAACGTGCTTGTGCAGGTCGGTCAGATCAACGGCGATTTCAATTGGCCGCCGCGATCATGTGATCCCCCATATGCACCGTAGAAATCTTATCCGGATGAAAACTTCATCGCGATTATTTTCCATTAGGTGGTATGGAAGATGATCGCGTTAAAGACTTCATCCGGATTAGATTTCTACGGTGCATATGGGGGTTACTCCCCTATATTTTTTTCTTTGGGGGTATCTAAAAAGCATTGTATAAAAATAAACAAAACACTATTCCAGAGCTGAAATCAAAAAGTGATGGGAAATTTCAATAAACGAATTACGTCATGCCACATGAGTCGCGGGGGTCATTTGAATGACATCATCTTTCATACCTAATTGTAATACACTAACCTAAAATGGCAAATAAAGATGTTTATCTACAACTGTCAAAAAATAGTTGTTCTATACAACCATCTATAGATATAAAATGTTCCACATATTACACGGCCTGAGAGAAACCCGTGGATCATAGTTCTTTATCCACGGGCAGGTTCTTCATTCACGGGCAGTGGGCCAATCATAAGCGAGTATTACCAGTAACGCAGCGATCATAGTTCTTTATCCACGGGCAGGTTCTTTATTCACGGGAAGTGGGCCTAAACACAACTATTTTTGGCTTTATTTAGTGACTTTTTTTTCCAAATTTTTTGACAGTTGTAGATAAAGCATTGTATTTGACTCGCATATAATGAACATATTACACTCGAATAAAATTCATAACACTCGCCTACGGCTTGTGATATAAATTTTAATCTCGTGTAATATTTGGCCCATTATATGCTCGTTAAATAAAATACTATTGTTTATTTTTCTATTCTTACGAGCTTTTTTTATTATTTTAATTTGGAAACCCTTATTTTATCACCCTTCAACACAATTCTCATTTTCTGAATTTTCAATCCTGCTTTTCAGCATTTTTATTGTCCAGTTGATGATGATTGGTTCTATTTTCATCCTTTCCATTTCTCTTTCAATGGCCTCGGTCCTGACATTATTGAATGCTCCCTCTATGTCAGCGTGTATCCTTTGTCATCGAGAGAATTTTCAATTGTTCTCACAACTTCATGCAAAGCGCGTCAGTTGACTTACTTTCAAGGTGGGCATGTTGATCCGGATATTGCATCTCTATTTTAGTTGATTCTCTTATGTGCAGGTCAATCAGCTTTCCCAGTGTCTTCAGCAAGAGGGATGATAGACTGATTGGTCTGTAGTCTTTTGGAGTGAAGTATTTGATTTTCCCGATCTGGGTATAAAAACAACTTTGACTTCCCTCCATCTATCTGGTGTGTATCCTGATTGGAGACAATGAGAGTATATTTTGACCAGGTCATCTTATTTGCTATCGAGTGATTTCTGTAACATGATTGGCATTATTCCGTCCGATCCCGCCTTTTTATATGGCTCGAAACCGTTCACTGTCGAGAACACATGGGAAGGTTGTAAGTAAGGTGCTTACAACCTCCCCATGTGTTCTCGTATTAAGCATCAGCTGTTGTTCGTCAAAACCGCTAATCTCAGCTACGGTACATTCTGGAAGTGCGTCCCCATCAAAAGTTCCAGAGTCTCATTGCAGTATTCTGTCCATGAGTTATCTGGCCTCTTTATGCTTCTTGAGGTCGCCACTCTCCTCGAAAGCATCTTTCTTAGCCTTGCAGACTCATTAGTGTCCAATTTAGACTCGCAGAAGTCCTGCCGTGAGTCTCTTTTGGCCTTCCTGATTTCACGTTTGTATCTTTCAAAGCTGGTCTTTTATTCATTCCAGTATCTGTTTCATTTCTTTTTGCTTGGTTAAGAAGCCTTCTTGCCTTGTCCCTAATCTGTCTCAGTTCCGCTGTCCACCAGAAAGACGTGGTGCTTTTGCGTGGGCGACTCGAGGGACATGATCTGTGAAAGGCTTTCTTCTGAAAAATGTTGGTACATCCCCCCTATTGCATAAAACAAGGTCGGTGGTTAGTATAAAGTCTAAAATCAGGTGACCTCTGTTATTAATGGCACGCGATATCTACTTTATTCTTCGTCATAAACAGCACCAAGTTCGATGCCGCTTCGCAGTGATGCAAATCACTTTGCTCTGCTTGCCATTTCAGGTTCCTTGGTGTCATATTTCTTGTTCTTGGGAAGCCTCGCTTTCAAAGTACCCAACTCGAACTTGATGCTCCCGTTATTGCTCCTCAGTATCTCAAAGGTATTGTCCTTCACCGTGCAGACGATCACCTTCCCTAACCCAAACTTGCACTTTGTCGAAGAGATAACTCTCTAGCTTTGCGTGTTCAGGCCCTTGTTCTGCTTGTCGATGATCTTTAGTATGGATTGATCGCTCACCGCAACCGGAGGCGGAATCCACACTGATATCAATCAACGCAGAGACAGCTTCGAGACTGGTATTACCTCGAGTTTGGCTCCCTGCCAGATTTCACCGCTGCCGCCGACTACACGCTTCAGAAAGTCAATTGACTTTCCGTTGTTGCAGCCGACAACTTTGACCCTTTTCTGCCAGCCAGCCTCATCGAAGTTGACCTCCTCGTTGTCGCTCTGCTTGTCCAGCTAGAGTATGCCGTCCAATATCCTCACTTCCACTCCGAGCCACCTGTCGCCGCTTTTGGCTCCACCCAGTATGCATAAGATTTTCATCAAAAAAAACGCAGTCAAAAATAAAAATCGATATCTCCGAGTGTTTTCACAGAATAAACCCCTGAATTTTGAATTAATTTGATCCAACTTTCGCGTCCTCACTGTATATTTTGTGAAGTGATATATCCCAAGGTTATGGGTACTCAAATTGATTTAATACCATCACTAGCGATATCACACCATTTCTTGTGCTGAAAGTCAAATCGTCTATCATCGCCTGGACGTTTTTTCTTACTCCGTACATTTGATGTTTAGAATCTATACCCAACTAGTAGTACCCGTCACGGCTTCGCCCGCAATTGTTTGAATGTTATCGAATAACGTTGAAAGCTACATGAACTTGGAAAACGACGAAACACGTGATTTATTAATTTTATCCAAGATCATCATAATGAAGTTTCTGGTCGATGTGACCAAAACTACATTTTTTTCCATTGATTTATGATTTTTAACACCCCCACCCCGTTCATCCCCTTAAGGGTTAAATTTTGAAAAACGACGAGACACATGTTTCATTGATATCAAGATTTCATGTAAGATTATCAATATGAAGTTTGATGTCGATGTGACCAAAAATACATATTTTATTGATTAATGATTAATATATAATAGTTTTGGCTCGGCGTTGATGGTTCAGTCAGGACAAGCTCTTTTATAAGTATAGATGTGCGTCACTGTGCGAGATCGATATACATTTGGAAGGTACATCACTGCATCATTTCTGCTATCCAAAACCTCTTCTACCGGACCAGATATGACAATCCATAATTTTTAGATCTGAAAGCGATACCTAAGGGCACAAAAGCAGATAAATAACAAAGAGAGGTTTGTTATTTTCCGCTTAATTCTTGAGTTTTTGGTGTATATGAAAGATCATAACGTCAGAGTTTGGTGAACCTAATTGCCTTAGGCTGAACTTGAATGGGGTTTATGAGAAATATCAAATCCAGCACTCAATCGGACAGCTCTTGATTACATTTTGAAATATTATCAAACTCCTTTCTTAGTGATGGATAATGTTTCAGAAGACAATAAATGCCTCTAGGTTAGACAAGCTTTTATAAATAAGCAGAAGAATTTGATGATCGTATGGGTAGTAACAAAACGATTGATCTGATGAAATCATTATGTATCTTCAGGCAATTGACTTCATTTTTAATATCATAGCTTTCAAATCTTGACTAAAGTTATCGGTATTTTGCTCAATCAATAAATGCATCCAGAAACGTAACCTCCAGATCCAAAAAATCAGCCTGAAAATCTGCATCCTATTAATCCGAACAGGTGCTTCCGAAATCAGTTTAAAACTTTTAAACTCTCTATTCCACATGCGGGGTAAGTTTGATTGCAGAAGCGCGACGCCGCGTGGCTCGAAGATGCAGCTCACAAAGTGTAAGAGAAAAAAAAATCACATGCTGTAGCAAGGCGACGACGAGTTTTCTAGAAGATGCTGGAAAATTTGGGACGCGACAGTTCAGACAATATCTGTTTCCCGAGAAATCCATTGCAATTCGATACATTAGCCTTGTGGTTTCGTTTGCTTGCAGAGGCGTGCCGTAGTTTTTATCAAAAGGGATTGTAAATTACCATTTCTGTTGATATGTTGCTGATTGGTTATTAATATTTGATGAGGAGTCCCGATGTATTTCAGCTCATTACATAGATATGCTACCCAGGCCATCAAATTCAAATTTTCAGGTAGTTTGCCAGATTAATATTAGACCATATCACAGATATCAGGAAATTTCTTCACATAATATGCACTACTAGCAGTACCCGTCACGGCTTCGCCCGCAATTGTTTAAATGTTATCGAATAACGTTGAAAGCTACACTCATAAACATGGAAAACGACGAAACATGTGTTTTATTAATTTTATCCAAGATCATCATAATGAAGTTTCAAGTCGATGTGACCAAAAATACATTTTTTTCCATTGATTTATGATGTGTCACATCTCCACCCCGTTTACCCTCTTAAGGGTTGAATTTCGAAGTGACCAAATATACAATTTTTCATTGATTTATTATTTTCCACACCCCCACCCTTTCCACCCCAATAAAGATGTGATCAAAAATACGTTATTTTACCTTGCCCTCGAATTTGTTCTGAAATACTAGGTCAACAAATGTTGTTTTCCATCCCATCTCCTTTGAGCCTGCATGACTTTGCCCCCCCTAGGGGTTGAATTTTTAAAAACAACGATACATGTGTTCAATCAATTTCATTCAAGATTGTTGAAATGAAGTTTCAACATGATGTTGACAATAATACATGATCATTCATCAATTAACGATTTTTCCGCCAACTCCTTTGAGTCCGAATTTTGCTCCCGTATAGGGGCTGAATTTCGCAAAATAACGTAACACGTATTCAATCAATTATTAATACGAAGTCTCAAGATGATGTGACCAAAAATACATACATACATCTTTTATCAATTGATGATTTTTCTCACCGCATCTCCTTTGAGCCAGACTTTGACCAGAATTTCAAAAAATAACGAAACATGTGTTTAATAAATTTCATTTAAGATCATTTATATGAAGTTCCAAGTTGATATGACCAAAAATACATTAGCACACCTAGAAATATTTAGCAGAATACTTTTCAAGATGTCATGGCTCTGTCTATAATAGTTTTGACTCGGCGTTGATGAGTCAGTCAGGACAAGCGCTTTCATAGGTATAGATAATACAATATTTTCTGATAATATTTTGTGAATCAGAATCATCCAATGTACCAAACTGTATATTGCCTCCAAGGTATCACCACGAAGAACATGGGTGAGGTTGTTATCAAAAGATTTGTCGATATAATATGTCAAGATCCTATTGCTTTCAACAACATCCAGATAAGCATCACTTTTCCACACCTCGACTTCATCAAGACGAGACTCTGAGTGAGATATAACGGTACCGTGTGTTCGCAATGAATGAGTCAATTCTGTTCGAACTTGTTGGTTGTAGGGACGGTTGGCACTGCTGTTAGGCAATTTGCCAGCTCAGTATACAGGGTGTCCGGGAAAATGTGGGAGATCTCTCGGATTCTGATAGAATATTAAAAAATAAGATGACAAGTTCCCATAAATTTTTTTCCTAGCGTTAGGTTCACAATTTCGTCAAGATTACCACTTCGTCATGGCTTTTTTCGAGGTTTTGTTTAATAAAAATTGTTTTTTCTCGAAAATGGTTCATTTTATCGACAATGAACAAGAGTACCTTTTCTTTAGCTTAATGTTCAAGGTATCCAAATTTTTTTTTTAACTCCTTATCATACAGGGTGTTAAAAATTTGAGCGTTAAAATGTACAATCTAGTCCATCCCTGGTAAACTAAACAAGCTAATTATGTTTTAAGGGAAGTATTTTGAGAGGTCCTTACTACTGTTTATCATATTAAATTTTCATTGAATTATATTAAGTCGTTTAAAAGTTATTCAAGAAAAACCGATTTCCAGTGGGGTCCTTTAGGGGGCCGTATCTCCGTAGGGAGGGCCGCTAGGAAAAAAATTCATGGGAACTTGTCATCTTATTTTGTAATGTTGTATCTGGATCCGAGAGATCTCCTACATTTTCCCGGACACCCTGTATATAGATATGTAAGGGCACGCCATAGACGACAGACGGGATCGTAGGGTAGGGAGGGGGGACCGGTTTTCACATTTCTGCAATGGGACCTACATTTTAACGTGGACTCCGAACCACGGTCCTCGACCCCATCGGAGCACATACTGATCTACCAGTGTGTACTGGAGAAACAGCCGCGGCCGCGGTGGAATCTACCGACTGGCGAGTGTGTATCTTTGTTCTTCGTTCCCTACGAGAAAATGCGATTCTCTCCGGCCTGGTTACCGGCGTGAATATGAAGAACAACTATACCTTTTGCAGTCTGCCTCGTGGGTTCCGCTAAAATACCAGGCATTCGACTTTTTACGGTCTATCGCCATTGCACCGGGCCGGTTCCCACTTACTGACCCAACGCTTTACACGTTGCGTTACAAGTTTCTTGCTGCTGGCTGTTGTCCTACTCGTCATGGCTTCATTCACTTTTTATAAAGCATAAATCAAGTTTCTAAAGTGATATGGATACGACGAGCTGACATCTTCTGCAAGTTAGAAGCTGTTAATCTTGGTGTTGACGTTGCTAACTTAATTTTAGCAGCTTATGCAGCTGGCTTTGGAGTCTCTAGACTGAATGTATCTCTCATTCTCAAAGGTTTCAGCAGTTCATCGTCGAACACTGCTCATTCTTGGTGCCACCAGAGCCTAATTGGCTTGTACTGAAATGGATTCTATCAAACAGTATTATTTGTTATCATAAGTTGAGTTTTTTTTGAGGCGGTCAATATTTCCACAGAAACGGATGAAAACAGTATACCGGAGTGGTGCACCCAGATTCTCACCTAGACGCGCTAATCACCGCGACTCAATGAGTATAATTATTTGTTTTTCAGCAGGCCTCAGGATGGCTCGGCGATTGATGCACGTATTCACGTATAGACAGAGTACACTTAAATATTAGTTGTACTCTGGTATAGATGTTCGGCATATGCGTGGCAATCTGAACATGGAGCAGCGTGGCAAGATGAGATACTCCACTATGTTTTAACCCTAGAGTTGCGATTTTGGTAAGCAGACAGGCTTCAAAACTAGGATTGAAAGTGTCGTCATTGTGAATAGTTCTGACATGACTTTCGGAGTTTTTATAAATATGAGTTGGTATAATATTACATAGTATATTGAAAATGAGTTTTTAAATTGATCGCCAAATGCCTGGTTGAATCAAAATGGGTTTCAAGAACATCTGGTAGTTTCTGGCAAACATTTAAAAATTTCACAGAAATATAGAACTGCACGATACACTCACAACGGTTCTGGCGCATGCGACATAAATGTCACCAGAGGTCAATAAGGTTTTCGACTTCACGACAGTCATTGTTGCCAGATCTTGCTTTTTGAGAAAGTGAACGTGTGCATGACAACGCCCAAAGCACAAAATATCAATAGGGATATCGAGATTGATGATAGACAGACAGCCTTGAGAATACCCGAATCTGTTACGACTTAATCCATGAAATGAAGAATAATAAAAAAAAAGTGAAATTTTTAGACAAAAAACTATAAAACTAGAATATCAAAAGTAAGACTATAATAGTGACAACAAGTTGTACAGGGTTATTGATTATAAATGCCCCCCTCCTCTACCTTTTTAATTTGATGGTTTAGAAAAAGGTGTTCCAAATAAAAGTTTCATGGTTGAAAATGAACTTTTTAAATAACCTTTTTTTACATATACAGGATGCTCCAAAAAGTCTGGGCGAGGTCCAACTTATTTCAAATTGATACCCAATTTTTTTATTTGATATTTGGATTTTCCTTTTCACTCTAAACATTTTCTATCAAGCATATCCTATACCCAAGTTTGATGTATAAAAAGATATTTGATATTTATTAATTGAATCATAATAATTTATTGTTATGAAAATGTCAAATATATCTATGATTTCGAATTATTGACGCTCGTATTGACGAAAATGTCACGTCATCAAGTACTTTTGAAGTGTAAAAGTATCAAAGTATAAATAATTCTGCATTTGATTCAAAAGATTTTTTTTATGTAAGACGTTATTTTATTTTTTGTTAATTTTTTGGGTATCAATTTAAAATCAGAGAAGTCTTGATATACCCTACACACAATTACGTCAACACTTCGAAACCATAGATATATTTCAGTTCTTTATAACAATGAATCAGCATCATTCAATTCATAAAATATCAAATATCTTTTTATACATCAAACTTAGGTATAGGATATGCTTCATAAAAAATTATTAAAATTTAAAGGAGAATCCAAACATCAAATAAAAAAATAGGGTATCAATTTGAAATAAGAAAGTTAGACCTCGCCTAGACTTTTTGGAACACCCTGTTCATGTGAAAACAGGTTTTTTAAAAATTTCATTTCCAACCATGAAACTTTTATTTCGAACACTTTTTGCTAAAACGTCAAATTAAAAAGTTAGATGTAGGGGCATTTATAATCAATAGCCCTGTACAATGTAATATGAATACAACAATATCTCTTATGAATTGATTATCAAACGTCGCGTCGCTCACTGTTTTCACCAAGTATCTTAAATATTTTGAAATAATCGTGTTGAGGGTCGCAATTTCTCTATACATAAACTATTTCTTTATAAGTAATTTCCTAGCACCAAAGTCATTCACTTGGGCCTCGTTTTATCACGATTTATGGGACGCTACAACTTTAGAAGCTTTACTCGAGAAATAAACTATTCGATAATTACCAGCAAAGTTTTTCGTGATCACAAAAACAGTATTTACACGAAAATTAGTATTATCTTAGTGAAAACTTGTCATTGCCATAAATTGTTTGTTGTTTTTCAGTGTGAAATAGAGAATGGGAAGCTATACTGCTACAATTTATGTAAATTTTGCAACTTCTTCCACCTCTCACGACGGGTCAGGAGTAACGTGAACAACATTCTGGAGTTTACCTACCTGTTGTTGTTGTCTATTGTCTAGCACACTGAATGTTAATGATCTTGATCGCAATAAACAACAAGCTATACTCAATGAAAGATTTAAATGGCTGGTTGTGATTAGTGGCTGATATTGAGAATTTCCTTGTTGAGTTTAGAATTAATCGATCTTTAGCTTTCTTCCAACGGTATTAAATTCGTAGAAAAAGTGATCACATGGAGAATTGATCGCATACAAGATCTTTATCTCCATCACAATGAGTAGTATACTTTGTGGGCCAAATTAAGGTAGAGCAGAATTTGACCCTTGATAACTTTTTTGTTTGTTTATGGATATTGATGATTTTTATGTATGATATTGGTCAATATGTTTTGGATGTTCCTCCAAAACTGACCTTTTTTAGTTTTGGCTAGGACCGGACCCACGACGTTTTTATAAAATCGGTGCATCGGAGCTCGTTGCAAAAACGAACTGCGCTAGTTACAGACCAACTGATTTCATGAAATTTCATTGCTACGTGATTTATTTTTTGAATTTTTCCAAAAGATTTGAGATACTAGAGTTTGCCTGCGCAAAAAATCGACCAATCTTCAACAAATAAACGACGTTTATGGAATTTCAAGAAATAAAGTTGATCATCAAAATCCATGAACAAATGAATAGTTATCAAGGGTAAAACTATGTTATTACTCAATTTGGCCCACAGAGTGGATCTCTTGATGAAGTAGGTAATATAAACAAGACCGATAACATCAAGATATGATACAGAGGATCAATATACTCACTTGAGTATTATCCAATATGCCTCTATCAACAATTTTCTTATCTGTAAATCTTATGAGTTGAAGCACCAGACAAAAATAGATAATGGATTATGAAAGACGTGAATTCGGAAAATTGTATCATGATCTACCAACCGTCCTTATGTATTTTCGCAGACGCTGGCGCTGATCAAATTATCTCCGTCAAGTTTCTAGCAAAGTTTTGATCTTCTCCATTTCACCTTGATACTTGGTGGTTATTATAGTGGTATCATCAATTATTTGGTCAGCTGACAATCAAGTACATAATAATTTCTAAGCAGTCGTATGCCATCTTATTAGCAATCTGCAAAGACAACTATAGAAACTCCACGTTGCTACGACACTGGGAAGTGTTTTCAGTAGTTTTCCGCATCCACTCTATTTTATCACTGATTGAAATTTATTTACAAAGATTTACAAATCGATTCTGGCTCTATAGGTAGATTTTTGCCGATTCTCCGCAATGTAGCAGCTGGAAAGAGCGATGCTTCCCACCCTGCTACGGAAGGTATAGACAGTTTATGCAATATTGAGGGGATAGATACGGAAAATGGAGAATAGTACATAATGGGTCCCAAAAGTACACATTCGCCAAGCAGGTCTGGATGGTTTCTAAATATATTATCGTTACAGGGATTTGTGGTGGTGAATTATTTAGTTTGTCGTGATTCGTGATCCGTAAGCAGGATTATTTCTTGAAAATGTGTCCTTTGACAAGGTAGAAGCTTTTTTGTCGCAAGATCTCAATCAAGTCATTGGATACTTTCTTTGACTGTTAACTAAAACCGAGAATTCACATAGAGTTCCTTCATCATCTATCCATCCAAAATCAACTAAGTACAATAAAATATTAGATAACATCATGTTTGTGCCTGATGATCACAGCACCTCTTCATATAAAATTTTTTGTAGTGAGATATTATCTTTTTACGAAATCGACGATGATAACTACCCAATGGTCCCAGTAATGTCACTGAGTTCAATTTTTAACTAATAAGTTGCAAGATCTTGAGAGTTGTTCTTTCCTGTCTTTCCATGCATTCCTTCTACACTTACCTTGGAACATAATACTATCACGACAATTGCTGAAAGTGTGAACATCTTTCAATATCGTTCACCTGCAAGAAAAAATTTTTAAAAATGAGTGTTCAGAGATATACAGGGTCTCCCAAGGTGGATGGTACCTTAGACGTTTAAGGAAAACGGGTCCTAGGATCATTCTGAAATTTGTTCATTTGGGTGAGCACTGAGCAGAGATGCTCTATCGATTTCAAAATATTTTCAGTGATGTGACGTTGCCGCTTATTTTAGAAAGTTGCAGAAACTTTCATATTTTAAATAGGACACAATGTTTTATATTATTGTATTTTCAGATTCTTCAGCACACTCTGGATATTTTTCATGAATATTATCCTTATCTATCGCTGTAGCGGTTCAAGAGAGATTGATCAATTTACTTTTTTTTTTCCTCAAAACATAGCTCTAGTTTCTTTCCTATCACTTATCCACCGGGCTTGATAAAAAGTGGACATTTTGAAAGTAATTTGGAAAGTCCTTCTGTATTGCTCTAGAGTGAAGAAATTATTCCGTAAATTATACAGTAAGCAAAAAAGCTTCAAATTGCGTGTTTTTAATGGAACATGGAATTGATGGAACTTTATATCATCAATTATTTTGAAAGCGCATTGGAATTTTTTCAAATGATAAGTCCTGTCCATATACCTGAATGTTCTCGTTTCCGAAATAAACGCCTATTTTATGAAAATCTTTTTTTCTGACAGTGGTCTACTATGATATATCTTTTAAAAAGTATTTGAAACGGTATGATTATTTTTACAATTATTTCGTAATTCAGTAACGTTCAAATATTTTTCAAATGATATATTTATTAGTATCATGACAATTCACTGTAAAAAGTTTTTTATAAACGAGGCGTTAATTTCGAAAACGGGAACATTTAGGTATATGGACATGACATATCATTCGAAAGGGATTAATTGATAATATACAGTATGTTTCATTTTAAAAGACGCACTTCCAACCCTTTTATACCTAGAACAAAAAATATAATTCCATACGACCCTGTAGCAATAACGGAAAACTTCTTGACACAGGAGCAATTCAGAAGGTCTTTCCAAATCACTCCCAAAATGTTAACTTACTATGAAGCCCAGCGGCGTGGTAATAGGAGAGAAACTAGAGCTATATTTTTAGAAAAAAAAAATGCAAATTGATAAATCTCTCGAAAATATCGAGAATGTTCTGAAGAATCTAAAAATGCAATAATACACGACATAGTGTCCAATTCAAATTATCAACGTCGCCGCTACCTTCTAGTTCTAGTTCTTACTTGAATGACAAAAATTTCAAAGCGATCCTAGGACCCATTTTCTTTAAACGTCCAAGGTACCATCCACCTTGGGACACCCTGTATATGTGATTTTAACCCATGTTACCCGTTTATTTTATAATCCATATCTTTGCCACCTTGGATAAGAGAAAAAAGAGGATACCGCGCAAAGTAAATTGTTTTTGTAACATTTTGGCTCCAAAAATAGCGTCAGTGTCAAAGTGAGAAAGCATCTTGATAGTATAAAAAATAATCTTTTTTTGTCAACAATTTAGAATTATACTTCTATTTATTCTTAGGTATTGTAGATTTCATATTCACAAAATCAGTAAAACCCACATTATACAAATTCATGGACCCCATGTGAACCAAAAACGGTCAAAATTTCGACGTTTGATGATGTTCTCCATAACAAACTCGTCCTGTGGAAAAAGTTTATCAACCCTATCATGACCTCCATCAATCAACCTAAATATCTGAAACATAAACGATCATACTAATTTAAGTTTGCGTCACCATCGACCACCAAACAATCAATCTGTCGAAAAATTAAATTTTACCAAATGAAAATAAACAATTAACTTCATGGATTCCATGCCAGCTTATTGATAAAGGAAATGTTCAGATTGCAGGATCGACTTATTTGTTTTGATATGACCATTTCATGTAGGGTTTCCATACGTCCGGATTTACCCGGACATGTTTGGGTTTTTGCGGTGTCCGGGAAAGTCCGGGCGGAATTTGAAAAAATGTCCAATTTGGACGTACTTTTTAGTGTATGTAATTCAAATCCTTTTTGCTATCATTGCGCACAATGCAAATGTTAAGTGAATATTTTCTCTAATTGTGGCCCAATAAACAAAAGATTGGAATAGGCTCACTCTAGAATCTATAAAAGGTATGGTGATGACTGTATTTAATTTTGATATGACTTGTTCTAAGTTCTATGACTTCTAAAAAATGTTTCCATTCTTAGCGAAATTCAGAAATCAGAGAATTTCTCTTTAATTAGTTTCTTCACATGCAATAAATGTTACCAACTGTGTTTTTTGCTTCAAAAGATAGGAGATTATTAATGATCAAAAGACGGGTCCAAAAATCTCACAGATTCAAAAAATTCTTCATTTACTCAAACGACATGTTTCGGGGTCAACATCTTACACCCCATCTTCAGGTTCGTAGGTACATGGGCTGTAGAAGATAACTTACATAAAAAACTGTTGGATCACAATTTTTTTTTTTAACTAACAATATCAGGTTACAAGGAACGTTGAAGAGATCGTCACAGAATTAAACATTGAGCAAAAAACGTGAAACGAGATAATAACAGTCACAACAGGGAGGACAATGGTACAAGTTGGACGAAATTGCAATTTTTTACAAAGTAGGTACCTCCATACCCTATCAGTGGTTTCAGAAAAATGCTGAAAGTGCTGAATCATGAACGTGATTAGTGACAAGTGACATATCATTACCTCAACTTTGGCGAGCAACCTAACCTTACAATAAACCTAAACTACTAACAGTGTGGAGTGTCAACCTTCCATGAAACTAGATGTACAGTTCATTTTTTATTTAAAGTATGGAGGTTATGGTCCTCCATAATTTAAAGTTACAGTGACAGATCAAAATTCTAGGTTAAAGGTTGGCAAACATGTTCTTTCACGATAGTCATAGATTGAACTGTAATTCGCTTTATTTTGCTATGTTCAAAATGTATTTGATTTGATAGAAAAAAACGTTCTAGCATAGACAGTGATGATATTTTTGAAATTGACGGTCAAAACCCTTCTTTAATCGAGAAAATGAAGTTTATAATCAAATATTTTATCATTTCATTTCAATTAGCGAGCACTTCATGACATTTTTTTTTTGCCAACCTTCAACCTCCAATTTCGATCGGTCACTGTATTTTTAAATAAAAAATGAACTGTAGTAATGTGGACTTGGAAAAGTGTTTAGAAAGTGTGAGTTTTGTAAAATCATGAGAAACAATTGATAGGGAAAGGGTTAAGTAATTGAGGTAAAAATAGGTGAATAATTCAAGTTAATTTGAGCATTTAGATAGGTGACTTGGTATTTTTGAAAGATTTGTGAATTTCCAGAAGCTCTAAGTTATTTAGCAGGTTACCTTTATTTGCAGAGTGTAATATTTTGAAATCGTCTTCAAAATTGAAATTATGGTTACTGTCTAGGAGGTGAGATGAAAAATTAGAAAAACCTGTAGAGCCAATCTTTAAACATCTTAAATGTTCTTTCAATCTGATTCCAAAACTTCTATACGTTCTGCCTATGTATTCGGCTTCACAGTCTTTACAGTGTAATTGGTAAACACCACAACGTTCCATAGGATCGATTTTGTCTTTGTTCTTCAACAAGTAGTTACTAAGTGGATTAGACGATTTGAAAGAAATATCTGTAATGAGTTTTAAGATATTTGCGACTTTGTTAGAAAAATTATTGAAAAAAGTTAAAGATCTGTAAGATTTTGGACCATCGTGGTCAATTAATTGTGCTGGAAAAACTAGATTCTGTGAAAGTTTGTTTTGTTTTTTATTCAATAGTTTATTAATGAGGTCCTTAGAATAACCATTGAGTTCAGCAATCTGGAAGATTGTGTTCAATTCTTTATTAAATTCATTATCTTTTAATGGGACAGTTAAAAGTCTCTTCAAATAGCTGTGAAAGGCTGCTAGTTTATGTTGGATAGGGTGACAAGAGTCATTGTTCATCACTATGCCCGTATGGGTAGGTTTTCTAAAAATACCAAATTCTATGTTATTGTTAAGTTTCGTCAAAGTCAAATCCAAGAAATTGAGCTGGTTATCGTCATTCTGTTTTTCAAGTGTAAATTTGATAGAAGGGTGTTGTAAATTGGTAAAGTCAAGGAATTGCTCCAGGTTTTTTTTTCTTATTATTCCATACGATTGAAATATCATCCACATATCTAGCATAAAATTTAATTTTGTCGGCAAATTCATTATTGTTCAAAATATTGTTAAATTCAAAGTTATACATAAATAGATCTGCCAATATTGGCGATAAAGGTGAACCCATAGCAAGACCTTCTTTCTGGCAATATAGGGTATTTTCAAACACAAAGAAATTTTGGTCCAGACTGATCTTTAACAAACTTAATACCTCCGCGATCTCCGATCCAGAAAACTCTAAACTCTCCAAAAGGTCTCTTTCTACCAGCTTCATAACTTCAGTTTTGGGAATATTGGTGAATAAGTTTGAAACGTTCAGTGAAATTAGGATATCATCATCTGTCAATTCTACATTCTCAAGTTTATCAATGAGATCTAAATTATTTTTTATGCTATGAGAAAATTTATTATTATAGAATTGTTTAAGTCTCAAATTTAACCATTCAGATAACTCATATGTTGGGGAACCACAATAGAAAACAACAGGTCTAATAGGAATTTCGAAAAATTTATCTGATTTATGTAACTTCAACAATCCATAGAGTCTATGTTTTATAATTTTAGTGGGCAATAGTTTTTTTACTAAAGATTCATTCAAAAGGTGATCTGAAGATTTTATGATTTGTTTGACCTTGTTAGTAAAAGTATTGATGTTCGTTTTGGATTTTTCAAACTTATTATCAAAGATAAATTTTTCAACCTTGGAAAAATAATCGGTTTTATCCAGAACTACTACACAATTCCCTTTATCAGCCCTTGTAACGATTAAATCATTTGAAACTAGTTTGCTTTTAATATCCTTAATGTGTTTTAAATTGAAAGAACCAGCCTGGAAATTTACAACGTTGTTACCTTTAGTGAATCTTTTTTTTCTAAGAACTGTTTTTATATTATCTCTAAGAGCATTTTTTTCCCCATCTTCAATATCAAAAGATTGGATAATCGACTTAGCCTCTACTGCTAAGATTTCAAGGTTATTCTGAAACATAGTTTTGGTAGTGGTACATGGATTGTAGCTTAGGCCTACCGATTAGTGAAGATTCCAGTTCACTAAAAGTAACAGTTGAAAAGTTTATGAAGGGTTTGTGAAAATTATGAATATGGTCATTAGATCTGTTATCAGGGCTTATCTTATTAAATTTATTCTCCTTGAGTCTATTAATTTTGTTATTGAGTTTTCTGTATTGTCCACAAAATTAAATTTCATGCTAGATATGTGGATGATATTTTAATCGTATGGAATAATAAGGAAAAAAACTTGGATCAATTCTTTGACTTTACCAATTTACAACACCCTTCTATCAAATTTATACTTGAAAAACAGAATGAAGATAACCAACTCAATTTATTAGATTTGACTTTGACGAAACTTAACAGTTACATAGAATTTGGTATTTTTAGAAAACCTACCCATACGGGCATAGCTTTAAACAATGACTCTTGTCACCCTATCCAACATAAACCAGCAGCCTTTCACAGCTATTTGAATAGACTTTTAACTGTCCCATTAAAAGATAATGAATTTAATAAAGAATTGAACACAATCTTCCAGATTGCTGAACTCAATGGTTATTCTAAGAACCTCATTAATAAACTATTGAATAAAAAACAAAACAAACTTTCACAGAATCTAGTTTTCCCAGCACAATTAATTGACCACGATGGTCCAAAATCTTACAGATCTTTAACTTCTTTTAATAATTTTCCTAACAAAGTCGCAAATATCTTAAAACCCGTTACAAATATTTCTTTCAAATCGTCTAATTCACTTACTAAGTACTTGTTGAACAACAAAGACAAAATCGATCCTATGGAACGTTGTGGTGTTAACCAATCACACTGTAAAGACTGTGAAGCCGAATACATAGGCAGAACGTATAGAAATTTTGGAATCAGACTGAAAGAACATTTAAGATGTTTAAAGATTGGATCTACAGGTTTTTCTCTTTTTTCATCTCTCTCTAGACAGTAACCATAATTTCAATTTTGAAGACGATTTCAAAATATTACACTCTGCAAATAAAAGTAACCTGCTTAATAACTTAGAACTTCTGGAAATTCACAAATCTTTTAAAAATACCAAGTCACTTACTCTAAATGCTCTAATAAACTTGGATTATTCACCTATTTTCACCTTAATTATTTAACCCTTCCCCTATCAATTGTTTCTCATGATTTTACAAAACTGACACTCGCTAAACACTTTTCCAAGTCCACATTACTACATCTAGTTTCATGGAAGGTTGACACTCCTCACTGTTAGTAGTTTAGGTTTAATGTAAGGTTAGGTTGCTCGCCAAAGTTGAGGTTATGATATGTCACTTGTCACTAATCACGTTCATGATTCAGCACTTTCAGCATTTTTCTGACACCACTGATAGGGTATGGAGGTACCTACTTTGTAAAAAATTGCAATTTCGTCCAACTTGTACCATTGTCCTCCCTGTTGTGACTGTTATTATCTCGTTTCACGTTTAATGTTCAATGTTTAATTGTGTGACGATCTTTTCAACGTGCCTTGTAACCTGATATTGTAAGTTAAAAAAAAAAAATTGTGATCCAACAGTTTTTTATGTAAGTTATCTTCCAAAGCCCATGTACCTACGAACCTGAAGATGGAGTGTAAGATGTTGACCCCGAAACATGTCGTTTGAGTGAATAAAGAATTTTTTGGATTCTGTGTGATTTTTGGACCCGTTTTTTGATCATTAATATGATGAACTCACATTGGTTATCAACTCATTCATTCAGATAGGAGATTGTTTTTCTTAACCAGAGAATAGAGATTTGTTATCTCTTAATGAGTGTGTTCTCATTTGATTTACCCTTTAAATTACATCAATAAATGTATTCTATAAATTCATTGATATTTTGCGGCAAAGTTTGGATTTTGTCCGGGTTTCAAGGCTCACTTGTCCTGAATTCCAAGAAACCTTTATGGAAACCCTAATTTCATGTTCTTGAAAATAGGCTTGTGCGCTCGAAAAGCGTAAGACTGATATTGAATTCAATTTCGAGCTCCACCCAATCTTTAATTTTGGATAATCACAAACCAAAGTTTCCATCTTACTGAATTTGGGCTAGGGGTTTAGTAGAGCCCATAGAACCTGGGTTAAGGTGGACCCCATGGTACACAGGTTAGACTCCACCTTTACACCAAAGCCACTTGTAGACCTATTGTGTATCCCTTTTGAGGGTACCACTAAATAATCGAACAAAAAATAATTTCTGCCTACCGAGAAAATCGCACCCACGAACCATCAGAGCTCCGACCCTCTGGACCCCACGCCTCACGGCGCTAGGAGCTCGGAGCTTTTAAGTTTTTATCTTTGGATTGGGAACTCAATGTTATGAGTTTTTGAATAGTTTGAGTTGTTTTGATCAAGAAAAACAACCTGTGGATCATTGGGTGGCACACCAGGCATACACAATTGATAGCTCAAGAAGAGGTCGTTGAATCCTCTGTCCACATGTCCACATACACAACAGTAAATCCATCAAACATCGTTTTTACCAAGACTTACCAATTATTATGAATTGATCATGTTGAAAAAGGTCGACAACGTCTAAGTTCCCAATATATTTCATGAAGATATTACCAAGAGAGAAGCCATTAGCCAGAGTCTAACTATCACACGGTAATTCAAGGCATCATTTTATCCAAAATCTCAAAAACTGGAAATAGTGAGTCGTTGAAGCATTTCGTTACACTTTTTTGAGTATATAAGTGTTTCAATTGGTTCAACAACGTTATAGAAGCCATCTAGAATTAAGCAGATTATTCTGGAATTTATTTTTTCATATATAAAACCTTCAATGAATTAGTTATTCTGCTGTCCGGTTTTTGGGTTCAAATGAATCATTGAAATTTGAAGTTCTCTTTTACGGTTCCTCGAAGTTATCGTTTTTTTTTTGAGAATAGAAGAATCTGCATGAATAATGTTTCATCCTTCATTGATCATTTCATCTAAACATGAGATCATTTAATGCATCAACAGTGGCTATCAAAACAATACTAAAGCCACTCTCCCATTTCTTCTTAAGCCTCATTCGCATAAGGCTAGTAATTCAGTCGAGTGGCGAGTGATTCAGTAACAAACATTCGCAATGATATTACTATATCTACAAAACTACTCGCCACTTGAATAAGGCTTCAGGGTAAAGCAATATTCACATAGAACATAGGTGCTAGTGCGTTGCCGTAGCCTCTCGGTACAGTGGCTGTTACCAAGGACAAGGACCAAGGTTAATTGATAGCAATGAGGTTGCGTCGTGATACGTTCGGTTGTCGGACGTATAAGAATTCAGACAAAAATGACGTCAGTCCGCTCCGATTTGATTCCGAAATTCAAATACACATCTAAAAAAATGATATAATGAATATGGTTCACACTTGACAATGAGAAGATATTTCACTGTATACCAATAGCTGTATAGTAACTTTTCTCAAACACGATTAAAACGGCCGACCGTCGGAAAAAATTTCAAAACCCTTCAACTAGGATGTTTCATGATGATAATATACTGATAACAGGAACGTCAATAATGGAGCCCAGTGACGTCACCAATATGGGATGGATTGGGTTTAACGTTCGTGGATTTCCGATTTCCTAGTTACGGCGCAACCTTAACATATCAATAATTAACCTTGGGCTGGGAAGCGTATAACGATTCTTTACTTTACCACGAGCCCAAACCAAAATCGGTCTCTCCTGTTGGTTGATTCGAATATGGCGGCACATAATTCAGATTCCAATTCGAAGCGATTATTGACAGCTGTTGCAGTTGTTCATGGCTGTTTCGCGTTTGAGTTTGGAGTTGCTTTTTCAACAATGCCTGTGCAAGTCTGTCGACGGAATGTATTAATGTATTATGCATTGAAGAAAGCCTTCAGAATTAGTAAGTGTCAGTGCGTAGCCTAATTTCAAAATAATATAATGTATATCATTCGATTATTTTGAATACAAATGATGATGTACAGTGAAAAATATTAGAGATTCATAGACATTTGATGATTTGGTTACTTTTTGACCCATATGAAATAATTGGATACCAGCTATAGAAGTATACGTAATTCTTTTTACTTGGCTCACAATATAATCCTATACATCTGAACAAAATGATCGTAAACATGATCCATTTCTAATACCCGTATTGCTCAATTGATTTAATTCATTTGTCATTGTGATTTAAACTCGGATTGAAATAGATACCTACATTATACATTATTTATTCAAATTTGAGAGAAGTACGAACAAAAATGATTCAACATTTAAGCTTTATCCCGAAAATAGGATAAATTGGTAAGGTACCTAACACATACACCTCCAAAAGTCTTGGACCCCCCATGTTTTTTTCCTATTTCTACAGATATACAAAATCTGTTCACATTAATAAATACTCTATTCATTTTTCCAGTTCAGGTGCTAAGTCTTTTTTTTTTGTAGTTGAAAAGTCATTGTGCCTTTTTGACCTCTTAACACGTTGGCTACCATATGAGTCGCCGGTGATACACGAAATGTAATTGCTTGTATACCGACATGGATTCCATACAGGTTCCGCTACGGACCGGGCAAGATCCTGAGATAAAAGTAAATAATCGACAAAACAGATGTCGCTGGGCACTTCAAATACGTTATTGAGGGCGTGTTCAAGTTGTTTGTCATCTGATCACCGGTGATTCACATGGTTCACACGCGACCTTTAATATTATGTTAGACGTGCTTGCAAGTTGCTTCTTCAGTTTTTTGGATTATTATTATTATTATTATTATTATTATTTGGAAAAAATCGCAAAGGGAAGATTATTTATAAGCCAGAAGCGATTGTATTTTATAATAGGTTTAAAATGGGTATGTATTGACTTGTCGGATCAAATGTCTTCTCATTTTACCACTCTTCGCCGATCCATAAGATGGTACCATAAGGTGGCATTTGAATATTTATCTGGTACGTCCGTTGTTAATGCTCTTATCTTGTATCAGCTATCAAACGAAACAAAAATCCAAATAGTAGATTTTAGAGAAGCACTTGTTAAAGGCTTGCTTGGGGATATTATAGATACTGAAAAAAAAAGTAACAGACAAACAAAACACGTATTGAAACAGGTAGATGAAAAAACCAAAGATAATCGAAAAAAGAGAAAACGTTGTATTGGGTGCTATGACATAGAGTATGAATTGTTCTTTCTTCTTTGTGCCTACAGACGTTCGAGAGATTAGGGAATGCCTTTTGGAGATCCGGAAGAAAAATTCATCTGGTGAAGATGAATTATCAGTGAGAGTCTTGTTGTCTCTCCCGGAGAATGCCTTTTCTGCATTCGCAGATGCCATAAATTATTCCTGGAGTTCGGGTGTGTTTCCTTCCTGTCTAAAAATCGCCAAGGTTATTCCTATACATAAGAGTGGCGACCTGGATGACCCTGGCAACTTCAGACCTATTTCACTTCCTTCTGTCTTGTCCAAGGTCATCGAGAAGCTTGTCAAAGGAAGAATGCTGACTTTTCTCAAATCAAATCGAACCCTGCACCAGAATCAGTTTGCTTATCAAACTGCTTCAGGAACCTCTGAAGCAATATACAACTTCTTGGAAGATGTTTACCTGGACGTAAATAACAGAGAAAGTGTGGCAGCGATATTTTGTGACTTGTCCAAAGCTTTCGATTGTGTCAATCATGACAGTTTACTTGGCAAATTGGAGGTGTACGGTTTCAGGGGTAGGTCCAGTGATTGGCTTAGATCGTATTTGTCGGATAGGTCCCAGAGGGTTGTTGTAGGTTCAGGCTCGTCTGATTTGTCCTGCATGAGGTGGGGATTCCTCAGGGTTCTGTGCTAGGTCCCCTTCTCTTCCTTTTATATGTGAATGATTTGCCGAGGTTGCCGATAGAAGGCACTATAACCCTTTTTGCCGACGACACATCGATTGTTTGGCGTCGCATGGATCGATGCGAGTTGGAGGAGGTAGTGTCGACTGACATAAATCTTATAAAGAGATGGTTCGATTCCAACCTTCTTACTCTCAACGTCAATAAGACACATTTAATTTCCTTCAAGGGCGCGATTGGGGATGTGCTTCTGGATTCCCAACCCTTGGTAATGAAAGAATATTCAAAGTTCCTGGGTGTCGTAGTGGATAGGGACTTGAGATTCACGGAGCATATCACCCAGGTATGTGGTAAAGTAGCATCGGGTTGTTATGCCGTTAGGGTTGCTGTGAGGGAGTTGGGCTTTTGTCTGGCTAGAAATGTCTATTATTCTCTGGTCGAATCCCACCCACGTTATGGCATTGCGTTCTGGGGTAACACTACTTATGGCTCTTTAAATTCTTTGTTTGTTCTCCAAAAGAGGTCCATTCGAGCATTATATGGTATAGGTCCTCGGGATTCATGTAGGCCGATATTCAGGGACAAAAAAATACTGACCCTGACGTCATTATTTATCTTGGAGGTCTCTTCTTTGATCTTCAAGTCGAGATATAAATTGCCTGTGCCCGAACATGGTCATTCCACTCGCAATTCAAATCTTATCGCTCTACCAAGACCATCATCATCTCTTGTCAAAAAATCAATTATATACGAAGGTATAAAAATTTTCAATCATCTCCCTTCCAACTTAACATTGTGCACAACACCAAAGCGATTCAGAGCACTTCTAAAAGGAATCCTTTACGAGAAAGCATACTACAGCCTGGAAGAATTTTTAGTTGACACTTTTTAATTAGGTATAAGTCTTTGTTCTTATAACTTTTATTCTTGTACATGTTTGACTAACGTTATGATATTTATTTAATGTTTAAAGTCAAGCATTTGTTTCTTTATTTCTTTTTACTTATTTATGTTCCTTGTACATGTTATTCTTAATTTTACTTTCATTTGTTATAGTCATTAAGTGATGCTTTGTCAACAAATGTGAAACATTTAGGACAATAAAGTATATTTTGATTTGATTTGATTTGAACTTCATAAATCATCGAAGGTAGCAGCGAAGAAGGCTAAACTGGTTTCCACTATCTGCAACGACTGTCCAAATTCACCCGCGTTATGTCTGGAATGTTTTCAAAGAAGACATTAATTTAAATTTATCACAAATCTCATCTTACTACTCATGATTTATTTATTTTTTTAAGTTATTTTCTTTTTTAAACTGTAAGGTAGTTTTATTTTGAACTGTAAGGTATTTTCTTTCTTCAAAATGCAATGAAAATAAATACTTTTAGACAGGAAATTCGACTTTAGCTTAAATAAGCACGTATAACTTAACCAATATGTATCACGGGTGACCATTCAACATACAAATTAGTTGGTGTATCTATATACCACTGCCGTATTCTATTTGTCTGCTTTTATATACCGGACAATTTGAAAACCCGTTAAACATTCTGGTGCATGATATCACATGTGATACATTTGGTCCAAGAATGAACTACTCGCTTTGTGCACCGGTGATCCACATGGTACACTAGGGCAGAAGCTCCGATATAGCACTGGTAGCCAACGTGTTAAAGAAGAAAAAGCCACTCTTGATGATTTTTCAGAGTGGTTTTAGAAAAAAAAGGCATAAATCCATTCGAAAGAGAGGTAAACACTATACCGATCCTGAGAATTACACTACGATTGAACTTTTGATAGACTAGATATGCAATTTAAAAGATGTCAAAAATTGCTTAAAATTGGTATTTTTGGCTAAAAGCTTGAGAGATGTATCCTTTTTAGCGATTTTTCTAGAACCACTTCGAAAAACCGTCAAGATTGGCTTTTTTTTTCTTCTCATAGATCAAAAAGGCACAATTACTTTTCAACAAAAAAAAAGTCTGAGGACCTAGACTGGGAAAAAGAAAAGAGCACTTATTTATGTTACCAGATTTTTGTATCTTTAGAAATGGGCATAAAACACCTTTTGGAGGTGTGAGTAGTTTTTGAAATATTCAATGGAGTGTATGCGGGTAGATATCCCGTGAAATAACAGAAATCTAGGAACAAATAATAATATAATATATTGCTGAGCACAAAAGCTGCCACCTGCACCCAAATCAAGTCGAAAAACTTAGTTGATTGTTAATAATAACAGCAATGTCTTTTTTTATACTCCACCCTGATTAGCGAAATATTCGGTTGATAGATTTTTCCGATCACCGCCTTTATCTGTAGGTAGGTGATCTACCCCGAAATTTATTCCCATTTTGTGGTATCCACTAGTCACTGAATAAATACCTACTTAACCCACCTTAAATAAATAGAGTACAGATCAGATACATCAAAATACAGGTACCTACCTCTAAGGGTAGTCGAAAAAAAGAAAAACCTTTCCGGAAGTCAATAATGCAGAATTAATAATCTTGTTATTTTATTAAAAACAAAATAAAAAGTGTGTTTGCTCAATAATAAATAATGCATTATTTTGTGATGATTATAAGTAGCGATCGACAACCAGCTGATCAGCAGTAATTTGACTGATTTGCAGGTTGTCTATAGCACGTGAATGTTTGTAGACGATGCAACCAATAGGAAGACCGATTTTGGTATGGGCTCGTGGTAAGGTAAAGAATCGTTATATGTGTGCGGGTCTCGGAGCCCTGGGTCCAACTGCGGGGGACAGGGTTCAACCAAAACGCCGACTTTGACTAGTGCAGTAAAATAAAAGTCTAACTTAGAACACAAAACGTATAATACACGAATATATACAGCCACGAATAGGCGCGGTCGCGAGTCGAACAATTTGGGAACGTTGCCGGTGAAATTGCCGTAGAGGATGAGCGGATGATTGGGGCTTTTTATTCACGTAAAAAACTAGACCGGTGTTAGAAGAATGGCTGATGAGAATGGTCATCCCGTTGCATCAGCTGCGTAGTCAGCGTAGTGGCAAGAGGCAGGCGGGATTGACGTGACGGACAAGAATGACAGATTACTCCGAGCGCGGCACCAGAATCTGTTTGCGGTGTTGCCGAGCCTTCGAAGGAGACGCCACAGTTACTCCCCCCCACCCCCAGTGGCATCCGCAGGCTGCGAAGGACATGGAATGATTGGTCACCTGAGGATGATGGACACGTGACTTTGAGGCTGGAAAGGAGCTGGGGGAATCAGTGAAGGCGAGGCCAACGGAGACTGAAATGGCTGTGTCGCTGGACGAAAGCATTCGAGGCTGGGTTGCTGGCTGTTGAGGCTGCGGAACGTCTGCTGAAGTAAGATAGGCCGACTTGAGCTTGGCCGTTGAGAAAGTTTTAGCCGAGCCGTTGACATCGACGACAAAAGAGCGATCGTCAACTCTTTTGATTATGCGGTAAGGACCAGTGTACGGGGGCTTCAAAGGCTTCCGGACAGCGTCTGTGCGACGGAAAACGTAGTCACACGTCTGAAGGTCCTTGAAAACGAACGAGTGTTGGTCGACGTGTCTGGCTGCAGGAACTGGCCGATTAGCGTGGAACAAGCGCCGAAGATCCAATACAAAATTTGTCGGGCTGCTGCTGGAGGGGTCCTGTGGAGAGATAAACTCACCAGGGATCCGGAGGGATGTTCCAAAAACCATCTCGGCAGGTGAGGCCTGCAGATCCTCTTTGAAAGTTGTGCGGAGACCCAGAAGGACTGCTGGAAGTGCCTGAGTCCAAGGAGTCTCGGGAGAACATTTGAGCGCTGCTTTCAAGGTGCGATGCATGCGCTCAACCATACCGTTGGCCTGCGGGTGGTACGGAGTTGTGTGGATGTGCTTGGCGCCGACGAGCTGGCTTAGCTGAGCGAAGAGGTCCGCCTCGAATTGACGGCCCTGGTCCGAGGTGATTGTAAGTGGTGTGCCAAACAGGGCAATCCATCTGTCGAACAGGGCGCGAGCGATTGTGGATGCCGTTGTGTCCATAACAGGTATAGCTAGAGGCCAACGGGTGAAGCGATCGATGACAGTAAGGCAATTCTCGAACCCCTGAGACAGTGGGAGCTTGATCAAATCCACATGAATGTGGTCGAAGCGGCCGTCGAGTGTCGTGAAATTTCCCAGCTTGGCGCGATTGTGGCGGTGGACTTTGGACTTCTGGCAGGGGACGCATTGCTTGGCCCAACGGAAAACATCCTTGCGAAGTCTTGGCCAAAAGTACTTGAGCGCAACTCGCTTGGCAGTAGCTCGTCCCCTTGGGTGTGACAGCTGATGGACCGTTTCGAGAGCCTGTCGACGGACTGTCAGAGGCCGCCGCTTGGGGGTTATGGCCGCTTGGGGATTATGGAGAGTACGGAGCCAGAGTCCACCAGAAAACGGGTGGAGGTATTTTGATCTGAAACAAAAAGTCGGCATTCAGTGAAAATGCCAGGAGTGGCCGTCGAGTTCCACTCCGGCGAAGTTAGTTTTCTTGCGGAGCGGTCGAGGCGACTGGTGCCCTAAATTAAAAGGGCTGTCTGCAGCGAGTGGCTGCCGTGCCAAACTTGGCAAGATACCAGCAATAACCTGAGCCTGGCTGAGGTTCAGTTGTGTTCTGGTGATTGCCAGCGACTGGGTATTGTGGCTGGCTGGTGGCCCATGACTGACGCTGCAAGGCAACTTGGGTGGCGGCAGCTAACTGAGTGAGGCCAAAACGAAGAGCGGAGAGCTCCTCAGCAACCTTGTCGTGGCCTGGGTCCGCAGCTTAGCGGTGGGAGGCCGCTTCAGCGGCAGGAGAGGGCTGATGTGAGGTGGCCATGACGGAGGGTCCCATGTCAAGAACTTCGTCTGCAACTGCTGCGAGTTCCTCGAGCGTCTGGCCTTTGCAGAGGATCAACAAACGGCGTGTTTGTTGCGGTAGCGAATCAAGCCATAGAACTTTGAGGACGTCATCCACGACGGACGTCCCAGCCAAGGAACGCATATGGGAAGGTTTTCTGTCGCCTAGTTCAGTACCTGTCAATAGTTTCTGAAGTTGCGCGTCTGGCGAGTCGGTTAGGCGTGCAAGAATGGTAGACTTAATGGCAGGATACTTATCTGAGGGTGGCGGAGACCTGATGATGTCTGAGAGGTCCGAGATCGTCTCGTGGTGCAGCGTAGTTACGACCATGTGGTATTTGGAGGTGTCATTGGTCACATGATGTACCTGGAGCTGACTCTTCACCTGAAAAAACCATCAGAGCTCCGGCTTCGTGCGCCAAAAGGGTGGCAGTTTGCAGTGTTCCACGGCGTTGATACCTCCGGGTGCGGGAGGGAGTTGGTTGTGGACCTCCTCGTTGCGAGCCTGGTCGTCATTTGGGGCTCCGTCCATGATAAAACAGGCGTCTGTGGGTCCCACCAAGAACTAACTTTGAGCACTGTCTTGTTGAAAGTTTACAAACGCGTGCCAGAAGCAAAAAAATAACGGGAAGGGCGTGTGAACAAACAAAATGTCTTGTTGAGCAGCGGAGAGATAGAGTTAGGTAAAGAAAAACGGCGAACTTACGAGTTTTTGTCCTAAGTCTGGCGATAATCACTTAAAAAAAAAACTCACGGGGTCAGGCAGGCGGGATTGACGTGACGGACAAGAATGACAGATTACTCCGAGCGCGGCACCAGAATCTGTTTGCGGTGTTGCCGAGCCTTCGAAGGAGTCGCCACATATACCTGCTGGTTTTCAAAAAATGTCATCCAAATTGAATAGTTTTGTTAACTTCGGCGTGCAGTGCTTGCGTGGATCGTATCAAACATCAATAATGAAAACGTCAAAAGTGAAATTATTTTTGTCAGATATTCGAAATTTCAAGATAGCTTCTACTAGATTTAGAATGTTTGGATGAAAATTTACCAATGTCAGTTGATTTTGTCATGGATAAATAAGGAAGTTATTATTATTTCTATAATCGTTGATTCTCCTATTCCATAATATGACGGGATAGACAACCACTATTTCGGGCAAGATATCGTCGAGATTCCCGCTCTCACACATTCCAAACACAAACAACTATAAAATAATCACAAAATACCGGGGAAAATGAAAATACTGAGCGATCTTACAAAAAGTTGAGGAACCTCAACCAGTGTGTATCGCAAATTTCAAGACAACAAGTTGGTATAATTCATGTAGCCCCATTTCTGTACATGTTTAACCCTCTATCTCCTCTACAAAAAATGATCTCATCCGGTCCATTGTCACACGTCAACCATAAATAATTATCCTAGTTCTCCCCTCGACTTCGATTAATAGCTCGTTTTCTGTATACAAGTGCATTCTTGCGATATCCGTCATGTTTTGTCCGGTAGTAGAAGCCACTAAACTTCAGACTATAATTGTGTACAAGTATTTCAGAAAGGGGTTTCATTAACTTGAGAGGTAGACAGGTTGTAACTGAGGTTTTGCGGTATGACTAGCTTCGAATATTTGAGTATCGAGACTGTGGTTTTTCATGTGGTTGAGATGAGTATATCAACTGAGTGGTATAAATTAATAAATATAGGGTGTATGGCTGAAGTAGTCACCTATAAAATATGTGGTTTGTGACCTGTGTGTTGAAAATGTGATGATTAAAATTCGTGGGTTTGAGCACAGCAAGCTGCGGTTTGAGTACAAGTGATAGTTTATTTTTCCTCTTTATGTTATATCGTTGAAAGAACGCCTCGACTTGATGGAAAAATAAAATAGAATAGAATAGAAAGGCTTAAATTTTTCTGAGGTCATTCATCTGTCCATTTTCTAAAACTGAACCATTTTGTGGAAAAAAAAGGTTAAAATCCAATTGATCTAATAAGATGATTGTTTTATTCTTATTCAAAAGAATTTATCTTTTTTTCTGTACCTCAAAATGCGATAAGACAGTCATTCCATCAACACTGCCGTTGACAATTTTTAAGGGTGATTTCTATAAACATCTCAAGAAAGTTTTTATTGTTTTTATGATTTAGTCAAAGACACCATTGCACGCATGTTCTTTTAATGACAATATAACATTTGTTCATCATTCTTTTCTCCAAAACGGGTCATTCTATAGATAATAAACAAGAGTACCGTTCCTTTTGTTCAAGGTACAAGCTCTCAAAATTTAATTATTTAAAACTCATACAGGGGCATCAACATGTACAGTCTGTTCATGGCTTTCCTGCGGTTACGTCATACTTTTCCATCTCTCTCTTATACATTGAAAAAAAAATCACTTACGTCTGGACGAGGGTCTTTCGGATCAATTTGACAAATGTCACATGTGGAGCGATCAATCTACGACATACTGCCAAACGTTAAATACTGTGACGTGACCGCAGGAAAGCCATGAACAGACTGTACCTACATCCTTTTCCCCCCTTTATTTCAAGAGGTCCTTAGTAGTGTCCATCATATTAATTGTTTATCAAATGAGTGGGTACTTTGAAAGTTATTTAAGAAAAACCGATTTCCAGCGGCGCACTTTAGGGGATCATATATATATCCGCGTTAAGAGCTTTTAGAAAAAAAAACTCATAGGAAATTATCATCTTATTTTTTCATGCTCTACCTGAATCCTAGTGTTTTCTCACATTTCTCCGGAGAGCCTGTTGAAGTATACGCATTGAATTCAAACTACATTTTCTTGGGCGTATTTAATGACGATCATCTGAATAATCTGATTCTTAGAATCGATTACTCTCGATATTGTAGTGGTAGTTTGATTGATAACGAAAAGATAGTCCTGCCTCTAAATGACAAACACATTCAAGATACCATATACTGGCATAAAGAAACTAATGCAAGACTTAGAAAAAAAAAGGTAGTGTCAAATCAAATCAAATCAAATGTGCTTTATCATCACCTAAATATTTCAATACATTTTATGGACAAAACGAATAAAGAATGATCAAGTAAAAACAGTACAAAACATAAACGCAATAACACTTTACATGGGTAACATCAAACGTTTAAATTATTGGGCAGAACAATGAAAAACTGAAAGACCAGTTGGAGAATCCCCTTACATGTGTATTCTGATGAGAAAGATCGGAATAAAGAGATACAAATTATCACAACTACAAACTATTTTATTTACGGCATCAAGTTTACTAATTTGTTTTTTTAGAATTTAACTCAGACCATGAACAAAAGCGTCGTACAATACAAACACATTATTATAATATGTAACAATAGAATGTTCTGCAATGAGGATGTCATTTTTCTAAATAGTTTTCCGTTTTTATAATATCATCGGTGAATGATATGTTTTGCCACTTGATATCATCTTCCATATGGAGAAGTTCGGATAAACGATTCAAAAATGAGATCTGAGTATTGATGACAGTTCATTGATAAAATTATCACTTATAATCTCCCCGGAGCTCGAATTATTTCCGGAAATTTTGTCGAGTTGCAAATTTTTCAAGAAAATTTTCAAAAAATTCGCAACTCGACAAAATTTCCGGATTATTAATTCGAGCTCTAGGGAGATTCGGCAAGAAAATTTCATGCCAAAGCTATTTGAGAAGATTTAATAGTAGCGGCTGGACTCACCTCGCATTTAGTGGAAGAAACCAACGGCTCCTTACTCTAATCGCCATTGAGGAAGAAAGAAGGGAATCAGGATTTTATAAAACATTTGGAAGTTATAACCAATCTTGTCCATAATTGATAACATTGCAACTTTGTATTGGAAGTTGAAAATAAATCATTTATCAAAAATAGTTGTCTTTAACAGCTGTCAAGCACTCGCGGCTGGATGTAGCTCCCATGCACCAACCACAGTGTTGCCGTTTGCCTTATCTCTGTTTGTGAAAGTTGGGTTGGGTTGGGATTATTAGGGAGAGTGGGGACGGCAACAATGTAATCATATGGGAGCTACATCCAGTACATCCAGATGCGTAAAGCCAAAGCCAGGGAAATTTCCACTTATTAATCTTTCAGTCACGTGATTATGAGCAGGGAAATTTCCGATAAAATTAGGTCGTTGCCATAGCAACATAACAAAATGCAAGCCTATGATTGGTTACAATTGACTGGTAGGAAATTTTTACTCTAATTTTATCCATAAAGGCACCACATTTTTATGTAAGCTTGAAATACTAAATAAAGCTCCTCAATAACTGAAACGGTTATTTAAAAGAGGGCCTGAGTCAGAAAAATGGAATTTCACAGGAGCAACAAAAAACTATTTATCATTTTGGATTTAATTAGGAGAGTGATATAATTTTACGGGATTGTGTATTGAGGGTGGAGATTATAGATTTACGTTTTACATCAACTGGAAAAGTTCCTGTTCTTTTCAAGAATTCTTGTCAAGTAACTTGGGCCCATCTTCCGGTCGCCAAATTTATTTTGTACTATTTTGATGAAAAAATACGCTTGAATACAGAATAACGGCACCTATTATATGAAAAGTAAACTATCAAACTAACAGTGTTTTCGATTGGGAAAACAAGGGTTGCACTGGGTTTGACCTCGGGCAAAACCAGTTATGATGAAAATTTGCTCTAGGGCAATCCCAATCGAACATACATTTTTCATCGAGTGCTATAATATTGCACGGTAAAATTCCGATTGCATTGAAATTGGAATGATTGAACTTCTTGAAAATCTAATATTATGTTGTCTCTGCGTAGCGGCTGAAGTGACTCTGAATTAAACTAATAATTAGAAGTCCATTTCTCATTGCCAAATGACAAAATATTGAGACCAATCAATAGTTTTGTATTATATAGATCATAGATAGGTACAAGGAACAACTTTTTTGAGAATATAGGTATATGCACCAGATCTTAGATGAAATTAATTCAGTTTTGAGTAGGTACTCGTTTTCCATAACTCGTCAACGCCAGTATTTTCTTTTTTCGGCACTACTAGGATCCAACAATAATAACTCTAACTCGATATCTGTTGTCCACTCACAGAATCACCTCACGCGACGTTTATATCCACCATTTTTCATGATTTTTTTCAATTTTGCTAATGCACTAAAATTGCACTATACAAGCACGAGCTCAAAGACCTCGTGCCGAAAAATCTGCACTTAGTGCAAAACTCATTGAGCCGGTTCCCCAATCGAACATAAAAATCCACTCGATTTCTACCAATCGAACATAAGTATTGCCCGAGTGTTGCACCAGTGCTGCCCGATTTTACCAATCGAAAACGCTATAAATAACAACTAGAAAGGGCGTGTTTTTTTTTCCACCAGACATTCACCAGGTGAAAATGTGATTCCACCAAATCATCTTTTTATTCCTGGTGGAAGTGTGGTGGCCCACCACACCACGTTTTTAAATTAATGGTGGATTTCATTTGGTGAAAATCTGATGCCATCAAGTCCCACCAAAGATTTTATATGATAACAATATAACCTGAAAAACATTCTATTGTCAATAATTGACACAATAATAATAAACAAAGATAATAATTTACTTTAAAGGGCCGAGTTGTTGGGTTGGCAAGTTCTTAAAAACTTCGTCTGTGTTATCGATATTTAATAAGGTATTATTTGGAGTCGTAAAATTGTTCGTCTGTGTCGTGATTCGTTATATTAAGAATATTTGGGAATCAAATTGCTACTCTCGAAATTATTTTTGTGCTCAATTTATTCAGGATTTTTGTTAGTTTTGTTTTTTCATTGGAGTTGGTTTTTGAAACTGGTTGGGAAGAATTGTGTATTTGAGAAAAATCAGAAGGAATTCCAGTTGATTGGTGTTGGAGGATGTGTGCAGCTCGATGTGCAGGTTCATCAGAATCCACTCGTATCAAAAAAATATGTGTCAGTAGTTTCACTTGATCCACGAAAGCGTTTTTTTAATGTTGAATGTGATGTATATGTGGTGTTTCCACCAAAATTCACATGACAGGATAAGCTGAGGGCAACAGTGGATTTTTGGTGAAAATCAACATAAAATTTTGGTGGAAAAAAAACACGCCCATAGGTGGATAGAGGTGATACAAAATTTAAAAAAAGCACTCCTTTTTCAAGACTCAAACAATGCTTAAGGGCCGTGTTTTATAGTATTTGTTGAGAACCATGACCTGATCATATACCAAATCAAGTACTGACCCAAAAGGGGTCCATCTTTCACGAACCAAGATATTCAATTCGCCTAACTTTTACTAGCATTAGAGTTATCTGATGGGCCTGTTTTCGTGTCACCATTTGTATCAGTTCATAAAAAGTACGAATCTGCAAGAAAACCATTTCTGAAAAATGCCGATTTGGGTCCGTTCTGAAATAACTATTTCAACTGTATTCATACATTGTTTTTCAGCACAACTCAATAAGCACTACAGGTTAGTGGACCATTATTTTGATTGAACCAAACATCTCACTAAAATCATCCTTCTTCTTCTTACAGCTGACAGTTGCTGTCACACTTACTCTACATTATCTGGAAAATAGAATTACATTTTCTGAAGTTCTGGTGAAATGAGATTCTCGACCCTTTAGACTCAATGATCCTGAAAAAATATAAATGCCAAGACAGAATGTCTTGATGATCTGAATAAGTAGCATTTTCAAATTGCTGAATTTGCTTTTCGACTGATGACTGAATTGGCGAAGACTTAAAGAATGAGTAAACAGATTTTGTATAATGGAGATCATGGAAAATGGTAGATATGACAAGAACATCGAAAACCCTACCCCAGGTTCAGTTTATTAGAGTCACGGTTATACGTTTCAAGGAGTTATAAAAAATTATGAGGAACTACCTAGCTTTAGCTAGCTAGCATGATCGTATGTATGACGGTTTATCATTTCATATGTATTCTATTATTTTGATCAACGTTGACCACAACCAGAAAATAGCTCTCGGTTATAATCCATAAACCAAAATCCAGAAATGTTCGCGATAAATATGCCAATAGAAGATTTACAACCCGTTTATTAGAAAATATATAAAGTAATAAACGCTCCCGCAAGCGATAGGTTGTGTTTTGCCCTTTTGATACACTCTGGGGTCTAATACCAAATTGATAAAGTTTGAAACAAATAGTCGCCGGAACAATGCTAGAAGCGCGTATATTTCATTTTTATTACACCCCCTAAAAATAAATGATTTTCTACGTTTTAAAGCTGCCGCGTTTTTCTATGATAAACTACGACAACGAACGAGATGGAGAACGGGATAAAGTTACGGCGAAGTTTACATTGGTTTTCGGAAAAAGCGTTGAAAAGAAAATGTATGTCAGAAGTTTGCGAAATGTGAAGCCCTGCTTGAAATGGCATTAAGGGATGTCCAAAATCGTATAGGCGAATATAAATATCATGGTTTGTTTGCTCTCGCTAATGTCCGAGAGAGTTCACCGATCAATCCGTTTATTCGGGTTGAACAATTTGTGGGTGAGCACACCATGTTCATTGTTCAACTAAGATATTACTTTCCACAAAATTGATATTGGACATCACAATGCATAACATATGATATGTCAATAACGATAGATAGTGAACTATGATAAATAGATAAAAATGTCTTTTTGTTCAAATTATCATCAATTATCCAATCTGATCAATAAGCAAGCAAGGCTATGAAAGATACATACAACATTTCCTGGGTGTCAACAAGTGAATCATAATAAAATGATTGCCAAAACTCCCCAGCGATCATCTGATCAAAAACAGCTGCAAGTTTTATATATCAACCAAAGCAGCTTCACTCAGTGTCAAAACTGTCATAAGATTTTGAAGTTTGTAGCTGATCAGTACATTACCCGCGTGTATATTATACAGGGTGTTACTTAATGGTATGTCATAATTTTAAGGGGGAGTTCCTGGATAAGTTTCAAGTCGAAAAGGTCATATAAACTTGCGTCTAAAAAAAATAAAATAAAATAAAATAAAATAAAATGAGATAAATAAAAACGTGTGTTCCTATACCATAATATCCTGTGGCAAAATTCAATTCAATATCCCAAACCGTCTTTGGAAAATGTATCAAAAACTGAAAATAAAATAAATTTTTAACACCCTGTATCTTAAAACCCAAGCATTTTCGGACCCAAGTTTATATGACCTTTTCGATCAAAAATGTATCCAGGAAATCCCCCTTAAAATTATGACATACCAGTAAGTAACACCCTGTATACACATACTATATTATTATATTACCAACATCTGATCAAAGACAGCTGCAAGTCATCATCCGATTAAGCCCAGCTACAATGGTTGAAATTTCAATCAAAACAGCTTAACTTGATGTCAAAACTGTTCTGGGATTTTGAAGTGTGTAGCTGATCAGCTGCAAAAGATATACATAATAAGGTTGAAATGTTCTTCAAAGCAGCTTCACTTAGGGCCGATATTTCAATGTCCCCTTAAGTGACATTTCAGCTAAGATATACTTGAAATTGGTGAGAATTTCGAGATTAGCCACCGAAAGTGCAGTTTTTCAATGACGCCACCCTCTTCATTTAGCTAAGGATCTAATGTGTGTGTCACAAATGTAACACGGCACTAACAGCAGACAAATTCAAGGTCCAAAATAACCTTTAAGTGTACCTTAATCATAAATGAACATTGAATTATCGGCCCTTAGTGTCTAAGATATCCTAATGTTTCAAAGTTTGTAGCTGATCACCAGTGGAAGATACACTATCAACTTGGAAACTAATTTGTGTCATACTCTTAGTTTCGAAAAATCAAGTTTGTCTTGGAAATCAACCCAAAAGCTATTTCTCTCACCAGTAAAGAGCTTCTTCTATAAGAGATACGACAAAATGTTATTGAAGAAAATTGTGCAGAATGAAAAACTGAGTTAGCATGCAAAATCTCAAAATCCTCCACCTACTTTGATATTTTCAAAAAATAAGAAAAGATCATCAGCAATTTCTTTTTACTAGTGAAATACAAAATTCTGCAAAGCATAAAAGTATTCAAAAATCAAGAAAGCACAAATAAACGTCCAGAATACAAAGGTACCTATAGATATATGCGGCGCGTCCTTTTCGAGATCAGGATTCGTACAAAAATATCTTGGTTGGATGTTGAAGTGTTTCTCCAAAGGTTAGAAAGGGCTATCCTGATTAATCGAAAACACACTCTGGACATTGACAAATTTTGTTCATTGTTTCAAAATCATTTTTGGATATTGATTTGTGTGATATTTGTTTGGTTTTAGTTTTCGAATTATTCAAATGAAGCTGTTTCATCAGTTAATTCATCACGGTTGGTTGTTGAGACTATTCCTTTGAGGCCTAAGATTCACTTTTCTTTCAATTCATTATCATTATTATTTTGTCTAGTTTAATTTGAGGGTTTAAATCACTTGTGTACGCTCCATTAATCATTATCTGATATTTTAAATATTGCGCAGCTGCATTCAGTCAGATAAATTGAGCCCTGACATTGTGCAAAAATAAAAAGCGACAGGTCAACTTAAAAAAACTTTTCCAATTTATAAATCGTGAAAGTTCAAAAGAGCAACAATAATTCAACGGCCAACTTCTCAATTTACCGTTGAAATGTCATACCCTTCCATATTTTCTTTCGTCCACGGTCAAAGCATTTCCAATCGGTTTGGCCATATATCGAGCTAATACCGTTGCGATATACTTTTTATAACAATCCAATTTTCCTGGAAAATTTCCCAACGGTCTATTTTCATCTTATTTTTAGCAAGTGTCGGGATATTTCGAGCAAAATTCATTTTTGAAACAAATAATGAAATACTATATAATCACGTGAATGTTAGGAATAGATTATTATTATTCTAGATAGAAACAGAAAGCATATTTGGAAAGCAGAAAATGAAGCAATCAAAAGAACTGAACTAGATTTGAATTTATTAATCAACGTTCTACTTTGAGAAAAGTTCAAGGATGTTCGGTAAACTTTGCTTTGGGCAAATAAATAAATAGACCGAGGCAGAAGTTCCTTTGTGCAAAAAATGTGGTTTTTGTCTGACCAAGAATAAAAGCAACTGTACGTCTCCATATAAATTGCCAAAGAAAACCATCATTCCACTCTCCCCGAACAAAAGTCATCAAAATAACTCCAGTCTACAATGTCTGTCTCATAATAATCAATGCAGTCTTTTATATTCAAACGTAGCGAGAGTCATAAACATAAAACCCCGTTATATGCAGGATATTCCCATTTTTATATATCTACTTTCTAGGAAAAGTTAAAATTGCTCCTCATTTTCTATTTTACAAAGAAAAGAAATAGCAATGAAGTCGCGGGCTGCCTAAATGGCCTCGGGACTTTTGGACACTTTTGAAAAATAATAATGGTTCTGACTTTATCAAATTCTTTTCTCCAGAATGGGAAACTCAAACTTTTCAATGCGATTCAGAAGTTCCGAGGTCTTATCGAGTTCATATATACAGGGACGTTATAGTTGTGATACGGAAGACAGTAATGAAAAAAACGCTGCCTTTTCAGGATCAGACCAAGTCCACCAAAAAAATGCCAATCATACATCTATGAATTATGAATCAGCACAAAATTAGTCAGCATCTGATATTCTTTTGATCTTTGTGTTACATACATAATTATTATGTATGTAGTTAAGATCAGTCTACATGACAAAACATCCTGCTCCTTGTGCAAATAACATTGGAAAATAGTCTATACTGGAAATCCTCGCTTTATTATAACACTCTGTTGCGTATGATATCTCCTAGAATAACCTGATTCCACACAATTGAATTGACCTATTTCAATGCAAAAGATTTAAAAAATCGAGCCACCATACAGGACCACTTATGGCATTTCGACAATGTATGTAAGTGGTTTTTCGCCCCGTTAATACGTGTCAGTTCCAAACAGGAGCGTACATATTGGAGTATCATGTTGTAAGTACTATCACTTTGAACTATGGACACATGTATCCGGCTTACCCGAAATTAGGATTTGTGCCAAAATATCTGCAGTTTTATCTTGAAGAAACAAGATAAACTCACGCCATAATAATAGCTCTCGCACATCAGTCATCACGTGATCTACCTCAAACCTATACGATCAATGTCACGCGGGGACGTCATGAGTGAGCCAGTTCAAATTTGGATCAGCAAATGGTTACTAGGTTACGGTATTGATGTTTTACATCCAACCTCACTTTAGGCTCGTGATGACGACATGCGCGGATTGGTTCTAATTTCGTCCAGCAATCTATCATATCTTTTGTGTTTTAGTATCATGACTGCTACATATCGTCATGTTTGTCTGTTTTTTTTAATGTGTTCGCAACGCAATGTTTACAAATCTTATCAACAGAATAAATACGTGTGTACCCGAAACTTTCAAGTTAAGACGAGGTTTATGAGTCTTTTTTTCTTAGAACGGACTTTGACATTCTGTTCCACTTCGTAGATTGTCGTCATGATACTGGGTGATTTTCCAACAATTTGTTCTCCACGACGAGCTTGAGAGCGGATGATTTTAACACCCTCTACTGCCCGATTGCTGAAAATATTTGAACAAATCTCAGCGCCAGCAGAAAGGATTCCTAAACCTACAGTGACTCGATAAACTACAGTGACGCCAATGCATGTCGTCGTTTCTATTGGTCGTCCGCCATATTCTGGCCGAACATTGCTCGCATTCATAAGACGGAACTGTTGTGGAACTGTTTCCGCTCATTCTTATGAATTAGCGGAAGTCTCATATAAGACTCAACATTCAACTGTCAGATGCCAAAGAGTGCTCCCGGAGCGTAGCGGGCACTGTTTCGTCTTATGAACGCGACCAATGTTTATTGTGGTGTTGCCATTGACAACCATTTGACAACCATTGAGAGTTTGAAATGTTATTAAGTTGCGGTTTGTGAAAAATATATTTTACCAAGGTTTCTTTGTGATTTGACTATTTTTTCATAAGGTACGTACTTATTTATTATATTATTTTTTTATTCCTATTTTTCAAAAATTGCGACGTTCCTGAACGCGCCCCAGCGTTCGCCTTAACATGGCCTCAATGGCGTCACTGTAGTTTATCGAGTCACTGTACCTTTAAACGCCTATCAAGAATTCTCACGTTGCTGAAGCATTCTTTTCTGTTCCTGTGGATGTGATGGAACTAAGATCTGTCTTGAAGGAATTGAAAATGGTTTCGGTGGATGGAGTGAGATAACTTTATCTATACTCGGAAACTAGCCTGATGATGATATGATGGTCTTCTTGACTGTCTCGGTAAAGAAAAGCATCGAGGAAGGCGATTTCCCAAGATTTCTGAAGTCAGCTTCAGTGATTCCACTTTTCAAGTCTGGCGATGTCAAACCTCATATCCCTCATACCTTCAGTGGGCAAAATCATAGAAGGCATAAAAGCGAATGCTTAGCTCCATGGTCCAACGAACACGTAAGACACTTTGTAACTCACAATTTGGTTTCCAATGTGATGCTAGCACTGATGATGCCATGCTCCACACACTAGAATAAATTTATGTATATATTAACCAAAGAGATTCTGCTCTCTTGTATTCTGTGACATAGCAAAGGCCCTCGACTGCCTCGAACATGACATGGAGGTTTATGATATCTGGGATTTTTGTCCGCTGGTTGTAGTCATATCACTCAGTACACTCAGAAAGTAAAGTTCAATGAATCTGTCTTGAGAAAGGAAAAGCTTTGTGCTAGAGTTCCACAAGGATCAGTATTAGAACGCAGAACCTCTCTTATCTCTGATCCATATCAAACATGGAAAATGCTGACGAAACAAAGATTTAAAAATATAGACGGAGATGATAGAAACGGACCTTGCTTCATCAAAGGTGTGGTCTCCAATGGTCTTTTATTCAATATTTCTTAAAGAAATATAATGCATTCAAAGTGCAGCATTGATGAGGTTTTGATGGGTGAGAAGAGGTGAAGAATAGGTGAGAGTGCTGATTCCTGGGACTGTTGATTGATGAATATCAAAATTTGAGGGCCATATTTCCAACCTATCTTCTAAGTTGTCTGGGGGATGCTATGCCATTCGAGTGCTTAGGAGAAAATTGTGTGTTGCTGCTGCTGGACATGTTAACCTACTTCAATAGATTCCCACCCAAGGTATGGCCTCAGCTTTTGAGGTTCATGCTCTTTGAGTATGTTGAACCATGTTTTCCGGATTCAAAAACAAGACATTTGGTTTATCTACTGGCTGCATCCTCAGGATTCATGCAAGCCCTACTTTACTGGGAAGAAGATTCATACACTGCCGCCCTTTCTTATTGTTTCAACGGCTTTTCTCATCCATCAGAATTACGGGTACCTCATATATCAGATTTTCAGCGTCAACAGACGACAAACACACAAGATTCATCCTATCACTTCTACCCTCTCCAAATCATCCATATTTTACAGCTGCAAAAAAATATTCAACCATCTGCCGTTAGTTTTGAGAAATGGAAAGCGAACACGTGTTTTCAACAGGAAGTTGAACAATTTTTTACTGGATCACAGTTTTTACTCCCGGGATAAATTTTCCTCAAGCAATTCTAACTGACCTGTACGGTTTTTTTTTGTGTTGGGGATTTTTGTACCTTGCTATTTGTTTGCTTTAGTTTCCAGTTATAATCCAGATAATAAAGCTTATTTTTAATTGAATTAAATAATCGAAGTCATGCATTACTGAAAGTTAAGTAGACTCCTTTAGCCCATATAAGTTTGTTTCTTTATACGTACGCCAAATATAAACTTGATTCATGTTACTCGAACTGAATCTCGAGGCAGCACAAAACTTAGAACATAGAACCCACTAGAACTAGCGTACACCCTAGATTCCGGGCAAATTGTTTGTCACTATAATAAACATCTTATTATTTACATCTCGTCCGTTGAATTCGTTCAACGTTCGTTAAACGTTGTCTTGTTGCATAAAAAGCACTCAGAATTTTCACTTTTCATCAAAAGGGATTAAGCAGTGTATTAACGAGGATATGTTTAAATTTTTTATCTGTTTCAATATCGTTGTTGTTATAGGAAATGTATAATTTACTGATTATTGATTTACCTGATTTTTTGGGTATTTCGCCACACCCTATCAAAAAACAATCAAACTATAGTGTTAATATACCAGATCTTCTATATTAGCTGAAAAAAATTCTATTAGTAAACAATAAAACCTAACAATATCAAACGTTTCAAAAGGGTTTCTGCTTTCGTCGTCAGTGGAATCTAAAAAAGAAACAATTAACTCAAATTCAAAAATTATTCTACGTTTTTTTAGGATTTCGCAGTAAAAAATTGTGTTTTTTGTGTTTTTGGCACAAAATGTCACTTTTACTGACATTGAAGTGTTTGGTGTTGATTGTTCAACCACAGAAGAAACCAACTATACAGAAGCGAAGGCTCTGCAATTTTTGTGAGCCAATTTTCAGTGCGCATGATCAAGTCCGCCATTACACAACGGACAATACTGTCAGATTACAAGAAGCATTAGCCATTAGAGATGACAATAGGTAGATGAAGCGTTGCTTCGATGTTCGATCTGTTTGTTTATCAATAAGTATCTTGTGTTTTTTACTGTATTTTGTGGTTTGTGTACTTGTGTTTATTTGTGTTGAGGTTCTTTGGTCCGGTTCAGTGTCTGGTGTATTAAAAAAACTAAAAACTATATTGTGAAGCTTCCAGTTTGTCGATCACCAGTCCGTAACCTGGAAGAAACTGAAAAATATAAGAAGATAGGTATCACCACAACCCTTATTCACTTTTTTCGAATTCTCAAAAGTCATTCAATTCTCTTCCCGGCAACTTCAAAGATAATGCGAAGAAAATAGGTAGGAACATTTGACATTGGAAGCTTAAAAAGTTTTTAAATGGATAAATTTTTCTCGAGATTTTTCTTTAAAATCATATTTTTCCATAGTTCAGACCAATATCGATCAACATCTTCTAATTTGATTTGCCATAATAACATGAAACAGAAGTAAGAATACTGTAATGACAAGAAAATCAACCATTCAAAATAAAAAAAATGTTTCTCAGTGTGCGACCAACTTTCCAGCCAGAAAGTTTTTTCAGTGTACCAGCGTGAAAATGTGTTATCGTCAGCTGTTCAAAACGGGAACAAGGAGATCAAAGGCGCCGACAAATGCCTTCGCTTCTGTATAGTTGGTTTCTTCTGTGGTTTAACTTTATATATGTTCAGTATTTATAATTCATTTTTTTTTCAATTTCTTAATAAAGGTAACCATGTATTACTTAGATTTACAGAGCAAGTTGCTACACATTCGTTAGAATTTAACATTATATATGCACTTTCTTTAAGTTTACGTTTTTTAGAACATGGTTCTTTTGTTAAGATTTTTGAATTATCCCAATTTATTCTATGATTATTATCAAATGCGTGTTGACAAATTCCCGATCTATGAAATTCCCTTTTTTTCATGTATGATTTATGTTCTTCAATTCTCTTTTTTAAGGGTCGTGAGGTCTCTCCAATATAAAATTTATTACATTCACAAGGTTCATGGAAAAATATGGGTCTCATTGAAAATGTTTTATTATCACTAGTGATCTAAAAATGTACATATTATATAATTGGTAACTACCGGAGATGCACTCATAGTGTATAGAGTATTTTTAATTAGAATAAAAATACCTCGAATACAAGGTAGCTACTTATTAAATTTGCAGTTTGGCAAACTCGCCAGAATTCTCGCAAGAATTCCTCTCTTCCCTCAATGTATAAACAGGTGACACACTAAGAGACGTCGGGCTATATCTTGTTGTTGGAAAATCATTGGCACAAAACATAAAGAAGATCAATGATCCGAAAATAAAGAGAAGAACAATAAAAAGAATCATTCTTATTCTCTTGGGAAGGATTTGAAGCTATTTCCTCAGCACATACATATCATCGAAGGTCCATGAAATTTTTAATTCATTAGCCAATAAGCCAGATATACGGATTCATAAATGTATAAGGATGGGGTAAGAGGAATAAAGCTGGCGGGATAATCAATTTCCGTTGGCATTGTATACGACCACGACCATAGCTATTCAAATTGGAGTCATAAAAAGCCAAAACATTTATTTTATAGCTTGTAATAACAAGCACATGGAAATCAAGTTCATAACAGAGTATAAAAAAAATTACCTTCCGGTGAATATTCCATAGCCAAGCAAAGGACACCTCCAAGAAGTAGAACAGAAGACATCAGTTTGCAAAGACCCAATTTCTCGTTGGAACACATATATATTACGTATCCAGGTGTTTCTGCCATTGCTCCAAATATAAAGCTGAGGTGGATGTTCTCTAAAAGGTCCACATAATGGATGGCTAAGCCGTAGTAGACGAAGGTGCAACATATACAAATAAAAGTATGAAGATGACAAGTAGTCATAAATTTAAGGCTTTATTACCGGAAAAAGTGCAGATTTGCAAAAATGTCATCATGTCGTAGATATTTGTTTGCCCAATTTGCGACTTCTTCCACTACAAGTTTTTTTTTTAATAAATCAAACTTCTTTTGAAGTGAAATCAAATTCAGAATTTCATTTGTAAAATCAGTAATCGTTCATCCAGTCTTTCAAAACATTTCACAGATGTTCCGATTAAAATATTTTTCTTTTTTGATAAAGAATCTACAGTCTCACGTTGTGACACTTACTCCGTTACACCCTGTATGTATACAAAATAGTCAAGTGTAGAATAATGACAAATTGTGACTCTGAAAATCGTTTACCTAATGAAACGGTTTTAATTAAGATTGGCCATCACAAGCTTCATAAATTCAAAAATAATACTCAAACCAAAAGCTGAAAAATTGTAATTCCTAATTAGAAGGAGAAATAAATGAAATCTTGATTTTCAATTCCGTTCTCATTAAAATTCGAAAACTTTATTGGCGGCGGTTATGGCCAGCCTAGCGAAATGAAAATGATAAGAGCCCAATCTTGCGACAATTCATCATTTTTATTGGACTTTATGACGCCACTGATTAATATCCGGAACTTCTACATAAAATAAAAAGCGGACTGCGTGAAAAATGTATGAGTTTATCGTCTTCGAAATTGTTCAAGAATAAAAGGAATCAGATAACTCCATTATTCTTCGGAAAATTTTGGCCAAGACAATTACTCAAACTTGATATAAAATATTAATTTATTGGTAATTTTTCAACCCACAGTGTGTCCGCGAAATAAGTTTTCGTAAGCTGTAAATGACAAAAAATCTCCGATTTCGTTTACGATTTTCTGGAAATCGCTCCTGCATGGTTCGGAACTAAGATGTGAAAAGAATAAGTCAAACCAATTGATAAACAGGGTGGTTTTGGAGCGATTTTATAAAAAATGACTTAGAGTAAAGTACCTTTGTCCAAAGAGACACTTATTGGCTGATTTTGATTTTTTTGGGGACTGAAAAATCAAAGTCCTCAAGAAAAAACGAAATAGGTCAATTTGTGTAACAATTGAGATTCGGCCATAACTCTTTTTTCTGAAGAATTTTCTCCAATAACTTTTTTTGATAACTCTTGAAACAAAAGGTACTTTACTCACAATCTCTATGAAATCGTCAAAATTTTCAAAAAAAAAAAAATAAAAGTAGACCAATTTGTATCAAAATTGGTATTCGAACATAACTTTTTATTCTAAATAACTTTCTTCTATAACTTTTTTCCATGTCTCTCAAGACAAAGGTACTCATGGCCATTTTTATAGAATCGCCCCAAAACCACCCTGTATTTCAATTGATTTGACTCAATCTTTTCACATCTTAGTTTCGAACGATGCAGGATCGACTCTCAGAAAAACGTGATCCAACTCAATTTTTTTTTGTCGTCAACACCTCTCAATTCGTGGAGACACTGTATACATACAGGGTGTCCCAGATCAACTGGTTAATACTCATACTGCATATAGAATAACCAGAAATAAAAAATTAGAGTTGGAAAACCCATGGCCGGAGGTGCCCCGTTTCCAAGATACAGAGTGTTTTGTTATTCGAGAAAATAAAAATTACACGCCACTGTTTTTTGGAAAAAAAATTGTTTTCTTTCAAAATACCCATTCAATTTTCAATGAAAAAGGTCTCTTGAGTTTTTCCTCCCCGACGAGTACGATTTCCTATTTTTACCAAAACTGAAAATTTTCGGTTATCAACGCTTTGAAGGACACTAGTATGGTTTTTTCTATGACTATTGAATAATAGATGTATTATACATCCAGTTTTATTGATTACTGTTACTCGATACACATACCTGTGACTTTTTTTTCATTACTCAATCGTTTTTAACCAATGAAATGATGTAATGTCATTACTCCACTGTTTTAGATCAATCAGAACATTCGACAAAATGTCAACCTTCAAATCCATCATTTTGAAAAAGCCCAATTGACCGTCCACACTTGTCCTATAGTCATTGTCACATTGTGTTAACAACCTAGCCTCACTTCAAGTCAGTCGTTGTCAACGAGTGCCGTCCAAATGAAATGAAATATTGCAAAGTTCGCTTCAATTATTGAAAAATCATAGAAAAAGTATAGTATTCTACTCGAGGAAAATGGCTATTGCTCACTCAGATGATCACGCTACTCGCCTACGGCTTGTAGCGCAAACTTCATCCTCGTGAGTAATATCCACCATTCCCTGCTCGTTGAATAATATACTATATTTTTTTACTTGAAAATGGTGCGCCGGAGAGAATAAAGTCAGCAGAGCTATTTTGTTGGAAATTGATTGAGGTTTCACGAAAAAGTATAATTGTTTTGAAAAAATTATGTAATACCATTTTTTTGTTTTTTTAAATAGTGCACACATGTTCTCAAACTCCGGCCCCGGACGAGGTATTTTTTTTCAAATACAAATACAGTAACACCTATTCAAAAACCATTGCAGTGTTTGTAATCATCATAAACAGATGAAGCCGCAGGGGGGAACGTCAGGGGAACGTTGTATTTATCTGGTCTAGGGAACAGTGGCGTATCAACTTTTTTTATCGACATCATAATATTTATTTGGAAATCCACTTTTTCATGAAAAACAATTTATTTTGGTATATTTATTGTGCTCTCGTCAATCACTTTTCCGGACATACGGTATAAATATATAAAAAAGAGCAGGTAGAATGAATTTGATGCATTGTATCGGATTCTCTTCTGAAGTGGCCTTACATACTTAAAATACAGTTTAGGTACTTTGAATTCTGTAATTTTGATGCTGGCCCTCTGGCAGCTTTTCAATTTAATTGAATACAAAATTGATAGAACTTGGGAAGCTATGAGATAGTGGAACGAAATTCAAGCACAAAGAACTACATATACCTATAGCAAATGCTAAACAACTTTCGATTTACGCCATAATTGCCACCAAGCAGGTTGCTATGAAGTTTGCTGGTGGCCAAATTTGGTCACCTGCAAATCACATAATAACTCGCTTGGTGGCATTTGCTGTATATTTCTTTTTGATAAGTTGAAATGCATTGATCAAATGAAAAAGCAAACATGTTGATGGATGTAGGTATGTCCGGTTTCTCAACATTTCAAACTATAACCATTCAATAGCAATCGATTCCATGAGTTCATATAGGTTACTTACTATCTATGGGTTTCTTATCCAGGCAACAACTATTAAAGCGGTATTATAATATTGGTTCAATGGGTTCAAACCAGAACCAGATGGAAAATTTGAACTCAAATCAAATCAAATCAAATCAATATTATGTTTATCGGAAAATCTGCAACTTATTCTTCAGATATCTACATATTCGTAGACTTAGATAAGATAAGGAGAAACAAATCGTTAAGAAACCCAATACAGAAGACAAAGGAGCATGGTTTATCCGATCAATAGATTCATTTGGTGGATACCTACTTCTGTTGTGTTAAAATGAAGTAGTTTATTGTGTAGGCTGTCAGACAAAGTGGAAGTACCTAATATTTTAATTGGACAATGTTACACTGACTACACCTAGTCAAGCATTCCTGAAAGTATCAGCCGAGAAAAGTTAGTTTTTTCTCGGTCATCACATAACCTAAATTCATGACATTGAAATATTTTCCGAGGCGCGGAAGAAAAACCTTCCATGGACAAAGTTTTTCCACGAAGAGAAGTTGTTTTACCCGTCACGGATAAACTATACACGAATTTACAGCTGCTTGATGGTAATAATTTTTTTTTGTACCATGCATCAAGGACTATATAGAGACCTTATTTTGGGAGCTAGGGAAAAATTTGATAATATGGGTACCCAAGTTAGAGGTTTTTTGTGTATTATTTTTTTTTACTGCTTCTTTATGAATTCGTATTTGGAAATAAGTCCTCAATATTCATTAGATTGATCAATTGAGTGGTATGACCACCAAAATCATCAAAAATATGGTCACCAAAATGATGTATTATTTTAACGGGAAATTCCTCTTGGTTTGCACGATGACTGAATTGATTATACATCATTATCCCTTTTCTTGAAGAGATTTTCTGTGACTTGGAAATAGATCTTTAGAAAGATTTGCATGTTTCAATTCAACAAAGCCAATCTCCATTAAATTCATAAAACTACAAAATAATTGAAAATGATATCAGTCTAATCAAGTTCATCATTTTATTTATTCAAAGAAAATTATAGGGCTATAACACTTCACATTATTTATTGTTTGTATTCAGTTCATTGTTCGAATGAAACGTATGAAAAGTATAATATCAAGTCGTTTGAAACTAATTTTTAATCGTATAATACCTAATAATATCTCAAAACTTTGGAAATGAAGATTGGCCTTTTCAATACTCAGGTCCAGATCTACGCCTATGGCTTGATTGTAATTGTCAAGCAGCAAGCGCGGATCATGTGACGAAATCAGCCAATCAGAATTCTAGACCAAGTAAATAAACAGTTTACCCTCTCTTTCTATATGTTGCCTTCATAATTTTTTGTTTTGATACACGTCTATCTTGCTATTAGGTCGTTGATTTGAACCCTGGAAATTTCATCAAAATCGGTTGAGCTGTTTTCAAAATAAATTCTGATATTCATTCTTTTTTGAAAAACTTGTACACCCTGTATTTAGAAAACGGGGCACTTCCAGTCATGAGTTCCTTATCCCAAATCTCTTATCTAGGATTCCTCTATTCGTTGTATAAGTAGTGACCAGAGGCGCTTTCGAGTGGCGCCTTTCATGAGCTCCGGAGCAGCTGAAGAGCACTCGGGCGAATAATTTTATGCGTTCCAGTGGCGCCCGAGTGCTCTTGAGCTACTCAGAGCAGCTCATAGCTCCTAAAATGCGTCACCCGAAAGCGCCTCAGTTGATCTGGGATACCCTGTATATTATGGATAACCATTATTCTATAATAATAGAGCAGTATTAGAGATTATAATAATTTTACAATAACGAGAGCAATGGCCGCGAACATGGATTATTACCTGATCAGTTTGAGCCAAGAAGTGTGGTCGCTGAATGTCGAAGACTACAATACACAAAGATATTTTGCATTGGTCCACTGCACTGAGTCCTCTTGTTCTGACTTTGGTCAGTGTGTTTCTGGATGTCGTTTGAGATTATTTTATGATGAGGCGGTAATTGTGGGATAGTATGTCACTGTCAGCAAAAAAAGTGGATGCCTATGAAGCTTTGGATCAACCAGATTTGATGCTCTAGGAAGTTGTGGTTAGTTTCTGGATGAGTCTCTGGTGCCATATACATTCGAAAATTAAAATTTGTATACATCTGAAAATAAAGCTCCCCTTTCTTGTATTTTGTTTTCTGTTTCTTCGATTGATTGGACGTCTTGAAGTTTGATGTGCAGCTGAGAGACAAGAACTTATTCCAGACTTATTCAGAAAGAACGATGCCGGTTGAGATTGTTTGTGAGTTGTCCGTTCAGCTGAATATCTCTATCTTGATGACGATTGTTTCTGAATTCCAGGGTCTTGAAATATTCAACATCTCGTGGTTCAATTATAATTTCAATAGCTGGAGTTTTGATATTTGGTGGACATTGATATCTTCTCCCTTTCGTGAGTGCCCTTGTGAATTTTTATAAATTACTTGTTCCTCTTCTTGCTGATAAGGGCCGTTGGCCAGTCCCGACAAGAGGGGGGACAAATTCCCAGGGCAGGTGAAAACATATACGCCGGTTGCGTATTCGACTCTCTAGTAAGTGTTAGACCTGTAATAAGAAATGCGCCGCTCCGATTGGGCAAGACTTGATTAGTCGTCACGTCACAGTTTAAGTTGGCAAAAACTAATTCCAATCACCAACTTAAAATCAAGTGTGGTGTATATCTCTGCCTTTGAATGATTTGAACCTATGTATGTACATTATTTTGATTTTTCACTGAAAATACAGTCCAAGCTTATTCATAGTAGGTAGTAATAATTGTCATAGTATTTACCTTGAAGGACAGTAACGAGGCTACTGGTAACAAGCAGGTTTTTTTTTTTTTTTTTTTTTTAATAAAAAAATATACAATACCACTGAGCAAGTCCATATTTATTGCTCCCTCCTCTGAGTGTACGTTGGGGCGATCCCGATAGTTAAAAAAACCTGATAGTATTTACCTTCACCCATCGATCACTGTGTTCTTTTAAAAATCACGTTTCAATAGATTTCTCTAATATCAACTTCGACCATACACGAGAATATCAAACTCTAACAAAGGTCACAGAAACCCGCGGAAAACTATTGAAGAAACAGTACCAAGCTCTAATCATTTTATTATTACTATTATTCTTTGGTAAACGCCAAACATCTTTGAGCCTACGTCATCGATGGCATCAAGTACTCTGTTATGTGATTTGCTGGTGATCAAATGTGGACACCAGCAAACTTCATTACAACGCGCTTGGTGGCAACGATGACGTAGATTCAAAGTTGTTTGGCGTTTACTATAGTCTATTTTACTCTGAACTTGATTACGTATCTAATTGTTTGACGTTAAATCAATGAATTGAAGCTAGCGACCTTGTCCAGAATGATAAAAATTACGTGCGGACGAGAATGTTATGCAGTCTTTTTGCTTTAATGGGGGCCTTTCGCGGTCACGTGCCAGCCATGTTATTCCGTGATTTTGGTGAATGCGTCAGATGAAAATCATCGTACCTAACCCCAGCCCATAATAATCTACGCAACTACTTTTTTTTAATTTTTTTTTGTTCGGTGGTTCCGGCCCCAAGGAGAGGAATCTAAAACCAGACACCCTTAACCTCTCCTCCGCATTAGGACGTCAGGGATAACCCCTTTAGTGTCCCAATCTCTCACTTAAGTTTAGCTCTTTGGTACCGGGTTACCTTTCGAAGGCCTCTTGGTAAGAGGTTAGGTTCGCGGCAAAACTCGTCCTACCCGTGTGTCTCCGCACTAGTGATTACGAAAAAGAAAAGAGAATAAAATAAAAAGGGGTAAAAATCTGGAGACACTACCAGAGGTGAATACACGGTTGCGACGTGTTTGTCCTATCTCCGCTCTCGCTGCGGTGAACTCTAGACCGTTGTCTAGTTGTCTTGTGCAGCCTGACAGGCTTGCACTCTTTTCTTGACTTCTGCGTAGACGCGAGACTCAAACGCAGCTTGGGCTCTCTTTGACCAAAAAGTGTATGCTTTTGTCTTCTTTCCCCCTTTTTTTGGGTTCGTTCTGCCCATGTACGATGGGCAGCCACGCCAGCTCGCGGGGTGGCCTTTCCCCCCGCAATCCACGCAGCTCGCGTTGCGTTCACTGCTAGCGAGTCTCTCGAGCGTGCAGTCTCTGCTGCTGTGTGCACCGGCACACTTGACGCAGCGATGTGCATGGTGACACCTGCTTTGGGTGTGACCCCATCGCTGGCACCGGAAACACTGCCGTGGTTCCGGTGACTTCTTTTTGGGTTCCACCTGGACATAGACGCCGAGCAGCTCCTTGATCACAGAGAGCCGCCTAGCGTCGGTTTTCACCAACACTAGGGGCATGACTTGCCGGGTTTTCCGGCTAGTCATGCGGAGCAGCACAGCATCGATACCAAAGCGGGTGGCGAGCACTGACCTGACTGTCTCTAGGTCTGAGTTGGCAGGTAGTCCGCGAATGACTACCTGCAACGAACGCTCCTCTGGTCGAGAGAAGGTGTGGTAATCAGCTGCCATCTCATTCAGAACGGTCTGGATGTCTTTGTGATCATCCAGTGAAGCTGGAATGATCCTCACGTAGTCCCTCACAACGGAAGCCTTTGCATACGATATGCTGGCTGCTTGGAGCTTTTCACGCAGCTGACTCCACAAGCGGGTTCCCTCTAAGAAGATAGCGGGAGCCCTTTTGAAAGCTGCTGCGGCAGATTCCGTCGGGTGATGGTACGAGCGGGACGTGTCCCAAACGTTCGTCGTCGAGGGTCGGTACCATGGGCACCGGTGCCTCCTCTGCTGAGGACGGCGTGGCGACATTTTTCCGGACATGCTCGCCCTTATGCGAGCCGTCTGGAGACATGCCGTCACTGCCCCCAGCTTTTCTCTCAACTCTAGCATGGGGATCAACCTCCATGTCATCAGAGACCCTTGTATGGGTATCGGAGACATGGTTCTTTGACCCCGATTCCTTCGTTTTCGTCTTCTTTGCCGGGAAGGGGGGAAACGCGTCCATCTCTCTTCCCGAGGCCGACGTTTGGACGTCCCCCACTTTAGGGGGGTCCGGGCGCTTCGCGATCACCTGTTCCTCCTCCTTTGAAGAAGGTGAAGGGACAGGTGAGTCTCTCATTGTCTGTTCCGTCCGCTTCGTCTTTGAAGTAGGCTTCTCCTCCACCTTTGAAGAAGGTGAGGGAGCAGCCTTCTGTCCCCCCTTCTTTGAAGAAGAGGGGGGGACAGCCTCCCTCTGAACCTCCACCTTTGAAAAAGGAGCAGGGTCCGAGGAAGCTTTTTTTTTAGCTGGGATTTGAGACTCTCGATCTCAATCTCCAGCGAACTGATAGTCTCCCTAAACTCCCCCTCCTTTGAAGAAGGAGAAGGAGCAGGAGGAGCCTTCTTTTGTTGCTGGTCTCTGAGACGCGCATTCTCAGTCTTCAGCCCAGTAATCTCCCTCTGCACCGCCACCTTTGAAGAAGAGGCGGAGCAGAGGGAGCCTTTTCCTGTAGCCGGACCCTGAGATGCACAATCTCATTACGCAGCTCGTCGGTCGTGGAACGATAGCCTTCAAGCATGCTAGTTTTCATTTCGCGTTCCATTTCGTACTCGTCGCGTCTTTGTACGAAGAGGGCGTCTAACTTCTCATAGCTCTGACGGAGCTGTTCATGAGATTTTGAGAGTTTTTTCAACTCTTTCGCTAGAGTTTTTGCATCCATTGTCTTGAGGACTAGTGCCTTAAAGAGGCCGGATGGATGTGCGTGTCACGCTTTTTAAGGGGCAGAAGGTTTTATTCAGGGGGGGATGAACCCCACCAAGCTCAATTGGTGACCTACTACCGCCGGTTTTACCCGATCACGTAGGGGTTTCACAATGTAAAGAGCCTAATGAGGGAGCAAAGCCTGAGAGATTCGATTCACAGAGGTCTTACTGTTATATCAGTAACTCCCCTGGAGATAAAACCAAGCAGGTTAACTTTGCTCTGAGTTTTATATACCTCTCCAAGAACACTTGTAGACAAGCTATAGTGCAATAGGGTTTCACCAGCTCTGAAATAAACCTGAAACGTTATCAAAAGGGGGAGAACGAATTTTATCTTCTTCGTAGAAACGAAGGATTCAGGGTACGGGTGGTTAGACCAAAGTCTAACTCATCTACTCTAAATATTTACCAGGTGCCAGGTAGTACCTTCGGGTCTTCTTAGGTAGTTCTTGTTGCTCTCGGGTCAGGACCTCTCTTGACCGCAGTTGTGACGGAACTGATTGCAAATTGCAACTACTGACCAGCGAAGAAATTCTATGATTAGATATTTTTCAGGTACATATTTTGTGGGGCTATGTATTCTGGGTATAAATTCTCGTAATTTTTATCCATATTTAATCTGCGGGTGCGAATATGGGATATACTATACTTAGGTAGTTTTCCTGGTTCTGTGAATGAACATAATTGATTTTTACGAACATTGGACTATTTTTTGTTAAGATAAGTTCTTGAAAGAATAGGTTAGGTATTTAGATAGGTACCATAATATAAACTATCATCCGAGTTATCATCAATATATTTTATATTTTATTGATTACATTCTATCATGTACAACATCTTTGATTATATTTACGCAGCTCATAGAGCGTTTATTTTTTAATATGGGAAAAATGTTTTATATAAAAGTTTATATAAAAGGTTTCTTCATATGTTATCTTGAGCAGTTTTCAAAAAAATGTGACATCAATAAGTGAATGGAAAAATCTAGACAACTTCAATTTTTTTTAATGGAACAGTCAGATAATATTTACGGTTATTAATGCACTTCCTCGAAATTTCATTACAATAATTGAACAAAGGATAGCTATAAAATTTTGAACTTGGCAAAAATTACCAAAATTGTTTAGCTAGACTATGCTTTGTTCAATTAGATATAAGAAAATTTTCAGGAAGTGCATTAATTTTGCCCTACTTTCGAATAGTGCTAGAATCAAAGGTTTCACAGAAAAGTTTTTTTTTTCAACCCTTTTTTTAACGTGACAAGAAGGCACTAAGGAATGTTTTGGAAAAAATCGTCAGGGCACGTACCTAGACTGACAAACTAATTGAAGTTTTTAGATGCACCATTACTTCTTCGATAACTGATGGAGGACCCAAGTTTTATCAAATTTTGGGATGCTGCTCTACTTTTGCTTAGTACCTATTGTAGTATATTTTTCTGATGAACCTTCTAGTACATTTTTTAATTCAAGAATATCTGAGTGAGTTTCGAGATGATACTTTTTTCAACACAGCATAGATAAAATGAAGCCGATTTTTCAAATAAACTTCGGTCCAAAAATATTAGTTTCCGATATACAGACTGTCCACGGATAGGCGGGTTTACAAGAGCACAAATGGATACAAAATTTCATATTTCGGGAGAAACTCATTCTTGAAAAAATTGCTTGTAATAAAAAAGATTCACGAAGAGAAAATTTTGATTTTTTATACAGGGTTCGCAAAAACTTCAAAAACCTGAATTTTGTCCAAGAGCACTAAACTACCTTTATTCCTATTTTTAAGCAAAATTCCAATTCAATTTGTTTTTGGACAGCATTAGAGGTGGATATATGTACAGCATTGATGACTTTATCGTTAATACAAGAGTATCAAAAAGTTTCAAAGAATTATTTTTGTGTTATCAAAAATATTTGTTTTGAAAAAAAAGACTCCGTGTGTACTCAAAAGGAGTTCGGAATGCATTTAGAAATTTAAAATAAGAATCTACAGTTAAAAAGTAGATTTTAAACAAAGATTTGAAAATCCAAAAAGATTCAAGATTTATTTGGAATCTCAGATTTCACTACTCACAAACGTTATTCTAAATAACTTTTCTAAATAACATTCAACTCAAAAATAAAAATAATGGCAGGTTACTCTTTATTAAAATAAAGGTATAGTTATCCATTTGCGCTGTTGTAAACCTCATCTGTGGACAGTCGTAGTACAAAACTTTCATTTAAACATTTTTTGGGCATCTCCTTGAATAGGGTTTCTAAGGGGTGACAAATTACAAGGAAAAATCCTGTTCTTACTTGAATATTAGGTAGGTGTCATAATTATTATAGGTATTTGATATTCTTTCAGATTCAAAGACAATTGGCAATTATTGTTACTTCGTACTTAGTATATACTGGAAGAGACAATGATCTTTTTGTCGAAAAAATAAAACGAGACGACAAATTTTGGCAACAGAACATATTACCAAAACAAACAATGTTTCACATCAACTGTGATACTGTGAAGCATTGGAAATTATTTTGAACAGAAGATCAAAAAATATAGAATATTAAGATTCTCCACTAATTGTGGCAATGAAAGAAAAATGTTCACAGAATCGAGAACATCAGAAAGGTACGAAAGCGTAGAGCTGCCATGGCTTTGTTGAAAAATATTTTTTGGGAAATTTACAGATTTTCTGTAAATTCACGCTTTAATCTCTATATTTACACTTTTTACGTAAATTTACACTTTTTCTGTAAATTTACACTTTTTCTGTGAATAATACGATCGCGACGTTGTCATGTGTTCTTCATTCAGTGAGTAGTGAAAAGAGAGTATTATTGTTCTGTTTGTGGTTCTGTTTAACGCCGTGGCTGGTCAATTGTCTTTGTGCCGATGCTGTATAGGCATTTTGATTATGGACGAATATAACAAATCCTACTTTCAAATCGGACTGAGCCACAATGAAATTCTGTCATGTCTTCTGGAAGACGGATTATATGTTCTAAGTATGAGTCATTTGTGGAGGCATCTGAGACGACTTCGTTTATTCCAAAGAAAGATTCACACGGATCTGGATATTTTGATACCATTTATGGAAACACAGATATTGCCACACGGACAGCTACCACCTCAAGTGTCTTCAGCAGGGATTTGTGGTAACTCAAAACACAGTCAGGAGACTATTGCTTGTTACGGTGTTCCTAGAATGGAATACACAAGAATATCGCGTTATAGAAATAGCATTGCAACTTATGGACGACCATTCACGATGTATAACAGAACTCAAGATTTCATGTCCACTAACTACATACAGGGTGTCCCAACGATAGAGTAAAGTAGGTTTTATCATATAGGATATGAAAAATATCAATATCAATATGCGTCACAGGTTAGGGGTGTAAATAGCGCACATTCTGAAAATATTTGGAGACATACAGGGTGCGTCACAAAAGTATGGCACGAAAAAGTATGATTTTTTTAAATGGAATGCCCTGTATTTGATTTTATTTCTGGATTCTATGTGTCACTATAAACATTTTTTGTTCCATAATATATGGGTCTAAATTTGATAGTTTTTGAATTATTCGAAATTAACGGAAAATTTTGCATTTTCATGATATTGGAAAATGACTGTTTTCTCCCTTATTTGAGACATGACACTCTTGAGATTTGGTGGGGATAAGGACTAGAGTCATATCAAAGCTTCCACGGAAAATATTCGCTATTTGTTATACAGGGTGTTTTTTATAATGGTCCAAATTTTTCGATTTTCAAAATAAAAAATTTCTTTTTTTTTGAATGGTACACCCCTTTTATTATTACTATAGTGAATTGAGTATTTGAAAACCTATCATTTTTGCTTATAATGTCCTATACCTATCTTCAATAGTTATCGAGAAAATTCAAATTTTCCAAATCGTTCGGTCATATTATATGGAATGTATGGCGATCACCGGCCGATCACCGCAACTATTTGAATTTCTTGCGTGAAGAAATGCCTCTGCCACTTGAAGATATCAATTTAGTCGAACGGACAAATATGTGGCTGCAACAGGATGGTGCACTTCCACATTACCATCGTGATGTACGGGCATTTTTGGATATGCAATTCCCAGGAAAATGGATAGGACGTGGAGGTTCTATTCCGTGGCCACCGAGATCATGCGACTTAACTCCCCTCGATTTTTTTTTATGGGGATTCTTAAAAGACCGAGTATACTTTACCAAGCCAACCACCATGGAAGATATGAGAAATAGAATACGGGACGTTTGTCATCTAGTGACGCCTTTGATGTTATCAGAAGTCAGGCTGAATCTTCAAAGAAGACTGAATCTGTGTATTCAACAGGGAGGTCACCTTTTTGAACATATATTAAGACAAAATATCGATTAACAATTTGAATATTAGTATTACCTTTGAATAATAACTTGAAACTTGGCATAGTTTATCGTTTTATTGCAAAACACAAGGTAGCGATTTAGAAAATTCGATAACCATGAAAGATAGGTATAGGACATTATTTGCAAAAATGATAGGTTTTCAAATACTCAATCCACTACCGTAATAATAAAAGGGGTGTATCATTTGAAAAAAATGATTTTTTTTATTTTGAAAATCGGAAAGTTTGGACTATAGTAAAAAACACCCTGTATAACAAATAGCGAATATCTCCGGTTCAAGCATTGATATGACACTAGTCCTTATCCCTACCAAATCTCAAGAGTGTGATATCTTAAATAACGGAGAAAACAATCATTTTTCAATATCATTAAAATGCAAAATTTTTTCGTTAAATTCGAATAATTCAAAAACTATCAAATTTAGACCCATATATTATATAACAAAAAATGTTCATAGTGACACATAGAATCCAGAAATAAAATCAAAAACAGGGCATTCTATTTAAAAAAATCATACTTTTACACGCCATACTTTTGTGACGCACCCTGTATGTTTCCAAATATTTTCAGAATGTGCGCTATTTACACCCCTAACCTGTGACGCATATTGATATTGATATTTTTCATATTCTATATGATAAAACCTACTTTACTCTATCGTTGGGACACCCTGTACATCCTGTAAGTACATGACAGACCTTGTGCTAGAGACAATAACCAAGCCCACGGTCACTTCAGATTTTAACGTATACCAGTTGGCTGCGATTATTATGGAGAAGGAGGGATGGGTCAAAACCAAATGCGTAGAAGGATACAACACTTTGGGACAGAATTTTGTTGATATCCTTTCAGTCCAGTTATGTGGAATCAAATTTTTGCATGAAAATACTTGTTTTTATTAAGTCAAAGGTAAACATAATAGAAAATAGAAATATCCTACCTATTAAAGTATCATGTACAAAATAACTACGGTTATCTGTTAAATAAAATAGAGCACCTATCTACTCTTAAAAAAATAAAAAAGGTGACAAAATCAATTAGGTATTCGCCTAAGATAACTAATATTTTGAGGATATAATTCAAAGTGAATTATATTAGGCGGCTTTCACACCAAAATAGCATGCAACGTGCCACGTTGGGCGCCAATTTTGTAACGCTCACAATTCAGGTTTGAACTTGAACACCACAATTGGCAGACAGTCTTTTATGGAGAGCTGGGTTCGTGGGTTTGTGCATACATACCTGAATGAAACCTGGGCGCCACCTTATTGACTGTGACTCAATAAGGAAGAAACAAATGATTGATAAAATGTAAAGTGATGTCGCTGCTTGAGTTCTAGTGATCAATAAAACGCCTGAAGTGGATTGTGCAAAGGTTTATTTAATAAAATGGTCGCTGGAACTAACTCCACATAATATGGTAGTAAATTTCAATTGTTTACAGGATGTCAATGGTACGTTATCAGCAATATATGATTTGAAGTATTAATAAATAAATGCGCTTTAAGTGGACAAAAGTAGATAAATAACTGTAGCGAAAAGTACGTGGGATAAAATATCTTACACCTGAAAAATGACTAAAAATGCGCAGGGGGAAAATTCATGAATTTTCGTTGCCGCAAAACCCAAAAGGTTATAGGTATCAAAGCAAAGCCGAGTTCTTCACTCTACAGTTTCACATCATAATTAAAGCGCCAAAAATACTGATCAAAATATTGCAAATCATTATGAATTGATACAAAAGGTTCAGGAAAATATTGAATGAGTGACACACTTGAAAAGAATATTTTAAAAATCCAAATAGTTAATGATTTAAAATAAGTGATAGAATGGGGGTTGATTACTGAGCAGACACTACGATGAAACAGTCCCGCTGCTTTTTGAAGAGTTACAGATCATCTCCCGACTGAGGAGGTCCTTCAGACAAACAGCCAGGTAGTCTCCAACCGCATGGCACGGGTCAGGTCGTCACAGTGTAAGGGGTCCAAAGTTGAAATTGGAGATTGCCGGAAAAATTGTCCCACGAAAAAACTCTCTATGAGCCATAGAGAGTTCCTTTATCCACCAATAATCATGGTTGGACGATTGATAAAAAAATGTTAAAAAAAAAACTTCAAGATGGAGTCAGCACCAGCTCCAACTCAACCAAAACCAAACAAGGCCTCTACACAAATCCATTTTATGCTCTATCAAAATACCATAATTTTAAACGCAACTTGAAGCTGCAAAAAGCTATCACTCGGACATTGGCTAAGTCATCAGCTCAACTCCACGGCTTAAATCAGAAAGAAAGCAACGGTCGAACCATTTGAACCATCAACCTTCGACAAATATCCCCACTCCAATACTTTAATTTCAAACCCATGACTGCAGATTGATATACCGAACAAAATCACCTGACACCTACAAGAACGATTTTTGGGAACCAGAACAATATTATTAATTTTACCATGAAATGTTGGTACCTCTACAAAGCATCTCGAGAATTTATGATTATATTTAGACAAACCGCAGCAGGTGTCAACTCAACCAACACAGTGACAAACGAGATAAACAAACCATTTTCCTTAATTAACGAAAGAAAGTCGGGAGAAGAGAGTATTTCCAAGGTAAGTATGATTGTTCAAGTAAACTAATAATTAATATTGGAACGATATTCGTATGTCCAGACTGAAGAGTCCAATCGCTCAATTCCAGGCACATAGGATGAATTTGGCATGATTTGTATTGTGTGATTATTATGGAAATAGAAAGTTATGTGATTCAATAATGAAGTATTATTTCCTTCACAATAGGCTCGACAAAATAAGGTAAGTACTACCCAAACAAAAAAATAAACAAAGTAGCATTAATTCCAAAATGCTACAACGGCTTCATGCTACTTACATTTATAGTAAACGCCAAACAACTTTCGATCTACGTCATCGTTGACACCAAGCTCGTTGTTATCAAGTTTGCTGGTGGCCAAATTTGGTCACCTGCAAATCACATAATAACTCGCTTGGTGGCAATTATGACGTGAATCGAAAGTTGTTTGGCATTTGCTGTATGTCCTATGCAACAATGACAACTAGTTGTCATGGTGGTATAGGTTTTAATGTAAGTAACATGTTTACTCGTCGCATGCTTCTTTGGTGTGGAAGCCGCCTTAAGTGAATCCGAATGTTTTAGCGTTACTTATAGCAAAATCCATGTCCCTTTTGAATTCTTCTCAATTCTGATGAATTGAGAAGAATTCAATTCATTCATTGCAGTTTTAATTGAAGAGAGCATGTATTTGCCATAGGAAATCGTGAATACTCTTGATGCAACAACATGATCTGTGGCCTCGTAGAAAATCCTAGAGGCGGATGACAATCTGCTCCTGTTGCGAGTACCAATAGATCAGAAAGTGTGACGTTACTTGTAGGGTCATCTGAACCGGTAGGTACATATTAAACACAAAATATACTTTTTTTATATCACGTACATTACAAATCCAATATATAATCTCTGTAAAAAGATAACACCCGATTTTCAGTACTACGAGTGTGATTATACATCTACCATAATCATCACCCAAATCATAATTATTTTCAGAAACTTTGCGATTTTTTGCTGTTGGCAGAATCAGAGAACCGTTCCAGCAGTTGATTGAGGGTTTGAAGAGCTAAATCAATATCCCTTTATTATACAGGGTGTCTCTAAAAGGTCTGTACAAAATCCTACCACATGTTGCTGAGGTCAAACTAAGCCGATTCAACGCAACTCAGCTCAGACCGAAATGTTACCATTTCCGAGATACGGGGTGATCAATTTTAAAATAAACAATTGAATTTTGTCATTATTTTGGACACTTTTTCACATATTGCTTTGAAAATTGGCATACGGGGGTTTTGTGGCATGAGAAATTCGATTATGGAGTCTGTTTTACTGGGGCCGCTAGAGGGTGCCCTACACTTTACATTTTGTGGTTTAAAATGTCCATAACTATTTTCTCAGTTATATTTTTCAATCTTTTATTGGATAAAAAGATTCTCCAGACGGTTTTAAGTAAATAAGGTACTCTTGTCAAAGTTCGCTCAAGTTAGACGTTTTCGAGATATTTCCATTTAAAGAGTACCATGCCACACCGGATAATTGCTTCTTTACACGAACTTTTTGAAAAATCATTTTTACAAAATTAGCTCATAGTCCTGAGGTCAAAATAAGCCGATTTAAAGCAACTTGCCTCTGTCCAAAGTTTCTCCGTTTTCGAGATACAGGGTGGTCAAGTTTTAAGTCGAAAACGAGTCATTTTCAAAGAAAGGTAAGTTGCTTCGAATCGGCTTATTTTGATTTCAGGAATATGTGATGATTTTATAAAACACTTTTTGAGACGCTCGTGTAAAGTAGAAAAATATTAGGAATTTTCCGGTGTGGCATGGAACTCTTTAAATGGAAATATCTCGAAAACGGCTAACTTGAGCAAACTTTGACAAGAGTACCTTATTTACTTGAAATCGTCTGGAGAATCTTTTTATCTAATGAAAAATTGAAAAAAATAACTGAGAAAATAGTTATGGACATTTTAAACCACAAAATATAAAGTGTAGGGCGCCCTCCAGCGGCCACAGTAAAACGGACTCCATAATCGACTTTCTCATACCACAAAATCCCCGTATGCCAATTTTCAAAGCAATATGTGAAAAAGTGTCCAAAATAATGACAAAATTCAATTGTTAATTTTAAACTTGATCTCCCCGTATCTCGGAAATGGTGACATTTCGGTCTGAGGTGAGTTGCGTTAAATCGGCTTATTTTGACCTCAGCAACATGTAGTAGGATTTTGTACAGACCTTTTAGAGACACCCTGTATTCAAAGACATCTTTTGTTCTGAAACGATGTCGACCCTATCTTCAAAAACATCCCAAGAACCATTCCTCATCGTCTATATCGAGACTGGGGCTAACATTCGTAGTACTGAAAATCGGGTGATTTCTTATTTCAGAAATAATGTATTGGATCTGGAATGTACACATGAGTGATTCACTATAAATTGACTCCCCTCTAACTCATCCTAAACAAGGTTTACAGAAAAAAGTTGTAGACGAAAGTTGTTTGGTTTATGCTATTTTTTTTTAATTAAGCAGTATCATTTATACTGGCTGTCCCAAAAGCTGTCCGCAGCGCCCAACTTTGAAATTTTAAATGAAACACCCTGTGTTTTATTTCATTTTAAGATTCTACGTTAAATTCTAAGTCATATTTATAAAGGGTTATATTACAAGACATTAGTTGTCGCTTGCGAGATAAAAACTGTTAAATATTGTGGAAAATCCAATATTTTGACCCCCTCTAACTCATTTCACACCAGGTGTAAAAAAAAAGTGTAATACGAAAGTGTTATGGTTTATATTGAATTGTTTGAATCGGGCAATACTATTTATACAGGGCGTTCCAAAAGCAACACTCAACTTAAAAATTTCAAATAGGACACCCTGTATTTTATTTTATTTTCAGATTATACGTTGAATTCTGAGTCAAATCAATATAAAATAAATATATCATATATTTTGCGACTTTCTAGATAAAGTCTGTTCAATTTTGTGAAAAATCCGAAATTCAGGATTTGTTTCTTGATAACCATATTGAATAAAGATACCTAGCTTTGAAGCTTTAATCTGCCTCATGAAAGATAAAAAAGGATTCTAGTTTAGTTCAAAACAAGCTACTTTCCAATTTCCATTTCCAAATGGTTCACACTTTATTTATTCAAGCACTAAAAATTATGTAAAATTCAACAGCTTTTATCTAAAAAACGGCCGAAGATAAGATATATCTATCTTTTATAGATTTAACTAAGAATTTAACGTAGAATCTGAGAATAAAATAAAATACAGGATGATTTACCAGTTTTTTTGGGTATTTCGCCACACTCCATCAAAAAACAATCAAACTAGTGTTAATATACCGGATCTTCTAAATTACCTGAAAAAATTCTATTAGTGAACAATAAAACCTAGCAATATCAAACGTTTCAGAAGCAAATCTGCTTCCGTCGTCAGTGGAACCTAAAAAAGAAACAATTAATTCAAATTCAAAAAGGTCACTTTTATTTTGTGTTTTTAGCACAAAATGTCACTTCACTAAAAGTGACATTTTGTGCCAAAAACACAAAAAACCCAATTTTTACTGCGAAATCACAAAAAGACGAAGAATAATTGTATTATACAGGGTGTACCAGAAGTATTGAAAGATATTTGAATCAAAAATAAAATAAATAATACGTACAATGGAGTCAAAAAATCTTTTTACATAATATTATCAAGTACATGATTTGTAATAAATGTATTATACATATTATAAGTAACAAAAATATAAAAACTATTTCGCACTATGTAATTAAAAAGTCTTATTATCATAATTCTTTCAAAACAACTGTTCTAAATAACATAAATTTAATACATATACCGCACCATTGACAAAAAACCATATCCATAAAACACACTCATCTGAATGTCTTTGAACACAGCCTTCTAAAATAAAAATTATGTAGTAGTAGTAGGTATGTACCTTTATTGAATAGATACTGCAGGGTGTGGTAAAAAAAACTCACGACACCCTTAAACCTACCAATAATAATTTGAAAAAAAACCGTCATTTTGTTTCTCCATCAATTCATTTCTCTCTTTCAAAAGTAAATTTCGTTCCTGCATAGCTTCTAATTTTTTTCTTTGAATTTCCAACTTTTCTCTTTCTATCTGCAATTTGGCATCCTGATATTCTCTCCTATCTTTTTGCATTCCTGCCAGTGTTACATTACTGTTTGCAATAGGAGTTCTTTTTCTTTTCATACTTCCTTCAAGTTTCGATTTTTCCTTCATAGATTTTGTAGTTTCTAATGAATTGAAAGATTTAGGAATTGCACAGCGATCGTTATCACTTTCTTCATCACACATTTCCACAATATCATTCGATAAAAGCAAAACCGGTTTCACATTTCTTCTGCCTTTGAATATCTCATCCATTTCTTCAAGATATTCAAAATATTTTTTGTCTTGCCCTGTTTTATTTTGATTATCTATGTATTTTTTATAAAATATGCTCTTTCTAGCACTCTCCAACGATTCTCGCACTGATTTGGTGTTAAATTAGAATTCACAAGTTTATTCATTTCCTGTGCGATAGTTTCCCATAACTTTTTCAAATTCTTGATGTGAATTGTTCCTACTTTGGATTTATATTTTTTGTACAAATCCAAAAATATTTTTGTTTGATTTATCGTCCAAATAACTTGCACTTGCAATCCCTTGGATGATGACGAATCACCAACTTTTGGATTTGTAGTTCCCTTTGGCTGATGCAACACCAAAACTTCATTGACGTCTAGAATAAATGAATATACAGGGTTATTCACGTTATTCGACATGAAACATTATGGCTAGAGTATCTGATTTTGAAAAAGTTTTTTTTTCCAGGTGGATAGGAACCCTTTAAGGCTAAGTTTTAAAAATATTTTCATGATATTCTGTGGTAGTAGATTGAAAATTATATTTACCTTCACTGTAATGATTATTATCCATGATGTTATGCTAAAAACAATTTTGGTTGATAGCTATAATGGTTGATTGATTTGATTTCACGCCCGCTGATCAGTGATCTGTCAATTATTATGTTATAAAAACAATTTTGGTTGATAGTTGATTTGATTCAAGGTTAATTGATATGTAGAGGTTGCGCCGTAACTAGGGAATCGAAAATCCACGAACGATAAACCGAATCGATCTCGTCACCGAGCTCCATTATTGACATTTCTGTCATCGGTGTGTCATCTTGATGTCATAACATGTCCGTATTCCAGGGTCTTAAAACTTTTTTAACCGAGTGTCGGCCGTTTTTATACGTGTTTGAGGGTGAGTTTTCACACAGCTTTTGGTATACAGTGAAATATATTCTCATTATCAAGTGTGAACCATATTATATTTTTTTTTAGATGTGTATTTGAACTTCAGAACCGGATCGGAGCCGACCGACGTCATTTTTGTCTGAATTCTGATTCGTCCGAAACCCGAACGTATATCGACGCAACCTTTCTACTATCAATAAACCTTGGATTTGATTAACGTCCGCTGTCAAACAAACTATCCAGATTCTGTTCACACACTAGTTTGAAACTCGTCAGAAAAAAAACATGCGTATTTTAGGTTGGTTTGGAAACTGTCAGAAAATTGTTGTGGATTTCTGTGTAAAAAATGTCCATGACAACCGGTTGTCATTGTTGCATAGGACATAAACGTAAGTAGCATGAAGCCGTGGCACGTTGCATGCTATTTTGGTGTGAAAGCCGCCTAATATAATTCACTTTGTATTATATCCTCAAAATATTAGTTATCTTAGGCGAATACCTAATTAATTTTGTTACCGTTTTTATTTTTTTAAGAGTAGATAGGTGCTCTATTTTATTTAACAGATGACCGTAGCTATTTTCTACATGCATGATACTTTGATCTTTAATAGGTAGGATATTTCTATTTTTTATTATGTATACCTTTTACTTAATAAATACAAGTATTTTTATGCATAAATGGATTTAATTCCACATAACTGGACTGAAAGGATATCAACATATTTCTCAACATATTTACATATTATATCGTGTGTCCAGTTGGTGCGTATTTGATTAGCCGAGTGGAAAGTCAGCTTTTGAGGTAATAAAAAAGAAATAATATGTTCTGAACCACGAATCTGACACTTCAAATTTTCGGCAACTAAACTTGATATCCAAGTATTTGATAATTGTTGAAACTGTTTCAAAAATGGCTCCATAATTTTTTTAATGTTGTAAAAGGAATCGTTGGAGTACTATTATTTATTTCTTATTCCAATTATTGCCCTTATGTGCCCTTGACTGCTCGTCCATTTTCTTTCATAAATGAATAAGTGAAAAACAAATCTATACAAGCTTCAATCGTTAATTGGATAAAAAGTTACTCAATCAACGCTTCAATTCAATCCAAATGGAGACACGTGTTTCGCCAATGTATGGCTTCACTAACCCAAACAAAATTCAGGTAACAAATAACAATGAATAGATAATGATTTCACATTACTATTTTTATCAAACCCATGAGGTATTCACATATCACTTAAAATATATAGGAAACTTGAATGGGAGCCAATGTAAATGAAGTTTTAGGCAACCAGTTAATCAAGTCGGATTTGTTTAGAGGACTACCCGTTGGATGGTGCTAGAGACGGAGGTTTTGCTTAACAACGGTTGCCATAAATAACCAATCCCTAACCCTAGACGTCATTGTCATTTCACGTGTAATTTGAATTTTGTGCCGAAAGATCTAATTTTCAGTACCCAGATTATCTTGAAATTTGTGTTTGAACCTTGGATTGGACTATAATGTAAGCTTACGTGAGTTCTTTGAAAAATGTATCGTCCCCTGGATGTGTGGATATTTTTAACAAAACGCATCCTTTCCTTTCCAATAAAAGTTCTTCCACTGTTTTAGATAAATTGGTTCAGCATGATTTTTGAACAACAAATCTGAAGCTCAACTGGGTAAACAAGTCCTATAAATGTTGTGGTTTGCATTTTATAGACTCAACATTCGAAATTTAATTAAAATATTGATTCACATGGCTTATCAAAAGTTATAAACTGAAAAATATGCATAGGTTGTATTTGTCCAGGACATAGTTTTTAGACATTATAAAATGAACGTTTTTGAAAAATAATTATGCATTTTTTCAAAAGATAACTTTTGCCTTCTATGTGATAAATATTTGAATTAAAATTTCGAACGTGGTATAAATCGTATTTTATCCAATAGGTGGCTCCACCGTATGGAATAAAAACAGATTTCTTTACGTTTATGAGAAAAAAAAGTCAAAAGTACGAGGACCACCCGTTGTAGGGCACTGGCGAATTTCATTTCAAACTATCGTATGGTGGTTTCCTGTATATTTTGAGTGATATGTGGAGGTATTCGAATTGCGAAGACAAAAAAAATATCATTTCTCTTGGGCGCCCATTCATCTGTTTCGAGAATCAGGTCCCAATCAAACCCATGTTCTGCAAATACACAATGTACAATACAAACATTACCTATCTATGAATCTATGAATACGAATTTCCCAAACCCCCAAATCGATAATGTTCAAATTACAGTTTTCTCTAAATCATCACTCGCCGCATCTATGAGTAAAAAGCTGAACCCCAGAAAAATGTCAATTCGTGGTTCCTATACCTGTCCTACCCACAGATGATTCCTTTCTATCTCTGGTATCCTATGTAATATGCCCCATCTTCTTTCTTTGTCTACTGTAAACCTTGGAAAAATATTTCACAAAATGTCGCACCATTCAAGAACGGATTGTTTGTTGATTAAAAACGCAATGTTATATTGATAAGCAGATCCTTGTGCCTCGAATGAGTTATTTTTGTGATGAAAAATGAAGAAATAGCCGAGAAAACAACGATTGATGTGACCGTTTCGATACATCCAAAAATAGGTCATTTTTGATTGTCCAGAAAACTCTTCAAATTGAATCTAGCGGATTCATGTTACTTCATTGAAATAGTACATCATTGTAGATCATGTACATAACATGATCGCGCTCAAAGTTGTGTTGTTCTTCCGATTTGCGACATTTAGTGGGTCCATGTCAGGTATAGGAGAATAACATTGCGATACGCCCACCTTAATACTTTACAATAGGATGTCGCTAAATAGGTATATTATAGGCTTATTGCGGCAAGAAAAATAACATTTTTATGTGAAATTCTTGAAAAACCGTACCTATGAAGATATGCATCAGGAAATCTTTTATATCCACGAACATCTTCTGGGCAGTATTTTTGATTCAAGCTAAGTAGATCTGAAGTGAAAACTACATTAGTTTTGTACAGCATATCCACTGCACTTGATCAAAAATAGGGGCCATCCAATGGAAAGGGTGACCCTACATAAAAAAAAATAGGAACAAAAGTGCTTTTTCTTCTCCCATCTAACGCTTTAGGAATTCTAACTGCACCCATGCAGAGATTTGACAATCTCTAGAAAACGGTTCGCTATAGCATTGTTGAGAAAGAATACTTTTTTTGTTAAATAGATGTTTAAGAATCCGACTTATTCATTCCAAATCCCGGAAGTTTGCTGTCGAGAAAGTTTGAACAAAATAATCAAAATGAAAAGCATTCCCGGACCCATGTTCAGATAAAAATTTAGTTTTTCCCCTTTCTTTGTCTAGGGGTTCGTGAGGGTGTCCACGAATAAATTAAATAAAATAATATGGAATCCTTCTTCCAAATACCTACTGTTTAAATGAGGGTGGTTTGTCTCGTAATTGAAAATAATTATGTGACAGGAGCTCGTGGGAGGCAGTCAATAATCAGAACGAGAAAATTTCTCCGAAAGCTTGAAAATCGAATAAAGAAGACTTAAAGTAGCCTTCCTCGTATTATTGACTGCCTCCCACGAGCTCCTGTCACATAAATTTTTGCAACAACCTTAGGGAGGAAGGTTCAATATAAAAGTAAATCACCCTGTACCTTTGAGGAGAAGGTATATTATGATGTACAATCCCATTCGTATGAGTTATTTCGCTAAATGCCTCCAAAAATGCTTTTGCGTCTTCTTCACGATTGACATTGGCTCGTAAAATAACACATTTATCTTCACTCTGCTTGTCTAGCACAACACAAAACAGCGCGTTCAACTATTTCAGAATATTTGGAAAATCATACAGTTTCAAAAAACTTTAATTATGCAAACGATGATTCAAGACGTAAACAATAGTGGAAATTCTCCATAAACCATAATCAATATCAATCTCTCAAATGTCAACCTGTCGAGCGGTGTAGAAAGAGCGTGCAAATTTAATTTGACCAATCAAATCGAGCGAAATCCTTGACGGGGTCTAACACTAGACAGTTGAAGTTGAGCCAAGACGTAGACGTTAACGCATAAAGTTCACGTCTACGTAATGATCCCAAAGCTAGTTTTGAATTTGAAGTGTGGCATTTGACGTACGTGAAACGTAGCGAATTGACTTGAACTAATTTGTTGTGTTTACATATAGTTTTTCGAACTGTAAAACTACAAAAAAAGTGATGTCTGTGAGAATTTGGTTATTGAAGTTTGAGGCCAAATAAAAATATGACGTGTAATGTCCAAAATTGATTCGTTGGCAGATTATCCAAGATCGGAGACTTCATCGGCAAACCGCGGATTACGTATAAGGGATAAAGTGCAATACGTGAAGACACGCAAGGTTACGTATGTCCGTGAACGCAAACGTGAGAAAAAACGAAGTGCGCTTCCCAGATGTCAATCACCACGTTTACATCTAGTGAATAGACAGTTGAAGATGAGCCAAGACGTAGACGTTAACCTAATACGTTAACGCATAAAGTTCACGTCTACGTAATGATCCAAAAGCTAGTTGAAGTGTGGCATTTGACGTACGTGAAACGTAGCGAGTTGACTTAATCTAATTTGTTGTCTTTACATATAGTTTTTTGACCTGTAAAAGTAGAAAAAAAGTGATGTTTGTGACAATTTCGTTATTGAATTTTGAGACCAATTAAAAATATGACGTGTTATGTCCAAAATTGATTTGTTGGCAGATTAGCCAAGATCGGAGACTCTATCGGCAAACCTCGGATCACGTATAAGGGATAACGTGCAATACGTGAAGACACGCAAGGTTACGTATATGTCCGTTAACGCAAACGTGAGAAAAAACGAAGTGCGCTTGCCCAGATGTCAATCACCACGTTTAAGTCTACGTGAATGAAAGCACTTCAACTATCTAATGAAAGCATTTCAACTATCTACTATTTTTATTCGATGCGGTACCGCAATATTCAAATTATTTACCTTTAGGATAAAATTTTGTCAGTGAATTAAAAGTACATATGTATTATGATTTAGTAGGTTGCTATATACCTTTATAAGGGATCAAAACGATATCAAAATTAAGACTAATATCAATCTATGGGCGTGGACCTGGATGTGGACGTGGACCAATATTAATCCCAATTTTGATATGATCCTGATGCTCCATACGGCTATGTCAACCTATAAAATTCAAATACTAGGTACCCACTTATTAACTGACCAAGTTTCTGCCTCAAATGTAACAAGAATCTGTTTAATTCAAAGTAATTTGAATATTCCGGTGCCGCATCGAACACCAAAAATCAAAATAAAACGGCTCAGTTTAACGGGTTATAACATGAGCACATTTGTTCATTACAAATGCCTAAAAATTCATTTCCTTGACAAAAAAAAATTATAACCCACACTAAAAAGTTTTGACCATTTTAAATAATCAGGAGAACAGTGAGCAGCGCTCTCTAACACAATGAAAATACGTCCATATACAGGTTTTGCATAATACGTTGAAAATGTCCACACAATTTGAAAAAATCGATTTTTATTTTGTAACTATACCTCCCTGTGTCTATGAATCCCTGTGTCTATGAAACGGAATGAGCGAAGTTGCACTTTTGGCCTCAGAAATAAGTGTTGAGATTTTGTAACGTCCTTTTACAGACACCCTGTAGAATGTCATTTCCAGATGCGTTGCTTGCCATATAATCACAGACTATTCTGTGATATAATGCTCTGTGCTCTGCTCTGTGGGAAATGATATACCTGATCACAATCTTTCTATCCACTATTATTTGGGTCAATGCTCCTATCCAAATCAAAATATTGACCAATTCGAGATTTCTGTCTGACAAGTAACTTGAACATGAACAATTCAATGGTTTATAAATTATTGCTTCCATTAATTCTGGATTTCTATGATTGTTTGGATAATTGTTATTTTTTAGTTTCGCTTCACATTCGGTTAAATAGATGGATGAATAATGATGCTTTTGCCTTATCTGCATGAAATTTCAATGCGCTTAAATCATTATTTATCAATATTTGTATGGTTAATCATTACATAATTTAATTGATGGTTTCATATAATTTAAATCAAAATGAACAAGAATTATTGTTGTATGGTGAACTATTATATCAGAGCGTATGGTTAAACATTAATTTGAAATATTTTAGGACAGATGTGAATAATTATTGTGTATTGGAATAACTATACTCAGGTTGTACTAGTTTGAAATAAGTGAAAACTCATTCAGGCGTGAGCAGCACACATTTCTTGGTTTCAAAATAGATCCATTTTTAGTCTTGTCATAAAATGGTACCCAGTCCGCAGAACCTCGTCAAAAAGACGTCATAATCTGGTGACTATTCTCCAGATATGAAGTGACCATATCACGACAATATGACGTGAAAATGACCTCCTAATGTCACAGACCGATGGCGTGATTTATCTGACGAGAAATTCACGTCATTTTAATGACAAGTTGACCCGACTTTTTGACGGGAAGTTCACGTCATTTGTGAGGAGAAATTCACGTCATTTGTGACAAGATATTCACGTCATTCAAATGGCGGGTCGGCTTGGACCATTTTGTCACCTCAGAGCAACACTTTGACATATACAAAAATAGTGATTTTTGGACATTATTGGGGTAACAAAGAATGAATTCAATGCAACTCTAAGATTTATCCTATACAAATTCACCTGAAGTGCATCAAATGCATATACTTATGTGACATTGAATAAGGCAATCTTTGTGACCTGAATAATGCAGATACATATCCGAAAATCACAATTTTTTGTCCTAGTGTTGCTCTGAGGCGAAGGTTTGGTCGCCAGATGCTACAAAGTTGTATGTTGGCATTGTATAGTGACGAAATCGAACAGAGGAAGGCATAATTATGTTATTTCAACATGTTAAAAATAAACATGATAAAAACCATGTATGGACCTCCAGCTCGTTAAAAGAAAGTATTTTTGTTCACCAGAACTCCACTTTCGCAAATCACCATATTGTAATAACATAACAATGTGTTAAACAAAATTTAAATAATGTGAACTTAAGAGCGCCAATCAACATCCACTACGTCACAGAATACACGATCTATCTCCGTCTGACGTATTGACTGAGATGACTCTCTCTCTCTCGGGGGGTAATATGGCCCCACCCCGTTTGCAATCATGCAGTGAAATTTGCGTCTTATTTTTCATTTATTTAATATATTGTTGGGTATTTCGGAAATTTTTTTTCGCTGGTGACCCTCAATTAATGTCTAGAATACGTATATAAAATTTCAAGTTTTTTGAAAATGTATGCAAATTGTCCATTATTGTCTTCCATAAGATTCAATGTATATATGCTCTGATTCAAAATTTCATATCTTTCTTGAAAAAACTTGAAAATTGAAATGTTTAGAATTAATCAAACTACAATAATTTAGCATGAAAAAATCAAATTTTTTATTTTTATACTCCTCAGAATGTTTCAAAATTTTCGAACTTAACTGATAGTAATTTGATATGCATTGGTTAAAATGTCCTGGAACTTTGAAACATTCTGTGGAGTATGAGTATAAAAATAGAATATTCATTTTTTTTATGCCAAATTATTGTAGTTTGATTCATTCAGAAAATTCCAATTTTTTAAGATTATGAAGAAGTTGAAGTGATGTTGACATGATCAAGTGCACTTTGTATCAGAGCATGCTTTACATTGAATCTTATGTAAGATAATTGAGTGCTCCCTTGTTTATGTCTAGTATAGTATATTTAAAATCAACCCTTTTCCAAGCAATCCAAGCTCTTCTAACGTAGGTTTAGGTAGGTAGGTAGGTAGATATACAAAAACAGCTTAACCAAACATCAACTTTATAAGAATACTCAATATGTTATTTTTGAAATCACAACAAAAATATCTTTCGCTTTGGACAAAAATATCCGGGCATTCGAAAATTTGGCACTGATTCATGAAAAACTTACTCTCAAAAAATAGACCAAAAGAGACTAAAGAGAGATTTGTTATGAAAATAGCAAAGAGGTGATCATCTGACCGTTGCGCCGGACCAAGATCGATGCACATTCAGAGACTCAGTTTTGAATGAATAAACTTAACTAATTCCCTATTTTTTATCTAAATATAGATGTTGCCTTTTTCCCATTTTGAAAAACAATGTTATTAATCCATCTGGCAAGAGTGGCAAGTCTTATTGCACGCCATATCCAGACCAACTTAGAAAACACCGACAAAAAAGCCTTTCATCTTAACAAATACAACAATAACTCGCAGCAATCATGACCAAAATTATTCTAGATACTTACCCACGCCAAAATCAAAATAAAAACCTCGAAAAACACACAAGAAAAACACAAAACACAGTCACTGAGACGATATAGCGTCCCCTTTGCCGGAAATATTGGGAAACATTCGACAAAATGGCCGATCTGATCTCATTCGTCTTTTCCGGTGTTTCAACTGCGCAGGCACATGGGTGTGGCCACCAGCCAATAAAAATTCAACAAACCTTGGATGAAAGAGCGCTGATTTCAAAATACATGTATAGAGTCAAGATTATGATCAATTTTTTAACGCACATGAGAAAATGACATATATGCATCATGAATTGTGTTTAGGTGAAATATTGCAGTAAAAATTAAAAAATAAACATCACCAGAAATGGTCGGCAATATGACGAGATTAAAATGACGTCAATAATGTGTCAGTAAAATCTCGTGAAATTGTCGTCAGTTATTGGTCGAATGACGTCTATCGACCAGAAGTCACCAGATTATGACGTCATTTTGACGAGGTTCTGCGGACTGGGTAGATACAAGTCGTCACTTCAGATTGTCTGAGCTCTATGATCATAATGATTTATTCATCAGCAATGATATGATAGCTTTAGTGAGTTATGGTCCCACTTTTCCCTTAACCATCATATTACTTGTCAACTCAGCTATTTAAGTTTATATAAGCTTCGCCTAATCAAAACTAGAGTTAGTCAGTTGAAATTTATTGTACTTTACGAATAATATTTTATGTCGGTTTTTAAGTTGTGATTTTGAGAAATGAAAGTTTTTTTAAAACGTTCGCTCGTCAATCGACTTGTTAACTGGCGCAGTCGTGCAGATTTTTTTTCCGGAACCGACACTTTTGAATCAACCGGAAAAGTGATCCTACAAACAGTTCATTCGGAGTGTCAGAGTGGGTTAAAAATCTGGATTACCCCAATCGTCCAGAACCTGACATCTTCAAGTGATCGGAGATGAGTGCCATCATCGCCTTGTCTCGCAAGGACCAGCCAAGTTTGGGAAGACTACATTGCTACCTGAATCCTGGACCTTATAATGCTGAAAGCTATCTTCTTCATGTAAGTGTTAAGTTCAATTGAGTTAATGTCCGACTTAGACGATATTATAAACAATTTATCGAATTTCTTCAACTGACTCCGCTTCTTCTCCTTATTCATTAGAAGTGCATTCTCAATCGAACAACATTGGTTTAAATTTTTAATGATTCAACTGAAATTATGTCTCCTGCTCAATTCAAACCAGAGTACTTACATTGCGTCCCACGATTTGACGGAAATCCAAACGATCTCAATAGATATCTTGCGGTCTGTCAGTCTCTAATAGATTCTTTATATAAAGTAAACGAGCCCGATAATTTTCAGAATGTATTTACCGTCAATTCTATAATTGGAAAATTTACGGGAAATGCTAAACTAGTTTTAGGAACTTTTCATGTTACCACTTGGGAACAATTGAAATTCATTTTACGCAGACATTTCGCCGATCAGAGAGATGAGGCTTGCCTCAATAGAGATCTTGTCATGTTACGGCAACAAAATAATGAAAAACCAAGTCAATTCTACGATCGTATCTTGCATATTTTAAACCTCTTATGTTCATACGTCGACCTACATGAAGAAGACGACGCTTCTAAAGCCCTAAAAAGAAATCTATATAATAGCTTAGCCCTTAAAACTTTCATCTCCGGTCTAGAAGAACCACTGGGCACGACAATACGATGTATGCGTCCCAGAGATTTGCCTGAAGCATTACAGTTCCTGACCGATGAAAATGATGTACACTACTTCCAAAATACGTCTCAACCAAGTCATAGTAATCAAAGACAATTTAATAATAATAATACTAATTTTGTAAGACCTAATCATAATTTTAATCAACAAAGATCTTATTTCCCATCTCAACCAGTAGAGATAAGGCCTAACTTTAATAGACCTCCACAGAGATTTTTTAGCAACTCCCAAGTTTTTGGAAGACCAAATCAAAACGTCAATGTTTTTAGGCCGAATCAAAACAAACCTCTTCCAAAACCAGAACCAATGAGTATCACAACTCGAAATACCTCTAATTTACAAAGATTTAATAATAATAACAACAATAATACCCAAAACTTTTTCAAAAGAACTCAACCTTCAAATTTCATTTCTGAAGAATTGTATCATACTGAAACAAATGCTGACTACGCAAATGAACCCAGTAATTCAGGGAATTCGGAACCATTTGAAATCGTTTACACTGACGATTCCCAAGGAATAAACTACGGTCAAGTTTCACAAAATTCTAATAACTTTGAAAGCGAAGATTTAGCTGACGTCGAAAATGAAAATTTTCAGAAAGCTTCGTTACTCACAAACGCAACCTAACACCAAAACTAATTTCTTACAACCATGTAAATACAAGTGAGCTCTCGTATATAAAATTTCCCAAAAATGGATTAAAATTCTTGATTGATAATGGATCCACAAAATTATTTATCGATCCTGAATTAGCTAACAAATTCTATCCAAATACTATTTCTTACGACCCATTTATCGTTTCCACCATTTTCCAGCAATCCGCTCACAAATACAGTGCTCAAATACCCACATCAAAATTATTCAATTTAAACAAAAATAAAAGCCTAAAATTCCATCTTTTTAAATTTCATAACGTCTTCGACGGCCTAATAGGATTAGATCATTTAAAAGCACTTCAAGCAAACATAGACTACGAAAAAGGCTAATTAGTCACGCCCAGTGCAAAAATTAAATTACAATTTCACAAAACCAATAATGAATTAAATAATATCACTATTTCTCCTCGAACCAAACAAGTTGTAAAAATAAAAACGGACATTCAAAATGGCGAAATGATCTTACCCTACCTAAAAATTCACAATTGTGAAATTCCAAATAGTCTAACCATTGCAAAAAACAGATATTCTATAACAACTATAGCGAATAATACTTCCCTGTCTGTAACTTTGGATATTTCGGAACGGCAACAAATTAAATGGTCAGTATTTCAATTTTATGGACAGTACTCTTTGCCATTATTTTATTTCCCTTGGTCAGTATGATAATAAATGGTCGGTTGAAATAATGAAGGGTAAGTAACATAAAGAAGTGGTCAGTAAAAATAATAAATGGTCAGTATAATAATGAATGGTCGGTTGAAATAATTAACGGTTAGTAATATAAAGAAATGGTCAGTAAAAATAATGAAGGGTCAGTAACATAAAGAAGTGGTCAGTAAAAATAATAAATGGTAGATATAAATAATCAAGAGTCAGTATCATAAAAAAACGATTAGATAAATTAGTAAATGCCTGGTGAAACTAATGGACAGTCCATAAAATTAATAAAGCGACAGTAAAATAATGAATGGTTGGTCATATATTTTATTTCGTATAAATACAAAAAAAATTACAACGGAACGGAACACAACTTAGTAAAGAGAAAACACTCTGCCTTTATGTCATGATGGAGTAGTCAGATAGGTTCATTTGAGAAGCGGATTTAGTTTGGGTTAGTTACGGTTAGTTTGTGTTGGTAATAGAAATTGATGAAAAATATGCAGCGGCTCGTTGGTTAGCACTAGGTTAACATTACAATTATTATTGTAAATTATAATTGACGTGTTGTGTACCTATTGGTTTTATGTGGATCAAGTTTGGGTTAGTTAAAATTATTACTGACTATTCTAAGTCATACTGACATTTCATACATTTTTACTGACCATTAGAATCACAATAGTGAACATAGAAATACAGGCCAAATGGTACTTTTACTGCTCAAAAAGTCAATTTTTACTTATCATTTTTAACAGAAATACTGAGTATTTTACAATATTATACTGACTGCTTGTGATATTATACTGTACATAATGAATAAAATACTGTTCAGTTTATTACAACCCTTTCGGAACCCTTTAAAGTTGAGAAATTCGAACGACAAGAAATTCAAAATTTCGAATTAAACAATTTTGACGATTCTTCCTTTCCAAATCGATTTGACCCCAATTTAATCAGAACAGATCATTTAAATCCATAAGAAAAAACTAAAATCTTAAACCTATGTCAAGAGTTCAGCGATATCTTTTATAATGAGAACTCCCCTCTTACATTCACAAACGAAATTAAACATTCTATTAACACCTCGGACGAACAACCAATTTACACCAAAAGCTATCGATACCCTTTTATTCATAAAAAAGAAGTAGAAACCCAAATCCAGAAAATGTTAGATCAAAACATAATACGACCTAGTAACTCACCTTGGTCATCACCTATATGGGTAGTGCCCAGAAAGATCGATGCGTCCGGCAAACAAAAATTTAGAGTGGTAATAGATTTTAGGAAATTGAATGATAAAACTGTAGGTGACAAATACCCCCTACCAAACATTACGGACTTACTTGACAAACTCGGAAAATGTCAATATTTTTCGACAATCGATCTAGCGAGTGGATTCCACCAAATCGAAATGAACAAACGCGACACACCAAAAACTGCCTTCAGTACAGAACAAGGACATTTCGAATTTACCCGAATGCCTTTTGGACTCAAAAATGCTCCGGCAACATTCCAAAGGGTTATGGACAATATCTTACGCGGCATACAGAACGAAGAGTGCTTAGTTTATCTAGATGACATTATCGTTTTTTCTACATCATTACAAGAACATCTTGAAAGGCTAAGATCAGTTTTCCAAAGACTACGTAAAAGACAAACTTCAAAATTCAAATTGACAAAAGTGAATTTCTAAAACGTGAGGTGGCTTATTTAGGACATGTGGTAACACCCGATGGTGTTAGACCAAACCCAGATAAAATAATTACCATAAAAAATTATCCTATTCCTTCAACGACCAAACAAATCAAATGATTCTTGGGATTGCTAGGATATTACAGAAAATTTATTCCGAATTTCGCCCAAATAACAAAGCCTATGACTAAATGTCTCAAAAAAGGTTCAAAATAAGAGCATAATTTGGAATTTGTCAATTGTTTCGAGAAATGTAAAAACCTCTTTACGAACGAAACAATCTTAAAATATCCCGATTTTTCCAAGACTTTCAATCTAACTTGTGATGCGAGCAATGTTGCAATTGGCGCCGTCTTATCGCAAGGTAAGATAGGTCAAGATCTTCCCGTAGCGTAAGCATCTCGAACCCTAAATGATTCAAAAACCAAATATTCAACAATAGAAAAAGAATGCTTGTGCCTAGTGCGGGCGACGAAATACTTTCGCCCATATCTTTATGGAAGAAAGTTTAATATAATAACCGACCATAAACCATTACAATGGCTTTTTAATCTCAAAGATCCTTCTTCAAAATTAATGCGCTGGCGGATCAAACTAGGCGAATACGACTACACAATCATTTACAAAAAAGGGAAGTTAAATACAAATGCTGACGCTTTGAGCCGCATCGAGATCCATACAAACGAAACCGGCGAGATATCAGCATTAACTGAATACATGAACGATTTCAACAACTCCTTACAAAACGAACAGATCATCAACGAACCTGGACACAATAGACATAGACCAAATGTCGACAGTTGCAAACCCTGACCTCGACAATAACGTAGTAGAACCCAAAGTCCTTGACCATCATAATGATGACAACGGCGATACTGTTCATACGAACGACCAAGACCCTGTAGTAGGGGTATCAATTATAAAATCTGCAGTTAATTATGGAGCTAATCAAATAATTATATCCAAAGTACATCACTCTCCCGCTAAAACCAAAAAAGTAATACTTTTTATGAAAAAACGCAGATTTATCGTTCAACTCTCAGACAATAATTTTGAAAATGACGTCATGTCATTTATAAAAGAATACGTTATTCCAGACAAATTGTACTCAATATATTTCGAAAATCCTAACCTGTATGAACCATTTTGCGAAATAGTTCAAAGAAACTTTAAATGGCCATCGCTAAAATTCAAAAGATGTTTAACCAAACTTTTGGATGTCGAAGATGAAAACGAAATTCCAAACATTATCCAAAATTACCATGAAGGAAAGACAAACCACCGCGGGATCGACGAAACAGAACAAAGAATAAAAACGAAATACTATTGGCCCAACTTAAGAGTTTCCATACAGACCTTAATAAATGAATGCGAAACCTGCCAACGCAGCAAGTATGATAGGAAACCCATACGAATGGAAATGAATATTACACCAACTGCTACTAAACCGTTTTCCATAATTCATTTAGATACATACACTCTCGAAAAGACCAAATTTCTTACAATCATAGATAGCTTTTCGAAATATGCTCAAGCGTACCCACTTTCTTCACTTTTAGCAACCGAAATATCAGACAATCTGATATCAGTTTTTTCCCACCACGGTGCGTATTGGCATTCCTTACTACGATACAGAGCATATATGATCTGCATCGCAGTAAAGTATGGCTGGACTAGGTGCACAATTTCTTCAGCCATTGTTTACTACGGTGCAGACCAAATGCGCTGTTATGGGAGTAAAGTATGGCAGGAATGAATTTGTTGACTCAATTCATTCATTATCGTTTACTACGATGTATAATCACATACATTATTATTATTATCTATTATAATGGTGAATCTAGAAATATCCTACTATAATTTAATGTGACGATGTGTACAATGGCTTTACGGAGCTATTTCTAATTTCGCAAATTAGAACTGGACAAGGGTTCAACTTCAACAATTTGTGTCTATATAGGGTGTTACTCAATGATTGGCCGTAATTCCAGAGACGCATTCCTAAACCAAATTGAAGTAGAAAAGGTCTTGTAAGTAAAATGTGTCCTAAATATACTCAGTGACATTAGAAGTGTTACACCGACTTATTTCCCATAAGACTCAATGTAAACATGACCTACATAGCTTCATAATAATATCTCCTTTGAAAAGAAAGATATCAAATTAACCAAAACAGTATCTTCAGGATGAATGAAATTTCAATATTTAAGCATAGGAGGAATTGCATTTCTACCAGGAAACTCTATAGAGTGTTTTGAATTTCCAACACATTCTATATACCCAATGCTAATTGCAATGCTAGTTTGACCACCAAATTTTGAAATACTTTATAGAGTTCACTGATAGATATGGAATTTCTCCTACGCTGAAATATTGAAATTTCAATCATTCTGAACATTTTGTTTTTTTGGTTAATTTGGAATATTTTTTTTTCAAAGGAGATATGAAACTTTGTATTAGGTTATTATGTTCACATCTTATGGGAAATCAATCGGTGTAACACTTCTAATGTCACTGAGTAAATAAATGGTCTGGTTTTCGAAATACAGGCTTAGAAAAAAATCGGATTTATCATTAGTAAATCAAGTAAACTTTGCTCGTTGCTATGGGAAACGTTGTTTTGTTGTTATGAATATGATGTTTTGTACTTTCTTCGACTGCCTATGATTTTTCATGTGGTCAAAAAGTTGATTTTTCTCTAAACCTTCTTTCGAAAAACAAACTATTCAGGACAAATGTTCATAAGGCCTTTTCTACTTGGAATTGTTTCCGGAATGTCTCTTTGAAATAACGGTCTATCATTATGTGAACGCCAAGTCAAGCATACTCAATTCAATACCAATTGAATTCAACGACGTCTCGAACAAAAACACGTACCTAGTGTATTATGCTCAAAAATGAAACTATGTTTATATTCAATAATATATTTTATTTTTACAGCGTACAGGGATATTTTGGGTTAGGGTTAGTAGAATAAAGTTAAAGTGGGACTCATTTGAATGAAAGCACTGTATCAACATATCTGCATGTTTGTGTATAATAGTATTATCCACCTCCACTTCTCGTAAAGATGTTTAACTTGACGTTCAGTTGGATTTTTTTGGGCGTTGGCCAAAATAAGAGCAATATTTGTGCCTTCTGCTTCTTGGCAGCTTTGCAGCATCATTTCATGATAATTTCTTGCAAAAGAGTTGGTCATTCCCTCATTAAAGTATTGTAGAAAGGTTTGTTGTACATCAGGCGCCATTCTCAGATAGCTATAAGCTTCTGCAACTGTGGTGCGATGCGAATGTTCAAATATAATCTAAAAAAAGTAATAACTTATCAAACTTTGTATATCGAGAGAGAAATTTTGGATATTACAAAATTTTATAGAAACACCCCATATTTATAAAATGCGTATGAACAGGGTCATTCCTTAAAATACCCTTCCACCCTATAACCGTTATTTAAAGCGTTATAGAAGAAGGGTGAATACAAAAGCTCTATTTGGTCTAATTTTTATAATCTGGTGTCAAAAAGAAACACATGAATCATTGGTAATGAAAAAATTCTGAAAAATATTTGTTTTCCAAATGGAATGGTATACTTTTGTCTTGAATGAAAGATCTTTTTCTTGTGAGTTCATAAATTTTATATTAGTTGATGATTGCGTCGGCCGTGCTATTTCAGTTTACAGGACCATTTTTTCCCTTCCAACTTCGGATACAATCTATAAATTTAATTGCTATGGAAAACTAAATAAATAAGTAAATAACTAATTTTTTTTTGAATGTTGACATTTCCTTTATGCTTTTTTTTCAACCTTTCAAAAAATTAGACCAAAAACAGACAACTTTGGTATTTATCATTTTTTTATAACTCTTAAAATAACGGCTATAAGAGGGGTGGGAAATTATGATGAATCCCCCTCTGAATCTACTGATCTACTGAAATTATGGTACATACTGAAAATATTGATAAAATAAGCGAATACTAATCCTTGCTAAGTAATGTACGACATTTTCATGAGACAAGTGGTAGGTGTACATATGATATACTTACGTTAATGCAGCAATTGAATCCATTTTTCAGTCATTTTTTATCGTGTTAACTATTTTGAATAAAATATCGATTTTTGCATCGCAGTTCTTATCACGAATGCGACAGTACTTTCCTTTTCTATAATTTTCCTTAACTTTATCAAAACTATTATGCTGGCATTTGTAGACTTTTCGATATTCATATTTTTTGGCAGATGGATACGTGTAGCGAACAATCCAGTTACTACAGGTCTTGAAGCTGAATTCAGCAACCCAATTATCGCACCAAGTACTATAAGTCACATCACTTTCGACTTTCTTGCATCTAACACAAGCATTGAAACTCCCTTCATTGTCCTCAAACCGTTGAACTGTGGCTGTTTCGGAATTGCACATGTCATTCAATATTTGTTCGTAATTCATTTTAACGTCAACCCACCGGAAATTAGAAATACCAACTAACAACTCAAAGAAACAATATTCACCTCGAAACTCGGGGCTCGGGGGCTTCACAAGGACGATCTCGTGCGCTTTATGTTTACACTTGATCCGGCAAAACTTCTTTCGTCAAAAAAACACTGACTTCTGCGTAGCCGCGCATTCCGACTCGTGCTTATTGTTTACCGAAATTCACAAACATGTACTAAGACTACCTTATGAGAATAGAGTGAACTTCAAAAGATTAGTCCTAATCCAAACTATCCCTGAACGCTGTAAAAATGAATGGACAATTTGCACATTTTTTGGAAATATGAAAAATATACGGATTAGTAAGTACTGATGCCATTGATGTTTGAAAAATCAACTTTCGACCTCTATTGATGTAGTAATCACCGATTAAAGAGCGCCAATCAACATCCACTACGTCACATCAGAAAACATCTGGAAACATCTCCGTCTGGCGTATAGTCTGTAATAACTCTCTCTCTCTCTCTCTCTCTCTCTCTCTCGAGAGAGAGAGAGAGAGAGAGAGAGAGAGAGAGAGGGTAATATAGCTCCCGTCTTTGATCATACAGTGAAATTTGCGTTTTCTTTTTCATTTATTAAGTATATTTTTGGGTATTTTGGAAAAATGTTTTCGCTGATGACTTTCAAATCTTGTGTAGAATACGTATATAAAATTTCAGGTCATTTGACAATGTATGCAAATTGTCCATTGTACTTATTGAGATGTGTCCTGAATAATCTTGTTTTCGAAAAGAGCAGGTTCAGAAAAAAATCCACTTGACTTGATTTGACAATAATAAATCCGATTTATTTCTAAACCTGCATTTCGAAAACCAGACTATTTATATATATTTATATTATACACGCACTCTACACTTCCTTTTTTGATTGGACTATTTCTACTTCAATTTGGTTTAGGAATGCATCTCTGGAATTACGGCCATTCATTGAGCAACACCCTGTATAGACAAAAATAATTGGAGTTAAACTCTTGTCATTTGCTAAATTGAAAATAGGTCCGTGAAGCCATGCATTGTACACATCGTCACATTAAATGATAGTAGGATATTTCTAGATTCACCATTATGATAAATAATAATTATTATGTATGTGATCAATTTCTATTATACATCGTGGTAAACGAGAATAAATGAATTGAGTCAACAAATCCATTCCTATCATTCTTTACTCCCATAACAGCGCATTTGGTCTGCACCGTAGTAAACAATGGCTGAAGAAATTGTGCATCCAGTCCAGCCATACTTTACTGCGATACAGATCATGTATGCTCTGTATCGTAGTAAGGAACGCCAATACGCATCCCGGACACTATAGTTGTTGATAACGGAACGGAATTCAAGAATACCGTCGTAACTGAACTCCTTCAGCTCCACAAAATCAAAATACACTTCGTTTCTCCGAACCACCCTTAATCCAACGGTACTATCGAGCGTCTCCATTCAACATTTACTGAACATGTGAGACTTTTAAACAACCAGGGATTCCAGAAACAGTTAATCCAACAAAAAATTAAGTACGCTATATTGGCCTATAATCACACTATACACTCGGCGACAAAATTCAAACCAATCGACGTGATTAGCGGTCATCTGAGTCCTAATGATCCTTTAAACATCCTTTGATCAATTACTTATCACTGACTACGTTTCGGACCACAATGATAAAACCAAACTCCTATACGGAAAAATCAATGAGCAAATTATTAATCAAAAAGAAAAAATCATAAGTGAAATAAATGAAAATCGTGACAAACCAGACATTTTCAAACTTCAGCAAAAGGCGTTTGTTAAGAAAAATGTTAGACAAAAGTTGGGTGATACTTTTGACGCCCCAACAGAACTTACCACCGTCAACCCAGAACGGAAAACCGTTGCCACGACATCCCAAGCTAAAATTCATATGGACAACCTCAAAAGACCGATAAAGAATAAATATAGTTTCAATAATGAGAACGAAGATTAAATGATAATATTTGTTACTAATACGCGCCCGCTTACTAAACATAATATCATATCGCTTATCGCTTGAACCGTGCTTACTGATTACTGATTACTGAAGTACAGGCGCTACGAGTTTCGAGCTGTTGGCCCCGACGCCGCAGCCTCTAGTTGGGCTTATTGTATCTTCTCTGTGCCTGTCTCTCAGTCGAAGAGCTCCATTGCCCGAATAAGGTTTATGACTCGTTCTACTGTTTCCCTGTCCGTCCTTTGAGGAGTGGTTGTGAATTCCCCATTATCTCTTCTCCAGTACGCCAGCGCTTCACATTCGAATACAATGTGGGAGGCTTTTTCCTCCTCCCCGTTGCACATATGGGTTCCTCGTTGAAAAGACCCATGATATGCATGTGTTTCCTTAGAGTGCAGTGTCCAGTTAATATACCTGTTACTTTCCCAAGCTGATTCCTGCTGAGTTTCAGTAGGCTTCCAGAAAATGATGATTCGATCTCGTCTGTCATCATTAATTTACTGTGTTTCAGACCTGTTGATTGGCACCATCTAACTTTCTGTTGATCTTTGGACCAACAGTTCAGCCAACCTCTCACAGAGGATTTTGTAATACCAATAGCAGGTTCTGGACCCAGCAGTGGTGTGTTTGCAGATTTGCGTGCTAGTAGATCCGCCCGCTCGTTTCCAGCTATCCCTGTGTGTCCTGGTATCCATCCAAGAGTGACATCGTTAGATACTCCCAGTGTGACAAGGTTTTGCTGACAGTCCATGACTTGTTTGGATTTGGTTTCCCGACAGAAGAAGGTTTTGATTGCAGCTTGGCTGTCACTAAGGATAAGGATTTTTCTTCCTCTGTAGCCTCTCCTGAGATTCTCTTGCACGCATACGTTTATTGCATGTACTTCTGCCTGGAAAACTTTAGCGTACATCCCGAGTGGTTCACATGTTTCACACTTTGGATTTTCACCTACGATTCCGGCACCAGTCCCCCGGCATGTTTTGGAGCCGTCTGTGTACTATATTGCCCCCCCGTTTGCCATCCGAAATTGTTTCACCGTTTCCTCGTCCCATATTAGCTTGGTCTTGGGAGACGTGCTTAACTTCCAGTATTATTTCAGCATCATCGTTTCCGCGCTAAGGAACCCAGAAATGATCTCCTTGCGAAAAATCGAGGATAATCCTGGAATTATGCCAATTAAATTAGGAACTGCTAGAAGAATAGATTATAGATATAGATTAATACATTATTACAACTCAAATCCAATAATCCTGGAAATTAATAGACTAAACTTGAAGTCAGCCAACCTTACTCGTTTTATAAACGCTCATAAGGAGTACTCTGAAGAGATGAGTAACTACATAAAACTCCTAGAATTAACGCAGAATAAGGTACAAGATAAGATAGATGAAATCTTACCTTGTCCCCACCGAACCAAAAGAGGCTTTATTAACGGATTAGGCTCTATGTTTAAAGCAGTCACTGGAAACATGGATGCGACTGACGGAGAACATTACAATTATTTAATCAAAGAATTGCAAGAAAATCAAAGAAGCATACAGACAAGTGTCTCTAAGCAAAATTCACTCTCTCTGACGGTTATCGAGAGGTTTAACTCTACACTAAATCAAATAAATTACAACGAGAACCTGTTAGAGACCAAAATTAACCAAATCGCATCGATCGTTCAAAAACCCGTATATAGAGAAAGCTCTATATTTATGAAGGACATAATCAATCAAATTGTGATCGTTTATGAAGTCATAGATTCAATCTTACAGGATGTAGGAGATTCCCTCACATTTTTCAAACTAAAAATAATGCATCCTAGCATAATAAAGAATGAAGACTTTTATTCCGAACTAGTAAAATTGCAAGAAAAAGTAGGCGAAAAATCAATGCCATTTTCTGCCACCTTCGAAAACATTTTGCTATTTGAACAACTCACCGAATTAGAGGCATTCACTCAGAATAATAAAATCACCTACATTTTACACATACCAATCTTGCTCACAGAGATATTTGAATATTTTCATTTATACTCTATACCAATATACAAGCAGAATCGGTTTAAGGTAATCATACCGCGAAATAAATTTGTCTCAAAATCTCAATTGTACTATACACACTATGATGGGGAATGCCGAGAAATCATACCTGGAACCCACATATGCGAGGAAGGAAACCTCAAAGATATCACAGAAGACAGCCCTTGCGAAATAAAACTCTTAAGCCCCGATCAAGACGCCACACACCTCAATTGCGAACAAATTGAAGTGAAACTCACCCAACCAATAACTAATTATCTCGATAAAACCGACAAATGGGTCATTGTCCTGCCTGCCAAAACAGTTGTCAAGCTAAACTGCAATGATCAAGAAGAAACCCAAAATCTTATGGGTACATATCTATGCCAACTACCCATCGGATGTCAACTAGCCGTAAACTCAGAGGTACTGATGAACCAAAAAGATACATCTATATCCAGTCACCAGCCAGTACTATTTCCTGACTTTATCGAACCATCTCCGTCATTACCAACCCTTAACCTGAGTCACCACCTTCATCAAATCAAATTAGACGGATTACATCATCTACATGAAGAGATTCTACAAAATGAACCACCACTAACATTCAGCAAAATCTCAGAAGCACCCAGCGTGTGGGTGCAATCTTCCTCTACGTTTCCATAGTTGTTGGTGTTTCCATCCTGGGCCTCAAGAAAACTTAATGTTGGAAGAAACAAACACCAAAAGGTCCAGAAGTCCCAGAAAAAATTCAACTTCCTCGTTTACGATAAAGTTGAATCTTGAGGAGGGAGGAGTTATGGTCCCACTTTTCCCTTAACCATCATATTACTTGTCAACTCAGCTATTTAAGTTTATATAAGCTTCGCCTAATCAAAACTAGAGTTAGTCAGTTGAAATTTATTGTACTTTACGAATAATATTTTATGTCGGGTTTTAAGTTGTAATCTTGAGAAATAAAAGTTTTTTTTAAACGTTCGCTCGTCAATCGACTTGTTAACTAGTGGGTTAGTTTGAGTTAGTTGACAAATCCAATTTCGATTGTGTATTATCATATTAATGACTATTATTCTGGTAACTCCTTGCGCTAAGGCTTGATGTTTTTTTTGTGGAGTTGGCTTGTAATGATTAATGTGTTACGATTATTGTCTCCATTCAATAACGTCTGTAGTTTCTATAATTTCTATATAACAACAATATTCTCTCATATATTATTATAACTGCTGTCAAATATTTTATCTGACTATCATTCAGATCAGATCAATAACTGTGGATTCTTAATTTTTATCTTTTAATAGTACACCGAAGCAACGCATCCAACCAGGGAACAAATTTGAAAATTAAAAAGTTTTTCACTGCGGTTTTTGATAATACACTGCGCTCCAAAATCAACGAATAAGCAATATATCGTCAATGGCGCAGTGAAACCTCCAATGTGTCAATTCAGCTGAAAATTTGATACTGGTACCATCGAACAAATGTTATTTGTTCGGTGCTGGTACCTACTGATTCGTTTTTTCAGCGCGCGTATGCCCATGAAATCTTCTATCAGTTCCCGGTTTTTATGAACGTCCGATTCGGGCTTTTGTCTACCTGTGTCGTGTGTTGATGTAAAGGCAAATGAGAAAAAATAGTATTTCAATTGCCAAAAAAACAAAATAGTCAATAATCTCATCGAAGTTTATATTCGATGAAATATTGAAGAATGCCCAGTTACTAACTAGGTAAACGAAATTAACCACGCTTCTGAAACGGATTTTATCAACCTGCATCACGGTGTAATTACACCGTGACCTGCATGAACTGATACAAATACGGTATGAAAAAACAACTCAAACAAGTTTAAATACAAGTTTCTAGATGGAACTTGTCGATTTTTCCTGTCCAGGCTCGCAAACTCTACGAGTATAAAATATCAGCGAGAGGCGTCGCAATCCAAGTACCTAGTTGATATTTTCTTTGCTATGTGAATATCCTCAACGATTTGGATAATAAATATATTTGACAGAGACGGAGAACCGGGAGAATTTGTATTTTGTATTATTGTGTTTAATTTTTTGGTGTGAAATTTGATGAAATGGTAAGTACCTACCTACCTATGTTTTGAAACTTGGTATCTAACTATGACTTACTCTTACTCTAATGAATGACACTGGCTCGATAAATTAACCGCGCTCTGAACTTTTTGTAAATTATAATGTACAGGGTGTTCACCGGTAAATCGACCTCCAGATTAAATATTGAAAATGTGATGTTTGCGAAAAAAAATTTTCATACATTGAGAACGTAAAGGTTGGAACAAATTCATTCAAAATTCAGGTATTTGTTTTGGGGGAAAAAGCTCGGACACGTCGATTTCTATTTTTGACTGCGTTGTTTTTTATTAGAATTTTATGTGTATAGGGTGGACCAAAAATAAGTTACGACCATCAACTTTTTTCAAATGGAAACCCCGATTTTTTACTTCATTTTCCAATCTGTAGAATAAACGATTTTGTTAGAAAATAGTATTCGCGAGTCACTTGTTGTTTTTATGTGTTATTATCGATCGATGGCAAGGCGGCCCAGTAAGACGAGTTCTTGTTTAGTCTAAGCTATTGTATTGGTATATGGTTAGAGATTTTGGAGTGTCGAGGGCAGAGGGCAGTTAGAAATGGGCATTCAGTTGAAATAGGGTTGTAATAAACTGAACAGTATTTAATTCATTATGTACAGTATAATATCACAAGCGGTCAGTATAATATTGTAGTAGACTCAGTATTTCTGTTAAAAATGATAAGTAAAAATTGAATTTTTGAGCAGTAAAAGTACTATTTGGCCAGTATTTCTATGTTCACTATTGTGATTCTAATGGTAAGTAAAAATTTATGAAATGTCAGTATGACTTAGCTGGTAATAATTCTACAAATGTACAGTGAGAAATAATAAATGGCCAGTATGCAATAGTCAGTTATAATTTTAACTAACTCAAACTAACCCAAACTTGATACACATAATACCAATACAGAACACGTCAATTATGATATATAATAATAATTGTAATGTTAACCCAGTGCTAACCAAAGAGCCGCTGCATATTTTTCATCAATTTCTATTACCAACACAAACTAACCCAAACTAAATCCGCCCCTCAAAGGAACCTATCTGACTACTTCTCATCATGACATTAAGGCAGAGTGTTTTCTCTTTACTAAGTTGTGTTTCGTTCCGTTGTAAAAATGTTTGTATTTATACGAAATAAAATATATGACCAACCATTCATTATTTTACTGTCGCTTTATTAATTTTATAGACTGTTCATTATTTTCACCAGGCATTTACTAATTTATTTGTTCGTTTTTTTATGATAGGTACTGACTCGATTATTTATATCTACCATTTATTATTTTTACTGACCACTTCTTTTTGTTACTGACCCTTCATTATTTTTACTGACCATTTCTTTATATTACTAACCGTTAATTACTTCAACCGACCATTTATTAGTATACTGACCATTTATTATTTTTACTGACCACTTCTTTATGTTACTGACCCTTCATTATTTCAACCGACCATTTATTATCATACTGACCAAGAGAAATAAAATAATGGCAAAGAGTACTGTCCATAAAATTGAAATACTGACCATTTAATTTGTTGCCGTTGAAATACACGTTTGAATTGCGAGCTTGAGATTTTATTTCTAACAAATCAGTAGTGAGATTACGCGCCCGTTGATTATTCGGTTGATTGCTGGTACAGTTTGTGTGGTCGCACTTGAATTAATATAACTACGAGTAGTTGATGTGAAGGAAAAACATTATTATGGGAAAATCAAAGAATCGTCGCGATCGTCGTCGTGATAATAAAAAACGAAGTAATCATTCTTCGACAAGCTCAGTCGAAAAAACTTAAGTAATATCATTCGAAACATTGTTTCAATGCTTCGTTATGTGACGAAAATATGAATTCCAGTTTTTGATCCTCGGAATCAGACAATGAGTGTGGAAAAGTGGGTGGAAAAAATAGACGAGTTGGCGAAGTGCTACGAGTGGAATTCTATGACAATAGTCAAGTTGGTGGCGAACCGTTTGAGAGGAATGGCGCGTCGATGGTACGATGCTCAAGATGTCACGTTGGTTGAGTGGAAAATAATGAGAGCACAATTGGTCGAACAATTCAGAAAGCCTTTGCCGTTTGGTGAATTGTTGAAGGAGGCTGCCAATTATGAAGCGTCACCTGGACAAGACTTGAACACCGGTAGCTCTAGTACAATCATCAGACGGTGCTGAATTACAAATAATATCACGAGATAGTGATCCAATCCTGAAGAGTTTTACTCGGGATGTTTTCTTGAGTTCAGGAGTGGTAAACGTTGATTTGAGAATAGGCGAGACAAGAGCAGCGATACAAGCCATAGTCATGGAAGATGATGCAGTACTGTATGGTGTTGATGTTTTCATTCGACAACTCCCAGAATTTAATAAACAAAAAATGAATTGCGGAATTGATGTTGGGTTGTCGCCCACTAAATGGAGAGGCTGTAGCCTCGATGATGTTGGGTTGTCGCCCATAAGATGGAGGTTGTAGCCTCGATGATGTTGAGCTGTCGCCCATAAGATGGAGGTTGTAGCCTCGATGATATTGGGTTGTCGCCCATAAGATGGAGGTTGTAGCCTCGATGATGTTGGGTTGTCGCCCATAAGATGGAGGTTGTAGCCTCGATGATGTTGGGCTGTCGCCCATAAGATGGAGGTTGTAGCCTCGATGATGTTGGGCTTTCGCCCATAAGATGGAGGTTGTAGCCTCGATGATGTTAGGCTGTCGCCCATAGGATGGAGGCTGTAGCCTCGATGATGTTGGGTTGTCACCCATAAGATGGAGGTTGTAGCCTCGATGATGTTGGGTTGTCGCCCATAAGATGGAGGTTGTAGCCTCGATGATGTTGGGTTGTCGCCCATTGAATGTAGAGGTTGTAGCCTCGTTGATGTTGGGTTGTCGCCCATCAAATGGAGGTTGTAGCCTCGATGATTTTGAGTTGCCGTCCATCAAATGGAGGTTGTAGCCTCAATTACGTTGAGTTTTCGTCCATTAAATGGAGGTTGTAGCCTCAATTACGTTGGGTTGTCGCCCCTTTCGTTAAGTCCTGCTGTTCGGTACCCTGAGCCATCAGCCACGCGGTGGTAGCGGATGGTGTGAGCGAGCTACAAATGGATTAACTGGATGGATGAGGACACCCATGTACAGCAGGATAGCCGAATGTAGAATAAACGATTTTGTTAGAAAACAGTATTCGCGAGTCACTTGTTGTTTTTATGTGTTATTATCGATCGGTGGCAAGGCGGCCCAGTAAGACGAGTTCTTGTTTAGTCTAAGCTATTGTATTGGTATATGGTTAGAGATTTTGGAGTGTCGAGGGCAGTTAGAAATGGGCATTCAGTTGAAATACACGTTTGAATTGCGAGCTTGAGATTTTATTTCTAACAAATCCTACATCAAAGTAAGTAATATCATGATGATAATTTTATATATAACGAGTGGACCTAAAATAACTTACGGCATCATCAGATTCTGAGAAAGTTTCATGTACCATGTCCTTAAACTAACCCCAACAGTTTTCGAGAAATTTACGATTGTTCAGAACCACATTGCCTATAGTTATTTTAATTTGATCAATCGTAAATTTCTTGATAACTGTTGGGGTTAGGTTAAGGACATTGTATTTGAAACTTACTTAGAATTTGATGTAGAATTCAAAAATAAAATAAAAAAAGGGGGTTTCAATTTGAAAAAATGAAGTTGATGGTCGTAACTCATTTTTTGTCCAATACCTCTGATATTATTTGAAAAAAGGTGGTTTGTGATTACAAAATGGCAACTCCTTTGAACCTTTTTTCAAAACATCTCTTTCTAAACATCAAATTAAAATGTTGATGGGGATCCAGTTACCTGTGAATAAGCTGTACATACCTGTAGCAAAAAAAATAATATTTTTATTTTATAATTTTAAAAACATAATCCATAACATACAAAAATTCAGTGTCCGGTTAATTTTTTGAACCACTGTATACATTTATGTTTTCCACATAAATGTATACAGTGGTTCGCAGCACTTCGCAGTAATGCGTTTCCCAGTTTTTGATCAAGTACCTATTTGTAGGAGCCACAGAAGAGAAAACGACCTTCTGGTGCAAAATTTCGGAAGCAAAAAAAAGTCAGGGTCCAAGAAAGGGAGAGGATGGCTGGCAGTATGAAGCATTTCTTGCAAAAAAGTCAAGTTTACGATAAAGAAACGAGAAAAACAAATGAAAATACAGCTTCTGAAGTAGTGGCACCAAAATCTTCTGCAACATTGGAACCATCGACATCAGCTCCAATTGGCATCGAAAATGTGGCGACTATAGAGTCGACCATCCCAACAAGTGACACTTCTGACGACGAAGTTTCTACTGAAGCAGAGACTGGGATAACTGGAAATATTCTATCAGAGGATCCCGCTTTATGGCCTACAATCATCTCCAGCGACGAAGTCAGAATATTGGTTAACCGGGGTCCCCCTTCGATTGGAAGCAGTAATCAATTTCCTGCTAATGAAGATGAAAGAAAATTTTCAAGTAAGTACTTCGTCAGAAAACTAGGAAATGGAGAAGAAGCAGCAGAATTTGGCTAATTTTCTCAGTTTCGAAGAATTCAATACTTTGTTTTTGCTGTGAAATTTTCAGTAAGACTTCCAATAGTTTCTCTGATATGGATGGTTTTTCTGATTGACAACACTTGTCATTAGCCATAAAAAGGCATGAAACGTCTATTGCACATAAGGTTCACATGAATACATAGATGAATTTGAAAAAAATGTTAAAATTATCCACAACTGTAAACGACCAACAATTGAGAGCTTTAGAAATTGAAAAAAAAATATTGGTATGATGTTTTGGAAAGAATTGTAGCAGTTGTAAAATTTTTCTCCAGAAAATGTATAGGATTTTGATGTTCATCTAAAATACTTTTTGAATATGATAATGGAAACTTCCTCAAAGCCATCGAGATGATTTCCTCTTTTGATCCTGTGATGAGGGAGCACATAAGTCGAGTCCAAAACTCGCAAGAAAAATCTTTAAGAATGACGCATTATTTAGGCTCTCAGATACAAAACGAAATTATTGAAATATTGTCTTCTAAAGTAAAAAACACTATTTGGGATAAGGTTCGAAGTTCCAAATATTATTCAATAATTTTAGGTTGTACACCGGATACCAGTCACACAGAGCAAAAGTCTTGTTTTGCGATATGTCGTTCTAAATGACAGTTCTAAAAAAGTCCAAATACAAGAGAGTTTTGTAGAATTTAAACCAATATTTGATTCTACAGGAGAAGGGCTATTCAATTTTGTAGTGGGACTTTTAAGAGAATTGAATTTGCATATAAAGGACATGAGAGGTCAAGGGTATGATAATGGGGCGAATGTGCGCGGAAAACACGTGGGTTTACTAAAGCGTATACTCGATATTAATCCCAGAGCATTCTTTGTCCCATGTACTGCACATAGCTCAAATTTAGCGGTAAATGATGCTGCTAAGGTTTCAAATGAAACAGTTAACTTTTTCAATATTGTACAAGAACTTAATGTATTTTACTCTGCATCCACAAAAAGATGGGAAATTATAAAGAAACATGTTCCTGAGTTAAAACTGAAGCCCTTAAGTGATACTCGATGGTCCAGTAGGATTGATGCTATAAGGCCTCTAAGGTTTCATCTAATTAAAATTTTTGATAGCCTTTTGAAAATAGCAGAAAATGATAAATTCGATATAGAAACTAGGCATAAAGCAAGCTGTATGTTATCAAATATCCAATCTTTCAAATTTATTTGTAGTCTGATAATTTGGTATGACATTTTATTCCAGATTGGTATTGTAAGCAAAATGTTGCAAACTGTATCTATCGATATCAAGGTATGCCAAAACTATTTAAAGAACCCAGTTGATCATTTTTCAAACTATAGACATGATAATGTTTTCGAAGAGAAACTTGCTGAAGCTATAAAATTAGCGGATGATCTTGACATAGAGCCAGGTTTTTCTCCGTCAAATACTGTTAGGCGCAAGTATAAACCAAAATCGTTCGATTATGAACACAGGGACGAGACACCTCAAGATTCAAAAACCGCATTTAAAGTATATTTCTTTCTGAAAATAATTGATCAAACACTAAGTTCTTTGAATAGTAGGTTTGAAATGATATCCAATTACGACAACGTGTTTGGTTTCTTTAGTGATATTCTCAAATTTAATGACGGGGATTTTTCAAAAGGCTGCCGTGTTCTACAACAGAAGTTAACTGATCAGGAAAAGAAAGAGGCTGACGTAGAGGAAAATGATTGATTTAACGAGATAAAAGCACTAAGATTGTTTTCATTACCTGAAGCATCAAATCCACTCGATATTCTACAATATTTGAAAACAATCTAACTTCGTCTCTACCAAATATCACGATTTCTTTGAGAATCCTTCTCACTTTAAAGCACCAATTCAATTTCTGGATTGGAGCTGGGAATGCATAGTTAGATGTAGTTTTTTTTTGTAACATATTTAAAAAAGAGTAAAATTCTGGTTTTTGAAATCTCTTTTGTTTTAATGGAAGTGAAAGGAAAGTCCTTGTAGTCTAATATTCCCGAATTATACTTTTCCGTACGATCTTTTGTTTTATATTTATTATTACATAATTAAAATAAATTGTGTTCTCATTCAAACGTTGATCAATTACAAGAATATTATAGCAAACAAACGAAATTTAAAAATATCTATTTTTTGATGTAACAAATGACAGCCTCAAGTTTGCCTTAACATATTCAATGGGCAAAGGGCGCCAAATAATCTTGGCACGCGGGCGCCCATAAACCTTGCGGGCCCTGCTTTTGAAGTATGCAAATCTTCGAGTCTACTTGGTTTTTCAAAGATTTTATGAAATTTTGTATCAATGCATGTTTACATTGAGTTTTATGAAACATATACCTAGTGCTTATGCGTTGATTTTGGTGCGCAGTGTATAACTGATTTCAATTTTCACGTTATCATTCCCAATTGACCAGCGAGTATAAGTTAAAAATTATCAATTTAAATCTTCTAGAAAATCAACCAAAGAACAACTTTTGTTCAGAGTTTTCTGAAAGGAGTAATGATTTCTGATGAACCGGATGTCAAAAATTGTCAGTGGAATAATAGATCATATTATACAAATATATTGTGGTATTTTATTATTAGTTGAACAAGGTTCAGATACGTACCTTCACAATGTCCATGCCTCTTTGATTTACTGTTACATGTTATTGCAAAGAAATACTTACTTCTTGATGCCGTGGTGGAGGGGCCGGCACTGAAGATAACAACGATTTTCCAATGTTCTAAGGAGAACACATTTTGGTTATTCAGATAGACGAGAATATGTACCAGAATTTTAAAATCGATTTGACTTGAAAACGATATTGCTATCGCAGTTGAAGAAAAACTCAACATTTTGATATTTGATTTTGATTTCGACTCAATTTTAGAAGATTGCACAGGCAAAAAAATCGTGGCTAGAAATACTCTCCTCCCTAGTATTTCACACACTCATGATTACAACCTTGAAAACTCCATACATTTTTGAATCGGGCTTGAAAAGTTTAGAGAATGTGGGAAATGGCGCCTTGTATACTACCATTTTATAATAAGACCATATAATAAAATGTTACTACTGTTTTCTGAATACTCAAACAAATTTGAGCAAATCATCATAAAGAGCTCGTTCTGAAATGCAGGAATGGATAGATAGATGTCATTTCTCAACCCATTACTACGTTTTCATGTGGAATTCAGTCCGGTTTGAATACCGTTTTGGTATTACAAACTCCTGAGAAATGGCATTTGAATCGTTTTGAGTCTCAAGGTCGATTCTGCTTTTTCTAGGATCGAATCGATATTTTAATATTCAAAATAGCATCAAAACGAAGATCGTATTGGAATATGCGCAAAGCGATCCTTTTACATGACAGGTTTAACCTCAAAGGTATTGTTCGCAGTTCAAATTTGAACACAAAAATCTGTTCCAATATAAGCTTAAGTCTCCTTTCTCAAGACATGAAATCCCAATGATTTGTCTATGTTCTAAGTGAAATCCTCTATTGACTGGTGAATAGAACGTCAACAACAAAACTGTCAGCGACATGTTCACAAAAATGTCAGATAAATTCGCGGGTTTTAAAACGATCTGGAAACGATTTGAGTCACATTCATGAAAACGTGAGATCGGTATTGGACTGAAATGGACAGGAAATGTTGAGTTGAATCTTCAGTCAGACCCAAGTCATGCTGATGAAACCCAGTAGACAGAAACGTACATGAATTGGTCTGACTGAGGAAACAACTCAAAGGGATTGCATGCTTTGTAAATGTTCATATTCTCTTATCACTTTTACTCATCTGCTGTTAAAATCTTTCCATGTTATTTGAGGACAACCTAAATATTTTAGTAATTATCTTGTGTCCGTTCTTTTGAGACCATAGTATAACATTTAACATACTTCGTAATGAATTATTATTGTAATATTATTCTGAGTTAAATATGTTCAAAGTAAATAACATAAATGCATTAGGAAAGATATGTGAGAGTTTTCTCTCGAAATCATATCCCTCAGGGTACCGATTCTGGGACCGATAGAACGGTCATACGAGAGAGATAAACGATCTTCTCCATATAATTCTCCGTTTACTGTCTCTCTCTTTCTCTCGATATGTCCGTTCTGTCGGTCCCAGAATAGGCACCCTGATATCGCAATGGAGTCGATCTCGGAATGTTGATCTAATTAGATATTCAGTATTCGATTATAAAGCGAACAACAACCCTCCATAGAAAACTGAACCGGTCGTTATAGCTAAAAAACGGAAACAAGATCCAATATAATCATCACAGTTCCAAACCTTGGAGTTTGGCTTGATCCAGGGGTCGGATGGGACGACCGGGCAACCGGGCGAATGCCCGGTGGGCCGGTACGATTTAAAGAGGTTCGGGCCAAAGGCCCGACCAGCAACTCGTTGAAAGTTGGATTCATAACACAAAAAGAACCCGAGTGCCCTCAATAATGACACTTTAAGCACGTCCTAAATTTCAAACGTATCCGTATCCGCATCAATCTGCGCATACTTAGAATAGATGTGGAGGTTCCGATTTGTTCCGTTGCACGTATCGTTGCGGGCCTTTTATCGTATCCGTATTTGAGAACGCATCTCAACTAATCGAAGAATTATAACAAAAGCTCTTCAAAACCGATAAACGAAAAATACACAAGCATCCAAACCAAACCCAAAATATAAACAAAAATCAATATCTAGGTTACAAAACGCGAAGTTTGACAACTTTGACATTTCACCAATCCGTTTCGTATACGTGGAACCGATCGCTGCTTAAGCGGGTTTTCATATGATTAACGTATGTCGATTCGTTTACGGATACGGATGTGGATACGTAAAAAAATGTTGGGTTTGCTTAAAGTGTCTGATGTCAATATTTCAGATACGCATCAGAGATGCAATACCAGCTCGTGTAAAATTGCAATTGACATCAAAATTTCTATCTCCAGGGGATTCATTTGCATCTTTACAGTATAATACAGTGTGGCCCAACGAAAACGGAACGGTATTGATTCTGGGTATTTATAATCATACCTTTAAAAAAATCCGACACGTCAACTTTGTTTTTGAGAGAGGCACTTATTAGGCGTAAAGGTGAACTCTCATCTGCAATATCTGATAAAACTCACCCTCAAAATCTCAAATGGAAAAGGGGGGTAGAGTGATACCTTATTTTGAAGGCCGTTCAGCCCTGATTACAACTGCCTAGTTTCAAGCATCTGCTGCGTTATTTCTGTTGATATGACAGCTTGTCAGACAAATATCGTTTGATTTTTTTTGTATTCAATAAATAGTTAACCGCAAGAGTTGCCTTCTCCAAACTAAAAGAATATGATGAGGGACAGAAGGTCTTCAAAATTGGTTAGGTATTTCTCAATCCTTTTGACGAGGATGTATTTCACCATAAAAAAAAAAAAATTGGGAGATGAAAATCCTCGTCAAAAGGATTGAGTAATAGCTCATTTTGAAAATTCTCTTATTCCCCATCGTAGCGTCCTATTTGGAAAACGTAAACTATTGCGGTTGATCATTCATTTAATGTGAACAATTGAAAAAAAAAGTTGGCAAGCTTTTATATCAACAGGAATGACAGCAGAGGCTTGAAACCCGAACCATGTATATTGACTATCCAAAAGCAGTATTTCAAAATTTCTCCGTGAAGTTCTAGATGCTTTTTATAAAAGTTTGAAAGGATAGATCTCTATCTTTATAATAATATGATGTTATTTTCTGGTTCCATAGACACGGATCAAGGCAATGCTTGATTTTTCAAAATACTATTGGAAAGAAATTTCAAATGTATTATATTGTTGGAAAGCTCAGAGCGAGCCTATTCAAAATAATCAAAAATATACAGGGTGTCGGTTGTCTCCGTCGGGAATCCGTTATTCCTAGAAAAAATCTGATAACACCACTGATGGATTCTACAACATATTTTTTTTATGAAAATGTATTTTTATTTTTTATCTAATTTATAAGACAGCTGAGATACGAGGTGTGCCTGAAAATGGACATTTTGAATTTCGCCTTGAATATCAGAAACGGAGGGAGCTACGAAAATTTTGTTTGTGGCATCGTTCGTTTCTCGAAAAAGTAGGACATCATTCTAATAATCGCATCTTTCCATCATCACTCAAGAGGGATACCCCGCAAAGACAACGAAAATGGGACACCCTGTACAGCCGGGTCATCACGTATATTTTAGCCAATAGGTCATGGTTGCTTCAATTACTATCTATATGGAATTGAGAGAGCAGACAAGCACACATAATAATATGTATTCATCATACATTGCAACCAAGTAAGTATAATCATGTTATGACGACATTTTTTGGCTATTAAAAATAGTCTTCATGTTTTGGTGAAGAGAATTATAACGACTCATCTCCTTGTTCTTTTTTTAAGTGAAACTTCTTTTGCGGCGTTGTGATTATATTTGTCGATAGAGAAGTGCACTAGATAAGAGGAGACGTTTTCAGATTTCGTTACAGAAAGAGAAAAAAGATAATTACGTAGTGATAATGACAATGAGGGGTGATCAGACTTAAGTCTGCACGATTGCTAACTTCTTTATTATTGAGGATAGGAGGTCGTTTAAAGTGAGAGAACTGGTGGTATTTTCTACGGATTAACGCGATGCTGGAAAAAAAATGGAATTTCGTGTTCTCGACCTATTGCGAAAAACGTTTTTTTTATGAGACAACGTGTATATTTTTATCGTGATCGATTGGCTTCTCTTTTCCGAATATAGAAGGTTATTATGATTGTTTTCCTGAAACCAAAAATAACGGAGTTTTGCCTATTTTCCTCGACTTTTTTATAAACGTCAAAGAAACAAGTTTCATTGATTTAATTGTTTCAAGATAAGCTTAACGAAAAAAATACTTTTAGCACGAGATAATAAGTTAAATAGCAAATATGGCTCCCAATTGTATATCATTTTGTCAACATTTTAAATTTCACGGTGAGGTTTTTAACAAACTAAAAAAGGCATAACTCGGTTATTTTTGGTTTCAAGACAAAATGAATAATTCTTTTTCAAAAATAGTACATTTTTTGAAATAAATCGAGAACGCGATGCTCAATTGTTTTTTGGTTAACACCACACGTTAATAAGCGGAAAAAATACTACTACATCTCTTATTTGAGAGACCTCGTATCTCCAATAATAAATGTGTTAGCAATAAAGCAGACTCAAGTTTGATCACCCTGTATACCAAAAAACACTACTTGGAACTCGATGTTTACTCACTTCAAATGCCCAGATTGATTCGAAACTTTGCACACTTGTCAAGGAACGATGACAATACAATAATTTCAATCGAAGAAGAGGTAAAAAGTAATCAACACTTTTTAGTTAAACAAAATCGTGGTTTTTAGTCGACTTTTGACTTGTCAAATTGAATGAAGGACTATAGCCTTGAACCGATTTCATGTATAGGTATATTATTTAAACTATTAAAATATTATCAAAAATAACATTTCCAAGCCTATACTGGACCAACAAATTAAAAATAGATAAAACGTAGTGAAAATGAGAAAGAGACCGAATATTTGTTACAAAAATTTTATACTGTCATATAATGTGGCGCAGATAAGCTGGATACACCCCTGTATTTTCCTTATTTGAAGAAGTCGGGGATCGAAATTTTGAGCATGCAGTCGTACAAAATGATGAGCTCCATTATGCATGATACAAGAAAAAAATAAAAATCACAATAACGTCAGTGGCGTAAATTTTATGTATTTTTCTTTATTTCAACATCCTGTATCTTGAAAACAATGCACTCACGGACCTTGACCTATGTTTATATGGACTTTTTTTCATGAAATTAGCGCACTCAAATTTAATGTTATGCAATTAGGAAACACCCTGTATAACTAAAATTTGATGAATAAAACCCGCCCACTATGTCTTTCGTAAAGAGGGCCAATTCTCGTTATTTTACTTTGCGTCAGAGATATTGCAAAAAGTTACAAGAACAAAAAAAAATTATTAAGTAGTTTGCGATGGTCAAATTTTCATAAAACCACAAGTTTTGTGAAGGTACCTGAGAGATTGTCATGATTAGGAAAAGCAAATTTGTGATAATTTAGAAAATGGTGGCGTTTTTTACAAAATGAGTTCAAATCAATGTTGGAAAAAATGTATTCTGAATACGACCTTGAAAGATGTCGATAAACATAAAATGACTAATTCACAGAAAAGAATATTTTTTTCAGAGATGAGGTTTGAATTAAAGATCTATCATAAATTATCCGATTAGAACATCCGGATTTATAGTGACATTCTCCGAATAATAATGATTTTTAAATAATTTCCCACATGGTGATTGAAATAAAAGTCAGTTCTTTATCAAGAACTACGATTATGTATGTATAAACTTTTATCCCAATGGAAAAAACTCTTTGTTTTTATTCTGCCACAACAATAATCATTCTCAAGGTTCAATCAATATGCATTTTTGATACAGGATGACGGGTCAAAATTTACAAGAATTCATTGAGTGTTCCACTAAAAAAATACATAGGTACTTTTTAATAAAAACTTTGTTTTTGATTCGCTCGATTTATTCACTTTTTATTTTAAATTTTCTCTCATCTCCACACGTAGCGTTTTTTGTCGATATTTTTTTTTCTTCGTTCCAAGGCCGTAGATTTTACAATATACAGGGTGGCAAATTAAAAAATGCAACAAACGCGAAGAGATAAAAAAAATCCTTGGAAACGTTTCTTTGATACATACGGTGAACACAATGTATGTACTTTATGAACTTCCACATCCTTTATCTAAATTGTCTCGCTTGATTAAAAATAGTCCAAATGTATTTTGCGACATTTTTTGTTCAGGTACCGGACGTCGAATTGTTTAGTGAGCCATTTCAGAAGTAGAATGCTTAAAGCAATTGTGTTTTGTATCCCAGTCAGTTAGTTTTTGGGGGGCGAAAATAATTCGCCAACTGTTGGTGTTATCGGGTGTTTGATGATCCAATTTTTGAATTTTTGTCGAAAACACGTCCTTTTATATGTTTTTTTTTCTTGAATCATTTGAGTAGGTATACGCAAAAATATTTTCTGATTCCGGCGAAACCTGAACAGAAAGACGCAGAAAAAAATCTGAAAACATGAGAAGACATAATTTTTATAAGGTAAGTGAGTTGATGTAAAAAAAAATGATATAAACATGAAAATCCGAATTTTCGCTTGAAACTTGGTATTCTGGGTAAAAGTGTAATTTAGAACAACTTTTTCTGGAAACATTTTACGATATCTCTGACGCGAAGCAAACTTTGCGAAGGCGTATGTAGACGGCGGGCTTTGGACATCAAATATCATACATTACGACTAATCAAAATTTCGAACCTGGATTTAAAAAAATAAGGAGAAAACAGGGGTGTACTCATCATCTTATCTATGAACCACTGTATAATAGCAGAGTATTTCATGTTGGGAGAAGGTAGAGAGCTAGAGGTACGCTATAACTGTTATCAAGGCAAAAAATTGAGGTTGAATCCAGCGGCGGCGAGTGGTTCAAAACTTTGGGCGTGCACAACGTAATACGAAAAAAAAATGGGTGTCACACGACCACGCCCAAAAATATTCTCTTGCTATCAAACCGTCAATCTGGGTTAGCAAATAACAGAATCTTATCAAAAAAAAATATGAATCAAAAACTTACCCTGAACGCTTTTATTTATTACGTTTTATTTTGCGCTTAAATCCGACGACTTTTTAGTTTTAAAATAAGCGTTCCTGTTTTCCAGCATTCATTTTCTGTTGATATCAAACTATAGGTATAACTATCAGCGTTATAATAATGATAATTAGTATTGAATAATCTAAATTCTGTATAGGTTCCAAATTAAATAATGATAATAATCTAATATAATATCATAAACTTGTAAATCAACAACAAAAATAATATTGTCAAATCAATAATATCCACATAACAAAATTGCCCTATGCGAATACCCGCACTTTTATTAACATAAAATAATGAAGAGCACTGATCTCATGTGCTCGCGGGCCACCTTAAACGTCGGACGTCGCTCTAGTCTGCCGCGGTGAACAAGGGAGCGGGCGGCAGGGGATTGACCAATCAGATCTAATATTCCGATGAGCGGTGGTCGAGGAGATTTCGCAATGGACCCGCAAAGCGAACGGCTGGATTGAAGATCTTGGCTGGATTTACGTTAATCTTTTGTGACGCATAATCAGCGACTTGCGATTTGGAGTTTTGTTTACGAAATAGTTGATAGGTTCAGGCTATACCAAAAAAAGAATAATTATCAAAACAATGTCAGGACACAATTTTTTTTTTTTTCGAGATGAGGCATTACATTTGGGGGTGCACGTGCACATGTGCACTTATTGAGGAACCGCCACTGGTTGAATCGTCGCAGCATCGTGTTTCAAGCCCATGGTTTGTTCAATGATGACTGTTGTCAGTGAAGGATATGACGTCACTCAGTTACTCTATCAATGAATGCAATCAAACAAAAAAATATGAAAATTCTAGAAAATTCAGAATTATATGTAACAAAAAATATAATCATGATACCTATTCTAATCAAATAGTGAGAGTTTTGATGCAACCTAGCTAATAAAAATGGTTGCATTTTGATAGAGTATTCGTAACGTTGTTTCAATTATGTTACCCAGGTGACATTTTTGTTTGACATGAAATCGCTAACGACTCTCCGCCATAACAATTGAACCTGAATTACGATTATGGAGGACTGTAACTAGGAGAGTAATCGAAATGCATAAAAGTGGTCCAGGTTTCAAATCGTTATTCAGCTTAAATTGTTACCCCCAGATGGCGAAGAGTCGTCAGCGATTTCATGTCAAACAGAAATGTCACCTAGGTAACATAATTGAAACAACGTTACCAATACTCTATCAAAATGCAACAGTTTTTATTAACTAGGTTGCATCAAAACTCTCACTATTTGATGATAATAGGTACCTATATGAATATATTTCTTGTTATACGTTATTCTGAAATGTACGAAAGCGTAGAAGGGCCACCAAGAAATTTTTTATGAAATTCCGACTTCGAAGTCGGAATTCTGACTTTGAACTCGGAATTCCGACTTCGAAGTCGGGATTCTGACTTTGAACTCGGAATTCTGACTTCGAAGTCGGAATTCTGACTTTAAACTCGGAATTCCGACTTCGAAGTCGGAATTCTGACTTTGAAGTCGGAATTCTGACTTTGAAGTCGGAATTTTGAAAATGTGTATTTGACTTTGTGAGCTCCTGTTTCCCTGACTCCTTTTATCCCCAAAAATGACAAAGTGATGATTATGTTGGCATAGTTTTGCTATTTTCCAAAGGATTTGGTTCAAATTTGATATGTAGATTCAATTTGGAATTTGATCAGTGAGGTTGTGTTTGCATTTGTTAGTTTCCAAAAGATTTTGTTTCAAATAAGATATTCTGTAGGTTCAATTTGAGATTTGATCAAGAAATTTGAAGAAAATGCATTAGTGAGGTTATGTTTGCATAGCTTTTGCTATTTACCAAATGATTTTGTTCAAATTAAATAATAATATTATATGGGTTAAATTTTTGCGATTTGATAAAGAAAATCAAAAAAATCACTTGATGAGGATATGTTTGCATAGTTCATAGTTTATAATTAGATAATAATATGTAGGATCGATTTGGGATGTGATGAAAATGTTATTGCAAAATTACTTGGTGATGTAATATTTGTATAGTTTTGTTATTTTTCGCGAAGGATTCTGTTCAAGTTAGGTATGTGGGTTCATTTTGGGATTTGATCAACAAATTTGAAAAAAGCATTTTTGAGGTTATGTTTGCATTTTTTTGTTATTTTCCAAAGGATTTTGGTCAAATTAGATATATAGGTTCTATTTGGGAATTGATCAAGAAAATTGAGAAAAATGCATAAATGAGGTTAACTTTGCAAAGTTTTGTTATTTCCCAAAGTACTTTGTTCAAATTGGATATGTAGCTTCTATATATGATTTGAACAAGAAATTAAAAAAATATACAGGGTGTCCCAGCAAGGGTGGCCACCGGCCATATCTCAGAAACTACTGGACCTAAAAGTTCAGGAAAAAAAAAATTACCACTAAAGTGGCCACGAGAAAATGCTGGGAAATATTTATAACTCCGAAGTTTTTCCGCTAGGGGGCGCAATCAAAGCTTAAATATTAAAATTCGAAATTTCTCCGGAAATTCTCAGATTGAGGTATATCTTTATCAACATGGTTAGAAAACCTAGACAATTTCACGTCTTTTTGGTACAGGGCTCATTGGCGTACCGATCTTCGTGTGAGTAGGGGAAGGTAGTGAAAGTGTAATTGTTCAAGTGGCTGTAACTTATAAACGACTTGTCCGATTTTGTTGCGTATAGGCTTGTTTGGAAGATAAATGTGAGTACTTTCGTATATCGTATCCAGTGATGCGTGATTGTCTCCAGAAAAGTTGCTAGAAGGCGTAATTTGAATTAAAAACTGTTATTTTCGTTTCACCGCAAAAATTTAAATGGTACGGTATAATTCTGATAACAGAATCAAAATGAAGATTAAATTCACAAGAAAAACCTTGAAAAAAAAAACCTTAAAAAAAAAAAAAAAAAAACAAAAAACCTTAAAAAAAAAACCTCAAAAACCTTAAAACATTAAATTTTACATAATTTGGACTAGTTATTATTATCAGAATTATACCATACCATTTAAATTTTTGCGGTAAAATGAAAAACACTGTTTTTAATTCAAATTACGCCTTCTAGCAACTTTTCTGGAGACAATCACGCATCACTGGATACGATATACGAAAGTACTCACATTTATCTTCCAAACAAGCCTGTACGCAACAAAATCGGACAAGTCGTTTATAAGTTACAGCCACTTGAACAATTACACTTTCACTACCTTCCCCTACTCACACGAAGATCGGTACGCCAATGAGCCCTGTTGGTAGAAATCCTAGACAATTTCACGTCTTTTTGGTAAAAGACGTGAAATTGTCTAGGATTTCTAACCATGTTGATAAAGATATACCTCAATCTGAGAATTTCCGGAGAAATTTCGAATTTTAATATTTAAGCTTTGATTGCGCCCCCTAGCGGCAAAATTTCGAAGTTAAAAATATTTTCCAGCATTTTCTCGTGGCCACTTTAGTGATCATATTTTTTTTCCTGAACTTTTAGATCCAGTAGTTTCCGAGACATGGCCGGTGGCCACCCTTGCTGGGACACCCTGTATATATTTAATGAGGTTATGTTTGCATCATGGTTTGCATAGAATTTGGTTCAAATTAGATAGATAATTGAACCTACATTTTGGTTCAATTTGGGATTTGATAAAACTGCTTTCAAAAAAATTACTTGGTGAGGTTATGTTTGCATAGTTTTGTTATCTTCCGAAAGATTTTGTTCAAATTAGGTATGAAGGTTCAATTTGGGATTTGATCCTGACATTTTGAAAAATGAGTTTTTGAGGCTATGTTTTCATATTTTATTTATTTCCCAAAGGAAATTGTTCAAATTGGATATGTAGGTTCTATTTGGGTTTTGATCAAGAAATTAAAAAAAAATGCATGAGTGAGGTTATATTTGCATAGTTTTGTTATATCCCAAAGGATTTTTGTTGAATTTAGATAATATAGTTCTATTTGGGATTTGATCAAGACATTTTAAAAAAAATGACTTGGTGAGGTTATGTTTGAATTATTGTTTCGTTATTTTCCAAAGGATTTTGTTCAAATTAGTCATGTAAGTTCTATTTGGGATTTTATCAAGAAATTTGAAAAAAATCACTTAGTGAGGTTATCTTTGCAAAGTTTTGTTATTTTCCAAAAGATTTTGTTCAAATAAAGTGTGTTGGGGAGATGTCAATCCCGAAAGTTTACTCAATCCCGGGATCTAATCCCGGAATAAGATGTATCGGAAATGAATCGGATAGCATTCAAATGATTTTATCACAACTTGAAACATATCAACCAAAAAGAAGTCCCAAATCAGCCCAAGCAAATGTGTTGCAAACATGCATTTCAAAATAAATACCCCAAAAATTTTGTCATTTTATTCAACATATCATAACTAAAGAACCGCGGAATAGATTTTTATGATTTTTGATACTATTATTTTTGACTTTTTCCGCTACGAATAACAAAATAATTATTTAAACGAAAAAATTGAAAAAAAAAGAAAAATTATGAAACAAATGCATTCAACACAACGTCTATCAAATCATGAGGTGGTATGAAATTTTCTGGGTCAGCTAGTTTTTTTTCCGAGTTTCGTCTGATTGCCATGTGACATAACAAAAATATAAGCAAAAACGAAATAAATCTGGACGACCTGTACACAGAAACCAAGTAGTTGTGGACGCATGTTCATTGGAACTTTTTGTCACAAAATTAGTCCCCCTCTAAAATTTTTGCAACTTCTTGGTTTACACCCTGTATTTCTGTATGTACATACAAATCCGCCCACAGACACATATATACATCTATCGAGATGTCTCCGTGCGATTAGTACGCGTGTACAAAAATGCAAGCAAAAAATCCAACTTCGACATATATTTTTAGCGGATATTGTCTACACACTGACGCGCGGACTTGTACGCGCAAACATATCTCACGGGATGTACGTGTGTAGGCGGCTTAAGGCTCGTCTGCATCGCCAAGGCCAGAGTTCTCCGTTTCTGCCGAATGGGGCCTCCAACGAACACACAGAAGTTTGATTGTTTCTTTTGACCTTCGCACATGCCATCATGACATGTAAGAAGCACACCCCTCTGTGCAAGGTGATCCCGAGATAAGTTGTTCTCTTGGACGATTCTATATGGCACCTCTAAGGAATGCAGGATCGCAGATGTTTTTCGAGGGTCTATGGCAGTTGACGCATCTATTCACCGATCACTGCCAGGGCATCGTTCGCTTTCTGGACCATCTCACTTGGATGTTCAGCCAGCACTGGAATTGACAAGTCGTCAGCATAGCAATTCATCTCCAACACCTGGTCCAATTCAATGTCCATTAAATCATCGTAGAAAATGATGAGAAAGTGTAGGACCGAAGACCGACCGCTGTGGAACCCCTCCTTCTACCCTCTCAACGTTATTTTTATCTACCAGATTTTTTCTGTCCGACAGTTGGTTAAAACTCTATTATGTTACAGAGGTACCCGCTGACACCTTTGTTCTTCACCTTCTTGGTAATCAGTTCCCAGTTGAATGCATTTCTAACGTCATTGGGTATCATCGCATCAAAATACCGAAAGAAGCATTCCAGCCTCCTGTCTGCCCTCTACTAACCAACTATACTATACTATAGTAGTTGTTATATTAGCCCAAACTGCAGCCTTGTGGAGTTCTTGGCTGACCTCGACAACTCCTTGTTATAGTTCTTCAACTCGCAAATAAGAAGAGTACTCCCTTATTTTGTGCATGTAGGTAAACAGTCTGCCGTACTGGTGAAATGAGGAAATCCCGAAAGAAATGCTATCGACAAAAAAGAAAATGAGAGCATTCCAAAGAGCCAAAGAACGTTACGCAAGAGAGAAAAGAAGACTGACCTCACAGGAACAGAAAAGAAAACTAATAAGATCAATTGATTAAATACGAGAACAAGCCATGCTAAATGAGTTGGACATCTTTGGAGAAGGGTACAGGATTGTGAAGAACAGCTTCGGCATAGATAATCCTGGAAACACTCTATTCATTTTTCAGCAAAGAGAAACATTTGGTGAGCTCCTTATTACCAAAGTCACCACGAACGTTGAAGATATGGACATCATCTCGAAATCTGCAAAAAGTTGCGACACAATAACCCCGGAAGAACTTATCAATGCCAGCAGCAGATTCCAATATTGAAAGGCGCCAAGCACAGATGGAATCTCAGCCTTCGGTTCCGAATATCTCATAGCTGTGAACAACGAGTTTTTTCTAGAGTTCGCTTTCTATAAATCAAATCAAATAATACTTTATCACCATGAAAATTGTTACATTTTATTGGTGAAGCACAAAGGCATAAACCATTAGCATAATAAAAATACTGATGGTCAAGGATTAAAACAATTAGAACTGAGTACAAGAGAACGTGTTCCAGGGTAGGTGGAAAATAGCGGAACTATTCTTTTTAGGGAAATCAAGGAAGTGCACTGAAGATGTTACAAAACACAGGACAATCTGTTTGATAGATACCCACAGAACACATATACAAAGTTTAGAACAAACACGTAAATGGAGGGTGGGGCCTGAGTGAAAGCTTTGATTCGCATCCACGGAGAGGCGCTGATGTGCCTGAAGTTCGTTAGATCTCGAGAAGATGGCGGTATGTGGAATGCCACATGACAGCTTATTAGATTGTCATGATAATAGATGTAGTCATTTGAACGTCACCCTTTATGTTAATGTTGTCTTTCATGCTTTGATTCCTCTCTAAGTGAAAAAATGTCCTGTTAATCCTCATCAAAAAACCTATAAAACGCAGAATACAACCCGGAATACTAGAGGCTGATCAATGTTCCAGCCGCCATCGGAAAAGTTCCGGATAAATGCATCCTCCACAAAATAAGGAAAGTCACGATGGCAAAAAACTTTCTGCCAGAAGAACAAATGGGATTTCGCCCAGTGTATGCTACAACAAATCAAACAGTGAGGTCAAGTCACCATCCTGAAAAGGTCGAACAAAGGGGGAGAAACAAAAGAAGTGTTCCTCGAGGAGTTTCCTACAGCCCAGCCGTCCTACGCCACATGGAGCCATGCACCGCTTCCCGAGACCTGCGGAGTGAGTGGCATTTTCTCATAGTCATCATCACACAGGGTCAGCGCCCCGCAGTGCAGATGGGAAGACCACACTGACCCCATCCCCAGATGGTTCTGGACATTCAAGAAAAACCGATAAAACTATACATTTATTCAAAGTTTTTGTCTTTATTTAATCAATAAAGACATTTTCAACGTCAAAGTCAATGTCTTGCTTTTATGTAAAGGGAACTCTATAATATATTACAGAAATCTTCAATAATACATCATCCAAGTCTGATAGTTCGATTCGCATCCACTTCATTCCGTGGCGCATTGTTCCGTAAAATTTTATACGTCAGTTTGTCTTCTAAACTTTGTATACTTATGTGTCCTGTGTATACATTGTTCATGGCTTTCCTGCGGTTACGTCATACTTTTCCGTCTCTCTCTTACACATTGAAGAAAAAAATCACATACGTCTGGACGAGGGTCTTTTGGATCAATTTGACAAATGTCACATGTGGAGCGATCAATCTACGACATACTGCCAAACGTCAGATACTGTGACGTGACCGCAGGAAAGCCATGAACAGACTGTAGATACCATTGCTAAGGCATATGAGAACATAGTAAACATCAGACTGCCAAAGGAGATCGACTCATTGGAAGGCTTCGATAAAAACCAATATGGTAAAAAACCAATATGGTAAATCACCGACAAAGCCAAAGGGGGGCAAGAAGGAACAATCTCTACGATGACTTAATGGACATTGAAGTAGAGACTACAGTAAAATGCAACTGGGACCTCGCACCTGTCCCGTGATTGGTCAGATTGGTTGATAGAATATGTTGCCATGGTTATCGCCGAAGTAACAATGTAGTAAATTTGTGTCTGATGTTCGGGTTAGTTTGGCTTAGATTGGGTTAGTTTGGGTTTGGTGAAAAAGGGATATCTTTTTCCGGGATTGGGAAAGCTTTCGGGATCGACATTCCTACAACACACTCTATTTGAACAAAATCCTTTGGAAAATAACAAAACTATGCAAACATAACCTCACATAGTAAGTTTTTACAATTCCTTGATTAAGTCCTGAATAGAACCTGAATAACTAATTTGAACAAGATCTTGGGAAAATAACGAACAAAATAGAAAATAATGAAACAATGCAAACATAACCTCACCATGACATTTTTTTTGAAAATTGTTCGATCAAATCCCAAATAGAACCTACATATTATGTAATTTCGGCAAAAATCCTTTGAGATATAACAAAACTATGCAAACATAACCTCATACTGATGCATTTTTTTGAAATTTCTTGATCAAAACCCAAATAGAACCTACATATCTAATTTGAACAAAATCCTTCGGAAAATAACAAAATTATGCAAACATAACCTCACTTAGTAATTTTTCCAATTTCCTTGATAAAATCCCAAATAGAACCTAGAAAACTTATTTGAACAAGATCCTGGGAAAATAACGAACAAAATGGAAAATAATGAAAAAATGCAAACATAACCTCACCAAGTCATTTTTTTGAAAATGTCTTGATCAAATCCCAAATAGAACCTACATATGATCTAATTTCAACAATAATCTTTTGAGATATAGGAAAACTATCCAAACATACTGATGCATTTTTTCCAAATTTCTTGATCAAAACCCAAATAGAACATACATATCTAATTTCAACAAAATCCTTTCGAAAATAACAAAGTCATGCAAACATAACCTCAAAAATGTTTTTTTTTATTTCTTGATCAAATACCAAAATGAGCCTACATAACTAACTTGAACAAAATCCTTCGCGAAAAATAGCAAAACTATACAAACATATCTTCACCAAGTACCAACTCTTTCGTTTTTTTTTTCATCAAAATTCAAAGATTGAACCTATATAATATATTATTATCCAATTTGAAGAAAATCATTTGGAACATAACAAAAGCGAAGCAAACGTAACCTCACTAATGCATTTTTTTCAAATTTCTTGAACAAATCTCAAATTGAACCTACATATCTTATTTGAAACAAAATCTTCAGGAAAATAGCAAAACTATGCAAACATTACCTCACCAAATTTATATATTTTTAATTCCTTGGGGAAAACCTGAATAGAACCTACATATCTGATTTGAACAAAATCGTTTGAGAAATAACAAAACTATGCAAACCTAACCTCATTGATGCATTTTTTTCAATTTTCTTGATCAAATTCAAAATTGTACCTACATATCTGATTTGAACCAAATCCTTTGGAAAATAGCAAAACTATGCCAACATAATCATCACTGTCATTTTTGGGGATAAAAGGAGTCAGGGAAACAGGAGCTCACAAAGTCAAATACACATAGTATAAAAATTCTTCTGATCCATCTGATTGCTGCCGAACAGCGTAGAAGGGCCACCAACAAAATTTTTATGGAATTCTGACTTCGAAGTCGGAATTCTGACTTTAAACTCGGAATTCTGACTTCGAAGTCGGAATTCTGACTTTAAACTCGGAATTCCGACTTCGAAGTCGGAATTCTGACTTTGAAGTCGGAATTCTGACTTCGAAGTCGGAATTCTGACTTTAAACTCGGAATTCTGACTTCGAAGTCGGAGTTTAAAGTCAGAATTCCGACTTCGAAGTCGGAATTCCGAGTTCAAAGTCAGAATTCCGACTTCGAAGTCGGAATTTCATAAAAAATTTATTGGTGGCCCTTCTACGCTTTCGTAGAAATGTATAGAATTTTCATATTTTTTTGTTTAATTGCATTAATTGATAGAGTAACTGACTGACGTCATATCCTCCATTGACAAGAGTCATCATTGAATAAACCATGGGCTTGAAACACGATGCTGCGACGATTCAACCTCAATTTTTTCCTTATAGAGAATGCATTGCATGTGGAATGTGAAGTGGAAATTTGGAAAAATGAATGAAAATGTGATAAAAGTATCTTGACTCTTGACAAATTATTGACAAGCAATAAACGTTACCGTCACAATGAATAAATAAAAGCGCTACTAGCTACAGCGCCCTCAAATGAACTAACCAAAAAGAGAAAAGAGGGACAGATTTTCAGGGATATTCGTGTGTCGATTCGTCTTCTGATTATAATAGTCCTCCCATAGTTAAGCCCTTTTCGGTTATGTTCAATGTTTATGTATGAATGTAGGAAGTGACTACTCAGTGTTGCCAACTTTTTGAATGAGTTAATCCGTAGGAAGGATGATGAAAATCCGTAGAAATCCGTATTTTTTTTTTTGTACCGGAAATTAGTTGAGTAAATTATTTTTAAAATCAAATAATGCTAATTAATAGGTTTTACATACAATTTTGACAAAAAAAGTTTAATTTATTCAGGATGTATGCAACACGAGACACAATACACACAAAAATATACTTCTATAATGCTTTTTTCTGAAGAACATAATAGATGACAATGACAATGACAATTCCACTTTTGTGTTGGCTATGTTAGACAAAAAATCCCCGGTATCGAGGGAGTACCTATCCCAGCGGGCAGCCTAGGCGTTCCAACTTAAACTATTTATATAGAATTCATTCAGCATTGCTTGTAATTTCTCCGAAGTATAAAAGCCCGCCAAGAGGCGGCAATCGTGAGCAAGCTTGAACTTTCATGGAAAATAAATCTTTTAAGTATTTATTTCAACTAATTTTTATAAATAAAAATATCTCTTTATCTTTAATAATTTGTACTGAGCAATGAGCATGCTTGTGTTTTTCGTGATTATAGTCTATGGCGAGTGAAGTCCCAAAATCCGTAGATTTTGGTTCTATATCCGTATATCGGAGAACAGATTGTAAATTCCGTAGATCTACGGAAAAATCCGTAGGGTTGGCAACGCTGTGACTACTGCACATTGAGTTTTATAATTTAAAGTCAATGCTACTGCACAGTAGCAGTAGTAGCACAGTGCACTGTCTAGACGGAGACAGATTCCCAATAAAAATTGCTGCACTGTCCAACATGCGCAGTGCGTTGTTGAGCTACACGGAATCGCAGGATACCGACAGTGTGGGAAGACAATTTCTGCATTCCTTTTACATGCCGGACATTGCCGGAGCCGCTCTGTGTCACTCCCAGCGGCCCGGCTTTTGACGTGGTCTGCTATTTAAAATGTGTTTGTCGCCCACGAGTCCACGAGTGACTCCGAATCCTCCCCCCTTGCCCCTCTGTTGCACTAAATTTGCTGGGGGTGCGTTGACTCGCTTTTGGATGTAGCTCCCGTCATCGATTTTTAAAATCAAGGCTTCCATGCACTAACCACAATGTTGCCGAATCTCTGTCTGTAAAAGTTGGGTTGCTCGGATTGTTGGGAGAGTGGGGAGCAGGCTGATTGTTTATCTTTATGATGGGGTTATTTTGATGTTTCAAATGTGTGTCTTGCATCTTGCACTTTCATCTCATCAGAATATTCATGAATACATTCAAATACCTAGCTTCCTTTCGCGATACCATTCCGTTTTGATCATAGGTCTATAATGGATAGTACAGTGTGGAAAAAACATTTTCAACCAATGAAAACCTGAACCGACATTGCAAAAATCATTTAAAGACGAAAATACTAAATCATCCCCAGGCGAGTATTGTGCCGTGACTAGTTCACCACAAGACTGGCAATAAAAAAGACATTTCAGGATATTCTTTTGTGTGAAACATATGGGATTTTTTTTTATTCATTGCAGATCCAAAATTTGAATATCATCAAAAGTTGGTGTATGTTCTATATGCTCTATCCACTTATTATAGTTGCGATTAGAATGGCTGCAGATCAAACATCATACACGGGGTGGGTCAAAAAATATAGAAATTGATGAAGGTAACAACAGTAAAGTACCTATCACTTATTTCAAAAAAATCCGTAAAATGTCGTGAAAAAAAGTTGTCTAGAATTAAAAGTTATGCCTGAATATTAAAGTTGTGACTTAGGTACTGTTTTCTTTCATAACTTTTTTCAAATTCAAGCATTTTTGTGAAATACACTTAGATTTTTATTTTTTCAGGAAATCACATACTTAGTTCATCTTCGTTGCAATGCAACAATATTCAACAAAACTTTGAATTTCCGCAAAAAATCTTTTTAACATTTTAAACTATCAATAATCATAATGTAGGTAGGTATATACCAATAAACTCTTATACAAAGTGCAATTTTTGTATTCGATACCATTATACCTACCTCTGAGTTTATTATTTAATTGTTGCTAGTTTCGTGACTGGAGCGGAACAGAGTTATGTGTTATTATTTAATACAGACCAAAATAATCTAGGGCGCTTTGTTTTGGTAATAAGGCAAAACTCTAGATTCTGTACACTTTTTCTTTATACCGTTTTCCTGTATTTTTTTAAATAAGCGTAGGTAGGTACATTACTCTTGCACAATTTTTATATTTCTAGACCTACCGTGTATGATGTTTGACTTACAACCATTCTAATTGCATCTAAAAAGTTTATCGGCTATGCATCATCTTTTCGTGATATTTGAATTTTGGTTTTGCAATCAATAAAAAAAATCCCACATTATGTTTTACACAAAAAAATATCCTGAAATGTCTTTTTTATTGCCAGTCTTGTGGTGAAGTAGTCACAATACTCGCCTGAGGATGCTTCAGTATTTTCGTATTCAAAATGATTCTTGCAATGTCGGTTCAGGTTTTCATTGGTTGAAAATGTCTTCACAAACAGCACAATTATATTTTACTATCCATCATAGACCCATGATCAAAACGGATTGGTATCGCGAAAGAATAATTAAGGTTAGGTATTTAAATGTATTTATGAATATTCTGATGAGATGTAAGTGCAAGATGCAAGACACAAATTTTAAACATCAAAATAACCCCATAAACATAAACTTGGAGATACAGCCTCCCCCCCTCCCACCCTAACAAACTACAATCTACAATCCCAACTCCCAACCAAACCCAACTTTTACAGACAGAGATACGGCAACACTGTGGTTATCGTCTGGTTAGTGCATGAGCCATTTTAAAAATCGATGACGGGAGCTACATCCAGCCGCGAGTGTGCGTTGACCCCATTGATTAATGACAAACGTAAACGTTTAATCATAGGACCCATTATAAATTATTCACAACATCATGGTCAAGAAGGCTATTTCAGCATTAGGTGCAACTGACGAACTTACCAATTATATTATGTTAGACGTCTAGATGAGTATATTGAATGAGTTTGTAGTAGAATTTGTAGGCACAGTAAGCTGTGGCACGCGTCCAGGCATTGGAGATGGAAGAAAACCCCATTTGCAGTTTGGCAACGTTGAAGTTCGTTAACGGGCTGTCGTTGTCAGGAGCCAGTCTACTGTCTACTTCAACTCAAACCTTATCTTGACTTGACATTGACAGTATTGACACCGATAAGAAAAATACAAAATACCTAAAAAGCTGAAAAGCATTTAAGGGCCGATTGAACAACGATTTTACTAAAATGTGTGGAGGTTTTACTTGCTCCAAAAACGCCTTGATAGCCCTTAATATTTTATACATCGTAAGTAATCATGTTTTGATTGATATCAGTCATTAAACCCGATTTCCCACAGGTCGTCGCTTTTATCCTGATAGGGGTTGCAGTTTATGGAAGGGCAGCTTCTCTAGTCACAAATCTCCCCATTGTGGGGGGTATTTTAGCATGTGGAATAATCTTGATACTCATTTCTGTGTTGGGATTGATGGGAGCAGTGAAACACCACCAAGTTATGCTCTTCTTTGTATCCTTTTTTATTTAATCATTTCTGATAAGATGGTTATGGTGTAATTGTCGCTAAGATCATCGCAGTGTATTTAATCTATTTCTATTATCTCTGCTGCCATTGACACATATTTTAAATGAGGAAATGAGGGAACAACATTCTTGTGCTAGCTGCTAGCTTCAAGTTCATGTTTATGTTTCAATGCCTTGATATGTGGGCTGGTTTCTTGAGACGGAGATTGGAGAGTGGACTAAATTGTTTGATGGCTTTGTTTTTGATAGCTTATACTAAATCAGAGATGTAGAATTGCATAATTGGCGGCTTTATTGTTATGTTTTTGCAAATGTCACCTTCATTCCACTTATTCCACTAGATATTTCTCATTCAAATTACGTAGGAAATTCGCTTACAGTTGGGACTAATAAAAGGTATTTTTTTAGAATACGTGAAAGAAACGACGATTCTATCGTTTAAACTATCAGATGGGACAATGGAGCGAGTAGGACTATAGTAATATGATAGTATTACTATAGTCCTACGTCCTACGTCTACAACAAACATTCATTGGGTCTTTGATGACGAATTTTGTTGAAAAATGGATTTTGGGGATAAGATAAGCTGTCATTGTTCAGTCAATAGCGATCAAAAAAGGGGTCTATCTGTAAAAAAGACGAGATGTTTTGAAACTTAGTAGATTTCGAGGTTCCCAGGGAGGTCCCTAACTGAAATACATAAAATGCATAACTCAAGACTTGCAGTCAGCGCCGCCATCTTGCCAGCATGGCGCCTAATGATGCTTCTTTGCCAATATCTCGAAAACTGTGCGTTTTTCGAAAAATATCTGGAGAGCAAAATTAAAAAGGATGACATTTTCTACAGAAAAGGTTCTGAGGAAATTTTCGCTGAAGTCAACCGTTTAGGCATGGGTTCTGGATGTATGAGAACATTCACTGCTCCATGAAATCAACACAACACTTCTTATTTCCACATAAGACTATGTGTAAACATGTTCTGGGGCGAATCTTTATATCTTCTTCAAAAGAGACTGGACAAAAAATAAAAACATAAAAAAACAAGGCTTCAAGGTTTTGACAATAAAAAAATTCTATTCTTACCACTAAAATCCACAGTGTTTTGAAGTTTCAGAGCAATAGTGTTCCTATACTTAGCATAGAGTGAAATGCGAATTATTGATGTAAAATTAAAACCACTGTGGAATTTAGTTATAAGAACAGATTGTTTTCATTGTCAAAACCTTAAAACCTTGTTCTTTTTTAATGCTGTTATTCCTTGTTCAGATCGTTTTTCAAAGGAGATATCGAGATTTACCCTAGGACATGTTTACTGTTATGGAAAAATCATAGGTGGTGCGTTAATTTCTTGGGGCTGTGTATTGCGTTAACTTCTATGAACTGTGCTTAAACGGTCAACTTTAGCGAAACTTTTTTGTATGAAATTTCATACTTTTCAATTTTGCTCTCAACGTATTTTTCCGAAAAGCGCATAGTTTTCAAGATATTTGCAAAATAACAATTTTAGAAGTCAAGTTAGATGGTGGCGCTGCGCTGGTGACAAGTCTCGATTTATGCATTTCATGGATTTTAGTTAGGGACCTCGAGACCTACAAAGTTTCACAACTTCCCGACTTTTTTCCAGGTAAAAATCCCCAATACTTTAACTAGAAAACAACCTTATTGTTTCTGTGGAATAGGTATCCCTTGTTGATCTAGACTGTCAACATTGTCATTTTGAATCTCAGAACGTACTGGAGTCGCTCATTGAAAATATGATTATTAATCATTTATTCCATTTTTGATTGAAAGTAAATTTGAAATGCTATTCTCTTGCATGAATATTGACTATTTTCATCCATCTAGCGTTGTAAATAATACATTTCAATGGACATACAACTTTGAAATCACTTTAAATTACTTCTTATTTCAATATCTTCAGAGATTTTATAGCAGTCTGGAAATCTACAAGATGGCATTATCAAATTCAAAATGATACGGTTCCTGTTGTAGCCACCATTATCAACTTGATTTGTTTAAATATTTGACTCTAATATTTAAGGGTTAAAATTAATCCCTGTATACAATATACAATGTATTCTATAACACCATAAAGAATATATGTAAAATGTACAGAGGGATTGGTTATATTTTACTGAATAGATATCCAAAATTATCCAAATTTGAAGTATTTTTTATGGACATTTAGAATCTGATACTAAGAAATGCGAAGATGCATAAAAAACCTGAAAATTCTACACAACATGGTATTTTTTAAATAGGATGACCCAAGGGATACCCTGTATATTTTTGTCTAGAATGATAGATTTATTTCTTCTGAATATACCATATACACGATATTTCTAAATGGTGCGTAAAAAACTCTACCATATACCCCTGAGTCAAAATATGTCGATTTACCGTACCAACCTTTCCGTTTAACTCTTCTGACTTGTAACATACTTTTTATAAATTGAGGTAATTTATATTACAGTGTAGTAATTATTAGAAAGAATATGAGGAATATGGAATTTGTAAATTCCAAAAAAAGTTTAAATAGGTATGTTTTCCTGCGTTCATCTGAATTTTCATTTGATTGTGTATTTTTTCTCTTCTACAAGATAACGTGGTTACATTTATGATCAGACGTTTCCTTCTTTCTCAACTCATTATACTATACAGGTTGTCAATTTGAAAACTCCCCACCCCGAACAACGGGCTTCCACAAAAATAAAATTAAAAACTTTCGAACACGTTGATTTTTGTTCTAAGAGGGAAAAAATCTTCAACTATTTTCAACTTTGCAACACCATCACTGGAGTAAGGGTGATATTCACCACCAAAATGTTAAATAGAAAGGAGTCTCGAGTAATACCTTATTTTGGAGGCCCTTCGACCCTGATTAACACTGTCGAGTTTCAGGTCTCTGCTGTCATTTCGGTTGATATGGTAGCTTTCATTAAACAGATAATTCACCGCAAGAGTTAGCTTCTTCAAACTAAGAGGATATGATGAGAGACAGAAGATCTGCAAAATGAGTTATGGCTTAATCCTTTTGGCGAGGATTTATTTCACCTCTTTTTTGTTTGAAAAGGATTGAGATGATAGCTTATTTTGAAGATCTTCTGTCGCTCATCATAAACTCTTAGTTTGGGGAAGTTATTCTTGCGGTTAACTATTATTTATTGAATAAAAAAAATCAAAAACATATTTTTGACAAGATGTCATGTCAACAGGAATGGCAGCAGAGACCTGAAACTCGGCAGTTTTGATCAGGGTCGATAAGGGCCTTCAAAATAAGGTATTACCCAACCCACCTTTCCATTTAACATTTTGGGGGTGGGTAAATATTACCCTTGCTCAAGGGGTGATGTTGCAAAGTTTAAAATAGGCGCAAATTATTTTTCCCTCGAATCAAAAATCGACGGGTCCGACCGTTTTTTATTTCATTTTCTTGGGGGCCATTCATGCTGGGAAGTTTTCAAATTGACGCCCGTGATGTATTAGGTCGAGTTTATAAAGGTCGAGACACACTTATCCACAACGAGACTGTTTGACCGTATTTGAACGCCGAGTGTCGGACGTGCTCTTATTTGATCCAATGCTAAAAATACACGGAACGTGCTCGTTGTGGACTCAAATTGGATAAGTGTGTCCCGGCCTTTAAGCGTAGATCAAGATGTTAGAGCATTTGAAAATAACATTGCGGATGTTTGCTCAGGGACGAAACGTCGAATCATAAATTTGATGACGACCTTCCATAGTGGGAAAAAAGTCTTTGTGATGATTTGAATTCAAATGAACCAAGGAAAAAATGAAACCATCTCACAAAATTACGGGTTCTCCGGATATCTCCACAATCCTCAAGCATTCGAAATTTTTGAACGGCATTTTATCGAGTATTGAAATGTGCAACTTTGTCATAATTCAAGCATCGCTGTATCTGTAGTCGTTTCCAAGATACCAATGGCGCACATCTAATTTGTAAAACGGCGTTAATGCATGGAATGTGAACACAAAACAACATTCTTGAATCCCGTTTTTTTCTTAACATTTCTTTAGTACATGCTGATCTTGTTTCTTCTATTTTTGATCCAATTCTCTGTAGCCTGTGCTTGTCTTGGAGTCAATGAAGCTCAGCAAGAACAATTGGCTGAACAAGGATGGAAAAGGTAAAACAACACTTACATATCTTACAAAGCTCGTCTGTTACAAAAAATTATAGAGTTGATAATGTTACCAAATCAAACGTACAAAGAACTTTCACCTGCTGCGGCTTCGATAAACAAATTGACTTATTAGTGGGCCACCCTACCTGTGAAGATGTTACCGTAAGTGTACGTACATGATTTGTTATTAAAAATATTCATTGATGAATTTGAAGATGACATGCATCGCTGGTGGATCTAAAGACTGTCCTGGATGTCTGATCAAATTGCAAAAAACAATCAACTATGCTTTTAAACTTTGTGGGTGGATTGGATTATTCTTCAGTTTTACTGAGGTAAGGAAACAATATTGAAGTCTGTCTACATTATTAAACATTCATTTATTTGAATCTCCATATTATTATGGAATTCACGTAACAGGTTTTAAGTTACATTGGAATCAAATTCAACAGATTTTTAATAATAGATTTATTTAATTATACTTGAGTATAACAAATTTCATACGAATTATACTGGAATAAGATAAATGTCGGGCTACAGTATGTTTTGTTCATGTTTGAATCAAGCTTGCTTTCGACTTACCTTGTTTACTGCTAATCGAAGAGGTCTAAATTCATGTTCGTCAATTCCATTATTTGTACTCACCATATCTACCATCTTATGGTGTCTAACAAAATTAAAGGTTCTTTATAGTTGATAAGCATGCCATGTTGACATTCACGTTCCTCAAACCTTATTTCAAAATATTGAAATTAGCGAAACTACACTCTATTCACAACCAAAAGTCTCCAAAGTAAACAAGCTAAACGTGATCAAACAAAGGAAAACCATTGAAAGGTGACGTGAAATAAACCAACTCATGTTATCAGTTCAATCATTTCTCTATGTCTAATCACGTGTAGCTTGTTTACTTTTTGTGAATTTTGATTGTGAGTAGGGTGTAGTAGTCCCCAGAGGTATCCAAGTCATATCGTTACCCAATTCATAATAATGAAGCCCAATCAGAAACTAAAACGTGTGTTTCAAACCAACGATAGGAGTGATAACTTCAAGACAGGATAAATAATACGAAATAAAAGGATGTAAGAATTAAAGAAATAGTTATAATGGACAATTTGCATTTATATTTTCTGATGACTTGAATATTTATATTTCCAAATTTATTTGAAAGTCATCAGTTAAGACGGTTTTTCAAAATACCCAAAATTATACTGGATAAATAAAAAAGAAAACGCAAACCTCGCTACATGACCGAAAATGGGCCGTGGTCAATAACAAAATGTGACGTCATTATCATTGATATTGAGGCGTCCTTTCGTGCCTTGAACCTTGTGAACCGCTCATTTGTCATTCATTATTTTAGTTGATGGACAGTGACGGCTGAACAGATAAAGCGTTGTTTGAGTTAGTTTGGGTTATGGAACCAGGTCAAGGTTAATTGATAGTAAAAAGGTTGCGTCGTTATACGTTCGAGTGTTGGACGAATCAGAATTCATACCAAAATTACGTCACTCTGCTCCGAGTCGCTTCCGAAATTCAAATACACATATTTCAAGAGCGCATATTTGAGACAGCACTAAAATAAATTAGTTAAAATCGCGTTCTAAGCCTGTAGCTTAGACACGAGATATGGAATATAATTTATATCATATTATTATATGATATGTTATGAATAATTCTTAATTTATTGATATTTTTGCTCGTAGTTTTGTATAACTTTCAGGAGTTTTAAACAACAAATAAATTATTATTGAAATAGATACTATTTTATTGGTAACACGCCCACAAGTATTTTCTTTTTCCTTTTTTTTATTTACTGGGACAGCTCGATATACCACAATGATTGTCCTGGAATTTAAAAAAATGATAAAATCTGGTTCACACTTAACAATAACAAGATTATTTCACTGTATACCAAAAACAGTGTAATAACTTTACCCTCGAACACGTTTAAAAACAGCCACTCAGTAAAAAGTCTTAAAACTCAGAGCTCCGTGACGACACCAATATGGGACCGATTCGGCTTACCGTTCGTGAATTTTCGTTTCTCCAGTTACGGCACAACCTTTACATATCAATTAACATTGGAACCAAGAGAAAATTTGCAAAAAATCTACATCGATGAGCTTTATTGGACAAAATCTGTTGTTGGTGTTGAAACAAGAGGAATTAAAATGGATAAGTCAGGGATAATATAAGTAGAGTTAGGTATAACGACAGACACTCAATAACTGAGCGAATGATAGAACATGAAAAAAAAAACGTACCATCGCACCATTTGGTTCTCTGTTGACGTCGTGTGTTTGTTTTCAGTACGTATAACAAGCAGGGGTTCTTAAGTTGATACATACAATGAGCGGAAGTTCTTTCCTTCTCCTTCATATACTAGTATCAGTTCATGAATGAACACCAACCGTATACGTTATGTGTATTACAATTTCTGCCTACAATCAAAGAAAAAATTGAGGTTTCTATTGAAAATACAGTTGGCTCTATTTAAAAAAATGCCACGACGTCATGATCGACACTGCATATCAAAAATTATCACTGCCTTATAAGGCATTTGAAATCCCTATTACTTTTGTACAGGGTGATTGTTCGTATTTTAGTCAATAGATATCTCGGTTAATTTTGGTCTTACAAAGAGGTTCAAATGAGCAAATTTGAAGTATTTTTCATGGACGTTCAGGTTCAGAATCTGATACTTAGAAATGCGAAAATGCATCAAAAACCTTAAAATTTTACACAACATGGAATGATAGATCTTTCTTCTGATTCCAAATATGCCATATATTATGTTGGTATTTGGTTCAGTCGTTTTTGCCCTATATTCAAATTCAAAGTCTGTAACAGTCCCATTACTGGGAATAGCGCAAAAATCGCTGAACCAAATACCAAATACCAAAATATAAGTTATATTTGGAATCAGAAGAAAAATATTTATCATTACCAAAAATATACAGGGTATCCCATTTAAAAATTACCATGTTGTGTAAAATGTTTTGGTTTTTGATGCATTTTCGCATTTCTTAGTATCAGATTTTGAATGTTCATGAAAAATACTTCAAATTTGCTAATTTAAACTTTTTTGTAAAACCAAAATTATCTGTGATATGTATTGAGTAAAATATAACCAATCACCCTGTACATATTCAACTTTTTTCGATACCTTCTATTGTTTACCAAATAATCGACCGTTTCCATACATAGCAGCGAGCCTGTATTTTATGCGCTTCGGGACTACGTGTATCGGAAAGCAATATAACATGATCAACAAGAAAAAGCGACATGAAAATTAAAGTGTGAAATTTCAGACTACAACTGTGACATCACGAGTATTTTAATGGAATATGCGCGTTTCTGGTGGGCGAAGTCAGGTGCAATTTTCAATAAAATTATAATGGCTACATTATCAAATGCCGCAGGTTATTTTTTTAGGCGTCAATGTCAATGGCATTACCCCGCCCTAATCTAAATGTTTTTTCTATTTTCAAAAACTGTGCAAATTGTCCATTGTGTATCATAAAATGCCGCGCTTGGGAAATTCCTCTTGTCAAAATATGAACCTGTCTTGAAATGCTTCATTGCTGTGATACATTAAATTTTGCAAAAAAAATATGAAGAAATCGATATTTTCGTAAAGGTTTGAACTATTGAAATTAAATTTGTGGTGAAAACATCCATCTTCATAAAATGTCAATTCAATAGTTCAAGCTGTTTCGGAAAGGGAATCGAAAATACTGTGATACAACTCATCTGTATCGCCACTCCGAGAAGTCATAGAGGGATTTCAATTTTTGATGAGAGAGACTATATCCTTGGACCAAGTTTCAATCGTCAGTGATTTTTGGAGTTCAATTGAGGCATTTGGAAGGGGTTGATAAGGTATGATGCACCCTTAAAACGTGAATCTTTACACCTTGGTGGACTTTGAAAATTACCCCTTGATTTTATGAGGAATTGAATTCTAAAACTTCATTTAAAAAAAAAAGCTGTCGTTTTCAACAAAAACTTGAATAACTGAAAACCTATTAAAGCTGTGTTAATTATTTGAAATCAACGAATTTTCAAAAGTGAAGTTGTCATTTCTATCTTGTGGTTTAAAGAGTATCTTTTGTTGTGTTGCCAATTATTCTTAGGAGCTCATTTCGCTTACTTTCCTCTTCGGTAACTTCATAAACTTTTTTATATTTTATTACATGTATATCTGGGTGATCTGAGACCTTTTTAATAATTTAATCTATATGTTCACTCTTCAAAATAACCTTTTCAACTTTCAACTTTTTCTCTTTGAAATCTTTGTTTTTGCAATTCTAGAGTCTTATGAGTTTGCATTGGGGTTCGAAATCTCTATTTATGCTGGTAAAATTGGTTGCAGGGCTTGATGATCTGCTACTATTTCCCAATTGTTATGATATCAAAATAGAGTAAAAAATTGAATTGATTAGTCTTTTGTTAAAGTGTAAGCAGATCTATGATTTGGACTTGATGTAAATTTTAATTTTCACTGATTCATAAAATAAAAAAATTGTGGTTTCATCATAACGACAGAAAAAAAACTCGTCTATTATTGATATTTATTAATCCTTACGTTAGTAGATAAGCATGTTCATCGTTTGGCATCATTTGTAATCACTTTAAAAAAGTACTTGATCATCTAAATAGAAATCTAGATCTTTATGAATAAAAGTATTTTGTAAAAAAAACGAAACTTTTGGAAATGTTAAGCGAAATAGATTATAATCTTGCTGGAGCCTTATTATAAGAAATATTTGCATTGATATACAGAAGAATAATAAAAGTTAACTTGATACTGGAAAAAAAATGTTATCGAGTACCTTTTTAAGAAAAACGATGATTCTAATTTCTTTCCCCTTTCGATGATCTTAACAATGGGTTAGGTAATGAGTTAACTCGTTTTTTTCAATAAGTACGTGTTATCTGACTTACGTCGAAGGAACCTTGTATTGATGTATATTATAGGAGAAGGAACGATAAACCCCTATTATTACTAAATACTAACAATATTTTTGCATGTAACATAATATGTTTCCAGTTTATGGGAGTGTTGTTAACAGTCCGTTACCGTAATCAAAAGGACCCCAGAGCTAATCCTAGCGCCTTTCTATAGTGCCGTAATTTGAGTGGGTCGTCACGACAAGATGGTGGGTGGTGGCTATTGTGAACGTTGCTTTATTTATTGCTTGTGATGTGCATTTTGTTTGCAGTGAATATGCTTGTTAAGTGTAGTGTTATTGGAATGCGATTTTGAGACTGTTTGAGAATTGGACCTAGTCATGTAGCAGTTTTTGAATTGCCACTTATCAATTATTCCTCGTTCATATCAATTTGTTAAACAATCTTTCATAGTGGTCTCCTCTTGGATTAGACTTGATGAAAAAATAGTCTAGACGACTTTTTTTGAGTAAATCATATACATTTAATAGTTTCACGCAGCACAATGATTACTCGTATCGGTTATCAGATAGTACCAGATGACATCTTGAACCTTTTGAAATGTGTAAAAACTCAAAACAGAAATATAATCCAGTCAAAATGAACACAAAGATGAGGTGAGTTTTCAATAATTCGCCAAACGCTGAAAATTTGGTAATTGTCTTTGATACACTATAACAAATAACATAGTCATCAAAAATCCCCTCCGGTCCAATACTTCAAATGTCAAACAATTTTTTTTGTAATACATTTATACACTAACTCTGCATTTTTAAATAAAAATTGGTAAGAAATTATAACAGTTGATATCGAAGCACCCCACGCTTTTATCACAATGACAATAATTTTCTCGTTTATCATTTTATTTTTGAAAATGATTTTCCACTTTCTAGTTCGAAAGCGTGTTTTTTAGTTTTTTTCAAGTATAACTTTTTTCTTGACACTTGACAAGAAAATTACCTTGACAACGTTGCATATCAGACGGATGGTTTAAGAATTACCGTCCCGTCAACCAATCTTTCACCACTAAACTGTCAAACAAGCCAAACGTCAGACAATTCAACAAAACAACATTCTTGAATTGAAAAATAATTTTTACTTTTTAGTTGGATTACCTGTAAAGCGTGTTGTATTGTCATCGGTTCTTGACAAGTTTGCAAAGTTCCGAATCAGTCTGGGTATCTAAAGTGGATACAAATCGAGTTCCAGGATTCTGTTACAATCAAACTTATACCTCACAAACTAGCATACCTTCAAGTGAAGCTCATAATAAAGCGTGTAAAAATAGGCGATAAGTTGTAAATAGGTCATGCTTTTGTCTACAAAAACTGTTCAAATACTTTTTTTTCTTCAGCGAATCAAAGGTGGAAATCGTGTCCTAATCATTCTATAATATGTGATGCACTACAATATGGACAATATGGGATACCGCAATTTTAACGTTATTTTCCCGATTCGAATAAGTACTCCATGATATTGGAATTATTAGGAGTGTTTGTTAGCTCGGTGTAGGATAGTGTAGTGTAGATTGCTTCTGTAATTTATGGCTAACATCAAACGCGTTAGTACATTTTGTGCAGATATTATAACCTTAAAAACCGACCAATATTTACGAGAATATTCCACAAACACCAAGGGATTTTGATTGGGGATTATTTTGTCTGAAAATGTAGGAGCATGAAGATACTTCTCTATGATCAAGTTCTGAAGACAGCTCAAGTGAAATAATTTCAAATACTCAGACCCCGAGAAGCGAAACTGCGTGAGAGAGTTTTTTTAGACTGTAGTGCCTTCGTTTACGGATATTGATCTAGCCAAATTTGTACCACCGAAAAGTATTTTATTTGATCAGATCAATGATGATTTTTCACTCCAAATTTTCTTTATCTTTATTTTAGTTCATATTAAGAGAAGCTTCGTTTACTAAATACACGAAATATGCTTCCCACCGTATTCTAATCAACACCACACCTCCTCCTGATGTAGCTAGTGCAGTAATGTGCATCCTACACTGATATAACAAACATGCTACACTGTTTGCACTAACCTCGTAACAAACACCGCAGTGTAGAAAAGTGTATATTCGTGTGCACTAGTGGAGGATAACAAACAAACCTATTGATTCAGCAATAATATTTATGATGATGAAAATGGGATTCGCTCTTTTTCACCTTTCGCTTTATAAGGATTTCCCTCAATTAATGGTACACATCAAAACCACGATGCTCCAATGAAAAATATCTGGATTTAACCACATTTACCTCACGCCAAAAGTTTAAATTTTATTTTCTTTTTTTTGAAAAGTTCTGAATAAATAGGAATAATAAGACAAAATTAGAGAACCGGAAATATTTTGAGACGATAAAGTCAAATTTGCTCATATATTATTTTTGCTGTCACTAATAAAGGGCACTTTAAGCTTGATTAGTTGTGTCCTTTGAATCAAGCTTGTGCCATCTATCAGTGACGTCAAATGTATGAACAAATTTGAATTTCTCGCTTAAAAAAAAAACAGTATCTCTAATTTTGTGACATTATTCCTGTTAATTCATAATTTATAAAAAAAAAAATGAAATTTAAACTTTGACACCTTGTAAGACAAGCTGTTTTCTACGTCACATGGAGACCATCAATTCGTTACAATTCGATAATTACTAATGGAATATTTTTCAGTAAAAAAAACAATATTGTGAAATATTTCTACTGGAGAATATAAGTTGAAAAAAAAGCGTCAAACACACTACATCACAAATGGTATGAAAATGTGAGAATGTTACCTCTCTGAATACCGATATGTCAGGAATTATCATTCACTCCCCGACAATAAATTCCGGACAAGAATAATTTGAGTTCAATTGATATCGCTATAACTTTTTTATTTGTTGTCCGATTTTGGTAAAATTTGTACCAAAGTGTAGCCTTATGTCTTGAGATATTACTCTTGATTTTGGTTTTGTAAAAATACCAATGACTTGGATATTATACAGGGAGGAACAGAAGCTACTTTATGTTTTTTTGATTTTTCAGAGAAGATACAGATGTTTAAAGAAAATGCTGCAATTTTTCAATATTTTTATCAACAGTGAATGATTTTTTTTCATAGACTTGCTTGAACAAGGTGTTTTAAAATTAATAGCACGTATTGTCACATTGTATCCCCGTGACTTCTGCCATGCGAATGGCAAGCTTTTGATGCCTCTCGAGAAATATTTGTTGTTTTTCAAAATGGGCTTCTCGCAAATCGGGCAAGGTTTCCAGATATCTATTGCGAACATGTCTAGCAATCCTAGCATACCTATCCCATGTGTTTGATTTCCCATTTTCAATTATAACAAGATCTGTACGGCCATGTAGTGATACCCCAGTCCAGACCATGACCCAATTTTGGTGTGTTGCCGTACTTCAGCTTTTTTAATTTTCAGAAGAGAATACTGGTTTTTCTTAATCCTAAATATTCCTAAATACCTGAACAAATCTTGAAGAGATGTTTCAATTTTAACAAAAAGGTTACCATCAACTTATATTTGATCAAATTCATACATAAAATGGTTTGAAGAATGATTCCAAACAATGTTTTGATCTTTTTGCTGCGTAGTAATACTTTTAATAGAGTAAGTTTGGCAAACAACGTGGTGGGAGAATATCTGCACCCGATTGCACAGTTCGATGTTGTCCTCATGTTTCATCTATAGTTATTAGATCATTGGGGCTACACTTTGGTAAAAATGTTGTCAAAATCGGACAAAAATTTAAAAAGTTAGAGGGATATCAAATTGACTCAAATTATTGTTGTCCGGAATTTATTGTCGGGGAGTGTAAGTTGAAATGTTTATTTTGACTGGATTAAAACTTGAAAATACATAAATGGAGAAATTCGATTGCTATTCTACCTTCAATGTCATATTTTATAAGTAACATGTTGCAAGAAATCTTATTTTTTATGAGATTATCACTTTCTTGTGAGTCAATTTGTACATATCTATCCCTCAATCCTCTACTAAGGGAAATTGCAATAGACTTTTTAGTTGCACTGCATAGCATGAAACTGCACATACAGTACTATACTTAGTATAATACTATTTCATCTGTTGTCTGTAATGTAAACTCTCAAAATCGTATACTCTCAACAAAGGTTATCACCAGGTAAGCAATAATCACACAATCTGCTTAGCTTCACCCTCAGCTTACATGCATCCGAGTAAAAGTGTCATACTTGCTGTCAATTTGGTATTTTCTGTATTTTAGATCGTCGGGGTCGTACTGACGAGACGGTATCGTAACCAAGCAGATCCGGACAAACAACTGAAAGCCATCGCAATTTTTCCTAGTCAGAAAACTTTCACATATTAACCTAGTGCTATTTTTTCTAGTCATTGATTCCAGTTGAATCAAATTGAGCAACAACTTGATTTACTCTGACATTAGTCAGTGGGTTGTAGAAAACATGGCAAATGCGTCATTCGACAGAGAAAATATATTTTGCTATCACCAGTAGAAAAAATGCTTAGAAATGCCATCATATACCTAGAACAAACTCACTGACTACTGACATTCAACCAAAGACTTTTTGTTTGTCTAGTATAGTTTCAGAACTGACGTAACGTATGTGATGTCTCATAGATTTTTTTTCTTAATCATTTCGAAATGATTTTATGAGTGAACAAAATGACTTGGCTGCTAGTGGTGCTGCATTTGTTTGGAAATTTGAGAGACTGTTAAAATCATTTGATTTCAAGCTGCTGCTCTACATTTTCTTCAAATCAAATTTCTGAATCATGCTTTTTAGGCCAGTCATTAGGTATTTGTGGCGTGTAAAGGTCAGGGAGTTTTGGGTGTCCTTAACATGATCTTAATTTTGCGACCGTAGCGCCGCCATCACAAAAAAATGGCGTCAAAAAACAATTTCTGGTTTATACACTCCTGTAGGTTTTATAAAAAAAAAGCGCTATAAAAAATTAAGGAAGATAAAATTTTATACAAAATTGCTTTTATACAATACATTTTTTTGTGCAAAACATTACTTTTTTCTATTTTGGTATACCCAATAGTTTATTCTCGGTTCAGTATAATATGTCAAATCTTCTGTCTACTCCAATACCCACTCAATTCAGATCATCAGGCTCGTTTGTATCCTCAAGATCGGAATCAACTCTTAAATCGGGAATGTGTTCACATGCTGGCTCATTATACTTCATACATAAGACTGAGCATTTTAAACCTATTTTCCTGCATCCACTCGCTCCTGTGAACCCTTTTTTACATTTTTGCAGTATATCGACTTCAAAATTATGTCTGGAACAGATTTTGACTTAGTCCCACCATCTTCGAGTCCGTTTCTTCTATTCTGCCCGCCGTATTGCCGAGGATCTTTCTCGAAGTTTTTAGGCTCCAACTTCGTGAAGTTCTTGCATCTAATCCAGGGGGCTGAGGAACTTTGATTTGCGTTGGTTGAAAAGGGCAGATGTTGTACCCAACTGCTTAAAGCGTTTGAAAACAAAATGTTATTTGTAATTCAGGGTCCGCATCGAGTATAGCGCTTCTGCAATTTTCCCTTTCGCTGGTTCAAGCAAAAATATGTTTTCCCAGTCGGTTTTTATATTAACTGCGAAGGCAAAAGACTAGCTAAACATCTTTTGGTGAAATCAGCGAGAAGGAAAAGGAAGGTTTTGCAAAGATCATTTTGTTTTTACACGCTATTGGCAGTTGTGAAACAACGAAGTCTATAACTGACAACAAATTTATTCTTGCGTCCTCGCCATCCACAAATGATGCTAAAAGGCAGCACTATCTGCGGGCTTACATATCAAGATCAAGTTGCGATATGTTGTGACAACGGAAAAGATCCCGACCATTACGGCTGGCAAAAAAGAAGGAAGAGGCTGCTCCGGACGTGATTTCGAAGTCGATATACTGCAAATGTAAAAAAGACTGCGCAGGAGCGTGTAGGTGCAGAAAAGTAGGTTTGAAATGCCCAGTGTTGTTAATGAATTGTAATGAGACAGCATGTAAAAATATTCTTGGCTGATGTTTTCCCTAATTTGCTGGAGAGGGTATTACACTGAAACTTGACATACACTGAACCAAGTACTGAATAGAATGAACCAGGAACATCTCAAGGTATGAAACGTAGGAAAAAATGCATTCGAATTTGATGCTTGAATCAGGCGTATTTGGAATACCACAATTTAAAAAAACGCACCACCCAATCCGTGGTGTAAAAAAAAAGTATACAAATCACTTTCAATGTTTTGTACCAAACTTTCTTCTCTAAAACCTACAGAGACTAAGTGATAAGCCAAGAACCAATTTTGGACATGTTAAGCACACCCAAGAAGACTGCATTCTCGACGATTTTCAAAACTCCGCGACTTTTTGCGTGAATACACTATTTTTATACCTTATGATTGGCCCACTTGTTATTCATGAGATTTTATAGAAAATACGAAGTATCGAAACATTCCAATTTAATCTCAAGATTAGTTATAGTACCTTTGTACCTATATGTTTTGAAGGAACTCAATTGCTGCAATAAAAAAGTAGTTTTCATCAAAAGGCTGAAATATTTTGAAACTGTCCCAGATCTCGAAAACTAGACTCTCTCACCTATCCAAATGAATGGTACTTTTTGTAATTTACTTCTTTTTACCTTATTTTATGATCAAATTGAATTTATGTCTTTATTGTGTAACCATCTACTTTATAATAATTGCTATAATTATATTCTTTCCATAGGTTTATTATACTATTTATTATATCAAACTAATTCAATATAATTCAACTTTATTGTGCAATAGAGTAATTTGTGGTTTTAACAGTACTTCAGTAATCTGGCGATAATACCTGTTACATGGAAAACTACTTTCGCTGTGAATATTTAGATACAAATTGTAGCTTTTCCGCCTAAATGGACAACAATTATTATAGTCTGAATAAATATGTCTAAGAGATCTCCTTTTTGCTCATGTATCTAGCTGTTGTAGATCTTAATGTAAAAATAATCTAGAATGTATTTATAGAATGATGTATGTAATTGTTTGGATGTAATTATGAATAAATATATAAAGTAGAGAAGATAAAACTTTTTGAAATATCATTCAGGAATCCAAAATATTAATTTTTTAAAGGTATGTAGTACCAGCGGTTGCTAAAAATGTATTCATATGATTTTTGTTTTTTAAGTCTGCTATCGAATTATGCCTATTTAAATCTGATTCCTCTTATAAGGTACGTACAGACTGTCCACGGATAGGGTTTACAAGAGCAGAAATGGATAAAAAAAATCATTCTTCGGAAAAAACTCATTCTTGATAAAAAAAATCGTTTGTAAAAAAAATATGATTCGCGAAATAAAATTTTGATTCTTTATACAGGGTTCGCAAAACTTCAAAAAACTGAATTTTTCCAAGAGTAAACTACCTTTATTTTTATTTTTGAGCAAAATTCCAATTTAAATTGTTTTCGGGCAGCATTGAAGGTTGAAATACATACCGAATTGATGATTTTATCTTCAATACCCCAGTATTGAAGTGTCAAAAAGTTTCAAAGAATAATTTTTGTGTCATCAAAAACATTTGTTCTGAAAAAAAATATTCCGTGTCTACTCACAACGTTGGAGGAATGTATGTAGAAGTTTAAAATAAGAATCTACACTCAGTGTAGGTGTTTACTTAAGATTGGAAAAACTAAAAAAATCCAAGATTTATTTCAAATCCCGGATTTCACTTACCAATGGTATTCCAAATGGCATTTTGCTCAAAAACAAATAATAAAGGTAGATAACTCTTGGAAAAAACTCAGGTTTTTATTTTTTGCGAAACCTGTATAGAAAATTTAAATTTTCTCTTCGTTGATCGTATTTTATTTACAAGCAAATTTTTTTTAATCAGGAATGAGTTTATCCCGAATTTTTTTTTTATACATTTGTGCTATTGGAATCCGTGGACAGTCTTTATATGTATGATCAAAAAACATCAACTTGTTTTAAAGCTCATGACTAATATTTTTTATTTTAACGTGATTTGTGGGACTGTCTGTCTCGGATCAACTCCCCGGACGCGTTGACCAACAACTTTGAAAAGCAGGGCCCATTACCACGTAATATATTGATTCTCTTTCGGTTTGATTGACTAAGAGAGACCCAAAATTGTAATGAAATGGTGTGGTTGAAAACCGGGAGAAAAGTGATGGAAGGTTTATCACCAAAAGGCATTTGCGAATAGATAAAGTGGTTTCTTCGTCAGGTGTGTGTACTGTTTATTAGTAAAAAGATAAGTCTAGGAAGCGGCTTCACAATAATTAATCTATAATCTTGAGAAAAATATTCTTAAACCAACTTACATAGGAACGACAGGGCTAAACGTTCCGACTTGACATGATAGATGAAGAAAAAAATACTAAAGATACAATATTATTTTGGCCGATAGCGAATGTTTCTCAAATTATCGCATCTCACTCCACTTCCAATGAATTGATCGGAATGTACGCAAACCACCCAGATTTGATAACTTCATACAAAAATGTGACCAGCAGATTATGGAAAAGTCTACATCACAATGCTTGTCCAATGTATAAAAAACTTTTCATTAGACTCAGATTAAGTCTTCATTTTTATTCATATCAAGATTCTACGTGTAAGACAAACTGTGAATTGAGTCCAACCCAGACAAAACAATATAATATAATATCCACTAGAAAATACAAATACTAATTTTACGAAGCACATTGATATTCATAGATGTCTGGACCTTCAATGAACCTGGAAGCTTTATGCATTTTTTTCTAAATCTATATTTTCGATTGTTTTATGGCCTCCACCTCATCAAAAGAATGTTTTGTCAACACTGAACTAGCGATATATCTATCAAACGATTATATTTGTATACATACCTACAATATACCAAACTACTTCAAAATAAAATCAATACGCCTCACCATTCATCAGCCATCCTCCACTTTTCGCTTAGAAGTCAAGTTCTCAGCTTTTCAATTCCTTTTTATGACTTCTCAACTTATGAACCAGCGGAAATTGCTTGTTACCGCTCTGAGCTCTAATACCCACTAGCATCATTTTCAAGACGAAATTATTTTCTTTTGTGAATTGCACTTTTCTCCCTCATTGAAAGTAAGAGGAATCTGTTGTGCGTGTGATATTCACAAAAGGAAAGACTCGTCTCGCTATAATGTTTATTAAAATTGTTTGTTTTGAACTTATCAACGACGGAAACTCTGAAGGATAAAAAACACATATTATCAAAAAATACCCTAAAAGACAAAAAGGCATAGCGTATCATAACTTTATGGAGAGTTCTCGTACTGTCTCAGTTTCACAGACCGCAACGCTATTTGCCAAGTATGGGGGTATTGCAGGGTTAGCGGAGGCCGTTACCAAACGACCATCAGCGGGATCATTACCGTAATGGACCGTGAGATGGAACGTAATGGAACGACCATTTTTGGGTAACGTTCAATGCCCGTCTGCCGAGCAGGGGGAAAGGTATACTTTGTTCATGGCTTTCCTGCGGTTACGTCATACTTTTCCGTCTCTCTCTTACACATTGAAAAAAAGATCACGTACGTCTGGACGAGGGTCTTTCGGATCAATTTGACAAATATCACATGTGGGCGATCAATCCTCGACATACTGCCAAACGTCAAATACTGTGACGTGACCGCAGGAAAGCCATGAACAGACTGTATATTTCAATATTTTAAGTCGATCAATGCAATAAAATTGTTTCTCCCCCGTGTACCAACTAAGAGCAATAATTGAAATTGTACTAAAAAATTGAAAAAGAAAACGATCGATGCCCATCTGTCGTTGTGGTTTTATGATTCTGTACTCAAAAAAATCCATCTGTAACTCATCGGCAGACAGTTTCGAGTGATAGGTGCCGCAGGACCTTACCATGAAACTGTTGTGAAAAATGATGAAAAAAAAACGATCAATGCCCGTCTGTCGAATCAAAGATGGGTGTGAAAGCTCAAAGAAACCCTTGAAAATCCATCGGCAGACATATAGGACTTATACTTGATAATTATTGCAAATTTTGAATTGTAATATGTTCGTGAAAGTGTATGACATTGGCAGACGGACATTCGTCATTTCATTTGACATGAAAATATAACAAACAACAAATTCGCAATAATTATCAAGTATATGTCCTATATGTCTGCCGATGGATTTTTAAGTCTTTCTTTGACATCTATCTTTGATTCGGCAGACGGGCATGAATCGTTTTTTTCCAATCATTTTTCACAACAATTTTATAGTAAGTTCCTGCATCCTGCATAACCCAACACTCGAAAATATCTGCCGATGACTACCGATGGATTTTTTCTAGTGCAGAATCATAAATAAATAAATAAATAAATAAATAAATAAATAAATAAATAAATAAATAAGCCTTTATTTCCAACAGGTAAATACCCACTTACAGGAAATTCAAGTACATAAAAAAAAAAGTAGTAACTTAATCTTAACAACCCAACTTAAATAATAAATATCAGCATAAACAATGAACGCAACTACAACGAGGATTCAGAGGACCTATCCGAGATCAATATTCATAATCGAATTTAACATATTATGAAGTGAGTCTGCACTTAAGTCATTCACGTGAGAGATAGAGTTAAATACGTTGCACATAAGATAGATGGGACTCTGCTTCATAACGTTGGATCTGATCGTATCAAGATAGAAAGTTGGAGTCTGTCTTGTACCAGGCCTTGGAACCCGAAATTGCAAACAATTCAACAGAAATGGGCAGTCAACCTCATTGTGAACTAAGTTGAACAAAAATTTCACAGATTGCATTTTTCTTCTCGTAGCTAGAGGAATTTCACTAAACCTTTGCAAAAGTGAGTCGTGATCATACCCTCTAGTGGGATAGACTCCGTCGCTTCTAAAAGCCAAATACTTCAAGAATCGCCTTTGGATTGATTCAATTGCTGTGATATGGCAGTTATATATGGGGTTCCAAATAATGGCGCCGTAGTCTAGCTTAGATCTGACAAAAGTATAATATAAGAGCTTTATGGTAGAGGTGTCACTAAAATGTCTACTATTTCTGATAACAAAACCAAGTGTCCTAGAAGATGCTGAAATCAACCTATCAATCTGGGGTATAAAGGTTAGTTTACGATCAAACAGGATCCCCAGGTCCATGAAGTTGCCATCAGATCTGTTCAGTCGAGCACCATCCAGCTCATATGCATATGTAACTGGAGTAGTTTTACGAGTAAAGGTAACAACATTGCACTTAGATATGTTAAGAGTTAATCTATTTTCTACACACCAGTTATGAACTATGACCAAATTCTTCTGCAGATATTCGCAGTCCGAAAGTTGGGCTATTTCGCTGAACAATTTCAAATCGTCAGCGTAAACAAGTTTGTCACACTCAATTGCATCAATTTAGTCGTTAATGAAACACAAGAATAGCAAGGGCCCCAGGTTGGAACCCTGTGGTACACCCGAGCTAGCAGTAAATGATGTCGATCTGAAGTGCTCATTCTGAACGTACTGAGCGCGGCCAATCAGGTAGGATTCGAGTAATGCCAGCAATCTTGATGAGGCACCAAGACTCTCCAGTTTTGAGAGCAGAATAAAGTGATCGATTTGATCAAACGCCTTCTGGAAATCTGTATAATAAAATCAAAACGAAGAATGGACATCGATTGTTTTTTTTTTCTCAATCCTTAAATATAATTTCAATTACAGATCTTGGATTTGGTACACGGGGGTGAAATTTTTCTATAGAATTCGATCGACTTCAAATATTGAAATATATCATACCCCAGCTCGGCAGACGGGCATTGAACGCTACCCAAAAATGGTCGTTATCTCCCGGTGCATAACCTTATTTGACGTCAGAGTTAAAAACTTCAAAATCGTTCTGAGTTTGGGTTAGTTTTGATCAAGTTTTTTTCGATTTTGTGTATTGTCAGAGGTCAGAGAGTATGAAAAGCTGATCAGAATAAGAAGAAGAGGTTTAGGTTTTCTGCCAGAAGTTTTGTCTATTATTAAAATATATTATATTAAATTGATAGTAATTGATACAATACTGTGTAATAAAACATTTTCTGATTCCGCCTCAATTGAAGAATCATTATAACAGTAAAATTTTTCTATATTTGATGACATACAAAACAAAGTTGGATAAAGAAATTTGATTAGAAAAAAGTCTCGTTATGGAACTCAAAAGTGAACAAAATAGCGAATGCGGATTGGGTGATTTGGCTACGAAAACACTGAAATAACTATTACATTTAAAACAGATCGCTTCCAAAAACGTCACGAATCTCAGCTGATTCCTGAAAGTGACACATTAAAGTCATTGTGACATATTTGAGAATTTAAGGTTGAAGTTATGCCTGAGTTACATTCAATTTAATTTCGAAGTGGAACTGTCAAATTTCCGCTTGGCAAACGGGAATCATATGCTACCATCCACATTGAATTTGGCGTGAGCGTGACTTTGAAAACCTTGACGACTTCAACCTAAAATTTTGAACTGTCACTGAACTTCCAAAAAAAATTACTGTGAACGTGTAACATGCTTCTTCAGGAATCAGATGTTTTCTACGTCACATGGAATCGATCTATACCGTGTTCACAACGTTACCGTATCATCGTAGCGTGGAAGACACTAGAACTTCCTATTACGTTTCTAGAATTCATTATATGGTATTTATTTTATTCTTTTGATGAGCCAAATACAGATGAAGAAGTGAATATATCATAGATCGAAAGAGAAAATTAAAAAATACTAGAAAATCTTTTCCTCGTGAAAGAAAGGGAAACAAAATATGCAGGAGTTAGCGGCAAATTGATATAAAAGAACAAATGGAGAATAATCTGGAAGTTCATCTTTATAATACAGGGTGTCCCAAAAAGAATGGGACATACGGTAACAGCGTATTCCTCACACAAAAATATTGCGATCGACCCGAACTTGTCTATTCCGAAAGTTGATATTGACAGAGATACAGGGTGTTTTTGAATTTTGATTTTTGATTTTCTCAAATAACTTTTGAAATAATCAAGTTATTTTGATGAAATGTATGGTGGTTGTTTGACATGCAAAAGTCATACCTGGCCTTAGTATTGCTCTTACATTTAGAGGGCGCCACTTACACATCTTTCCACTCATTCAAATAGTCACTTTTTTGTATCTACTCGAAAAAATTTTTAATACTGAGAAAATTGTTTTTCCGGCATTTTTAAGTAAAAAAGGTATATACTTTGTAAAAGTGGATAAGAGTAATCTTTTTCAAGATATTTGGACTTTGCAATGGGGTTTCGAATGGAAAATTTTGAAAATAAACATAGGGGGCATCGAAAACGCCGTTGTCACGGTAATTTTGACAAGTGTCTCGATACTCTGGATGTTCAATTATTCTAATAAAGACAAATCTTGAAAAAAATTGAAAATTAGATCATTTTTTTTTAAATCAAGAAACATCAAGCATCCAAGCTTATGTCAAAATTACCATGATAACGCCGTTTTCAAAGCCCCGATATGTTTATTTTCAAAATTTTCAATGTGAATCCACATTGCATGGATTACTTCAAGTTTAAATATCTTGAAAAAAGGTTACTCCCAGACACGTCTACAAAGTATACCTTTTTCATGTGAATATGATGGAAAAATCAATTTTTTATTTTTGAAAAAATGTGTAGGTAGTACAAAATAGTTATGACTAATTGAATGAGTGAAAAGGTGTGTAAGTGGCGTCTCCTACCAGTAAGAGCAAATATGTGCCCAGATTTGAATTTAGCATGTCAAACAACGCCCATGTACCAAATAGCATCAATATAACTTGATTATTTCGAAAGTCATTCAAATAAATCAAAAATTCAATCTTGACACCATATATCTCTGTTTATATCAACTAGTTCGGGGCGATCGCAATATTTTTGTGTGGGAAATCTGCTGTTACCGTATGTCCCATTATTTTTGGGACATCCTGTATTATATGAAACATCTTGAATTTTCCAGTAATCGCAGTTATAATTTTACGGTATGCAAGAGGAAATGAAAAGAGAAGCAAATAAAAAGTAATAAGTGAGATCCGCATAAAGGTAGAAGGAAGAAACCAGTTTGGTTTTAGTTCAAATCAATGGTGATTTATTGCACGCATAATAATATTGACTATATAATCTTAAAAATAAATACTAAAATTAAAATACAAATAAATATTATATGAGTGACTCTGAGTAATGGCTACTACAAATTATACAGTTTGTGGCTTGAAGATAATTACTTTAATAATGGTAGAAAGGTACTGGGTGATGCTTGAAGAATCTGCAAATATATTTATTTATATTAATATCAAAAGTCAGGTAAATTATCTTCAGATATCTCATTACCTAGAATTTTCATGATGCCCAAGCAAGCTCTGTTGGTCAATTCCATTATTAATTCCATATGCAGATCCGGCTCCAGCATACTTATTCTCGCCATATTTGCCTTGATCAGCGTTCTCTTTCTCAATGGCATGTTGATTACTAACGATTGCAGTTTTCTTGTGCTCTTGCTCGTTGAATTTGCCATCATTATGTCCGCCCTTGAAAGAAGAGGCTCCGTTTTGCCCAAATCCACCCTTTTGTCCATTGAAAGCAACGTTATCTCCTTCATCATGCTCTTCATCGTAGTATTCCTCAGTTTTGCCTGTTTCGTCCTTGTGGTGTGACGTTTTGAAACCTTTGATTTTATGTCCTTTCTTGTGACCTTTTCTGAGTTTGTTTTCGGCTCCATTTTCACCTTCTTGATTGAAAGATTCGCCACCATTGTACTGTTTGCCATCTTCAACCACGTTTTTGCCTCCAGCAACATCTTTGTAATAGCCCTCTTCACCTTTTACGTCTTTTATTGCGGCTGATCCTTGCGAATGTCTGCAATTAAGTTGTAATTTGTGATCATACCCCCATATTTTTTGATATTCACCCTTCTTGTCCATGATGAACTTGTTCGCCTTTGTTGCCATGAGCTTTTTCATATTTGGCATCAGCAAGGTTCTTGTTTTCACCGCTAAATTGGCTCTTGTCGACCTCTTCACCGCCATATCCATTTATTACTGGTCCAGCATAGCCAATACCAGCACCAGCACCTATTCCACTACCCACTCCGCCCAATCCAGCAGCACCTATTCCAGCTCCCACTCCACCCAATCCAATTCCAGATCCGGCACCTCCAATAAACTGAGATCCGAAATGTCCAAGACCCACTCCACTTTGGAGACCAATTCCTCCAAATCCTGAACCCGCTATCGGATAACCAATATGTCCAATGCCGGCTTTGAAAATTATAATAAAATGTGAGAGTGGGCGAAATTTGTAGTGCACTAACTTACCACCTCCTAATCCCAGACCTGCTCCACCTACACCACCTACTCCACCTACGCCACCTACTCCACCTATAGGGCCTATGGCTTGGGTGATCAATCCAGACTCAGCAGGATAGTATCCACCTTCTACCACATGGTATCCTCTAACAGGTCGTGAGGATGCGGAAGTTTTCATCATATCCTCTGTTTCATAGCGATATTTATAGACTGGTTTCCGATCATCTTCACCTAATACCTGATAGAATATTGTATTCAAGTTAAAGATCAAGTTTTTATAAAGACTTTCTACCTGTGAACAAACACTAATTAAAAAGAAAATTTTCAACCCGTTGATGCCAAACATGTTTTTCGTTCTTGATCGAACTCAAAGAACTCGAAAGACTGACTTTAAATCATTAATTCCAACTATTTTATAGTAAAAGAGTTTTCTGCATGTAATGATTTGGTTGATTGATTTTTTCTTCGAGTATGACCTTTGCTACGTAAGGTGTCCTTGCAGTATGGTCTTATCAGGAAGTACCGAGAAAAAGGGGCTAATGGCCATTTTTCGCCCGTGAAAGATTTTGAAATCGACCTTTGTATAGTTGAGGTGTCGGTGAATGAAGCATTTCTTGGTGTATTGCCCCTATTCTCATGAACTTGTCTTTGTTAATAATGTGTGCGGTGATTTTGATACTATTACGTAAGTAAACCTTCCAAGTTTTTATGTCATCTGACTCGACAGTTGAGTCATTATAGTTAATAATGTGCATGTCTATCTAAATTTACTTTGTAAAAAACTATCCATCTATTTCCATACAAGAAAGTTATTTTTCAAAATATTGCTTGTTTTTTTATTGATTGGAGTTGTGAAATTGAAAGTACGAAGCAAAGTCTCCCTATCTGACACATCTAGACTTTTTTCTATTGTTGAGCGCTTTTCAATCAAACATTCATCCTTTCTCTATCGCCACAGAGGCTGAGGAATTGCAAGAAATGATCATTTCTGCAGAAAATTACAATTTCTAAATCAAAAAGAATCAACCAGGGAGTGCACGCAAATCCTCTAAACAGTGAAAGGTTGATTCTACATAAGAGAAAAGATTTTTTTGTATAAGCATAAGTCCCACAAAATTCCTCCTACCAAATTTTGTGCGAGAATTTCATTAAAAAAAACAATGATCAAATCTAAATTTTAATCATGTTTTCTTATGTAGGATCACCTCTTTCATTGTTTAGGGTCGTTCGTGGACACCCTGTATTTTCAGGAGAACGGGAAACATTTCGTATATATTATAAGGATTGAACTACACTCTCCGACAATAAATTCCGGCAAAGAATAATTTGAGTCAAATTGATATCCCTATAACTTTTTTATTTGTTGTGCGTCTTTTGGGAAACCTGTACCAAAGTGTAGCCCTATGTCTTGAGATATTATCCGTGATTTTGGTTTTGGAAAAATACCGTTGGTATGGTCATTATAAAAGGAGGAACAGAAGCTACTTTTTCACCCTTAGGTGAAAAAATTGAGCTGAAAAATCTAGCTCCATTATATTCTGATGTGAAGTGCGATGTTTTCTCAACAAAATGTTTTTCTGGTCATGTCAATATCTGCTTTTTAGAGAAGATACAGATGTTTAAAGAAAATGCTGCAGTTTTTCGATATTTTATCAACAATGAATGAAAACATTTTTATAGACTTGCATTCATCATTTAGTAGAGCTAAAACAAATATCCTCGTAAGGTCTCCGGTAAATGTAATGTGCACTAACTTCAATAGAATTAGTCATCTGTGTGATATGTTTAACCGTAGTCTTAATCATATACACTTAGATCAGTGTATACACTCAACTGCTTCAAACGTCCAATGAGTAGTATATAGTATGGATCATTCTCATAGTATTAGTATACAGTATAGTATTTATAGAATCAATTTATTAAAATTGCTCTGTAAATGGGTAACACTGTTGGGCAATTGAGCAATTATTATTATTATTGTTCTCATTGGTTAGTCTCACATTTTCTATGTGGTAAAAGGTAATGAGGGCTTCATTATTATTATTATTATTATTATTATTATTATTGTTCTCATTGGTTAGTGTCACATTTTCTTTGTGGTAAAAGGTAATGAGGGCTTTCGCAAAACTCACACCTTGTTGACTATTTCACGATTTTCCTTACTATCCGAAATGTTTCTAGGATCACTAATTTTTGCATGTCCGTTATTAGTTGTAGTGGTATATTGTGTTTCTTGAATCCTGCGGGTAACTCCGGTGGTATGAGGCCAGTGACTGAGATGACTACGGGGAGAATGAGGACTTCTTCCATTTTCCACATTGATTTTATTTCCTCAGCTAGGTCCGTGTATTTTCGTATTTTCTCTGTTATTGTCTTCTGTATGTTGTGATCCATAGGGTGTGCAATATCTATTAACGTTGTGATTTTGTTGATTTTGTCTATTAGTGTTATGTCTGGTCTATTGTTTATAGTTGTTTTATCAGTTATGATTCCTCGGTCCCAGTATATTTCATAATTTTGATTCTCGTTGACTTGGTCTGGTGTGTATTTGTAGTACGACTCTTCTATTGTTTTTAGGTTATGTTTAGTAGGAGTAGGCATTTATGGAGGATCTTGGTCGTCAGATTGTGCCTGTTTAGGTATTCTGTCTGTGCTTAGCTAGGACATCCTGATGTTATGTGTTGTATCGTTTCGGGCATTGATTTACACATTCTACTGTTATCATTATGTATGTTAGTTTTTGTGATATATTTTTGGTAATTTCTTGTCGTTACAACCTGGTCCTGTATAGAGTACATGAATCCTTTTGTTTCACCATACGGGTGTCCGAGTTCGATCCATTTGGTTGACAGCTGATGTTGTTTATCGAGGTCGTTCTTGAATCTGCCATGTAGTTTTTTGCTGTTCCATGTCTGTGTGATGTTTGTGAAGAATGTTTTCTTGTCTATCTGCTGTAGTTGTGTGTGTGTGCTGAGTGGTGTGTATCTTTTGTCTGCTTGTTTGATGGACGCGTGTAATGATGACTGAGTTGCCTTCAAGCTAAAGTATCTTTGTAGGCTGTGTATTTGAATGTTGAGTGCTAATTCTATATTGATTAGGCCTCTTCCTCCTTGTTTCTTAGGTAGGTATAATCTCTCAACAGCCGAGTTTTTGATGTAGGGCTCTATTATTCGTGAGGATTTTTCTTGTCAGTCTGTCGAGTGCTTGTACGTCTGTTATAGTCCACTGTATGACTCCGAATGAGTACGTTAATATCGGTATTACCCAGGTATTTATGGCTTTGATTTTATTTTTTGCATTAAGTTGTGTATGCATGACTTTTCTTGATCTGTTCTTGTATTTGTTTTCTATGGACTCTTTAATTTCTTTCGTTTTATGTGTGAGTGTTTCATTTACTCCTAAGTATTTGTATGTTTCGTTGTTAGGTAGTGTAGGGAATGATATGTTGTTAATTAGAAGCTCTATGTTGTTCGTTTTTGTTTTTTTTCGCTATAATTGATGCGCATTTATCTAGTCCGAAGTTCATTCGTATGTCTTTAGAGAACGTGGCAGTGGTTTCTAATAGCGAGGATAGTTGATTTTCGTCCGGAGAATATAACTTTAGATCGTCCACGTAGACCAGGTGTGATATTTTGTAATCTTTTGTTGGACTGTATCCAATATTTGATGACTTTAAAAGGCTGCTTAGTGGCTTGAGTGCTAGGATAAACCATTTTGGGCTCCATGTGTCTCCTTGGAATATTCCTATTCTGATCTTTATGTTATTAGTTTCAAGATCTATTTGGGGTAGAGTGAGTATTAATTTTGTTTCCAAATTTTCTATAGTTTGTTTCAGGAACCGTATGATGTTCAGATCGATTTTATAAATTTCTAAAATGCGAAGCAACCATGAATGAGGGATGGAGTCATAAGCTTTTTGATAGTCTATCCAGGCAACTGCTATGTTTCTGCCGTTTGCTTCTGCTTGCCTCGTTATCAACCTGTCTATTATCAGTTGCTCTTTGCAGCCTTTCGCTCCTTTTGTACATCCTTTCTGTTCTTCATGTTCGATTTTTTGCTCTGTGATATGTTTTGTTACTTTTTCGGCTATCGTTTTTGTGATAATTTTGTAAATAGTGTTCAGGCATGTAATGGGTCTGTAGTTTTTAGGGTCGTCTGTGTGCTCGTTTTTAGGTTTGAGAAATGTTATGCCATGTGTAAAGGATGGTGGGACTTCTGCTGGGTGGGTGATTACATGTTGGATTATTTGTGCCATTTTTCCATGTAGTGACGTCAGATGTTTCAAGAAATAATTATAAATTTTATCTGGCCCTGGTGCCTTCCAGTTTGGCAGCTTCTTTAGTATGAGTTCCAATTCATCCGTCGTTATTTCATATGGTAGCATTGGCTCTACTGTCTCTGTTCTCTTTTGCTCTGTTTTGATCCACTTACCATTCTCGTGTTCCACTGGTTCTGACCATAGTGACTTCCAGTATTGTTCGACTTCTACCTGTTTTGGCGCTTTAATATCTTTTGCCTCCTCGTTTGTTTGTTCAAAATTTTTGTAAAAATGTTTTTCGTTTGATGTGAAGTTTATGTTGTCTTGTTTCCTTTTATAAGAGATGATGTACCTCTTCAATTTTTTACTTGATGCCATTAGTTTTTGTTTCAGTGTATCTATTGCTTCTGTTATTTGTCCTGTTCTTGTACCTGTGCTCGAATTTATGTTGAATTTTTTGTAAAGTCTGTCACGTTTTTGTTTTGGGGCTACCAAAGAATTATTCAGTCGTGTAAGATCACTACGAATTTTACTTATTTTGTGTTCTAAGCGTTTTTGCCATGGAGGCTTTTTGTTTTAATTTGTTTTGACTTTTTTATTATTTGTTTTATTTTTGTTGATTATTCCTAAGGTTTCTGTGATTGATATGGCCGTGATATACGTTATGTCTATAAGATCTTCAATTAATTGAAGGACAGTAACGGGGCTACTGGTAACAAGCAGGTTTTTTAACTATCGGGATCGCCCCAACGTACACTCAGAGGAGGGAGCAATAAATATGGACTTGCTCAGTGGTATTGTATATTAAATCTTAGTTCAAGCTTTCGCCCTAAGTTAAGGGCTTCTTCAGGAAGAATCTATATATAAAGAACGTGGTTTCAGTCTACAAAAGTCAGCAAAGGTTAAAATTAACTTACAGATTAGTTACAGAGTTCTCCTCAACATAACAAGAGGGTGGGTGTGCATTATTTTGAAGTTACAGGGTGCAGCACCGGGGAAGAAAGTAATAATACCCTTATACTACATGTGACCGTTGAAACAAAGAAACTTTTTTGTTGCTTAAAATTGACAATGACATGACCATTGACATTGGTTCTGTCCATTGAGTTTTATAAGGCTTTAGAGAAGGAAACCTTCAAAAATAATGGCACCATCATCCAATTTTGGACGTATGTCTTGAGAAATTCACTGTATCGCTATCCTTGTCGAGTTATATCTATCTGCGTCGCCGAAAACTGACCTGCTTTGGACGCGGTTGCCGATTTGGGCAAATCTTCATCAATAAAAATTCCTCTGTGTACGAAATTGATTGATAAGACATGATACAATGAAAATTAAGGAGGATTGAGTATTGTTCATTTTTCAAGAAGGTGCATCAAGGTTCACTATTCTAGATTATCGCATAATCAGACACATTTACAACCATGATTTCGTGTGAATCAACTCAATGTTGAACAACGGTGATAGTGTCTAATGATGATATTATTTCATATCATAAATAATGTGAAACATTTTTGTGCTACTCAATGCTTAATTACTAACATTCATTAAATAATGATTTTTTGTGCATTGTATACAGGCGATACATAGTAAATATTAGTCCTAGTACACGGCAACGCTGCCTTTAAACAGCTGGTTTCGATTTTGAAGGTAGTGCGGTGATGCCATGGGGTTTCAACTTGAAAACTTCTACTTTCGTGCTTGTGAAGTGTTGTATTGTGACTTTATTTGTGAAAAATGGTGAGATTGTGCTTGCTGTGTCAAAAACTGGACCATTCGGATCGAGAAATCACCATTCACAGGTAAGTGTCAAATTTGCATTGAGCATTGACTGGAGAGGGATCCAGTGGTGTAGAGTGTAGGCATCATCATATTTCATTCATGAAAATGAGGATTTTTCAATCTTCAGGAAGTTTAAATGTTTGTTTTTATTCGTGAATAGGTAACAACGAAAAAATGAAACTGATTTGGAAAAAAAGCCTGAATGGTAGTGTTTTATGCAATAGGAACCGATTGTTCTCAAATAAGAAAGGATATTCATATTACTTGAATACCTATTCCATTATTTCCTCGATTATTTCATACACAGTCAAGATGAATTATTTATTGGATACTTCCTCAACTGACTTATTTTCGTTTTTTTTATTACAATAAGGTTGAAGTCTTCAGTAAGAATGCTTACTTTTACAATTATTATTATTATAATCACTTTTTAGAGCTCTTAAAACCTCGCGTTTATCTCGAAATTAACTTTTTGACATATCGCCCTCTTTGCCTGTACCTTTCAATTGGAATTAAAAATTTTGACGACGCCCAGTCTTTCTTCCTGTTAAAGCGAAATATAGTTTTTCCAACAATTTGCTCGAAACCAATCAATAGACTTTTATGAAGGGACATTTTTGTCAGAAACGTCAAATAAAAAAGATAAAGGGGGTCTAAATTAATATATAAAAAAACCTTGTACAGGGCACAGCTAAATGGACCCCGCAATTCACTTTTTAATTTGACGTTTGGAAAAAAGTTTCAAATTAAAGTTCAATGGTTGAAAATAGATATTTACCCTGTTCCCAAGGCTTCCGAATAAACCTTTACATCTTAAAACGTGCCAGAAAAAATGGCAATTTTGTTTTTAAGGTAGGTATAGGATATACAGGGTGTCCGGGAAAATGTGGGAGATCTCTCGGATTCAGATAGAACATTAAAAAATAAGATGACAAGTTCCCATAATTTTTTTTCCTAGCGGCCCTCCCTACGGAGATACGGCCCCCTAAAGGACCCCACTGAAAATCGGTTTTTCTTGAATAACTTCTAAACGACTCAATATAATTCAATGAAAATTTAATATGATAAACAGTAGTAAGGACCTCTCAAAATACATCCCTTAAAACATAATTAGCTTGTTTAGTTTACCAGGGACGGACTAGATTGTACATTTTAACGCTCAAATTTTTAACACCCTGTATGATAAGGAGTTAAAAAAAATAAATTTGGATACCTTGAACATTAAGCTAAAGAAAAGGTACTCCTGTTCATTGTCGATAAAATGAACCATTTTCGAGAAAAAACAATTTTTATTAAACAAAGCCTCGAAAAAAGCCATGACGAAGTGGTGCTCTTGACGAAATTGTGAACCTAACGCTAGGAAAAAAATTTATGGGAACTTGTCATCTTATTTTTTAATATTCTATCAGAATCCGAGAGATCTCCCACATTTTCCCGGACACCCTGTATAAAAAATGATTAATTTTCTGGAGAATGCGAAAAGTGAATAGAAACTGCAAATACTGGTACTTGCAAATTGAAGCAGGGTACCTACGCATTATGTATTGTTTATTTGCCCATACTTCTTTGAATGTATATCTAGACATAAATGTTTTTGGGCCAAATTTATGTCTAGACATTAATTTAAAGAAGAATAGACCAATAAACAATATTGCTTACCTGCTTCAATTTGCAGGTATACCAATATTTGCGGTCTTTGTTTAGTATGACTCCTGCACCATATTTCTTTGAATTTATCTCCACCCACTTTCCAGCACTGATAATCATTTTGGTATAGTTAAAAATAGTTTTTCGGCCATTTATTTATAATACTTTTCGCCTGTACATATACTTATGTATTAGAAACAAGAAAAGTAAAACGTTGCTGTTTCCTATTTTTTATATTTTTTTCTTGTTATCCAATTTTAGATTTCCAAAAAATGAAGAGCTGAGAAATATTTGGTGTTCTTTGGTGAGGATTGACGAGGACCGACTTCGAATCAAACCTCCCTTTTTGTGTTCGGCCCATTTTAACCTACAAGACTATTTACGTGACATTGATGGAATCAAATATTTAAAACCGGGAAGCTTGCCAATCATGACTCACCGGCATACCATACAGTTTCCCGTCTCCAAAAACAAAAATCATATGGCAAATTCAGTAAAATGGCCTTAGAGATATGTAAGAAAGGCGAAATATATTTTGTATTTTGGTTGTCATTTTATTCGGAACCGTAATTCATTATTGTCGGAAAAACAGCAGGAGATTTAGTTTTTAATGTTATGAAAATTTCAATTTTTATTGATTCTGAAAGTCAAAAATGTGATATACTATCATATAACAATAACGACATAGGTACCTAGCCAAATTAATATTCATTTATATTTTTCATACAAAACGGTTGAAACTCGAAATGTGCCGCCGCTGTTCCAGATGAAAATCGAGTTCGGACGTACGTATTATAAGAATCACATGTTCTCATGCGGTGTTGCCCGATGGGTTCGGATTCCTCGTTTTATCTCTTTCCACTCATAGTGTTGTCTCTTTCGCACTTATTGTGATGTTGGCGTCAAGACTAATACCATTTTATGAATGGGATGCCCAGTCTATAGTATTTAAAGTCAATGGTTCTGTCTGACCGTAGGCTAGATGAGCAAGACATGTGACGTCACTCAGTTACCCATCAGGTTAACACAAACTACATCCTGACATTGTAAGAAGAAAAGTAGGAAAGGGGGAGAACAGTCTTAATTTACCCAAACAGATAAAAGAGCAACAATCAGTTGATTTTTTTAAAGGAAAAAAGAAATTTAAACATAGTGTCAATGGAACATTAAAGCAAAAAAGAAAAGAAGTCAGACAGGTACGAAAGTGGAAACTCAGAGAAATCAGTTAGGTTATTGTTTTACTGATATACGTATCTGGATGACAGGGTTTTTTTGTAAGTGATTGAGTAAGTAAATAGGTATAACTAGAACTTAGGCCCTCCACGTCTTTCTTGAAATTAACACAGTTGTCGCAGTTATGTATGTAGCACATTTCAAGGAACCTCCTCTTAAAGTTACTCCTCTCAGTCATCATGACAAACGGTTGGTCGAAAACAGGTTTGTGATCTTGTTCATTAGCATGTATGCTGAGGCTAGTACTAATTGGGCGGTGTCTGCAATCACTTTTATGTGATGCAATCCTTTTTGCTAGTTTTTGTGAAGTTTGTCCAATGTAAATTTGTTGGCATTGACATTGGATCCCATACACTATGTAGGATTTATTTTTGACAACTGTAGAATCTTTCAAGTTAGAGTAGAACCGACCTATTCTTTTTAAATTATAGTTAGCTATTTTTAAATTAGTATTTTTGAAAAGTTTACCAAGTGAGAAAGAGAGACCCTGTATGTATTGTAATTTTCCAAATCTAATCTCAATATCAGGATTTACATTTTGTCTGCTAACAATGTTAGGTTGATCATCCCTCCTAAGAGTTCTTCTAATGATATGGATATCCGTTTTTTATTAAAATTTGTTCTAATAATTCTAAGTTCTTATCTACATAGGTTGTATGACAAATTTTGGTAATTCTGTTTTTTAGCGCAAGTATAGTATTAAGTTTCTGTTTCATTGGATGGTAAGAATGGAAAGGGATGTATCTCCCTGAACTTGACTTTTTCCTATACCAGTCTAATTTAATGATATTTTGTTCTGATCTCACAACCCGAGTATCCAATCAACCTCTTCCTCCACGGTGAACTGAAGTTTAGCATTAAACCCGTTGAATAGGTTGAGAGTGTTCTGCACTAGGTCAGCAGGTAGAGCCATTAAAAGGTCATCTACATATTGGTAAATGAAGGGAAAATGGAAATTAGAGTTGGCCGTAATGTAATACAAAAGTTTGTTCATGACGATTTCAGCTAGTATAGGTGAACAGGCACCACCCATGGGTACTCCAACTAGTTGTTTATAAAAAGTACCGTTAAAACTGAAAAATGTATTGTTGTACAAAAACGCGATAATCTCCAAAAACACTTCCTTAGGGATAGAGCAGTTACCCTCAATAAGTTCAAAATGTTCATCCAAAATATCGGTGATTAGATCGAGTGGTATGTTAGTAAACAAAGAAACAACGTCGAAAGAGGCCAGAACAAAACCATCGGGGATTATAACACCATTAATCTTATCAGCAAACTCAAACGTATCCTTAATTCTAAATTTGTTGAAGTTACAAAAAGATCTGTCCAATATCACTGCTATATGCTTGGCTAGGGGTTGAGTGGAAGCTCCATATTTATTGCTCCCTCCTCTGAGTGTACGTTGGGGCGATCCCGATAGTTAAAAAACCTGCTTATAAGATCTTCTACACTTTTTATGTCATCTTTGTATTTATTGATGTGCTCATTATAGTTTTGGACTGTGCTCTTTGTGTTCCGGTTATATTTTACCCTAGGTAGACGATTCCTGTAGCTGGGATTACTTCCTTTGTATAGTAACATATTTTTGTTAAATGTTTGTTCCATTTCTGTTAGTAACTCTTGGTTGTCCCTTCCCATTTGTGTTTGTTTGTATGTATTCTTCAGCTGTATCGGTGTGTGTTTGATTTTGGGAAAATGTGATTCGGTTTCAGTTGTCGTTGCGAGTTCATCCTTGTTTTGTGTTTCCTGTTTTGTTTCTGGTGTATTCTCTTCCTGTATTTCTGATCTTATTTGTTCCTTGATGGTGTCGATTTCAGTTGGTATTAAGTATTCCTTTTTCTCTATAACTCTTTTTCTGTCACATGTTTTGTTCGCTGGATTCAGATTCTGGATAGATTTTCTGTCGTTCTTTGTAAAAGTTTTTCCGGTGTCCTGTTGTTTGATTCTCGTGATGGGCAGCTCTGAAAACATCTATGCTATTTTGTTTTGTCCATTTCAGCCTTTGTGCCCGTCTCGTGGGAGGAGCAGATTGAGACTGTCCTAAACCATGAGTGGGTAGAGCGGCTGTCGATACGTCATCATCGTTGGTTTTTGGAGTATTGCCTGTGTCGTCAACTTGATTGGTCGGCTGACTGAACCCGCGCCGGTCCCGACCGTGGCGACGCTCGTCCGAGGCTTCGGTTCTTTCGTTGGGAACCCAATGTACTCACCGAAGGGGGGGTTAGCCCCTTGGCGGTTGTGCCGGTTTTGTCCACCCCAGGTATTTTATTTCCCTGGTGCCCTTCAGCCTATTAAGGCTGACGAGCATCCCCATCGCCAGGGGCGGCCCCCGATAGCAGTCCGACATCAGCCACGGGCATTATTATTATTATTATTATTATGAACAAAATGTTCTTAAATCATTAGCACGTATTGTCAGATCGCAGCCATATGACTTCTGCCATGCGAATGGCATGCTTTTGATGACTTGAGAAATATTTGTTATTTCTCAACAAGGGCTTCTCGCAAATCAGGCAAGGTTTCCAGACTACCTAGCAATCCTAGCATACCTTTCCAATGTATTTGATTTCTCATTTTCAAATAATACAAGATCTACTTAGAGATGTAGTGATACCCCAGTCCACACCATGATACTACCGCCTTCTAAGGTGAGCAATTTGCCCAATATGGGACAATATGGAGATCTAGAACATTTGTTCATGCGAGTCTATTCATTCTTGATAAAATATCGGAAAACTGCAGCATTTTCTTTAAAAATCTGTATCTTCTCTAAAAAAAACCATATAACGGAGCTGAATTTTGCCGCTCAATTTTTCCTCAGGGTATTGAAAATTTTAGGGTTAAAAGTAGTTTCTGTTTCTCCTTGTATAATGACCAAGCCATCAGTATTTTCCGAAAACCAAAATCAAGGGTAATATCTCAAGACATAGGGCTAAACTTCACGCAAGTGTATAAGAATGTTTTCGTTCATTGTTGATGAAATATCGAAAAACTGCAGCATTTCATTTAAACTACTGTATCTTCTCTAAAAGAGCAGACCAAGCCATCAGTATTTTTCCAAAACATAAATCAAGGGAAATATCTCGAGACATAGACACTTCGGTAAAAATTATGCCAAAATCGGACAAAAAAGTTACAGGGATATCACATAGACTCAAATTATTCTTCTTCGGAATTTATTGTTGATGAGTGTAATTGGTGACTATTCACAATTGGAACATTTCCCATACTTTTTTGTTCCCAATAAACAAAAATGATGAATAATTATAATGTATCGTAGATTATCATTTATTTTCCCTGTAGACAAAAGATAAAATTGACGATTTCAAGAACACCAAGTAATAAATGAAAATATTTCTATAAAACTATTATCAGGCTTGTGATCAATATAATATCCTGTTTTCCGATCTGTAAAACCACTGCATCAGCACCATTATTTACAAGATTTTTTTTTCAAAAATTCTTCACAGAATATCACTTTATCCTAGTCTGTTCAATTAAGCAGATTTGAATGTTCATGTTTGCTTACAATACCAAGTGCCCCCAGATAGGTCAAAACTGTAATAAACATTAACGGAAAGATATGTTTCTTGAATAGAACTGCTTTTGTATGTCCTGAACATGTAATCCATAATTATTTTATCTACTCATTAGTACTCCAGTCCCATGCCCAAAAATGCTATCATATCTACAGGAATCACAGCCGAGGCTTGAAACTCGGCAGTTGTAACCAGGGTCGAAGGACCTTCAAAATAAGGTATCACCCGACCCTTTTTTCCATTCAAGATTTTAGCGGTACTTTCACCCTACCCAAGGGATTGCGGATGAGGGTCTGGTTTTAAAGAACCCCATACAAAAATCCAAAGTAGTTAAGTCGTGAGACTCCGTCAGAGCCATGCAATTGAGTCGTTAGCCATTAGATCCAAGCCATTCGTTGAAATAATCATTGAAGAACTGACTGATATCTTAGCAAATATGATAAGGAGCATAGACTTTTGATACGGAGCACAATCCTGATGCCAAGTTAAGTTTTATCTTTCATTTTTTGAATAGACAACATGACACAAACTTACCCTTTTTTAAATGCTGTAGAAGATTAAAAAAAATTCATAGAGCTTTTATTGCTGGACTATCCTCTGTTCAATTATTATGACATTTTCAAGAAGTACAGGGTGACTCATTTTCAGCGACAAAATGCTAGTTCTCGTAACCTTTTCATCATCAAGATCCAGGAAAAAAATCTTTATAGTAATGTGCCCAAGACAAACGAAAGTTGACTAAAGGTAATGTGAAAACAGAAAATCAAATTTTCAAACATTTTTAACCAGAAGTTTTTCACATTAGGTGGGAGAAAACGGAGCGGCCACCCTGAATAATAATTGTATTTAATACTTGGTCTTGGTACACTGTACGCTTACAGTTACATAAAACGGTTTTGTCCCTATCAAATTAATATAAACAATTATCTTTTTAATATTTATTGGGAGCAAAAACTACTTTCAATGAACAATAATAAGAAAATTATTATATCGGTGGATGGCACATTCGCCAAAATATAAAGAATTTCTTTGACTGTACAGTCTCAAATAAGCTATAATATTATTTGACAGGATTTTAATATTGTATATTACGACCCAGCTTTAGAGTTTCTTTGCGATGCTAATTTGTTTTGAGAAAAGTGAAACCCCTGTATATTTTTTCTATGAAAGCCATTAACATCCTGATTTCAAAAGAATATAGTTTGTCGGTTCCCCAAGTATTAATTAGCCAGGCGTTTTACAATTAGCCAAGCGTTTTTAATTAGCCAGGCGTTTTACAATCTGGAAGAATTTTATGATTTCACTTTTTCTATGTAATAACCTTTTATTTATTTATTTTTTTTTACTCTTTTTTCTTTTGTTTCAAACTTTGTTACTTTTCATTTCGTATAACTGATTGTTTAAGCTACTGTACTGTATTGTTTTACTGAAATTTCATTGTTCTAAATTTTTCTTTTATTTTTTCACAATTTGTAATACTTGACGATTGTTATGTTTCAATGAAACTTATGACAATAAAGGAATTATTATTATTATTATTATTTAATGAAATTAATAACGCGAGAATATCGCCAACTTTGTCGCGAAAAACGAATGTTTTGAAGAAATACGATAAAGAATATTGTTCGTCAATTTGGAGAGACAAAAGTATCAAGAGAAAAACATGAACTGTGGTTGGAAATCAGGGAGAAGAGCATTTGGAGTTATTTTGAAGGTAATTTTTATTTCAAAAGTAGACATTTTTTCCAGAACAATATTTGACCGACGCTCATAGGTTCAAGTGACTTCATTATTGAGAATGAACGATTGAAAATCATGGTCACTTTTCAAGCTCTACAAAACAGCGTTGAGAGATTTTCCGTACGACGTTTCGTTTCGGAGAAACCATCATCAACTTTGTTTTTTTTTAAATAGAGTCATGGATTTTTTATGACGGATTTTTAGAGCTTCTTGTGTTCTTAAACCAACAATGTATCGCAATTATAAAAAAAAAAATATTGATGGATTTTTCCATAAGAACTCATGTGTTAGAGAGAGACAAAAAATACATTTTTAATAGGATTGAAAACAAACACCTCTTTTTTAATAAGTGCGATACATCGTTGGTTTAGAAACATAAGAGGCTCTTGAAATCCGTAATAAAAAATCCAGGACCGTATTAAAAAAACAAAGTTGATGTCGGCTACTCATAGACGAAACGTCGGTTCTTCAATTTAATATCGCTATCTTGTAAAGGGCAAAAAGTGGCGATGAAGAAGTTCCATTCATTTTAAAATATCTCTTCAAATGTGGTCAGAAAAAAAAATGAAAACAATTTTGAAACATTTCGTTTTTTTTTCGGATAATTTCGGACGTAGTAGGAATTTCTTGGCTTTTGAAACATCATTTTGTTAAGCATCAGAATACGCAACTTTGCCTCCATTTAATCGACCTTGTTTCTCTTACGGTTTCCAAGATCCTCATGATAGACATCCTTATCTTGGACACACTGTATATAAGATAATAATAACACAGTTTTTTTATTTCTTTTAAATTCATTTTTTTACGTTTTTTTTTCCTCCCGCTGGCCGTATACCCCATAGAACCTACATAATAACACCACATTTTTTTTCTATTTTTTTTCAATGTATGTATTTTTTTAATTTTTTTTTATTGTTTCATTTTTTTCCCGCTGGTCGTTTACCCCATAGAACCTACACATTAACAACACAGACTTTGAAATTTTTTCATTTTTTAATTTTTTAATGTTTTTTCATTTTTCAATTTTTTTTCCTAAACCATCTTTGGGTAGAGGCTAATGACTGTGCAAATTTTGGGATAATTCTGTGCTACGGTTCAAAAGCCTTAGGGAAAAAAACATGCAGACTTCCACATTTATACAGGGTGTCTCACCGGGAACAAACTCGATCTGTATACGGAAAGTCATACATAGGAAAATTTTGAAAATTTGACAGTATACCATCATCGATGGGGGCAACCAGGCTAACATATTTTCAAGATGGTAGTACTTCCGGTTGTATCGTAAGTAGGTGTCAACTCGCTTGTTTTAAATGGAACACCCTATATATTAGTATATTTTTCAGTTTTACGTAAAATTCTAGGAATACTTTATGTATGATGTCCTATACCTAAGTAAAAACGTTTTTTAAATACATATTTCAGTTTCCATGTCAAAAATGACGATTGTAGGTTCCTATTGAAATGTAAATTTTACGTATAAGAAAGCCTTTATTGTTTAATTTGTATTGGATTTGTTGTTGAAGGGGACCTACTTTAAAAGATTTTTCACAATTTTTTGATTGACCATTCCAAAAATTCTTATTTTTGTTTATCGTTTTGAATTTTTGAAATAGACAATCTTCTATACATTTATAAAAGGGAAGGTATGTTTGTCCGTAAAAAAGATAGCATTATGCGTGTATCGTGTAATTCGTGTATCTAATGAGGGAGAGAGAAGGCTTCATTCTCGCAGTTTCGGATTGGTCAGATTGTTTGACATGGCGTTGCCATGGTGATCGCCGAAGTAACAATGCCTGCATTCGCATTCAGGCGGTCTTAAGCTGCTTGATAAGAAGTCCACCTGAACGTGATGCTGTTGTAAAGCGTCACGTCAGCGACTGCGTGTTTTGCTTAGCGTAAAAAATTGTCGCTTTTTCGAATCTCGCTTGACATTTAAAGTTGGGTTGTGTTCATTTGTTTATAATATCAACCGGCTGGACAAATTTCTCTACATCCACGAGTAGTGAGTACAAACCCATTCAAATGAAATAATTCTTAAAAAAGAGCTAACCCAATGATTTGATGTAACAACAGATTATCTGTTTTTTAGCGTTTCACTTCGAATCTCATCCCATTCGCTTTTGGATTTAGGTATAAATATGATAATAATAATAATAAATCGTCTTTAAAAACAAAACCAAAAAAAATCATTGAATTTTTTGTTTTTTTCTCAATTTTTTAATAGAAAAATGTATCCCATTTTAAAATATATAAAAATGAATATACCATTACATTCGATTTTTTTGGAAAAAACTCAAAAATATGCTACCATTTCAGTAAACGCCATCTAGCGGCGACGGCGAATGTCACAAATTGAAAAGCAAATAAGCATTTTAGACCGCAGATTATTCTCTTTCATATGAGCCCAACTTCGTCAAGATCGGTCAAGTGAAACGGGAGAAATCTCCGTTTGTTTAAGAAAACAATTGAACTTCCCACACCACTTTATTATGATAGATAGAAAAAAACATTTTGGACAAAGAGTGTAGGTAGATAGTCAGTAAATCTAAAAATGAGTTCATCGATATATTTGCATCGGGCAAAATTCCATAAAAATCATATTTTTCTACTTGGTGTTGGTTGTTACGCCCCCTAGCGACCATTTCAGAAACTTGAAAATATTTTCCAGGTATTTCTCTTGGCCGTTTTAGTCATAAAATTTTTTGCCGCAAGCCTCTACGATGAATAGTTTCCGAGATATGGCCGCTCGCTATCCTTAACTGATCACCCTGTACAAGATGAAAGTAGTGCGGAATTACATTCCCAGCAACTTTTTCCACTTATTTCATTTATTTGCTGGGATTTTGATTGTGCACAACTTTTGTCCTGTACAATTTCTTTCCACCATCGTATCGCCCTGTAGATCTTTAACTACTGATTTTAGAAAAAAAGTTATTGAGAATGTAAATTCGAACAATTTTTGTTCAATATTTTACCGTTAGTCTGAAATAGAAACGGATAAAAGAAATAGCGCCCTCATTTCCAAGATGGCGGGATAAGCTCACCTTCGATTTTCCCGAAAACTCATAGTTAAGCTACTGGGAGCCCAGCAAAGATTTTAAAAACAAATTTTTGCGTTTTTTCCGAAATTCTCAGATGGCGCTATTCTAAGCACGGATTTACTGTACTTAGGCCCGGTACTTTCACATTCAAGTAGTCGATTTTATTCCCTCTTCCCTCAGAATAACCTCCAAATTAGTCCCGCCATGGTAACGCTCCATTTGTTATCTGACAGATAGTTATTATTTTATTTATTCGAATGTGAAAGTACCGGCCCTTAGTAGGTAGATTTGTTTCGTTCCGATTAGGATTAGGATTTTTCACTTTGGTTAAGGATTCAGTATCTTTTTTTTTTAATGAGGATATCTCGGAGGAGCATTTTGTGCATAAGATGCACGTCAGTTCTTTTCTTCTTAAAAGTTGGATTTGAATTTTGAGATGGATTTGAATCAAAACTGGATTAGCCTGATGAGCTGCTCGGAGAGCGGGTAATTCAGCTAGTATTATATAAACTCACCTCTATTTTCAATGCTCAATAAGATAAAATTATAACAATTATTGCTGGTTTCCATTTGAAAAAATTGATTTTTGGCAGATTTCTCAATTTTATTTTTGATCATATTTTTGGGCCACCCTGTAATAAAAGTTATCACAATATTGTGAAAAATCTTTTAAAGTAGTTCCTTGCAACAAGAAATCCAATACAAACTAAACAATAAAGGCTTTCTCATACGAAAAATTTACATTTAAATGGTAGGTTAAACGTCATTTTTGACATGGAAACTGAAATAATTCAAAAACGCTTATACTTAGGTATAGGACATAATACATAAAATCTTCCTAGAATTTTACGTAGAATTGAAAAATGTAATAATATATAGGGTGCTCCATTTGAAACAAGCGAGATGAACCTCTTTCCGGTACAACCCGAAGTACTACCATCTTGAAAATATTTTAGTCTGGTTGCCCCCATCGATGATGGTATACTGTCAAATTTTCAAAATTTTCCTATGTATGACTTTCCGTATACAGATCGAGTTTGTTCCCGGTGAGAAAAAAAAATGAATGAAATAAAAAAAAATTGGATTAAAAAAAACTGTGTTGTTATTATCTTATATTATGTATATAAATGTGACAGTCTGTGTGTTTCTAACGCTAAGGCTTTTGAACCGTAGCACAGAATTATCTGAAAACTTGCACAGTTATTAGCCTCTACCCAAAGATGGTCTAGGAAAAAAAAATAAATAAAAAAGTCTGTGTTGGTAATATGTTGGTTCTATGAAATATACGATCAGCGAGAGAAAAAAATGTAAAAAATAAAAAATAATACATAAATTGGAAACAATTAAAAAAATGTGTTGTAATGTAGGTTCTGTGGGGTAAACGGCCAGCGGGAGCGAAAACAAAGTAAATCAAAACAAAACAAAACAAAAAAAAATAAATTGAAAAAAAATCTATATTATATTATTATTATATTATTTATAAACTAGCCTAAACCCGACGCGGGCTGCGCCGCGGGTTCAGGCTAGTACCATTTTATAATAAGACTATATTATAAAATGCTAGTACTTTATAGACTCCGATCAAACATATGAATTCTTTTCATCCACTCAAGATGCAAATTTAATTTCTCTTCTCCAAACTGGGCCATCGAATAACTTCATCTGACATATTACTGATAAATTTTGTCATTCTGTAAATTATCTTGTGAATAGTCCACCCACAGAGATAAATTGAAGCGGTCAGCTAAATCTCTATAAGAGCAGGCTTCATGGCCTGCAAACCACATAAATACGGTCAACTTCTTCATATAATAATATAATAGTTCTTCATCAAGCAAAAGCTTCAAAATACACAGTAGTTATAACAAAACTATGAAATTATAGTAAGTAACAAAAAATAGAAATGGTGTGCCAATCAACATTCTTGTAGAATATATTTTCTTAATAAAATCTTAAATGTATGTATATTATCACAGTCTTTTATTAAAGCTGGTAAACAGTTAAAGTCATGAAGACAAAAGTGAAATATAAAGTTGACTTGATTTACATTTATGTATGAGTATAAAGTTCTCCTTATTTCTTGTATTATAGCAATGGGTATTCTTAAAAGTATTCGTTTTATTACAGACGTACATTGGAAACATTTTATTCCTAACTTTAAAAATAAATACATAAACATTGAGGACGATTTTTTGTTTAACGGACAATAAGTTCAGAGTATTTAGCATGGTGGAGATAGGAGTATATATGTTACATCGTAGTATTGCACTCATTGCTCTGTTTTGAGTGCGTTGAATTTTATCCAATATATAGTTTGACATGTTGTAAAACAGGGTGGTACAAAATTCTATATGTGGTGATACAATACTTTTATATAATAATGATTTTATATACAAAGACAAATATTTGCTAGTTCTGAAGATAAAACTCGCATTTTCGCATAACATACTCAGCATGTTCATGTGCAATAAAATTAAGTTGAGCATCAAGTACCACTCCTAAGTATTTGATTTCTTTTTCGTATTCCAATTTGCAGCCATCAATATGAACGTTAACATTTGTTACATTAATGTCGGACAATTTACCCTTTTTCCCAAACAGACAAAATTTGCACTTGTATACATTAATCATGAGATTATTTCTACACAGCCATTGAAAAACTTACTCTAGGTCCTTATTCATGTCAAATTGCAATTGGCTTAAGTCTTTTCCCGTGATGTATAACATGGTATCGAAGTATGGGATCTGATATTTTGGATTTGAGCTTCACAAATTGACTTCTGTTGGTTGAGTAGGACTCGAACCACTTCAATACATTTTCTCCCAATCCAATTTTTTCCAGTTTCTTCACTAAAATGTCCCTATTGATCGTTCCGAAGGCTCTTTTGAAGTCTAAGAAAACCGCTAGCACAAAATTACCATCATCCAGCTCTTTGAGGAATGTATTGCATATGTTGACAATAACCGTTTCGCATGAGTGTTTTTCACGAAATCCTGATTGGTTTGGCACTATAATATCATTGTCATTGCAAAACTGTAGCAGTTGGTCTTTCACTTTCACTTCCAGGAGTTTTTCATAAACTGGTACTTTGTAATAACAGAACTTTTCCAGGACTCGGGAAACACTCCATAAGTGAGCGACGTGTTTATTATATCCAGGACCCGATCAGCTGCAACATAGGATCCGTCCTTGAAAATACTCAGAGATATTCCATCTTCTCCTCCTCCTAATGGCTTGAGCTTGCTGACGTACTCTTTTAATTGTGACATTGTTATTTTATGGAAATTGCAAAACAAAACACGGCTTGCAATATAGTGTATCCTATTGACAGCAATTCGGCGGTACAATATTTTCGGCTAATTCGTTGAATAAATCTCTGTCAATGCGGAATCCGTATAGGCAGGCACAACACTCTCAAAAAACTCTCTTATATAGGCTCGCTTTTTGCGGTCATGTGTATTTAAAATTATTTTGGTTAATCCGTCTTCGAATCAGAAGCGACCTTCACCACTGCGGGGATGTTCAACAGGAAAAATAAATATTATCAGGCCATTGAAAATCTTCAAAAAATACAAACGGTAAAGATACAAGGGCGTGGGGATCTTCATATAATGTTGTACTCACATTGGTACAATATTAAACTGAAATAACAATAAACGTTTTTTAACGAGGGATGTTAAAATTTCAAGATACACTCATCATGTACCGAGTGACCCATTTGAAAGCGGGCCACCCTCAAACCATTTTTTTTATATGGAGAGATTTTGACACAATTAGTTTTGAATTGTAGAGAGGAGGTGGAAAAAGTGTATTTTCTCAAACCAAGTTGAAAAGGAGTAGGCCTCCTTTTCAACTTCAAATTGAGACTTGACAACTTCAAGTTGGAAATTAACAAAATCAAATTGTGAATAATCATTTTCAATTTGGAAATAATCAATTTCAAATTGGGACTAGTCAATTTTGATTTGAAGGCCCTTGCCAAATGGACAAATTATGTGAAACATTTTGGTTTTATCCTGAGGTTAATATTAGCCCAGGGGGGACTCTCAATTGATAAATCAGCCCTTAGATCACTTTATAATAAGTAGCTCAACTTCAAAAAGTTATCTAAATGGGTTCGTACATTCAAAGTTATGAACGATCAAAAACAGGTGAAAATATTGTTTTTTTGATTGATTGGGTGAGAATTCAAATTTGCCTAATGTGTTCAACATACAATATAAATTTCTCTTCCAAAAAGAGATTTTAAAACCAAGAGAGTAAAAGTGCCAATTCACAATGAACGTAATACGTAAAAAAGACGTAACGGAAGCGTAATCTGTAGAAATAAATGTACTGTATCGGTTTGTCTGTTCACAATTATATGCTAAGGAATAATGACGCAAGTACTCGGCGCACGTAACGATCTTACGAATAATGTTTATGTTTAATGTGAACACTAACGTAATATTTGCTGTTATGTTTACGGTCACGTTTACGGTTGTATTACGCTCACGTTCATTGTGAATTGGCACTAACTAATAATACTCCATGGTTTTATTTTTTGTTTATCCAACTACGCAGAAATTGGCACTCAATGTTCAATAAACTTCTCAATAATAAGCTAGGGAATTATTATTTAATCAACGAAACTACAAAAAAAATATTGTGTTCGATGTCGCACTTGTCTGTAGGTAGTTGAGTAACACAAACAATAGGCCACGGTTAAAGGCGAGTTAATCTCAAAATTTGTAGATTATAATTGGGATTCAAATGAGCTGAAAAGGAGAAAGTTTCACAAATTTCATAGCTAGCCTAATTAATCTTATTTCTTATTAAAATGTGTAATCTAAAAGTTAACGAGGCTTACGTGATTGTGTCCCATATATTTAAACTTTTATACATGCTAATACTGAACTCACTAATTTTTAACGGGATAATGGAATGGCACTCTCGAGTGTACTTTCGTTCATTTGGATTGTTTGCTTCTTTTTTAACAAAAAAGAAAAAGCAGTCTTTCAATTCTCACTAACGATGTGTTTAACTATCATCTTTGCAATTATCTCTAATGAACAAAACTAATTGGTTTTGATTAGATTTGAAACAACAATGGTAATTTTGGCAAGCAATGTCGTAATTACATTCCTGAAACTACAATGACCCCTAATGACTTCAATTGAGTTGAAATTCATCTAATTTGGCGTGAAATCGGCTTTTCATTAACGCTTGAGTTAATTAACGTTTTCTGGGAGAGGCAGTTTCTGCGAAAATAGGAATGGTTTTCTTGTATTGAATTAATTGTCGGAACTTGTAATCACAATTTGCTGTTAATTGAGGAAACAATGTTATCCACTTCAAATATAAACGATATATATTTGTTTTAATCATATTTGAATGGTTTTAATGTATGAAATTGACCTTACTTTAATACAAATTGGAAAAAAACGAATTTTACATACAAAACACCATATCAGATTTTAGCGATTTTGCCATGTAGTAAAACCGTGCTTAAAATACGCCGTCATCTGAGAATTTCGGAAAATACGCCAAATTTTGTTTTTAACTTGTAGAGGGGGTCAATAGCTTAACTCTGAGTTTTCGGGAAAATCGAAGGTGTGCTTACCACGCCTTCTGTAAAATAAGGACGCTACTTCTTTTCCCTGTTACTATTTTTGACTTACGTTAAAATATCATAAAACCAATTGTTCGAATTTATATTCTCAATAACTTTTCCAATAAACTTTTTTTTTTCTAAAATCAGTAGTAAAAAATCTACAGGGTAATTCCATGGTGGAAAGAAATCATACAGGACGAAAGTTATGCAGAATTAAATTCCCAGTAACCATTGAAATAGATGGAAAAAAAATTGCTGGGAATGTGATTGTGCACTACTTTCGTCCTGTACGTTTTTTTTTATCACATTCCATATTGATGAATCACCCTGTAGATTTTGTATCATTGATCTTAGAGAAAAAGTTTTTGAGAATGTAATTCCGAACAACTTTGGTTCTTTGATATTTAATCGTGTCTAATAGGAACGAAGAAAACACACGTGCCCTTATCTTCAAGATGGCGTGGTAAGCTCAAAAAGTGTTTGCGTATTTCCTGAATTTCCCAGGAAAAGCACGGATTTACTGAACTGATGCATCAAATTGGCTTTTATTTTTTTTAATGAAAACCGTCCGTCGTACGAAAAAATATCAAGAGACTAAATCAACTCCAAGGTGAATGAGTATTTCAAAAAATAATATTGATTTTGAGAAAAAGCAGTGAAGTACTATTTTTTCTTTAAAAAAATTCAATACAAATTTTGTTCGAACGCCACTGGTAGAAATGAATCAGAAACTTTTACATAAAAAAATGTAACTAAAAAGAATTGTACCAAACTTTGTGGAAATATCTGGAGTAGTAGGAAAGTTATGATAAAAAAGATTTTTTTTTCTTGAAACTTTAACACCCTGTATCTTTGGAATGAAACATTTTTGGACATAATTTAATTTGAAAAATTTTCTCATTTTGCTTCATTCAATACAGTGATAAAAGGAATGTATCAACTTAAAAATCACCCTGTATTAACACGGAGTTGTGAGCTCTAAATTATTAGCTTTGTGCAGATGGGCTCAAATTCAACTTGAAATAAGGAAAAATGTAAGGTGTTGGAGAATAAGAGTGTATGTGAAACTCTTGTACATAAAAGCCACAATAATTTTGTATAATGGAAGAAATCACAATAATAAATTATTGATTATACGTTCAAGAAATGGGACAGTACTTGGCTTGATCCACAACTAAGTATTTCTACTCATATCGATTATAATAATTATTATATTAATACAATTATTGTCTATCCTCATTTGAGTTATTGACCCTATTGCTGTTAACCTGTACCCGAGAACAAATTGATAGACTTCACAAATTGCAAAATTTGGAAATACGAATAATGAACAATTCGCTTCAATTTTCAAATGAATATACGTATTCTAGACAATATTCGAAAGTCATCAGCGCAAAAAAAATCCGAAATACCCAAAAATATACTAAATAAATGAATAAGAAAACGCAAATTTCACTGTATGAGCGAAAACGGGGCGGAGCTACACTCGAGTCAACGAATTTTTCTCTCATGAGACACGGTGTCTCTGAATGCGCTGTTTGCACAATCAACTTATATCTCAAGTGGATCGTCAGATAATGGATTTGGATGGATTGGATAACAGATAAACAAAAAATGAAAATTTATCAATCGGACGTTTGCTAGGCATTATAGCTGAAAAAAAGGAGGCCCTTCGACCCTGATTACAACTGCCGAGTTTCAATCATCTGCTGTCATTACTGTTGTCAAAATTTTATTTTTTTTAACAAGAACGAACAAGAACCGAGATGTGTGGCTGGAGCACTGTCGTTTTCGTTGTCAGTATTGCATCCACACGCCTTGGTTATGGGTCGAACAGACTTGTTCTTCGAACAAAACAGTCCATCAACAACGCATTCTGTGGACCCCTCTAAAAAACACATCCCAAGAATTACGCGGTATAAAAATATTTACAAAACAACAACAATGTCCGACGATTGCTGAATGCAAAGTGACATATGAAGTTCAACGTTTTTTAAAGGGGAAATCCAATTTTTCACCAAAATTATTACAGAAATATGTACATTTGCGATATATTTCTTCGGTCTGCTAGCCACTTTTCCCTTTCTTGCCAAATCAAACAACTTTTCAGGGCCATTTTCCGCTCAGTGATTCTCCATTCAGTACATCTTGAAACAATTTGTGCAGACGTGCCTAGTATGTTCTCGATACTTTAATAAACAGTTTATCCCTACCCCGTATCCCTGTTGCTATCCACAGGAATGGCGGGAGCAGGCTTTTGTAGCAGGAACACAGGAATTTTTGAAGGAAAGGTTGCGCTTTTCTGGGCAGGGTGCAAGTCTTAAAAAGTTATGGGCTGGACTGTCGTAGTGGTATTTTTATCAATGCTAAAGAGCAATATTTGAAGAACATTGACATCGATGATTTATCTATTCAAATAATCGAAATATCAGCTTTTGAAGGTCAGGAGTGAGAAGTCAAGTATTGGATTTTTCGGTATCCAAGCCTGTGCACTCCACACTCATATCAATATGATGCTTTTGTGCTTAGATACAAGTGAGTCATAGACTCAGATGACGTTCACACAATAAATCTTATTTGTTTATATCAAGTCCAATTTGCCATATCTTATCTCATGAAAAATAGATGACAAGGACTATTTTTTGATTGAGAAAAAAATAAACAGAACAATTATACAATAAACTTTTTATCAGCTGATATTATTACGTCTTGCATTATTACCCATTCATTTGTTCCAACGCAAATAGCGAATTATACATTTGGATGGAAAGAAATCATTCCGATTTGTTCATGTTGCTTGTATGTGCTGATTGCTGAAGTACTTCTTGTTGTCAGTGATTGGATTTTGGAAGGTATTTTATTGTTTGTTATCAATTTGACCAGCCAATCATTATAAATAAAAATCCCCACATCATTTATTGATTCTATTTTTTTTTAATAATCTCTTGATTTAATTTGACAGTTTTATCTCGTGTTTAAGTTATTTATCTTTTAAATGCTAAAGCCACTTCAATTTTAAGTTTTTTCTTATGTTTATAATAATGATACTGGAGTAAATTTTTTCTTTAATTTCCTCTTGCCCACCTCCTGCCACTCACTTGTCATTAGTGACCTTCCTACAGGTCTTACAACTTCGTGATAATTTATCCAAGTGTCACCTGGATTGGCTACCAAATATTATAATTTAGATTATCTCTCATTGAGAACTCAAATGCTCATTCTCCATTGGACATGGCGTGGTGTGTCGCGGGTCTAATTGGTACGCAGCGCTGTTATTTGATAGGAAAAATAGATCCCACAACTTTCACACAAGGATGTTGAAGAAAATGAAAAAAAGGAAGGTGGTCTCTTATAATGCCAATAGCGAAGCTGAGAAAGCACTATATAGTATTGTTCTTTTTTTGTTTTAACGACTCGATCTCATGATATACTATAAGATCCATATTAGATAGAGGATCGCCGTGCCAGAATATAGCTGAAAACTTTAGAAATCGCCAACATCAGTGCATCGCTTTTAGACGACAACATGTTGATGACGTGATCATTGAAACACAATTTTTCGTGAGTTTTATGATGCCAATTTTGTGTAATATATATAGCCTTTCAAAACTGCACTGTTTGTTTCGCCGCACTCTGTATTTAGGTTATTTAGGGCGGATATTGCAATGTCACCTCAAGTGACATTTTAGCCAAGGTATACTTGAACTGATTGCGCCACACCTTTCATTGAGCTAAAGATCTTATGTGAGTACCGCAATTGAAACATGGCCATCACGGAAGACAAATAATTCAAGGTTCAAAATAATCTTTAAGTCTTCCTTAATCTTGAATGGACATTGAAATAGCGGTCCCCAATTTCACTTGTAGAAAGTCTTTGTAAAGCAACATTTTTAATATTTTCACAGTTAATTACATCGATGATTTTTATAGACCTTTTTTTACATCTGATTCTATTTGATCGAAAATTAATGCAAATTTGGAACAGATTGATGGTCGAAAAAATATGCTATGATAATATGTACAAATCTAGGTTGGTTAATAAGAGTTTAGCAAAAATAATATTTCATATTTTTGAGTAGGTAGTAAAAAGATTACTTTTATTTATTTACTTTTGACACTCTTTTAGTATGAAAATCGTGGTAAATCCACGGTTCTGTGTCAGATAACAAAATACAATTCTAAGCCTGGTTTCCATAAAGGTTTTGTTCCCCTTTTGCCAATGACCGACAGAACAAAAACGGTCCTCCACGCAGCCAGTTTAAGGGTGGTCGATTTCAACCTCCCGTCTGCAACAAATTGCTTGATTTTCCCACATAGTCTCTGCATTCACAGTGAAGTGTTTTTCGGGTGTGTCCTTGAAGAATTTCTGGGGTGACTTGAATAGACGTTGGGAACCTTGAGGTAAATGTTTAATCATATAGTTCTTACTGGTTCTATGTGAAAATTATCGAATAATGAAAACATTGGTTGATAAAATGAACGGATTTAAAACGATATATTTGGATGAAAAGAAATAATAGGTATGTTCGAATCCATGCTTCAGTTGATTTAAAAGTGAAAATAATTCTATTATTTTTATGTGTATTAGACAGGGATTTTTTCGATTAAAATATATTTATAGTCTCTGTTCAAGCTTGAAATATTGATTGCACTCAAAAATTATTATTTAGCGGTTTATTCAGTTTCGATATTAAAACGTTCTGTTATTTATAACACGGAAAACTTGTTATGCATTTCAATATACAGGGTGTTTCAAAATGCATATCCTCGAGGGTGTGGGGGATTTAGTTCGTATCAATGTGGCAGTCAGCGGTGGTGGCGTCCGTATAGGCATGACTTTGAAAACAATATAATGCGCTAAAGCTTTTTTCAAATAGACTTTCTCTTTAAAATTGCTGTTGATCAGTCAATTAAAGTGATCTTTTGACTTTTTTGTGTCCGATGACCGGTTTCCCAAGAAAAAATAAAAAGATTTTATTTGTATGTATACAGGGTGTTGCCAATTCGAGTGTATGCATGGGGATCTCTTAAACCGTGAGAGATACAAGGTCAGTTTGATCGATGCAGAGTTGTGCAATTTCACTCTGAAAAAATGCCGCTTCTAAACCTGAAAAGATAATAATTGAAAACGAATGACACATTTTCATGGCCACTTTTTTCGCTCTTCAAGATATCATGATCGATATTGAAATCCGACATTTCAAGTTCTAAGAACCATCCACAACTTTTTTTTCAAATACGAACCCAACTTTTTTAATTCATTTTTAAAGAACTCAGAAAGTGAATAATACAAAAGTTATCAAAACCCAAAGTTGTTGATCCTTCCAGAAGGCGTCGCGTGGATCGTAGTCATGGTAACAATAATATATTTTGATTTGAATACAGAAAAGTTTGAAAGAAGTGAAAAAAAAAATAATCGTGCATCACTATATCCGAGAAACAATGACTTATCTAAAAAAAAAAAGAGAAGTTGGGCTCGTATCTGAAAAGAAAAAGTTGATGATGGTTGCGAGAATTCGAAACGTCGAATTTCAACATCGACCTTGTAAAAAAGCAGAAAAAGTGCCCATCAGAATTTGTCATTCGTTTCCCGTTTTCAATTATCTTTCCAAATAAATTGAGAACAAAATAAAAAGGATTTCCAAAAAATCGGTTATTTACGGATATCTCCGGAATCCTTCGGAATTTTCCAAGTTTCGAAGTGGATTTTTTTTCAGATTGAAATTGCACAACTTTGCTTCAATTCAACGGACCTTGTATCTCTTACGGTTCACGAAATCCCCATGCATACACCCTGTATACCGCTATGTTAAGGAAACAATAGAAAACTGGGGTTTTCAAAATGTTTAATTTAATTATTATTTGGTCATTTCCTCAACAAAAAAAGCTCATGACCTCTTCACGAATCACAAAATCAAATTGACATATATTTATTATATCATACTAACTCAAATTAACCCATAGAAGCTTTTATTTTTTTCTGCGGAAACCTTTCATCCGACGAAAAGAAGGCAAGTGATCACTTTTGCCGAGTAGGTAATGAGCAGCAATTCCAAAAACAAAGTTTATTGAAAAGAACCTTTGTCGTATCATTTGTTTGTATTGAAATCATGCTTATATGGACGTGACTGGTGATAGTAAAAACATAATTTTGTTCCTAAGAGAATGTTTTCATGAACTGCAGATACTTACCCTCCAAATTTAAACAAAATATTGATAGCGGTCTGCTTGAAATTAAAGAAAACCCGATTTTTTTTTAGATCTTCATCAACCTGTAATGCTCTGTAAGAATTAATCATTTTTTTTTTAAATTCCGTACCTATATTGTTTTGTAATATCAATAATTTCTTGTTTTGACTTTGTAATAAAAACATTCTCAAGCACTGTAATTTTTATAATTTTTTAGAAAAATAAACTCTTCGGAGCTATTTATATACAGTGTGTCCAGAATAAAATGATGTACGTGGGGATATCGGAAACTACAGGAGATACAGTATCGGTTAAATGGAAGAAAAGTTGCGTATTTGCGTGCCCAAGAATAATCTCACTTTGGTTTGTTTTGATTCGATACCGTAATGGAGATACAGGGTGAAAAAGAAAAATGGCCATTTTTTAAATAGCACAATATTTCGGTTATTATAAAAGATGAGGTATTGAAAATTTCTGGATCTGGGTAAGAAGATACGGTGATTTTGAAAATTGTGTCGAAAAAATTGTAGGCCCACTATGTTGCTTCCGGCCGAAGTCAACTTTTGTTTTTCTTATGGGCGCCATATTGGTTTTTCTAATTTCCAAAATCCTTATCAAAAATGCTTTCCAATAACATGACTTTCATAAAAAAAACAGACTTGACTTTGACTGGGCGCAACATAGGAGGCCTAAACTTTTTTGATGCCGTTTTTAGAATCGTCGTATCCTCTTATCCATTATCCTGAAAATTTAAAATTTTTAGCTTTTATAATAAGCAAAATATTGTGGTTCTTTGAAAATGTGCCTTTGCTTTTTCACCCTGTATTTACATTACGGTATCGATTCCAAATAAGACAAAGGTGGAATATTTTTGGGCATACAAAGACGCTACTTTTCTCTTATTTAAGCAACGTCGTATCTCTTACCGTTTCCAATATCCCCATATAGTGCCATGTACATCATTTTATTCTGGACACACTGTATGTGTATGGTGATTTTTAGTACTTTCAACGGGGACCACGATCAAACTTTGGTTGACAAAGGTCACCTACAAATAAATTTTCAATTTAACCTGCTCCGGTTCCATTGTTCATCAAAATTATTCATATCTTGCAATGAATTTGCTACTGTAAATTGATGTTTCACAGGTTATCCAGAAAGACTTTTCCTGCTTGGAAGTTTCTTAAAAATCATTCAAAATAGTTCTCACGGAGGTCTTCACTTTTTCAAGAATGTCTGACGAAGAAAGGGACGAGTGAGTATTTTTTCATATTTTGAATTCTTTGGCAGGATAGATAAACCACAATAACGTTGTTTTGTTTCGATTTGGCATTTTCTTGAAATTAATGGCAGGAGTACTTGTGTATTTTCAATAATTTTAAGAGTAGTGAGTTTCCGATAACTGATGTTTTGTAAATTGCTTCGTTAAGTCTACAGAAGGCGTCAAAGACTCAAAAAAAAATTGTTTTTTTCTGCATTTTACAAAAACGTTGTCTTGGTACCTAGTCTTAGACCATGGAATGACGATTTTTGTTACTATAGCGAACGGTTGTGATTGATCGAAAAGTGACTTCACATGTTGTTATTTCTTTTGATTTTTTTTTGAAATTGACTTTTTGATAATTCAGATGCTTTTATCTAATAGTTCAATGTGTTAGGGAGTTTTTTTCTCTCTTGAGAAATTTCGCTGTGATGAGTGGTTGTGCCAGAAAAAAAAAATTCAATTAGGTACACAGATATTTTACTATTGATATATTTTTCACTTATCCCAGCAAATTTTTTCAAGATAGGAAAAAACTTTCTTACACACTGGGTTATTAGATGAAAACATCTGAATTATCATAAAGTCAATTCCATAAAATATCAAAAGATATAGCTGCATATGACGTCACTGATTTTTTATGAAATTGACTTTCTGATGATTCAGATGTTTTCATCTAATAATCCCGTGTGTAAGAAAGTTTTTTCTCTCTTGAAAAAATATGGTGAGATAAGCAGTTATGCTAAAAAAAATCAAAAGAAAAAAAAAACTGTGAAGCTAGTTGAAAAAAATTTTTTTTTGGCACAACCACTTATCTTAGCAAAATTTTTCAAGAGAGAAAAAAACTCCCCAATACATAAAACTTTTAGTTAAAAGTATCTGAATAATCAAAAAGTCAATGCCAACAAAGATCAAAAGAAATAACTACATATGACGTCACTTCTATAACACTTCCGATTAATTTCAACTGGTCGCTATAGAAACAAAAAACGTTATTTCACGGTCCAAGACTAGGTAAAACTTATCAAAATTGATTTGAACGTCTTTGAAAAATGTAGAAAAAACCAAATTTTTTTTGAATCTTTGACACCCTCTGTAGACTTAACGAAGCAATTTTGGATATAGGTAAGTTTGTATAGATTACCTTATTTTTGGTTAAGGAATTTGTGGTTACGCGTTATACAGTCATTTCAGGGTAAAGACTCCAGATTTTCGGTAATATGTATATTCTTTTTAGCAGTTTTGTATGATCTTCCCTCTAAGCATTTTGATTACTCACCCGGATGCCGTTCTTGTCCTCCAAAAGCTAAGCAAATTCTAGCTTCAATAAAATCAAATAATATTAATCATGCCGCTCACACAGCATTTCTGCTTCGATATGTCAACGCTGGTTTACTTATCGAGATTCATTAAAGTGATGTATTAGTATGTGATAAAATACATAGCGGGAAAAGCAGTTGGTGACATTGAGAGGTTATTTTGAAGTTCAAAGAATTTCACCATTACGGATGTTTCTCTAGTTCTGATTTGCAAAATGGCAATGTGAAAGCTTCCGAAAGAAGTGATATACAGATCATTTTAATATTAGAGCAAATTATTTTTCAAAAATTCAGATTCGACAAACGACAGCAGTATTGTTTTTGTTTCTGGAAAATACAAAATGTTTATGCACTTTTTTGAGTCGTTGGATGTCCATATAGAGAGTTGACGACACTCAAAGTTACATCCCAACTGTTTCTGAGTTATTAAAGTTCGTCAGTGCAGTCTTATAGGGTTGTGTCTTTAAAAGTATTCATATTTCATAGTATAGTACCCTATAAATAAATTTTTCAGTGATTTTTAATCGATTTGATAATTGGAACGAAATGCGTCGGAGCATTCGTATGTTCTAACATGTTTTTTTTCCTGTGATAAAAATAATTGTTAGTAGTAATAGGTATATACTGAAGTGTCTGGCTTTTCTGTGAGTATTAATATGTCTGGCAAATGAAAATTGTTTACTTAATCCGCAAATTCTCAGCCATACTCACTTTCCATCTGCGATAAGCCAGATTGATGTTTTTATAAACTTCATGTTCCGGTCTAGTCAATCTCAACATTTATGACTGGAAAAATACATGAGTGGACTTGTATTGTTTTTCATGTTTTGAATCCATCCTGAAATTTTAGCCAGACTCAATTTTTTTTTTGTTGTTCCTGAAAAAAAAAACAAATTCCTTCTAATTCAGATTGAGGTTGTTTGGAGGACACTTTATTTTTCCATTTTTTTCACAATCTAGTGGTCATTTTCGTTAATGAGAAAATCAGATACTGTCTTGATATTGTACAGGGTTTTTTTTTTATATATTGACACCCCTCTTATCTTTTTAATTTGACGTTTTTCAAAAAAGTGTCCCGGATGTAAGTTCATTGGTTTTGAGTCAATTTTCCAAAAACTCTAATTTGCATATACAGGGTGCCTCAGAAAGTCTGGGCGTGGTCCAACTTTCTTATTTCAAATTAGAACCCTGTTTTTTATTCGATTTTTATATTCTCGTGATAATTCTAAACATTTCTTATGTAGCATACCCTATACCTAATTTTGACGTATACAAAGATATTGACCTTTGAATGTTGACGTTTCATAGAAATTGGATAGAAACAAAAAAACATGCAAATATAAAAAAACAATCTTATGAGATATCAAACTAAACACAACACTATAACTGCTCGATATGTCCACCGTCCATTTCTAAGCACTGCGTATAATCTCGCTCGATTTTATTTATGCTATTAACAATAAAGTGAGCATTATTTTGATTGGTCTCTTGAATGGCCTCAATAATCCGATTTCTTAAAACTTCTACATTTTCGGTCGGTATTTCATAGACCTTGTTCTTCAGAAAACCCCACAAAAAAGAGTCAAGTGGCGTCAAATCCGGGCTATTTGGCGGCCATCTGATCGGTCCAGTGCGACCGACCAAATTATTTGATTGTATTGACGAAGTGGTAAGTTTTCCAAATAACTTTCTACCTCGTTCGACAATAAATTCAAATATTTCTCGCCGTTTAAGCGCCCGTCAATAAAAATTGGCCCAATAATTTTATTCTCCAAGATTCCACACCACACATTTAAGGAACTTCGACCGTGGATCTTAGTTTCCCTCATGGCTCGGGGGTTTTGAGTTGCCCAAAATCTCACGTTTTTTCGATTATGAATTCCTGCAGTACTGAAAATGCATTCATCTGACCATAATATGTTTTTGAAAAAATTGTGATCTTCTTCCTTTGATATCAACATATCTTGGAAAAACATAATTCTTTTGTCCTTTTGCTCTTGAGTTAATTTTTGCACTGGCATTATTTTATAGGGATGGTAACCATGTTTTTTTAGGGTATGATAGATTTTGCTAATTGATTTATCGAAAAAGTTTGATTCATCTTTCAAAGCTGCATTTGGATTCTCTAAAAATAAAGATCCTTATTCATTTTGAGTCCTTTTGTAACGAAAATTGCTTCTGAATTACTCTCATTCTATTTACCTACCTTGAAAATACAATAAAATATTTAGTTCTTCCTCCTGATCGACAACGGCTAGCCTCTTTTTCTTTTTACGGACATTCGCTGCCTAAACCCACGTTCAACATTTTTGAATGTTGTTCGCGTTGGGAGCGCTCGCATTGGAAAGAGTTGCCGATATTCCCTTCTTGCTGCACATGCATTTTTGTCATTTTGATAAAATATTCGAAGAATATCACATTTTTCCTCATCTGTGTAAGGCATTTTTATCGTCTCAGACAACGAATATGTCAGAGATTTAAACAATTACGGTAACCAAGCAACATTGCGAATTATTTATACGTCAAATTTAGGTATGCTACATAAAAAACTTTCCGCGGTCAATATCTGTTTATACGTTAAATTTTGGTATAGGGTATGCTTTACGAAAATTGTTTAGAATTTTTAGGAGAATATAAAAATCGAATAAAAAAATAGTGTTCTTATTTGAAATAAGAAAGTTGGACCACGCCCAGACTTTCTGAGGCACCCTGTATATGCGAAATAGAGTTTTTCAAAAAATTTACTGAAAACCACCAATTTTTTATCTGAGAAACTTTTTTCAGAAACGTTAAACAAAAAAGTTAAGGGGGGTGACAATATACAGTGTGACCCATTTCTTTTGGGAACACCCTGATAAAAAGTTTATTTCTTAACCGATTTGGTTCGTTTTTTTTTTTGGATTGTAGAGCTCGAAAAATTGTATATTCTTGGCAAAAAGTGACCTTCGCCATTTTGACTTCAAGGCCTACTATGTTAGTTTTCAAGAGCAAATTTTCAGGAAACCATATTAGCGATTTTTTTAGAAAAAATCTGTGTGCGCCACTGGATTCAGCATCCTTTAAAACGGGTCTATACAAATTTTCAACCGAAAATATCAAGTTGAAAAAAATTAAAAATTCGCACTTTAACAATCTTTGATTCTATCAAAAGAAATGATAAATGCATTGAAGTTGATGGTGGTTTGGTAGAAGTTACAAATTTTTAGTTTTATGTCATTTTTATTTGTTTTGATAGAATCAAAGATTGTTAAAGTGCGAATTTTTAATTTTTTTCAACTTGATATTTTCGGTTGAAAATTTGTATAGACCCGTTTTAAAGGATGCTGAATCCAGTGGCGCACACAGATTTTTTCTAAAAAAATCGCTAATATGGTCTCCTGAAAATTTGCTCTTGAAAACTAACATAGTAGGCCTTGAAGTCAAAATGGCGAAGGTCACTTTTTGCCAAGAATATACAATTTTTCGAGCTCTACAATCCAAAAAAAAAACGAACCAAATCGGTTAAGAAATAAACTTTTTATCAGGGTGTTCCCAAAACAAATGGGTCACACTGTATAAAAAAAAAAACCCTGTACTCTGAGGCTTCATCCTGCTACCAGATCATCCGATTTGCTTCTCTTGAAGGACGATGGTCGATGATCATCTTTTTCATTTCGCAGCAAAAGATGCTCATATTGTGAAGTACACTATCCCATTGTTTTTGAGTTCTACACCATACTCAAACTGTTCTGCTTCCTGTTACCTTTTGTCTACCGTTCCTTGTGTCCAAAAAATTCAATATTTTTTGTATGCTTTGTCCGTAGAAGTCATTATCCTGATACTGATATTCTGAAGAAACAGAAAATGTTCGAGTTTATCATATTATTTTTCCGTCAACAAACTTTTAGCTTGGTATACGGGGTGTTTCAGAATAACATGCTAATAATAAAGGGGGTGATTCTTGGGCTCATTTCATATGAACGTATGTCCTAAACGCCTTAACTTTTTTCCCAAAAAATATGCAAACCAAAACCCGCATGGACGGCACTGGTCAGAATAATTAAATGGTTGGTGCATCAAAGAATGAGTATTAATGATACGTAGCCCGGTAGCCCTGATATAAAGACGAGTGATGGACTTCCTTCCTATTTTAGAGGAAAGTGAAAACAAGTTTTCAGATAACTACCCTCAAAAATAGGTGTGCACAACAATAATTTGAGAATTTCAGAATCCAAAGGACAATTTTAATCAACATTTGCGGCTGTGTGGCCATTCAACACATTTATTATTCATTTGTGATTGATTTTTTTTCTCCAGAAACACAGTTTCGTCATGCATTCTTGGGTTAGAAGGCGCAAGGTCGCTAGCAGTAATAATAACGGATCAGGAAAACGACAGCAAAAACTAATTAGCTAATGGTTTTGAGATTGGTTATATAATGGACTATTTGTTTTGATCCTGCTTTGTATTCAAAAAGATCCGGTTTTCGTGAAAAAACGATACAAATACCAGATAATGTTGATTTGTATTGATTAAGTAATAATATTTCGAAAATATAATGATGAGCAATGTTAAAAATGCAAGAAAAATTTTTTGGGCATCGAGATAGAATCATAAGAGTCGCTAAGGAACAATCTAACAGTGATAGAAAAATGGGATCGGTAGGTGGAGCTTAGACTAGCTGCAATATGGCGACGTAGACAGGGGCAAACTGGCCCACAGATCACAGATAGAAATCCTTCAGAATTGTTACTCTGGATTTAAACTAACTAAACCCATTTGGACATGTTTTTTCCTGCAAATTATCAGAAATAGTGATTTTTGTTCATCTCATTGTTACTGCAGCTCTAAATTCCTTCATTTTATGGAGACTAAAATATCCATTGGAATAAGTCATATTATTATCTATCTTCTAATTCTGTAAACATAATTATTATAAATTTTGATTTAACATTAAATATAACATGAAAAAGAAATTTTCGTGAAAAAGTATTGAATTACTAATTAGCAGGGGTACAGAATCACCCCAGTTAGTACTTTACGGGGTATTGAGTCAGTCAGTATTACGAAGGTTAAGGGAACACTCTCTAGAAATCAATAATAGATGAGAATACCGGTGAATGTCATCGAATAGGAGATTTCTATGGTAAATAATTACAAATGACGAATTTCGAGTTGAGGTAAAGTAGTAAAGGGGGTGGCAAAAAATTGTCGATGAAAGCGCTGTGATTCTGATGCTACTGCGTCCCATGTTTGATAATGTCGTATTCCAAAAATTAGCATTATTCAATTTTTAATACAAAAAAATCAGTGATTTTAAATATTATAAACTAGCTGCTAAACATTCATATGATGTGATTAAACATTTACAAATCTCAACCATATGAGTATTTCAGAAAACTCGACTCAAATTTCATATCCCGGTTCTGTATTATGCTGTACTAACCTATGAAATGTGATTCGATTCGATTTTTTCTTATCGATAGCGTATCTTCTCGCACAACTTCCAGGGCACATGAAACCGTAATTGAGCAATGTAACAACACACAAAATAATCCTCACAACACAGCTAAAACTGCAAAAAACCGTTCTACAAATGTAGACAAACACAATCGCGGTAAGATGGCGAAAGCGATCCCATTGTAGTCACGTGATGTCGTCTCCACCCCTTTCTACTTCCATGCTTTTGGGATAAAATATCCATGACAAGCTAGTCGAGGATACAGTACTTAACTGTTCGTACTCATCTTGATAGTTTTGCCTCTATTTTAAGGTTTTCTCTCTCCTCCCCTTGCTTTTCAAAAAGAAATCAATTCTAAAAAAAATGTTCAATCTTGTTTCCGTTCTTTTTTTCTATTCGTAAGTCCGTGGAAGTCGAGGTGGAAGTGGAGAAGGAGAAACTAAAAATGAAAGTAATACCTTGATAAGCTGTGATTCAAGACTAAAACTAAATTTTTCATCGTGATAAGCTGTGATTCAAGACTAAAACTGAATTTTTCATCGTGCGTGTTACTGACGTACAAATGGAAACATTCCATATTGTATATTCTTCCGACAAACCGTGAAGATACATAGCAGAGATTCCTATTGAATGCGAATATTACTAGTTGTTTCTCCAAAGTAGTCCAAAGTAACTGTTATGTCACCGACATGAGCCATGCAGAATACTCTAGATGCAACAAATCCAAACCCACCCTCGCGAAATGCATCAATTGCAGTGGGAATTGTTTCCCAAATGATCCAACGTTCCCAAAATATCAAAATCATTTTTTTTTTCTTTAAAAAACCCTGCATCCATTTTCCCCTTAGCGAAAGTTCTAACAATATCTGAATTGAGATGCGTTATGCATATTACGTATCATCTTCAAATTGACGTTTACACATGACTATAAAACGTCTGTAAATTGATAAAATGGAAATTAAGAAATATTGACCCATTAAAAATAGTAATACCTAGAGCTGCAAAGTTGGTATACATATGAATGTTAATAAACAGATGGAAGCGCCAATATTTAGAACCAGAAAGCAATCAAGATATGCTATAGTTCAAACAACCTAAACATTCGCTAATGGGAACCAATATAAAATCATTGTCGTTGACTCTAAAATTCGATGCATAAATAGATTATCTAATGTATGTACGTGACGCCAGGTAATAATGAATTTGAGGATAATGTGTGATGAGAAGCAGTAAAAAAAATGTTTTTCAAGCCGTTACTTTTCATATTCACTTTTATTTTATATTTCTATTTTGTCGATTATAACATTTTCCAACTTTAGGCATTTCATATAACCTTCGTTAACGATAACAAATGTAAAACAGTGAAATGCCTTGTGTCAAATGAGAAATCTATTGGAGATATTCAAAAATAATTATTCTAAATAGGGATGACCTGAACACAGACATAATAAAATGGCTTTCATCACATCTCTGGAGACTGATTATTCTGTGACACAGTCATTTTTTTCTCATTAAGAATTGGATGATACTCATTTTGTCAGTAATATAATATGTTGCAGGCAATCTTCAGTGAATAACATAACGATATAATTATCAAGTTATGATACTTTGTATACTTCTGTAAACCCAAGATTACCAACATATTCACGTGATCTACATTCAGCACCTTGATATAAAAATAGGTTGATGAGTAATAGCACTTTAAACTAGTGTAGTATCAACTAAACCATAAAACGCTGAACTTCGCAAGCGTTAAATTCCCAATTTCTCTGCCTCTGGGCTACGCGGAATATTTTCACAGGATGTTTGGGTAGACTTCCCTTGATTCCAAATTTGTTTGGTGGGATGTTTCTACGCTGTGGTTGGGTTGATTAAATCACAAAAAGTTCAATTTTACAACTTTAATGCGAAACGTGCTCGATATAAAAACAAAAGTGGACTGTATCGGTTGATAGTTAATAATGGAATACCTCAGCGCTGGTGTCGATCCCGTCGAGTGTGCGCCGAGAGCTCTGACCTGTGTCGAAAATTATACGTCATTCGCTGTCGAACAACACAGGGGCGTAACAATTAAATTGTATACAATTAAAAAACTGTTCATACCGCCGCCCTTGAAAGTACTAAGGTATCTTTCAACAAATTAACTTAATTGAGAAATAAGAAGAGTCGCACAAGTTGAGTTCAAGAGATAACAAAATGAACCAACATCTTACATGGCTAATAACAATGAAATGGAGAGTTGTCTAACATGGGGTACAAACATGAATCAACTTAACTAATAATTAGTAGCAAGCACTATGGTGAGTATAAATAAAAGTGTCATTGACATGATTGTAAAGTCTCTTAGGAATCCTTCGGTTCACAAATCTCGTCTGAGATAGGCAACGGACATATCTTGACGATGCTACGTTTGAAAATGTTCCCATTTGCGACACGAACACTAACAACACGGGTTACGCCGTCCTTACCGGGATGAAGTTGGACGATTCTTGCTAGGGTCCATTTAGAAGGTGGGTTGTTCTCGTCCTTCAGTAAGACGAGACTGTCTTGCAGACTTCCGTGGTTGAGCTTGAAGCGCCATTTTGACCGTTCGTGGAGTGTATGTAAGTACTGCTCTGACCATCTTCGCCAGAAATGCTGCACCATAGACTGCAGCATGTGGTAACGGTTTAGTTTGTTGATTGGTGTAGTCTTCAATTCAATATCAGGTACTAGGTTCAAAGGATGACCTATCAGGAAGTGTCCAGGAGTTAGGGATTCGAGATCATTGGGATCATTAGTAAGGGGTAAAAGGGGGCGCGAATTCAATACCGCTTCTATCTGAACTACAAGGGTGTAAAATTCCTCATAAGTGAGGGGATTGTCATTTGATATTACCCGTCGAAGGTGATATTTAAAAGATTTGACAACACCTTCCCATAACCCCCCAAAATGCGGAGAAACTGCAGGGTTGAAATGAAAGTGAATTATGTTATTTCTAGCATATTCTTCAAATTCGGGTGATTGATGAATGTTATAAATGTCTTGTAACTCGCTATTAGCCCCAACGAAATTTGTGCCGTTGTCACAATATAGGTGCTGACATAAGCCACGACGAGAAACAAAACGCTTGAGCATGGCCAGGAAACCGCGAGTAGTCAAGTCCGACACCAGTTCTAAATGAACAGCCTTGGTAGCTAAACAAACAAATATACATAAATAGGCCTTTATAAATTTTCTATTACGAAACTTGGAGTCTTTGATCATGAAGTACCCAGCATAATCCATACCCGTATGCGTGAAGGGTCTTGAAGGCTTTACTCGAGGTTCAGGTAGTTCGCCCAAAAGTGTACTCAAGGGCTTAGGGTTTTGTTTATAACAAACAATACATTTGTGAATTACCGCTTTCACAGCAGATTTTCCCTGAATCGGCCAAAATGTTTGTCTCACGAAGGACAATGTGGCCTGTATTCCAGCATGAAAATTTTGCTGATGCGTATGAAGAATTATTAAGCGAGTAAATAGGTGCCCTTTTGGTAGGAGTATGGGGTGTTTGGATTCATAGTCGAGAGAAGAGTATTCGAGTCGTCCTCCAACTCTTAGTATTCCGTATTTTTCAATAAATGGATTCAAAGCCTTCAATTTACTATGAGAACGTAAGTGCTTTTTATTCTTTAAGTCTTGTATGTCAGGGGCAAAGGCCTTTTCTTGAGTTGTAATTACTAAAACGGTTAAGGCATGATTACGTTCAACGAGGGTTAGTGGTCCAATTTGACGGGTAGGTTTAGGTAGTTTTAAATTTTGATAAAATCTCAAGCAATAAGAGATCACGTTGATAAGTTTATTATAATTTGAGTATAGTTCAAAAACCGGAAATTCAGGAACGGCAGAAGTAAGTACGATTGACCTAGGATTGATTTCTAGGGCATCGTTGTCGAGAGTTTTACGTGAGTAGTTAGAAATGTGAGTGTTTTTAGACCAATGTTCTACAGGTTGACGTAAAAATGATGGACCATGCCACCACAAGGCACAAGAATTCAAGTCTTGAGGACTCATACCTCTAGATATTATGTCTGCGGGGTTTTCGGTGGACGTGATGTGATGCCAAGAATCTAGATCAGTAGTTTGCTGGACTTCAGCTACTCGGTTGCAAACATAGGTTTTTAGTTGCCTAGGCTCCAGGGACAGCCAGCATAGTACAATTGTGGAGTCAGTGTAGTAGTACACTTTATTTGGAATACAATTTAGAGCCTTTTGGATTTTATCCATCAGCCTGGAGAGAAGTAAGGCTCCACATAGCTCAAGGCGAGGCAAGGATACAGCCTTTAAGGGAGCTACGCGACTTTTGGCAGTAAGAAGGTTCACGGAAATATTTCCTAAGGAGTCTATGGAACGCACATAAGCACATGCGCCGAAAGCATTTATGGAAGCATCACTAAAACCATGGAGTTCCAGGTAATTGTAATTTTTAATGGTTACTTGGCGTGGGATTTTAAAATAGTCAACGAGGGATAGATGATAAATAAAGTTTTTCCATATTCGGAAAATATCTACAGGAACGGGATCATCCCAGCCAAGCTTAAGAAGCCAGAGCCTTTGGAGAAGAAGTTTTACTTCTAAAACCATGGGACCGAGAAGGCCGATAGGGTCGAAAATTTGGGAAATCAGTGAAAGAATTACACGCTTGGTTACAGGATTGGTATCAAGGCTAATGGTAGAATTATAAATAAAGTAATCTTGCTCCGGATTCCAAGATATACCCAGAGTTTTATGATGATGTGAGTCATCTAAGGCTAAGGTTTTATTAACATTGTTTACAGAATCACTGAAGTCAGATAGGATGGACTTAGAGTTTGAACAAAATTTTCTTAAGTCAAGCCCATAAGATTTAAAGATATTAACAAGGTTTTTACGGATATTTACAAGGGATTCTTCAGTAGATGAACCGGTAATTCCATCATCGACGTAGAAGTCATTTTTAATGATGTCGCTTTCAATGGGATATGATTCGGAAATGTCGGATGCAATTTGATTTAGGCAACGCGTGGCTAAGAAAGCACTGCTTGACATGCCGTAAGTTACGGTATTTAACTCGTAATGGAGAAGAGGTTTTTGAGGTTCGTCGCGCCATAGAATGCGTTGAAGACATCGTTGGTTAGGCTCTATGAGAAATTGTCGGTACATCTTGGCGATGTCACCTGTTAGAACATAGTTATGCTCTCGAAAACGCAATAAGATGGTTAATAGATCATTTTGGACAGTAGGTCCAGTTTTGAGGCAATCATTAATACAGAGGCCGGAAGAAGAAGCAGATGAGCCATCAAACACGACTCGGAGCCGTGTAGTGAGGCTATCTGATTTTTCCACGCAGTGGTGGGGTAGGTAGTAGGCTGGATACGAAAGATGATTATCATTTATTGGATTTATTTCGGTCATATGTCCGAGGGACACATATTCTGATATAAACTCAGAATATGATTTTTTTGTTTCCGGGTTTTTTATAAGTTTTTGTTCTAGAATGTTAAAACGCTTAAGCGCGGTTGGGAAGGAGATTCCAAGTTTTGAAATTTTGGAGTTGAGAGGTAGGTTTAAGATAAATCTGCCTGTAGGATCTCGGCGTGTTGTCAACTGAAAGTGGGTTTCACACTCGACTTCCTCCAGCGAATATTTATTATTGACTTGAAGTTGTTCTGTGGTTTCTTCAGAGTTCCAAAAAAATTCTAGGCATTTCTGTAGATTATTATCGGTGGTGGTGCAGGTTAAAGAATTTGACGTTTGGGGTTGACGAATTAAGGTAAACAAAGATATAGGTCCACTCACGACCCATCCAAGTTTAGTATCTTGTAAGATAGGTTTGTGCTTACCCAGTTTAATCTGACTAGGTTTGAGTAAGCTATAGAAAACTTCTGCTCCTAAAAGTAGGTCGATAGATGCGGGATTTAAGAATTCTTGGTCGGCAAGAATAATATCATTTGGGATATTTAGATTTGAGGCATTAATTGAAAATTGAGGAATTGGTTCCGTTATTTTGTGAATAACTAAGGCGGGTATTTTTATACAAAAATTATTAAAAAGAGATTTCATTTTAATTTGGGTACGTTTAGAAATGGTGGTTTGGTTTTGGCTTATTCCAGAGACAGACATGTTTATAGAATCATAAGGTAAATTTAGCTTATGAAATAGGTTTTGGGTTAGAAAGTTTGATTGACTCCCATTATCTAGGATAGCCTTGCATTTTATAGGTTGGTTGTTTTTATCGAAAACTTCCACGATGGCCGTGGAGAGTAGGACAAATGTGTTTTGGGTTGCATTTGAGCAATACAGATTTTGAGATCTATTAGTAGCAATAAGTGGATTGGTTAAATCAAGATCATCATCATCAGTTCGTCGGGTAAATGCAGTATTTGTAGAAGTAGAAGGCCCTGGGTAGGCGATGCTAGGTTGACTATTGGACTGAGGTCGAATATTGGGTTGAGGCTGAGTAAAATTTTGCGTTCCTTGAGAGTGTGTGGGTCTGTTGTGCATGTGCAACAAGGAGTGGTGTTTACCTTGGCAAGTTCGACAGGAATATGAAGACTTGCAGTCACCTTGACGGTGTCCTGGACGTAGACAGTTAGTGCACAAGTTGGCTCGCTTAACTTCCGAAAATCTACTGGCTACTGGCAAGTCATGAAATTTTCGGCAAGAGTATAGAAAATGATTTTCGTTGCATAAGGCACAAGCAGGATAAGTATTTGAAGAAATTAGGGTTTTTCGTTCG